>OY726522.1:47277705-48730594 GCA_963383655.1 Bathymodiolus septemdierum | reverse complement strand
TCACCTCGTTTAGTGAAGCTATATTTGAATTTAGTACCTAACATACATGCTGTATTTTGATTGGATAATCAGTGTGTACTATTTTTGAACAGTACAATTGACAATAGGTGACTATACCTAGCGACGGGAACTATACCAGTTTCAAACGATTTCCCGCGGGGACTATACCAGTGGCATAGATTTTCCCGCGTAATTTTTATATATTTTTGTCAAGATTTATCTCCCTTAAAATAGTTTCATGCTGTGTATAGTCTGCTGTCAACATGGCCAGGTTTGGCAATACAAATATAATGTTACACTGTAAATTTTATTATTATTATTATATTGAATTTGAGTGTGTTTTTCTTTCTTTTATGTCTGGAATGGTATGTTATGTACTAAGTATATTATTGTCTTCTCCCTCAAGAACAGTTTTCCTATAGTGTTGCCTGGTGAGGTATAGTGCCCTCGCCGTTGGCTCAGGCACTATACCTCACCAGACAACACTATAGGAGAACAGTTCCCTCAGGAGTAGACAATAATATAATAATAGTGTATTTGGCCGAGGTGGTGGGGTGCGAGAGATGATTCCTAAGTGAATCAGTGCTGCAGCGTACCAACGTGGTGGGTTGGAATATCACTACGGGAAGAACAGAATGACAAAAATGCATTATGGCTTAAATGTTCATACATGTACATGTACATATAGTAAATACATTGTTAAATATACATTAGTTTTCTTATAAAAACATATCTTACTTTATCATATAGTTCATTGAACAGCTAAAGCATAGTCTATATATATATAGCTTTGTCTGATGCCAATAGACATTATCAGTCTAGAATGGTCGGATATGGCACATTTGTTTGTAATCATAAGTCGAACACTTAAAACAATGTTAGTTTACTTCGCTTTTAGATATTTATATTTTCTTTCATTTTGATTTACCGAGCGCAATTTCTTTTTCGAGAAAGTCGCCGTCAAAATCCATAATTAGTTAAGCCATTTACATTTACATCATTACAAGTCAAAATCAAATATCAACATTGAAATCCATTGTTTTATTTTATTTAGGAAAAATTTAAAAAGGAATTTAAAGGTTTGTTCCTCGTCTGTGTATGCTGCTTCAAAGAGAGACGACGATTATATAACAGAGTACACAAATATCAGCAATACAACACTGAACTGACCAATCAAACGTTTAGCATACGATTTACTCGCAGTAACAACACCTACAGAAATGAAACTCATAAAAGACTTGGTAGTACTTCTAGTTAAGCCAACTATGTTGATTATTATGAGATAGTGTATATGGCACACTAGGTTGATTATTATGAGATTGTGCATATGACACTTTTTAGGCCTAGAGTTAGGCTTAGGGTTATGGTGTTTAATGCCACTTTCAACAATATTTCAGTTCTATCGTAGCGGTGAGTTTTATTGTTGGAGGAAACCGGAGAAAACCACCGTCCTGCCGCAAGTTACACTTTCTCACTTTTGAGACAGACCCGTTCCTATTTTTAGCGATGTGAGATATATAGAATCTAACACCGTCAAAAGTGCAAGACAGGGAAATCTCCGACACACGATTGACATTTTACCCGAGGGTGTCGGAGATTTCCTTGTCTTGCACTTTTTGCCGGTGTTTGATTTTATTTCTCACTTTTATCAGATGTTTTTAGATAAGAAAATCTCACATCGTTAAAAATAGGAACTGGTCTGTCTCAAAAGTGAGAAATATAGAATCTAACCGGCAAAAGTGCAAGACAAGGAAATCTCCGACACACGAGGGCAAGATTTCAATCGTTCGCTGACGAGGCTCGCCTAGTCAGCGAACGATTGAAATTTTACCCGAGGGTGTCGGAGATTTCCCTGTCTTGCACTTTTTGCCGGTGTTCGATTTTATTTCTCACTTTTATCAGCTGTTTTTAGTTTCGTGTTTGTTTGTAAATAGCGCATCATGTAAACAATGTGAGTTATTTCCCCTTCATGTCAATCAAAATAGTAGTTCCGTATTTGTGTGTATTGCGTGAACTCGGGTTATTATTCCCCCGCTCCCCGAAGGGGGAGGGGGGTATACTGTTTTACCTCTGTCCATCCTTCCGTCCGTCCAAGATATTTTTCGTTGCATTTATCTCAGTAACTGTTGACGGCAGAAATCTGATATTTGGTCACAAGTGTCATATAGGTATACCATATTGTGGGAAGCGTTTTTGGACCCATCAGATTCCTACTTCCTGTTTGCCGACTGTTGATATTTATACACATTTAACATACATTTGTATATGCACATTTTTCGTCGCATTTTTCTAAGCAACTATTGATGACAGGAATCTGATATTTGGTCACAAGCTTCATATATGTATGCCATATTGTGGGAAGCGTTTTTGGACCCGTCAGATTCCTACTTCCTGTTTGCCGACTTAGTTGGTTTTTATACACATTGAACATATATGCACATTTTCGTCACATTTTTCTCAGCAACTATTGATGGCTGAGAACTGATATTTGGTCACAAGCTTCATACATGTACCCCATATCGTGGGAAGCGTTTTTTGACCCGTCAGATTCCTACTTCCTGTTTGCCGAAGAGCGGGGGTATCATAAGTGAGCATTAACTCACAGTTCATCTTGTTATGTAATAATATGGCTAATTGTTAGGATTTGCGTGTTTATAAAAGATTAAAAACTTATATATGTACAGTGAATTGTTTATTTTAAAAAGGAAAAGCATGGAGAATTGGGGGAGGGGCGGGCAGTTGACATAGACTGTACAGCATGCATTTGCCGGTAAAACGCACGTGATTTTTTTTGTCTTGCACTAGTGCAAGATAAGAAAATCTCACATCGCTAAAAATAGGAACTGGTCTGTCTGCCTCGTCAGCGAACGATTGAAATCTTACCCTCCGGTGTCGGAGATTTCCCTGTCTTGCACTTTTGCCGGTGTTAGATTCTATATATCTTTGTTATTCATACAAATGTTTTTGCTTATCCCAATGGTGACCTCTTATTACAGGTTTGATATTTGTAAATATTTATTATTTATCTTTATGTAACAGTAATTTTGATACACCTTATAAGAAACAAGCTTCCCAAATGTTTCCTTGAATTTCGTCTTTTCATGCATCCTGTAAATATATTTATATACCCGGTAATTCCCTGAATTTGTTCTCAGTGCCTATACCAAACTATTGCGTTTTTACCTTTAATTACCGAAACTTTGTAATAGCATGAAGTACATCACGTGCTTTATTTCAAAATACAGTTTCGGGGAGGGGAGGGGAGGGTGAGGGGTGAATGTACGTCATAATTCAAGCGGCACAAAATGTCTTCCAATTATGAGTACATTCACCTACTGAGTTCACCGTAGAAGAATACACATCGTTAATGTAACATATGGAAAATATGATCAGGTTAAAAAAAAAATTCCTTCAAATGTACATTTTGTACGAGTGAGTGAGTGATTGTTTAACGCCAAATGAATAATTTTCAGCTATATCGCGACTAGAACAAGTTACATTCGATGAGATGCCTATTCTGTGTACTAGACCAACTCACATAGTTCGATCTTTATAGTGCATGCTTAGCGGAACAGCAGCAAATTCCATTTTTATAGTCTTTGGTTTGACCGGGGGGCTCGAATCGACGATCTACGTACTCGAGCATGCTAACCATCACATCACCTATGTGGTTACCATAAAGTGAAAATTATATTTTTGTATTTTGAAATGTTACATATTATAATTGTAAAGGGTCTAAAGTTTACGGAATACAGTAGTGATCCTCTTATAAGGTCATCCATTCTACAGTGAAAAAGTGGCCTCTATTAGAGGGGTGGCTTCATTTGAGGTGGACAATTTAGTACTATTTGACTATCTAGGTAAATCTGAAATCTGGTCTGATAAGAGTGGTGACCTCTGGGGTGAGGTGCCTTATAACAGGGTGACTACTGAATGTAACAAATTACCCCCTCAAAATAGCAAATATAGTGATCACACTTAATATCATTAAAATTACTTTTACTGAAATAAAATTGTTAAGATAATATTATGATAATAATGTATATATTATTTATACCTTTATGTACATTAAACAAAATCATTTCTATAATGCGTTGTATAAAGTTTGGAAAAATATGTTGTTGTTTTTTTTTAACAATTACGACATTCAATAAAAGAATGAAATTTACCTTCGAGTTATGTTTAACGACAATTCAGCAATTTTCAGCTATATCATGGCGAGAACAAGTTAATTTTCAATGAGAGAGATGATGATGTCCGCTTTATTCTAGACCAACACGCTGAGTTGGATTTTTATAGTGCTAGGTAACTGAAACAACAGTCCGCTGGTAGACATGTAGTCCCACTCGGACACATTATTCTGATTCCAAGCCAACCAGTCGTTGCTCTTTCTCCTAAATACTGCGTGCTTAGCGGAGAAGCAACAAATACCAATTTTATAGTCCTTGATTTGACCTGACTGGGGCTCGAACCCACGATCTATCGCTCTCGAACCATTACACCACCGGTTATCAGCAAAATGAACAACTACTTCTTACCTCAGGACATTGAACGCACAAATGACAACAACATATGGCGGCGGAATTTCAGGTTCCATTTGGGACAGACACAAAATTGTGGCGGGTTTAAATCGGTTAGCTGGAACCAATCCCTCTGATAATTGGATCGCCAACGACAATACAGATGTAAACAAACAATAAAAAACCTACACAGATTCGATTCCACAATGTATCTGTAACACACCCTGATTGTTGTTCTATTTTTATCTCCATAGACGTATATTCAAACAGAGAGGGGTTGTCCTAATAGTGATCATATGGTTGTTGTATTTATGATATACAAGTTTCAGAAGGTTGCCCATGGCAACAAGTTACATTACATCTCTCCAGTGTTTCATATGTAGTTATCAGAATGATAGTTTTAAGATAAACTGTCTCTTCATTGGATGATTCAAATCTCAGAAGAATTTCCATGACAATAAGGCACCCACGTCTCCCCCAGTTTGTGATATTGGTATGAAAGGGCTATCCATGAAAATAAGTTACCTTACATCTCTCAAGCATGTGTCATAATATATGTATCAGGATGTTATTCATGAAAATAAACTACCTCTTAAAATAAAAATGTAGATATCAAATTTAGTGCGTACGACGCATGTCTGGAATAACAAATTCAAATTTCAAATTCAAAATCTTATTTTCATAAAACAATACAGTTTGTGACAATTATACAAATTATACAAATAAACATATAACAAAGAGATTTATGTATGTATTATGAACGTAGTAATACATGTACACGTATACAGAATTTTCGCGGGTTTATATCGAAATGGTCACTGCGCCAGACAATTTCATTATGAGTTTGTCTTTATTTGTTTGATCAACAAATCAGAAGTTGTTTAAGCTTGTACTATGAGCGATATTGTACATAAATAATTTATGTTCGCTTGAACATGGTGAATTAGAACATAAAACATAACATCGACATTTTCAAGTAAATATGTTAGGAGTCAGCTGTCCTTAGTTCTAATGACTTTTTTTCAAATGGAACCCAGTTTATTTACTAGAGATGGTGTTGATGGGATTAAAATATATGAAAGTTTTTCTGATTCTGATAAGTTATTAAAAATTTGATTTTCGTTGTTCAAAATGTTTAAAAAAGAAGATCTCAATTCAGAATTTATCGTGCAATGTAAAAGAAAATGTTTCTCTTCATCTATACACTTACAGTGTTAGCATAAACGTTGCTCTCTCGGAATATTTAAATGTCTAATAACCTTCATCAGGTACACTCAACATCGAAAGATTCATGAAGATTGGAAAGCCAAATAATTTAAAGTTTTGTGAGCAATAAAACCAGTGGACCTAAACAGGATAGACAAAATCGACTAAGGTCACCTATGCTTGAGGCAGAAGAACACTAGTTTTATTAATATCTACATTATTTAGGAACTGTTAATTTCAGTAATAAATATATCTAATAAACCATGTCGACTACTGGACGGATGAATGTGATTCGGGTAACGAAGTCTTATTCATGAAAATAAACTACCTTGAATCACTTCTGTGTGTGATATTGATATCAAAGTGGTAGCCATGAAAATTAGGGGTCGTCTCATTATTCCGACAGTCATTACTCCGACACTCATTAATACTCCGACCATGCATCCCGGACTGTATCATCATATCCTATCTAATCGCAACTCCAAACAACTATAGGATAATTGCACGGAGTGGATATTGAAAATATGATCACGAGTGCCGCAAAACGTATCAGATTAAACGAGTGTGCGGAACTTGCTACGCGCACGAGTTTAATCTGAATGCGTTTCGGCACGAGTGATCATATATTCAATATTCACGACGTGCAATTGTTTATTATATCCATTTCATTGACGAAAATAAAAGATATAGTCGAAAATTTAGATGAACTATGTTTTCAGTGTTCCTGCGCGTCAATATTTACTTAGCGACGTCGCTTAGGACATATGTTTTTGACCATACCATTTAACATGTTTTACTATATTGCTCTGAAATATGGAAACTTTTTATTAGAAACTTTGGACACTTTTCCCTTGTTGAAGGATGCATACACACAGTCCAGAAAATTATATGAAAACCGGATATCCTCTTGGTATGGTGCTTTACAACAAATTTTGAATAACATTCATAAGCTTAAACAACTATCAACAAGTTTCAAAACAAACAGTCAAGAAACTACTTCTAGAAGCACATAGGCATCAATGGGCCCTAGATAGGAACAAATGTTCTGATGGTAAATTGAGAAAAAGACTATCGGTCACTGTCGAAGTATTAAGAGTCGGAGTAATGATTGTCGGAGTAATAAGTGTCGGAGTAATGACTGTCGGAGTATTGAGTGTCGGAGTAATGACATTATTCCGAAAATTAGCTACCTGACAATCATTCATTACATGGTATATCAACCATAATGTTTGCCATGAAAATCAGCTTCCATGCATCTGTGCATTGTATGACATATGCATCAAAGTGTTATCCATGAAAGTAAGCTACCTCGCATCACGTCTGTGTGTGCTATTGGTACCAGTGATATCCATGACAATTAGCTAGCATCATTACATGGTATTTCAACGATAATGTTTTCCATGAGAATAAGCTACCTCGCATCTGTTCATTATATGACATATAGGTATCAAAGTGTCATCCATGAAAATAAGCTACCTTACATCTTTCAAACATCTTTGAATTCTACCATAAATAGTTGAATTTTTTTTTTTTTTTTCATTTAACTATATATTTATTTATTATTATTTTTCTAATAGCTGTCATGAAAGATGATATGTGCAGAATATCAATATCAATATCAATATTTTATTCCAATTAAGGTCTCTCAAGGAGACACCAGGGGACGAATAAGACAATAATGAAATTAACAAAAAAGATGATATGCACATCGTGTTTAGTTTTGTTTATAAATTTGTATCTTAGTCACATGCTATACAGGTAGCATCTTTTTGTTCAACTATGAACACCACTAACATCAATTGTGTATTTTATTTTATATTGTGTATTATGTCTCTGTTTGACAATCAGCAGCTCTTTTTCTTTTATGTACATGTAATTGCTGATTTTGTCCCCGTGAGCCTTTGAATTTATATTATATTGGTAAACAGGATAAGGGAGATAAATCTTATAGATTTATTGTACACTAGCTTGTTTTCATGGGTAGTGCATTTTAATAGCTACACCGTATTAAAATAAACTTTCATACGCTTTCATATTTTAGTTTGGTTTTAAATTTCATGGAAAGATTTTTAAATTTGACAGTGCTTTTTGAATTTATTGTGTGCATGTTTTGTTTTATTGTCTGTATAGATATGCATATTCTTATGTCGGATTTAAAGCTCGCTAGAGCTTGTGTTATAATTGTTTGATTCTTTCCCGACTTTAAATAAAGCTTATTATATTAATGGCTGCGTTCAGAGTAGTTTGGTTGGTACCATTCAACTTTTACATTGGTACCATTGGGTACTATTGGTACCATAATTTGACAAATTAACTCCGAACGCTATATTTTTGCAAATCGGGTACCTATGACCAGTGGCTGGCATTTTGACCAATGGTAATTTATATGGAACTATTGTGAATGTTTATATTAATAAGGACTGACAATAAAACGCACAGACCAATTACAATATATTCAAATTTATTTAGAAAAGTGCAGGGATAAAATTGCATAATTATTTTCAAAATAAATAAAGGTACAATTTCCACGATTGAAGGCTACAGTGGTTATTACATTTACCATTTGAATAAAACACCCGGAAAAATTCTTATTGTGCAAAATAAACTTCAAATGCTCTGTTTTAATCAATAACTTGAAAAGTTTTTCATTAATACCCAGTTACAGTGGGAAAATCAATCCTTGCAAATCTTTCCGGGTTTGAACACAGGGACTTGCTCCAGGTCACTATTTTTTTTACTAACACTATAACAGTGTGTTGCCCACTGAAAAATCACATGTGATTTTTTAGTGGGCAGCACATTGATATTGATGTTTTAGTGGGCAACACATTGATAGTAAAAAAAAACACCAAACTATGGCAAATTTAGTGGTCGGGAGCACGTCCCTGTTGTTGGAACTGGCAAAGATGTCGCCATTTTGGATTCGTATGAACATGTTACTTACTAAACTTATGGTTGCTTATGGTGATTTTCCAGCTCAGGACCTACAGGTCCTCTTCGCCAGACTCTACACTTTCCACTTCCAAACATTCGCTGGTCACGTGACAGTCCCATTGAATGTCTGATTTGTAATTGTTGAAATATAGGTCTTGATTTTTCCAATATCTATCCAGCCTATTCTTGAATGTGGTTAGGGAACGACCATTTAACTTGAAAGGGGGGGGGGGGGGGGAGGTTATGGTTTTTTACTAAAAAAATATTCTGATTCCCAATGTTGCTGAACAAAATATTCTGATTTTGGTGGAGGAAAAAAAAAAAATCTGATTCAAAGTTTTTGTCATATAACCTAATGTTAAATTCTGGAAAAAAAAATTCGCGCTTTGCGCGACAAAAAAACAAAATTCTAACTCTTGTTGTCCGAACGTAACAAACAACCATAACCCCCCCCCCCCCCCCCCCCCCCATTTTTAGAATGTTTTCTTCAGTTATTTCTAAGCTTGAAATTGGATTGACACTGATTTAATTCTAGGTTTGGAACATATCCATTCGTTTCTGTAGCAGTTTTTTTTGGGCCAGTAAAAAATTAGAGTCACTGGTCCAAATGGCATAATGGTGGCCCAAACAAGGTAATTTTGGTAGGTACAGGTGTGCAGCTGATATTGCGAAAACACCCCAATGCATATATTGCTATCAAATGCTATCAAATGAAACCTGAATTTACTTGTTATAACCTTTTTGACAACCTTGACGCCATTGGCTAGGGTGGTCTTAAGAAACGATGCTAGTCCATCGGATGGGGACAATAAAAGGCTGGTTTGTGTAAGGTAATTTTGGTAGGTACAGGTGTGCAGCTGATATTGCGAAAACACCCCAATGCATATATTGCTATCAAATGAAACCTGAATTTACTTGTTATAACCTTTTTGACAACCTTGACGCCATTGGCTAGGGTGGTCTTAAGAAACGATGCTAGTCCATCGGATGGGGACAATAAAAGGCTGGTTTGTGTAAGGGGAGATCAATGCCATGATCACATTAAAGACATCCGGAAAAGAGTAGACTAATGCCAGTACAAGGACCACTCTTGCACTCCCCAGAGTGAAGAGTGACATCACTTGTTTCAATTCACTATGAAGAAGTGATTTTAAAGTAAAATAACCTCTCAGTTCGGGGTAATGTCAGTTGGTTATTCATTCCAAACAACTATCTCACTTTGTTGAAATAACAAACGGGGCTGTCATTTTCTGTTATATAACTGTTAACTTTTCCTGTTATTTTTTAATTTGTAAACAAAAGTTCTGGTTCCAAAAAAGAAAACACTCCCAATTGTCATTAAAATGTAGCCGTGTACATATAGAGATGAACTACATGTATGAAATGTTTAAAAGAAATGACAGGCCAGATCGTTTCCGTAGTTTAGACATTACTGTCAACGATTTTCTCTCCGTTGTTGGGGAAAAGTTTTTCAATGATTACCTAAGGATTGACACAAAAAGGTTTCCGATTTCTGTAAAAATGAAATTCGTACATGTACATTTTGCAGCAGATTGAATGAATAAATTTCCGAACCGTGGAAGATACCAGATCGCAAACATTATAAGTTGACAGAATTCTCTTTATTGTTCACAACCTTCCACTTCGTCCGTGATTTTTAACAATTTTAATAATTAAATCATAAAGAAACAAAAAAACACATTTCTTTTCTAATATTTAGTGAATACTTGTGTATTACATGAAAACGTGTAGGAAACGTGTATTGATTGACTCGATACAAATACATAATAGGGGAGAACAGTAAATTACATTAGCTGTGTATTCATTGGCTACAAAAATGTATTTGGACCAATCGCTGTGCTCGTAACAAACGGTTTTCGACTAGAACAGACGAGTTATCTACCGTTGAAGTTACAGTAAAATATGTCCGTTTCGGTAAAACAACAATTTTTAACGGTCTTTTAGGCAATCGCCCAAATGTTTTTTGTTGGGCCAGTGACTACCTAATTTGGAGCAGCTTTTGGTCGCCCGAATAAGATATTAGTCGCATTTGGCGACTGGGCGACCGTCCATTTCAGGCACTGTGTAGTAAAAACACTTAGGAAATACTTAGCTAAAATGTTAGCTTTTTCTTCGTCGATATCTGTTTTTGGTGGTTTCGTATCTGCTGGGTTCATGTGAAGATCACTGATACCGTCTCTAGTCTTAGATTTAGATTTGATATATTTCCATATTACTTTGGGGTTTTCCTTGGTTCTTTGTACCAGATCTTTTCCATATTTGTTTTTCAGTTTATTCACTCACTCTGTTGTACTTCTTCCGGATTTCAGGATCTCGACTGGTTATTGCTATCTTTGATAGTCTATTTTTTTCCCTAATTTTCTCTCTTGTTTTCTCATCCATTGAAAATGTGTTCCCTTTACCTATTTGCCTATATTTCCTTGTTGGTATATATATTGTCTCTAATTTTTTTTTATTATTTCGTTAAATTTATTCCAGTTCTGGTCAATATCATGTGTGTCACTTAATAATGATTCCCATTCCATCTTGTCTAAGCTTTCTCTAAATTCTTGGAATCTCCCTCTATTGTATAACCTAATATTTCTTTGTGAAATATTATTTTTTATATAACAGCTAAAATCAAATGATAGCATACAATGATCACTCTTACCCAGAGGACTTGAGTATTCTATGTTGTTAACCATCTGTTCCTCATTAGTAAGTATCAGGTCTAAAATGTTTGGCGTCTGCGTGCCCTTCCATCTTGTCGGTTTGTTAATATGTTGGAATAGAAAACAGTCTTGCACAGTATCAACACATTTGTATTCTGGACTATCTGTTTTGTCCCCTCTCGAGTTATAGTTTTCCCAATCTATGTCAGGATAAGTAAAATCTCCCATGATTAATATATGGGTGAATCCTTTATTACTAGCTTCCACTAGTAATTCTCTTAGTTTACTATTGTGCTCTATTGATCTTTCTGATGGTGATCTATATATAATGCCTATTAATAACTTGTTGTTATTAAGTTTTATCTGTACAAATAGATTTTCTTCAAAATTTGACTCCATTTGCACCTCATTCCCATTTAACTCTTTATTTATGTACAGTAATAGTCCTCTCCCATTGTCCTTTTCCAAGTTCTTTCCAAACATTTTGTAATTTCCAACTTCTGTTAGCAAGTACTCTGCTAAATGTGGTTTATATCTACTGTTCTTTGGTTTCACTTCTGTTATTCCAATTATGTCAAGTTTTTTTTTTTTATCTCTAGCCCTAACAATTAGCTCTGTGATTGTATTTGTCAATTGATCTGCATTTGTATAGACACATTTTAAAATAGGTAACACTATAGTTCTATTTACATCATCGCCGTTAAAATTTGAACCTGTTGAACTATTTACATTTCTATTTATATTTCGTGACTTCACTTTTTGATTTTCACTATCCGTCTTGCCCAAGGTGGGCCTCTGACCTTGTACATGTAGTCCCCCGGAACATCACTGATTTGTTGTCTTTTTGCCTCTGACCAGAGCTTTTTTTCCTTTTCCCTTTCTGTTTGAGTAAGGTCATTACTTACCCTAACATTTTCATATTTTTGGTTTTGTTTTGCATAATGGAAGTTTTTGAATAACAAGATGTTGCACACTACGTCGTGCTAAGAATACCCCCACTCATTCATTTGCAAGTCGCACGGTAAACAGGAAGTAGATGTGCAGTAAACCTGGAAAGGGGGACACGGTACAAGTCACCATGCCAAAGCCATGTATCAAATATAAAATCATTTCTTCCAGTAGAAGCTGAGATAACTGTTACGAAAGTTTTCATTACGGCAAACATGAAAAATTCTAAGTCGCACTGTAAACAGGAAGTAGATGTGCGGTAAACCTGGAAAGGGGAGACACGGTACAAGTCACCTTGCCAAAGCCATCTATCAAATATAAAATCATTTCTTCCAGTAGAAGCTGAGATAACTGTTACGAAAGTTTTCATTACGGCAAACATGAAAAATTCTAAGTCGCACTGTAAACAGGAAGTAGATGTGCGGTAAACCTGGAAAGGGGAGACACGGTACAAGTCACCATGACAAAGCCATCTATCAAATATAAAATCATTTCTTCCAGTAGAAGCTGAGATATCTGTTACGAAAGTGTGAACGGACGGACGGACGGACGGACAAGGTGATTGCAATATAGCCCCCACTCTATGAGTGGGGATATAATATTATCTTCTGATTTGTATGTTCAAGAGTTGCCAGTTATGGCCAAGACGGTTTTTTACTATCGTAGCGACCTAATCTCTTGTAGTTTTTTATAGCGTCCCCTTCCAATTGTACTTTACTGTCTATAAACATTTCTTTTATCTGCCTTAAGTCATGTTCTCCTCTTTCTTTCTTTTCATCTGATTCACTTTCTTGTAGTCCAAAGATAACAATGTTGTTTTCTCTTTTCTTTCTTTCATTTATTTCATCCACTATAACAGTTGTCATTTCTACCTTATCCACTCTCTTACCCGATTCTGAGGCTGCTACATCTGCATAGGATGTTATTTGATCTTGAGCCTTTGCTAGTTCATCTTTTACAATGTCTCTGACCTTGGACTCGTCACACTTTGTGTCTATCTTTTGCTCAATCACATTTAGCCTAGACTCAAACATTTGTATGATTTTATCACACATATTTTCGATTTTCAACCCTGTTGTGATATTCTCTTCTACATTAGCTTTACATGGTGTACAGAACCACATCGAGTTAGATTTAGTCAATACTTCATATTCACCTTTTGTTTTTTTCAAACATTTAATGCAGAAATGATCCCTACATCTTTGGCATTCTAATAGTCTTGCGTCTGGTTCTGAAAAGACCTTGTCACACTCTTTACATGTCCAAGCATCATTTTCTGCTCCTTTGCTTATACTGCCGGATCTACTGTTTCTTCCCGCCATTTTTCTGCAGAGCTTCCCTGCAGTATTTTTTTTTTGTCAAAGCTCAAGTTTTTATAATGCAAGGCTTCCTTGCCGTACAATATTGATAATGCGTAAGTTTTTTATTACAATGCAAGGCTTCCTTGCAGTAAAATATTTTGTATCAGTGTATGTTTTATAATACATAGCTTCCGTGCTATTTCTTTCTTCCTAGTAATAAGCAGGGCTTCCCTGCCGACTACCTCTGATATAAATTATTTTGATGCACGTTATTAGGCTTTTTAGCTGGACTTTCCGGCTATATGTATTTATTATGTTTTTCTTTTAGGTTTATATATACTGCAAAGCTTCCCTGCAGTAAACTCTAGTCAGACGGAGTATTGTATAATGCAAGGCGTCCCTGTTTATATCTCTTAGTATATTTTAGCTATCTAGACTTCCTATTTTATTTATATATACTGCAAAGCTTCCCTGCAGTAAAACTCTAGTCAGAAGGTGTACTGTACAATGCAAGGCGTCCTTGCATATATAACTTAAGTATAGTTTTAACTATCTTTTTAAGCAGAGCTTCTATGCTTATAACATGCAAAAAAACAAATAGTTATTTGCAGAGCAGCTTCTATGCACCTTTTCTTTACTTACTTTAATGGCAACAGCCCAGTAGGTACTCGTCAACTTCTATAACTACCTCAATAAACTTGTACAACCATAGTCTTGCTAGTTTTCTGCTTGGATGTATTCCATCGGTATTCACATTAAAGTTGTTTTGGTATTGTACTTTGGCTATGTGTTTGCCCTTCATAGAAACTATTAGGGAACGACCATTTAACTTGAAGGGGGGGGGGGGGGGGGGGGGGTTATGTTTTTTTTCTAAAAAAATATTCTGATTCCCAATGTTGCTGAAAAAAATATTCTGATTTTGGTGGAGGAAAAAAAAATAATCTGATTCAGAGTTTTTGTCATATAGCCTAATGTGGAATTCTGGAAAAACATTTCGTGTTGTCCGAAAAAAAAATTCTGAACGAAACAAAAAACCATAACCCCCCCCCCCACACACACTTCAAGTTAAATGGTCGGTCCCTTATGTCTTGTGATATTCTAGGTGTCTTGTGTTTGTTCAATAATCGCAACTGTTCGTTATAGTAGTCCACTAAAGTACACAGTTCCTTGTCAACCTTGGATTTACTTGTAACTACTCTCGATTTTCTATATTTGTTTTGTTTATGATCAGGACTGGATATTGTTTACGTTTAGTTACTTGTAGTGAGCGACCTTTTGTTTTCACAATTGTTGTGTTGTTGTTATTGTCTTTAGACGTTCTATTGACTGTATTATTTCTACTATTATAAGCATAAATAGAATAGTATGGACATTCTAGAAAGATGACTGTGGCAGTTGGGTTAGCTTCCTTTATCTTTGATAGTAGCTCTCTGTACTCATCTAGTTTATATTCAACATTTTGATATTTATAATTATAATGTTTTGTGCTAATATACTTCCTTTTTTTCCCCCCAGTCAATTCACAGTACTATTGGGTCTCTTGATTTTCCCACTAACTCTAACAGTTTATCCTTCAATTTCCGGTCGGCTACTGTCGCCCCTCCCCCCCCCCCCCCCTTTCGCCACAACTGTTATTTTGTCTTTTAGGTTACTGGGAATAAATTCCTTCAAAGATAGTCCTTTACTATCACTATATAGAAACACTTTTCTAATTATGTTCACTCTTTTATAGAGATTATAGAGTTTCTTGTAGTTGTTGTTCAATTTTTTCATCAACGACATTCCATTTTTCAAAAGTTCCAAAACGGTTATAAAAAGAAGACAAACTTACAAATTATTTACATAAATGCGAAGATTAATGTTCAAAATGTCTATATTCCCTGTTTTTGACACTCAGTTAAAACTTTAAACGAATGGTTGCAATGGATTTTTAAATCATCACAGAGCATGTAAAATTTTAGCTTCCATCTTGATATCATGTCACGTGACCATTGACTTACCAACGCTACAGCCTGTTAGAATGGTAGCCAACGGTAGCTATTAGTGGTCACCATTAGTACCAATGTCTTACCAATGGTGGTTATTTTTTGCCAATGCTAACGCTTAGCCACCAACGGCAGTATAATGTATTGTACTACCGCCAACTTCCTGTAGCTAATTTTCATAGGGTAGCCACAGGGGCTCGCAGTTATATTTTCACATCACCAGGCGACCGTTTCACTAAAGTGATCGTAAATCGTAAGTCTAAGATCACTCTTAAGAGTTCCTTACGTGCACGTATACGTGCGTTTCACTAAACTAGTCCTAAGCTTAAGAGTTACGACTTGCGACAAGTAACATCTCCTATAATGGAGGTACAAAGATATTATATTGTATCATATATTTTATATATAATAAACCCAACAGCTCAAAAGCTGATTAGGGGCCCGGGTGGCTCAATGAGAAAGGTCGTTGGATCTAACAACTCATACAAGCCTATCCCCAATACCGTGGGGCAGAGGCACTCGAATTCCGGACCCCCCCTTTTTCCTCATTTGGCCCCTCCCGCGATTATGGTATGGATCTTTGTCTGGAAGTATATCTTTGAACCATTTATCCATATTTTACAACATTTCGTGTTACAACTCTCTTTCTATTAAAGTTAGTAGAACGAGAGAGTTGTAACTACGAGAGAGTTGTAACACGAAATGTTGTAAAATATGGATAAATGGTTCAAAGATATACTTCCAGACAAAGATCCATACCATAATAGCGGGAGGGACCAAATGAGTAAAAAGAGGGGTCCGGAATTCGAGTGCCTGTGGCTATGCGGAGTGGGTTCGCGCCCGGCTTTGTAAATTACAAAAAGGGTGCACTCGACTCGCAGCCGATATAGCTGAAATACTAGGATTTGGGTAGTTTTATTGCATCACTATATTCACGCATATAAAATAATATGTTTCATCGATACATAAAACAACAAAACTACACATCTTACAATATCAAACCTTAATATGTACATGTACTATTGATTTATATTCATAGTGAGTGTTTAGCACTTTATATAATCAATAAAAACTACCAATGAATTTTAACATTTGGACTGCTAAAATATCTAGCCTTCAAAATATTTTGTTTATTCATGTATGTTCCACTATTTTTTTTTAATTTATATTTCATATATTTGTATAGATGTTATTCTTACATTTTTTGTTTTCATTTTAAAGACTGACCAAGAGGCGAATAATCCATATTGCATCGTCAGTCGTACTGCAAAATGCAGAAAATGTTATGAGTAAATGAAATATATTCTAAATAACAGGTAATCCGCGCAAACGTAAAAAAAAAAATCTCAGGTATGTTTTACGGGTAATTGTAATGCTCTTTCTCCGTGCAAGAGTGTGTTCTTGAAATTTCATTTAGGTACATACACTCGTTAATAAAATATGTTATTGTAAATGCAGAACTGATAGAAAGTACACTGAAACAAACAATAATGTGTAGCTGTTTTAATGATTTTTTATGGCTCTCGAAAAATAAAAAATGTTGCGTGCATCTAATATTTATTGATATTCATATTAAAAAAAAATATAGATAGCAATTCTTCTCCTCAAAAATAGAGTTACGACTTACGAGTACCTTCCACCACTCTTAACTTTGCGATCACTTTTTATCGCAAGTCGTAAATCCTAACTATTAGTGAAACGGTCGTAACTCTTAAGAGTACACTTACGTCTACGTTTACGACTTACGACCTTTAGTGAAACGGTCGCCTGGTATGTATTAAAAAGAAGCATATACTTGGCGATGTGAAAATATAACTACGAGCCCCTGTGAGGGTAGCTAAGAATCATACGACATGTGTCCCCGAAAAGACCTGCCATTTTCAAACACAAAATGTTTCCCCAAGACGTATAAACCTATGAATGAATGTGATAGATTTACAACATCTGCAGATAGTTGGTTTAGTAAAAACTGCATTTGAGCAATTCATATGTTAATGATTCATGTCAAGAGTCGAACACACCGACATCGATTATCTCCCATCATCACTAAACGACACTTCCAATGTTTTACAACGAACATGAAGTCAGACTTCGAGAGCTCGAGGGAGTCGAGGAAAAAGACCGGAGAAACTTTGTTACAGCCTACATAAACATCAATAGCATTGATACCAATTTGATAAAATTAGAGAAGTATTAAATGACAAAATCGTTGATCTTTTAATATTGATAGAAACAAAACTGGACCAAATATTTCAACGACAACCTGTTCCGAGATTATAGTTACAAACTACTAAGATGAGATAGACAGTAAAGGTGGTGATATTTTGACATTAATTAATTCTGATTTTCCGTGCACAAGGAAAATCGATCAAGAAACGAAACAATTGGAAAACATCAGTTTAGAGGTCACGCCTGGTAAACGAGATGGTCTCAACATAATGTTGAGCAAGCAAAAAGGTATCTACAACTTCCCGTTGAGACCATCTGTCGAGGAAAATTTACAAACTAGCATACATGCCAACTCTCGAGAGACTAAAATCGGTAGGGGGCGTCTGAAAATTTTTTCTCAGAAGGACGCAAAATGGTGCATTCTGCTGCATTTTGGATATAAAATCTGTGTAGTCAAAACTTTAAATATAGTATGATAAAACCATGAAAAAATGGAAATTAGCATTTTACATATATCCTCGTCTGACAATAAGTCGGTCAGTCATTGGATAATGTTTGATTATTTTTTTCATGTTTGAAAAGTAAACATTTTTTTCTTTTTAATTATGTTCATCATCTATTCATGCTCATATGTGTAAAGTTCCATGGAAAAAAAGATCGATAATAATTACACACTGACCCATATTTGTTTACTACCCTTTTTCCAAATGGCGTCCTATTACGTCACATAAAGTCGGTCAAAGGTCAATAAAGCACATGATTTTGTCATAAGCCAACCAAACTTAAAAAGTAAACCAGATTAAGAAAGTACAGTATTTTAGCTTTTTCAGTGTACCGTAATTGTTTTGTCTGAAAAATTTCAAAAGATGTTTTTTTTAAACAGTTTGAAATTGAAGTATTAAAAATTTATTATTTGATGCAAATATTAAACTTGCTTACCGAATACCCACATAAAAAGTATTTAATCCAGTGAATTTGGTGTTTTTGCCTGTGTCAATACAATCTATTAGACTGACTACATCCTGCCATATTTTTGTAAAACAATTAATGCCTGATTTCAATTTATTTTAATCACATTTATTATCACAGAGTGGTAACAATACAGTTTTGTTGATGCTATTTGTAATAATGACAGGTTTTTATTTTCCCAGATAATCTCATTTTTCTGTCTGGTTTAATTTAATTCTCTGTTCAATTTATGCTATAAATTTTGATTATTGCTGTTAAATTAATTCTTTTTCTATCTTCTCTGTGAATTTCATTTCATTACCCCAAGAAGTAAGGGGTATATTAGATGCGATAACGTAACCCTCAGTCCGCTTTTGCCAACTGGAGCACATGCGGAATGAGGGGTACGTTATCGTATCTAGGGGTATATTTGTTATTAAAGCAGCAGTGGAAATGCAAAATAATCTGCCATTTTGTGACTAATGGAGAGCACTTACATGTATTTTCCCGGTAAAATCCGTCCATTTTCTAGAAAATGGTGGAATCTGAATGATCAATCATCATATTTTCAAAGTATTTTAAAATACAATTTGCTTGGTCTACATTCCAGAAACGGTCATGAACTGTGATGACGATTATGTCAACAAACCGGAAAAATAAAAATGCTTGGGGAATACCATCGATGGAAACATATTTAACAAGCATAATGATCAGGAAAAAAAGACATTAGTAAAAAGGATCTGTTTTACTTGCTAGGAATTTATTCAATTCAAACTTCTCTGTTTTAATCTCATCTTGTAATTTTGACGTTGAAAAGAATTCCCTCTTGTGTTTATGTACGCTATGAATATACAGAATGACGTCATTGGTCTCGTGCTGCGCGAAAATTGTAAATCAAAACAAGTGATCGACTTTATTGCATGACCGAGCAGATGTCACGTTAGATTATAATTATATTTGTCAGAGTCATAACGTAAACGAGCCTTCTTTTTTTTCTGGCGTTTCGGACATATTCATTCAGACATTGATCTGTTGATGTTTAGGAATCATAAGTTCAAAATGTACATTCACGGGTCAAAAGTATTTCCACACTAAGATATTTCCCTATATATTTCATATAAATCAACTTATTTTCAAAACATTCTCCTGAAGTCATTCCTTATCAGATTTTCTTCAAATTTTCACCTTTAAAAGCAGAATTGATTGGAGTTTATTTACATATTTTCATGTAATTTTTTTGAACTTTTTTTACAAGCATTTATGATTTAAACATAAACATAAATTCTCGACGTCACAATTTTCTATGATCATATAGCAAGATTCGATGAAAAAAATCTAACTTTGTGTTTAAATCATGTCATAAGGAAAAGTATAAATAAAATTTTATGAAAATTATAAGAAGAAGAAACTATATTTATTTTTGGGTTTAATGCTGAAAATTTCATGAAAATCAGACAAGGAATGACTTCAGAAGAATGTGTTGAAAATAAGTGGTTTAATATGAAATATATAGGGAAATATGTTAGTGTGGAAATACTTTTGACCCATGAGTGTAGTGCTTCAAAACTTTATTTTAAATACCGTTTCTGATTGGTTTAATGATAAAGAATTGACCAATGGAAGTTTCCGGTACAAATTAAGAGGGAAACGATTACGGAAAAGGCCTAAATAATTTGGATTTGTACTCATTTATACGTCGTAGAAATCTGCAAGAATAATCAACATATGAACAATTCACGATAATTTTCTTTACATTTTTTTTTTTTTTTTAAATCGGTAGGAAAACATCTAAAATCGGTAGGCGGTAGAAGACTTAAAAATTCGGTAGACTACCGCGTAAATCGGTAGGGTTGGCATGTATGAACTAGTGCACGGTAAGTTGTTTTATGGCATGCCTTGTTTTATCTCATATTTCTAGATATTTCGAGACATGTTTTAAAAATCAGAGAATGCTATTCCCTTCCGATATGTTGCTACATATAAATGGAAAATTCACAATGAGAAAATTGAAATCATCTCTTTTGTCGTAAAGTTTCGTTCTTAACAGCCCCTCATTGTCCATTTTGAGGTGTAGGTCAAGGTAGCAGACCTATCTGTATATGGGCAGTTTAAAAAAAAATGGCTCCTACTGCTATAGCTGTCTAATTTACTCATGTTTATGATTTTATTGGATCTAAATAGTTCAAAAGATCTGTAATGATTTGATGTTTGTTACTGCAAATTTTTTTTAAGATATCTAGAATAACAAAAAAAAAAAATATGTCCAAAAAACATGTCAAAATTGTCAGGAGTGCAACCCTTTTTTGTGACACTTTAAAAAATCCTTAATTTTCAACAACCTACCACAGTGCTAAATCAAACAATATGTTATCAAAATCTATTTCATCACAAACTTTGATATGTTGACATACTTTAAGATAGCAATAGATCATGCTTCACATTTATTATTGCATAAAAATATGGCTTTGTAAAAAAGATGTACCTAGTCAGGAGTGCAACAAACGTTTATGCAAGTTTTCCTAAATTACATTGTAGAAATGTTGTCTTTTAGTTTTCAAAGATATGGGGTATAAATAAATCTTAATACATCATTGCTGCTTCAAAACCATAGTTAAAGGATAGACTAAAATCAGTAGTAAGGCCAAGAATGTCACATTAAAGGCTGCACCCTCAAATGTCAGGAGTGCAACATTTGATATTTTCTTAGACATATTTTCTTTTAAATGTAACTAAATTCACATTTGTGTTTCTATTTCAACAGAGACTGACCAAGAGGACAGATAAAACCCATTTACCTGTTTGAGATACATAAAATATCTCACAGAAGCAATTGATTCATGTCAGGAGTGCTACTAGTTTTAAGTGATCTTCTACACAGTCTAAATTATAGCTTTTTATATGGATGATTTAAATAAAATGAGATTCTGTCAAGCTTAGAATAATGTTTGAAAAAATTAAAAGTGCCAATAGCATTTTATGTGCTTTTAATTTTATGTAATAAAGCATTTTTGTTCATTTTTAATGATCTCATGCTTTAATATCTATTAGGTATTAATACTAGAGACATTCTCTGACAAGGGAATATGTCTTCTAGGTTCATTAGCTATTGGAGATTAATTGCCCTGATAAGGTTTCTGATAAATGCATATAGATAATTTATGGTTAACCATGTAAATGTTGCACTCCTGACATAAACATTAAAACTTGGTAAAACTAATGCTTGAAAGAACACCAACTGATTTTTTCCCCTGTGAATTGTTTTTAAGTTAATAATTCTTCTTTTTCTTGATGGCAATATAATGTCAGGAGTGCAACATATCCTGATAAAATAGTACCATTGATAAAATAATGATAATTTATAATAAATTGCCTTTTCTAGCCTATTAAAATATTCTAATTATTTATTTATGATTTATCTAATATATTAGAGTGGTATAATACAAATTTTCAAATGTACATAATTAAAAATATTGCTGCTAAAACTGGGTATTAAAGAAGTGGTATGGCAAAAAATTGCTACAAATTTCCAAATACTGTCATTTCTGTACAAATATTTCATTGAAAACAGGTAAACATTATTGTATGAGTTAACAGTAACATCACTGTTCAATGTTGGCATTTTAAAATGTGATATTTTCTTCTTTTTTTTTCTTTATTATAAATTTATAAAATGTCAGGAGTGCAACAAAAATAGACAAAACGTTTTTTCTACAACCAATTATTTTGCATGGTTCAAAGAATCAATGTTATTTTTTTTTTTTTACAAATGGCTACTTATCTTTAAAGTTTGAAAATTTTGCTGTCTTAAGTAAAAATATTCATTATTATTTTGATAATTAAAACTTTATCAGATAGATTAGACAAAAATATTGAGAATTTTTCATAAAAAATAGCTTTTAAGAAAAACTACAACTACCAGTAACCCAATATTTTGCACAAAAAGTCATTTATATCATTTGCATTGATTGAGAAACATTTATACAAAATAATTGAGACTAAAGATTGTTTAACTGATATAGAATAAGTACCGGTATGTGTTTTACATGGTTTGTATGCCAATTTGTGTTCAATAAAAGGTTCTTAAAAATTTATTGCTTATCTGTTCATAGTTTCTTTCTTGTTTCATTTACTTCAATGTATACAACATTGAAAATTATCAGCAGAAAGTTTTTAGGAGTGAGTTTAATTTGGAAATTTTTTTCACATGTTGGAGCCATTTTTTATGAAACAGCCCATATGTGATATCCTTTATTGCAAGCTCAATGGGATAGATACGATCAACGAAATCACTAAACCTAGAATTATTTAGTGAAAGGACATCATCTATATAGCGAAACGTGAAATTAAAGGATCGGGTTAGCTTCTTTTCTTTTTCTTGAGAAGCCCCTGTATGAAGTCTGCCTCGTATGAATAAGGGAACAAGTCGGCGAGAAGTGGAGCACAGTTTGTCCACCAAAAATAACAAATATGTTGTCAAATCAAAAACTCAAGCATGTTGATGATATCAGTCTCAGTGAACTTTTTGGTAGAATCAGATTGGTTTTTTTTTACAAAATAAGATCTGTCTCTTCCTAGCACAAGGTATTTGTATTTACGTTGGCCATTCTTTTTTTTTTGAAACACAGTTGGACCAACTCCCTTAATTTGTCCTTCAGCTTAGAGTGAGGAATAGTCGTGTAGAGAGTAGAGAAGTCAAATGTTTTAATGCTATTGCAGGAGGAAAGGGTCCTAGATTGTATATAATCTAACAGATCTTTCAAGTTCCTCAGAATCCACACAACCCCTCGAGTAGCTAGTGTCACAGTAACTCTGAAGCCCGGTTTTGACCACCGATAGAATACATGTTAATAATTTGGAAAGAGGTTTCATGGAGCATTTGGCAGACCTAGCAATATAGCGCTGTTTGAAAGGACACTTTTATGTGTAATTTAGGAATCCAGTCTTCATATTCAAAATTTTGATCTCATGTGAAGTTACTTTAATACTTTTTGGTATTGATATAGATTATCAGTTAAATTTTGATACTCATATTGGTGTGGGGCCATCGTGGCCGTGATCGTATGGTAGTTGGATTTATAACTACCTATACAATCAGTGCCTATCACCACTGATGTTGTGAGTTTGAATGTCGATCAGGGGGAGGTGTACAACATTATTTGATAAAGTTTGTCAGTGACTTGCGCGACAGGTCTGTGGTTTTCTCCGGTTTCTTCCACTTATAAAACTGACCGCTACGATATGACTGAAATATTGTTGAAAATGGCGTTAAACATCATCAACAAACAAAATCCTATTGGTAAAATTTGTAGGAAGGCATCTCAGCAACTCAATATTCTCATATAGTATCATATTTGAATAAATTAAGCAAGCTGACAATTTTTCATATTTTCATGTTAAGTAACTTTAACTTTTGCTCATTTTTGTACAGAGAAAATTTGTTAACAAATTAGCACCAGATTGCTTTAAATTTTCAGAATATAATTTTAAACAAACATATAACAAATTAATAGCAACATTTTTTTCACACTAATTGTTGGCAGAGGCATGGGCATTACTTTTGGTACACAGATAACATTTACTTTCCTTGAATTTTTGTTTTTTTATTCTTTTTTCTATTTTTTGTATGCATGAATTTTTTGTTGAAGGAAAACGTTTTGAATAATAAAAAAAAGCCTGCAGAAATTAACCAAAAAATAATTTCATACTAAAATTTAGCTTTTTTAAATCTCACTGAAAAAACCCAATGAAAGGAGTTATGTTCAGCTGAAAATGTGTCCCATTTCTCCTGTTTTTGTTGCACTCCTGACATATTATATATAAAACAGGAAAAATCATCAAAATAGTCCTCAATTACAATTACAATTACAACTTAATAAAAGTCCTATAAATTTGAAAATTTCACTGAACTGTTATTTAAAAAAAAAAACCCACCTAAATTAGACACCTCAAATCTCCTGTTTTTTTGCACTCCTGACATATTATACACATTGACAAACAATGCATAAACCACAAAAAATACACATTCAATTTTCAATATGAAAATTTTACTTGTAAATTAAGACATTTGGCTATCAATCATGTGATTTTTTAATTTTATCTGATACTTTTCATGTACTTCAGTATATAATTAAACATATTTTTTTTTACATTTTTCAGATAAAATAGGGTGTAGTTACAATAAAAAGAGTTAGATCCTATTAAATACTTAGCAGCATTGTAGTAAGACAACTTAATAAAAGTCCTATAAATTTGAAAATTTGACTGAACTGTTATTAAAAAAAACCCAAACCTAAATAAGATACCTTAAATCTCCTGTTTTGTTGCACTCCTGACATAATGCATACATATAAGATAAGATACTTTTATTTACCAATTAAAAAAACCCAGGAATAAATCATCAAAATAGTCCTCATTAATTACAATTACAATTATCTTTACCATTATCACAGGTCAAATCTGAAAATTAACTCAAAATGTGCATAAAAGTTAAAAATTGAATATTATGTCAAGAGTGCAACAACATTACTGGTTTGTTAAAACAGTTATTAAATCATTTAATCAGAATTCTCTGAACATTAGTAAAAATTTATAACTGCAATATGGCTATTTGTTAATTATAAGACAAAGTTTAAAGCAGCTGGCTTCTTAAATTAAGAAGTTATGTGAAAATATATTATCCAGATATCATTGCTTTGTATTACAATCTGAAGTTAGATGAATAAAGTTCTGCTTTGAAATTGACCTTAAAGAATTTATGAAAACTCAAGCAAGAATTCTTATATTATTAGAAACCCTTTTGGGTGCATACAAGTCATTATAAGCTTAATATGGTGGTTCTAAAAAAATGCCATTTTTAAACTGTTGCACTCCTGACATGAAAAAAATTGTTCTGAAAGGAATACACTGTCTATCAGGCCACTTTAGGGCTGCAATCTTGTATCTGGCAAACTATCTCCAGAAAAATAAAGCAGAACAATATATTGGCTCAGGTATTTCTTAAGTGTAAGCCTTCAACCCCGCGGGAACCCCGGGGTATAGAAATGGGACCGAGAGCTTCTTCGGCTTGAAGGGGCGTCCGTCGGTTGTGCGGGATGTAGAAATTCACAACCAACCCGTCCTGCGGATGAGACGTAAATAAAACCGAGGTCCCGTGTTGAGAGATTGCCACCCTCTCAGCATGTTAAAGAACCCAGTGTAACAGCTCATTATGAGCATTATGCTCATGATGAGTGGTCCATAAGAAACCTGTTGCACTGGCAAAATTATCCGTCCCTACCCATCACCTTTCCTTCTTTCGAGTCCCGTGGCGTTTACATTTTTAAATGCTCTTGTCCTGAATATAGCTGAAAAATTGCTCGCTGGACGTTAAACACCAATCAATCAATCAATCAATCAATCAATCAATCAATCAATCAAACTACAAAGTTGCACTCCTGACACTTGTAATGTACCCTCATTTACTAGACTCTCACTAACTTCTCAGATATAAACATTTTTGTGTTGCATTCCTGACATGGTAGTATCTTTTTTCAAAACATAACTGTATTAAAACGGTTACATGAACAAGCTACATATTTGGCTAAAATTAAGGGTAAGACATCAAAATTATCAAATAAATAAGAAAATAAGGTACCTACCCTCGTATAACAATTTGCTGTACCTTAAACAAAAGTCTTTTTTTAAAATGTCATAAAAAAGTGTTGCACTCCTGACGATTTTGACCTCTTTTTTTCGGCATAAAATCTTTATTATTCAAGATATTACTTAGATATTTGGCAGAAATATTGTATATGTGAATTGACATTATTTGAAATAATTGTATTCAATCAAACCATCAGCATGATTAATAAATAATGCATTATATACCTGGAACCATTTTTTTTACTTTACCCAAATTTGAATATACATTAGTTGTCAAGGCATTAAATGTATTAAATAAACTACATTTCAAAAGTAATTGTAATTTAATCAATTACATTTGAAAATTGATGTAATTGTAATGTAATGTAATCAATTATATTTCCAAGTAAACGACCCCAAGTCTGCTGTGTCACCATCCGTAAACTTTTGGATTTTAATCTTCTTCTCTGAAACCACTGGGCCAATATGGTTGTTTCGAATCATTTCCATTCCGTCAAAAGTTTTTTTATTTCCGTCTGCCAGAACACATGGTTATGATGAAATGTTAGGCACTGGGCTTCCGGTGTTAATGTACACAAAGATAACTCAAATCGATATGTGGCGTATTAGCGTTCCTCAACTTAAAGAATTCTTAGCATTTTCTGTAAATGACAGATATCAATTAAATTATTTTATTTTTATCAAAGACTTCAATACATAGTCAATTACTTCTTTAAAATTAATTTGTTTTTTTTTACTTTATTTACTGCTGTCAGCATCATGAATGGAAAACGATCTGTCTTGATATGTTTTTGTTATCAGACAGACAGTGGAGTACCGATACCCAGCATTTACTCTGCCGTTTTCTTGGCGTCTCCATATTACAATTACGTATAATCTACCGTGTCTACAACTATGATATGTTGATGTTGTCACAGTAATAGCGTATACATCAGAAGTAGTATGCCTAACATTTCAGACGTCTTTAGACACGAAAAAGACGGAACATGGTCGGAATTGACATGATTCGAAACGAACGTATTGGAACCAAACTGAATAGGAATATAAAAGCACAGTCGTATGAATTTTAGTCATAGAGAAAAATAGTGAAAATTTAGATGTTGGGGTAATATAATACCGGTATATATATAAGAGATATATTATATTACCCCAACATCTATTTATGACTAAAATTCATATGACTGTGATTAAAGCCAGGCTTGAAATTAATGAAAAGGCAGGTTGTTAATAAGATGCCAAGTGGGCCTGTAACAATTGTTTGTTTTTCCAAAAGCCTGCTGAAGATCGATATCGTTGGGGGTTGATATGTGTTGATTTATTATACAGCTGTAATTTTAACCCCGAAAAGGGGAAAGCAAGTAATTCTTTAAAAAATTTAGCACTGGCGTTGTGAGTTCGAATCCTGCTCGGGTGAGGTGTGTTCGATGCAATATTATGTGATAAAGTTAGTCAGTGACTTGCGACAGGTCGGTGGTTTTCTTCGGGTACTCTTGTTTCCTCCACCAATAAAACTGACCGCCACGATATAGCTGAAATATTATTAAAAGTGGCATAAAACGCCATCAAACAAACAAACAAACATAGAATCCAGCAATACACATGCCACAAGTTATACTGTGCAGCATCATTGTGATGTGTAGATGTAGATTTGTAATAAAGTCTGAGAGTCTAAATATTTCGATTTTAATTTATTTTAATGTTGCAATGAACAATAAATGCATCTATTTGAAATATTAAGTAATATTCTATATATAATATTTTCTTTTTAATATGATTACAGGAATTTCTGATATAAGGGAGATTACCCAAATCTAAAAAATGCTGAAAATTTTGTTATAATTAAAAATGTATTTGAATATCAAAGTATTTTTTATCGGTGAGAGGAATAAGGCATACCACTATCATATGTCTTAATTGGTTTATTTGTTAGCACACAATTTGTCCTTGATGCAATACATGTAGAACTAAGAACAATTGCATACAGTATAATTAGGTTTTGATATTATTTTTTGGATCAGCAAGTCAAAATTGTATGACTTGAACTTTGTTAATAATGCTAATTATTTTAAAAAAAAACTGTCAACATTCTACATTGCAGTCCTGAATGATTTTCCAATCATTAAATTATTAAATTGTCAATACGATTTTTGGTCCTGTTGATAACCACATGAATTTTGGTCGTGTCAATAATAAATTAAATTTTACATAATTTACTATGTGAAGTAAACTGAAGTCAGTTGAATATCAATAAGATTTCACTAAATACACAACAGCAGAGTTAAAAATAATGGCAGTCAATAAGTGCCAAGTATTCGATTGTTTACATTACAATCAAAGGTCATTATAATTCTACCAATTTCTGTTAATTGTAATTATTTACAGTACTTAACTTTATTATAAACTTTAGAGTTAGAGTAACAGTGTTTATCACCACTTTCAACAATATTTCAGTTATATCGATGCGGGCAGTTTTATTGGTGGAGGAAATCGGAATACCCGGAGAAAACCACCGACCTGTCACAAGTCACTGCCAAGCATTATCACATAATGTTGTATCGAGTACACCTCACCTGAGCGGGATTTGAACTCACAACGTTAGTGATGATAGACACTGATTGCACAGGTAGTTGTAAATCCAACTACCATGCAATCACAACTATGACAGCCCCTATATAAACTTTAGTGTATTCAGCATTACTTAATTAAATATTTGGGAACAATTTTTTGTTAGAGTGGAGCCACGTGTGTTTCTGTGAAGTAATGCTTTATTGCGCTAGTGTAACAATAAACAAGTCTTGTAAGAAATTTGTCCGGACAGTTTCTTGTAAAAAAAATACAGTCCTTGAAATGAAAATTTAAATTTACCGATACTGATCCGAATCAAACAAATTCTTTAATTTATTTTTATATTGTTCTAAATGTAGCTGTAAAATTTACTGGTCCGAACGAAGTTTTATAGGTCTTGGGACTGAGGACCGGTGCTCAACATGAGGACTGAGTACATGGACCATATATACCATGAAAGAATATCATATTGACAATTTAGACTAGTAAAATTATATTCCAAGGATCTATCTTGAGCTCTTAGCTAGGAAAATGTGTTGTAAGATAGAAAAAAGTTCCATCATAATATTTGTTCCAAGGAAAATTTGTTTGTTCAGGACTTTATCTTATGTAATAAAAGTTCCACCTATATAATAACATGACCATTACAGTGGAACTTTTATTACATAAGATAAAATCCTGAATAAACTGTTACATAATAAATTTTCTTTAGACCAAATCTTTAACTGAAATTATCATGAGTGTTTTTCATATAAAAATCGTGCATGTCTGACTGGAAAAAAATGTTAGATAAGGTTTGTTTCCCCGGTGTATAATAAGATCATTAAGAATGGTATAATTGAAAGTACATTAATCCAAGACAAAAGTTTTAAAACACTTGAAAATAGAAGAATCAAGATAAATGATGCTGAAAGATACTGTTTAAAAATTACAACTTTTATAGACCTCAGGGGTTGAATGATGGATGTGACATGTTTCACGGACACTTTGAATGATATTTATGTTATATGATGACCCTCAGTTTTTATTGGGGGATGAAACAGGAATAAATGTATTTGAGTATTTGAGTCATCAAGGATAAATTAAGGTGAAAACTGCTACAATCAGAACAAATCTTTGCCTTGAGCTATTCAAGAAAAAAACTTAACTGAGTTCAAGATAACAAGGTTTAGCGCTGTTTGGATTTACAACTACCTGTGCAATCAGTGCCTATCATCACTAACGTTGTGAGTTCAAATCCCACTCAGGTGATATGTACTCGATACAACATTATGTGATAAAGTTTGTCAGTGATTTGCGACAGGTCGGTGGTTTTCTCTGGGTCCTCCGGTTTCCTCCACCAATAAAACTAACTGCCACAATATAACTGAAATATTGTTGAAGGTGGTGTTAAACACCATAAGCCTAAACCTAAACAGAACTGTATTGATATGGTTTGATCTCTTTTTTTAATGTTGAATTGTAGGCCTAGAAGTTCATTGAACCTATCTGAAGATACAAAGATATACATATTTAACTATAAAATGGGTGATTACTACATAAGAGAAAAGCTCAGTTGATCCTTTGGGTTTACATGTAATCAATGTAATTGAATAAAGATGAATATAACATTATTAAAATATAAAAACTTGAATAGAAATGAAAAAAAATATGATTTTAGCATGTGCAATGTGTATTTTATGTTTTATTATATATTTCTGAAAGTTAATCAGATGTATTTATATAACATGCTTTGAATACTCTACTCCTTGACTGTCATATAGATTGAACCTGGCATGTTTGTTAGTGTACACTCTACTGTCTAAACCTGGCATGTTTGTTAGTGTACACTCTACTGTCTAAACCTGGCATGTTTGTTAGTGTACACTCTACTGTCTAAACCTGGCATGTCTTAGTGTACACTCTACTGTCTAAACCTGGCATGTTTGTTAGTGTACACTCTACTGTCTAAACCTGGCATGTCTTAGTGTACACTCTACTGTCTAAACCTGGCATGTTTGTTAGTGTACACTCTACTGTCTAAACCTGGCATGTTTGTTAGTGTACACTCTACTGTCTAAACCTGGCATGTCTGTTAGTGTACACTCTACTGTCTAAACCTGGCATGTTTGTTAGTGTACACTCTACTGTCTAAACCTGGCATGTTTGTTAGTGTACACGCTACTGTCTAAACCTGGCATGTCTTAGTGTACACTCTACTGTCTAAACCTGGCATGTTTGTTAGTGTACACTCTACTGTCTAAACCTGGCATGTCTGTTAGTGTACACTCTACTGTCTAAACCTGGCATGTTTGTTAGTGTACACTCTACTGTCTAAACCTGGCATGTCTTAGTGTACACTCTACTGTCTAAACCTGGCATGTTTGTTAGTGTACACTCTACTGTCTAAACCTGGCATGTCTTAGTGTACACTCTACTGTCTAAACCTGGCATGTTTGTTAGTGTACACTCTACTGTCTAAACCTGGCATGTTTGTTAGTGTACACTCTACTGTCTAAACCTGGCATGTTTGTTAGTGTACACTACTGTCTAAACCTGGCATGTCTGTTAGTGTACACTCTACTGTCTAAACCTGGCATGTTTGTTAGTGTACCCTCTACTGTCTAAACCTGGCATGTTTGTTAGTGTACACTCTACTGTCTAAACCTGGCATGTCTGTTAGTGTACACTCTACTGTCTAAACCTGACATGTTTGTTAGTGTACACTCTACTGTCTAAACCTGGCATGTTTGTTAGTGTACACTCTACTGTCTAAACCTGGCATGTTTGTTAGTGTACACTCTACTGTCTAAACCTGGCATGTTTGTTAGTGTACACTCTACTGTCTAAACCTGGCATGTTTGTTAGTGTACACTCTACTGTCTAAACCTGGCATGTTTGTTAGTGTACACTCTACTGTCTAAACCTGGCATGTTTGTTAGTGTACCCTCTACTGTCTATACCTGGCATGTTTGTTAGTGTACACTCTACTGTCTAAACCTGGCATGTTTGTTATTGCACACTCTACTGTCTAAACCTGGCATGTTTGTTAGTGTACACTCTACTGTCTAAACCTGGCATGTCTGTTAGTGTACACTCTACTGTCTAAACCTGGCATGTTTGTTAGTGTACCCTCTACTGTCTAAACCTGGCATGTTTGTTAGTGTACACTCTACTGTCTAAACCTGGCATGTCTGTTAGTGTACACTCTACTGTCTAAACCTGACATGTTTGTTAGTGTACACTCTACTGTCTAAACCTGGCATGTTTGTTAGTGTACACTCTACTGTCTAAACCTGGCATGTCTGTTAATGTACACTCTACTGTCTAAACCTGGCATGTCTGTTAGTGTACACTCTACTATCTAAACCTGACATGTCTGTTAGTGTACACTCTACTGTCTAAACCTGGCATGTTTGTTAGTGTACACTCTACTGTCTAAACCTGGCATGTTTGTTAGTGTACACTCTACTGTCTAAACCTGGCATGTTTGTTAGTGTACACTCTACTGTCTAAACCTGGCATGTCTGTTAGTGTACACTCTACTGTCTAAACCTGGCATGTCTGTTAGTGTACACTCTACTGTCTAAACCTGGCATGTCTGTTAGTGTACACTATATTGTCTAAACCTGGCATGTCTGTTAGTGTACACTCTACTGTCTAAACCTGGCATGTTTGTTAGTGTACCCTCTACTGTCTAAACCTGGCATGTTTGTTAGTGTACACTCTACTGTCTAAACCTGGCATGTCTGTTAGTGTACACTCTACTGTCTAAACCTGGCATGTTTGTTAGTGTACACTCTACTGTCTAAACCTGGCATGTCTGTTAGTGTACACTCTACTGTCTAAACCTGGCATGTCTGTTAATGTACACTCTACTGTCTAAACCTGGCATGTCTGTTAGTGTACACTCTACTGTCTCAACCTGACATGTTTGTTAGTGTACACTCTACTGTCTAAACCTGGCATGTTTGTTAGTGTACACTCTACTGTCTAAACCTGGCATGTTTGTTAGTGTACACTCTACTGTCTAAACCTGGCATGTTTGTTAGTGTACACTCTACTGTCTAAACCTGGCATGTCTGTTAGTGTACACTCTACTGTCTAAACCTGGCATGTCTGTTAGTGTACACTCTACTGTCTAAACCTGGCATGTCTGTTAGTGTACACTCTACTGTTTAAACCTGGCATGTCTGTTAGTGTACACTCTACTGTCTAAACTTGGCATGTCTGTTAGTGTACACTCTACTGTCTAAACCTGGCATGTCTGTTAGTGTACACTCTACTGTCTAAACCTGGCATGTCTGTTAGTGTACACTCTACTGTCTAAACCTGGCATGTTTGTTAGTGTACACTCTACTGTCTAAACCTGGCATGTCTGTTAGTGTACACTCTACTGTCTAAACCTGGCATGTCTGTTAGTGTACACTCTACTGTCTAAACCTGGCATGTCTGTTAGTGTACACTCTACTGTCTAAACCTGGCATGTCTGTTAGTGTACACTCTACTGTCTAAACCTGGCATGTCTGTTAGTGTACACTCTACTGTCTAAATGTGGCATGTCTGTTAGTGTACACTCTACTGTCTAAACCTGGCATGTTTGTTAGTGTACACTCTACTGTCTAAACCTGGCATGTTTGTTAGTGTACACTCTACTGTCTAAACCTGGCATGTTTGTTAGTGTACACTCTACTGTCTAAACCTGGCATGTTTGTTAGTGTACACTCTACTGTCTAAACCTGGCATGTCTGTTAGTGTACACTCTACTCTCTAAACCTGGCATGTTTGTTAGTGTACACTCTACTGTCTAAACCTGGCATGTTTGTTAGTGTACACTCTACTGTCTAAACCTGGCATGTTTGTTAGTGTACCCTCTACTGTCTAAACCTGGCATGTTTGTTAGTGTACACTCTACTGTCTAAACCTGGCATGTTTGTTAGTGTACACTCTACTGTCTAAACCTGGCATGTTTGTTAGTGTACACTACTGTCTAAACCTGGCATGTCTGTTAGTGTACACTCTACTGTCTAAACCTGGCATGTTTGTTAGTGTACCCTCTACTGTCTAAACCTGGCATGTTTGTTAGTGTACACTCTACTGTCTAAACCTGGCATGTCTGTTAGTGTACACTCTACTGTCTAAACCTGACATGTTTGTTAGTGTACACTCTACTGTCTAAACCTGGCATGTTTGTTAGTGTACACTCTACTGTCTAAACCTGGCATGTTTGTTAGTGTACACTCTACTGTCTAAACCTGGCATGTTTGTTAGTGTACACTCTACTGTCTAAACCTGGCATGTTTGTTAGTGTACCCTCTACTGTCTAAACCTGGCATGTTTGTTAGTGTACACTCTACTGTCTAAACCTGGCATGTTTGTTATTGCACACTCTACTGTCTAAACCTGGCATGTTTGTTAGTGTACACTCTACTGTCTAAACCTGGCATGTCTGTTAGTGTACACTCTACTGTCTAAACCTGGCATGTTTGTTAGTGTACCCTCTACTGTCTAAACCTGGCATGTTTGTTAGTGTACACTCTACTGTCTAAACCTGGCATGTCTGTTAGTGTACACTCTACTGTCTAAACCTGACATGTTTGTTAGTGTACACTCTACTGTCTAAACCTGGCATGTTTGTTAGTGTACACTCTACTGTCTAAACCTGGCATGTCTGTTAGTGTACACTCTACTGTCTAAACTTGGCATGTCTGTTAATGTACACTCTACTGTCTAAACCTGGCATGTCTGTTAGTGTACACTCTACTCTCTAAACCTGACATGTCTGTTAGTGTACACTCTACTGTCTAAACCTGGCATGTTTGTTAGTGTACACTCTACTGTCTAGACCTGGCATGTTTGTTAGTGTACACTCTACTGTCTAAACCTGGCATGTTTGTTAGTGTACACTCTACTGTCTAAACCTGGCATGTCTGTTAGTGTACACTCTACTGTCTAAACCTGGCATGTCTGTTAGTGTACACTCTACTGTCTAAACCTGGCATGTCTATTAGTGTACACTCTATTGTCTAAACCTGGCATGTCTGTTAGTGTACACTCTACTGTCTAAACCTGGCATGTTTGTTAGTGTACCCTCTACTGTCTAAACCTGGCATGTTTGTTAGTGTACACTCTACTGTCTAAACCTGGCATGTCTGTTAGTGTACACTCTACTGCCTAAACCTGGCATGTTTGTTAGTGTACACTCTACTGTCTAAACCTGACATGTCTGTTAGTGTACACTCTACTGTCTAAACCTGGCATGTCTGTTAATGTACACTCTACTGTCTAAACCTGGCATGTCTGTTAGTGTACACTCTACTGTCTCAACCTGACATGTTTGTTAGTGTACACTCTACTGTCTAAACCTGGCATGTTTGTTAGTGTACACTCTACTGTCTAAACCTGGCATGTTTGTTAGTGTACACTCTACTGTCTAAACCTGGCATGTTTGTTAGTGTACACTCTACTGTCTAAACCTGGCATGTCTGTTAGTGTACACTCTACTGTCTAAACCTGGCATGTCTGTTAGTGTACACTCTACTGTCTAAACCTGGCATGTCTGTTAGTGTACACTCTACTGTTTAAACCTGGCATGTCTGTTAGTGTACACTCTACTGTCTAAACTTGGCATGTCTGTTAGTGTACACTCTACTGTCTAAACCTGGCATGTCTGTTAGTGTACACTCTACTGTCTAAACCTGGCATGTCTGTTAGTGTACACTCTACTGTCTAAATGTGGCATGTCTGTTAGTGTACTCTACTGTCTAAACCTGGCATGTTTGTTAGTGTACACTCTACTGTCTAAACCTGGCATGTTTGTTAGTGTACACTCTACTGTCTAAACCTGGCATGTTTGTTAGTGTACACTCTACTGTCTAAACCTGGCATGTTTGTTAGTGTACACTCTACTGTCTAAACCTGGCATGTTTGTTAGTGTACACTCTACTGTCTAAACCTGGCATGTCTGTTAGTGTACACTCTACTGTCTAAACCTGGCATGTCTGTTAGTGTACACTCTACTGTCTAAACCTGGCATGTCTGTTAGTGTACACTCTACTGTCTAAACCTGGCATGTCTGTTAGTGTACACTCTACTGTCTAAACCTGGCATGTCTGTTAGTGTACACTCTACTGTCTAAATGTGGCATGTCTGTTAGTGTACACTCTACTGTCTAAACCTGGCATGTTTGTTAGTGTACACTCTACTGTCTAAACCTGGCATGTTTGTTAGTGTACACTCTACTGTCTAAACCTGGCATGTTTGTTAGTGTACACTCTACTGTCTAAACCTGGCATGTTTGTTAGTGTACACTCTACTGTCTAAACCTGGCATGTTTGTTAGTGTACACTCTACTGTCTAAACCTGGTATGTTTGTTAGTGTACACTCTACTGTCTAAACCTGGCATGTCTGTTAGTGTACACTCTACTGTCTAAACCTGGCATGTCTGTTAGTGTACACTCTACTGTCTAAACCTGGCATGTCTGTTAGTGTACACGCTACTGTTTAAACCTGGCATGTCTGTTAGTGTACACTCTACTGTCTAAACCTGGCATGTCTGTTAGTGTACACTCTACTGTCTAAACCTGGCATGTCTGTTAGTGTACACTCTACTGTCTAAACCTGGCATGTCTGTTAGTGTACACTCTACTGTCTAAATGTGGCATGTCTGTTAGTGTACACTCTACTGTCTAAACCTGGCATGTTTGTTAGTGTACACTCTACTGTCTAAACCTGGCATGTTTGTTAGTGTACACTCTACTGTCTAAACCTGGCATGTTTGTTAGTGTACACTCTACTGTCTAAACCTGGCATGTTTGTTAGTGTACACTCTACTGTCTAAACCTGGCATGTTTGTTAGTGTACACTCTACTGTCTAAACCTGGCATGTCTGTTAGTGTACATCCTACTGTCTAAACCTGGCATGTTTGTTAGTGTACACTCTACTGTCTAAAACTGGCATGTTTGTTAGTGTACACTCTACTGTCTAGTTTATGAAATGAAGACAACATTGATGGGGAATTTTGCCTGGAGTTTGTACAGAAATGCTTCATCTGTAAGTAAATAAAGGATTAGGGTTAGGGTTATTGTGTTTGACGCCACTTTCAACGATATTTCAGTTATATCTTGGCGATCAGTTTTATTGATGGAGGATACAGGAGTACCGGGAGAAAACCACCAATCTGTCGTAAGTCACTGACAAACTTTATCACATAATGTTGTATCGAGTATACCTCGTCATGAACGGGGTTCGAACTCACAACTTTAGTGGTGATAGGCACTGATTCCACAGGTAGTTGTAAATCCAACTACCGTACAATCACGACCACAATGGCCCTACTGACCTATTATAGATCTGTTTCTTGTAGAAATAGAAAAAATGACTTGTTATATTAAATACATATTATTTTATTTGCTTGTATACTTCATTTTTTATGTTCAATAATTTGAGATAAGAGGTAGCTGTTTGTTTTGTTATTGGTAGAGTAAGTGTTATCCATCGATCACTCTTCCATCTTTATTTATATAATTAATAACATGCAGTATGTTTTAAGACCTATATAAGTTTTATGTGTACTTAAGTCGTTATCCTAATAAAAAATTATTATTTTTGATGTAACAATGGTCTTATTTCAACTATAATGCATACTGTTACACATTCTTGGAATTCACAAGATTTCTGATATGTTTGCATATAACTATGTTAATATCCTTCAAGCATCCAAGATGAACAAACATTGGTGCACTTTTGAATGTCATATGGTTTTAAAATTGTTTTTCCACACAATCAGGGGAGATAACTTACCAAGTCAAAATAACATTTATTTTTTCATTTTGTTTATGTTGGTTACTTCAATATTTTGTCTTTTGAGCTCAAATTTTAAACATCATTCAATTAAAATAAACAAAACTTTATTCAATGGAATTCCACATGGTCTCTATAAACAGGTTTCCCTCTTAATTAGTTTTACTGTCCAGTATCTAGTTCAACTATTTATTGTTTCTTTATAGAGTACTACTAAATAGCTATATAATTATGATTTTTTTAATGCAGTCAAACCTGTCTTATGTGACCTTCCAAGGGAATATTGAAATAGGGTCACAGAGGACAGGTGGTCACTTAATACAGGTTTAATTAATATGACATGCCCTGTGAACTAATTGGGAAATTAAAATTAAGGTCACATAATACAAGTTATTGTTTAATAGAGGTGGTCACTAAAGCAGGTTTGACTGTATATATATAGATGTTGTATATTATAGAAAGAAGAGGTAATTAGTACTAATTATTGGGTAATTACTACCATCCAGCCTGACATGTATATGATGTAAGGGTTTGATATGATATTCCCCATCAGCTATTGTAAACATTGGTTATTATGTAGAAGATACTGACCACAATGTACAGATAGATATATTTGTTAAGAAACTTAGAGGTATGTATATGAATATAAAATCTTATGATTTGGCTTAGAGTTATGGTGTTTAATGCCACTTTCCACAATATTTCAATTATATTGTGGCGGTCAGTTTAAATGGTGGAGGAAACCGGAGAAAACCACAGACTTGCCGCAAGTCACTAAGAAACTTGATCGCATAAAGTTGTATTGAATACATCTCTCCATGACCCGGATTCAAACTAAAAATTTTAGAGATAATAGACACTGATTGCATAGGTAGTTGTAAATCCAACTACCATTCGATCACGAACAAGACAGCCTCGTCACAATATGGAAAAAAAACATAATAATTTTGTATTTTTCATGACCATGGACAACTTACTATTACATTGTCATTTGACTTTTTATTTTGACTGCTTTAAATTTAACATATTTTTGTATTTTTGGAGATTCAGAATATTATATTTTAGATAAGAAGTCCAAAAATACATTCAGCAATTATTGGTAATTGTTTATGCATAGAACTGGCTTGAACTCTCTCTCTCTCTCTCTCTCTCTCTCTCTCTCTCTCTCTCTCTATATATATATATATATATATATGACAATACTAACATTGTAATATTAATAGTAGTACATTACAATGACATATTTTAAAAAAGTATTTGGGGCCATCGTGGATGTGATCATATGGTAGTCAGATTTACAACTACCTATGCAATCAGTGCCTATCACCACTAACTTTGTGAGTTCTAATCCCTCTCAGACAGGCCTCTGCAAATCCTGTTCAGATGAGGTGTACTCTACAGCATTATGTGATAAAGTTTGTCAGTTAATTGAGACAGGTCGATGGTTTTCTCCTAGGACTCCTGTTTCCTCCACCAATAAAACTCACTGCCACAATATAACTGAAATATTGTTGAAAGTGGCATTAAACACCGTAACCTACATACCTACCTTTTTAAAATATTTAGGCATGTTTAAGTGCATTCTGTTAGTTAATACCAAGTCAAACTCTTTGACACTAATCTTTATATATGAATGTATTAAAAGGTAAATATACTAGTTTTACATAAAGTAGGATTTGAAATGGAATGCTATTATCTCCCTTTGATATTTAATTTTGTTAAAGTCTAATTTACCATTTGCACATTTCCAACTTGATTCTAAAATTATTTGTTTTTATGTGAGTTATTTCCCTTTAAGGCAAGCAAAATGGGACCATTTCACAGAAAGTTCATATACAAATAACATATAACATGTAACAACTTGTGAATTTTCTATTTGCCTGTGATTTTTTACAAGTTCATTTGTCTACAAATTATAAAAGAAATTATGCTGAAATCTATTAAGATAACAATTATCATTTTATAATCATGACCAGAATTTGATGAAGGAAATAAAATGTAAAAAAAGTAAATATTTGTCATGCAGTAGAGGCCACCACTCCTACAATGAAAAAAATGACCTTATAAGAGGGGTGGTCTCTTTTAAGGGGGCAAATTAGTAGTATTTTACTCTCTCAGTGCATCTGAATATTAGTCTGCTAAAAGGGGTGGCCTTTGGTGGGAGTGGCTATACAAGGGAGAGACTACCGTGTAGTCCCCCTCTTATAAGGCAAGTCTCATCAAAGGCAATCCTTATTATAAAATTATTGATTGATCATCATTAGAGTAAAAAAAAAAATGCAATTTTTTAGAGTTATTGTTCTTTGTTCAGAAAAAAATGGAAAAAAAAAAAAAAATTAAATGCTCTATAAACCACGACCTCATATTTTTTGTATCAGTTTGATAATTCACTGATAATTCTGTTTAGTGATAACTTTAATATTAAAAGGAGATCAAAACCAGCTGTGTCCATTGTAATTATATATACTTTTCAAAATTGAAAATAAAAAAAAAACTGACATCAATTAATGCAGTTTATTTAATGACCATTGTTTATTCCAACAAAAAAGGGAAGAAATGTTTTTGTCATATTTGCATATATTGGTGTCCACAACATATATTGTGTTGTGTTTTTGTTTTGTTTTTCTTCGTCTTGTGTACTCTTTGTTGCCAGTTTCTCTGGATTGTCCGTTTTTGATTGATTGCCCCTTCGGTATTATCTCTCTAACATTTATTTAGTTAATTCTGAAAAATAATATAGTTCAAGCTTAATAGTACAAATATAATGCTGAAGCAAGCATAAAATAAATTGGCTTTTGAAGTACATTGCTTCAGACATAGTACAACAATAATACAGGGGTCAAGTTTCTGTAGAAATTCTCACACATTGATTTTACAGCTTGTAAAAGCTTATTAATATGGTGTATAATGTGGTAAACCACGGTACTTTTTTTTTCTTCATGACAGTTTCTGCAATGATTAAATTTCCTTCCTTGTTTACTGGTAATTTGAGTTTTGATGAATTAGTCTAATCTTTAGGCCATCATTTGTAGCTCACCTTGACAAAGGCAATGTGAGCTTTTGCCATCTCTTGGCATCAGTCGTCAATTAACTTTTCACATTTCAATCTTCTCCTCTGACACCGCTTAGCCAAGTGAACCGAATCTTGGTAGGAAGCATCTATGGAAGGTCCTCTATATAGATTGCTCATTTCGTCCCGATCTGTTAACAAACATGGCTTCCATAGGCAATTCTTGTTTCTGATTGGTCCGATGGGTGATCGACACAGGTTCAGCCCACTGAGCCTCTAGTTTCAGTACATGTAATACAATTTGAGAAAAAGTGCATCTGGATTATTTTTAAAAAAATATCATTTTTTTCAATGTTTTCAATGTATGGAAAGGAATGCATATTTACCATAAATGTGCATTATGCACATAAAAATAAAGTATTCAAAATTTTGTTTTTTTTAATAGAAGGAACAACATATATATATATATATATATATGAGCTGTTGTATTGCATTGTTCAGAAATGCAGTGTAATATAATAAACAAATCTTCATTTGCATTCATTCACATGTATACAATACAATTCAAGAAACACAAAGAAATAGATATTTTAGGGGGTTAGGATTATGGTGTTTAACGCCACTTTCAACAATATTTCAGTTATATCGTGGCAGTTAGTTTTATTGGTGGAGGAAACCAGAGGACCCGCAGAAAACCACAAGTCACTGACAAACTTTATCACATAATGTTGTACACCTCGCCCTGACCGAGATTCGAATTCACAACATCAGTGGTGGTAGGCACTGATTGCATAGGTAGTTGTAAATCAAACTACCATACGATCACGGCCACGTAGTACCATTCATGAAATACCATTTGAGAAAAAGTGCATCTGGATTATCTTTTTAAAAAATATCATTTTTTTCAATGTATGAAAAGGGATGCAAATCTTCACATACCGGTATATACAATACAATTCAAGAAACACAAAAAAATAGATATTATAAAAACAAATTGGGGAACTTTTGGCAGATATGGGCCTAATTTTTTCAGTTGTAATGATTGTTTATAAATTTGCACACTAAAAAGTTCAAACTTAGGATTTAAAAATTTTATAATGAAATGAATGCTTTTCTTTAAGCTGCCACGATATAGCTAAAATATTGTTGTAAGTGGTGTTAAACACCATAACCGTAACCCTGTTTTCTTTAAGGTTTTAAATGATATTAAAAAAAAATGTAAATTAGACCTATTTAAGTCAAATTGGTGGCTTAAAAGCAATTCTGCTCTATTCATTTATTTTGAAATTGCGGTTTGGCTTTTTTCTCAAAGCAGTTGATAATAAAATCTTTAGTTTTATATGATTTTAAGCAGATATTATCCTATTAAATGTTGTTATTGATGATGCTCAAGATGAAGAATTAGAATACATAAACCCCCCTTTATAGGCCACTTCTTCTGCAATGATGAAAAGTGGTCTTATAAGAGGGATGGCCTCTCTAGAGGGAGACAATTTAGTGGTATATTTCTATCTCAGTTCATCTTAAATCTGTCCTGATAAAAGCCAAAGGGAGACTACTGTGTTCATGTTCACTGTTATGGGAAATAACAACTTTTAGCATTTATTATAGAGTAAATTGAGACCTATTTCTTTTGCATATATAGTAGGGGGTCCTGGAGTGGAGATTGTGGTGGGCTTATCTGGATTTTCTTTTGAAATATATGGGATTTACTTGTCAAATTTTTGGTCAAGTTTCCCTTTTAGAGACAAAAAATGTGCCCACCCCCTCCCCCTTTTCAGTAAGTCTGGATCCCTGTATTTTACCTTGATATAGTCAATGCTTTAGAATTATTTTTCATGCAGTTACATGTATATGCAGTAATAGTTCTTTTATTGCATAGATAATGTAATATTAATGATTAAAGATTTAGTTCCCATTGGACATTTACCAATAATATCATCCTGAACTTGTTGACATTAGTGTCCCCAGTGCACATTTTGTTTCATAGTATTTCTTTCATGTTTTTAAGGGTCTGTAAAAGTGGGGAATACAATGTACAGTCAAACCTTCCTTAAATGGCACCTCTATATAACAAATCACTATCTATTAATCCATGAATGAATAGTGCATATAATTTTAACCTGTATATAAAGGACAACTGTTCATAAAGACCACATTTTCAGGTTCCCTTTAGTGGTCTTTTTGCACAGGTATGACTAGTATTCTCTTTAGTTTTAAATAATTTCATACAAAGTCATACAAAGTTTAATTAAATTAAGAGGCGGTCAATATTGGTCATGATCGTATGGTAGTTGGATTTACAACTATCTGTGCAATCAGTGCTTATCGCCACTAACGTGAGTTCAAATCCCGCTCGTGACAAGGTATAACTACATTCAACATTATGTTATAAATTTTGTCAGTGACTTGCGGCAAGTCGGTGGATTTGTCCGGGTACTCTGATTTCCTCCACCAATAAAACTGACCGCCATATGCATGATATAGCAAAAATATTGTTGATAGTGGCATTGGACACCCTAACCCTAATCATAACCCCTATTATCTTAACAAAAATATATGATTTTTGGTATGGCTGAATCATGGTTAGTTATCAAACAATTCTATTTTTATCTATCACAAGTTCTCAATAGATCTGAAAAACCCAAGCAAAGTTTTAACCATCCATTGAAATCTGTCTGTCTTCAAACTATCAGTCTGTAAACTTTTCACATTGATGAAATAATTAGACATAATTTACTGTAGATCACAAATTGGTATAGATTATCCTTGGGTGGTCATTTTGGCTAATAATTGTTTTTATAGCTCTTCTGTTTTGGAGGGAAGTTAAGTGAATACAAAGCAGGTGGGCCATGAGATTAGACAACAGAACTTTCAGTATTTTTTTTAACATAAAGTAATGTGGTCAGTTTACATCATATTATAATGTTTTATTTACTACACCTCACCTTTATTAATATACAAACTGTAGTGATGATGGACATTGATTGGATTATAAAGGTAGATATAACTACCACAATTGACACCATTGCAGCAACAACTTTGTTAAGAAATTTAAAATGGCAGTGTGAACACTGATTTTGGTTTTTTTCGAAATAAGTGACACATCACCTGCTCTTTTACCACAACAATAGTATCATAAGAAACCCAATTTGTCTTCTTAGTGAGCTTGGCCAACAGGTGGCATCTGTTTCTGCTATCCAAAGAGTCATGTGAGCTTTTGCCATCCCTTGGTGAAAGTCATCTGCATATCTGACATTACTCAACCAATTTTAATTAAGGCTTGAATGATCCATAAGGCATTGCTGTTACTATAAATAGAACATACAGATAAAAATACATCTCAGAAGCCAGTAAAGTCACAATTTGCCACCAACTGAGCTGCAATTTGAATAGTAATTACATTTACATTTGTTATTTGACATAGTAGTTACATTTACATTAGTTATATGACATAGTAGTTACATTTACATTAGTTATATGACATAGTAGTTACATTTACATTAGTTATATGACATAGTAGTTACATTTACATTAGTTATATGACATAGTAGTTACATTTACATTAGTTATATGACATAGTAGTTACATTTACATTAGTTATATGACATAGTAGTTACATTTACATTAGTTATATGACATAGTAGTTACATTTACATTAGTTATATGACATAGTAGTTACATTTACATTAGTTATATGACATAGTAGTTACATTTACATTAGTTATATGACATAGTAGTTACATTTACATTAGTTATATGACATAGTAGTTACATTTACATTAGTTATATGACATAGTAGTTACATTTACATTAGTTATATGACATAGTAGTTACATTTACATTAGTTATATGACATAGTAGTTACATTTACATTAGCTATATGACATAGTAGTTATACTTATGTTAGTTATATGACAAAGTAGTTACAATTACATTAGTTAATATATGACATAGACTAGTATTTACATTTGCATTAGTTATATGACCTATGTTATGGGTTTTGTTGACAAATTGTTTTTTTAAAGAAAATATGCAAATTAAACTCATTTTGACAAAAAATCATTTGAATATCGTCTCCTCTGAAACCACTTCATTAAACCAAATCTTATTAGGGTAGTCCTTGTGTGGTCCACTTCCAAAATTATGTCTGGTACCCCTATGCTCCATTCAAGATGGATGCTGAAGCTAAAAATAGAAATTCCTTGAAATGAAAAAAAAAGACTTATCAGCTGAAATTTGAACTGTAACTACATAATGATGAGATTTTTTAAATAATTTGGGAATTTTGGTGATTTTTAACAAATACTCCAAATTTTGAGTAAACTGAAGGCCTCTTATTTCACCTGTGAACAGGCTTCATGGAGACTTTGATTTTTGAACACACAATTTATTGTTTATAGATAACATCAGTTATAATAATAATTGTTTTGATCATAAAAAAAAAATTCAATTGTCTACTTGTTGGGACCCTCATTAATTAATTGATCAAGCTTCATTAACATTATCTAAATTATCTCTAGTAGTGTTCACTTTTCAATGTTGACCAATAACAGCAAGGTTTATTATTTAATCTTCCTCATAAATACATAAAAACCAATAACATAAATTGATAAAAGAATACTGATCGTCAAAATGACAATGCTCACCCTTTTCTAATAAATTCTGTTTGAGATTTATAAATGGCTCAGTGTAGCTCTTGTTCATTACTGATTCATATATGCTGTGATCTAAAGTGATGAATTTGTTTTTCACCATTTTGATTTATTTGTAGCATGTGATGATTTTGTTTTTTTTTTAATCAGAAGTCAGAAAAGCAATATTTTGTTGATAATTAGGAGATCATTATCAATAGTATGTGCCAGCAGATGGTAATATAGCTTGTGGTTGATCATTATTTAATATCTCTTGATTCGCCTTTTACTCATGTGTGAAAAACACTTTTGAGCATAACTGCATTATTTGAAATGATAAGAGGCGAGATTGGACTCATTTGCATTAATATACCAGAGGTGTTTGCAAATTAATGGAAGAAGATAAAACTAGTTTTACCCAGCCCCTTTTAATTGAAGTGCCTGTACCAAGCCAGGCGATTAAGGGGTAGGGTTATGATGTTTAATGCCACTTTCACCGGAGTACTACGGTTTCCTCCACCAATAAAACTGACCGCCATGATATAACTGAAATATTGTTGAAAGGGGCGTTAAACACCATAAACTATCTTCCTCAGCAACCTAGTTTTATTTTCACTGAACAGTGTCTGTATTGCTTTCAATATTATCTGAACTACGATTTCTCAGAAAATATGTCCCTTTTATCACAGACAGTCTCAGAGAATATACTTATACAAATGATTTTTTTTTAAATAAACATATTCTATAAAACATTCCAGGCATTAATTTATAAGCAGTTTTTATGTTATGATGTTACCATAACAACGAGTCTTCTATCTCATCTGCATTTACAAAAGCAAGCCGTCCGATTGAATACCACAAGTGACAAGAAGTTATGATGCATATATATTGCAAAAGTTTTGTAAAATCAGTGTTGGAACACTAAATCAGTTGGTATTTACATCCTTGTGTAATCAAATCTGAGTATGAGACTGTGTTTGTATGTTTATATTGAATATTTATCTAATATATGAATTGGTCAACAATAACTCCACAAAATATGAGCGGGTATGATTTTCGTACAAAGGAAAGTTTCTTATGCATGTAAATTATAATTATCTATAAAATTTGTCATTACTTGGAGTTATTTGTCATCATTCACGTGTGATCACTTTTGGTAGAAGTCTTTTTTAAGGGAGTGCATCTGGAGTTCGAAAAAAAACCTATTCATATATATTATCCATGCTGGATAATTCATTTGATCGGTTGTGTTCAGGCTGTTCATACAAAACTTTTGTAAGCAGAGTAGATGTTTAGAAGAAAATCCCGTATTCCTGTTTTTATCAAAAAATAAATAATGAAAAAGAAGAATTCTCCCCAAGTTTGCAAGTAGTCTTTTCGATTGTTGACCGTTCCCAATTTGAAATCTAAAATTAAAAGAATTATCCTGATTTTGTTTGTCATATGGTAGTTGATATGTAAACGATATACACTTTGCTGCGTTGAAAAGGTAAATGTATGGAATGCATCGTTATAGACTGTTATTAGTTACGCCAAAAAGGAGTAAACAACAATGTCATTTGTAGCATCTGTTTGTATTAAACCATATTTATTTCAATAAACATGTATCAATATGTGTAATGAGGTTTGTCATACGGTCAGAGAAAGTGCGTTAATGGTGAATTGCTCTCTTATTTTCAAGCCGAAGCGCCAATGCATCGTCCATCTTTTTTTCTTTTTTTTTCACTTACGATAAAAGATAAGACAAATATTTCTCTTACGTTCAAAATTTTACACTTACGACAGGGTAGTTTTACACGTAAAGTTAGGACTATTTTTACACTTAAGATTATCGTAAGTATTTTTGTGAAACTCTTTTTAATCTTAGTTTTACACTTACGACAATTTTTTATCGTAAGAATTTTTGTGAAAAGGGCTACTGGTTATTATTTGAGTCTTGTTATCATATGAATATTATAAAATGTAAATTTTTTTTAGTTTTCAATGAAAAATGATATTTTGACTTTGAGATGAAGAACAGCATTAAAAGTGCTACTCCTGAACCTTTTCTATTTACCAAAGTTTCGACTGTTTTTATTGTGAACAAAAATCATTATTTGTACATATTACATGTCAAATATGATGTCTTTTATGAAAGAATTTTGCTATGTACTTGTGAAATATTCATATTGTGGAAGTTGATAATTTGAATGTATACAGTTATTTAATGGGTGTGGATGCAATAGACCAAACTATTTGTCCTTCGGTGCTGGGAATGACCAAGTGTTCTATTGCATTCGGTCGAATAACTGTTTTATTTCCTAATTAAACAGAAGCAAGGTAGCAGACATGACTTAAATATATTCATGCATATATTGTAGAAAAACTGATGGAGGAATCCCTGTTATTTAGGATATTATCCAGCTCTTCGTCCTCCACGGATGCAAATCGTTTGGCCATTTTTGTTGTCGTCTGTAAATAAAGCGTCTGATTCACTTTTGCGTTTTACTTAATGTCAATTCATCGTTGTGTGACATAAATTGATTTGACAAACCATTCATCTAATTATATTCTTATCCAATGAAAAAAACGGTTCAAAGGTCAGTTGAATAGTCTGTTGTGCAATAGTCTCTTGAAGGGGAGCAAGAAACGCAAAAAACATTTTAAAATATGTAGTTACTTAATAAACAAGAAAAAATTTACAATTAGGTAATAATACATTATATTGAATTTAGGGGGCCGTCATGGTCGTGATCATATGGTAGTTGGATTTGCAACTACCTCCGCGATCAGTGCATATCATCACTAACTTTGTGAGTTCTAATCCTGCTCAGACAGGCCTCTACATTAACATTTTTTTTAACTTAACCCTTTGGACAACTAACTAAAAAAAGTACTTGTCCGACTCAATCTTTCAGTTGTCCAAAAAAATTAATAAAAATGATAAAAACCAGAGAATAATTATCAGCAATTTGTGTAAAATGTTTTGGTTATTGTCTCACAAACATGATCTCTCATCCTGTCATTATTAATACTAACAGACATTATGATTATGACATCTTTAATCGGCAAATTAGCATACACTTATCGGTATCAAACGATGCCATCATGGTATGAGTGTCTAATCATCAATTTATAAGTTTGGTTCTCGAATAGCAGGCCCATCTAAGCGGTAATATATTGTGGATTGAATCCAGGATGCTTTGAACATCATTGTTTGCTATCTATTGAATGCAGATTGTGTATCAAAATCAGCTACTGAATGTCCCTCAATGGAAATTAACATCAGACGCCTTAACATTTTTGGTTGAATTGAGCTCCGCCGCTTGTTGTATATCCGTACTTTCTAAGATCACTGTCAGGGGATATAGATTCATGTTGATGGGCATGGTAATTATGTTTCCAGGGAATTATTGTGTAGGGGAAGGAAACACTATAAACAAATCTATTTCTATTTCATTATATTTACTTAATGCCAGTTGTAGTTTAAATGAAATCGCTGAAAAGATACGGATCTTGGAACATCGTTGTAATTAGCGATAGTGTACTTCAATGGAAACCGATATTTTTAAGCACATTAAAATAATTATTTACGAAGTTTAAGTCTGTAAAAATGACAAAGAAACACATTTTTATCATAGAAAATAACCTTCAATAGGTAGGACAGTCATTTTTTCACTTGTCCCGTCGGACAACTGTGATACAAGATCTACTTGTCCGACATCAGTTTTCACTGGTATCGGACAAACGTTGATGTCGAGGCCTGTCAGGTGAGGTGTACTCGATACAGCATTATGTGATAAAATTTGTCAGTGACTTGCGACTAGTCGGCGGTTTTCTCCAGGTACTCTGGTTTCCTCCACCAATAAAACTGACTGCCACGATATAATTGAAATGTTGAAGATACTTGCGATAAACATCATAGACCAACTGACCAATTGTATTGTGGAATTTGAAAGTACATTATATTGAATTTAAACTTGGGACACTTAATTTTACTGATAATAATAACAAAGTACATCATGTGTTAATGTCATAACGTATATTCTAACATAACCTCCTTCTTTTGCTTTGTTAACAAACGAGCAAGTTATCCATTCGTTATAATCTCATTAGCACATGCACCTGTGAATGTGACTGACTTCCATTGGCAGCATAAATTGTGTGCGACATTTTTGGGAAATGTAAATATAAATTATCGTCTTCCAATCAAAGTTTACTACCGTATTTGTACTCTTAGACATATCAGAATAGAAATAGATCATGGAAGCCGGAATGTGTTATGAGTTTTAACATGGATTGGCGGATATTAGTAAATTTTACGAGGGATAAAATTTACTAATATCCGCCAATCTATGTTAAAACTCCCAACACATTCTGGCTTCCATGATTTATTTCTTAAATAATGTATAGCTGATCATCATGCTAGTTTACTTTTGTTAAAAAAAAAGATGTTGAGTAATTGTGAAAAAAAAAAAAATTTTAGTGCAATATTTTTTAAAAACAAATTCTGATATTCATCAATTTGTGATAAAATCAATAAAATTAACAACAGTGTGACAGTGCTCTGGTGCAAGTTAAAAGATATCAGTAGGAATATTTTGAGCAAATGATATCATTTGGTTAAACAGTACATTTGCAAAAAAAAAAACAAAAAAAAAATTGAGATATGCAGATATTACAATGGTATAGTTTTAGTCATCATTGTTTTAGTTGTTAGTTTTCCAAATGATATTGAAATGTTATAATAGATAACAGAAAAAAAATGGCTGATAAGTGTGAAAGTCCATCAATGTTTCAGATCGGTACAAAATAATTTAGTGCATTTGATATTTAATGAGTAACCATGGTAATATAACTTATGATCTCATCATTGGTCTGTTTTGCATCTTATTTTTTTTTTCAATGCCAAAAAAAAATGGAACAAATGAATCAAACCTCTAAATTATTTATTTTTTAACAGAATCACACAATTATAGCTTTTAAACTTCCCTGACTGGTAAGACCAATCACGCTTTAAGCATCAGCCGTTCATAATTAATTTTTTAATCTGACCTGAGGTTTGTCATAAAATTCCTGTTCAGTAATTACATGGCCAATTTAAACCAAATTAAGCATGAGTCGCCTTTAAGATTTCTGCATTCATAATAATATTTGATAACACCATCATTAGCTATCAAACATGGCTGTCGTTACTATAAATACCTGCTATTAGACAATACAGTCATATTTTCCACTTTATGACCTTGAATTTAAAAAGTAGATACATTTTTGCTGATTGTTATTTCAAATATGCAAATAAGGCATATTTTCACCAAAAAAAAATCACTGAAAAAATCTTCTCTTTGTGAAACCAAAGGGACACTTTAAATTAAAGTTGGCCTGAATAATTCTTAAGTTGTCTGCTTTCAAAATTATGTGTGATATCTCAACCAATCAATCAACATGGTTGCTATTACTATATATAGAATACCTAAAGACTTTCTACTAGAGCCAATACAGTCACATGAGCTCACAGTTGAGCTGTATTTACATACATCAAAATGAATTGTTAAACAAAGTACATGTATGTATGTTACAAGTTTTTGTTCAACAAAGTACATGTATGTATGTTACAAGTTTTTGTTAAACAAAGTACATGTATGTATGTTACAAGTTTTTGTTAAACAAAGTACATGTATGTTACAAGTTTTTGTTAAACAAAGTACATGTATGTATGTTACAAGTTTTTGTTAAACAAAGTACATGTATGTATGTTACAAGTTTTTGTTAAACAAAGTACATGTATGTATGTTACAAGTTTTTGTTAAACAAAGTACATGTATGTATGTTACAAGTTTTTGTTAAACAAAGTACATGTATGTATGTTACAAGTTTTTGTTTTAAAAGAATAGTAAATCTGACATATAAAAGATTATGGGGACCAAAGCGAGGTATGGATAGCACACGAATGTATATTATATATGGCTGAATACGGTATACAGATCCCATATGTCATCTTAATTGTTAATCTGCTACTCTTATCACCCAAACTTCAAAATAAAAAAAGCAGAAAGAATTTTATGGTCCATCAATAACTCATAAAACTGGCATTGATACAGACTAGATATCTAATCTAATGTGCACAATACTTTTAGGAATAACCTTCATCAGGTGCATTCATATCTTGAAGATAAACACAATTTATTTTTACATGTTTGATGTGTTTTTCCTTTGAATTCATTGTTTGATTATTTTTAATTATATTCCTGATAACAGTTTTTAAATCAGATTTGACCTAACCCAAGTTTTCTTGGTTTCTAATATTTTGAATCCCACTCACGGCGAGGTGTACTCGATTCAACATTATGTGATATTTTTTTGTCAGTGACTTGCAGCAGGTCGGTGGTTTTCTCCAAGTACTCGGTTTTCCTCCACCAATAAAACTGATTGCCACGATATAACTGAAATAGGTGGCGTTAAACACCATAAACCAAACCTAACCTTTAAGCACTTATTCTTGACATACACATAGCTTGATGTAAAACAACATTAAAAATTCAATCAAAGTTCAGATTGCTTGATTCTAAATCAAAGTTGTGCTACCACCGCTGTTGAATTTTAGACAGATATTGAAATTCTGCATTATAAGAAAATCATATATATTTTCATTAGTAGGAAAAAGATAAAGATGAAAATTGAAGGCATGCCACTTTCTGAAAGCAGTACAGAATGATTTTTACCAAAAAATCAGGAAATCAATTGGGCCTGGCTAATTAAACATGATTTAGGTTTGTACTTCAATAAATCACTGTATACTGAATATAGAGATATAGATCAAATTTGATTAATACTTGTTAACGGTTATAGACAATTTGATGGATATCTTTCAAATTTTTATTTTGCAATATCAATATATCTGACTGGTTTCTTGATGAAAAGTCAGAATTGAAATTTCGCATAATATTTATTGGTAATTTCATCTTGGAATATTCTTTCAATAGTAAGTTTCATTTACAATATTATATATTTTGCTGAATCATCTATGAAGGTCATTGATACGTTTTAAATCATGGTAGTACAAAATATGATAGTTAAGAAATGTAGAGTACATGATTTATAAGATATTGTCATGCTATGTTACAAGTATTAGAAGGAGGAAGAATTATCTTGTTTGAATAACTAAGTAATGCAGGTTAATATACAGTTAAATCTGTCTATGCAGTCACCTCTATTAAGCAGTTATCTTTATTAAAAGGTCACCTTTCACTTGTCCTATCACAAAAAAATTCATATTTTTGTGTTGTAAATTATTAAGTATAAGGGGACCATGTAAAACTTTGTGTAATCCTTATAAAATGTTTTAATAGCTTCCTGGGGCCATCGTCATGATCGCATGGCATCTATCACCACTAACATTTTGAGCTTGAATCCCGCACAGGCGAGATGTATTTGATACAACATTTTGTGATAAAGTTTATTGCAAGGTCTTCTACACATTAAAAAAAGAAACTTTTGATCATAAAGAAAATAACTACTCGACACATTGGGAAAAATGTTAAAATATCTTCTTTTCATAAACTTTTTTCTGATTGAACCCAAACTACATAAATGTTCATTGAACAGGGCTTTTAATATTTTTCAAGTGCACCAGTACTACACTATTTATTGGCGGTACTTTTTTCTTAAACTTTGAACATTCATGAATATCATATGCAACACTCTTTGAAATTAGGATGTACCAATTTCCATTTTATATGGGTAAAAATACCTGGTACCATCGTCCCTTATTGAAAGGCCTGATTGGATAATAAACAGAGGTTAAAGATGAGTTATACACAGTCAGATGAACTTTTAGTTGGTTTTTTATTACATTTTGCTTTTTTATGAATTTGTAGTAAATAAATTGAAAAAATATTTTGCTCCAAAAATGTTGATAAACAGTGTTTTATCTTTAAATTTTTAACTTCATTCCAACAATCAAATTTAAAAATGTTGTTTACTGAGGCACAAAGAAAACACATACTTAAGAAATAGTTAAGATAAAAAATGAATAGATCTCTGCCATGTCAAATTCATCACTATGAATCACTAGGAAAGATGAATATGTTTTATTTGTTTCTGTAAAGTGAACACTCGGGCATATCTGATTTTAATAGATTTTACTTTTGCAGATGGTGGCTGCTACATGTTTAATTAGTTTATATCTAAGTAACCACACATCATTGGTCAACCATACAACTGTCTAAAAATGCTCTTTCTTGATTATAATTCATGGACATGTCAATTGACCTTGACCTCATTTTCATGGCTGATTGACCATCTGTTTTCTCTGCTTATCAGACAGTTAGGTTTTGTCAACATTACTTGATCTACACATTCGTCCTTGAGTGTAAATGTCAGCCAATCATGTATCACCTGACCTTGACCTTGGCTTCATCATCATTTTACATCTCGGCCATTTATTCCAATTGTCACCTGAATTTGATTTCAATTCTATGCTTCGTTTACATTGTTGAATTTGTGATTATGTCTGAATCTCTTAGTTGCCATTTATAAAGAGCCAATCATATGCAGGGGTAGGTGGAGTCTCTTATTCTGCCTACACTATAACATTTTGTATATATTAAGACAAGATCAAATGCTGTATGGTTATTTATTTTTTCCGACGAAGTCGTATACGATCGCTTTTGACCTACTTTTGTTATGGACGCTGTTGCCTAGCAATTTTAAAGATGAAAATATTTTCTAACTTTTTGATTGGAGAATAATACACATTTGGTAGGAGTTCGGAGAATGGAGTTAAAATGCTTGCAGTGATTTTCCGACTGTTTTTTTAGGCCGAATATCGGCCCCAGTCCCAATGTGAAAACAGTTTTTTCCCCAATTTCATGGGGGAAAATTCCCAATAGCGTGGTGATAAAATTATTCGTAAAAACTGGTTAATAAAAGCTTTTTCAAATGACATTTTCACGCTTATGACCTGGTTTCTATTTGTTTTGATTAACCAAGCAAAATACTACGCACAAGATACCGGGAACCAGTACAGTATATTGGGTCGCTTGATTTGTTTACCGGACTGGAATTGACACCGATAAAACTTCAGAAAACGAAAGTGGAAATCTGTAGTATTTGGAATAAATGTTTATTTAAATAAATTTAATATAAAATTTTAATAAAAAATAGTAAATATGTCAGAGCTCCAGATAAGCTGCGTATTTGCGTTTTTTACGCTATAAAAACGAGTAAAAACTCATGTATTATCAGATCAGAGTGTACACATTACGCATACATATTGCTGTGTAAGCAAACTTTCCAAATTCGGAGTGTACATGTACGCTGATAATACAGTCGTGTACATTAACAATACATTTTTGTCTTTGAGAAATTCCTTGTAATTACTTCTCTTTATACTTTTCGAAGGAGAGAGCGTATACATCCGAGGGATACCAAATGTTTGCCTTTCTAAGCATCGATGTCAAAAGAGATCTGATTGGATGTTTAAGATAGAACATCCAATCGCGGTCAATAAATGCAGTGCTCCTTCTAAGGAGTGGTTTACGTAATAAGTAGGAACTAAAACGAAAGTAAATTTGAGAACACGCTGTTCATTGAAAATGAGCAAGAACATGAATAAGCGTGCTGCTAAGCGCAAGAGCGCTCCGGAAAATTCTATACTTAAGTTCCCGACAGTTTCATCTATGTCTAGTGACAGTATAGTTAAAGGAATCATTGATGACATTATCAAAACGGCTGTGAAAACTGCCGAAGTCGACGAGCAAAAGAGAGAAAAGAAAACATGAAAAAGTTATCAGTCAGTTATATAAAGTAAACACAGAACAAAATATTAACAACATTTTATTAATAAACATGACACAGTAGTGTCAAATTAAACATTTCACTTGCATCCTGCATTTATTGAATAACACTTGTGTCAAACATAATTTTAAAAGTGTACATGTAAGCAATCTTTTCTGAAGTAGAGAGTACAACAGTGCAAAGGAAATATGCAAATACCCATCATTTTCAAAAGTAGGGGGTAATTACCCTTTGGACTTGAAATTTATCTGGAGCTCTGTATGTCATGTGATTTATTAAAAATAAAAATGTCACAATGTTGCATAATTTGTTAAGTAATTGACCAGTAATGATGGAAGCAAGTACATGTAACTTGAATTAAAAAAAGTGTTTTTATACTTCCCCCAGGAGAAAAATGAGGTTGATGACGTTAATAAAGCTAGTGAAACTGTTTGTGCTTTGAAGTGAGTCCGATCCACTACTGTACCGTTGATGTCATCTATCTAATCCCATTAAACAAAACTATCCCAGGTATTCCAATAGATGTTGCGGTTAATTATGCTGATTTTGCAATTAGTATCTAATTAATTATTACCTGTGATGTACCTGCATTTTATGCTGATTTTGCAATTAGTATTTAATTAATTATTACCTGTGATGTACCCGCATTTTATGCTGATTTTGCAATTAGTATCTAATTAATTATTACCTGTGATGTACCTGCATTTTATGTCAAATATTGCAGAAAAGTATGGAGTGAAATCAAGTATGACATAAATAGTAAAATAACTTTTAAAAAATATTTGTACCTTTGAAAAAAAACATGAATCATAAGAATTTCATTACAAAATGAATAGTAACAAACATAAGCTAATACATGCTTGTTTATTATTTCATGTAGTTTAAAAAATAAATAATAAGTTCTATGGATGTTGAAATATAATTGTCTTGATACAGATATCACTTATTCATGTATGTATCTTTATGTTTTTTTTATTAAAATAAAAATGATAAATTAATATATATTAGTTCTCCATTCTCTAATCAGGGTTTACCTGCAGTTAATGAGTTTTTGTTTATACACCCTAAGCCCTAATGTTTGCACATTGTTTATACAATAATTACAGCACTTGAAATTTGAGATTTCTTTAATGAATTTTTTAAAAAGTGGGATTAGGTGGAGTCAACCCTACCGGTCACCGACACTAAGTACTGATACACCATGCCCAGAAGCTGAACACCTTGTTACCACTGTGAATGTCGCTCCAAAAACAACCAATTCAAATTCTTTATTACCTAACACAGCTTCAAATGACATCCAACAACATGTAAATAGTGCAAATAGTGGTGATGTTGATATTTGCAATCTGACTGTCACTCTGATTCGGACAGTTGTGCTCCAGAGGTCATGGTACCAGATGCCAGGGTGTTCAGTTCAGTGCAAAATGAACAAAAATACCCATGGCTATATGACAGTGTGGTACACCAAGGGTATTTATGTAAGTTTTGTGAACTGTTTTGTGGTAATTTTTCCTCATCACAAGAATTTGTTACTGTTGGCATTAACCTTGGTACAGTATGATTGCTATTCTATTACTGGACCTCCAAACTAATAAATGTAATGCTCTCCCCATCTTTTCCCAATTCACATCATTTACGTGCTAATTTTCCCAATTATAAGGGACCCGGACCCCAGATACAAATGAGTAGGAAAATCACTGACTTGTAATAAGCATGTCGGATTTAAAGCACTTTGTACTAAGCAAGTCGGATTTAAGGCACTTGTAATAAGCAAGTCATTTAGTAGTTTGCTGATTGGTTGCGTCCGTCGTTCTACGCCCCGTACAGACAAAGGGAGTTCGAGTATAACTGATAATATGATTACTTTTAATGGTATATCTGTATACAATATATTAAACTTTAAATTTAAGCGATATTCTCTTTAACCAAAGTATCATATGTCGTAGCGTTTTATTTTCAATGTATTATGTAATCTTCAGGTGAGTGACTGCATAGATACCCGATTTATGGACCCCCTTTTTTGTTTTTTTTAATTCATCACTTTTGTGGGACGTTTTCATTATAAACAGTGTTGAACAACTTCAAACATGACCAAAAAATCAATCCGAGATCGATATAAGCCCATTTCTAAAAACACAAAAACCCTCCTCTAGTCTATTCTTAGTTTTTGGTCATGTTTGAAGTTGTTCAACACTGTTTATAATGAAAACGTTCCACAAAAGTGATGAATTAAAAAAAAATTAAAAAGGGGGGGTCCACAAATCGGGTACCTATGAGCGACTGGGGGTATTAAATTCTGAGAAAGTGCCATTTCATCTATTACATATTAAGAAGTTATTGTTGAAGCCATGAATTTTTTTAGATTTTACCACGGATAGGAAATAATATGCACCCCCTTTTTTTTAGGTCACCTGACCCAAAGGATCATGTGAGCCTTTGTCATCACTTTGCGTCGGTCGTCCGTCCGTACACAATTACTAAAAATATTCTCCTCTGAAACCACTTGGCCACATGAGACCAAACTTTGGTGGAATGGTCCGTGGGTGATCCCCTTCGAAAATTGTGTTCGAAACCACTTGGCCACTTGAGACCAAACTTTGGTGGAATGGTCCGTGAGTGATCCCCTTCCAAAATTGTGTCCGGCAGTCCCGACCTCCAAACAACATGGTCGCTGTTACTAAAAATAAAAAAGGGGGATGAAATTTAAAATATCTTCATCTCTGAAACTACTGGGCAAATTGGAACTAAACTTTGCTTAGTACTTTGATGACCTCCTTTCAAAATTGTGTCCGGCAATCCAGATATCCAACCAACATGGCCATTGTTGCTAAAAACGGAAAAGGTGGATGAAATTTTAATATTTTTCCTCATAAACTACTTGACCAATTGGATTCAAGCTTTGCTAAAATAATACTTTGGTGATCCCTTTTCAACATTTTGTCTGGCAGTCCTGTCCTTGGGCCAAGATGGATGCTGTTACTATTTATTAACGATTCCTTGCACATTAAGTAGGATGCAAGATTTTACATGTCTTATCAAATCCTATAAAACCAATATGTTTAGGTTATTTCAGTGAAATACTGTTCGTAGAAGAATATAATATTTGTGCTTCGTCATACATCTTTTTTTTTAAAGATAGTTCTTGTTTTATTTGTAAAATTACTCATAAGTTGACAGACATTAATTAATTGAATCAACAGAACAAAAAGGAAACACTATTAGAAGTTTAAAGTACGAAATCTTGTTTTACAATAACAAAAAAAAAAAAACAGGAATATATTACTAACCGAAATAAATAAAAAATCAAGATTCATTTCCCATTTGATGAAAAGAAATAAAAATTTATTATTTTATATTTTTTTGTATTCTGGTTTACTATTTCCTGGTCCCAGTAACCAGTTTTTATCATCATATCTTGCTCTTCTCAATGAAGTAAGTACTGTCCCTATAATGGCCAAGGGTTTATATAAGGTAAGTGAATCAGTGTTATTATGTACTTAATTTTCTATTTTTTTTATATTCAATTCATGAATGGCACCTTTTTAAAATCTGCCCACAATCGTAGTACTGACAAAACTCCAATGAATGCCAACATTTGTGTGGTTTTTAGATTACCTGTACATTTTTGTGGTGGGATTAAATACAAATCTTACAAAAGACAATTTCTTTAATTCATTTTAAACAGGTGTTCGTGAAATGATTTCACAATATATTTTTGTTAGTTTCATGTTGAATATACATAGTGTTTTAGGCAGTTGGATTTATATTTTGATCCCTAGTGATAAAATTGTTAAAACAAAATCAAACGGATATTTGAGATTCACTGACCAGGTACTGTAGGTATATTTATTTTTCTTCATAAAGTTTTTTTTCCTCCTCCCAGTCGTTTACGCTCTGTTGAAAATTGAAACAGATTTTTAATTTGAATGATTTATTAGTTAGAAAAAAAAATAAAAAAATTAACCACTAAAATAGTCATTAATCCCCATCATAATGTGGTATCAATTTCAGTGTGATGTCAAACCTGTATATAAAGGTCACTCAAGGGAACCTGAAAATGTGGCCTTTATGAGCAGTTGCCCTTTATATACAGGTTTAAATTATATGCACTATTCACTAATGGGAAAATGAGACTGTCCTTTATAGACAGTGATTTGTTATATAGAAGTGCCCTTTAAGGCAGATTTGACTCTGTATGTAAAGGGGCGTCTAGGGTCCTGAATGATTTGGACATGTGGCATTAGGCACTTACTGCCACTGCCTTAAATAATCTGGTACATGCTAGTGGAAACAGAGATCAGTATTTATCTGTAAAATTCTAAATACATGTATTTTTTTTCTCATATACAAAGTTGTGCAAGACAAGTATAGTTGTTTCTTGTCCCATGATGGATTTAACAATTATGCAAAGCTATTTTTAGTTGGTTATATTTTTGGTTGTAACTATTAGTTCAGCCATAAAGGATTACACCTTCATTCTTGAGTGTACATCATGTCAAAAAGAAAAATGTCACAGGACATCATTTTAATGGCCACTGTTAAAATTTAAGTTTTAATGGTATATTTGACATGACAAATCCTTGAAAAATGCAGATTCAAGCTTGCTGAAATGATGACTCGAGGGTTAGCATGTTCTAAGTTTTGGGATTTTAGTTTAACAAACAAAAATGGTGTATTATTGCTGCCAATGAGAAGTGGTTTTCTCAAGAACCTGCAAATTAAATGTAATTGTATGTTTCATTTTGAAATAGAGTCATTCTTCTTAAATAATGGTGTTAAGGGCCCAGTGTATATTATATTGGGCCTAACCCCTTTTGGGTCCAAAGTTTAACACCCGCATCGGAGGTATAATGGTTAGCATGCTCTCCTCCAGTGCAGTAGTTGTGGGTTCCAGCCCGAACGAGTCAAACAAAAAACTATGAAATTGGTATTTGTTGCTTCTCCACTATACACACAGCATTAAGGAGAAAGAACAAAGATTGGTTGGCTCAGAATCGATATAATGTGTCCGAGTGGGGCGACATGTCTATCCGCAGACTGTTGTTTCAGTGAGCTAGCACTATAAAAATCCAACTAAGCATGTTGGCCTATATATATATATATATAGTACAAAGAGGATCTCATCATCATCGCATTGAAAGTTAACTTGTTTTTGTCATGATATACATTGTAGCTGAACAATTGTTGAGTTGGCGTTAACCAACAATCACTCACTCACTCACTCACTCACTCATGCAAAGATTTAACATAGACTACAATGAGAAAACATTAGAACATGAGTATTAGAACTAGATAAGAAAATACAACTGGAAACAGTTTAGATCATTGTAATAAGTAGATTCTCAAGTTTTCACAAATTTTAGGCCACATAATATTATATAGGGTTCAAGCCCTTGTAGACAGAAGAAAATAGATTGTAATGGGGAAAAAAATAAAAAAACTTGTCTTGGCAACGAAGAATGGCATAGGATCAATATAAGTGTTCAACCCCTGCGGGTCCAAAGTCCAACATAGCCTCTTATGGGGAAATATATTATAAATCTTATACATTGTACTGTATTTTAGCATGCAGTATGAATGTGATATTTAGATTCAAGTTTGAACAAAGGGTCTGAGTCCTGTCAGTTCAAACTTGAACCATATGCTATGATAAACAATAATCATGAAAATCTTCTTTACTTGGTCAACACTATAGGCTCTTTCTTACAAGACTCTTTTAGATAAATCTTCCATATTTAGTCTCAGATCAGGCAGTGTTTACTCAATGACCTTGATCTCATGCAGGGACAGGATTTATTAAAATTCTTGGTACAAACAGTTCACATTTATTTATTTTATTTTTTCACAGCCTTGAAAATGAAATCTACAGCATGATGAAAACATAAGCTTAAATCCTTGGCAAGATAACAATTAAAGGGGTTCATTGTTGATGTCCATACTTATTTTTTCTCTCCTAAAGTTGATAATTCCAATTCATTGACCATAGTGGGGAAAACATGTCTATCTGTGTACTGTTGTTTCAGTGAGCTAGCACTATAAAACTCCAACTAAGCATGTTATCATCTAGTACATCTTATTGAAAATTGACTTGTTTTTGCCATGATATAGTTGAAAAATTGCTGAGTTGGTGTTCAGCAAAAATCACTCAATCTATGATTTGGGTTAATTTTTTTTCGACCCAAATATTTTTAAAAACATGAACACCAAATAGACCATTTTGAAAATATAAAGTCAGTGTTTCCTTGATTGTGTCCCTTTTATTTACATACTTCATAGGACCATTTCATACATTTTTGGTGAGAAAATTTTTTAAAGCAAAAATTCAGAGATTGTACTTCAACTTGAACTGAAGATACTAGAAAAAAAAAAACCAGAAATCCACAAAAGTCACAAAAATATTTCAGAATTGGTTCCCTTTCATTTCAATTATTAATGGTTCCTATAATGACAGAGTATACTAGTTTCAAAAAAATTTTGCTGATGAAATCAGAATTATATTCAGCCCGATAAATTGGCCGTTGATGTTTACAGATATTTTATTTCAATGATAAAAAAAAAAAAAAATGATCATCAATGATGACAATTTTTACTTGCTCGACAGTATATATATTTACCTAGATTAAATTTTATCACATCGATTAAAAGAAAGATTTTAAAATAGGATTTGTTGTGATTTAATCCTCTTATTTATAATATTATAGACATCATTTTATTTGTTTGGGGATAAGAAGATTATGTTATTTTATCATCAATCATTACATCATAAAGGTACGTTAATTAGCCTATTATTACCGAATAACAATTGTATATAGAAAATAAGTATAAAATTATTATCAATACCATTAGGATATATAGGTATCAAACAATACATTTAAACCTACGGGTGTACGCTCCAGCACGAACCCTTCAACTATTTACTTACCGTCTAAATAACCATAGTCGGTCACAGGAGCTTATAACATTTTTGTACATGTTGCTGATCAGATAACTTGAAACAGTAACTAAGTTTTTTCCATGAACTATGTTTGACAGACTTTCTTGGAAGTTCTAAGGCTAAAGACGTAATGGTCAATACACAAAATTAAGCACCTTCTGTAATTTTCCGTCTGCATCGTTTCGTAACTGCACGTTTATCTGTCGTCTGCATCATCGGTGTGTAGCGGACTAACAATGGAGAAAAAGAGGAGATTTGTTTCAACTGCCAATGAGGAAATCAAGCAAAAGAGAACTGACTAGAGATTTGTTAGCAGTACATTCTTTTAAGTAGTTTATTAGAAACGTTAATTTCTTTCTTTTTTATTGTGTCTGAAGAAGAGTTTTTTTACTGTGTTATTTTAGAAGAAAATATAAATCATCATCTTTCTTGCAGTTGTGTTTAATTATGCTAAATCAAAATACACACACATATATATAGAGAGCCTGATCAAATACCTGGTCTCAGTTATGGATTACAATATTTCTTTATTTCAGACAGTGTCCAGGTCAAATTATGCAATAATAGATTACACAATGCTACAGTCTGCTTCTATGGTTATTTTTAGGAATGGAATTTTCCACTGGCCAGTAAAGCTATTAATCTTATTCTCTAGATTTCCATATATGGCTCTGCCTTCATCGTTATTATGTCTCCCCTTCGAACGAAGGGAGACATATTGTTTTAGTCTGATTTTTTCTTCTGTTTCCTCCGCTTCCGCTTCTTCTCAGCGAAGCTTGTCCGGACCATAACTTTTTTGTCTTTCGAGATAGGTCAATGATATTTCGTATGTGGGTGCATGACCATAAGGTGGTGTGTCGCGTACCATAATGACCTTTGTGGGACCTTGACCTTTGACCTCAAGGTCAAATAATTGTTTTTGAATATTATTTTCTTGTCCGCGCCATAACATTTTTGTCTTTCGAGGTAGGTCAATGATAATTGGTATGTGGGTGCATGACCATAAGGCAGTGTGTCACATACCATAATGACCTTTGTGGGACCTTGACCTTTGACCTCAAGGTCAAATAATTGTTTCTTTCGAGATAGGTCAATGATATTTGGTATGTGGGTGCATGACCATAAGGCGGTGTGTCGCGTACCGTAATAACCTTCATGGGACTTTAACCTTTGACCTCAAGGTCAAATAATTGTTTTTTAAATAGTATTTTCTTGTCCGGGCCATACTATTTTTGTCTTTCGAGATAGGTCAATGATATTTGGTATGTGGGTGCATGACCTTAAGGCAGTGTCGCGTACCATAATGACCTTTGTGGGACCTTGACCTTTGACCTCAAGGTCAAATAATTGTTTTTTAAATAGTATTTTCTTGTCCGGGCCATACTATTTTTGTCTTTCGAGATAGGTCAATGATATTTGGTATGTGGGTGCATGACCTTAAGGCGGTGTCGCGTACCATAATGACCTTTGTGGGACCTTGACCTTTGACCTCAAGGTCAAATAATGGTTTTTTAAATAGTATTTTCTTGTCCTGGCCATAACATTTTTGTCTTTCGAGATAGATTGTTGTAAAGATGGCCGCATTAAGGGGAGATATAAGTTTTAGGTATCTAAAACAGTTCTTCCTAGTTTTGAGGAATGATTTTATCCAATCATAGGTCGTCAAATAAATGCAACATCGTACAATACATTTAAACCTACCCGGTACATTCCATGGTTCTGATTTGGCTCTCCTGAATTTTCATGTATATGGTGATACAAATGTATTTGTGTATGAAGGCAACTACATGTAGTATGAATTATGGTACAAATTTATAGTGGGGTTTTTAACCTTGAAAAACAGGGGAATTTTGAAAATTTTAGTTTGAGTAATATATAGATGTTCTGTATAGTAATGGCTTTTTAAGATTAGTATTGAAATTTATAAAAATCCGAGAATAATTTTAATAAATTTGTGTACTTTGTGGAGTATATATATACTACCCCTCCCCCACCACCAATATACATTTTTTGTGAGTATTTAATGTAATCACACTCTTCAACATAGTCATTTTCATTTAGCAAGAAATACAATAGTCCCCCTCAAATAATTCCACATCTTCTGCATCAAAAAAGTGACCTGCTAAGAGAGGTGTCCTCTTTTGAGGGGGACAATAATTAGTGGTATTTTACTATCTTAGTATATCTGAGAGGTGTGGTGGCATTTGGGGGGGGGGGGGGGGGGAGTAGCCTTGTACTAAAATTTAGCTAGAAAAATAGCTATAATGATCTTCAATCCTATAGGAGGGGCTGTCATGATCATGATTGTATGGTAGTTGGATTTACAGCTATCTGTGCAATCAGTGCCTATCACCACTAAAGTTGTGAGTTCGAACCCCATTCATGGCAAGGTGTACTCGATATAATAGTATGTGATAAAGTTTGTCAGTGACTTGCGACAGGTTGGTGGTTTTCTCCGGGTACTCGGTTTCCTCCACCAATAAAACTGACTGCCACGATATAACTGAAATATTGTTGGAACCTCAATCCCATAGGTTTAACATCTTTGTATTGATATTAAATATAGAATTTTTGATTTAATTATAGATCAATATTTTCCTATGTGAAACCTTATATTTATCTTGCCCCTTTGATCTCTAATTGCTGTATATTAGAGACATGTCAAGACCATTGAAATTATTGTAGCTCAATTTTCTAATTCTCAAAGTGTTAAAAAAAACTAATGTGACAAGTTTTATGGTTATATTATTTATTTAACTAGCTAACATGAACTTATCCTTCTCATAACCATAGACCGCACAGGTAAAAAGATCCCTATTGACAGTCAAATAGACCACAGGTAAACAAGGTTTTACTATAAGATTAAAAACAAACTAAACAATCGCCATATAGTACACAGAGCTAGGTAAAAATATCCAGGTGTGTTAGGCTAAGCTATTATAATGACTTTAGATGTCTGATAAGGGCCATTACATGACTTGAAAACTGGCCAATTTCAGTTTAGAAACTTTTGTTTCAGTATGTTGATTTTCTCATATTTTCTGGGATATAAATTTATTACAAAAACAGTAAGTTATCATTTACTTATTTAGTTTCTTCATCATTCATCATACTTATATCCTTGTACATGTTATGCTACACCTGGGAAGGTGGTACATTTTTGAGACAGTTGATATCAATTGGTATTCTTAAATTTAAAGTATTTGTGTAACCTTTGGGCTAGATAGTGAACTTCATTCTTGAAAGGTATTTTGTGAATGAGCTTAAATGTGGTAAAGGATACAACATTATGTGATAAAGTTTGTCAGTGACTTACGGCAGCAGATCGTGATTTTCTGCAGGTACTCCAGTTTGTCAGTGACTTATGGCAGGTTGGTGGTTTTCTTCAGGTACTCCAGTTTGTCAGTGACTTATGGCAGGTTGGTGGTTTTCTTCAGGTACTCCAGTTTCCTCCACCAATAAAACTGACTGCCATGATATAACTGAAATATTGTTGAAAGTGGCTTTAAACACCATAAAACCAACCTAAATGTGGTAAATGAATAAATTGTAACACTAATGGTTAAAATCGATATTATTTTTCCACAAGATAAATAAAATGTAAGTAAATAAATATGATCAGTGACTGGTTGTACAACTTTTGAGGTGATGATAATTTTACCTAGATATGTAAAACAACAATCGATATAGCTGAAATTACAATCAGTATCCCCAGGTGACCTTTTCATGATCATGTTACATCACATATCTTTGTATGTGGCTTGTGTATTTTCAAATCACCTCTTGTCAATGAGTTGCCTCTAAATAAGTTGTGGTTGTAGTGAGGGGGAGGAGGGGAATTGTAAATTTTTATAATATTTTAAACTATTGTAGAAGTAAAAATTTGGCCAATAATAAACAATTTTATGGAAAGAAAGTATAGATCTGTGGGAAGTAGAATACAAATATTTGCAAGTAATTTTTGTATACTATAGTCCAAACATTCACATCAACAGGGAAATATTGTGTTGTAATTTTCAATCCTAAAATGTATATTGGGTTGATGGTTATTGGAGTTTTGGTTGGGATCAAATTAAAATTACTGTAAGAATCAGTTGGCTGTGAGGATGATGAAAGATGGTTTTACATTGTGGAGAAACTTTTAACAACAGGCTTTCAAAATGGCAAGCAATTAAAGGAATTTAACATTTAAAAATGTTCATATTATTTTGTTCTAAATAACAATTACAGGTATTATAGCTTGAAAGGTGTGGTTGGCTAGGACATAGTAATTAGAGTGGGGAGCCCCCCCCCCCCCCCACCCCACTCCCTCCTATTGTCTCACCTATATGTTCAAAACATTTGCAGACCTAAGATCAAAAATATACATTGTGTATATTTTACACCTGGGTTCAGTACCCTGTTTACTTTTATGTGGGATTCATGTTGTTAATTTGTTATTTTAGTTTTCTATGTTGTATTTGTATTTTGTTTGTCTTGTCCTGTGTTTTGTGTACCCAATGTTACCTGTATCTCTGGATTGTCCATTCTTGATTGCTTCTTTGGTAATTCTCTAAGGTTTATTTTGTACCTTGAGAGTGAATATCTGATTGAAACTGTATTATGAGGGAAAGAGATCCTAATTGTTATGTAATCGATAAGAGAATGAAAAGCTTCACAAAAAGTTAAATTTTTGTAGTAGAGTTTGTGTAATGAATTCCACATTTATCATAAATCATGAAAGTTGAGTTTATTGACATGAAAATTAATCTATAGAGTATGCAGGTATTTAAAATCCCTGGCCCATGTACAAAAAATGTATAATCTTTAAATTGGTGTGCAATAAAATTACGTCAAAAGTATGTTGAAATATTTATATTCTGCAAATGCACTTGAATATTTTAAACTTTACATGTTTCCTTCAGTTAATTTAAATTCAGCTTGCACAAGTTGTGATAAATTTTGCATCTGAAACAGAAAATAAATGAAGAGAAAGAAATGAACTATCTGAACAACAGAATATACCTAGTAAATTACTAGCTACAAAGTATTAACGCCATGAAAATTCTGATCTCAACTACATAGGGTTACAGAAGGATTAAAAATAGGCAATTCTCACCCTTCTTAAGCAAGCATGCATGAGTAATTCTAGAAAGGTGAAAAGGTTAAATAATTGAATATTTAATGTTGACTGACATTTCTACCTCTGTTATATAATGGTTACATAAAAGAACATGGGTGTGATCCTTGGTCTGGTCTACCAAAGAATAAGATTAGTATTTCCTGGTTTTCCTCTAAGAATGCAACATTAAGGAGTAAGAACAAAGACTTGTTGGTTCACAGTCAGGTTAATTAATATATCAGAGTTGAGCCCTTTTATACCATCTATATGCAGACTGATGTTTGAAAGCTGTGATCTTCTCCACATTTCTAAAACTTCTTTTGAAACTAAAATTGGTTGCAAGAGTAATGATATTGAAATATATTGATTGATTGTTGCTTGTTAAACGTTCAGCTGCAAATATTTCATATGCATGTTCAGAAAGAGAACAACTTCAACAATATCTAATAACTATATACAGAAATGAAGGAGGGGAACTGGTACAGAAATGAAAGAGGGGGACTGGTACAGAAATGAAGGAGGGGAACTGGTACAGAAATGAAAGAGGGGGACTGGTACAGAAATGAAGGAGGGGAACTGGTACAGAAATGAAAGAGGGGGACTGGTACAGAAATGAAGGAGGGGAACTGGTACAGAAATGAAAGAGGAGGACTGGTACAGAAATGAAGGAGGGGAACTGGTACAGAAATGAAAGAGGGGGACTGGTACAGAAATGAAGGAGGGGAACTGGTACAGAAATGAAAGAGGGGGACTGGTATAGAAATGAAGGAGGGGAACTGGTACAGAAATGAAAGAGGGGGACTGGTACAGAAATGAAGGAGGGGAACTGGTACAGAAATGAAAGAGGGGGACTGGTACAGAAATGAAGGAGGGGAACTGGTACAGAAATGAAAGAGGGGGACTGGTACAGAAATGAAGGAGGGGAACTGGTACAGAAATGAAAGAGGGGGACTGGTACAGAAATGAAGGAGGGGAACTGGTACAGAAATGAAAGAGGGGGACTGGTACAGAAATGAAGGAGGGGAACTGGTACAGAAATGAAAGAGGGGGACTGGTACAGAAATGAAGGAGGGGAACTGGTACAGAAATGAAAGAGGGGGACTGGTACAGAAATGAAGGAGGGGAACTGGTACAGAAATGAAAGAGGGGGACTGGTACAGAAATGAAGGAGGGGAACTGGTACAGAAATGAAAGAGGGGGACTGGTACAGAAATGAAGGAGGGGAACTGGTACAGAAATGAAAGAGGGGGACTGGTACAGAAATGAAGGAGGGGAACTGGTACAGAAATGAAAGAGGGGGACTGGTACAGAAATGAAGGAGGGGAACTGGTACAGAAATGAAAGAGGGGGACTGGTACAGAAATGAAGGAGGGGAACTGGTACAGAAATGAAAGAGGGGGACTGGTACAGAAATGAAGGAGGGGAACTGGTACAGAAATGAAAGAGGGGGACTGGTACAGAAATGAAGGAGGGGAACTGGTACAGAAATGAAAGAGGGGGACTGGTACAGAAATGAAGGAGGGGAACTGGTACAGAAATGAAAGAGGGGGACTGGTACAGAAATGAAGGAGGGGAACTGGTACAGAAATGAAAGAGGGGGACTGGTACAGAAATGAAGGAGGGGAACTGGTACAGAAATGAAAGAGGGGGACTGGTACAGAAATGAAGGAGGGGAACTGGTACAGAAATGAAAGAGGGGGACTGGTACAGAAATGAAGGAGGGGAACTGGTACAGAAATGAAAGAGGGGGACTGGTACAGAAATGAAGGAGGGGAACTGGTACAGAAATGAAAGAGGGGGACTGGTACAGAAATGAAGGAGGGGAACTGGTACAGAAATGAAAGAGGGGGACTGGTACAGAAATGAAGGAGGGGAACTGGTACAGAAATGAAAGAGGGGGACTGGTACAGAAATGAAGGAGGGGAACTGGTACAGAAATGAAAGAGGGGGACTGGTACAGAAATGAAGGAGGGGAACTGGTACAGAAATGAAAGAGGGGGACTGGTACAGAAATGAAGGAGGGGAACTGGTACAGAAATGAAAGAGGGGGACTGGTACAGAAATGAAGGAGGGGAACTGGTACAGAAATGAAGGAGGGGAACTGGTACAGAAATGAAGGAGGGGAACTGGTACAGAAATGAAAGAGGGGGACTGGTACAGAAATGAAGGAGGGGGACTGGTACAGAAATGAAGGAGGGGGACTGGTACAGAAATGAAGGAGGGGAACTGGTACAGAAATGAAAGAGGGGGACTGGTACAGAAATGAAGGAGGGGAACTGGTACAGAAATGAAAGAGGGGGACTGGTACAGAAATGAAGGAGGGGAACTGGTACAGAAATGAAAGAGGGGGACTGGTACAGAAATGAAGGAGGGGAACTGGTACAGAAATGAAAGAGGGGGACTGGTACAGAAATGAAGGAGGGGAACTGGTACAGAAATGAAAGAGGGGGACTGGTACAGAAATGAAGGAGGGGAACTGGTACAGAAATGAAAGAGGGGGACTGGTACAGAAATGAAGGAGGGGAACTGGTACAGAAATGAAGGAGGGGAACTGGTACAGAAATGAAGGAGGGGAACTGGTACAGAAATGAAAGAGGGGGACTGGTACAGAAATGAAGGAGGGGGACTGGTACAGAAATGAAGGAGGGGGACTGGTACAGAAATGAAAGAGGGGGACTGGTACAGAAATGAAGGAGGGGGACTGGTACAGAAATGAAAGAGGGGGACTGGTACAGAAATGAAGGAGGGGGACTGGTACAGAAATGAAAGAGGGGGACTGGTACAGAAATGAAGGAGGGGGACTGGTACAGAAATGAAAGAGGGGGACTGGTACAGAAATGAAGGAGGGGGACTGGTACAGAAATGAAGGAGGGGAACTGGTACAGAAATGAAAGAGGGGGACTGGTACAGAAATGAAGGAGGGGAACTGGTACAGAAATGAAAGAGGGGGACTGGTACAGAAATGAAGGAGGGGAACTGGTACAGAAATGAAGGAGGGGAACTGGTACAGAAATGAAGGAGGGGAACTGGTACAGAAATGAAAGAGGGGGACTGGTACAGAAATGAAGGAGGGGGACTGGTACAGAAATGAAGGAGGGGGACTGGTACAGAAATGAAAGAGGGGGACTGGTACAGAAATGAAGGAGGGGGACTGGTACAGAAATGAAAGAGGGGGACTGGTACAGAAATGAAGGAGGGGGACTGGTACAGAAATGAAAGAGGGGGACTGGTACAGAAATGAAGGAGGGGGACTGGTACAGAAATGAAAGAGGGGGACTGGTACAGAAATGAAGGAGGGGGACTGGTACAGAAATGAAAGAGGGGGACTGGTACAGAAATGAAGGAGGGGGACTGGTACAGAAATGAAGGAGGGGAACTGGTACAGAAATGAAGGAGGGGAACTGGTACAGAAATGAAGGAGGGGAACTGGTACAGAAATGAAGGAGGGGAACTGGTACAGAAATGAAAGAGAGGGACTGGTACAGAAATGAAGGAGGGGGACTGGTACAGAAATGAAAGAGGGGGGCTGGTACAGAAATAAAGGAGGGAGACTGGTACAGAAATGAAGGAGGGGGACTGGTACAGAAATGAAGGAGGGGGACTGGTACAGAAATGAAAGAGGGGAACTGGTACAGAAATGAAAGAGGGGGACTGGTACAGAAATGAAAGAGGGGGACTGGTACAGAAATGAAGGAGGGGGACTGGTACAGAAATGAAGGAGGGGAACTGGTACAGAAATGAAAGAGGGGAACTGGTACAGAAATGAAAGAGGGGGACTGGTACAGAAATGAAGGAGGGGGACTGGTACAGAAATGAAAGAGGGGGACTGGTACAGAAATGAAGGAGGGGGACTGGTACAGAAATGAAGGAGAGGGACTGGTACAGAAATGAAAGAGAGAGACTGGTACAGAAATGAAGGAGGGGGACTGGTACAGAAATGAAGGAGGGGGACTGGTACAGAAATGAAAGAGGGGAACTGGTACAGAAATGAAAGAGGGGGACTGGTACAGAAATGAAGGAGGGGGACTGGTACAGAAATGAAAGAGGGGAACTGGTACAGAAATGAAAGAGGGGGACTGGTACAGAAATGAAGGAGGGGAACTGGTACAGAAATGAAAGAGGGGGACTGGTACAGAAATGAAAAAGGGGGACTGGTACAGAAATGAAGGAGGAGGACTGGTACAGGAATGAAGGAGGGGGACTGGTACAGGAATGAAGGAGGGGGACTGGTACAGGAATGAAGGTACAGGAATGAAGGAGGGGGACTGGTACAGAAATGAAAGAGGGGGACTGGTACAGAAATGAAAGAGGGGACTGGTACAAATGTGCAACGCTTTTGACTGCCACTGTAAAAGAAGAAAAAAATAGCCTATTGAAGTTGCTTCAACGTGCCTCCATTTGTCTAATTTTACGAAAAAGGTTTATTATGTGCAGGGAGCATGGCACTCTCCATCCACATTAACCACTATGGTCCATGGTCAGGATTTCTATTTTATAACCTGACAACCTCCGATCAAGAAGGCACCCCATATCGGCCACCTAGGGATATACAGGCCAACTCAGTATGTTTAGCCCTGGGAACCGTCACAAGTACTCAGTTAATAAAATACAGGAAGTTTTGAAACCTCTAGTATTAAGTTATCAATGTATTACAGTAAGCACACTAGTTACGTAAGCAGGACCTCCAAGAAAAAATTTTGCAAAGTGGGACAGGACTGCTTTGGGGCCCCAAGGACATGCTGAGTCTTCTCTCCAAAAAAAATAATTCAGAAGTCTACCGGTTAATGAATTTTATATAATTATTTTTCTAAATAAACTGAAAATAGTTGAAAATATGGAGGCCTTCAGAGACCCCTCTCATAGGCCCTGTTGTACATAAGTAATTTCAAATAAATCCTATCATGACTTATTTCCAGTGTAGAAGAACAGACAGGAAATCATGATTTCCAGTTCCTTGGACAAACTTTGATGTTCCGATTTCAATCATTGTCACTTTCTTATTTTATTTCACAGACCAATTAATCATAACTGTATGTGTAATAGACATCACCCGTTTTAATTTCCGAAATGTACAACATATCTGTAGGTTACACTGTGTAGGTGTTCATAATATGCAAATCACCCAAATTTTTAACATTGCAGAAATATTATGCTTGTGGATCAGATATTGAGATAAATTTCAACATGCAATAAAAACCTCAATAAGATTAAATCATGTAAAATTATACAGGAATCAATATTTTTTTGAAGGATTGACTACATTTAAAAATCATATCCTAAAAATTATGACTAAAAGAAAATATTTGAATTTTTAATTCTTTTATTTGTAATTTTATTTAATTTTCATACACAATTGTATATAATTACACATATTTTTTAACCCTGTTCGTGGCAAGGTGTACTTGATACACGTTTTGTGATAAAGTTTGTCAGTGACTTGCGACAGGTCAGTAGTTTTCTCCAGATACTCTGGTTTCCTCCACCAATATAACTGAAATATTGTTGAAAGTGGCATGATAGCACCATAAACCAAACCATCTTTTTGATATGCACCCTGGAAAAAGTGGATTTCAATTTTAATATTCAGTGATTAACAAATTGAATGTCTCTTACACAGTAGATTTTTTTAAATGATTGATTGATTGCTGATTGCAGTTTAGCATCATATGAAACATAATTTCTGCTATAATTATGAGTACCCCAATACAAGTTTGCAAAAATTAAATCTTGTACAGTGTAAGTAAAAAGGTGGGAGTGGAATGGGTCTTTTTGTGGAATATTTAGATTGCCATGTGGCATGGGATAAAAGAGGATAGTTAAAAGGAATTGGAAAATATTGCCAGATGCAAAAGTTGTGAAGGGGTGGGGCACCAACCACCACTTCTCATAATATGATATATTAGAGTTGCTGGAAATTGTCATTTGCATGAGAGGTGAATGACTTTCTCTTCTTTTGAGGCATGTCTTGGTTATTTTTTGAGGGGGAGATTGTAATTAAAAGAAAATATGTTAGAGATGGGAAATTGAAAAGGATCCTAATAGATATACATATATATACATATATATATATATATATTTAAATAAAAACACCAAAACCCTTAGAGCCAGCTAGAAATTGGGGCAAATCTTTTACACAGAAGTAATATTGTGAATGAAGAAATGAGTGGGTTCTTAAAATGTACACAAGGACTTATTTATGTTTTTCTCTGATATTAATACATCAAACAGTTTGTTTATAATCCTCTAATACTTGAACACTTCTACATTGAACATTTTATTTATTGTGTATTAAAGTCAATATTTCTAATATTTGATCAGGATATTTGACCTTTAACCTTAATCCTAAATACAGTGAAACCTTGATATGATATTTTATTTAAGTTCTGGTATACTAAACCATCTGTATACCTGTCTTAAAGGAATACAGGCTGTCAGAATTTAATTTTTTTGTTTATATTAAAAATTGCCAATATTCGATGTTTTATACTAATAAAATGTTCTGAACAAAAAGCCAGGTTTAAAAAATATGTTATAATGTCGTAATTAGTGAAAAGAATTTGAATGTCTGTTGGTGGAATCGCCATTAACACGACCTAATTATAAGTCGGTTGCAGTTCCGATGTTTGCAGAACACTGATAACTGCTAGAAATAACCGAGAAAGCATGTTGCATGTAAATTCGTTAGAATTAATATAATTTAAGAAATATATCCATGAAATTGAATCCCTGGGTAATCAGTTAATATTGTATAATGGTATTTAGTAAGAATGACACTTAAAATCGGAAATATGTGATGAAATCAATAAAAACAAACCCAAACTCTGCAAAGGGGCCTGATAAAGGGAAAATTGTAAACAAATTGTATTGCAATTATTGACAACACTTGAGTTGACTTGATTATATTTAAAAAAAAAAAAACAGACATGAAGTTCATTATTTTAGTCTCTAATTTAAAAGAGATATCACCTAGCGTTTTCTCATGAAAAAAAGAATATATAAAAAACTACAATGCAATTTTACTGTCAAAATACGATTCGGCCGAAAAAAGATACTAAATTATGCTTACGTGTTGAAAAATGGAGTAGGTCGGTATAACATCTTTTCTTAATTCTTACTCAAAGCTTGCTGAATCCTCCTTTTTGTGTCGTTTTTGTGTAGAGTCCGTCAATGTTTTTGTTCTTCCACGATTCGATTTGTGTCATGTGCACATTTTCGTCATCAACAAACAATTTCGCACATGCACAAACGCTTTCCCGAATGAGTTCACTGTCAGGTCATATGAATATTGAATTCTTTACTGAATGCAAAAAAATCAAACAGCGACGTATTTCCTTCATTCTAGGCTATTTACATATGATATTATGAAAAATTTCAACTGCAATTAGTATAAAACATCGAATATTGGCAACTTTTAATGTAAAAAAAGAATCAATTCTGACAGCCTGTATGCCTTTAAGTGTAAGGTGGTAGACCCTTGTTTGTAAGCGTTAGGTTTATGGTGTTTAATGTCGCTTTCAACAATATTTCAGTTATATTGTGGCAGTCAGTTTTATTGGTGTAGGAAACCAGAGTACCCGAAGAAACCACTGACTTACTGCACATACTGTTGTATCGCGTACACCTTGCCATGTGCGGGATTCAAAATCAAAACTTTAGTGGTTATAGGCACTGATTGCATAGGTAGTAAATCCAACTATCATACGATCTTGGCCACGGCAGCCCTGTTTGTAAGGAACTTGGGTTGCTGAGTGAATCTAGAAAAAATACCAATTTCCAAGGTTTCCATTTTAATAACTTAAGTTCCCTTAAAGCAAATCATTTTAAATTTATACACAGGGTCAGAGACCAGAAATAGTTATCAATTTGATATTACTAATTAGGTGAAAACAGGGGTGGGTGTGTATTCATGTTCTGTAGATACATTCTTCCATTTTTTTTAATTGTTTCTTTTGAAAATAGGTGCAGTGTAAATTACCAGTATGTTATTACACTCCCCCTCTCCATATACAATTCCATCACTCGTGGTATTACACTCCCCCTCTCCATATACAATTCCATCACTCGTTTGCTTCAGAATTTCCTATATCACCAATGGCAAATAATCAAATATGTTATCGAGATGCTGAAACAAAAGAAAAATTGCATATGTGTTATATTAAGCCTTATATATGTATATATTTAGTTTTTATGTCATTGGACAAGACTCTATGCTAGAATTAGATTGATTATATATAAGAATATACAAGAATGTATAAGTATGTTAATAAGATCAAAGAGCTTTGTAGTATATTAGGGATCAGGTAAATGATTCATCCAGTTTAAAATAGTTTTTCACCTAAAAAAATAATGCTGATTTTGTTTATCCTTTGTAATTAATTTATAATTTTTGGAAATGTGTGGTAAACAGTCTCGAGGCTAATCTCAGAGAAAGACCAGAATTTCTTTGTTACCAGCAAAAAGATATTTTTTATTAGAAATATTTTTAAACGACTACAAGATGTATATTTATTGATGCAAATTTCCCCACGAAATGTATGTATTACTTTACTTTGATAGTTGGTTTGTAGGTTTATGGTGTTTAATGTCACTGTTAACAATATTTCAGTTATAACCAGAGATGTACAATAAATATTAAAATCTCTGATATAACTAGATAACTAAAGGTATAGTTATCTTATTAATATTACTAAAGAATGTAGAGATAACAAATATTTCAAATTTTTTGTCGGTAATTAAAAATGGTGTTAACACCTTTTTACCATATAATACAACAAGAATCATTTAATATTTATTGGAGACATACTAATTAATAGGTGTTTTGATTAGGATCTACCTTGTACCTTTAGGTATTTAATTTGTCTAATTTATTATGCTCACAATTAGCATGTCAAAACATTTTATGAAAGAAGTTCATAATATTAAGGTTATATTTTATTTGTAATTATAAGCTGATCAACAAACAGACACATGTTTAATTTTGAAATTGAAAATTAAATTGAAAATTTTGAACAGAAAAAAAATCGGTAAGATTTTGTTTTATTGCCATTTTTATAATTATTGATTGATATTAGATATGTAATTATTTTAAATTGAAATGTCCGGTCATTATGTTATTAGATGGGAAGTGAGGTTACATGATTCTCTGGTCATAAATCAGGTCACCTTGTAATTAATACCGGTAATAAATCACAGTTTATTAGTAGAGTGGGCCAAATTGAAGATAATCATTACAAAAAATGAAGAAAGACATTATAGGTTTTTTGCTACCTTTGTAAGCCAGGACATAGATTATCATTGTCGTGTCTGTGGTTGTTGTTTCTGTATTAAGGAGGTGGTGGTTTACCAGCTGACTTGGTTCATAGTGTTGTGGTTAGCTTTATTGTGGACTGGGGCCATTACAATTTACAGACACTTTTTATTTTTAAAGCTGTATTTCCTTTGGAAAGCTTATTTACTAGTATACAATTCAAGTAAGTAAATTCTTTTAAGGTAGATGCAGTTTTATGAAGTTTATTGGGAGGGGGTACATTTTGTATATACAATGTGCATGATATTCCACTTTGATAAATTCCTTTAAGTTGTAATTCACTCCCATGAAATTAAAGTTAAAATATTTATCATTAAATAAAATGTAAAATTTATTTTGGATAATATCAACATTTATATATACAATGTGATAAAAATATATGTTCAGTTAAAAGTAAAGTATAAACATCGAGTTATCGATAGGAGAGGGTAGGGATGGTGGAGATTGGGGATTTCATTAACCAGTTTAACCCTGTCACATTTTTGTGCCTATTCCATGCCAGGGCATGCATTTCCAATGTCATGTCATTATGTCATTGCCCCCCCCCCCCCCCCCCCCCATTTTTTGTACAATGATTAGAGAGGTGACTGTTTGTTTTGTTGATATTGATGGAATTGTTGATCATAACTATTTAAATTTTCTTTTCATAATTTCTCTGTAACATTATTCACATATGAGTATCAGATTATGGTTGATGTCAGCCAAGGGTTGACATTAAAAGACCCAATGCTTATTTCCAAAGAGGTCCTTTTAGCGTTTTAGCAGTATACATAAAAACACTAAAAGGACCCTCAATAGAACTACACATGATTGAGATTGGTTAAATTTGTGTTACACTCGGTTGAAAGTAACATTTCCAACTAGCTTATTTTAATATAAATTATATACGTCAACAACGAAAAATAATTGACAGGTGATGACCGTTACAGGCTCGTCATCATAAACAAAAATGTTCATTATGCATGAATTACATAATACAAAAGAATAAGGAAACCATAACATTTAAAATTTACTCTTCTGTTTATATATACAATATTTATCAAAATCTGGATATATGTGTCTGTTTATTTATTTTGATTGGTATGTGGGTGGGTGGTGGTGCATTGAACTGTTCTGTTTACGACCTTCAAATCAATCAAGCACACCCTCTAAGGTGAAAACTTTTCTGCACAAATTTTACGGAACAAAAAACTGGACAGTCATTATTCGATATCAAATGAAAAATGTTATTTAAAATGACCCACTGACTTAAAAATACATTGTACCACAAACACCTGTTTCTAAACTATTATTCAAATTTTTTTCATTTGCATTGACTTCTTATACATGTATAAATCTTTTGATCTTGTTGGGTTTTTAAAACAGAGATATTTATAGTATGACTGTTTTTAATTTTTCTTTATTTTTTTTCTCGCTTGATGATGGATCCCAAAAGATTGTCTATTTTGTCTGGATATATAGTATCTCTTAATTTACTTAGAAAATGAGAATTTAATGCAATTTTTTTTATGAATAAGCAATCGATATTTCTGTAAATTTATGTTTTAAGCATTTATAGCCTAAAAATATTGAAATATTTACATCAGAAGACAAGCTATCAATCAAGTATTTTATCAGTTGAGTAACATTGAAGATGGTGTTAATTTGAGATATGAAGGCATTCATATGTATTTGCCATATCTAAGCCAAAAATCTTGTGCGTTTTTGTAATAATAAAATATATACACCTACAATTGTAATCAAAATGTTTGTTTACTGGAAACTGGACTTAATGATCTATCTTCATGGTGGTAAGAATTTTGATTCTTTTACAGAAAGTATTAAAACTAATTTTTAATTGGGTTGACATTTGTTGCATGAAAACCAAGCTCATTATGGATCGTTTTATTGATTGATTGATTGATTGATTGATTGTTGTTTAACAGCAAGTGAGATTTTATTGACAAAGCATGTTGATATTTATTTTATCTTTCATATTTCTGCTACTAATTTGTTAATGAAATTTAAACTTTCTATCACTCCACGATATAGCTGAAATACTGCTAAAATTGGCATTAAGCACCAATCAATCATTCAATCATTCAATCAATCAATTTCAACTTTCAAAAAGGCATATAAATTTTGACATTTTTCCAAGTGTCCAGTGAGAAGAATCTGACCATACATGTAAATGGTAAACAACAAAGCAGTGTTTAATTTGTTTCTTTGATGAATGAAATTAACATTTTCAATTTCAAAACATTTTCTTAAAAAATAAGGTAGTTTGACATGCAAATTGTGATTTCTATTTGGACAGTGAAACCACTGTATCTGTATTATGTCATGAATTTAGACTTTAGTATTAAAAAGTTTTAAATTGGGTGCAATTTAAAATTTATTTGCAATGGTCATGCTTTTCTTAAACAAGTTTGACACTAATCACTATGCATTTATAAATTCAATGTGTTCTGATCTTTTTTATTAGGTCACTGTGACCCTTTAGTTCAATGGTATTTTTGTAATTCAACTGAGTCTTTGAAAATGTTCAATGATTGATTTTTTTCACATTTCATTGATATGGACAAAGGTTTAAGCAATCTCACACTGAGAAATTTTTACATGTGACATTTAAGAAATTTTTGTAATGAAAACTCAGATTTCAATCAATGTGTGGTCAAGGGCAGATCAATATCAAATAGGAGAGTAAATCTTAATTTCAAAGGTAGGAAATGTAGATATAGAATTCGGGGCTTTCAATATTTTTCAAGTGTACTAGTACTTTGCTCTTTACAAGCGGTACTTTATATTAAAATTTGAACATTTACATGAATATCTTATGCAACACTCTTTAAAATCAAGAGGCACCAAAGACCATTTTAGTCAGGTAAAAGTACCTGGTATAGCCCCTTTATTGGGAGGCCTGAGAATAAGATGTAAAATAATTATATATAGGTATATATATCATACAAATGTACCAGTATACATTCTATGAAGCTTACACATATGTGTTGACCTTTATATTAGCCTAAAGAGAATGTACAGGTACAACGCATATAGATTTGTTGTCTAGAAAATGCTGTATTTTAATAAGAATTTGTAAATTCAGAAATGATTTAAGTTTAAGAAAATTAAAATATATAACCACCAATATACAATGTATAACTGAAACATTGTTGAAAGTGGCATTAAACACCATAACCCTAACCCTAAAATATATAATTCTTGAATTGTGCAAGATGTCAAAGTCATGATAGTATTTTTTCCCCCCCACACATATTACCGTTTTTAGATATGTATAATACACATTTGTTTATCCTGTCTCGAAGGATTTTGTAAAGCGGCATGGTATGATACCCACAAACATGACCAGTGACCCTTTTTTTTTACCTCTACAAAATTTTTCTAGCTACTATAGACTTTGTACTCATGAAATAATGTGAATCTTAAATTGGCTAATACCATTTTGGGGATAAATATTTAAAATCTTTAAACCAGCTCCATAGACCATCTAAGATCAAGCAGGATTTGCTTCTGTTTGTCTTAGTATGGTAAATACCAATTCTATTTTAACACAACTTAAATTTTAAAATGATTTCAGAAGAGATGGTCCTGGAGAAACTTGACAGGATGGACAGGAAATCTGTTTACTTAGGTTTAACTGTAATAATCACATATTGAGTTATTTTCACTTTTCAGGAAAATCCAGGTACATTGCAGAATTGTGAAAAAATATATTTGTGGAAATGAAAAAATTAAGAAAAAAAAACACTTTCTTTGAAAATGGTGGAAATTGCAATATGCCCTAAGAAGCTTACAAACACCATAACCCTAACCCTTAAAGCTTTTGATTTGTTAGTTAAATAAATGAGAGGTGGGATTGACTGTATAATGATGAAAGCAAGATAAAAGATATACCCACAGGGTACTAGTAACTATTTAGTAGCATTGTATGACCAGACATCTTAGATTTATATCTACAAATTACAGGAAATAAAATGAGTTTTATGTTAATGATAGAAATAGAGATAATTTTAGGTTTTTTTTTTTGGTCATGACTTGTAATTGTGATGTCATAGATATTTAGTAGATTACATACTTTACTTGTGTTGTGGTGAAATATGTTGGGTTTTTTTTTTTTGCAAGACAATTAATCTGTAAGATATTGTTTATATATGTATTGTAGTTTAAGGAGAAAATATAGTTGTAACAACAAAAGGAATACGAGTACAAGGTATTTATAGCTAATAATTAGTGGTGAATAGCTATAAGATTTAAAAATATATATGTTTCAATTTTTTTTTTTAATATTGAGCAAGTATGTAATTTAGGTAATTTTTTCCACAGTGAGGGTATGGAAGTCTTGAAAATTTCCTGGAGTTGTCACTGCTCGTGGTAATGAATGGTATTTTTTAATTTTCTTGATAGATCAGTTATGAGTTTGTGCTTAACCAAAAAAAAAAAATCTAGTTTTTGAGATCACCATTTACCAGTTTGTTTTGTGTACTGGTTGCCTAATGTGCAGCAGAGAGCAAAGGCTGGAAATTCTGAAGATATATTTACCAGTATACATATTTTGTGAACTTATTAAACTTGTGTTAAATTTATATCCTGTGGGTCTTGGTACAACATTGACAATCTTGATACTGAACCAACTGGTAAATCACATAATAAAAATACATGAAATCCCAAAAAAATTCTGACGGTGAACTAGAATTTAAGCTTCTCTTAATGGCCATGATCATCTAGTTGATTTTTCTGCCACTTAGCACATAGCAAAATCACAGAAAATTATTTAAAGGACTATAAAAGATCTCAGCAGATCTAATAAGAAAAAATCATCTTTAAATTTTTGTATTAAAAAAAGGATACAATTTTAGACAATCTAGTGAAAGATGACAAATTTCTGTTCTGGGAAGAAATATTTCCAAAAATAAAATTTCATTACATTTCAATTAAAAAAGCTTTTGACATTTCAGGATTATGACTTTGAAGTTTTAATTTATAACCTCTAAAAGATTTTATTGAGAAGAAAAACATGTTGATGAATAATTTATAAGGATGTAAAAACAATTGGGGGCCATCCAATCCTATTATTAAAATGTTAATGATAAGATTTTTGGGTTAATCTACTTGTAAAATTGTTTTACATTTAAGTGTGTGTCCCATCCTAGCAAGTAAAATGTATAAATTAAAAGATTTTATGTTAATTAATGTAAAATTAATCGTGAAATATATTTTAAAAGGTCAGTATGTCAGTTTCATTTAGTTTTTTTTACACCTTGGTCACTTTTTATATATAATAATAAATCCAACTTGACCAACAATGGTTGTTTATGGTGTTTAACGCCACTTTCAACAATATTTCAGTTATATCGTGGGGGTCAGTTTTATTGGTGGAGGAAACCTCTGTACCTAGAAAAAACAACTGACCTGTCGCATGTCGCTGACAAACTTTATCACATAATAATGTACTACAATGTACCGGTATAAGTATCAGTTTCAGTTTGACTTGTCCCAATTATATCAATATACCAGTTGTTTTTATCATAAATATTCATTTGTAGTTATTTATAATATTTCATGAATTCCAAATATGCAATTTTCAATTTGAAATTTTTAAATAATTTATCATTTTTATAGAATTAGCTTTTTGTATTCAATTGATTATATCTGTGTAAAACCACAAACTACCCAAAGGTCGTTATATAGGTTAGAGCTGAATATAACAGCTGTATAAAGGAAAAAGAGACATTGAAAATGGAATAAATCTAAATCCCTTTGTTAAATGTCAAGGATTAGGGTTTCAGGTATACAAAATAACAAATTATTTTCTGATTCATGCTATTTAGAGTTTAGTCCATATCCACCGAGGGGCTATTTTGAGGGGACTTAAAAGGGTGAAAATGAAGTAAATCTTTTAACTCTTCTTCTGAAGAATCTTTAAATTTGTCAAAATGCTGGATATTTTCTACCCAACATCATTGTGATATGTATAGATTAGCATTTGTATGAATAAAGGCTCTTGGGTCTATGTCGTTCATGCCAGTAGGTTCCAAAGTATTTCACATGGGCTGCAATGGAGAAATCAGAAGAAAAAAAATCAGGAAATGAAATGAAATCATATTTTGGCATCATTATGAAATGGAGATTCAAGCTTGTACAAATGAAAACCAGATGGTCTATAGGGTTTGATGAAGCCTTGTAGGGGTCCTTTGTTTAACAGAGGTGTCTATGGGATTGGAGTTGTAAGGAGGAGAAATCATATTCTTAAGAACCAGTAATAAATATGCAATAAAATTTATACTGAAAAATCATGTTATATGCTGTTTTATTTAATTGGGATAGCTAAAATGCCCCTCTTCCAAGTGTTAGTTCTGAGGTTTAAAATAAATGTTTTAATGTGGAACAATTCTTTAAAACAAGTTATCTTCTTGAGAACCATACAAGAAAAAGGATATACATGTATATGCAATTGTATTTTACACCAGCATCATTGTTAAGCTTTAATATTCACTTTTGTACTATTGAATGTTTTATGATCTATTGGGTTCAAATCCTGGTGGATCAATATCTTACATATGCTATGATAGGCAACACTTAAGTAAAGAGCAAATGTGAGCCTTTGGTTGTGTAACTTACAATTTATGACTTCACATGTCAAAAGGTACATTATTTCATTTAAGGAATGTCTCATGAGTATTTCCAATTAAATAAAAAGGGTTGCTGGAGAAATAAGGACTTTAATATCTTTCCACTTTGATACATGCATATAAATTAATTAAATTAAATATCTTCGTTTTTTCTCTGTTTTAAGCTTGAAAAATCCATTAAAAAAAATTGTAATATCCATATGGTATGCATAGAGATATAAACACATCAATGAAACTTATAAAATATTTAACCCATCAATTCTTTCAACTTTTATTGGTTTTTGTTTTGTTTTGTTTTTGTTTTTTTCAAAACAGTCGAACTATTCAAAATTTATTAAATTGATTTATGGTGGTTAAATAACAAATAAAACTGGTGCACTAAATATACATAGGATTTCGCTCCATATTTACCTTTTTGCTTGAATTATTAATGTCCATTATAATATTGTTCGGTGATGCGTAGTGCTTCGTAGTACTACACATAAGGTATTAGATCGGTACTTTATAATTGAATTCATCAACCGTCTGCTTGTTCACTTGTAATCCATATGAATTTTCTTTAGGTGGCTTTTTATAATTAATTTTGCAAAAATGTAACTGGAATTTATTATTTGACATAAGGTAGGGCTTTCTCTATTTATTTTTTATTTGCATGATTTGCTTGATGCACATTTCTGCAAAAAATGCAATATGAAGAAGAAAAGGTTTTTTGGTTGCAAGTTACCACTTTCTAACGTGACATTAGTAATTCTCTCATTTTAAAGTTTCAAATTTGTTAAGAAGACAAATTATGACAAATTATTGATCTATGCTCACAAAATTAGAAAATTGTCTATCTGTATATAAGAATTCAGTTTGTCTGTGACTTCTGGATACTCCTGTTTCCTCCACCAATAAAGCTGACCGTCAAGATATAGCTGAAATATTGTTGAAAATGGTGTTAAGCACCCTAACTCTATAAGAATTCAGTACTGATAGATTTTTAAACATTTTTCTTGGATTGGGTTGGGTGGGTATTTGATGTTTATCAACACTTTCAGTAGTATTGTGACTACCAGAATTATTTGAGGAGGAAAGCCAAGACATATGCAACAAGCTGACCAATGTAACTCCCTGACCTTGGGTGTGCGTCCCCAACAAGCTGACCAATGTAACTCCCTGACCTTGGGTGTGCGTCCCCAACAAGCTGACCAATGTAACTCCCTGACCTTGGGTGTGCATCCCCAACAAGCTGACCAATGTAACTCCCTGACCTTAGGTGGGCGTCCCTTGCAAGCTGACCAATGTAACTCCCTGACCTTGGGTGTGCGTCCCCAACAAGCTGACCAATGTAACTCCCTGACCTTGGGAGTGCGTCCCCAACAAGCTGACCAATGTAACTCCCTGACCTTAGGTGGGCGTCCCTTGCAAGCTGACCAATGTAACTCCCTGACCTTGGGTGTGTGTCCCCAACAAGCTGACCAATGTAACTCCCTAACCTTGGGTGTGCGTCCCCAACAAGCTGACCAATGTAACTCCCTGACCTTGGGTGTGCATCCCCAACAAGCTGACCAATGTAACTCCTTGACCTTGGGTGTGTGTCCCCAACAGGCTGACCAATGTAACTCCCTGACCTTGGGTGTGCGTCCCCAACAAGCTGACCAATGTAACTCTCTGACCTTGGGTGTGCATCCTCAACAAGCTGACCAATGTAACTCCCTGACCTTGGGTGTGCATCCCAAAACTTTTAACACTTGAGTTTTGTGTTGGGGTGCTAACCTATGTCAATGTCAGCGGTGTTAGGCTAATTATGGTTAGAGGTCGATGAATATAGATTATATATTTTATTTGCAAAGCAGACAAACATTCAAATTTATCTTGACAGGCAATTAATCCATGCATTTTAATGTCTTGCATTTTGAAAATGTAATCCAATTAAGATTGATAGTACAGCTTTTGTTAAATTGGATTGGAAAAGGTTTTTGTCATTTATTTCTTCTTCGTTTAGGAGATTTTAGGAGATTTTCATGATGATCAAATTATTTTCAAAACTAAACTTTAATATTAAAGGTTGAAAGAAAAAGACATTAAGAATATATTTCAGTGTTTGAGTTAGTGTTTATTAATCACTATCAACAATTGTATCATGTTTACCAGACTTAGTGGGAGAGGAAAGCCAGACAGTTGTTATACAGTAAAACCTGTCTAAACTGAACCTCCTTGGGACCAACTTTTGTGTTTGGAATAGAAAGGTGTTCTGTTTATACAGGTTAGATTAACAAAGATTTATACATTGTTCTTGTTTGTAATGTGCACCCCTCCTGCAAAATAAAGAATTTATATAAAATCTAGTGCATTATACATAGGTAATTACGGTACTATATTGTGACTTTATATAAAATTTGGTTTCCATTTGATTCAGAGTTTGCTAGAGAAAGGTTTCACTGTAGTGTAATGGCCATGGGTAATTATCTGTAGTGTAATGGCCATGGGTAATTATCTGTAGTGTAATGGCCATGGGTAATTATCTGTAGTGTAATGGCCATGGGTAATTATCTGTAGTGTAATGGCCATGGGTACTTATCTGTAGTGTAATGGCCATGGGTAATTATCTGTAGTGTAATGATCATGGGTAATTATATGTAGTGTACTGGCCATGGGTAATTATCTGTAGTGTAATGGCCATGGGTAATTATCTGTAGTGTAATGGCCATGGGTAATTATCTGTAGTGTAATGGCCATTTGTAATTATCTGTAGTGTAATGACATTGGGTAATTATCTGTAGTGTAATGGCCATGGGTAATTATCTGTAGTGTAATGGCCATGGGTAATTATCTGTAGTGTACTGGCCATGGGTAATTATCTGTAGTGTAATGGCCATGGGTAATTATCTGTAGTGTAATGGCCATGGGTAATTATCTGTAGTGTAATGGCCATGGGTAATTATCTGATCAACACTTGAGGTGAGTATAGGGGTGTGAGCCCGCATCAGTGGTATTAGGCTTGTGGTCAATCAGAAATCACCAATGCCTTAATTAAGATATCAGATGACTTCAGAATTTGAAGAAAATATAGGTTTAGGTTAAGGTTTATGGTGTTTAACATCACTTTCAACGAAGACAATATATCATAAAACCAGTCATTTCTGTTGTCTTAGAATGCTTTATAAACCTTACACTAAATCTGTGTTTGTTTCCCTCTGTTGGACATTAAGCAATTGGGAAAATGAAATTTTGACTGACATTTGAAAAATATGAAGGGCTGGGTAGTGATGAAATAGTAATCTTCTGTAGCAGCTGCAAAGTGTCTACTCGTTTTTCTACAAAAGATGTACAAGGAGTGTGGCACTCTCTAAATGTGGTTGTGATTGTATGGTAGTTAGATTTACACAACTACCTGTGCAATAAGTGCATAACACCAATAAAGTTGTGAATTCTAATCCAGCTCATGGTGAGGTGTACTCGATGCAACATTATATGATAAAGTTTGTCGGTAACTTGTGGAAGGTTGATGAGTTTTTTTCGGGTACTTCGATTTTCTCCACCAATAAAACTAACCGTCATGATATAGCTGAAATATTGTTGAAAGTGGTGTTAAGCAATAACCCTAACCCAAATATGGTATCCTGGTCATGCATTCTCTATTATATAACATGACAACACTGAGAGGGCACCACTTATGTGCCACCATGGTATGTGCTGGGTTGAACCATGGGAACAATTATGCATAATAAGAAAAAATAGAATTGTTTTGACGTGAGTATCATAACATTGTTATCCAATTATGCTAATTCTTTTAACTTCCAAGAAGAGCAATTAAAAGGAAACTACTAAATATTTACGTCAAACAGGAATTTTAACTTTATAATGCAAATTCAAAGCTTTCTATTGATTAAAACTTCTCTTAAAATATTGTACTTATGAAATATAAATTAGCTGTTTATCATGGTAAATGACTTCCTTGTTTACTTGTAGTAAGATTTCATTTAAAATGTGCAAAAATTAATCTGAAAGGCACTTACCTTAGCCACCTTTGAAGGTCATTACTGATAATTAGTTACCTGGCATTTTTGTATTGTTATTTTATCGGCACTTTCAGCAATATTTCAGCTGTGACTTGTTTACACTGTGACTACCAGACCTAATGGGGAAGAAAAAACCAGAAAGTTATAACTTTTTTAATATCTGCCTGGTGAAACCCTGTCCATGGATATGAGTATTAAAAACTTAGCATATTGGATGGGCATTGTGGCTTGAACGGACGTCAGTGGTGTAAGGTTTTGTGGTTTGAATGGACGTCAGTAGTGTAAGGTTTTGTGGCTTGAAAGGACGTCGGTGGTATAAGGTTTTGTGGCTTCAACGGACGTCCTTGGTGTAAGGTTTTGTGGCTTGAACGCACGTCCATGGTGTAAGGTTTTGTGGCTTGAATGCACGTCAGTGGTGAAAGGTTTTGTGGTCAGAAGTCAAAGATCATATCAACATGGCCACCAATGCCCCAACCCGCCCACCAATTTAAATTGAACTCTATAGGGATAGCAAGAAGAAATTTTTAAGAATCTACCCCCCCCCCCCGCTTTTTTTTTTAATCTTCACTCATTTAAGGTAGATATAATGTAGACCACTGCAAGATTTTCTAACCTGTTTCTTAGTGAGTGCAATTAGTTTTAATTTTACCAACAATGTACATGTACCTATATTGTGTTTATCCTGCAATGTCAAAAAAGAGGTAATCTTTAAGTTCCATGGGAGATAACTCTTGTAGAAAAATACATGTGACAATGATGAAGGAGCACATTTGTAACTCAGTTGTATCATCTTTTTTTAAGATACATGACTTACATTATTATGTTAATTGCATTCTTTGCAAGATATAGATGACATGACATGATATAAATGAATTTAGGTGACCTTAGTCCATTTTGGTGTATTTGCTCCAAAAGACTTGAATTATTTGGTTTTCCAATCTTTTGAATTTGAGTGTACCTGATGAATGGTTATTCCAGAAATGTGGTACGTGCACTAAATAAGATATCTACTTTTTTTTATGCCCCCACGACAAAGAATCGGGGGGGGGGGAGGGGGGGCATATTAATTTATCACTGTCCATTCGTCCGTCCGGATATAGATACATGGTTTGTCCAGCTATCTCCTCCTACAGTTTTAGAGCTACAGCTTTAATATTTTGTAGGATGTTTATACACATAATGGAGGTGTGAATGTACACAGGACTTTGATTTTCTTCAAATATTCTCAAAATGGCATGGTAGTTGGACTTAATCATTTTGTTCGTCCGTCCGGATATAGATATATGGTTTTCCGGCTATCTCCTCCTACAGTTTTGGAGCTACAGCTTTAATATTTTGTAGGATGTTTATACACATAATGGAGGTGTCCATGTCCACAGGATTTTGATGGTCAGGCGGGCGCATCATTTGTGTCTTACAGACGCACTTCATTTTTTAAAAATCACTCCTAACAAAACAACTTTGTCCATAATTATCAAGTGCGGGGGCATACTTCTTTTCTAGTTTCCTGAATGTTTTTCTACATCAAGTGAGCACCATTTCAGCTATATTCACATTAAAGAATGAGTTTACAAATAATATATTTTGAAAGTCTTGTACGAAAATAAGTAACACCGGGGATTGGTCTATGGATAGAAATTAAGATTGCTACAGGAAAAAGGGGAGATTATTGATAGGGTCAGGAAAATTCTGATTTGCAACGGGACCACATTTAGCATACTATTTATTGAGCATTAGGTGGTGTTGATGGTTTTGTGGTGTTTAGCACCACTTTCAACAATATTTCAATTATATCGTGGCTGTCAGTTTTATAGGTGGAGGAAATCAGAGTACCCGGAGAAAACCACTGACCTGCCACAAGTCACTGATAAACTTTATCACATAATGTTGTATCAAGTACACCTCACCATGAACAGAGTTCAAACTCACAATTTTAGTGGTGATAGGCACTGATTGAACAGGTAGTTGTAAATACAACTACTGTACCATCATGACCATGATGGCCCCTTGAGCATTAGGAGCTGGTGCAGGTTGTCTTTTGTGTGCCACTAGTGTGGCATTCCCTGTAATTGAGGCGCTCAGTAATTGGAATGAAGAACCACTTGAAAAAAAGAGAAAAAAAAACTTGTTTAGAAATAAAAAAAATAATATATACAAATACATGTAATTATTTCCAATTATATATTTTGTAGATTATTTTTTTTTATTGATTTTATATTTTAAGTGGAAACTATCTAATCCGACACACCAAGGGACCAGGGAAATGTGTCAGATTGTACAGGATGTCAGAATACTTGGGTTTTATTTTTGTTAACATAAATACTTTGGAATTATAAATTTTTGTCCGATGTCACAGGATGTCAGAAAACTCAGGTGTCGGATTGCACAAGTTCCATTGTATGTGTCTCCCATGTAACAATTACATTATTAGGAATCATTGAAATCTGTTGTGAAAAGTTCATTGGTTGGTGCAATGTTTTACCAAATTTAATGAAATCTGCCGTCATAAGAGATATCTTGAACATGATGTTTAAGGGTTATGTGGTAAATCAAGAATACGAGTAGTTGCCAATAAATGTTTTAAGATGAAATTAAGTCCTTTGAAAATAAAAAAAACAGCAATTAACTGTTAACTTTTTGTCAGGAAATTTCATTCTTCTAATCATAATGATTAATTCTAATTACGATGACAATTAAGATAACAATAGCTGTTGAAAGAAAGTAAAAAACTCGATCATTTAATATAATTTTTTTTTTTTTTTATAATTTCACCCACAAAGGACGGAAATATTTAAGGGATATGAAAGCTCGTTTTAACATATATTTTTTCAGCTCGTGACGAAGGTTGTTTCTTTTCAATTTAATTGTAAAAACAATCCAAAAATAAAGTGCCCTTTTTCAGCCAACGTTTACGCTTAAAAGTGCCCTTTTCAGAAGTAGCGCCCTGCCCTTTTGAAATCCTAGCTAGAACACTGTAACAGATTGTTTTTCAGCATTGAAATAGTTTATAAGATATACCAGTATTCATAACTGAAATTGACAGTTCCTAAGTAATAAGTTTCATCTCCCTCAGACATAGATAATGATAGCAGATTTTTATTATTCTGTTTAGACCTTTTGGTTTTATTGCTCCTAAAATTTGTTATCCTTTGGCTTTCCAATCTGATTTTGTTCGTACCTGATGATGGTTATTCTAGAAACATGTGTGTCGTACTATCTGATTTTGTTCGTACCTGATGATGGTTGTTCTAGAAACATGTGTGTCGTACTATCTGATTTTGTTCGTACCTGATGATGGTTGTTCTAGAAACATGTGTGTCGTACTATCTGATATTGTTTGTACCTGATGATGGTTATTCTAGAAACATGTGTGTCGTACTATCTGATTTTGTTCGTACCTGATGATGGTTGTTCTAGAAACATATGTGTCGTACTATCTGATTTTGTTCGTACCTGATGATGGTTGTTCTAGAAACATGTGTGTCGTACTATCTGATTTTGTTCGTACCTGATGATGGTTGTTCTAGAAACATGTGTGTCATACTATCTGATATTGTTTGTACCTGATGATGGTTATTCTAGAAACATGTGTGTCGTACTATCTGATTTTGTTCGTACCTGATGATGGTTATTCTAGAAACATGTGTGTCATGCCCGCTGAAGTAGATATTCATAACTGAAAGTACTTTTTTGGAATAAGATTTGGACAGCAGCAGATCCTGAGAGGATATTGTGCCCTTGAAGATACTATTTTATTGGGACATATAATTGATACTGTGATTACTCATTTTACTTGATTAACTCTTATGGGTGATAGGGCTGAACATTCCCTCATGTTGTACATGTACATGTATATTGATATCAGTATTGATTGATTGATTGTTTTACACAAGGGAGCAGTAATTTTTTTTATGAGGAGAATGACTTACAAATGATAAATTATGTAGGTTAATAGGTAGCATTGGGTTGGGCTTACGGACAGATGTTCTCATTCCCAAAGGGAAAAAGATTAACAACCATTACTCTTTACTCGTTATAAACTGCTTCAAATTGTATTTTACCTGCAAGGGGTAATAAATTCTCTAAACCAGAGACACTCGTTTAAATCCCTTCCCAAGGACGAGTTCTGTATTTGAATCACCTCCCTCCCACAACCAGTCTGTGCCAAAAACATTTTGACAAACTAGCATTAACGGTATTCTAGAAGAATTTTTTCTATTTGATTAAGCAAATTTTATGCAGAACCAATTTTTTACTAGACTGGTGCTTATGGCTAGTGTTTTTAGATGCAGACTGCACAACCAGTAGATGCCCCTGTTGAATGGATTATGCCACACAGAAGGAGAAACTGGGTCATATTCCTATACCACAGGTTTTAATTAGGGAAGATTTGTACTGAAAGAATTCCCTGGCATCAGTCAATAAATCTTGGCATGCTATGCTAATTAAGTTATGACATTGTATTCATTGTTATAGGAAGGACAAGCGTCTACCAGAATGGTACATCAAACATTAAGTTTAATGGATAACTCTCTAGTTCATACTTTCTAGGAAATCAGCCATAAAAGTTACATAACAATCTGAATTCTCCCGTCAGCTACGAAATTTACCATATATGGAAATATTCATTAATCAAATAGACTGCACCTAGTAAGGATTTTTGATGATACAACATTTTTCATTCATATCTTATTCTACAATCTCCCAAAGGTTAATGGGTTTTATTTCTAGGAAGGTACGGATGTTGCTAATGAAACAAACATCATGCTATTTTCATGATTAATGAATTTATTGCATTAGTTCCCATGTTCTGATTTGATCCGTTTCAATCAATTTCAGAATTTTATTTCATTCATAAAAACTGTGTTGTGGGTGGATTGGAATGTTTGTTTTACACCATAGATGTGTCTGGTAGCATGTTATCTTATTGAACAGTTTTAATGTTGGAGCAAAATGTAGACTTGTGGTTTTGATATTGATTAATCTCTTGTAGATCTCATCTCTTAAAATTGTATTAATTGAAATAGAATGTAGAAAGATGACAAAGTACATTTTTTTCACCTCTGGATTGATGTTAACATTTTACATTTCTCTCTCTCAAAATTTACAAAGTGCATATTGGGAATATTGAAGTGTTAAAAACATTGTTTTTTGCCAGAATGGCCCAGAAGGGAAGCAAAATATTTCTGGTGAGCAAAAACTCACCCCCTCCCCGATAAGAAAATGGGGGTGCTTAAATGTGCCTAAATGAAATACTGATGGATGTGAGGTGTGTTACAGCTGCCCCTCTTAAAAGACCACTTGTACCAAAGGCCACTTCTCATTAGTTTTAGATTTCAGATGCACTCAGATATTGAAATGCTACTAGTCAAACCTGTATTAAGAGGTCACTTTTAGGACAAAGAAAAGGTGGTCTTTTAAGACAAGGTGATCTCTTAAAAAATATTTAATTCACATGACATTTTCTATGACAGGACAAGAAAAAGGTGACCTTTTAATAGAGGTGATTGCATGGTTTGACCGTATATTGTACCCCTCAAGAGAGACCAGACACCCTTCGTATTAGACCACATTTTCATTTCAGAAGGTGTGGCCTTATAAGAAGGGAACTACTGTATTATATTATATCAAAATATATTTTTGGTTTTGATTTTTGGACTGGCTACTCCACCCTTTTGTGCTAGAAATATTCTGCACTAAATATGACCCTTGAAATAAAATACTGTGTTCATTTTTTGCACTAAATACGACCCTTGAAATAAAATACTGTTATTTTTTTTAAGCCTTTTTTAATACCATGCATCAAATGTCACCCAACCTACACAAGAAAATGAAAACAAGTATTGAGTGCAGAAAAAACAATCATTTTCCAATATCTGATAAGCATATCATTTGAACAGGACACTTTGTGGTGATTAATTATGGTGTGACATGAAACAGATAATTCATCCTTATCCATCAGTCTGTCTTAGATATTAGATTAGGGAGGTTTAGAGTAATGGCTTAAAAGATTCAAGTTTTTTAGCATAGGATTCATGAGTAATAAGAGTCGAACCTTGTTACCTTGATCTCAATGCTGATTACATTGCACCACTAACGTTATGAGTTTGAATCCCGCTCAGGCGAGGTGTGCTCGATACAACATTATGTGATTTATAACGTTTGTCATTGACTTGTGGCAGATCGGTGGTTTTCTCCAGGTACTCTGGTTTCCTCCACCAATAAAACTGACAAACATAAGTGAAATATTGTTGAAAGTGGCGTTAAGCACCATAAACCTTACCCTAACTGATTACATCGTTTCCCCTGGAAAACTCAAAGTAAGAATATGGTCAGTTAAATTAACCAAGGGAGATAAGTGTATTAAATATAATAATCTTTTATTCTGGCATCTACATTAAGGTCCATGCATCATGAGAACCTCAATTTATTACACAGTTCAATTCATGCACTCTAGGAGCTTTTGTTTATCCAAATAATGGGAGATCTGCAATTACCAAATAAAAAACAAAAATCTCAAACAATGGGAGACAACTACAATTACCTTTTGAAAATAAAAATCTCAAACAATGGGAGAAAATAATAGGTTATTATACAGTGTTATGTACAATATGGAAAGATATTGTACGAGTCTGTATTGTATTGAAAACCCGTAATGGACTCGACACCGCACGTATTGGACTCGACGAGACGCTGCAGCATCTCATCCAATACAGGTTTTCAATACAATACGGACGAGTACAATATATTTCCATATTGTACATAACACTGTATAATGACCTATTTATTATACAGCTGAAATGATCAATACTATAACAACAATTTTATGCTTAACTTTTAATACAGTCTAAATAGAACAACTGCACAACAGTATTTCGTTAGCAAAATGTTCCGTATACAGATCTCGTAATCTTTAAAATGAATTAAAAACAGCAAAATAACTGATCAAACAATATGAATGTTTGATCCATCCAAATAATACTTTTGTATATCTGGTACAGTGGTATAGTCCAATTGATTGTTTGCACCAGGCCAGACCATAAAAGTTTTACATATAAATGCCAATATAAAGTACAATCTCATCTTCTCAATGTCTTTTTTTTTTCTTTTTAAAAATACACTAAAATTCTTATCTACTTTTTTTCCTAATTATACAAAAAAAAATATTTATCACATATATCAATAGTAAACAATTTTAAACTCTGCGAAATACCTCTTTTCTCATTTTTTATATTCTAAAAAAAAAATCCTCCACTTGTGCAATATACATATGATTAAAAATTGGAAAAGATTGTAAGAAGATTTAATTGTACTTTACTATATAGATTGTATGATGTTTTATATGTTATTATATTATTGTACTCTATTCTGTATTGATGTATTTTGCAGTTGAGAGAGAGAGAGAAAAAAAAAAAAAAACTGATCAACAATTATTCTAAGTAACTTTTTTTCCCTCAAACTGTTAAATCTGAGCAAGTTAATTTGATTGTAGATTACAATTAAAAATAATTTACTAGCAGAAAAACCAACAAGTTACTTTCCTTACATAATGTACAATACGAAAAAAACCTGTATTGGACGTCTGGACTTCCAATACGGAAAAAATACGGCTTACGGTTGTACAATACGGGAAAAATAATGTACGGTCACATGTCTTAAATGGGTATTTTTGATTGGATTAAAATTATAGCTGTATAATAACTACAATTACCTGCTTAAAAAAATCTCAAGCAAGGGGAGATAACTCCAATTATCATATTTAAAAAATCAATTATTATGAGATATTTGACAAACTCAAGTTCATAGTTCAACATTTTTTTTTATTTTCAGAAAGGTTGAAACCAAAACAAGACACATGAGTTGAAGAATGTTTAAGATTCCACCCCTGGTTACAGCGCTAGGGTTTTACCTTTTATTATATACAGGTAAAATATATCAGACAGATATTAAATTCTACAATATTATAACATTAAAAAATGAATGCATTCTTTTCCTTTGATCTTTTTATGGTATATATACCAGAATGTAACCAACAGGTAAGATTATGAAATAATACATGCAGATATTGAGAGATATTGCACAATTTAAACCTGGGCTGTAGTTTTATTATTCTCAGAGAGCTGTGCAATAATCAATGACCTAGATGTGATATTACATGGCTTCATGTTGCAAATCTTTATATCATGGTTTTTTGAGTTAAACGTTTAAACAATCTCACGCTTTGTGTTAGATTGTTTAACCGTTTAATCGGAAAACCGTGGTATAAATCTTACGGTACTTATGAAATGTCCAGTAATTATTGAGAATTAGAAAAGGTTGGACTACATAATAAGATTCATTCATACAGGTCCAAAATGAAATTGTGAGATGCAAGAGGCACATGTTCAAAAATCAGTGTTTCCTTACATGTAATCCTTCACTTCTGACAAGTAGAATTTGAGCTAACTTGCCCACATCAATATGATCTTTTGCCACAATTGTCATTTATCCTTTATCCTTCATATTTTGGTTTCACAATTCAATGTTATCCTCAAAATTATTGCAGCCATGAATTGTCTGTGGTTGATCCATATTGTTGGGTGGTCTTACATATAATGACTTATTGAGTGAGTAATTGTTGTTTAACACCAACTCAGGAATTTTTCAGCTATATCATGACAAGAACAAGTTAGTTGTCAATGAGATGATGATGAGGTCTACTCTGTACTAGACCAACACGCTTAGTTGGATTTTAATAGAGCTAGCTCACTTAAACAACAGTCTGCGTGTAGACATGTTGCTGCACTCGGACACATTATCCTGATTCCGAGCCAACCAGTCTTTGCTCTTTCTCCTTACTACTGTGTGCTTAGAGGAGAAGTAACAAATACCAATTCTATAGTCTTTGGTTTGACCCAATCGGGCTCGAACCCACAATCTACTGCACACAAGGCGAGCACGCTAACCATTACACCACCGATGTGGTTAAATGACTTATTGAATACATGTATGGAACACTATGATTTGATAAGTAACAAAAAAATAAAGCATTTAGGAGCAAATAGCTGTATTTTTGTTCTGAATGACTAGTGTATTAAATGATTATAAAAGTTTCTATAATATATATTTGTATGGCCTTGCCAATAGAGGCATTCAGTTTTACTCATGTCTGTATGCCACTGTTGACTTTAACTACAAGCAGAGACATCTGTGTCCTATAGACATATTCTTCCATTTTTATAATTAAAATTTTTTTTTAAAAAAATTAAAAAAAGCATGTCAATCAATGAATGTCTAGAAATCTTCAAAGAAAAAAAAACTACTCAGTATTATCTGCTGAATTTTTTTTTATTTAAATCTGCTCAAACATTTCTAACCAATCAAATACTATTCTAATATCCCCTGACTCCTTTAATATATGTACAATAAATACATGTGCTGATTGCATAATGTACTTTCATCCAATATAAATATAAAAATAATATGGTATTTTTATCTTTTATAGTAATTAATTAATTTTAAGTTACAGTTGTTCCCACATTTGAATATTTATGAATATGTCAGTCAGCTGCCTGACGTTGTAAAAAAAGTAATGTTATCCTAATGTAAAATCTATTACTAATTGCTTATGTTAATTAAGCTTTAAGTGGGTGTTGTTGCTTTATTTTTATGGCAATTAAATCACCTTACTTAATTATTGATGTTTTGTGTGAGTCTCAAATAGGTGTTTTTATTTCTTGTAAAATGATTCCACCCAACTTAATCATTTAGGTCAGCATTAAAATATTTGCTAACATTTATTTTTTATTCCACCCAACTTAATCATTTAGGTCACCATTAGAATATTTGTTTAGAATTTTTTTTTTTTTAATATCATGCCTTTTAAAACAGTTGATTATAAAGCTGAATTGAAATCTTTGTAATGTTGAAAAGAAAGTTTTAAACAGTAATGGTCACCAATTCCACCAACATCAACAAAACAAACAACCACAACTCGCCTCAAATCACTGAAACTAAAAAATGACCTTGCAACTTGCAGTTTTGGACAGGCACAAAAATGTGGTGGGGTCAAACCGGTCAAAGGAATTCCAACCCCCCCCCCCCCCCCCCCTTCAGGATTATTACATCTCCAATAGCAATAGAGACAGAAACAGACAATAAAACATCTGTACCGATTCACCACTGCTAAAAAAGAGTCACTAACTGACCATAATTTTTAATTTACAGAGCAAAATATGCCTTTTTAAGCATATTTTTGATAATACAAATCTGAACTTTGAACTACAGGTGGCCTTCTATTAACATTTCCAAATATCTCTCCTAAAAACTCATATAATCACTATCTGCTCAGTATCTGAAAAAATTATAGGCTAGTCACCAATTGGTCAACTAAAATGTGAACTCTTGACATGACCTGTTACAGATAAAAAAAATATTTGATTGGTCACAGTCCTCAAAAAGAAATTTGAATTTACTGGTCAGAATCAAATTCTGGAATTTATTTTTAAATAAATCTAAATACCAGTAATAACTGAAAACTTTACTGGTCTTCGGTCGGAGGACCGGTGCTCGTCGTGATGGCTGTGGTCATTATTTCCGTTTTATATAAATTTATTGGTTGTTTATAACCACAATTAAGAACAACTTTCCTTATTGAATGTTAACCTCCTGCACAAAAAAAAAAGAATTGCATCCCTTTTAAAATTTTATGGATTATTTTGCACTCATATTGGAATTACAATTACATTCATATTAAAGTTTAAAATAAACATATTTTACACTTATAATTACATTCTTGAATATAAAACTTTGGAAAATTGGAAAACAAATTATTATTACCGGGTACAGGATCCTAGCAAGCAGAATAACTCAAATAATTTGGGTGCATTTATGTCAGCTCAACATGTGTAGGTTATTTTAATAAGTCCATGCAACATAAAAATATGATCATGGTTTGAAAACATCCAATTAAAATTCTGGATACCTGTTAATTATAAAGATAGACCAATTTTATATTTAATTCGGTCCATACAACATAAAAATTAATGATCATGCTTTGTAACCATCCAATCAAAATTCCGGTTACCTGTTAATTATAAGATTAGATGAACTTTCTAATCATATCATGTACTTTTGACAATTAGCATTGCTTTATTGATTATAATGTTATATAACAGTTACCTGAATAAATTGGATCAGCAAGTCAATATTTGTTTATTTAAAGAATTTTTCATTTAATTTAAAGGGGTATTAAGTACGATTTTGACCCAAAAAATTTATATGTTTTGGAAATTGGTAAATAGCTTTAAAATAATGAAATAAAGGTAAATATTTCACATTAAACAGCTTATCGAACCACTTTTTGCCTTTTGAGAACGAAAAATTACCCGGCATTAGTTATTTCCTTGCAAGCAAATAATTTGACCTCGCTTTTTTCGTATGCAACTGACCTTACTAGTGACAGGTAAGAACGAATAATTTGTATTTTGTCACTTATTAACTGCAAACTTGCATGGTTATTTGTCTGTGCTTAACACAGACTAAAAGTAAATTCACAAAAAATAAGAAATAAGTGCATTGTTGTACTGATTAAATGACGAATCGACAAACTCCACAAACAATGTCGATAAGTAACAAGATGGCGTCCATCTCTTGATCGATCTCAAAACACGAGCAGTTGCACGATTTTTTCCCGATGCACGTACATTTCATAACATTTATAAGTTACAGAAACACGTTTTATTAAGTCATCAATCATAACTGATAGTTTTTACGGGTAGATATGAATTCATCTACATTATGACGACAGCGATGGAGACCCCCAGAATATGATTGAAAGAAGAGTTAGGGACTATTTGATAAATCGGCTACAATTGTGTCTGCAAATATTTCGGAATTTTACAATCTCGAGCAAATAGAAACATTTTTAACATTAATAATATATGACAATTAATTAAAAGGGGTGCTCAAAAAGCTGAAATACTGCTAAGGTTGGCATTAAACACCAATCAATCAATCAATCAATCAAGCCCTCAGATATTCATTTATGTTTCCCTCTGAATTCATATAACAAGGCACAAGTGCCCTCTGGTTGCACAAGTACCATAACTCTCTGAATCTCAATGGGATAACACTAGTGCTAATGTGATTCATGCATGTTGACAGCATGGGGTACTTGATGAGAATGGGTCACTGGCCTGTAGAGCACAAGTTTAAACCACGTCTTTTAATGTCATTATCACAAAGGGAACATCGTGGTTGTATGGTAGTTGGATTTACAACTACATTTGCAATTAGTGCATATCACCACTGAAGTTGTGAATTTGAATCCTGTTCAGGTGAGGTGTACTGGTTACAACATTATTACAAACAACATTTGTTTATTGGCTGTTTAAAAAAAAATGGCTCCAACATGTGAAAAAAAATGTCCAAATTAAACTCACTCCTAAAAACTTTCTGCCGATAATTTTCAATGTTGTATACATTGAAGTAAATGAAACAAGAAAGAAACTATGAACAGATAAGCAATACATTTTTAAAAACCTTTTATTGAACACAAATTGACATAAAAAACATGTAACACATACTTATTCTATATCAGTTAAACAATCTTTAGTCTCAATTATTTTGTATAAATGTTTCTCAATCAATGCAACTGATATAAATGACTTTTTGTGCAAAATATTGGGTTATTGGTAGTTGTAGTTTTTATTAAAAGCTATTTTTTATGAAAAATTCTCAATATTTTTGTCCAATCTACCTGATAAAGTTTTATTATCAAAATAATAACAAATATTTTTACTTAAGACAGCAAAATTTTCAAACTTTAAAGATAAGTAGCCATTTGTAAAAAAAAATCACATTGATTCTTTGAACGATCGCAAAATAATTGGTTGTAGAAAAAACATTTTGTCTATTTTTGTTGCGCTCCTGACATTTTATAATAAAGAAAAAGAAGAAGAAAATATCACATTTTAAAATGCCAACATTGAACAGTGATGTTACTGTTAACTAATACAATAGTTTTTACCTGTTTCAATGAAATATTTGTACAGAAATGACAGTATTTGGAAATTTGTAAAAAAAAATTGCCATACCACTTCATTAAAATTTGTATTATACCACTCTAATATATTAGATAAATCATAAAGAAATAATTAGAATATTATTATAGGCTAGAAAAGGCAATTTATTATAAATTATCATTATTTTATCAATGGTACTATTTTATCAGGATATATTGCACTCCTGACATTATATTGCCATCAAGAAAAAGAAGATTTATTAACTTAAAAACAATTCACAGGGGAAAAAATCAGTTGGTGTTCTTTCAAGCATTAGTTTTACCAAGTTTTAATGATAATTGTTTCTTAAAGTAACATTTTTCAAGTTATTTGTAACTTGTTTACAGCCATACTTCTCGAAAATTCCAACTTATTTTTTAAAAATACTATACAAAAACATTTAAAACATGTATTAATCTAAATTAATATTGAAAATAGATGTTTAATATACAATTACAAGTCTTTTTTGGATACTTAGAAAATTGATTATATCAAATTTCAATGATTTTTAAATATTTATGTCAGGAGTGCAACATTTACATGGTCGACGATAAATTATCTATAAGAAAATAGATAAATGCATTTATCATAAACTTTATTAAGTCAAATAATCTCCAATAGCTAATGAACCTAGAAAACATGTTCCCTTGTCAGAGAATGTCTCTAGTATTAATACCTAATATATATTAAAGCATGAGACCATTTAAAATGAAGAAAAATGCTTTATTACATAAAATTAAAAGCACATAAAATGCTATTGACACTTTTAAATTTTTCAAACATTATTCTAAACTTGACAGAATCTCATTTTATTTAAATCATCCATATAAAAAGCTATAATTTAGACTGTGTAGAAGATCACTTAAAACTAGTTGCACTCCTGACATGAATCAAATGCTTCTGTGAGAGATATTTTATGTATCTCAAACAGGTAAATGGGTTTTATCTGTTCTCTTGGTCAGTCTCTGTTGAAATAGAAAGACAAATGTGATTTTATTTACATTTAAAAGAAAATATGTCTAAGAAAATATCAAATGTTGCACTCCTGACATTTGAGGGTGCTGCCTTTAATGTGACATTCTTGGCCTTACTACTGATTTTAGTGTATCCTTTAACTATGGTTTTGAAGCAGCAATGATGTATTAAGATTTATTATACCCCATATCTTTGAAAACTAAAAGACAACATTTCTACAATGTAATTTAGGAAAACTTGCATAAACGTTTGTTGCACTCCTGACTAGGTACATCTTTTTTACAAAGCCATATTTTTATGCAATAATAAATGTGAAGCATGATCTATTGCTATCTTAAAGTATGTCAACATATCAAAGTTTGTGATGAAATAGATTTTGATAACATATTGTTTGATTTAGCACTGTGGTAGGTTGTTGAAAATTAAGGATTTTTTAAAGTGTCACAAAAAAGGGTTGCACTCCTGACAATTTTGACATGTTTTTTTGGACATATTATTTTTGTTATTCTAGATATCTTAAAGATTTTTTGCAGTAACAAACATCAAATCATTACAGATCTTTTGAACTATTTAGATCCAATAAAATGATAAAAATGAGTAAATTAGACAGCTATGGCAGTAGGAGCCATTTTTTTAAACTGCCCTTATGCAAAGCTATAACAGTGGTACAAGGTTGTGCTCCATATTTCCCAGTTACAAATCTATTGCCTCATTTCAATATGATTGATTTTTTTTTTTTTTTTTTAATTTTATTACTAAATGTTACATGTAAATAGTAAATAGCTGTAAAATGCATGAAATACAAATGTATTTTCAAAAGCAATTGATATTTTTAACTTTATATGAATTATGTTGTGCTGACGCATGACGCATGATTTGAACTCTTTCGGGGAGATTATCGCTCATGCGCAATGTTCAGTTGATGAACAAAAATATACATACATGTATATTCCGTGTGTACCACATAAGAATAATTGCAAAAAAATTTGTTTCACACAACATGAAACGAGGTCATGATCGGCAATCATCGGACCAAAACTTTTCTTCACGAGGTTATGATCGGCAATCATCGGAACAGAACAACCGAAAGTTAATCAGTCTCCACAATAATGGTGAGGTTGATAAGCATGCACACGGATTTGCAGATTTCTAATTGTTGGGAACATATTTCGACTTGAAACATGCATGAATAGCTTAGTAAAGGTACCGCCGTATTCCAAATTGAATTTTTAGGGGAGAATTTTCTTCACCCAAAACTGGTGTAATATTACTTTAAGGTGAGATCTTTAATTTTGACACCCACATTGATACACAAAAAAAAATAAGTGAATAATGTTTCAAAATTTGTCCAAGAAAGCTTTTAAGTAACAGATTTAAAACCACAAAAACTAAATTTAGATTTAAAATTCCTGTGAAAAAAACCACTCATAAACAATGAATGAATGTAGAAACTACAAAAACTGTAAATTTAGATACATCCTGTGAAAAAAACCATTTATAAATCCATATTTAAACAATGAATGAATGTAATTTTTAAGGAATTTGAAAATCGAAACCACAGAATGCCCACTTTGTCAATAGATGTTAATTTTAGAGTTTCATACCTAAAATGTTTTATACAAGATATTTATCTTTAATTAAAATTCAATTACCTCCCCTTTTATCAGGGAATAAGAAAACAAAGCTGTAAATACCTTTTGATGTTGGTTTAGCATCTATTTATTGCTTTCGTTGAAATTGAAATGATTTTGAGATTGTGTTTGATTGCTTTAACTGAAATTGACATGAAAATGATTTTGTTAATTGATTTCGATATATTGATTGCTGATTCATAAGTTTTTTGCTTATTCATGTAAATGAATGAATTTCTTATTTTTATAATGGTGACACTCTTCTATTAGCTCACTATTGATCTAGGGTGGACCCAGGAGGGTACTATTTTAATATATAAATATATGTTTTGATTCCTTGTGAAATTCGATTTATTTATTACGATTTAATTGAGAGAAGCAAAATGAAGTATTTTTACAATTATTTGACGATTTGGATTTTTATATGTATACAAAGGGGTTTCAGTAAAGCATGTAGTGGTCATTTGATAGGTAAGAAAAGATTTTTATAATTAATTTTTGGTAGAAAAATGCAATATTCTTATGGTAATTTGTAAAACCAATTTAAGCAAATTTACTTCAGAAGGATACAAAACTAAGTAAAAGATAGAATTTGTACAAAAATATTAATTATGGTACTCTAGTCCATAGGAAATGTTTGTATTAAAGAAGTTACATGGTAAAGAAAAGAATTACAAATATGATCTATATAAACAGTGATTTTTGCCTTGATAATATTTTTTTTTATCTTTTTCTTGATTACAATATAACTGAAATATTATTGAAACTGGTATTAAACACCATAACCCTATCCCTAACCTCCCTTTTTGGTTAAAATCTGGAAACCATTTTGTTTAATATGGCCGTTTTATTTTTAGCATGAAATCGGTGGTGTTTCACTGTATTAGCTGATTATCTTGGTATCATTGAATCTTACATTTGTACCAAAAAGCCTACAACAAAATTCAAAACATTGAAAACCTTAATTTTGCAATAAATATTTTTATGGTTTCAAAAATCTTAAATCTTATCCAATTACATATAATCTAACATACTTTGATATTGCACGACTATAGCCACTTCATATACAATCAGGTACATATAAAGGGTTAGGGAGTGTGGTGAAGATGGTTAAAAGATTTAGACAGTTCAGATATTAAAGGATTTGTAATTGAACTAAAAAAACCTATGTGTTGTACAACTGTTGTGAACATATTTTTAGATTAAGTTATTTTTGCTACATTTCGGTTAAAAGGTTTTCTGTAATTAAGCAGTAATCGAAAGCTTAAATGATGAATTTCTGTAAGCGTAATTTTATGCTTAGTGTGCTATTTAACCTCATATCATTAAGAAGAAAATGAAAAGGAATTAAGAGAATGTTTTCAAAAGTTTATCAATAGCGTAACAGTGTTACTTTATATATTTTTTAGAGGGTTGTGGTCGAACACCTGCTAAACCTGCACCACCACCGACCACCACTCCTAGTTATGTTAATTCTACAGTCCCAGAGAATCACAGATTAGCATGTACAGAGAATGAGACACAGCAAAAAGCATGTTTGCATGGTGGAACATGTTTAGCTTCAGTTTTAGATAATTATAGAACAATTTCTTGTCAGTAAGTACCTACTGAGTGAGTAAGTGATAGTTGTTTAACTCCAACTCAGCAATTTTACAGCCATATCATAGCGCACACAAGTTAATTTTCAATGAGATTATGATGATGCGCTATATGTCCACTCTGTGCTAAGCCAACACTCAGTTGGATTTTTATAGTGCTAGCTCACTAAAACAACAGTCCGCTGATAGACATGTCACTCACATTATCCTGATTCCAAGCCAACCAGTCTTTGTTCTTACTCCTTAATGCTGTGTACTTCGCGGAGAAGCAACAAATACCAATTTTATAGTCTTTGATTTGACTCGAACCCACAATCGACCGCACTCAAGTTGAGCATGCTTTACACCATTACACCACCGATTAAATACCTACTGAGGATTATATTTCTTTTAAATATTCAATTCATAAACTTCTCATACAGCTTGTATTTTATTGATGCTAACATAGGCGGAAACATTTCTACTTCGATAAAGTGTTTTTCCCCATAATATTTCTATGGGATATATTTCAATTAAACAGCTAGTCAGCATAGACTAAATAGAGCCAAGGAAATGTGGTATAGACTAGATTAGTTAGAAGTAAAGAAGCTATATTGTTTAAGAGCAATTTCCGACATTTACAGTATCAAATATTTTGAAATGACTAATTATTGTGATGCATTTCAACTTGTAGGTTTAACATGTTCACAACTGCATTTATTTCTTTGTGCAATAGTCTCCCTCAAAGTCTTGTAAGGTCTTCCCATCAAAGCACAGATTTCAGATTCACCGAGATCTTCAAATACCGGTACTACAAGAGAGTCCACCCCTATTATAAGGTCACTTATATATAAGAGGGCAACTACTGTATACATTTGATTTTTAGAAATGTGTTTCAGAATGACTTGTTTTTATTTTCAGATGTCCAGATAAATATGTTGGGGACCGCTGTCAGATGATTGACCCCACCATTATATTTGGAAGTAAGTATGGATATCTTTTATTAGATTGAGACTCCATCAGGGGTGTAGTAATGGCCCTGTTGCATGTAGTAATGGCCTTTGGGGTGTAATGGCTAGCATGCCCACCTTGAGTTTGGTAAATAGTAAGTCAAAGACTATAAAATTAGTATCTGTTTCTTCCCCGCTAAGCACACATCATTAAGGAGTCGAAACAAAGAATGGTACAACATGACATGATTTGCTAGAAACAGACTTGTTTAACTGAGCTAGCACTGCTAATGTCTAGTTCATAATGGTACAAGCTAACGTATGATATGTTCTTTCCATGATGTGACTGGAATGTACATATTGGAAGTACAGTGCTCCCTCGTTAAACCGCCACCTTCGGTACAGTCGGTAGTTTGGAGGTATAACGAGTTTGGCAATAAACTGAGGGACATTGAAAACCGGAAGTTATGTGATCATATGAAAAGATAAACTTTCAACTCGACTGACATGCATTTTGCACTTGTACAAATACATAAGTATAAATAATACATGTTTAATAAATAAATAAATTAGAATAATTATATTCACATCGGAAATGTCCTGTACAGTTTGCAGATCTTTGTCAATGTTGACAAATTCTTGAACCGTCATTTGTAGCTCGGGACATCAACATGATCAAGGTAATTATAAACACGTGACAGCAACAGTTCATCTTCATTTGTGGGGTTATTGGAAGATCCCATTTAATTGCCAAATTATCGCAATTTGTTGTTATGTTAATTTTGGATTTTCCTTTGCATAACTTATAATTGCACGTTTTTGTTTGTTGTCTAGTTAATTACGCTTTCTCTTCAAGCACGACATTTTATGACAACTAATTAAAATGCAAATTTTACTCAGGATTAAAAGTACAAATGTAATCACTAGAAAAGTAAATACAGGTAATTATTCTAATCAAAACAACTGATCACCTGTTCCGACCCTCAACTATGAGATCAATGACCGTGTCCGATGACCAGTTTTGACATTCCATAATTACCGATCAATACACAGCTGTCAAAAGGTAGTTGTGGGCGGTACTAACGGGGGAATTTAAATTGGTTTTACGACTTTTGTGTCTGAAAACCTGTGGCGGATGGCGGTAGCTGAATTTGGCAGTATAACGGGGTATTTTTAATGGGGGAAATCAGGACAGACGGGAATTTTGGCGATAGGCGAGGTTGGCGATAAAATGGGGGGCGATAGAACGAGGGAGCACTGTACATGAATGCAGTAGTATTTATTAAAAAAAATAAAGATCAGCCACCACTCTATCTGGGTAATAAAACAGAATCTACTTTAAAACGGATAGTTTTGTGTAACACTGAATGCCTAATACAGTCAAACCTTGCCTTAAAGGGCACCTCTATATACCAAATCATTATCTATAAAGGGCACCTCTATATATCAAATCACTGTCTATAAAGGGCACCTCTATATACCAAATCACTGTCTATAAAGGGCACATCTATATACCAAATCACTATCTATAAAGGGCACCTCTATATAACAAATCACTATCTATAAAGGGCACCTCTATATACCAAATCACTATCTATAAAGGACACCTCTATATACCAAATCACTGTCTATAAAGGGCACCTCTATACACCAAATCACTATCTATAAAGGGCACCTCTATATACCAAATCACTATCTATAAAGGGCACCTCTATATACCGAATCACTGTCTATAAAGGGCACCTCTATATACCAAATCACTATCTATAAAGGGCACCTCTATATACCAAATCACTGTCTATAAAGGGCACCTCTATATACCAAATCACTGTCTATAAAGGGCACCTCTATATTCCAAATCACTATCTATAAAGGACACCTCTATATACCAAATCACTGTCTATAAAGGGCACCTCTATATACCAAATCACTGTCTATAAAGGGCACCTCTATATACCAAATCACTATCTATAAAGGGCACCTCTATATACCAAATCACTGTCTATAAAGGGCACCTCTATATACCAAATCACTGTCTATAAAGGGCACCTCTATATACCAAATCACTGTCTATAAAGAGCACCTCTATATACCAAATCATTGTCTATAAAGGGCACCTCTATATAGCAAATCACTGTCTATAAAGGGCACCTCTATATACCAAATCACTATCTATAAAGGGCACCTCTATATACCAAATCACTATCTATAAAGGGCACCTCTATATACCAAATCACTATCTATAAAGGGCACCTCTATATACCAAATCACTATCTATAAAGGACACCTCTATATACCAAATCACTGTCTATAAAGGGCACCTCTATACACCAAATCACTATCTATAAAGGGCACCTCTATATACCAAATCACTATCTATAAAGGGCACCTCTATATACCGAATCACTGTCTATAAAGGGCACCTCTATATACCAAATCACTATCTATAAAGGGCACCTCTATATACCAAATCACTGTCTATAAAGGGCACCTCTATATACCAAATCACTGTCTATAAAGGGCACCTCTATATTCCAAATCACTATCTATAAAGGACACCTCTATATACCAAATCACTGTCTATAAAGGGCACCTCTATATACCAAATCACTGTCTATAAAGGGCACCTCTATATACCAAATCACTATCTATAAAGGGCACCTCTATATACCAAATCACTGTCTATAAAGGGCACCTCTATATACCAAATCACTGTCTATAAAGGGCACCTCTATATACCAAATCACTATCTATAAAGGGCACCTCTATACACCAAATCACTGTCTATAAAGGGCACCTCTATATACCAAATCACTGTCTATAAAGGGCACCTCTATATACCAAATCACTATCTATAAAGGGCACCTCTATATACCAAATCACTATCTATAAAGGGCACCTCTATATACCAAATCACTGTCTATAAAGGACACCTCTATATACCAAATCACTATCTATAAAGGGCACCTCTATATACCAAATCACTATCTATAAAGGGCACCTCTATATACCAAATCACTGTCTATAAAGGGCACCTCTATATACCAAATCACTATCTATAAAGGGCACCTCTATATACCAAATCACTATCTATAAAGGGCACCTCTATATACCAAATCACTGTCTATAAAGGGCACCTCTATATACCAAATCACTGTCTATAAAGGGCACCTCTATATACCAAATCACTGTCTATAAAGGGCACCTCTATATACCAAATCACTGTCTATAAAGGGCACCTCTATATACCAAATCACTATCTATAAAGGGCACCTCTATATACCAAATCACTATCTATAAAGGGCACCTCTATATACCAAATCACTATCTATAAAGGGCACCTCTAGATACCAAATCACTGTCTATAAAGGGCACCTCTAGATACCAAATCACTATCTATAAAGGGCACCTCTATATACCAAATCACTATCTATAAAGGGCACCTCTATATACCAAATCACTATCTATAAAGGGCACCTCTATATACCAAATCACTGTCTATAAAGGACACCTCTATATACCAAATCACTATCTATAAAGGGCGCCTCTATATACCAAATCACTATCTATAAAGGGCACCTCTATATACCAAATCACTATCTATAAAGGACACCTCTGTATACCAAATCACTGTCTATAAAGGGCACCTCTGTATACCAAATCACTATCTATAAAGGGCACCTCTATATGCCAAATCACTATCTATAAAAGGCATCTCTATATACCAAATCATTATCTATAAAGGGCACCTCTATATACCAAATCACTGTCTATAAAGGGCACCTCTGTATACCAAATCATTATCTATAAAGGACACCTCTATTTACCAAATCACTATCTATAAAGGGCACATCTATATACCAAATCACTGTCTAAAGGGCACCTCTATATGCCAAATTACTATCTATAAAGGGCACCTCTATATACCAAATCATTGTCTATAAAGGGCACATCTATAAAACAAATCACTATCTATAAAGGGCACCTCTATATACCAAAACACTATCTATAAAGGACACCTCTATATACCAAATCACTGTCTATGAAGGGCACCTCTATATACCAAATCACTATCTATAAAGGACACCTCTATATACCAAATCACTATCTATAAAGGGCACCTCTATATACCAAATCACTGTCTATAAAGAGCACCTCTATATACCAAATCACTGTCTATAAAGGGCACCTCTATATACCAAATCACTATCTATAAAGGGCACCTCTATATACCAAATCACTATCTATAAAGGACACCTCTATATATCAAATCACTGTCTATAAAGGGCACCTCTATATACCAAATCACTATCTATAAAGGGCACCTCTATATACCAAATCACTGTCTATAAAGGGCACCTCTATATACCAAGTCACTGTCTATAAAGGGCACCTCAGTATAACAAATCACTATCTATAAAGGGCACCTCTATATACCAAGTCACTGTCTATAAAGGGCACCTCAGTATACCAAATCACTATCTATAAAGGGCACCTCTATATACCAAATCACTATCTATAAAGGGCACCTCTATATACCAAATCACTGTCTATAAAGGGCACCTCTATATACCAAGTCACTGTCTATAAAGGGCACCTCAGTATAACAAATCACTATCTATAAAGGGCACCTCAGTATACCAAATCACTGTCTATAAAAGACACCTCAGTATTACAAATCACTATCTATAAAAGACACCTCAGTATTACAAATCACTATCTATAAAAGACACCTCAGTATTACAAATCACTGTCTATAAAAGACACCTCAGTATACCAAATCACTGTCTATAAAAGACACCTCACTATTACAAATCACTATCTATAAAAGACACCTCAGTATACCAAATCACTGTCTATAAAAGACACCTCAGTATACCAAATCACTGTCTATAAAAGACACCTCAGTATTACAAATCACTATCTATAAAAGACACCTCAGTATTACAAATCACTATCTATAAAAGACACCTCAGTATTACAAATCACTATCTATAAAGGGCACCTCAGTATACCAAATCACTGTCTATAAAGGGCACCTCAGTATACCAAATCACTGTCTATAAAAGACACCTCAGTATTACAAATCACTATCTATAAAAGACACCTCAGTATTACAAATCACTATCTATAAAGGGCACCTCAGTATACCAAATCACTGTCTATAAAGGGCACCTCAGTATAACAAATCAATGTTCATAAAAGATAACCCAATTTCCCCCATTAATGAATAGTACATACAATGTATTATTTGAACATGTATATAAAGGGCAACTGCTCATGAAGACAACATTTTCATGTTTCCTTCAGGTTTGACTGTATCTTGTAACTGTACAGTTGTTGCAGTCATTGAGAGTCCATATGGCTTAGGTCATAATGAATTTTGAATTGTTTGTACATTTTTGTATTATGATGAAGGTTGATAGTTATGTGTAAATAAAACATTGATTATAGATTAACCTAGAAATATTGATGATGTTCATTACATTTGAGTAATCCATTTCATGTTTTCTCATACAGGTATTTTATGCATATTAACGAAAACACTTTAGTTTAATCTGTAATTAAATATTTTCCAAAAATCATCAGAATTTTTTTTTTAAGTTTGAAAAAAAAAGAAAGAAAACCAGTTGGATTGCACTTTGAAAATGTTTTATAAGAAAATTTGATAGATTAATTATTGATTTTCTCTCCTTGGTTAAAATGTAGTAAGTTACTAAATGTAGCCGGATTTCTCACTACTAAATGTAGTCTGATTTCTCACGGTATTATAAACTTTATTGTCTTGACTAATTGATCTGATAACTAAAACTATAAAATTGATGAATCAAATATATGGACCTGGAAGGGAGAGGTAAAGATTTGATGATAATGTTTCAACAAGGGGAATTAAGAGTTTGTTTCTTGACATATTTATTTTGTATATCAGACTTCTTTAGAAATTTCTCTCATGTGACATTAGTTTCATAAATTAATATGATTCATCTCTTCATGAAAGGGACATCACAGTTTGTCAACTTTTAATTTGTGGTTTTATAGTACTAGTATACTGAACAATACATTTTTTTTCTGAAATTCATATGAAATATCTCATGAAGAGTAAAAAGTTGACTTTATATATTGAATAATTATCAACAAGGGTGTTAATGGCAAAATATTAAAAAATCAATAATTGATTTGTACTATAAAGGCTGTACCAACTTGAGAAATCCGAAAACTGGGAAGACATTGAAAGACTTTTATTGTTCTTTCACGAAAAAATGCAAGATTATTGGTTACGAAATTTAAATAAGATCCATTTACTTATTTATCTCCCTTGAAAAAAGATATTTGTCTACCAGTACCTCTGCTGTTATATTTCAATATCGACAATCCTATGAAATCAGTCCCCTTTTCATGAGCGATCACTCTTTTGTATGAATGCTGTATCATGTCACACTGTATAAAATCAATCTCCTTTTTTGTATGAATGCTGTATCATGTCACACTGTATAAAATCAATCTCCTCTTTTGTATGAATGCTGTATCATGTCACACTGTATAAAATCAATCTCCTCTTTTGTATGAATGCTGTATCATGTCACACTGTATAAAATCAATCTCCTCTTTTGTATGAATGCTGTATCATGTCACACTGTATAAAATCAATCTCCTCTTTTGTATGAATGCTGTATCATGTTACACTGTATAAAATCAATCTCCTCTTTTGTATGAATGCTGTATCATGTCACACTGTATAAAATCAATCTCCTCTTTTGTATGAATGCTGTATCATGTCACACTGTATAAAATCAATCTCCTCTTTTGTATGAATGCTGTATCATGTCACACTGTATAAAATCAATCTCCTCTTTTGTATGAATGCTGTATCATGTCACACTGTATAAAATCAATCTCCTCTTTTGTATGAATGCTGTATCATGTCACACTGTATAAAATCAATCTCCTCTTTTGTATGAATGCTGTATCATGTCACACTGTATAAAATCAATCTCCTCTTTTGTATGAATGCTGCATCATGTCACACTGTATAAAATCAATCTCCTCTTTTGTATGAATGCTGTATCATGTCACACTGTATAAAATCAATCTCCTCTTTTGTATGAATGCTGTATCATGTCACACTGTATAAAATCAATCTCCTCTTTTGTATGAATGCTGTATCATGTCACACTGTATAAAATCAATCTCCTCTTTTGTATGAATGCTGTATCATGTCACACTGTATAAAATCAATCTCCTCTTTTGTATGAATGCTGTATCATGTCACACTGTATAAAATCAATCTCCTCTTTTGTATGAATGCTGTATCATGTCACACTGTATAAAATCAATCTCCTCTTTTGTATGAATGCTGTATCATGTCACACTGTATAAAATCAATCTCCTCTTTTGTATGAATGCTGTATCATGTCACACTGTATAAAATCAATCTCCTCTTTTGTATGAATGCTGTATCATGGCACACTGTATAAAATCAATCTCCTCTTTTGTATGAATGCTGTATCATGTCACACTGTATAAAATCAATCTCCTCTTTTGTATGAATGCTGTATCATGTCACACTGTATAAAATCAAGCTCCTCTTTTGTATGAATGCTGTATCATGTCACACTGTATAAAATCAATCTCCTCTTTTGTATGAATGCTGTATCATGTCACACTGTATAAAATCAATCTCCTCTTTTGTATGAATGCTGTATCATGTCACACTGTATAAAATCAATCTCCTCTTTTGTATGAATGCTGTATCATGTCACACTGTATAAAATCAATCTCCTCTTTTGTATGAATGCTGTATCATGTCACACTGTATAAAATCAATCTCCTCTTTTGTATGAATGCTGTATCATGTCACACTGTATAAAATCAATCTCCTCTTTTGTATGAATGCTGTATCATGGCACACTGTATAAAATCAATCTCCTCTTTTGTATGAATGCTGTATCATGTCACACTGTATAAAATCAATCTCCTCTTTTGTATGAATGCTGTATCATGTCACACTGTATAAAATCAATCTCTTTTTAGAGATCACTTGTTTTGAAAAACCAAAATTTGCTCACATTAAAAATGAGGAGGCAGGACGAGTCTTTCAAAACAGGTTTCACTACAGTCATTTAATTTGACAAGGAAAGATAAGATGATTAGGCATTATTAAAGGGAAGTGGATTTGGACTTTTTTTTAATGCTTTTTATTTTGTTTTACAGGAGAAGAGAAAGAGAAAGTAACAAAAGCAGGCTTAGCTGCAGGAATCACAGCTCTAATTTTATTTCTAACAGTATTAATATTTATTTTAATATGGCATAGAAGGTAAGACATTAATTAGAAATACTGTTTCTTCATTATGATGATACAATGTTATACTAAAACATAACACCAAATAATCAGAAGTACAAATGTTAAATTGGGATGCATTTTTAAAAACCATTTTTTTTTGACGTGACATATAATGGTGAAAACATGTTTCGCACATACTCTATTTTGCCATGACCGATATAAATTGTCATCAAACTTTAAGAGATTATTCAGAATGGTTAAGGGTATGCATACTTTTTGAAAATTTTCATTTTTATTGTTCAAGAGTTATGGGACTTTATCTGATTAAATATTGTCATAAATGTATTCAACTTTTTCTTGACTGATGTTCTTCAAACCTAAATAGATTATATGGAATGAAGGTCTATCCTCTTATATACATTTGTCATGTTGCACTTTAATTGTTCAAGAGTTAAGGGACATTATGCAGGTGTATCATGCACATGCGGTGCTGCTGTTTTTCATACCGGAGATTATTATAATTTTAACTTTCAACAGCTGAAAGGTGAAAAATAGACTAAAAGGGTTTTCTTTATAATTCTTTCTTGAAATTTTATAATGTAGAACTTAGCTTAATGTATTCTCTTTACCGGAATTTTTTTTCTTATTTTTTTTTAATATTTTTTTTTACATTTTTCATATCTGCCTAAACAGACATTTTTCACAAGATTTTATTTGACTTATTTAGTGGTACATGTACATGTGGTATTTAAACACAAGATTTATATCTTGTTTCTTTATAAATGTATGATGCAACAGAAACCTAACTGTTGTTTTGTTATTTTGAAACTAAGCAGTGAAAAGCATTATTTTGAAGATTAGAATGTAACTGCCTATTATATCTTATTTCTGCAACGGATAATAAAGTACAAATTGTAATAAAGGGAGATAATTCATAATTATAATGTATTTTTAGCTTGTTTTTACTTTTCACAGATACAAAAGAAAAAAGGAAAGAGAGAAAGAAGAAAAACAAAAGCAACAGGAAGAATCTTTATTAAAAAATGGTGATCTCAACAATGGCAATTATAAGGTTTGATATTAGATTTTTAGATTTGTCTTCCATTCACAAGGTTGAAATGTGTATCCATCCTGAAAAATGCATTGTAATCAGAGTTCCTGGCAAACGTCAGTTCCACCAGACGTCATACACATTGCATGGACACACTCTTGATGTAGTTGATAGTGGGAAATACCTTGGAGTCACCATCAACAAAGCCCTGACCTAGACGAAACACATCAACCAGACAATAGGGAAAGCCTCTAAGACCCTTGGCTTCCTCAGGAAAAATCTGGGAAGATGCACTACCAAAACCAAAGCAAAAGCCTACACCACTCTAGTATGACCTGTTTTGGAGTATGCTTCCCCAGTATGGGACCCACACCAGATTACCACCACAAGAGACATAGAGCAAGTACAAAGGCGGGCTGCTCGCTTTGCCTATAACTGTTACCAGGACAACTCCCCAGGCTGTGTAACAAACCTGCTAAACAGTCTTCAATGGGAATCCCTCCAGCAAAGACGATGGAAACAATTCCTTGTAATGTGCTGCAAGATCCACCATCAGCTGATTGCCATTGAACCAGCCAACTATTACACAGTAGGGGACTCTAGAACAAGAGGAAACCATAGACTCAATCAGAGCCAAGAAGGACACATACCAACATTCCTTCTTCCCGAGATCCATCAGGGAATGGAACCAAGTACCATCTTCAGTTGTAGATGCTGGTTCCCTAGAGGACTTTAAGGTCAGGTTGAATTCCATCCCCTGACCTTCATCACAACACAGATAAACGACAGGGCAGCCGTACGATGTATATATTGTACATGATTTTTATTTGTATATACCATCCATCTCTTTGGACTTTTACCTGTTTTGGAGGGGCACCCTGTCTGATTGTTTATGTGCCCGAGTCACACACACTCAGTAACTACAGAGTCCGACTCGTATCCGGGAAGAAGAAGAAGAAGAAAAGAGTTCATTTTTGTTTTACATCATTTCTTGAAATTTAAAAACAACTACTTTCTAAAACATACTTTTAAATCTTTTTTCAAATACTTTTGTGATTTTTTGTTTTTTTGTTTTTGTTTTTTTTCCATGTTGTGCACATATATGTTTCAAAATATTAGTTTTAATATGTTAGTATAGGAGTTTTCTGTATGAAATCATCTACTTTTTTCAGATCAACCAGTTAGAAGTGATTTTGCTATAAGGTGTAAAAAAAAAATCATGGAAAAAAATTAAGCATAAAATAATATATGTACAAAGAGGAAAAATTATTTCACAGATGGTATAAATATATATATTTTTTCTATTTTTAGCCAGCATTGAACTTAAGTAGGAGTAGGGACAGTTATAGTGAAAGAATTCCGTTAACTGACCTGCCTTTAAATGTAAGTAATATCTTACATAAGACAATGTCATTATGATAAAGCATGACCTTTGTTTTAGGGAATGTCAGTAAGATAAAGCATGGTACAGATTTTACTGTATTCAACACTTAAATTTAATCAGGGTTAGGGTTAAGGTGTTTAATGCCACTTTCAACAATATTTCAGTCATATCAAGGCGGTCAGTTTTGTAAGTGGAGGAGACCAGAGTACCTTGAGAAAACCTCTGACCAGTCGCAAGTCAACTTTATCACATAATGTTGTATGTATCCTGAGTGGGATTCGAGCTCACAACGTTGGTGAAAATAGGCACTAATTGCATAGGTAGTTATAAATCCAACTATCATACAATCACGACCACGACAGCCCCCTGAATTTAATCAGATTGAATGCAATACCTGAATAGAATAAAATTTGATAATGTGTGTTTCTTTAGTTAGTATATCAATAAAATGGGGGGAATTTTTTTTTTATTTTATTTCAGTAATTTCCCAATTGTCAGTATGACATAATAGTTTTATACATTCTAGTCAGCTTGGTTTGTTGACTTCATTATTTTGTATTTATATGATACCAAATAAAAAAAAAATTATGTGTGTAAAATTCCACAATTTTATAAAAAGAATTGACCTTCATGATCATTTTGAATATGATTTCTCTCCTAACGTCTTTCATTTTAGTATTTTTAGCAATCTACCATAATATGCACACACAAAAATTGTACCTATCAAAAATAACCAACTAGACAATATTTCACCAACTTTATGATGACAATAAAACCCAATATGAGAGTCCTATGAATTTAAAAAAAGGGGGAGGGAATTATGTAATGGAAGTTCTTAAATTTGTTTAAGAAGAAAATCAACATATAATATTCAATTCCAACATTTTTCCATTGACAAACCTTTAAAGTTTTACTTATATAATGTAGATATAATCGTTGGTAAGTATATATGTTGGTTGGCTGCATTACTTATAGTCCACTGTCAATGCTACGTACTAAATATATTATAATGTCACTAAGGGAGATAACTGTGATACAATTGTATGCAATAATACTGGTTTACTTTTCCTGTTATTATAATTTCTATTTTTGTCAATGGGGTCACATGACAGACTGATATTATCAAGATTCACTGAGTTTTAATTTTAGGTGAAAGTTAATTTCTTCACTTTATATTTTATAATATGTACCCACGTAAATATATATATATATAAATAGAATGTATGTTTGTTTCCTTATAACTTTGGAATGACAAAATTTTCTTTGCTTCAGTGGTTTTCTGAAATCTCTTGACAGAAAGATATATAACCTACTACTTGTTGTCCTTGCTATTGCATAAAAAATATACAAAATGTCAGTTATTCTGTGCGAGAAGTGTACATAAATAATTTTCACTCAAATAAGAATTCATTTGATGTAGACTTTTATCAGTGAATTACCTGTCTGATAAATTTAACCTCTTACTTTTCGAAATCAACAAAAAATATTTTAAAAAATTGGTGGCAAATTGCTGTATAAAAATTGGATTGATTGTTTCCTAACATTTTGTCAGAATTTTAATATGGATTTTTATGGGGAACAGGACAAAAGCCCCCTGGACATAAGCCCCTGGACAAAAGCCCCCTGACAAAAAGCCCCCCAATAATGAAATAATCATAGAATCATATTACATTTGTTTTATATTCATGGTGATATTAAAAGATATCTTAAAGAATTAATACCAAAAAAATACTTTAAAATTATATTTTTCCACATTTTGTTCATTGTTATGTTCATTTATAAAGTGTAAATTAAAAAAAAACCACAGGCTTAATTGTTTAAATTGAAACTAATTAGGTAAAGTTAAGCAGGAATTGTTTTCATTGATAAACAATTGATAATTACCCTTTTAACATTTCATCTTGTTAAAAGTAATGAGTGAGTTATTTTCTCATCTTGTTTGATATATCTATGATTTTTTTTTAAGATAAAATAACTTTATTCTTGTTTTTACTTTCTTTGATGAGGGTTATTATAATTCTTAAACAAATACTTCAATTGTTTATGATAGCATCATGTTCCAAAAATAACTTATTATGAAAAATGGTATTAAAAAATAATGTTAATCCATAAATAGCAGTACAAGAAGTCCAAAATGTGTGCAAAGATATAAATATTAATATGGTTTGAGGTAAAATACAGATGTACAAGGAAGTAAAATACAGAGGTTAAAAAAAAAGTCTTGAATCATGTTATAAGATACAAAGAAAATTCTACATATCCGAACAGTTAAACAAAGACACAGAAAAACATATACATGTGACACAAAAAATCATTAACTTATACTTTTCATTATTGGGGGCTTTTTGTCAGGAGGCTTTTGTCCTAGGAGGGGGCTTATGTCTGGGGGGGGGGGGGGGGGGGGGGGGCTTTTGTCCTAGACCCATTTTTATGATAATAAAAAGAAATGCACATTCTAATATCTTTGTTCAGTGTATATTAGAGAGGTAGATTTAATTTAAAGTATATACATAGTAAAATGTTTCTGTGTACACAGAACCTCAAGTGTTACTAGAATCAAATATGGAATATATTATTTGACTTTCTGTATCTACAGTAGATATCATTAAATATAATAGTGAGAACAGCATTGGTGGTGTAATGGTTAGCGTGCTTGCCTCAGGTACATTAGATTGTGGGTGTGAACCTCGATCAGGTCAAGCCAAAGACTATGAAATTGGTATTTGTTACTTCTCCGCTAAGCACGAAGCGTTAAGGAGAAAGAGCAAAGACTGGTTGGCTCGGAATCAGAATAATGTGTCCGAGTGGAGCGACATGTCCATCATGGACTGTTGTTTCAGTAAGCTAGCACTATAAAAATTGTCACAGCGGACCTTGTCATCATTTCATTGAAAATAAACCTGTTCTTGCCATGATATTGCTGAGTTGGTGTTAAACAACAATCACTCACTCACTATAATGATGAGAGGGAATTGGAATAAAATTTCAGTAAATGACATGTAGCAAGTGAGACAGTAAGCTTCATATTCCTGTCAAGCAGCTAATATATTACATTTGATGATTGCATCAGAGTCTTGATAAGGTTGTAGCAAAATTGTAATCAGTTCAAATCAACAACTGTGAGGTCCTGACTGATTCAGTGACCAAATATATGACTCTTCAGACACAGCCTTACAATCTGATGTATGCTATAGTACAATCTGATGTATGCTACAGTACAATGAAACCTGTCTAAACTGGACCCTGAATAAACCAGAATCGTGTGTAAACCAAACTCTAAATAAGATCCCAATGTAGAAATTCTTTAAGTATAAACCAAACATCTGTAAATATATTAAACACAAAAGTTGGTTCGAAGGAGGTTTGGTTTACACAGGCTTCACTGTACTATCATCTGGGATAAATTAAGCTTGATAGTTCTATGAAATAATCTGCTTCTATCTCAGACTAACATTAACAGCAGATTTGATGATTGATGATCAGTTCTTCAGTACTCGATACTACATTATGTGATCAAGTTTGTCAATGACTTGTGACAGGTCAGTGGTTTTCTTCTGGTACTCCGGTTTTCCCCACCAATAATACTGACCGCTAAGATATAACTGAAATATTGTTGAAAGTGGCATTAAACACCATAACCATAACCCTCAGTAGATATTAATCATTTTGTATATAGTTAAATCCTGTAGTGTCGAAACTGAATGGCTGACGATTTTAGATAGAAATATCTGAGTATTATAGTTATCAGTGATCAAGATAAGCTGAAATCTACTATGAACGGACCAGATTTTACTCTTGAGTTGCCTAGGGAAACAATTTATTCAAGTTTGATAAAACAAGGTTTGACTGTATTTTACTCAAGAGTTGTCTAACCTTTTATGAACTTTGTTACAATAAGTAGATTTTTTTTAACAACATTCACTTGCGTACAAGATATTGATGTTATATTTATTAATTTGCTACATTTTTTTTTCATTTTAGCAAACAGATGAAATCCAGAAAGAAGAAGAAAGACCATTGCAAGAAAACTTTACTTTTTCAGACAGTGATATTAAAAGGTTATCAATTTTATCGTACATTAGATTTGTGGATGACGATGATGATGTTGGTGCTGCCGCTACAAACGTGTAGCATTATATAATTCAAAATAAATTCACGTTCACTGCCATTTCGATCTGGATTCATTCTCGCCATGTGAAAATGAGGCATTATATATAATTCACGAATCATAAAATACCATGGAAAGCTGAAAAGAAAAGACAACTTTGTATAGTTCATCGTTTTCCTATGTCGGAATGTAGTGTCATCGTCATGGAAACAAAAATATATGTGAAATATTGAGAATTTACTCAAATAATACCATTTATGCATTAGAAAATGTTAGTAAATTTCATATTCAGCGTAACCTGTCTAAATCAAAACCTGAATAAACAGAAATTCTGGGTAAGCGAAAATGAAATCTAGTCCCCCTGTCTGATATCCTTGTAAGTGTAGCATTGTTTAATCTGAATACCTGCCTATTCCAAACAAGAATTTTTTTGTACCAAGGGTGATTGATTTAGACATGTTTCACTGTAAAGCCATAATAAATATTTTTCAACATTTTAATCCCCATTAGGAGAGGGGATGGGATAAATAATGAAATCAGAGAATTCATAGAATTATAAAGAATTCTTCACTTGTATTGACAGATCTAGATTTCTCCTGCATTTGGTGATTCACCATAATATTTGGTGATTCACCTTAAGATTTGGTTATTTATAATACAATTTGGTAATTTATAATATGATTTGGTGATTTATCATAGAATTTGTGTATTACCATAAGATTTAATGATTCACCATAAGATTTAGTGATTTACTTAAGATTTGGTGATTCATCATAAGATTTGGTGATTCATCATAAGATTTAGTGATTTACTTAAGATTTGGTGATTCACCATAAGATTTGGTGATTTGCCATAATATTTGGTGATTTACCATAATATTTGATGATTTGTCATAAGATTTGGTGATTCACCATCAGATTTAGTGATTTACTTAAGATTTGGTGATTCATCATAAGATTTGGTGATTTGCCATAATATTTGGTGATTTACCATAAGATTTGGTGATTCACCATAAGATTTAGGGATTTACCATAAGAGTTGGTGATTTACTTAAGATTTGGTGATTCACCATAAGATTTTGTGATTTACTTAAGATTTGGTGATTCACCATAAGATTTAGTGATTTACTTAAGATTTGGTGATTTACCATAAGATTTAGTGATTTACTTAAGATTTGGTGATTCACCATAATATTTGGTGATTTACTTAAGATTTGGTGATTCACCATAATATTTGGTGATTTACTTAAGATTTGGTGATTTACCATAAGATTTAGTGATTTACTTAAGATTTGGTGATTCACCATAAGATTTGGTGATTTACTTAAGATTTGGTGATTTGCCATAATATTTGGTGATTTACCATAAGATTTGGTGATTCACCATAAGATTTAGGGATTTACCATAAGAGTTGGTGATTCACCATCAGATTTAGTGATTTACTTAAGATTTGGTGATTCACCATAAGATTTTGTGATTTACTTAAGATTTGGTGATTTGCCATAAGATTTGGTGATTCACCATAAGATTTAGTGATTTACCATAAGATTTTTATCTAGTCCTTGTTTTCTCATGCCAACAGATAAAGATCAAATCTCCTTTAAAACATGAGCTGTTATTTATATGATATGATTCTTAATCATTAATAATGTGATTTAAAAAAAATTAAATTTAATTTGCTATCTGTTGAATTTTTGCAATTGTTATATGATAGTTATGTTGATTTTACTTGTATGAACAAATTTCTGTAGTTTTATAGGGACGTCTCGAGACAGGGCCGTATTATGAGATTGGGTATGGCATGCAGGTGGGCATCCACACAGGTTTCCGCACAATAACTTTAGTTCTGTATATCAGATCTTTACCAAACTTGGCCACATGATTTCCCTGTGGAAGGGGAAGAACCCTATTTATTTTGGGGTCATTAGGTCAAAGTAACCAATACTATGAATATAATTTTTGACAACATGATTGTTTCCGCACGATAACTTTAGTTCTGTATATTGGATCTTTAACAAACTTGGCCACACGATTCCCCTGTGGAAGGGAAAGAACCCTATTTATTTTTGGGTCATTAGGTCAAAGGTCAAGGTCACTGTTACTATGAATAGAATTTTTGATGACAATGTCGTTTCCGCATGATAACTTTAGTTCTGTATATTGGATCTTTACCAATCTTGACCACATGATTCCCCTGTGGAAGGGAAAGAACCCTATTTATTTTGGGGTCATTAGGTCAAAGATCAAGGTCATTGTTGCAATAAATATAATTTTTGACAACAGGGTCGTTTCCGCACGATAACTTTAGTTCTGTATATTGGATCTTTACCAAACTTGGCCACATGATTCCCCTGTGGAAAGGAAAGAACCCTATTTATTTTGGGGTCATTACCATTATACCATTTGATAATTTATATAGACAGGGCGTATTTTGTGATGCACACATTTCTTGTTTTTTAATGAATTTGCCTTACACACAGTAAAGCATGAATATGTTATGAGTCTGTCTCTTCACTTTGTTTTAGTCATAAGTGACTTGTCACCTTTAAAAAACCATTCTTGGCTGAAATGCTACTTTAGATGTTATTGAAATTTATCATGACAGCCAGCATGCTTACTGGTATTTAAGGATTTGCAAACAAAAATAAAATATTGTCTTTTCTTATCATGTAAATAACTTAACTTGATAGGCCTGATTTAACAATATTGATAGGAAGATTAGGGGTTTTTCTTCCTAGTTTGTTTTAATGCAAATTTTATTTCCTAAAAGACAGATGTTGGTGTTGATCTTATAAATATTGCAATATGTCAAAAATTAGTCGGTTTAAATCTGGCAAATTTGATTGAAAGTAAGTGTTTTTGGTTTTGTTAATTAATGACCAATAACAAAACCACAAAAAATGGTTATTATCTAATGTTGAATCTAAAATAATTATATTGAGAATTATCTTGCACAAGTTTATTTAAAAAAAAATTGAACTATAATATAATTTTGACATGACAGGCAAACCTGTTAGCAAAAATAATATGAAGTTTAAGCAGTTTTGAGCGATTTATTTGATAAGGATCTTTTGTTTTTAAAGTATATCATTTCATTTCTTTGTGCAATGACTTTCAGTACCAAAGAAGCTTAGAAACATGTGTATGCTAATAAATTCATTTCACATACTGTATACATTTAAGAACAATGAAATGCTGTATTTTCTTTAACTTTAAATTATGAGGCTTTTAAAAAATATGGCTTAAATAACTCATCACAGTTTTTTTTTTTATAAATTAATTTATTTCACTGGAATTCCTTTTTTAACTTATTTCTTAAATGTATAGTGTCTGTAATTTGGATTATTATTTCTTTTCTATCTAGATATTTTAACAGGGAATATAATTAAAAAAACATAAATAAGCACCAAATAGACTGTTTTGAAAAAGAAAAATTCAACCTTTTTTTACTTATAGAAAACATCTTCCGAAAATTGTTTCTGTCTAAGGACAATATGTGATACCAATTCATATCATGCTTAGCTTGATTTCCCATGGAGGAACAATTGTCATTGTTTTCGAAAAAAGGGAAAAATGGTGACAGAAAACTTTCTGTAGATGACAATCTTTTTATCTTTCCAATGAATAAAATAATGATTCACTACCAAAAAAAAAAAGATGGGAAAAAAAAACTCAAATTGCAGACACTATCCTTTAATATACATAGTCTGATATTTTTTTATTTCCTTTTTAGAGTTATTCCCCTTGATCAGTCTGATATTTTTTTATTTCCTTTTTAGAGTTATTCCCCTTGACCAGTCTGATGTATTTTTATTTCTTTTTTTTTAGAGTTATTCCCCTTGACCAGTCTCCCCTTGATCAATCTGATGTATTTTTATTTCTTTTTTTAGAGTTATTCCCCTTGACCAGTTTCCCATATTTTTATTTCTTTTTTTTAGAGTTATTCCCCTTGATCAGTCTGATATATTTTTCTTTCTTTCTTAGAGTTATTCCCCTTGACCAGCCTGATATATTTTTATTTCTTTTTTAAGAGTTATTTCCTTTGTTGTAAATTTATATCAGTAAATATGAATTTTATTCACTGCTGTTTTTCTATTAATTTTATAATTATTTTTCTTAAGTATGTTGTCTAAATGGAAAAAAATAAACCAGTGACATACGCATATAGCAGATTATCAAATTTCCTAAAAATATTGTGATATCTTGAGGACAGAAATGTGAGTTGGTAAAATTAGTATAGATTTTGATCCAATTACAAATAACAAAGCAAAAATCATGATATTTGAGAATTATTTTTGATACCTTTTCTGTTGTAGTTTTTGGTTTATATTTAAAAATGAAAAGAGGTCATTCAAAATGGTAACACTTCACCCTAATAAGTACATATGTACCCAGATTACATGATTTATTGTACCTGGTTTATATATTTTCATTATTAAACTTATATTTTAAGACAACAATAAAAAGTAAAGTCATGATTGAGTGTTATTTTGATGGCTAGACATGTCTCTTTTCAGAAAGAGATGCCTCTTTAATTAAATGTCTAATTAAAGAGAACTTTAGGAAGTGTCTTTTCAATTTCAATTTCAATTTCAATCATTCCAGACTAGCATTTTAAGTAATTTGTTTTGCATATCATTAACATTCATTATTCAAACTGACCAATCATATCATCTGTAAAATAATTCCATTATTTAAATGACACAATTTTTTGTTTTCATGTGCATTTTATTTATAACATTTTAACATTGTATTTTCACTGCCATATTTGTTAAAAAAAAGTTTTTGTGCATTTATCTATCCGTGCTGCATGTAAAAAAATGACCGAACAATTGCAAATTTTACATTGGGATTTATTAGGAATTTTATAAGAGAATACATCAGATGACTTTTCTAAAAAAGAAAAAAAGAAAAAAGAAAAATAAGGGGCATTTCATTACAGATTTACCTGGGGAAATAAACCTTATAATAATGACTAATAAAAATTCTTCACTGGCCTTCAAATGGTGTTCTGAATATTATTTTGTAATAAGTATGAAGTTTCTTAGCATATTATCATCATATCGGACCACAATTTTTTAAGAGGGTAGGTTTTAGGATAGGGTCGAAATGAAACTGGAATTAAACCTTGAAAATGAACTCAACTGTTTAGATAAGAAATGGAGTAAACACTAAGTCTCTTACACTTTGTAAATGAGATTTGATTATTGGATGTAAATAATTTCTACTACATCGTTTCTCTGTAGACAGACTTACTGGTATCCAAGGATAAGGAAAACCTGACTTACCCTAGGTGTTATTTTATAATGATCTATTAAACAGGAATGATTTTTGTCAATTATTTAACTGATTTCAGCTATTTTCCTATGAATTTTTTTTTCTGAAAGTTGCTGGACACGGTCAGAAAGAAGTCAAAAATGGACCCTTTGAAAGGGGGTGTAGATGGTTTCAGCTGTTTTTCATTGATTTTCATTGATTTTATTTTCTGACCAGAATTACCTCTGTATTAAAGAAACCTTTATAGTTGTGGAAGACCTACCGGCACATGTGAATTGTGTGCAATTAGATACTTTGACAAAAAAATAATAAAACAAACAAAAGTAGTTAATTGATATTAATATGATACCTCTTTAAGTCATATCAGTGAATCATATCTATTTTTTTTGTAATGTAAGGCAGTTTTGATTTGCAAATGTGTTATTTGAGAGGAAATCTACAAAAAATGGGTCTTCCTTCCAGTGCCATGTTTATTATAACCTCTAAACTCTAAGCAGCCTAAATAACTATTAATAATGTGACGAATTATTAAAATGTTTCATTATGATCATATTTAATTGGTCAGCAATGAGCTTAAATTAAATTATTGCATATGTACAAGTCTTGAGAAATGAGATGTTTTGCTTGTCTTTTCTATTTCTTCTATGATTACATTTTTTTGTTGAGGGGAGGGGGGTGAGAACACACATTTTTCGGGGGGATGATGTTAGATTTAATTTCATTTGATTTACATAGTTAAGGTCAAGTTTAATATGCAATAACCTGTTGTATTTAAATACATTGATATCCGAAGTACATTTTATTTTTATTTTTTTGTAGTTAATCATATTAAAAATGCAATGTCTATCATAGAACTGTTTCTTCATTGTTGTATGTTGTTTTGTAATTAAGACCAAATATTTATAAAATACATAGAGTTTTTGTTATACATCTGACTTCTTCATTTAATGCCATTTCACAGATTTTAGATTTTTTTTAGACCTCGTATTCCAAAAGCAACAGGCCCACAAGCACTTGTTTCATTAAATGGTCCAGTCCCTACTTCTTGCCTTACTAAAGGTATGGATTGGACCATGCATGAAGCAAGTGCCTGTGGTCATGTGAGCTAAAGCCATCACTTGTTGGTCTTTGTTAATATTTAACATTATGATCTAATCTTCTGTTTCCCACTTGGTTAAATGTAACCAATCTTTGGGTTAGTGATATGGTTATGGTGTTTAATGCCATTTTCAACAATGTTTCAGTTATATTGTGGCTGTCAGTTTTATTGGTATAATATTGCTTTGACTGGCCTTAAAAATGTCAAGTTTTGGTGATTGGATCAACTTCTTCAATACCTTAAAGCCTAGAATCACCATATTTGATCCACACATTGATCCTGGGGGGTACATGCCAGCCAAGCTTGTGTCACCTGACCTTGGACTGATTTTATGGTTTATTGAGTTTGAATTGATGTCAATTGTTTGTGATCAGGTCAGTTTCTCCATTACCATACAACCTAGCTATATATACTCACATTTTTTTGGTCCAAACATTGTTCATGGAGGTACATGCATGTCAGCCAGACATTTGTCACTTAACATTGACCTCATTTTCATTGTCTACTGATGACTATGTAAAGTTTGTCAGGTACCGTGATTACCCAGAGCTCTGGTGATTACCATACGATATATGATCATCATAGTTGGTCCATGCATTGTCATAGTGGGCTAAACATGAGTCATCTGAATGTTGCCTTATATTCATGGTGTGCTGACTTTTTATACATTTACGACAATTTTGTAATTTTCTTCATTTGCAATATTCAGCCGCATAGGTGGTGTAATGGTTAGAGTGCTCTCCTCGAGATCGAGTGCAGAAGATCGTGGGTTCGAGTCCAGATCGGGTCAAACCAAAGACTACAATTAGCACGCAGCGCTAAGGAGGAAGGGCAAAGTCTGATCGGCTCGGAATACGGATAATGTGTCTGAGTGGGGCGACATGTCTATCCACAGACTGTTGTTTCAGTAAGTTACCACTATAAAAGTCAAGTCCAAAGCGGACATCATCATCACCTCATTGAAATTTAACTTGTTTTCGCCATGATATAGCTGAAAAATTGCTGTGTTGGTGTTTAACAATTACTGGATTACTCCATTGCCATACAACATAGCTATATATATATATATATATATATATATATATATATATAGGTTAACCATAAATATTCTCACATTGATGATGGAGGGTCACGATATGATTGTGTATTCTTTTTGATGCACTTTAGTTTGACGAAACGCGGGAAGTAGTTTTCATTTCGACCTTAGTACCGGTTGTAGATAATTTAAGTACATCGTTTCGGCAAATGCAGCACCCATTACAAGTAAAGCAACTTGCAGCAACAGTTGCTATGAGTTGTCGTTGGTTGTTAGTTAAAAGGCGGGATATGGTGTTTAACGCCACTTTCAATAATGGCGGTCAGTTTTATTGGTGGAGGATGCCGCAGTACCCGGAGAAAACCACTGACCTGTCGCGAGTCACTGACAAACTTTATCACATAATGTTGTATCGAATGCACATCGCCACGAGAGGGATTCGAACTCTCAACATTTAGTGATAATAGACACTGATTGCACAGGTAGTTGTAAAAGAACACTGTCCGAGACTATGATTTATTGTTTGTGAACTTGTTGAAATTTTTGACCATGGACTAGTACAAATCGCAGAAGAGCCAACACAAGAATCAAACATACATGTTCTCATCATCACAAACTACACAAAACAGCTTGAACAGAATAGAAACAATACCTGGGCTTCCTGATCATATCATTGTATCTAGAAGGACTGGCACAATACCAACAAAAAGCACACAAAAACCGAAAAAGATACCACTCTACCAAAGAAGCAAAATGGTCACATTAAAGAAAATCTAGCAACCATGAAAAACGAACTGTGCCAGAAACGTGTCGTGTGCACTAAATTTGACATCTACGTTTTTATTAAGCAAGATGTACCAAATGTAAGGATTAAGAGACTACATAAAAATATAGAAATCATTACAACTAACAATATATAACAGAAAGCCACAAAAACAAAAGCCGACAACCCAATTATTACGACAGACATTATAGACTGTTCATCAGAAAAAAGGACAAACATATAAAATGAAAAAAGAAATCAGCTGATCTAAACCACGTTCAGAAATTTAAAGAACTGAAAAGACTATATATAGCTAGTATAGAGAGCATAATGAAAATATATAGACGGTATCATAACACCAGATCTTGTCAGACACATATCTTACACGGTGTCCAAAAATAAAATCGACATAATAGTAAATTTTTATTTTAATCAGATAAATGTACTTTCTCCTCTCTTTCTTCTTTGATGGTCAACAAAGTATAACTCTGACTTAAAATTAGTTTCAGAAACTCAAGTTCCGTCTTCTTAAAGTTCAAATAGGCCAATCATGAATGTGAAAATAAAAACAATATTATTATCCATAATGCAATATAATCATCCGTCATTTGATTGTTTGTTCTTGATTCTTCTAATTATATTTGTAATGCAGCTGAAAGTTAGAAAAAAAAATCTTAATAAGATACTGAAATCACAGACACTCGAACACTGGACCCTCCTTTTTCAGTACCCCCACTGTATATCATAGCGTACATAAACACAGAGGGAATACTTTTCTACGTCAAAATTACAAGATGAGATTAAAACAGGGAAGTTTGAATTAAATAAATTCCATGCAAGTAAAAAAGATCCTTTTTACTAATGTCTTTTTTTCCTGATCATTATGCTTGTTAAATGTTTCCATCGATGGTATTCCCCAAACATTTGTATTTTTCCGGTTTGTTGACATAATCGACATCACAGTTCATGACCGTTTCTGGAATGTAGGCCAAGCAAATTGTATTTTAAAATACTTTGAAAATATGATGATTGATCATTCAGATTCCACCATTTTAAAGAAAATGGCCGATTTTACCGTGAAAATACATGCAAGTGCTCTCCATTAGTCACAAAATGGCAGATTATTTTGCATTTCCATGCTGCTTTAATAACAAATATACCCCTTACTTCTTGGGGTAATGAAATGAAATTCACAGAGAAGATAGAAAAAGAATTAATTTAAAAGCAATAATCAAAATTTATAGCATAAATTGAACAGAGAATTAAATTAAACCAGACAGAAAAATGAGATTGTCTGGGTAAAAAAAAACCTGTCATTATTACAAATAGCATCAGCAAAACTGTATTGTTACCACTCTGTGATAATAAATGTGATTAAAATAAATTGAAATCAGTCATTAATTGTTTTACCAAAATATGTCGATCTAATAGATTGTATTGACAAAAGCAAAAAGACCAAAGACTGGATTAAATATTTTTTATATGGGTAAGCAAGTTTAATATTTGCATCAAATAATTAATTTTCAATACTTCAATTTCAAACTATTTAAAAAAAACATCTTTTGAAATTATTCAGACAAATCAATTACACTGAAAAAGCTAAAATACTGTACTTTCTTAATCTGGTTTACTTTTTAAGCTTGGTTGGCCTATGACAAAATCATGTGCTTTATTGAACTTTGACCGACTTTATGTGACGTCATACGACGCCATTTGGAAAAGGGGTGGTAAACAAATATGGGTCAGTATGTAATTATTATCGATCTTTTTTCCATGGAACTTTACACATGTGAGCAATAATAGACGAGGAACATAACTGAAAAGAAAAAAATGTTTACTTTTCAAACATGAAAAAAATAATCAAACATTATCCAATGACTGACCGACTTATTGTCAGACGAGGATATATGCTTGCTCTCTAGCAACCCTCTCATCAAAGAAATCATTATAAGAGCCTCAAGCTTCAACTGAGATACATAAATATATATATATATACTCCATATGCAGATGTTACTGGAATGTTGCTACATTTAAACGGATAGTCCACAATGGGTAAATCACTTCGGTTTTAAACGACTCAATCTCTAGGTGTTAATATATATATGAAGCAGGCCTGGATGTATCTGTGGTATCCTTCAATGGGATAGATATGATCGACATAGTCACTTAAAAGCCAGGTTTTACGATCGCCACCATGACCTGGTTAACCGTTACAGAATATCTGTGTAACAAATGACTAAATGACCACGGATATGTTTCGTTTGTCGTTATCATATTCTGGTACTTTCCTCATTCATGACTTATCACCGGGTTTTAACAAGAGGAACACGACGGGTGCTACATGTGGAATAAGAACTGCCTACCTTTCCAGAGCACCCGAGTTCAACCCCTGCTTAGTGGGGTTTGTGTTGCTCAATCTTTAGTTTTCTGTGTAGTGTTTTGTAGATCGTTGTTTGTCAATTTGTCGTTTTTCTTTTGGCTATTGTGTTGTCTGTCCTTCTTAGATTTACGGATTCTGATTATGGGCTTTGGTATCTTCAAACTCTTCTTATCTGTGTCATCTTTCTTAATAAAACATGATATTGAAAAGTTAGCAATGGGCAATAACCCAGACAATTGTTGTAAGCTTGTTTTGAATCAAATTAAGATTTGCATAGCCGTTTTGAAAACATGAGTTGTACAAAGAATTCGGTTTAGAAACGGGCGGTGAATACATTATCGTGTGAATCTGATGAATTCCCAGCATACACTGAACATTTTACACACTATTTTAGATTAGCAATATAGAATTATTGAAGCGTAAGATGACGTCTAATCTTAGACGTTTTTCTTAGCATAATTTGGTAATGCATATTTCTGTCGCATTTGATTTTTTTTTAACGTTTTTAACTTTTCAAAGATTAACGGCATGGAACGGTTGAGATATTATATTGAGATATTAGCCGTTTAAATCACATCTAGCGCCATGTAAATGTATTTATAGCATATTACAGTGAATCCTGTCTTAACGGATCCTCCGTCAGACTAACGTTTGTGTACGGAATAAACAGGTGTTTCATTTAAGCAGGTCGATTTAGGAAATATGTCTTACATATGGACCTTATTCAAATATCGGTTTATACAGGATTTCGATTTATTCAGGGTTCGGTTTAAACAGGTTTCACTACATTTTATTTTAAAAGCTACACCATGAAATGAAAATATTACCTGACAATCGAAATGATGACAAACATCAAAGCCATTACACATATAATTGGAATTGCAGCCAGGCTTGCTGTTGATAAAGATGTAGCTTGCTCTGCAAAAAATATTTTGATCACTTGTTAAAAATTTAGATCTTGCATTTTGAAATACAATATAAAATTGCTTTGATAAAACTAAAATGGATAGACGACCAAATTTAATTTGTAATAACGATCACCGTTCTGGCAGGTTATATTTTGAAAATAGACCTTCAGTCCCTAGAAATAAAACAAAACGTACTTGTGCCACTAAAATGATGACAGACTCAACATTCAGTAATACCCCTTGTTAAAAATTAAAACTGACGCTCCTTACATCTTTGGTATCTCGATAACAGGTTAAATACAGATGTAGCGAACATTTCCAAATATGAGATGGGGACCGTCGTGTCCGTGCGCGTCAGCGCCTATCGATGAGCATGCGAGATCGCTTCCCACTAGTGTGCATGATACAACTTCGTGTACTACAGTTTGTCAGAGAAATGCAACAGATTAGGTTTTTGTTCTGGCTACTACGATTTCGTTCACCATAAAAAGTTGCCATCACGTTATAACTGAGATGTTGTGGACAATGGGAATTAACGCCCATAATGCATTCTTGTTAAGAGTGGCAATTTGAAATAAACATGTGTCTAAAATCTGACATGCTAGTATTTGCAAGTTCTAAAACCTTTAATATGGTATATACATCAACGCGGGTGATGTTTATATATACATGTATGTCAGATTTTAGACACATGTTTATTTCAAATTGTCACTCTTAACAAGAATCATCATGGGCGTTAATCCCCATTGTCCACAACATTTCAGTTATAACGTGATGGCAACTTTTTATGGTGAACGAAATCGTAGTAGCCAGAACAAAAACCTAATTTGTTGTATTTCTCTGACAAACTGTAGTACACGAAGTAGCAGGTGAATTAATGTTCTTTAACGTCAAGTCAGCAATTTTGCAGCCATATTGTGGCGAAAACAAGTTACTTTTTGCTGAAATGATGGTGATGATGATGTCTGTTTCGTAAATTAAAAAACAAACAAGATGTCCTTTGATTTTTTTCAGTAGAACAAATAAAACACATTATTTCTTTTCTTTCTGTATTAATATTAGTTTTATATTTATTTTCACTTTCTGTAAAATTGTAAAGTGTTTTTGGATACGAACCAGTATTTCATGTATGATTAAACATGGGCACTTACTTTTGAATATTATGGTAGTATCAATCATCTGACAACGGTCACCAACATATTTATCTGGACATCTAAAAGAAAGATAACATCATGTAAAATAAGTTGATGAAAATCATGTTATAATATAATAGAAAACGTAGATTTAGCGCACACGACACGTTTCTGGAAGGATCTTCATTTGTGTATGCCCACAGTCAAAAGACCGACTAGCCAAAATAAGCCAAATTAAAAATCATTGGGAGCAAGCAAATCAAAGCACATAAACAGGATAACCAACATAGCCTAAGGTCGCCCATGCACAGGGACACTTGATCAACATAGCCTAAGGTCGCACATGCACAGGGACACTGGACCAACATAGCCTAAGGTCGCACATGCACAGGGACACTGGACCAACATAGACTAAGTTCGCCCATGCCCAGGGAAACTGGACTTAGTTTTAATAAATTACATTACTTGGGAACTGTAAATTTCAAACAAATATACTAGTATTTAATGTAATTATTAGTAAAACTAAGGTTCTCCTCTCTCGGGCGTAGATGACCTTAGACGATTTTGGCTATCATGTTTAAGCCCTTTGGTTGTATTGCTCCCAAAACATCAAACTGTTTGGCTTTCCAATCTTTCAATTTTGATCGTACCTGATGAAGGTTATTCCAGAAACGCGTCGTTCGCACTAAATTTGATATCTACGTTTTTATTTTAATGAACCATGGCAGTACAGAAGTTGTGTATTCCTTATTCTTGCATAGAGAAAACAAAATTATTTACAAATATAATACAACGAGGATAATGTTGTTAAGAATTTAGGGAGTTTCTATTTTTTCTTATAAGTATTTAGAGAGTGTCTAGTTGCTTGATAAGTATTTTTATAGCATGTTCGTGTTAAGCAACAATATATCCCAATGGACAATTATCGTGCACCCTTAATTGCAGAATCGTTGTTTCATTTGTATGAAGCCGAATTTATGTATGTAAAACAACAAGAAAGTAACAACCCCTCGTCTTATTTCCCTTTCTTGATATTCAAGTGACTTTGTTGTTGCCTTAATTGGATATTGATTTATCTAAATAAAATTAGATGTTTTTTGCATCTTTTGTTCTCTTGACAATGCACTAACATTTGACGACATCCTATAAGCGGTCATGTCAGATAATCTTTCATTCATCTTTGACCGCACAATCATACGCAAGACAGTGAGACATATTGACAAATCGAACAACAGCTCTCAATGTGTGCTCGGCTTTAATATTACCGTTGGCTCATGACTGATTGGTCCGATGAACATTTTTACCCTGATGACGTCATACGGGATGGCGTTAGATGCTAGTGTAATCGCCAAAAAATGAAACAAACGTCTATATTTAATCAGATTGGAGGTTCGCGAAATTGTTTTCATGATTTTGTATTCTTAGTTCTTATGTTGCTATTTATGAAAGAGTATACATATTAAATCAGAATTATAGACGACTTAACCCAGCCATGAATTTCCATGCGTTAACGGATTACAGACACGACATGTTTTTGATTGAATAGATAAACCCTTTTCTTCATTGACAAAATTTTCACCACTCTTCACAAACATTTTAGATAGGAACCCTACGATGGCACAAATGTATCAAAATAACATAATCGCAATTTATGCGCCGTCATCTCAAGATTGTATTTACTAGCAGCCATTTGATTTTTCTGAGAGAGGCTGACAAAGAAGAATTTTCAAGAGAAACAAATATCCAGGTCTAGATAAAAGCTAAATTAATTGCCAGGATACAAGTAAAACAAATAAACAGGCATCGTAAAAGATATAAGACATCATAACATATGAAATAAAAAAAAGTCTTGAACTTCTTCGCGAAAAACAATATCCAGGATCTGAAATGTCTACCTTGCCTCACTAAAAAAATTAATAGTTGCTCCCTAACCATTTAATCAACTGCTAATACTAATAACCCACGATTTTGTTCAATCAACTACATTTCATTTTAAATGAAGGAACATACAAGTAAGTGTAGTATATCAATGCTCTAGTTATAGTATTGATGGTGGTTTTAGGTTTGGTTTATGGTGTTTAACGCCACTTTCAATAAAATTTCAGTTATATCGTGGCGGTCAGTTTTATTGGTGGAGGAAAACGGAGTACCTGGAGAAAACCACGGACTGTCGCAAGTCACTGACAAAATTGATCACATAATGTTGTATCGATTACACCACGGTTATATTGTTGACTATTAGCCATTACTGTTTAACTTCCTTTTATCAAGATGAACAACACTGTGACAGAACACGTGATTCAAAGATGGCCGATACATTATATCTCTACTGCTATAAAATACTTACTGACACGAAATTTGTTTTACATTAGAAGCTATATCTGACGCCAAACACGTCCCTCCATTTAAACATGATTTTGCTAGTGTCTCATTCGTTGTACATGGTAATCTGTTATTTTCTGGCACTACTTTATAACCATTATTGGATTTTTGCTTCGATTTTGGCAAATTCGTAGGAACATTCCTATAACAGCCATCTGAAATAAGATAAACCTGAAATACATTTATCCATGTGTAAAATCTAAGTGTGAAAAAGATATTTTAAAAAAACGAGGACCCTCCGAGTATACGAATGTGACATAGTTCTTCCGTAGCTGCGGAGCCGTAGCTATTATGGTCTTTTTCTTTTCTTTTCTTTTGTGACCATATGATGACAAAAAAGACCGTAATAGCTACGGTTCTGGAGCTAAGTTGGTCCGTTGTGTAATGCATCCCCTGAAAAGTGAGTATGCCAGTATGTAACTTTTCAAATTGGGAGGATGTATTCAGTTTGTACACCATTTTATTAAAATATTATCTCATTTTAAAGCTAATACCGAATCTACCCGTGGATGTATCGACCCGAACGGATAAACTTTTGAAAGTTCTGTTCTGAGACGTTTTGTTTTACCAATATAGGTCAAGTGACTAGTATAGGAAACGACATTTTGATATGGAAATAAAAGTCATTGAGTGACGTAGGATTTGACCTCTTAGTCCCTTGTCATGTGACATTTTTTGTTGTTTGTTCCATTGAGGTCCCGTTACTGCATATATAAATTCAATAGGTACCTAGCAGGGTTTGATCCTCCTTTTTTTCTTTTGTGGGCGATATTCATCAATGTTCCAAGGAAAACATGCAACCGAGAAACTTACTAAATAACTATGCAATTGCATAAAAGAGACCAGTTGCACATCAAAAACGAGAGGTAAGTTAATTAATCATCGCATATATTATATTATCGTGCACTATATTCTCAAATGTGACAGGAGAGGCTGTTAGTTTTGATTTGACTTTCCACAACCACTTGCAGAACATAATGTCCTGAAAAAATAGCATGGTTATTTGTATGGTACATTTGCATAAGGGTTTTGGAAACATAACCTTCTACGGTTGTGTCTAGAATACTGCGCAACACAACGATTCCCTTTCACTACAATGACAACAAATAATAGGTATGAGATTCTTCCAGGAAATATACCAAAGATGGAATTCAAATATATTTTGAAACCCAATTGTTCCATGTCATAGTCATAGATGAGTTTCAAGATACTAAAGGGGTAATCAGAATCCGTATATCGAAGAAGAACAAATAAAAAAATGGCTAAAAGAAAAAGTACAAAAGGACAAACAACGATCTACAAAACATACACATAAAACTAAAGATCGAGTAACACGAACCCCACTTAAAACCAGGGGTAAACTCAGGTGCCCTGGAAGGGTTAGCAGTTCCTGCTCCCCTAGTGACACCCGTCGTGTTAATCATAGCTATTGTTATTCTGATTGAAGAAATACACGGTTGTTGGATACTTTTCCAAGAATTAATAGGTCTGAGAGTCTTCCAGGAAATTTACTAATGCTGGAATTAAAATATTTTGAAAACCAATTTTTGTTTGTTTGTTTGTTTATTTGTTTGGTGGTATCTAACGCCACTTTCAACAATATTTCAATTATATCGTGGCGGTCAGTTTTATTCGTGGGGGACATCGGAGGACCCGGAGAAAACCACCGTCCTGTCGCAAGTCACTAACAAATTTGACTAATTCTTGCATGTCGCGGCTATTGTTATTTTATTTCCATTAATATACGGTTATTATAACTTTTTACAAACAAAATAGGTTTGAGGGTCTATCAGGATATTTACGAAAGTTGGAACTCTAATATTTAGAGATAAAATAATTCCTTGTAACAGCTGTTGTTTCTGTTTCCTAAAATATAATGTTGCATTGTACTTTAGTCAGTCGAACACACCCATTCTATTGGATATTTCAATTGCAGGATAATTACTGCGGGGTGGCTTTACACTGGCAATATTAAAACCTTGTCAAAAATATCATGCATGGGGACATGCATAATTTATAATGCTGGGAGACAAGTTGCACACAAAAATAACAAAAATATACGTTTTATTCTCATGTTTTGAAGGTGATTATTAACTTTCAACGCAAAAAAAAAAAACCTTCCAAAAATATTACTAAACTTAACGACAAAACAAATTATGCAGTTTATGAGAAGAAGACATACGATCCGTCAACGTAATCATTGCTTTATTGTAGAAATTGAACCACTGAGTTTCGGGTTGCGATTTAGTGTAATAAAAATGTAGATATTAGATTTAGCACGCACGACGCGTTTCTGGAATGACTTTCATCAGGTACGCTCAAAGCCAAAGTAAATAACATTTTATGCAGGGGGTTTCACCTGCGACTAGAGTGAAAAATTCCAATCCACCTTATCGCAACCAGGTCAAACAGAGTAATGCTCCTTATTGACAATGGAATGCATGACCTATATATTTACTACATTTACGATAATATTTACGCTAGACTGGCAATTCTAAAACGGGGCGGGTGCATTTAAAATGTTTACGTCAGACTGGTAATCCTAAAGAGTAGAGGACGAGGTTCGTTTTCTAGTCACGCTGTTTTTTTTTACAAGTGTTATTGAGGTCTATGATGCAGATTGATAAAATGTCCGTTCACGTAGTCTATTATGATGCTAACACTGGAATAAGCACTCGGCATATTCTACAAATCGTCTTGGCGGAAAAGTACGTTAACCAAATACTTATTCATCCCCAGGCTTAACAATATCTTACCCTCAACAATGATTGAAATTGGTACTTTTATAGACAGCTTCCCCACTTTATTATGACATTAACTGTGATAAATATCTGTTCAAATAACTTACTTCAAACGTAATATGTCGTGTTGTTTGATTGATTGGTTGATTGATTGGCTGATTGACAGCTTGATTGATTGATTGATTGGTTGATTGACTGATGCAGTACTTTAGCAGCATTTCGTTCGGCTATATCGTGGCGTTCGTATTTTGTTGTTGTTTGAAACTCATTTTTTGGTTGCAAATTTAACAGAAAAGATCCTTTTTTTATTCACACCAAACTACCGTATATTGAGGAATTCGAAACCATTTACAAACCAGGTAAGCTGTGTCATTTTCCAGGAAGACGCTGGTTTTCATATACATACATTTGTATCACGGCTGGTAATCGGCACAAGCAGAACAGTTGGTTCTGCAAAGAAATTCGTGAGGATAACTTCCGGTTTTGGTGGAGGAGAATTCACGAAAAGACGCTTCGCAAGGTATGTACATGTCAAAAATTGAAATTTGCTTTTTTACTGCTCGAATATTGCAAAATCAGAGAATGCTATGCTGTGGCGAAAGCTTTCACGATTAGAAACATGCATAGTTTATTGTTGTATATGAAGTGTAACTCTCGCAAAATCAATCGTCCCACAGAAAACATGACGAAAATTGTGACACTCGTACATTTCTAAGTTGTTCTTGACAAAGATGCAAGTTAAATTTTCAATATTTTTTCATCGTGGGAGTCTAAATGTAATCGGGGATAAATTCCGATTCGTCAGAAGTAAATTGAAGTCTAGATAAATCTACAAACTGTCAATATTCTCGTTTTCCTGCTTGAGGAGATCGGTTCTGATAGAGCACATTGCGAATGCATGAGGAGATTTGCTAGTTTTGTTAATTGTTTTCTGCAAAATTGATAAATTGACACTTTTAAGCATAAAACTGATAAATGCTCTGTCCACTTTCAGGAGATGCCATGATTCAAGGGAAAGAGGAAAAGGGAACTGACATAGACTCTTTACAAAAAAACATTTCGATATAGATTGCCTGTATCACCGCCAAGGAAACGAACAAAAACAAGTAGCAGTACACCAATTTAAAATCCCCATCAATCAGGACACCAAGTATATTAAAAAAATCTCTTTCAATTTCAAAATATTTATTTCCTTTCAAACGGGTTTCCACACATATTCGGCGTTGAAGATCCTGTTAAAATGTCACTTTCATTTTTTGGGCCAGACATAAACCGAATGAATCGAACACCAAATAACTTTCTCCCTAACCAATAAAATTGGAGAGTTGATGGCGAATATCTCATTTCGACGTGATTCATCTTTGTCAAACCATTCTACAATGTCCAAAAACAACTCAAATGCAATGTTATGCAAAGGGAATTTTCCATCTTGTACTAATTTAAAGAATTTCAATAGCTTGTCCTTTTTCCCAACGTCAGAAAGTTTGTCAAGAACATCTTGAAAAACTTCAACTACTGAAGCTTCTTCCTTCGGGTTAACTTCTATCTTGCCTATACTTTCATCAAGACTCACCAAGGAAACATTTTGTAGATCTGCAGTGAAGTTTCCGTCATCTTTAGTAAAAAGTTTGCGCCGAATAGGTATGGAAACCCGTTTGAAAGGAAATAGATATTTTGAAATTGAAAGAGATTTTTTTAATAAACTTGGTGTCCTTATTGATGGGGATTTTAAATTTGGTGTACTGCTACTTGTTTTTGTTCGTTTCCTTGGCGGTGATACAGGCAATCTATATTGAAATGGCTTTTTTGTAAAGAGTTCCCTTGAATCCTGGCATCTCCTGAAAGTGAACAGAGTATTTATCAGTTTTATGTTTAAAAGTGTCAATTTATTAATTTTGCAGAAAACAATTAACAAAACTAGCAAATCTCCTCATGCATTTGCAATGTGCTCTATCAGAACCGATCTCCTCAAGTAGGAAAACGAGAAAATTGACAGTTTGTAGAGTTATCTAGACTTCAATTTACTTCTGACGAATCGGAATTTATCCCCGATTACATTTAGACTCCCACGATGAAAAAATATTGAAAATTTAACTTGCATCTTTGTCAAGAACAACTTAGAAATGTACGAGTGTCACAATTTTCGTCATGTTTTCTGTAGGACGATTGATTTTGCGAGAGTTACACTTCATATACAACAATAAACTATACACGTTTCTAATCGTGAAAGCTTTCGCTACAGCATATCTTTCTCTGATTTTGCAATATTCGAGCAGTAAAAAAGCAAATTTCACTTTTTGACATGTACATACCTTGCGAAGGGTCTTCGTGAACTCTCCTCCACCAAAACCGGAAGCTATCCTCACGAATTTCTTTGCCAGAACCAACTGTTCTGCTTGCACCGATTACCAGCCGTGTGTATGTACATGTATATTGAAAAAAGTGCAGTCAGTGACTCGCGACAGGTCGGTGGTTTTCTCCGCGTACTATGATTTCCTCCACCAATAAAACTGACCGCCACGATATAACTGAAGCATTGCTGAAAGTGGCGTTAAACACCATAAACCAAACCATCAACCGAAAAAGTGCACAGTAACTCCTATTAATCTGTTTAAATAGAAATATATGCCCTTTATATTTTACCTGTCAAAGGTTAAAATAACAGACGTGTCTATCTATGCAAAAATTAAAACAAGGAAATACCATTGTGTCTTAAGTTATCATTGTATATTAAGAACTTACCGATACCAATCTGTAGAAATAGCAAAATCCATAAATTTAATAAGTAAAGAAAATCACCCATAGTATATCCTATTAACGATTAGCGAAATCCAATTTCACTAATCCTATGTACACAAATATTTATATTTAGGATATCTTCCGTTAATATACCCGCATGAATACAATTTTATCACAATAAAACATATTATTCAAGGAAATTATTCGCATGAGTGAACAAAAAAAAACTCATGAATCGGCTACAACAGACCCGAAAAAATGTATTAAATCATGATACTGTCAACTATTAAATCACTTCAACCAAAACATATTTTGTCTACGCTGATATTTACACCTTCTTACGTCCCCTGATAATTTGATATACTACACGTAAACTATTGTTGGTATGTTTTAAATTTGTAAGGTTATTAACTCTATAGTCAACAGGGGTATATAATAGTATATATTTATAGTAACTTTAAACATATATAATTTAGTAAGTGTAAAATGCAAATGTCTGTAATTCTGTGGTCTCACGGACTTCTTGATTGATTTAATAAAACTATTCTATTCTATTCTATTCTGTAGCTTGAAATTTTATATCTTTAGAAATGAATATTCATTCGTAAATTTTTTTCAAAAGAAATTGAAATAGAATATCGATAACCTGTGTATTCACGTTTTACATGATATATAAAAGGTGACAATGTAATTTTATTTACATTTCTTGGAAATTACTTAAAATTCCGCACCTAAAATGTGTAGGCTTTTCAAAAAATAAAACATTTGAATGGCACGTATAACAAATGTAGTGTAAGATCCAAAGTGTAGATAAAAGCGCCTCGATTTTTTTCCTAATTTAAATTTTAATGATAGTAATGATGGTATCTTTTTCAAAGTATACCAAAATGAGTACAGAAAGGTACAAACCTAATCACAATACAATTAGAAACAGGAACATCATGCAGTGGCGGACACAGACTTTAAAAAAAGAGGCAACCCACTACATTTGTTACTCTAAAGGTGAAGGAGGTAATTAATTTGTAGGTAAAACATAGTCTGTGTTTAACAAATTGTTAGTTGACTTAGTATGTATCTGTCATGACCGTACCTGATGAAGGTTATTCCAGAAACAAGTCGTGTGCACCAAATTTGATATCTACGTTTTTATTAAGGAGTTAGCTGTGCCAAACATAGGGTCTGTTGTCATAGCTTGTAACTTGCTAACAAGGAAGCTATAGAACCATGTCTTCCTAGTGGATATGTTGAAGTCATCACGGTCGCCATCATGACCTGGTTTACCTTTACTGAATATCACTGTCACAGATGACCATGGATATGTTTCATTTGTCGTAGTCAAAATCCCTTCTCTCTTTCCTCTTTCATGATTTATCACGGGATTTGTATCAAGAACAACATGTAGACCAGGGACTGTTTATCATTCCGAAGCACCTGAATTCACTCGCGTGGCTTAGTGGGGTTCGTGTTGCTCGATCTTTAATTTTCTGTGTAATGTTTTGCAGATGGTTATTTGTCCTTTGTTCTCTTTCTTTTGACAACTGTATGGTCTGTACTTCTTCAATGTACGGCTTCTGATTACCTCTTTGCTATCTTCAAACATTTCTTAGTGAACTTAGTTTTTGGTATTCCCAGAGTTAGTAAACATAGTCTGTGCCGTGCAGTGTATCAGCATACTTTGTCTATCCCATACACATATAACTAGTTAACAAAGTCTATATCGAGGATATCATTAGCCTATCAGATCTTGTGCATAAACCACCGTCATGGAGAAGTTTTGTTGATGCCGAGGATATCATTAGTCTAATATTAGTATATATTACTACCACTGTGTTGATATCGTTATCATTGTGAACTGTTGGTGTCCCAGAGTATCATTAAAATAGGTCGTGTTATTTCCGTGTCGATACCACTGTCATAGATGACCGTGACCAATTTTGGCTATCTTGTTTAAGTTATTTGGTTTTTACTTACTCCCAAAAACTTTTAAATTATTTGGCTTTTCCAATGTTTTTACTGAGTGTACATAATGAAAGTTATTTTTAGAAGCACGCCGTGCGTACTTAATTCGTTATCAACGTTTTAAGGTACAAGTATTTAACGTGTTGTAGCTATTTTGATATTTGTGCTAATTACAGTTTAAATGTTTTGATCATGTTTGCATGCCGCTGTCCATGCAGTGGATACAATAACATAATTCATTATTAATCTTATCAAACATTTCATGAACTCGACTCCTATATCAGTTAGTAAACTACAGACTCAAATTATGCTCCAAATCGATTACTATATCCACCGTTGTTTATATGTACTTCCAGGTGTTTCACAAAACATTTGTCTAATATATTGTCAACATTTGTTTTAGCAATAAATGATGCACTGGAATCAGATCGACGCTTACTATGCTTATATTTGAATCTCTTGTCGATTCCAAACATATCTTTATTAAACAAACTAATGTTAGTTAAGATAAATAATGTTTTGTGGTACGCGCATCTAGTTTTGGGGACAATTCAAACTAAGAATAATAGTTTTTACCCTATAGATTCTACCTTCCTAGGCAGAAATTAGGGATAATATGAAGCAGCCGGCCGCGATACTGGTATTACAATACTGGTACACAATACTGGTAATACCAGTATTTTACCAGAATCTTCCAGTATCTGCAATACTGGTACAGATACTGGTAAATACTAGTATCCCAGTATCCTCCAGAAATTGCCAGTATCTGCAATACTAGAAGATACTGGTCACTGGCAAAATATGAGTATTGTAGATACCGGAAGATTCTGGGAAATACTGGTAATACCAGTATTGCAGATACTGGAAGATTCTGGAAAATACTGATTATACCAGTATTGCAGATACTGGAAGATTAGGTATGAAGTTGCGGAATGTACTTTTATATTGGGGGTTTTTTCAACACAGATCTTCCAAATCTTGCATATAACGTTTGTATTCTGCTTCTCCTTTCCCCGGGCCTCCCTATGCCCTGTCCACTCTCTCAGTAAAACCCCTAAGTAAAGCCCCTGTTTGCTCAAGCGCGAAGAAAATGGTCGAAATTGGAAACGTTCCAAGAACGAAGATACAAATTGGACTCAAACACCAGTATAATCGAACATTTTAGATATCTAAGTGAAGTCATGAGTGACCCTACATACATTTCCATCCTATGTGTAGAAATCACGATCATGAGCACTTAAAATCAAATCAGCGGGTGGCTATCAGGTAACACTACTCACCAAAGCGTAAATAGGGAAGCCCTGTTTACAACCATAATTAAATAAGGAAGTCTTGTTTAACAATATCCGTTTCAATATTGAATAGGGAAGCACTGTTCAAACAAACTATCTATTCTAAAACTGGTGTAATTAAATAAGGAAGTCTTGTTTAACAATATCCGAAAGGGGAAGTGATTGACTGCCATTGACAAAATGAGTTCGATAGCTTGGATGGCAACATTGGTACTCGTAGTCATAGCCAACTTGAGTGAAATTAAAACACACCAAATGAGAAAGACGACATACTGCAACTACAAACCAGTCCTAATTCAAGATGAAAAACACATTGATCTACATGTACTATATTTTTTGTCATCTAAAATGGCAATGAAAATGAAGGTGTCAAAAAGACTCTTTGCACTCTACATAATGATTCTCTTATTAACAAAATGCCACTATCCAGAACCAAATCCTGGTCCGAAAACTCCCAAGTTTCCATGTGGTGCTCGTCAAAAAGCCGTTAAAACTATAGACCAAGGAATCATGTGCGATAACTGCAATACTTGGTTTCACATAAACTGCGAAAACATAAACAACTCTATGTACAACTGCTTAGCAGGATCAGATGCGTCATGGTGCTGTACAAATTGTGGGATGCCAAACTTCTCTACAAGCTTGTTTGAATCCATGCTGATACCAGAATCAACACATTCATTCAGTACCTTGTACAACAGTAGCCACATACATTCCCCTGACAGCCCAGGAACAACACAAATGACATCATCACCAAAACTATCAAAAGAACATAATAACAAAATAACGAAACATAGAAGACGTCCACTTCCAAATGATACAGAAAAAGTGAGGATAATGGTAGTCAACTGCCAATCACTAGGAAGAAGGAAGGACATTTTTCAAACATCTATAGCGCAAATTCGGACTGATGTCATCATTGGAACTGAATCTTGGCTAGATCCTTCTATTAAAGATGGAGACATATTCCCGGAAGAATTTAAGGGAAATGTATATCGCAAAGACAGAAAATCAGATCATCATGGAGGAGTTTTTGTTGCAATCAAAAACACCTTTGACAGTGAAGAAGCAGAAGAACTTAAAAGTACAGCTGAAATAATCTGGGCAAAGCTGACATTACCATCTGGTAGTAAACTATATATCGGCTCGATGTACCATCCACATACAGCAAACACTGCATCCATGGAAGAAATCCAGAGAAATATCTGGCTGGCTTCAAGTAATGACAAACACACAGTCTGAATAGGGGGTGATTTCAACCTATCCGAGATAAACTGGGAAGACCTGGACAACATACATGTCAAAGAAAACAGTAAGAATGCTGATATCCACCAGGAATTTATAGAGCTTACAACAAACTGTGGATTAAACCAACTTGTGAATAAACCAACACGAGGTGACAACACACTAGATCTGTTTCTAACCAACAAACCCTCTACAATATATAGAACTGAGGTATCTCCTGGCATATCAGATCACGACCTTGTATATATAGAAGCCACAACCAAACCAGTTAAGATAAAAGCAGCACCAAGGGAGGCCTTCTTGTATAAAAAAAGCCGACTATGACTCCATCAAAAGGGAAGTAAAAGCTTTCTCAGATACATTCATAGAGAAAAAGAAAAACAACAATGACATCGACACAATATGGAATGAGCTTAAGACCTTTGTAAAAGACCAAGTCAACAAATACATACCTAAATGCACAATTAAACATAACACTGGATATCCGTGGATAACATTAGATCTACGCAAAGTAATGAGAAAAAGAGACCGTGCATACAGCAAAATGCAGAAACATGGCAACAAAGGAAAATACCCAGATAAATTCAAGATGCTAAAACACCTAGCACAAAAAAAGACCAGAGAGGCTTACTGGAAATACATATCTGACATCATTGCCCTAGTAGATAGCACAAATGAAAGACCAAACCCAAAGAAATTCTTTACCTACTTAAAATCAATTAGGAAAGAATCAAATGGAGTACCAACCTTAAAAATCTTTGGAGAAACAGTAAATGAAATTCAAGACAAGACAAACCTGTTAAACAGGCAGTTTCAATCAGTTTTCACCACTGACACAGACAAGAAAATGCCAGACATACCAAAGGAAGTCTTTTAAGAAATGCCAGAAATAACTATAACAGAAAACGGTGTAGAAAAGCTGCTACGGAACCTAAATCCAAACAAAGCATGTGGTCAGGACGAGTTAACACCAATGTTACTGAAATAACTTGGACACGAACTTACACCCATCGTGACAATGATCTTTCAACGATCACTGGAATTAGGAAAAACTCCATCTGACTGGAAGCATGCTATAGTATGTCCTATCTACAAGAAGGGGCCACGACATCCACCCTCAAACTACAGACCGGTCTCATTGACTTGCATTCTCTGTAAGCTAATGGAGCATATAATAGTATCAAACGTCATGAAACATCTGGATGAAAACAAAATACTATCAGAATATCAACATGGATTTAGAAATCAGAGGTCCTGTGAATCCCAGCTAATAGGACTTGTACATGATTTAACATCTAACATGGATAAAAACTATCAAACAGACATGATAGTATTGGACTTTGCGAAGGCGTTTGATAAAGTCAGCCATCCAAGACTACTGCACAAGCTAGAACATTATGGAATCCATGGAGACAACAAGAACTGGATTAAATCATTCCTGAACAACAGAACACAAGCAGTAGCACTAGAAAACACCATATCAGACATGTAGATGTTGCATCTGGAGTACCACAAGGAAGTGTACTGGGCCCTGTTCTATTCCTCATATATATCAACGACATCACAAATAATATTACGTCAAGCATCCGATTATTTGCTGATGATTGTACCATCTACAGGCAAATCAGAACCAAAGAAGACCAGGTTTTGTTGCAAAATGACCTAAATAAACTTATTAAATGGGAAGGAAAGTGGAAAATGGCATTTAACGTGGATAAATGTAATGTCATGCACATCACCAGAGCAAGAACAACAAAGAAACATCCATACGTGATGCATGACCAACAACTGGAAATTGTAACAGAAACAAAATACTTAGGAATAATAATAAGCAACAACTTGAGCTGGAACAATCACATCAACAACATCGAGGCGAGCGCAAATCAAGCCCAAGGCATGCTAAGAAGGAACATAAAAAAGCACCACAACATACCAAAGCAATGGCTGTTAATATTTTAATAAGACCAAAAGTAGAATACAGTTCAGCCGTCTGGGACCCATATACTAAAGAGAACATAGACAAAATAGAAAGAGTCCAGAGAAGAGCAGCCAGATATTTGTATAACAACTATGATTACAGCTCTAGTGTAACAGCTATGCTAGAAAATCTAAAATGGCAACCACTAGAAGAAAGACGTATGAACACCAGACTATGTCTACTTTATTAGGCAGTTAACGGCTTAGTTGCCATTCCAGTGCAACAAGATTTAATTCCACTGAACAGGCCTTCCAGACACAGTAACAGCTTATCCTTCCAGTTATTCAGCACCAGACACGACTATTTCAAATATTCGTTCTTCCCAAGAACTGTTGTAAAGTGGAACCTACTACGGGACGCCACCGTGAAAGCATCTACATGTGATGCTTTCAGAGCCTGTATATCAGCCTAAATTGAAGGACAACTTGTTTTTATCCGAGCACTTGTATATATTCACCTAAGCTTAGGCATTTTGTAATTTGTAAATATTTATATTATTCCGCGCAAGCACAAAAGCATTGAGTACTCTGAATGAGTTTATATACTATAACGAAGAAGAAGAAGAAACCGCCATAGAAATGTCTATGTAAAATTAACCCCTCAATCTGGCCAACCCCTCAAAACCATCCGAATTTTCTGGTCCCATCGCTGGACGGTATGCAGAAGTTTCAGTTTATATATTATTTATATATTGAAGATGTGCATATTGTTTGGAATTGGTATTCGGACGAATTTTCGAGTTGTTGAACTTAGTCAATTGTTGTGAAAAATCATGACATACTGTGCACGATTAATTACCCCGTATAACCGGTAATTTCTGCGGTATTCTGCGGTCAACTCCGGACCGCAGAAATTAATATCGCAGAATATAAATGTGTAATGTCCGATACAAAATACCTCCAATTCCGCCGTAAGTGTCAAATATTTAATTAGTCCTAATTACTATATCCAAATAATAAAAAAAACTGGTACTATATACATGTTTACACAACAATTAAAGGTTATTTAGCTGTACATGTGGCATGATGATTTTTAACTGTTAATTATAATTAATCCAGATAAAGAAATATGATTCTACCAAGCTGACATCGACAATAATTAAGACAATCACATGATTAAATGTTTACAATCATAATAAAGTTTATTAAAGCAATATTTAGAATTGTTATTACCTAAATTAACATTAGTGTTTTTTTAATTGTTGTAATAGCTTCGAATTCGATTGAATAATATCAAATATATATTGGTAAGGTAATTTGACATGACTGGACGGAGCCTAATACTAACGGTAAATACAATGAGCTGTGATTTACAGTTAGAATTAGGCTCTGCCCACTCGTGTCAAATTGCCAAATACTAGAGTTTCCAGTATTGTGTGTTTTACAATAATAGTATTACCAGTATTGCTGGATGAAGAATACTGGAGCTTCCAGTATTGTGTGTTTTACAACACTAGTATTACCAGTATTGGTGGATGAAGAATACTGGAGCTTCCAGTATTGTGTGCTTTACAATACTAGTATTACCAGTATTGCTGGATGAAGAATACTAGAATTTCCAGTATTGTGTGTTTTACAATACTAGTATTACCAGTATTGCTGGATGAAGAATACTGGAGCTTCCAGTATCGTGTGTTTTACAATACTAGTATTACCAGTATTGTTGGATGAAGAATACTGGAGCTTCCGGTATTGTGTATAGATCAACGATTCTGGTATTCCAGTATTGCAAATGCACGATACTGGTACATCCAGTATTGTATATGTACGATACTGGTATTACCAGTATTGTAACATTACAATACTGGTATTTCTAGTATTGTACAGTGTTACAATAACTGGTATTACCAGTATTGTAATATTAACAATACTGGTATTTCTAGTATTCTTCATTGACGACAAATTGACGACAACGGTATACACACATCAAGCAGACAAGCTCATGTACATCTGAAAATTATTTATTTTATTATATATATATTATTGTATTTTTATTTCATTATTTTTCTTTGGGTGGGGTGGGGGGGGGGGGGGGGGGGGGTGGGGGGGGGGGGGGGGGTAGGGGGGATTTACTTAACCATGTATGCACCTAGTGAAAAAGAAACGGTGACATGACTGACCTGTGTTTAATCTGACGCATATTTTCACGCAGTACCCCAATATACAAATTAAAATTTGGTTTTACAGACAGACATAATGTGAATAAATACATAGCATACACAAACACAAAACATTGAAATAACATATTTACAAGCTGATTTAATCTAGACTCGGTTGAATACTCCAGAAAAGTTATTTCATTATAGGTGAATTATAAAAACTTTCCATTTACATATTTTTACTTAAATCACCCCTTCATTACCATTTAATTGATGGTTATTGTCAATAATTATTAAACAATTAACATTTTCCACCAATATTCCGTATTTTGTTATGCAAATTCGATACGAACTAATTTAATTAAAGTATATAAAGATGACCCCGAAATAGGGACGCATAAATTGAACACTCTAGTCAGCCACAACAAATTTACGAGATCATTGCGGGGAAAACTAATCAGTACTAAATTTGGATAATCACATATGTACAAACTTACTTACAAACCACTCACTCACATATGAAAGAAAATCAAAATCATATGGATGTAAATCATCTATGGAATCATTTCAAAAACTCCACTACTGATTCCATAAAGAAAAACATTCCAACAAAATCAATTGGTATTAAAACAACACTACCATGGGTAACACTTCAAATTAAAAAGCTAACAAACAAGAAAAAACTAATTATTCAAAAAGAAAAACTCAAACAGTGAACATACTAAAATATACCAAGAAGTTAAATCAAAACTCCAGAAAGAAATGCGTAATTCATACTGGAATTACATTGAAAATATGATTTTTGACCTAGACATTAACGAACCAGACCAACAAAAGTACAATAAACATCCCAAAAATTTATACTCCTAAATAAAAGGCCAGAAAAAAGAAAACACCAGTATAGCACCTCTCAGAAGTGAAGGAGTCTTACATGCAGATCCAACAGAAAAAGCCAATATCTTAAATAGGCAATTCCAATCAGCCTTTTCATCAGAAGCGAACACAGAAATTCTAGATAAAGGTCCTGTACACATCCAATCATAAAAAACATCTCAAATTCCAAAAGGCATACTGAAACTCATCAACAACATCAACCCCAAAAACACTGTAGGTCCAGACAACATTGCTGGTAAAATACACAAAGATAATGCAGACATTTGCTCAGACATACTTACCATCATTTACAAAAAATCAATGGAAACAGGGCAAATTTCACTTGATTGGAACCATGCAAATGTAGCACCAGTATACAAAAAGGGAGAAAAACACCACCCATCAAATTACAGGCCAATATCTCTAACCTGTATTTCCTGCAAACTCCTAGAACATGTAATGGCTAGTAATATGATGGAATATCTGGAATCAAACAACATCTTGTACGAAATGCAACATGGTTTTAGATCGAATAGGTCATGTGAATCACAAATACTATCACTTGCTCACCAACTAGCACAAAACAATGATCAAAACATTCAAACAGATTTAATAATAATGAACTTCGCAAAAGCGCTTGATAAAGTGCCACACAAATGACTCATCTCCAAGCTAAAATTTTATGGTATATCTGACCAAATAACAAACTGGATAACATCTTTTCTTGCAAACAGAACACAGACAGTACTTTTAGAAAACACAACATCTGAAAAAATTGCAGTCACCTCTAGCGTGCCCCAAGTAACTGTACTATGGCCCATACTGTTTCTAATATACATAAACGACCTACCAGATTACATCAAACATAGCCAAATAAGACTCTTCGCAGATGATAGCATTATATATAGACCTATTAAAACACAAGCAGATTGCATAAAACTACAAGACGACCTTGAATCAGCTGTCAAATGGGAACAGGATTGGCTAATGGCATTTCATCCAGACAAATGTAACATCTTAAGAGTAGCAACCAAAATATCGCCACAACATTTTTACTACAACATGTATGGCACATCTTAGAATCAGTACAATCAGCAACATATCTGGGAGTCACACTACCAGAAGATTTAAAATGGAACAATCACATTCAACAAATGACATCCAAAGCAAATAAATCTCTTTCATTCATCAGACGCAACCTTCAAATTAATTCAAAATCTGTAAAAGATAGAGCATACCAATCTCTTGTACGACCCAAACGAGAATACTGCTGCTCTGTCTGGGACCCATATACCACCGAAAACATCTATAAAATCGAACAGGTCCAAAGACGAGCAGCAAGATATGCATGCCACAGACACCACAATACTAGCAGCATCACAAAAATGATACACTCACTTGATTGGCCAACACTACAAGAAAGACGTCTAAAAACTAGATTACATATATTCTACCAAATAATCAACAACAAAATTGCAGTTCCATATGATAACATCCTAATACCTAGCCGATCCAGAGCAAGATCTACCCATTCAAATACCATCAGACAAATACAGTGCAACACAGATTCATTCAAATTTTCATTCTTCTGCAGAATTATCAAAGATTGGAATACATTACCTGAACATAATACAAACAGTACCTCTACAGAAATTTTTAGGGAGACTGACACATGATATCCTCCTTAAAACATTTCCACATCTGATCTAATAGGCTACAACATGTTTTTATCTTATACTAAGGGTTAGAATATTTATCTTTTTTTCCAGAATTTAACATTAGGTTATATGTAAAAACTCTGAATCAGATTATTTTTTTTTCATCCACCAAAATCAGAATATTTTGTTCAGCAACATTGGGAATCAGAATATTTTTTTAGAAAAGTTAAATGGTCGTTCCCTAATACATGACAGACACATTGATTTTCCAGCTTGAATTTGACATTTGACACTTTTTTCAATACTCAGGGTTGCAATCCCGTTGATTTGTCATGGTAGCATTATCTAAATATGGTAATTTAACTTTTAACATATAGTTTGTTATTACATTATTACATGCATATATGAAGGAACAAAGGGAAGTAACTAATTGACAAGTTCAAGTAATTAAGAGAGTGAGCTTACGGTCAACAAAGAATAAATCTGACTAAAATTAGTTTTAATGAACCAATTCAGAAACTCAAGTTCCGTCTTCTTATAAAATTCAAATAAACCAATTGTGAATGTGAACATAAAAGCAATATTTCCCATAATGCAATATAATGTACGATTCATTCGACCTCATTCTTTGTTTTCTGGTAGACAGTTGCGTGTTGGTCTTTCTTGTTCCATTTAATACAGCTGAAAGTTTTAAAAATATCTTAATAAGATACTGAAATCACAGGCACTCGAACACTGAACCAACCCTTTTCAGTACCCTCACTTTTTCCGAATGGCATCAACTCATCCAGCATGATGACGGTTAGCGCTTCTTATTTCAGCATAAAATATGTGCTAAAAATGTTACGTTTCAATATATTTTGCTGTCCTTCGGCTATGTTTGCATATGTGTTCACACGATCGACAAGGAGAGTCCAGTGTTCGAGGGCATGTGACTGAAATATGATTTTTCCAATCGCTTTGTAGCTGTCCACATAATATATATGCTTGCTCTGTAGTAACCCTCTGGTCAAAGAAATCCTGACAGAAGCCTCAAGGAATATCGTATCACTCCATATGCTACTGAAATGTTGCTACATTTAAACAGATATTTCACAATGGGTAAATCGCTTCGGTTTTAACCGACTCATTTCCTAGGTGTATGTCAATACGGTATATGAAGCAGGCCTAGCTGTATCTGTGGTCACTTAAAAGCACTGCAAGCAATGAAGCTACTGAACCAAGGGTTCCAAGTTGTTAAATTGAAGTAATCACTTCGAAGGTTTTACGATCGCCACCATGACATGGTTAACCGTTACAGAATATCTGTGTAACAAATGACTAAATGACCACGGATATGTTTCGTTTGTCGTTATCATATTCTGGTACTTTCCTCATTCATGACTTATCACCGGGTTTTAACATAAGTAACATGACGGGTGCTACATGTTGAATAAGAACTGCTTATCTTACAAGAGCACCTGCACCTGAGTTCACCTCCGGTTTTTAGTGGAGTTCGTGTTTCTCGATCTTTAGTTTAATGTGTATCTTTTGTAGATTATTGTTTGTTGTTTGTCCTTTTGTCCTTTTTCTTTTAGCCGTTGTGTTGTCTGTCCTTCGATTTACGGATTCTGATTGCTCCTTTGGTATCTTCAAACTTTGCTTATCTGTGTCATCTTTCTTAATGCTAACATGATACTGAAAAGTCTGCGATGGGCAATAACCCAGACGATTGTTGCAATTTGCCTCGTTTTGAATTAAATTCTGATTTGTAATGCCGTTTTCAAAACATGAGTTGTACAAAGAATTCGGTTTTGAAACGGGTGATGAATACATTATCGTGCGAATCTGATGTATTCCCAGCATACAATGAACATTTTACAGACTATTTTAGATTATTCATATATAATTATTGAAAACTAAGATGACGTCTAATTTAAGACGTCTTTCTTACCATAATTTGGTAATGCATATTTCTGTCGCATTTGATTTCATATTTTTTTTTTTAAGTTTTTGACTTTTCAAAGATTAACGGCATGGAACTGTTGAGATATTATATTGAGATATTGGCCGTCTAAATCACATCTAGCGTCATGTACATGTATTTATAGCATATTGCAGTGAATCCTGTCTTAACCGATCGTCCGTCAGACTAACGTTTATATACGGAATAAACAGGTGTTTCATTTAAGCAGGTCGAATTAGGAAATATGTCTTACATATGGACTTTATTTAAATATCGGTTTATACAAGATTCCGATTTATGCAGGGTTCGGTTTAAACAGGCTTCATTGTATTTCATTTTAAAAGCTACACACTAAAGTGAAAATATTACCTGACAATCAAAATGATGAAAGCACTCAAACCTAATACAACAAATATTGGAATTGCAACCAGGCTTACTGTTGATAAAGATGTCTGAGGTTGCCCTGGAAAAAAAGATAGCAAATTAAAAAGTTAGAAACAAAGACATCCTGCTATCCACCCATCAATCAGATCTCTTTATCCATTTTGATTACTTGTTTAAAATTTCAGATCTTGCATTTTGAAATGCAATTTAAAATTATTTTGATAAAACTAAAATGGATAGACGACAAAATTTAATTTGTAATAACAATCATCGTTCTGGCAATTTATATTTTGAAAACAGACCTTCAGTCTTTGGAATGGGAAAAACGTACTTGTTCAACTAAAATGATGACAGAGTCAGTATTCAGTAATATATCTTTGTTAAAAATTAACACTGACGCTCCTTACATCTTTGGTATCTCTACAACAGCAAATACGTTAAATGAGGAATAATTTAAATTTTTGAACAGGTTATACGATATAACCTGGTTTGGGGCAGTTTACGCTTAATAAACCGCGAAGCGATTAATGATAAGCGTAAACTGTTCCAAACCAGGTTATACAAGTATAAACTGTTCAAAAAATTAAAATATTCCTTATAATTTAATCTTTACAACAAAATTTAATCATTTTTTATTTTAATTACGCTTATTTCATGGGACTATTTGAATTTGACATTGGAGAATGAATATGGTGGTGACGTCACAATACCAACCCAGGTTATCAAGTATAATCAAGTTTTTCTCCAGGCAGATCAGCCAATCAGATTGCAATATTCACGTCAAATTAAATTATATGCAAATGTAGCGAACATTTCCAAATATGAGATTGGGACCGTCGGGTCCGTGCATTCAGTGTCAGTGCCTATCGGTGAGCATGCGAGATCTCTTCCCACTAGTGTGCATGATACAACTTCGTGTACTACAGTTTGTCAGAGAAATGCAACAGATGGGGGGGGGGGGGGGGGGGGGGGGGGGGGGGGGGGGTCTGAGTACTACAGTTTCGTCCACCAACAAAACTTGCCACCACGTTATAACTGAAATGTTGTTGACAATGGCGAATCACGCCCATAACACATTCAATATAAGACTGGCAATTCGAAATAAATATATGTCTCAAAACTGACAAATATATAAATAGCCTCCTCATTGCTGTATATGGCATATCAAATGCTTTAGAACTTGCAAATACTAGTATAGGTGAGTCAATGAATGTTCGTTAGTGCCAAGTGAGCAATTTTGCAGCCATATTGTGGCGAAAACAAATTACTTTTTGCTGAAATGATGGTGATGATGATGTATGCTTTGTAAATAGAAAAAATCAACACGTTGTCCTTTGATTTTTTAAAGTAGAACAAATAAAACACATTTTTCCTTTTCTTTCTACAGTAAAATAAAATGAATAAATAAATAAATTCTTTATTGATATGAAATCCAACAAAGGATTGTCATCAGCAACAATACAATCAACAGACATACACAAAACATGAAACAATTAAAAACAAAAAGTAGCATGAGGGCTGAGGAGACAAAAAGTCACTATAACGAACTTATAGCAAATACAATATAAATACACTAATATGAAAGTAACTCAAATATTAAGGTTACTTTGCATTGCTCTTAAGTAACTTATTTCTCTCATTGCACATTTCAGAGATACCTATTTTTCACTTTCTGTAAAATTGTAAATTGTTTTTGAATACGAACCAGTATTTTATGTATTATTAGACATGCGCACTTACTTTCGAATATAATGTTAGGATCAATCATCTCACAACGGTGACCAGCATATTTATCTGGACATCTAAGAAAAAGTCACATCAAATAAAATAAGTTGATAAAATTCATGTTATAATAATTAATAAAAACGTACATATCCAATTTAGTGCACATGACACATTTCTGGAATGATCTTCGTTGGGTATGCTCACAGTCGAAAGATCGACATCTCAAAATAAGGCAAAAGTCTTTGGGAGCAAGCAAACCAACATTAAAGGACCATTAATAGGACAACCAAAATACGCTAAGGTCACCAATTCCCGAATGAGACTGCACTAGGTTTAATAAATTATATTACTTGAGAACTTTAAATTTCAAGCAAACATATATCTAATGAACCATATCAGTGCACACGTTGTGTATTCTTTAATTTTGCATAAAGAAAACAAAATTATTTTCAAATATAATGCAATGAGGATAATGTTGTGAAGAACTTAGGGAGTGCTATTATCTTAACCTCTCTAGGTGTAGATATGCGGGACCTGTCAGATCCCTGACGTTCATCAACCATTACAGTCGCTTGCAAACACTACATAAGACGATCAATTGCAGAATGGTGTACCTAGATTTGCCCTGCCACCCTTGGATAACCTTACCTTGAATAGATAGACCCTTCTCTTTATTGACTAGATTTTCACCACCATTCACAAACATTTTAAATAGGAACTCTTCGATGAAACAAGGGTATCGAAATATCATAATAGCAATTCATGTGCTGTCATCTCAAGATGGTATTTAGGAGCAGTCATTTGATTTTTCTGAGAGGGGATGGCAAAGAAGAATTTTCGAGAGAAACAAAGTTCCAGATTTAGATAAAAGTTAAACAAATTTCAGGAAACAAGAAAACAAAATAAACAAACAGGAATACAAAAAGATGTAAGACACTATAACATAAGAAACAAAATGTCTTGGAACATTTCGCGCAAAACAGTATCCTGGATCTGAAACGACTCCCTTGCCTCACTAAAATATTAATTGTCAGCTCCCTAATTCCATTTAATTGACTTCTCATACCAATAACCCACGATTTCTTTTCTTCAATTAACTACATTTCATTTTAAATGATGGAACATGCAGGCAAGTGTATTTAAATGATGGAACATGCAGGCAAGTGTATCATATCAATGTTCTAGTTATATATTTGGCCATTGCAGTTTAACTTCCTTTTATCAAGTGAACAACACTGTGACAGAACACGTGATTCAAAGATGGCCGATACATTTTATCTCTACTCAGTGCCGTCTTAACGCATGGGCACGATGGACAGTTGCACGAGGGCCCCACGAGCATAGGGGCCATTCTAATCTATGTATGTTGTGTATTGCCTGTATTTTTAAGGTTTGCACACTGATTGTTTTTGAAGTACCAATACAATAAATATATGTTTAATTTGATCGTCAATTATAGTTTTATTGCAGTGAGTGGTGATTGTGTAGGTACGGGCACCAGTGCACTGCTTTCCTCGGGGGCATATCATACTGTTAAGATGGCCCTGTCTCTACTAGTATAAATACTTACTGACACGAAATTTGTTTTACGTTAGTAGCTATATGTGATGCGAAGCATGTCCCTCCATTCAAACATGATTTTGCTAGTGTTTCATTCGTTGTACATGATAATCTGTGATTTTCTGGGACTACTTTATATCCATTATCGGATTTTTGCTTAGGTTGTGGCAAATCCGTTGGAACATTTCTAACACAGCCATCTGAAATAAGATAAACATGAAATTCATTAATCCATGTGTAAAATCTTAGAAGTGTGAATAAAATATAAACAACGAGGCCCCACGGAGCATAGGAATGTGACATAGTTCTTCCGTAGCTGCGGAACGTAGCTATAATGGTCTTTTTTTTCTTTTTTTGTGACCATATGATTACAAAAAAGACCATAATAACTACGGTTCTGCAGCTTATTTCCTCCGCTGTGTAATGCATTCCCTGAAAGGAGAGTATGCTAGTATGCAGTCTTTCAAATCGGCAGGCTGGATTCAGTTTGTGCTCCATTGTTTTTAAATTATAGCTCATTTTAAAGCTAATACCGCTCCTACCAATGAATGTAACGACTCGAGCGTGCAAACTTTTGTGAGTTCTGTTCAGAGACGTTTTGGTTTACTAATAGGTAAAGTGATTAGTATAGGAAACGACGTTTTGATATGGAAATAAAAGTCTCCGAGTGACGTAGGATTTGATCTCTTAGGCCCTTGTTATTTGACATTTTTGTTGGCTGCTCCATTGAGACTCTGTTACTGCATATATACATTCTTTTGTGGGCGATATTCATTAATGTTCCAAGCAAAATATGCAACTGAGAAACTTACTAAATAAGTTCCGGAAATTGTATAAAAGTGGCCAGTTGTAAAACCAAAACAAGAGGCAAGTCAATTAATCACCGCATATATATTATCATGGACTGTATTATCAAATGGGAAGGAGATGCTATTAGTTTCGATTTGACTTTCCACAGCCACTTGCATAACACAATGTCCTGAATTTTTTTTATTTTCATGGTACATTTGCATGAAGTTTTTGGAAACATAACCTTATACGGTTGTGTCTAGAAGACTGCACACAACATTTCCCTTTCACTACAATGACAACAAATAAAAGGTCTGAGAGTCTTCCAGGAAATTAACTAAAGATGGAATTCAAATAATTTTGAAACCAATTGTTCCATGAAATAGCTATTGTTATTCTGATTGAAGAAATACACGGGTGTCGATATGCTTTTCCAAAAATTAATAGATCTGAGAGTCTTCCAAGAAATTTACTAATAATGGAATTAAAATATTTTGAAAACAAATTCTTGCATGTCATGGCTATTGTTATTCTAGTTCCATAAATTTACGGTTATCATGACTTTTTACAAAACATAATAGGTCTGAGAGTATTTCAGGATATTTACCAAAGTTGGAACTCAAATATTTAGAGACCAAATAATTCCTTACAACAACTGTTATTTCTGGTTGCAAAAATATAAGGTCGCAGTGTAGTTTACATGAACGTATCCTTTCTATTGGATATTTAAATTGCAGGATACTTACTACGGGATGCTTTACACTGACAATGCATTTGTTAACAACTGGTCTAAAATATCATGCATGTATTCTTTAAAAAAAAAATATAAAGTTTATGAGAAGAAGACACAAACCCGTCTACGTAATAATTGCTTTATTGTAGAAATTTAAACCATTGAGTTCGGGTTTCAATCTAGTATATACAATAAAAATGTAGATATCAAATCTAGTACGTACGACGTGTTTCTGGAATAACTTTCATCAAGTACGCTCAAAGACAAAGTAAATAACATAATGTTCTGCAGGGCGTTAACCTGCGACTAGAGTGAACAATTCCAATCCACTCTTATCGCAACAGAGTAATACCCCTTATTGATAACAGAATACATGATCTATATATTTACTATATTTACGATAATGTTTACGCTAGACTGGCAATTCTAAAACGAGGCGGGTGCATTTAAAATGTTTACGTCAGACTGGTAATCCTAAACGGGGGATTTTACAGGCATTATTGAGGTCTATGATGCAGATTGATAAAAAGTTCGTTCACGTAGACTATGTTGATCCTAACACTGGAATAAACGCTCGATATACGCTACGAATCGTCTTGGACAAGAAGCCCGTTAATCAAGTACTTATTCATCCCCATGCTTAACAATATGTTACCCTCATTAATTACTGAAATTGTTACTTTGATAGACAGCTGTGGCAATTATATGTACAAATAGCTAACTTCTAACGTAACTCTCGTATATAATATTCCGTCGTGTTGTTTGATTGATTGATTGATTGACTGGTGTTTAACACCAACTTTAGCAGTATTTCAATAATATTGTGGCGTTCGTGTTGTTAGAAAATTTGGCAATTTGCTGGCATTACAAATCAGGTATTGCGTAACAAAATTCGGTAACTTGATTAAAATTGCGATCAGATTGAAACGCATATTTTTGTTGCAATTTTAATTGAGCACGATTTTTTTTAGTCACGCAAGACTACTGTGTCCTAGGCAAATCGAAACCATTTGCAAACCAGGAAAGCTGTGTTATTTTCCAGGAAGACGATGGTTTTCATATACATATGTACGTATATATTGAAAAAAAGTGTACAGTAACTTTTACTAAACTTTTTTAAAATAGAATTACGGTCAAACCTGTATTAAGAGGTCACATTTGGAACAAAGAAAAAGTGGCCTTATAAGACATGTGACCTCTTAAAAGAGGTTCAATTCATATGAAATTTTATATCACAGGATAAGAAAAAGGTGATCTTTTAATACAGGTGACTGCTTAATAGAGGTGACCATATGGACAGTTTTGACTGTATATGCCCTATATATTATATTTTACCTTTCGAAGATGAAAATAACACACACACATGTATATATATATCCAAACATTAAGACAAGGAAGTCGAATTGTGTCTTAAGTTATCGTTGTATATTAAGAATTAAAGGTAATAACAAAATTACCGAACTCCGAACAATCTTGTATATTAAGAACTTACCGATACCAATCTGTAGAAATAGCAAAATCCATAAATTTAATAAGTAAAGAGAAACACCCATAGTATATCCTATTAACGATTAGCGAAATCCAATTTCACTAATCCTATGTAAACAAATATTTATATATGGTATATCTTCCGTTAATATGCAAAACATAATATTCAAGGAATTCATCTGCTTGAGTGAACAAAAAAAACATCATATTTATAACAGACCCGAAAAATGTATAAAATCATGATTTTGTAAACTGTAGTTTGAAATTCCGTATCTTTAGAAATGAATATTCATTCATAAAATTATGTGAAAGAAATTGAAATAGAATACCATAACCTGTGTATTCACGTTTTACATCATAGGTGGCGCTGCTAATGATGGCGGACGCAAAAATACGTTGTTAAAGATTTTGAAATTTTCTGCTGATATGTATATAGACGAGCAAGATGACTATACAAATTTATAATAATATTGTCAAATATGCATACACAGACATTTTCTTCAATATAAATGAATTTTAGTCTTTTTAGACGCATAATGGCGAGTGAGGTGACAAACACACGTGACAACAAACATTACATTTGAGCTGGACAAAAGGGGATAATGTCATTACTCCGACACTCAATACTCCGACAGTCATTACTCCGACACTTATTACTACGACAATCATTACTCCGACTCTTAATACTTCGACAGTGACCGATAGTCGTTGCAATTATGGCGCTTTTAACAATCCAAATGCAGTACGGGAGTGCCCATTTAACTTGAAAGGGGCATGGTTTTTATCCCGGAGTCGGCAGGTTTTTTTTCGTATGCAGCGCTATTGTTTTTAAAGCTTTTCAGCGCGGCGCAACAAAATATCTTTTTACAAAAGAAAATATTATTTCATGTAGATCTAATAAAAATGCTTTCTCTGATTAGTTTGTTTCTTCGATTCCGGTCATATTTTTCTCAAAATTCAGGATAGCAAAAATACATGGCCTACCTTTTCAAGTTATCAAGTCGTCTCATAGTTGAGCGACACCTACCTACCATGGCATCAGATGCGTACGGAATTGGGTTTGTTGAAGAGACCCGTGCTACCCGCGACCAATACTGCGGGTGCATTCCAAGTTTCAGACAGAAATTGTTTCACTCGCATTCGGTGGAACTCATTGGACTCGTAATGTTCTGTGTGTTTTTCCCCTGTAGATTGTTGTCTGTGCTCCCCGCGTTTGTATATAAAAGGCCAAGATTGGATTTGGTTTTTTGTTGTTATTTTCCTTCACTTCTTTATTGACTACGCACAGGACACTTGTAAACACACATACAATTAACAAATGTGCCAAGTTTGGTAGTATTCTGTTGGGTGTTTCTCGAGAAGATGATTAAAATATTGTTTCCCATAGTTTCAATAAAATTTGACCTTCACAAATGGTCATTTTGAAATTCGTAAATGGCTCAAAAACTATCAAAACTTGTTAAGGACCTTCATAGAAACATTCACACCAAATTTCATTCAAATCCATTAAGTGGTTCTCGAGATGAAGATTCCTGAAATATACCCTTATATATCGACCTGATTCAATATGGAGACGATGTGATGATATTCGAAATTCTGTTAGGTTTCTCCTCAACTCAGAATTACTTTTGCGGCACTCGTGATCATATTTTCAATATCCACTCCGTGCAATTATCCTATAGTAGTTTGGAGTTGCGATTAGATAGGATATGATGATACAGTCTGGGATGCATGGTCGAAGTGTTAATGAGTGTCGGAGTAATGACTGTCGGAGTTATGAGTGTCGGAGAAATAACTGTCGGAGTTATGACTGTCGGAGTAATGAGACGACCCCGACAAAAGGTCCGTTTTATATTGGCGAAGAGCACTTCTTTTAAGATATTTCGTGCAGTTAGGAAATGAAACATACTTTTCTATTGAGTGGATAGATAGTGACAAGGCTCATAATACGCTAAATCTAAACGATGAAGAAAACATATTCGCTGAGAAACTCCCCAACAGCGACCTATTCAAGTATGTCGTCAAAGTAGTTTATAAGAGCGCGAAATTACTAACAATCACAATTTATTATACAACCAAAAAAATGTCTAGTACAGGGGAACAGATGTCAACACTGGGTTATTCAGTAATTTGAGAAAATAAGATACATTATTGATCAGTGTTTAAAGGGAGGCAACCCTGCTTCACTTATTGACCAGGAAGTAAAGAAACTGACACTTTCCTCCCCCCCCCGGCTCTAACCATATACTCCCCAAAACATTAGATGATTCTCTGAACGAAACAGAACCGAAAATAATTGACGGAAATTCAAGAGATAGTAAGAAAAAGACCGAGGAGAATAAGGGAAAAAACTTTACTCCACAATCTGCACAAAATTCTGATTGTTCGTGCAATGTAAGTGACATTGCAAGAGCATTACACAGTTTTGAATTAAAAATGGTCGAGTGTAGCGCTCAAATTAGTAGAAAGTTAGAAAACGTTGAAAAAGAAATAAAAAATTTGAACATTAAAATAGATAAATGTAACCAAAACACCTCAGAACAGCAAAAGGGAGATAACAAATCACTGGCTATTGAGAGAACTTGCTCAAAAATTGATAAACTGACAGAAAATGTGAAATCCATTACAGAAAAACAAAACGAGTTAGTGATGAAAAACTGTGAACAAATGCAGAAACTGACAGAACTAGAAAATATGACAAAAGAGGTAAAAACTGTAACCGAGACAAGAAAAGAAGACCAAACCCTACATGTACATGTACGACAAACCAGCGATGATAAAGATGAAATTGACTCAGATGAAGATTTTCCGATAATTCGTAAAAACACAAGCTCAGTGCCTTATTCAGAATAGAATAATCCTCAAGAAAGACAGAATAGAAGAGAAAACAATTCCGAATTTGATATCTGGATAGTAGGTACATCAGTAGTAAAAAACTTGAACCCGAAACTAATGTACAAGAATCGTAAAGTGAGAAGAACAACTTTGTGGGATAAAACTGTTGCGGGTTGTATAGATTTTGTATAAACTGGAAAAATCAAATCAACAACTATACTTTTTTCAAATAGGGTCAAGTGACTTAGATCATATGTCAGAGGATGAAGTAATGAAAGTAATTGAACAGATGGTAAAAGTTACAAGAGAAATGTACCCTGAGTCAAATGTTGTATTTACTGAAATACTTCCTAGATTTTATAGAGATATGAACATGTTGACCCAATACAATCAGAAGAGAAGGTTGTTCAATAATTTGTTAAAAGATTATTGTAATGACTTGGAATTAGCTATTGTAAATGTTGGTGATTACTTTGATACTGATAGTTTCTATGATGGTATACATCTTATCCAAAAAGGAATAAATGTAGATGTGTGTCAAGTAAAACGGGTCTTGAACCCAATCATGGGGATGGATATCCCCCCAAAACAAAGTCAGAGTAGCTTAAGTTCAAATACACAATCACATGTAGTAGACAGAAAACATAGACCTGATCTAAGTAGAAATGGTTATGTACAAGAAAGAGAAATGGTATATAATAGAGGGTTGGATAAAAACACCAGTATGAGTTTAGGTCCCATAATCGAAATATTTTCTGCTCGTATCAATATATGATACGAGCAGAGAATATCCCGATTATGGGGATAGGTTTTCACAGGTTGCAAATAAAAAAAAGTTACAACTCTAAGAAGAGTATTTATGGGTTTATGTCTGATGGTTCAAGGTACAATGATAAATACATGTATGATAGACACAATGTTAACAAAGACAAAGAAAATATGCTCGGAGTTTTAAGGCAAATGTTAGGTAATATGTAAAATATAAAAAAATGTATTTACAGCAATATGATTGTTTTATACATTTGTACATGTATGCTTAAAGTGTAAATAGAGTTCTAACTCATTTTAATGCTCTTTTTTTTTTTTTTTTTTTTTTTTTTTTTTTTTTCTTGCTTTTATTTCTTGAAATGGGTAACAAAGAAAGAAAAAAAATCCCTCTAACACATCAAGAAAAGCCTAGTTGATGTTTAATCTAGATTATAACAAAACTGAAAATAAATAGATACATTGCTTAGCTAATTAGAAATGTATATGTACAAATCTATGAATATGTTTGTTTCTTTAAGATAATGCCATATGGTATTTACTGTTGTATTACTTCAGAGAGAAGAGAAGTTAAGTCTTTTTTATTTTTTTATTTTGATTTTGATATACTGTCACTGATGATGTGTCTTATGAGTTATTATTGCAACTAGAAATTCACATCTGGCTTTCATACTTTGTAAGTTCAAGTAGAGTTATCCTTCTTTGTATGGTGTAAACTATAGCATAATGAACATTTTACATATACATGTTAGCATAATGAACAATTTACATATAATTGTTGTTTCACATAAAAAAAAATAATCAAATTATTGGGATATATTCCTGACTCAAATTTTAACAGAGAAAGAAAAAATAAATAAATAAACACCAATAATGATAAATGAATAAATTATATACGCATGTATACCCATTTTGCAGTGACTCGTCAGAACATATCACCAGATAATTTATTACTTATAATAAATAACTTTTCAATATCATCTTGGAATGTTCAGGGATTGGGAAGCAAGTACAGAGATGAAGGCTTTTTGTCTAATTTAAAATACGATATAAATATTTTACTTGACATTTGGAAAGGTGCCGACCCTGATTTTTGTATACCAAATTTTAGCATTTTTCAAAAAAGTAGAAAGAAAAAGAAACGTTCAAAACGTTACAGTGGTGGAATAATTGTTCTTTATAAATCTGAACACAAGAGCGGAAATTCCGAAATAACAAATATTACAACATCAGAGAATAGACTATGGTTCAAGCTGGATGCTACATATTTTGGTTTCAAAAATGATTTGTATGTGTGCGCTTGTTACACGCCTCCGACAAATTCCTTATATAATAATAATGATTTTACAGATTTAGAAAATGAAATTTCAAGTTTAAATGGAAAGGGAAATATATTGATCATAGGTGATTTGAACGCCAGAGTTGGTGACAAGTCAGATTTTATTGAAAATGAGACCGGACCTGCTGACTCCCTACAAAATGTACTTCCCGATAATTACAATGAAGATAAGTATTTATCCAGAAATTGCATAGATAAAATTTGCAATACACAAGGCCAGGGTCTACTAAATCTCTGTGTTGCTTCCCAGCTCCGTATTCTTAATGGCCGTTTCATGGGAGATATTTTAGGAAATTTTACATGTCATAAATCATATGGTGCTAGTACAGTAGATTACGCTTTGGTCGACTTGGACCTGATTAAGTCTATTAATTATTTTGAAGTAAATCATGCAACTTATTTATCAGATCACTCTCAAATTTCTGTTCATTTATATTGTAATATAGATGATGAATCTATTCACAAATCTAAACATTTTAAAGAAATGCAGTACACATATAAATGGACTACTAAATCCAAAGATAAATTATTCAATGTTCTATCAGAAAGAGAAACAATATATGAAATAGTGTCCTTTGAGAATTTTAAATTTGAAAACACTTCTGATGATGTTAATAGTGCTAATGAAAAAGTATCAAATATTTTTGAAAAAATGGCAAAAAGATCATGTAAAATTGTTAAGATAAGTAGGAACAAAAACATAAAGAGGAAGAATCCATGGTCTGATGGAGAATTTAAGGACATACAGAAAACTGTAATTGATCTTGGTGGATGAAACAGCAGCCATACCTACAAATAAAAATATTTTTTATAAACATTGCAAAAATCTCAAAAAGATGGTAAAAAGAAAAAAAAATTATCTAAAAAGTCAATTCTTGATAAACTCATACATTGGAAAGAAACTGATCCAAAATTTTATTGGCAGATTCTTTATAATTTAAGATTTGAGGATGACAATAGAAATAGTTCATATGATACCCATATAAATTTGGAACAGGTTGCACAACATTTTCAGTCTCAAGGGAAGCCTGAGAATATTAATGTTGATTTCACTTCAAGAGTGAAAGAATATATTGAAAATTATAAAATACTTTAGTTTATAATGAATTAACTGACAAACCCTTCTGTGTCAAAGAAATAAAGAAATGTATTAATAAACTCAAAATTGGCAAAAGTGCAGGGCCTGACCTTATAGGCAATGAAACAATAAAATTTAGTAGTAGCATTACTGTAAGGCTATAACTAAACTTTTCAATTTAATATTAGAAACAGGACAATATCCAAAACAGTGGAGAAAATCATATACAGTGCTTGTATTTAAATCTGGAGATTTAAATAATTACAGAGGTATTTCTTTACAAAACTGTATGACCAAATTGTTCAGTGCCGTATTGAATGACAGATTAATTCAACATTATGAAAAAATCTTTTCTGATTCTCAATTTGGTTTCAGAGCCAACCATAGGACCACAGATAGTATTTTTATTCTAAAATCTTTGATCTCAAAATATTTGAAGAAAAATAAAGGAAAAATATATCCCTGCTTTGTAGACTTACGCAAAGCTTTCGACTGCCTATGACATAATGGGCTTATATATAAGTTAATGGTCAACGGGATTGGTGTAAAATTTTTAAACATTATAAATAATATGCATAATTGTAGTCTATCGGCTATAAAAATTCAAAGCAAAATTTCCTCTTTTTTTAATCTAGAGAGAGGGGTTAAACAAGGGGACAGTCTCTCAGTCCTACCCTGTTCAATTGTTTTACAAATGATTTGCATGATATTTTTGATAGTACATGTACCTCTCTTGTTTAAAAAAAATCAAAAGTGGCTAGCCTTTGCTATGTCGATGATCTTGTCATTCTTTCAAATACTTCAGAAGGACTTCAAAACTCCTTCAATAAGCTAGAAAAAATATTGTTATGACTGGCGACTAACCGTTAATACGAAAAAGACAAAGGTGATGATTTTTCAGAACACACAATCGCCCTCCCCTAACATTTATTACACAAATGTTCTTTTGACTGAGACCAAAGAATACAATTTCCTTGGCAATGCCAAGGGTAGTTTCAACAAGAATACACAAGAGCTGAGCAAGAAAGGACTAAAAGTTCTATTCTCACTAAAAAATAGATTTATGAATTTTAGCTCAATTCCAGTAAATCTCTTCTGTAAATTATTTGATATACTTATACGACCAATTCTAATCTACAATAGTGAAATTTGGTTTATGGATGATTATTTTTCTATCAGTAGAGCAATATCTAGATCAGAACAGAGTGGTTATGTCTGTGATACATTGTCACTTGAAGATAAATTTTGTTATGAAAAGATACACAATAAATTTTGTAAGTATATTTTAGGTTTAAAGAAAAATGCATGTAATATTTCGGCCAAGTCTGAACTAGGAAGATTTCCTATAACAGACTATATCAAAACCCAAGCTATACTATATTTTTGTAGATTACAAGCAGATCCAATAAACCTTCTACTTAAAGAGGTATTTTCCTTCTGTAAATCTGTTGATTCTGATGGAATCTATCTTTGGTATAGTTTCATGGGAACTATTTTTAGGGAATTAGATCTTGAAATCACAGATTTTGAAAATTTCACCAGAACCTTTGCCTTTATAAAACATTCACTGAAGAAAAAAATTAAGAAAGTAATATATAAATGACTCATATAGTAAAAAAAACATTAGAAAAACTTTCATCTTTCAATGAAACTTCCAAACTGTATATTTACAGTAAAATAAAATCAGAGATAAAACTTGAAAACTATTTATTATTCTTCTCTAACTTCAAAATGAGACAATTATTTACAAAATTTAGAGTGAGTGATCATAGTTTAGAGATTGAATCAGGGAGGTATAAAAATATAACAAGGGAAGAAAGAATATGCAAAAATTGTAATTTAAATGAAATAGGGGATGAATACCACTTTTTCTTAAAATGTAAAGTATAAAATGTCGATTATATGCAAAAATTAGTAAAGCAAAGTACAAAAATATCACAAATCAAACACAGAAAGAGACGGACACAGACCTTTAAGAAAGAGGCAGCCCACTACATGTTTTAACTCTAAACGTGGAGTGGGTCACTTTGAAGGTAAGACATAGTCTGTTTCTACCACATTGTTATGTGACTTAGTATCTGCCATGCACATGATGAGCATACCTGATGAAGGTTATTCAAGAAACAAGTCTTGCAAACCAAATTTTGATATCTACGTTTCTATTAACGAGTTAGCTGTGCCAAACATAGGGTCTGTTGTCGTAGTTTCTTACTTGCTAACAAGGAAGCTATAGAACCATGTCTTCCTAGTTGTTATGTTGAAGTCATCACGGTCGCCATCATGACCTGGTTTACCTTTACTGAATATCACTGTCACAGATGACCATGGATATGCTTCATTTGTCGTAGTCAAAATCCCTTCTCTCTTTCCTCTTTCATGATTTATCACAGGATTTGTATCAAGAACAACATGTAGACCAGGGACTGTTTATCATTCCGAAGCACCTGAATTCACTCGCGTGGCTTAGTGGGGTTCGTGTTGCTCGATCTTTAATTTTCTGTGTAATGTTTTGCAGATCGTTATTTGTCCTTTGTCCTTTTTCTTTTGGCCATTGTGTTGTCTGTACTTCTTCAAATTACGGCTTCTGATTACCCTTTTGCTATCTTCAAGCATTTCTTAGTGAACTTAGTCTTTGCTATTCCCAGAGTTAGTAAACATAGTCTGTGCCGTGCAGTGTATCAGCATACTTTGTCTATCCCATACACCTATAACTAGTTAACAAAGTCTGTATCGAGGATATCATTAGCCTATCATATCTTGTGCATAAACCACCGTCATGGAGAAGTTTTATTGATGCCGAGGACATCATTAGTCTAATATTAGTATTTATTACATACTTAGTTCAAATAAAAGCAGTTTAAATGTTTTCATCATTGTTGCATGTCGCTGTCCAAGCAGTGGATACAATAACATAATTCATTTTTAATTTTATCAAACATTTGATGAACTCGACTCCTATTTCGGTTAGTAAACTACGAACTCAAATTATGCTCCAAATCGATTACTATTTCCACCGTTGTTTATATGTACTTCCAGATGTTTCACAAAACATTTGTCTAAGATATTGTCAACATTTTTTAGCAATAAATGATGCACTGGAAGCAGATCAACGTTTACTATGCTTATATTTGAATCTGTTGTCGATTCCAAACATATCTTTATTAAACAAACTAATGTTAGTTAAGATAAATCATTTTTGTGGTACGCGCATCTAGTTTTGGGGACAATTCAAACTAAGAATAATGATCTTTACCCTATAGATTCTACCTTCCTAGGCAGAAATTAGTTAACGACGAGCATTCACTGACCCTGCTATTGTACTGTCCGTGTTTATGTTCACATTCATTTCTGCTGTCTTCTTGAATGGAAACGAATCTGCACAGGTGTTTTATCGTTTGTTAGTACTGTCTTGGCACCGGTTTTCGCGCATCCGGTGATTCCGTGCATACGTATTTTACATGTTAATTGCAAAATCATTGGAAAAGTTAAGATGGAGACTACTGCTATGTGAGGATTAGCTCTAATTATATTAAAAGATATAACATGTTTTCAAATTTGAGCTTATTTTGAAGGAATAGGTATAAACTTCAATTTCGAAAACTTTCAAAATAAAATCTTTCCTTTATTAATTTTAAGAACCATCCAAAGTATGCATGTACGATATCACCGGACGTTGCAACATTTGTCAAAAATCGAGGATTGGTTTGTTTACACTTCGTTTTCACTGAAATGTAAAAAAAATATAGCGGAATCCGGATAAGGACCACAAAGATAATACTTCAAAGTATTTGAGGATGATTTAAATTAATTCAATAAAATTTTGGTAAGCTGTGAAATTAACCACTGAACCCTTAGGTGCGCGATAACACCGGGCAGCTCTGTATATGTGTTTCCGTTGAAGATCCAATTATCAAGAGGGGGAATGTTTAATAAATCCCTGTAACCAGTTTAACCCTGCCACATTGTTGTGCCTGTCCCAAGTCAGGACCTGGATTTACAACGTCATATGTCGTGGTGTTTTCTATGTTCAATGAGTTGGAGATGAGAGGTGATTATTCGTCTTATTGATATTGGTGGAATAATATACCGTCACTATGCCGATCTGTGGCATTTGTCTGGGTCATTCAACAAATGCATTGAATATGACTTCATTGTTTGGTGTTTGATCGGTAATATGTTGGTCGAAAAAACATTGATATTTCAACAATGGTTGAGTCGTCTGGTCTTTTGTGTCGTATGAAGATAATATTTTACCACTGAACAAGAAAAAACACTCACCTTACTTATTGAATCGATAGTGACATGTAACTAACATACTTTCTATTTGGAGAGAAAAAAAAACCAACATACAGTCGAACCTCGATATCTGAAATAAGAAAATGTTCTAAACGTAGAAATTGTCATCTAACTCTGCCATGATAACTCGAATAGTCGAATTGATTTGAAATAAAATAGTAGGTTCATTCGATTGTAGTTATATAATTGTGCTATTCTATAGTCGAAGCTAATGTTCTTTACAGATCGGGATTTTACTTTTGTCATATACGCTGCTCAAACAGGATATACAAAATTACATAAGTTAAAACCTTAAATTAAAACGTTTAATGATAGTCACCCGCAACCTGTTTTAAATGTTTTTTGCATGGTTTGTAAGTGTTTTTCACTGATTTGATCATGTCTATCCGAATTGTTAATCTGTGTTTTTCTATTGATTTTTTACATGCATAAAAATTTCAGATTATCTGCATTTTCCATGCTTCATTTTCCCGTATTCGAGACCGAGAAAAAGCAAAATGTGTAACATATAAAATATATACAACTGACATCAATTAACATTATTACAGTTGTATTTAATTCTAGGTGCGGATTCAGACGGGATGTGCGTCCTCTAAAACGGCAATGGATCCATCTTCAGAATACTGTTAATTCAGTGACAAAACTGCTTTCTTTATATCCCTTTACATCCTCTAATCTATAAACCTCATGGGCCTACTGGGAGCTTCGCTACCACCAGACGCTACCCTGAATCCACTGGAGACCTTTAAGTAGTACCCAGACTTTTATATTTACAAAATTAACAAAGCAGAATTAATCTTGGAAAATCAGCAAACATGGAGAGAAGAAAATTCTGATTTGAAAGAATCATTAGAAACAATGAAAAAAGATATGGAGCATATGGAAAAAACGTAAGTTGAATAGTGAAAATATACGGAAAATATGGAATAAAAGTCAGTTGAATAGTGAAATGATTTGGAAAATATGGAAGAAATGTAAGTTGAATAGTGGAAAGATATGGAAAATATGGAAGAAAGGTAAGTTGAATAGTGAAAAGATATGGAAAATATGTAAGAAAAGTAAGTTGAATAGTGAAATGATATAGAAAATATGGAAAAAAAGTAAGTCGAATAGTGATAAGATGCGAAAAATATGGAAGAAAAGTCAGATGAAAAGTGAAAAGATATGGGAAATACAGAAGAAAGGAAAGTTGAATAATGAAAAGATGTTGAAATTATGAAAGAAAAGTGAGTTGAATAGTGAAAAGATTTGAAAAATACAAAAGATAATTGTGAAATGATATGGGAAATATGGAAGAAAAGTAAGTTGAAATGTGAAATGATATGGAAAATATGTAAGAAAAGTAGGTTGAATTGTGAAATGATATGGAAAATATGGAAGAAAAGTAAGTTGAAAAGTGAAAAGATATGGAAATTATGGAAGAAAAGAAAGTTGAATAGTGAAAAGATAGGGAAAATACAGAAGAAAGATCAGTTGAATAGTGAAATGATTTGGAAAATATGGAAGAAAAGTAAGCTGAATAGTGACAAGATATGGAAAATATGGGAAAAAAAGTTGAATAGTGAAAAAATATGGAAAATACAGAAGAAAAGTAAGTTGAATAGTGAAAAGATAGGGAAAATATGGAAGAAAAATAAGTTGAATATTGAAATGATTTGGAAAATATGGAAGAAAAGTAAGTGGAAGAGTGAAAAGATATGGAAAATATGAAAGAAAGGCAAGTTGAATAGTGATAAGATATGGACAATATGGAAGAAGCGAAAGTTGAATAGTTATAAGATTTGGAAAGTATGGAAGACAAATAAGTTGAATAGTGAAAAGATATGGAAAATATGGAAGAAAAGTCAGTTAAATAGTGAAATGATTTGGAAAATATGGAAGAAATGTAAGTTGAATAGTGGAAAGATTTGGAAAATATGGAAGAAAATGAAGTCGAATAGTGAAAAGCTATGGAAAATATGGAAGAAAAGTAAGATGAAAAGTGAAAAGATATGGGAAATACAGAAGAAAGCAAAGTTGAATAATGAAAAGATTTTGAAATTACGAAATAAAAGCAAGTTGAATAGTGAACAGATTTGGAAAATACAGAAGAAAATTGTAAAATGTGAAATGATATGGAAAATATGGAAGAAAGTATAACGAATTGTGAAATGATATTAAAAATATGAAAGGAAAGTCAGTTGAAATGTGAAAAGATATGAAAAATGTGGTAGAAACCCAAGTTGAATAGTGAAAAGATATGGAAAATACAGAAGAAAAGTAAGTTGAATAGTGAAAAGATATGGAAATCATGGAAAAAAAGTAAGTTGAATAGTGAAAATATTTGGAAAATACAGAAAAGAATTGTGCAATGATATGGAAAATATGGAAGAAAGGTAAGTTGAAATGTGAAATGATATGGAAAATATGGAAGAAAGGCAAGTCGAAAAGTGATAACATATGGACAATATCGAAGAAAAGTAAGTTGAATAGTGAAAAGATATGGAAAATACAGAAGAAAAGTAAGTTGAATAGATAAAAGATATGAAAATTACAGAAGAAAAGTAAGTTGAATAGTGAAAAGATATGGAAATTATGGAAGAAAAGTAAGTTGAATAGTGAAAAGATTCGGAAAATACAGAAGAAAAGTAAGTTGAATAGTGAAAAGATTTGGAAAATATGGAAGAAAGATAAGTTGAATAGTGAAATGATTTGGAAAATATGGAAGAAAAGTCAGTTGAATAGTGAAAAGATATGAAAAATATGGAAGAAAGGCAAGTTGAATAGTGAAAAGATATGAAAAATATGGAAGAAACCCAAGTTGAATAGTGAAAAGATATGGAAAATACAGAAGAAAAGTAAGTTGAATAGTGAAAAATATGGAAAATATGGAAGAAAGGTAGGTTGAATAGTGAAAGGATATGGAAAATATGGAAGAAACGTGAGTTGAATAGTGAAAAGATATGGAAAATATGGAGGAAAAGTAAGTTGAATAGTGAAAAGATATTGAAAAATTGGAAGAACACCAAGTTGAATAGTGAAATGATATGGAAAATATGGAAGACTTCTGTGTTAATAATAATTACACCCAAAGAGAACTCCTCCTCCCCTCCATCCCTCTTCCTTCTCCTCCCTCCCTCCTTCCCACCATCCTCCTCCACCTCCCTCCAGACCTCCTCCTTTTCATCCTCCTCCTCCTCCTCCTCTATACATTGTTTTTCAGGATTGAGAAGAATCATCCTGGAATAAAAAAAATTATTAGAGACTGCAAGTAGGGATCAAATTTACCATTTCATTCATTTGACTCTTATGTTATTTAGTAGAAATACCACAGTGAGAACGAGGACGTGGTAGAAAACACCCTTGGAGTACTACACAACACCTCGTATATATCCGAAAACAACCGAAAAAATTATTATGTAATTATTGAAGGCACTCCTCATGAAAATAAAATTACGGGAAAGGGACAGATAACAAGTGAAAGGGCTAGTTCGTAGAAAATGAAAAGATTATATGACGCAGACGTCATAAAGAGCACCACAAGGGCAGTTCTGGTCGTGCATTCGCGCTGCCATATTTTCCAGGGGAAGTCCTACGGAGTCATGTGACGTTTGATCACGTCATTTCCGGTGGAAAGGCCCCACTAGGATGAATATTGCGCAACTTCCGGTTGCGCATACGCACACCCCGCTCTTCAAAGGGAACCCCTTCGGGGTCACGTGACGTTTGATGACGTCACTTCCGGTGAAAAGGCCCCAATAGGGATGGATATGTCGGAACTTCCGGGTGTGCATGCGCACACCTTCCCAGGATCCTCTTTGGGTTCGCGTGAGGTTTGAAGACGTGACAGCTGGTAGCCATGTTGGTAATGCGCAATGATATATTTTGCACTACTACTATTGTAAGACATCATTTCCAGCCAGAGCCGCTTCTGATGACTCACTTCCGGTAACTCCTCCTCGCTCCTCCTCAAATGTGGTTTTGGCTGTCCCTATATACTACTAATATATATATGTTTAATTTTATATACAATTACAGATTTATTCCACAGGTACGTGTGGACAGGATCCTATATTCCCGCCCTTTTTTTTCATTGATGTTGCCCCCCTTTTTTTAAGATGTTGTCCCCCCTTTTTTTTCTTTTGTTTTTTATCAACCCAGCTTGGTTGATACTTGTAAACACTTTGAAATCGGAAGCGGAAGTGTGAGGAGCTTAAGCCATTTGTCTGTTTTCGTAATTGAACATCTTTGTCGTGCCGAAGGCGCGACCAACACGAAACAAATAAAATAAAATAATGACTTTATAAAATTGTATTGAGAATTAAAACTTACGTTTTCGTGCCTTGGACACGACTATATCATTCAAATACAAAACAGAGTTTTACTTTCGAACTTGAAGAAGGCAGAGTTGTCATTGAAGGTTTCGTAAATGAAATAAATAATAAACTTTGTGTCGAGCCGAAGGCACGAACACTACGAATAAAGAAATAAAATCGTGGTGCCGAAGGCACACCCAATATGAACAAAAGAATGAATCAGCACGGCCACATTAAATGTTGCAAATGGGTCCCATGGCAACACCTTGACGGAAGTTGATTCGCCCTTTATTTTCATAGACAAAGAAACATTAAGTTTTCGTACCGCCGAAGGCATATCTTATATTGTAATAATAAAATTAATTTATTAGTAGTGCCGAAGGCACGACCATTACGAGAAAATTTCAAAAGTCTTCGTGCCTAAGGCACGAAAACAGTATAGTCGGAATGGATCCCATGGCAACACATTACCGGAAGTTAATTGTAACTGGTATTTACCAAGTGAAATCCTACATGTCATATTTACAACAATACACAAAAATAATTAAAAAGCTTACCTTGAAATTTTATTTTAGTTAAATTGTATCAAACTTGAAGCGTACACGAAGCCAAATAACGTCTAATCTTTACGTTTCGAACTGGAAGTCTTCATATGACGTCAATGACGTCATGTTGGTTATGTTCCAAAGTCGTCAATAACATTTCGCGGATTTTTTTCAGTTTACTCGCAATCGTATGTGTATTGTATGTCCATTGTTTGAGGCTCTCCTTTGGGTATTTCTTTAATAGTATTTAGCGTCGAAAACAAACACGATGTCCAAGAATAAGAATTATAAGGATTAAACACTATGTTTTTAGGAAATTATGTTTATACAGATAATTTCCTAAAAAAACAGTGTTTAATCCTATATAATCTTGAAATACGACGAAAAATCTTTAGTTAAATAAAATGAGATATTGGATACTTTGATTTAATTTATGTTTTTTTTTTAATCGACTCCTTTCGCAGCTCTGCTGCAGTTTTCTTGTTTGTTTGAACATCGATTTTTTTTCATATAAACAACATTTTGCAACTTTCCATGTATCACTGTATGACATATATACAATAAATACAATCAAACAGTAGTTTCTATCCATGCCGGGTTTCTGACATGATATAAGATAGAAGGTAAGTCATTCTTCTTTGTTTACATTGGGGTACCTGTTGTGTATTCATCTTAAATTTAGTGAATAAAAAAGGCCTACCTGTCTGAAAATTGGCTTATTCCTTCTCTGTATATATTATTCTCCCTGAAAACACACATCAATATTTATTTACAGCAGCTGACAACTCTCCATGGAACATTTTCCACTCGCGATTTGCGATTTTCAGACGACATTTTTGAAAACTCGAATTAAAGCTACGGAAGGGTCGATATTAACGACATCTGCTGGTCATTTGAAATATTGACGATATGGTAAAATGCGAGAGTTCCGGGTAAAATTAGATTTTGCGTTTTACCGTATCGTCAATATTTCAAATAAGATAAGAATAAGATAAAATAAGAAAACTTTATTTTGATTCGGCACATAAATGACCAGCAGATGTCGCTAAAATCGACACTTCCGTAGCTTTAATTCGAGTTTTCAAAGAAGGTGTTTAAATGTTTAGAGTTTACATTTAACAACCCCACCGTTTCTTTAGTATAACCACGATTTACCAGCAAAGAAGGTGTTTAAATGTTTAGAGTTTACATTTAACAACCCCACGATTTCTTTGGTATGACCACGACCTACCATCGAAGAGGGTGTTTAAATGTATAGAGTTTATATTTAACAACCCCAAGGTTTCCTTGGTATGACCACGACCTACCATCGAAGAGTGTGTTTAAATGAATAGAGTTTACATTTAACAACCCCAAGGTTTCTTTGGTATGACCACGACCTAATACCGAAGAGGGTGTTTAAATGCATAGAGTTTACATTTAACAACCCCACGGTTTCTTTAGTATGACAACGACCTACCATCGAAGAGGGTGTATAAATGTTTACAGTTTACATCTAACAACCCCAAGGTTTCTTTGGTATGACCATGATCTTCCATCAAAGACGGTGTTTAAATGTATAGAGTTTACATCTAACAACCCCACGGTTTCTTTGGTATGACTACGACAGATCATCTAAGAGGGTGTTTAAATGTATAGAGTTTACATTTAACAACCCCACGGTTTCGTTGGTATGACTACGACAGATCATCTAAGAGGGTGTTTAAATGTATAGAGTTTACATTTAACAACCCCACGGTTTCTGTGGCATGACCACGACCTACCATCGAAGAGGGTGTTTAAATGTATAGAGTTTACATTTAACAACCCCACGGTTTCTTTGGTATGACCACGACCTACCATCGAAGAGGGTGTTTAAATGTATAGAGTTTACACTTAACAACCCCACGGTTTCTTTGGTATGACTACGACCTACCATCGAAGAGGGTGCTAAATGTATAGAGTTTACATTTAACAACCCCACGGTTTCTCTGGTATGACCATGACCTACTACCGAAGAGGGTGTTTATATGTTTAGAGTTTACATTTAACAACCCCACGGTTTCTTTGGTATGACCACGACCTACCATCGAAGAGGGTGTTTAAATGTATAGAGCTTACATTTAACAACCCCACGGTTTCTTTGGTATGACAATGACCTACCATCGAAGAGGGTGTTTAAATGTATAGAGTTTACATTTAACAACCCCACGGTTTCTTTGATATGACCACGACCTACCATCGAAGAGGGTGTTTAAATGTATAGAGTTTACATTTAACAACCTCACGGTTTCTTTGGTATGACCAAGACCTACCATCGAAGAGGGTGTTTAAATGTATAGAGTTTACATTTAACAACCCCACGGTTTCTTTGGTATGACCACGACCTACCATCGAACAGGGTGTTTAAATGTATAGAGTTTACATCTAACAATCCCACGGTTTCTTTGGTATGACCACGACCTACCATCGAAGAGGGTGTTTAAATGTATAGAGTTTACATTTAACAACCCCACGGTTTCTTTGGTATGACCACGACCTACCATTGAAGAGGGTGTTTAAATATATAGAGTTTACATTTAACAACCCCACGGTTTCTTTGGTATGACCACGACTTACTATCAAAGAGGGTGTTTAAATGTATAGAGTTTACATTTAACAACCCCACGGTTTGTTTGGCATGACCAAGACCTACCATCGAAGAGAGTGTTTAAATATATAGAGTTTACATTTAACAACCCCACGGTTTCTGTGGTATGACCACGACCTACCATACAAGAGGGTGTTTAAATATATAGAGTTTACATTTAACAACCCCACGGTTTCTTTGGTATGACCACGACCTACCATCGAAGAGGGTGTTTAAATATATAGAGTTTACATTTAACAACCCCACGGTTTCTTTGGTATGACCACGACCTACCATCGAAGAGGGTGTTTAAATATATAGAGTTTACATTTAGCAACCCCACGGTTTCTTTGGTATGACCACGACCTATCATCGAAGAAGGTGTTTAAATGTATAGAGTTTCCATTTAACAACCCCACGGTTTCTTTCGTATGACCACGAGCTACTACCGAAGAGGGTGTTTAAATATATAGAGTTTACATTTAACAACCCCACGGTTTCTTTGATATGACCACGATTTACCAGCAAAGAAGGTGTTTAAATGTATAGAGTTTACATTTAACAACCCCACGTTTTCTTTGGTATGACCACGACCTACCATCGAAGAGGGTGTTTAAATGTATAGAGTTTATATTTAACAACCCCAAGGTGTCCTTGGTATGACCACGACCTACCATAGAAGAGTGTGTTTAAATGAATAGAGTTTACATTTAACAACCCCAAGGTTTCTTTGGTATGACCACGACCTACTACCGAAGAGGGTGTTTAAATGCATAGAGTTTACATTTAACAACCCCACGGTTTCTTTTGTATGACAACGACCTACCATCGAAGAGGGTGTATAAATGTTTACAGTTTACATCTAACAACCCCACGGTTTCCTTGGTATGACCATGACCTTCCATCAAAGACGGTGTTTAAATGTATAGAGTTTACATCTAACAACCCCACGGTTTCTTTGGTATGACTACGACAGACCATCTAAGAGGGTGTTTAAATGTATAGAGTTTACATTTAACAACCCCACGGTTTCGTTGGTATGACTACGACAGATCATCTAAGAGGGTGTTTAAATGTATAGAGTTTACATTTAACAACCCCACGGTTTCTGTGGCATGACCACGACCTACCATCGAAGAGGGTATTTAAATGTATAGAGTTTACATTTGACAACCCCACGGTTTCTTTGGTATGACCACGACCTACCATCGAAGAGGGTGTTTAAATGTATAGAGTTTACACTTAACAACCCCACGGTTTCTTTGGTATGACTACGACAGACCATCGAAGAGGGTGCTAAATGTACAGAGTTTACATTTAACAACCCCAGGGTTTCTCTGGTATGACCATGACCTACTACCGAAGAGGGTGTTTATATGTATAGAGTTTACATTTAACAACCCCACGGTTTCTTTGGTATGACCACGACCTACCATTGAAGAGGGTGTTTAAATGTATAGAGTTTACATTTAACAACCCCACGGTTTCTTTGGTATGACCAAGACCTACCATCGAAGAGGGTGTTTAAATGTATAGAGTTTACATTTAACAACCCCACGGTTTCTTTGGTATGACCAAGACCTACCATACAAGAGGGTGTTTAAATGTATAGAGTTTACATCTAACAACCCCACGGTTTCTTTGGTATGACCACGACCTACCATCGAAGAGGGTGTTTAAATGTATAGAGTTTACATCTAACAACCCCACGTTTCTTTGGTATGACCACGACCTACCATCCAACAGGGTGTTTAAATGTATAGAGTTTACATCTAACAACCCCACAGTTTCTTTGGTATGACCACGACCTACCATCGAAGAGGGTGTTTAAATGTATAGAGTTTACATTTAACAACCCCACGGTTTCTTTGGTATGACCACGACCTACCATTGAAGAGGGTGTTTCAATATATAGAGTTTACATTTAACAACCCCACGGTTTCTTTGGTATGACCACGACTTACTATCAGAGGGTGTTTAAATGTATAGAGTTTACATTTAACAACCCCACGGTTTCTTTGGTATGACCACGACCTACCATCGAAGAGGGTGTTTAAATGTATAGAGTTTACATTTAACAACCCCACGGTTTGCTTGGCATGACCAAGACCTACCATCGAAGAGAGTGTTTAAATATATAGAGTTTACATTTAACAACCCCACGGTTTCTGTGGTATGACCACGACCTACCATACAAGAGGGTGTTTAAATGTATAGAGTTTACATTTAACAACCCCAAGGTTTCTTTGGTATGACCACGACCTACCATCGAATAGGATGTTTAAATATATAGAGTTTACATTTAACAACCCCACGGTTTCTTTCGTATGACCACGACCTACCATCGAAGAGGGTGTTTAAATATATAGAGTTTACATTTAACAACCACACGGTTTCTTTGGTATGACCACGACCTACCATCGAAGAGTTCGTTTAAATGTATAGAGTTTACATTTAGCAACCCCACGGATTCTTTGGTATGACCACGACCTATCATCGAAGAAGGTGTTTAAATGTATAGAGTTTCCATTTAACAACCCCACGGTTTCTTTCGTATGACCACGAGCTACTACCGAAGAGGGTGTTTAAATATATAGAGTTTACATTTAACAACCCCACGGTTTCTTTGGTATGACCACGACTTACCATTAAAGAGGGTGTTTAAATGTATAGAGTTTACATTTAACAATCCCACGGTTTCTTTGGTATGACCACGACCTACCATCGAAGAGGGTGTTTAAATGTATAGAGTTTACATTTAGCAACCCCACGGTTTCTTTGGTATGACCACGACCTATAATCGAAGAGGGTGTTTAAATGTATAGAGTTTACATTTAACAACCTCACGGTTTCTTTGGTATGACCACGACCTACCATCGAAGAGGGTGTTTAAATGTATAGAGTTTTCATTTAACAACCCCACGGTTTCTTTGGCATGACCAAGACCTACCATCGAAGAGAGTGTTTAAATGTATAGAGTTTACATTTAACAACCCCACGGTTTCTGTTGTATGACCACGACCTACCATCGAAGAGGGTGTTTAAATGTATAGAGTTTACATTTAACAACCCACGGTTTCTTTGGTATGACCACGACCTACCATCGAAGAGGGTGTTTAAATGTATAGAGTTTACATTTAATAACTCCACGGTTTCTTTGGTATGACCACGACCTACCATTGAAGAGGGTGTTTAAATGTATAGAGTTTACATTTAGCAACCTCACGGTTTCTTTGGTATGACCACAACCTATAATCGAAGAGAGTGTTTAAATGTATAGAGTTTACATTTAACAACCCCACGGTTTCTTTGGTATGACCACGACCTACCATCGAAGAGGGTGTTTAAATGTATAGAGTTTACATTTAACAACCCCACGGTTTATTTGGTATGACCACGACCTACCATCGAAGTGGGTGTTTAAATGTATAGAGTTTACATTTAGCAACCCCACGGTTTCTCTGGTATGACCACGATATACCATCGAAGAAGTTGTTTAAATGTATAGAGTTTACATTTAACAACCACACGGTTTCTTTGGTATGACCACAACCTATAATCGAAGAGGGTGTTTAAATGTATAGAGTTTACATTTAACAACCTCACGGTTTCTTTGGTATGACCACGACCTACCATCGAAGAGGGTGTTTAAATGTATAGAGTTTACATTTAACAACCCCACGGTTTCTTTCGTATGACCACGAGCTACTACCGAAGAGGGTGTTTAAATATATAGAGTTTACATTTAACAACCCCACGGTTTCTTTGGTATGACCACGACTTACCATTAAAGAGGGTGTTTAAATGTATAGAGTTTACATTTAACAATCCCACGGTTTCTTTGGTATGACCACGACCTACCATCGAAGAGGGTGTTTAAATGTATAGAGTTTACATTTAGCAACCCCACGGTTTCTTTGGTATGACCACGACCTATAATCGAAGAGGGTGTTTAAATGTATAGAGTTTACATTTAACAACCTCACGGTTTCTTTGGTATGACCACGACCTACCATCGAAGAGGGTGTTTAAATGTATAGAGTTTTCATTTAACAACCCCACGGTTTCTTTGGCATGACCAAGACCTACCATCGAAGAGAGTGTTTAAATGTATAGAGTTTACATTTAACAACCCCACGGTTTCTGTTGTATGACCACGACCTACCATCGAAGAGGGTGTTTAAATGTATAGAGTTTACATTTAACAACCCACGGTTTCTTTGGTATGACCACGACCTACCATCGAAGAGGGTGTTTAAATGTATAGAGTTTACATTTAATAACTCCACGGTTTCTTTGGTATGACCACGACCTACCATTGAAGAGGGTGTTTAAATGTATAGAGTTTACATTTAGCAACCTCACGGTTTCTTTCGTATGACCACAACCTATAATCGAAGAGAGTGTTTAAATGTATAGAGTTTACATTTAACAACCCCACGGTTTCTTTGGTATGACCACGACCTACCATCGAAGAGGGTGTTTAAATGTATAGAGTTTACATTTAACAACCCCACGGTTTATTTGGTATGACCACGACCTACCATCGAAGTGGGTGTTTAAATGTATAGAGTTTACATTTAGCAACCCCACGGTTTCTCTGGTATGACCACGATATACCATCGAAGAAGTTGTTTAAATGTATAGAGTTTACATTTAACAACCACACGGTTTCTTTGGTATGACCACAACCTATAATCGAAGAGGGTGTTTAAATGTATAGAGTTTACATTTAACAACCTCACGGTTTCTTTGGTATGACCACGACCTACCATCGAAGAGGGTGTTTAAATGTATAGAGTTTACATTGAACAACCTCGCGGTTTATTTGGTATGACCAAGACCTACCATCGAAGAGGGTGTTTAAATGTATAGAGCTTACATCTAACAACCCCACGGTGTCTTTATTATGACCACCACCAACCATCGAACAGGGTGTTTAAATGTATAGAGTTTACATTTAACAACCCCACGGTTTCTTTGGTATGACCACGACCTATAATCGAATAGGGTGTTTAAATGTATAGAGTTTACATTTAACAACCTCACGGTTTCTTTGGTATGACCACGACCTACCATTGAAGAGGGTGTTTAAATGTATAGAGTTTTCATTTAACAACCCCCACGGTTTCTTTGGCATGACCAAGACCTACCATCGAAGAAAGTGTTTAAATTTATAGAGTTTACATTTAACAACCCCACGGTTTCTCTGGTATGACCACGATATACCATCGAAGAAGGTGTTTAAATGTATAGAGTTTACATTTAGCAACCTCACGGTTTCTTTGGTATGACCACAACCTATATTCGAAGAGGGTGTTTAAATGTATAGAGTTTACATTTAACAACCCCACGGTTTCTTTGGTATGACCACGACCTACCATCGAAGAGGGTGTTTAAGTGTATAGAGTTTACATTTAGCAACCCCACGGTTTATTTGGTATGACCACGACCTACCATCGAAGAGGGTGTTTAAATGTATAGAGTTTACATTTAACAACCCCACGGTTCCTTTCGCATGACCACGAGCTACTACCGAAGAGGGTGTTTAAATATATAGAGTTTACATTTAACAACCCCACGGTTTCTTTGGTATGACCACGACTTACCATCAAAGTGGGTGTTTAAATGTATAGAGTTTACATTTAACAACCCCACGGTTTCTTTGGTATGACCACGACCTACCATCGAAGAGGGTGTTTAAATGTATAGAGTTTACATTTAGCAATCCCACGGTTTCTTTGGTATGACCACGACCTATAATTGAAGAGGGTGTATAAATGTATAGAGTTTACATTTAACAACCCCACGGTTTCTTTGGTATGACCACGGCCTACCATCGAAGAGGGTGTTTAAATTTATAGAGTTTACATTTAACAATCCCACGGTTTCTCTAGTATGACCACGATATACCATCGAAGAAGTTGTTTAAATGTATAGAGTTTACATTTAACAACCCCACGGTTTCTTTGGTATGACCACGACCTACCATCGAACAGGGTGTTTAAATGTATAGAGTTTACATTTAACAACCCCACGGTTTCTTTGGTATGACCACGACCTACCATTGAAGAGGGTGTTTAAATATATAGAGTTTACATTTAACAACCCCACGGTTTCTTTGGTATGACCACGACTTACTATCAAAGAGGGTGTTTAAATGTATAGAGTTTACATTTAACAACCCCACGGTTTCTTTGGTATGACCAAGACCTACCATCGAAGAGAGTGTTTAAATATATAGAGTTTACATTTAACAACCCCACGGTTTCTGAGGTATGACCACGACCTACCATACAAGAGGGTGTTTAAATGTATAGAATTTACATTTAACAACCCCACGGTTTCTTTGGTATGACCACGACTTACCATCGAAGAGGGTGTTTAAATATATAGAGTTTACATTTAACAACCCCACGGTTTCTTTGGTATGACCACGACCTACCATCGAAGAGGGTGTTTAAATATATATAGTTTACATTTAACAACCACACGGTTTCTTTGGTATGACCACGACCTACCATCGAAGAGTTTGTTTAAATGTATAGAGTTTACATTTAGCAACCCCACGGTTTCTTTGGTATGACCACGACCTATCATCGAAGAAGGTGTTTAAATGTATAGAGTTTCCATTTAACAACCCCACGGTTTCTTTCGTATGACCACGAACTACTACCGAAGAGGGTGTTTAAATATATAGAGTTTACATTTAACAACCCCACGCTTTCTTTGGTATGACCACGACTTACCATCAAAGAGGGTTTTTAAATGTATAGAGTTTACATTTAACAACCCCACGGTTTCTTTGGTATGACCACGACCTACCATCGAAGAGGGTGTTTAAATGTATAGAGTTTACATTTAGCAACCCCACGGTTTCTTTGGTATGACCACGACCTATAATTGAAGAGGGTGTTTAAATGTATAGAGTTTACATTTAACAACCTCACGGTTTCTTTGGTATGACCACGACCTACCATCGAAGAGGGTGTTTAAATGTATAGAGTTTTCATTTAGCAACCCCACGGTTTCTTTGGCATGACCACGACCTACCATCGAAGAGAGTGTTTAAATGTATAGAGTTTACATTTAACAACCCCACGGTTTCTGTGGTATGACCACGACCTACCATCGAAGAGGGTGTTTAAATGTATAGAGTTTACATTTAGCAACCCCACGGTTTCTTTGGTATGACCACGACGTATAATCGAAGAGGGTGTTTAAATGTATAGAGTTTACATTTAACAACCTCACGGTTTCTTTGGTATGACCACGACCTACCATCGAAGAGAGTGTTTAAATGTATAGAGTTTTCATTTAACAACCCCACGGTTTCTTTGGCATGACCAAGACCTACCATCGAAGAGAGTGTTTAAATGTATAGAGTTTACATTTAATAACCCCACGGTTTATTTGGTATGACCACGACCTACCATCGAAGAGAGTGTTTAAATATATAGAGTTTATATTTAACAACCCCACGGTTTCTTTGGTATGACCACGACCTACCATCGAAGAGAGTGTTCAAATGTATAGAGTTTACATTTAACAACCCCACGATTTCTTTCGTATGACCACGAGCTACTGCCGAAGAGGGTGTTTAAATATATAGAGTTTACATTTAGCAACCCGACGGTTTCTTTGGTATGACCACGACTAACCATCGAAGAGGGTGTTTAAATGTATAGAGTTTACATTTTGCAACCCCACGGTTTCTTTGGTATGACCACGACCTACCATCGAAGAGGGTGTTTAAATGTATAGAGTTTACATTTAACAACCTCACGATTTCTTTGGTATGACCACGACCTACCATCGAAGAGGGTGTTTAAATGTATAGAATTTACATTTAACAACCCCACGGTTTCTTTGGTATGACCACGACCTACCATCGAAGAGGGTGCTTAAATGTATAGAGTTTACATTTAACAACCCCACAGTTTCTTTGGTATGACCACGACCTACCATCGAAGAGGGTGTTTAAATGTATAGAGTTTACATTTAACAATCCCACGGTTTCTCTGGTATGACCACGACCTACCATCGAAGAGGGTGTATAAATGTATAGAGTTTACATTTAACAACCCCACGGTTTCTTTGGTATGACCACGGCCTACCATCGAAGAGGGTGTTTAAATTTATAGAGTTTACATTTAACAACCCCACGGTTTCTCTAGTATGACCACGATATACCATCGAAGAAGTTGTTTAAATGTATAGAGTTTACATTTAACAACCCCACGTTTCTTTGGTATGACCACGACCTACCATCGAAGAGTTTGTTTAAATGTATAGAGTTTACATTTAGCAACCCCACGGTTTCTTTGGTATGACCACGACCTATCATCGAAGAAGGTGTTTAAATGTATAGAGTTTCCATTTAACAACCCCACGGTTTCTTTCGTATGACCACGAACTACTACCGAAGAGGGTGTTTAAATATATAGAGTTTACATTTAACAACCCCACGCTTTCTTTGGTATGACCACGACTTACCATCAAAGAGGGGTTTTAAATGTATAGAGTTTACATTTAACAACCCCACGGTTTCTTTGGTATGACCACGACCTACCATCGAAGAGGGTGTTTAAATGTATAGAGTTTACATTTAGCAATCCCACGGTTTCTTTGGTATGACCACGACCTATAATTGAAGAGGGTGTTTAAATGTATAGAGTTTACATTTAACAACCTCACGGTTTCTTTGGTATGACCACGACCTACCATCGAAGAGGGTGTTTAAATGTATAGAGTTTTCATTTAGCAACCCCACGGTTTCTTTGGCATGACCACGACCTACCATCGAAGAGAGTGTTTAAATGTATAGAGTTTACATTTAACAACCCCACGGTTTCTGTGGTATGACCACGACCTACCATCGAAGAGGGTGTTTAAATGTATAGAGTTTACATTTAGCAACCCCACGGTTTCTTTGGTATGACCACGACGTATAATCGAAGAGGGTGTTTAAATGTATAGAGTTTACATTTAACAACCTCACGGTTTCTTTGGTATGACCACGACCTACCATCGAAGAGAGTGTTTAAATGTATAGAGTTTTCATTTAACAACCCCACGGTTTCTTTGGCATGACCAAGACCTACCATCGAAGAGAGTGTTTAAATGTATAGAGTTTACATTTAATAACCCCACGGTTTCTTTGGTATGACCACGACCTACCATCGAAGAGAGTGTTTAAATATATAGAGTTTATATTTAACAACCCCACGGTTTCTTTGGTATGACCACGACCTACCATCGAAGAGAGTGTTCAAATGTATAGAGTTTACATTTAACAACCCCACGATTTCTTTCGTATGACCACGAGCTACTACCGAAGAGGGTGTTTAAATATATAGAGTTTACATTTAGCAACCCGACGGTTTCTTTGGTATGACCACGACTAACCATCGAAGAGGGTGTTTAAATGTATAGAGTTTACATTTTGCAACCCCACGATTTCTTTGGTATGACCACGACCTACCATCGAAGAGGGTGTTTAAATGTATAGAGTTTACATTTAACAACCTCACGATTTCTTTGGTATGACCACGACCTACCATCGAAGAGGGTGTTTAAATGTATAGAATTTACATTTAACAACCCCACGGTTTCTTTGGTATGACCACGACCTACCATCGAAGAGGGTGCTTAAATGTATAGAGTTTACATTTAACAACCCCACAGTTTCTTTGGTATGACCACGACCTACCATCGAAGAGGGTGTTTAAATGTATAGAGTTTACATTTAACAATCCCACGGTTTCTCTGGTATGACCACGACCTACCATCGAAGAGGGTGTATAAATGTATAGAGTTTACATTTAACAACCCCACGGTTTCTTTGGTATGACCACGGCCTACCATCGAAGAGGGTGTTTAAATTTATAGAGTTTACATTTAACAACCCCACGGTTTCTCTAGTATGACCACGATATACCATCGAAGAAGTTGTTTAAATGTATAGAGTTTACATTTAACAACCCCACGTTTCTTTGGTATGACCACGACCTACCATCGAAGAGGGTGTTTAAATGTATAGAGTTTACATTTAACAACCCCACGGTTTCTTTGGTATGACAACGACCTACCATTGAAGAGGGTGTTTAAATATATAGAGTTTACATTTAACAACCCCACGGTTTCTTTGGTATGACCACGACTTACTATCAAAGAGGGTGTTTAAATGTATAGAGTTTACATTTAACAACCTCACGGTTTCTTTGGTATGACCACGACTTACTATCAAAGAGGGTGTTTAAATGTATAGAGTTTACATTTAACAACCCCACGGTTTCTTTGGTATGACCAAGACCTACCATCGAAGAGAGTGTTTAAATATATAGAGTTTACATTTAACAACCCCACGGTTTCTGTGGTATGACCACGACCTACCATACAAGAGGGTGTTTAAATGTATAGAATTTACATTTAACAACCCCACGGTTTCTTTGGTATGACCACGACTTACCATCGAAGAGGGTGTTTAAATATATAGAGTTTACATTTAACAACCCCACGGTTTCTTTGGTATGACCACGACCTACCATCGAAGAGGGTGTTTAAATATATAGAGTTTACATTTAACAACCACACGGTTTCTTTGGTATGACCACGACCTACCATCGAAGAGTTTGTTTAAATGTATAGAGTTTACATTTAGCAACCCCACGGTTTCTTTGGTATGACCACGACCTATCATCGAAGAAGGTGTTTAAATGTATAGAGTTTCCATTTAACAACCCCACGGTTTCTTTCGTATGACCACGAACTACTACCGAAGAGGGTGTTTAAATATATAGAGTTTACATTTAACAACCCCACGCTTTCTTTGGTATGACCACGACTTACCATCAAAGAGGGTTTTTAAATGTATAGAGTTTACATTTAACAACCCCACGGTTTCTTTGGTATGACCACGACCTACCATCGAAGAGGGTGTTTAAATGTATAGAGTTTACATTTAACAACCTCACGGTTTCTTTGGTATGACCACGACCTACCATCGAAGAGGGTGTTTAAATGTATAGAGTTTTCATTTAGCAACCCCACGGTTTCTTTGGCATGACCACGACCTACCATCGAAGAGAGTGTTTAAATGTATAGAGTTTACATTTAACAACCCCACGGTTTCTGTGGTATGACCACGACCTACCATCGAAGAGGGTGTTTAAATGTATAGAGTTTACATTTAACAACCCCACGGTTTCTTTGCTATGACCACGACCTACCATCGAAGAGGGTGTTTAAATGTATAGAGTTTACATTTAACAACCCCACGGTTTCTTTGGTATGACCACGACCTACCATTGAAGAGGGTGTTTAAATATATAGAGTTTACATTTAACAACCCCACGGTTTCTTTGGTATGACCACGACTAACTATCAAAGAGGGTGTTTAAATGTATAGAGTTTACATTTAACAACCCCACGGTTACTTTGGTATGACCACGACCTACCATCGAAGAGGGTGTTTAAATGTATAGAGTTTACATTTAGCATCCCCACGGTTTCTTTGGTATGACAACGACCTATAATCGAAGAGGGTGTTTAAATGTATAGAGCTTACATTTAACAACCTCACGGTTTCTTTGGTATGACCAAGACCTACCATCGAAGAGAGTGTTTAAATATATAGAGTTTACATTTAACAACCGCACGGTTTCTGTGGTATGACCACGACCTACCATCGAAGAGGGTGTTTAAATGTATAGAATTTACATTTAACAACCCCACGGTTTCTTTGGTATGACCACGACTTACCATCGAAGAGGGTGTTTAAATATATAGAGTTTACATTTAACAACCCCACGGTTTCTTTGGTATGACCACGACCTACCATCGAAGAGGGTGTTTAAATATATAGAGTTTACATTTAACAACCACACGGTTTCTTTGGTATGACCACGACCTACCATCGAAGAGTTTGTTTAAATGTATAGAGTTTACATTTAACAACTCCACGGTTTCTTTGGTATGACCACGACCTATCATCGAAGAAGGTGTTTAAATGTATAGAGTTTCCATTTAACAACCCCACGGTTTCTTTCGTATGACCACGAGCTACTACCGAAGAGGGTGTTTAAATATATAGAGTTTACATTTAACAACCCCACGGTTTCTTTGGTATGACCACGACTTACCATCAAAGAGGGTGTTTAAATGTATAGAGTTTACATTTAACAACCCCACGTTTCTTTGGTATGACCACGACCTACCATCGAAGAGTTTGTTTAAATGTATAGAGTTTACATTTAGCAACCCCACGGTTTCTTTGGTATGACCACGACCTATAATTGAAGAGGGTGTTTAAATGTATAGAGTTTACATTTAACAACCTCACTGTTTCTTTGGTATGACCACGACCTACCATCGAAGAGGGTGTTTAAATGTATAGAGTTTTCATTTAGCAACCCCACGGTTTCTTTGGCATGACCAAGACCTACCATCGAAGAGAGTGTTTAAATGTATAGAGTTTACATTTAACAACCCCACGGTTTCTGTGGTATGACCACGACCTACCATCGAAGAGGGTGTTTAAATGTATAGAGTTTACATTTAACAACCCCACGGTTTCTTTGCTATGACCACGACCTACCATCGAAGAGGGTGTTTAAATGTATAGAGTTTACATTTAATAACTCCACGTTTCTTTGGTATGACCACGACCTACCATTGAAGAGGGTGTTTAAATGTATAGAGTTTACATTTAGCAACCTCACGGTTTCTTTGGTATGACCACAACCTATAATCGAAGAGAGTGTTTAAATGTATAGAGTTTACATTTAACAACCCCACGGTTTCTTTGGTATGACCACGACAGACCATCGAAGAGGGTGTTTAAATGTATAGAGTTTACATTTAACAACCCCACGGTTTCTTTGGTATGACCACGACCTACCATCGAAGAGGGTGTTTAAATGTATAGAGTTTACATTTAACAACCCCACGGTTTCTCTGGTATGACCACGATATACCATCGAAGAAGGTGTTTAAATGTATAGAGTTTACATTTAACAACCCCACGGTTTCTTTGGTATGACCACAACCTATAATCGAAGAGGGTGTTTAAATGTATAGAGTTTACATTTAACAACCTCACGGTTTCTTTGGTATGACCACGACCTACCATCGAAGAGGGTGTTTAAATGTATAGAGTTTACATTTAACAACCCCACGGTTTCTTTGGTATGACCACGACTTACCATCGAAGAGGGTGTTTAAATATATAGAGTTTACATTTAATAACCCCACGGTTTCTTTGGTATGACCACGACCTACCATCGAAGAGGGTGTTTAAATATATAGAGTTTACATTTAACAACCACACGGTTTCTTTGGTATGACCACGACCTACCATCGAAGAGTTTGTTTAAATGTATAGAGTTTACATTTAGCAACCCCACGGTTTCTTTGGTATGACCACGACCTATCATCGAAGAAGGTGTTTAAATGTATAGAGTTTCCATTTAACAACCCCACTGTTTCTTTCGTATGACCACGAGCTACTACCGAAGAGGGTGTTTAAATATATAGAGCTTACATTTAACAACCCCACGGTTTCTTTCGTATGACCACGACTTACCATCAAAGAGGGTGTTTAAATGTATAGAGTTTACATTTAGCAACCCCACGGTTTCTTTGGTATGACCACGACCTATAATCGAAGAGGGTGTTTAAATGTATAGAGTTTACATTTAACAACCTCACGGTTTCTTTGGCATGACCAAGACCTACCATCGAAGAGAGTGTTTAAATGTATAGAGTTTACATTTAACAACCCACGGTTTCTGTGGTATGACCACGACCTACCATCGAAGAGGGTGTTTAAATGTATAGAGTTTACATTTAACAACCCCACGGTTTCTTTGGTATGACCACGACCTACCATCGAAGAGGGTGTTAAAATGTATAGAGTTTACATTCAATAACTGCACGGTTTCTTTGGTATGACCACGACCTACCATCGAAGAGGGTGTTTAAATGTATAGAGTTTACATTTAGCAACCTCACGGTTTCTTTGGTATGACCACAACCTATAATCGAAGAGAGTGCTTAAATGTATAGAGTTTACATTTAACAACCCCACGGTTTCTTTGGTATGACCACGACCTACCATCGAAGAGGGTGTTTAAATGTATAGAGTTTACATTTAGCAACCCCACGGTTTCTTTGGTATGACCACGACCTATCATCGAAGAAGGTGTTTAAATGTATAGAGTTTCCATTTAACAACCCCACTGTTTCTTTCGTATGACCACGAGCTACTACCGAAGAGGGTGTTTAAATATATAGAGCTTACATTTAACAACCCCACGGTTTCTTTCGTATGACCACGACTTACCATCAAAGAGGGTGTTTAAATGTATAGAGTTTACATTTAGCAACCCCACGGTTTCTTTGGTATGACCACGACCTATAATCGAAGAGGGTGTTTAAATGTATAGAGTTTACATTTAACAACCTCACGGTTTCTTTGGCATGACCAAGACCTACCATCGAAGAGAGTGTTTAAATGTATAGAGTTTACATTTAACAACCCACGGTTTCTGTGGTATGACCACGACCTACCATCGAAGAGGGTGTTTAAATGTATAGAGTTTACATTTAACAACCCCACGGTTTCTTTGGTATGACCACGACCTACCATCGAAGAGGGTGTTAAAATGTATAGAGTTTACAGTTAATAACTCGACGGTTTCTTTGGTATGACCACGACCTACCATTGAAGAGGGTGTTTAAATGTATAGAGTTTACATTTAGCAACCTCACGGTTTCTTTGGTATGACCACAACTTATAATCGAAGAGAGTGCTTAAATGTATAGAGTTTACATTTAACAACCCCACGGTTTCTTTGGTATGACCACGACATACCATCGAAGAGGGTGTTTAAATGTATAGAGTTTACATTTAACAGCCCCACGGTTTATTTGGTATGACCACGACCTACCATCGAAGAGGGTGTTTAAATGTATAGAGTTTACATTTAACAACCCCACGGTTTCTCTGGTATGACCACGATATACCATCGAAGAAGGTGTTTAAATGTATAGAGTTTACATTTAACAACCCCACGGTTTCCTTGGTATGACCACAACCTATAATCGAAGAGGGTGTTTAAATGTATAGAGTTTACATTTAACAACCTCACGGTTTCTTTGGTATGACCACGACCTACCATCGAAGAGGGTGTTTAAATGTATAGAGTTTACATTTAACAACCCAGCGGTTTTTTTGGTATGACCACCACCTACCATCGAAGAGGGTGTTTACATGTATAGAGTTTACATTTAACAACCCCACGGTTTCTCTGGTATGACCACGATATATCATCGAAGAAGGTGTTTAAATGTATAGAGTTTACATTTAACAACCCCACGGTTTCTTTGGTATGACCACGACCTACCATCGAAGAGAGTGTTTAAACATATAGAGTTTACATTTAACAACCCCACGGTTTCTTTGGTATGACCACGACCTACCATAGAAGAGGGTGTTTAAATGTATAGAGCTTACATCTAACAACCCCACGGTGTCTTTATTATGACCACCACCAACCATCGAACAGGGTGTTTAAATGTATAGAGTTTACATTTAACAACCCCACGGTTTCTTTCGTATGACCACGAACTACTACCGAAGAGGGTGTTTAAATGTATAGAGTTTACATTTAACAACCCCACGGTTTCTTTGGTATGACCACGACTTACCATCAAAGAGGGTGTTTAAATATATAGAGTTTACATTTAACAACCCCACGGTTTCTTTGGTATGACCACGACCTACCATCGAAGAGGGTGTTTAAATGTATAGAGTTTACATTTAACAACCTCACTGTTTCTTTGGTATGACCACGACCTACCATCGAAGAGGGTGTTTAAATGTATAGAGTTTTCATTTAACAACCCCACGGTTTCTTTGGCATGACCAAGACCTACCATCGAAGAAAGTGTTTAAATGTATAGAGTTTACATTTAACAACCCCACGGTTTCTGTGGTATGACCACGACCTACCATCGAAGAGGGTGTTTAAATGTATAGAGTTTACATTTAACAACCCCACGGTTTCTTTGGTATGACCACGACCTACCATCGAAGAGGGTGCTTAAATGTATAGAGTTTACATTTAACAACCCCACGGTTTCTCTGGTATGACCACGATATACCATCGAAGAAGGTGTTTCAATGTATAGAGTTTACATTTAGCAACCTCACGGTTTCTTTGGTATGACCACAACCTATATTCGAAGAGGGTGTTTAAATGTATAGAGTTTACATTTAACAACCCCACGGTTTCTTTGGTATGACCACGACCTACCATCGAAGAGGGTGTTTAAGTGTATAGAGTTTACATTTAACAACCCCACGGTTTATTTGGTATGACCACGACCTACCATCGAAGAGGGTGTTTAAATGTATAGAGTTTACATTTAGCAACCCCACGGTTTCTTTCGCATGACCACGATCTACTACCGAAGAGGGTGTTTAAATATATAGAGTTTACATTTAACAACCCCACGGTTTCTTTGGTATCACCACGACTTACCATCAAAGATGGTGTTTAAATGTATAGAGTTTACATTTAACAACCCCACGGTTTCTTTGGTATGACCACGACCTACCATCGAAGAGGGTGTTTAAATGTATAGAGTTTACATTTAGCAACCCCACGGTTTCTTTGGTATGACCACGACCTATAATCGAAGAGGGTGTTTAAATGTATAGAGTTTACATTTAACAACCTCACGGTTTCTTTGGTATGACCACGACCTACCATCGAAGAGGGTGTTTAAATGTATAGAGTTTTCATTTAACAACCCCACGGTTTCTTTGGCATGACCAAGACCTACCATCGAAGAGAGTGCTTAAATGTATAGAGTTTACATTTAACAACCCCACGGTTTCTGTGGTATGACCACGACCTACCATCGAAGAGGGTGTTTAAATGTATAGAGTTTACATTTAACAACCCCACGGTTTCTTTGGTATGACCACGACCTACCATCGAAGAGGGTGCTTAAATGTATAGAGTTTACATTTAACAACCCCACGGTTTCTCTGGTATGACCACGATATACCATCGAAGAAGGTGTTTAAATGTACAGAGTTTACATTTAGCAACCTCACGGTTTCTTTGGTATGACCACGACCTACCATCGAAGAGAGTTTTTAAATATATAGAGTTTACATTTAACAGCCCCACGGTTACTTTGGTATGACCACGACCTACCATCGAAGAGAGTGTTTAAATGTATAGAGTTTACATTTAACAACCCCACGATTTCTTTCGTATGACCACGAGCTACTACCGAAGAGGATGTTTAAATATATAGAGTTTACATTTAACAACCCGACGGTTTCTTTGGTATGATCACGACTAACCATCAAAGAGGGTGTTTAAATGTATAGAGTTTACATTTAACAACCCCACGGTTTCTTTGGTATGACCACGACCTACCATCGAAGAGGGTGTTTAAATGTATAGAGTTTACATTTAGCAACCCCACGGTTTCTTTGGTATGACCACGACCTATAATCGAAGAGGGTGTTTAAATGTATAGAGTTTACATTTAACAACCTCACGGTTTCTTTGGTATGACCACGACCTACCATCGAAGAGGGTGTTTAAATGTATAGAATTTACATTTAACAACCCCACGGTTTCTTTGATATGACCACGACCTACCATCGAAGAGGGTGCTTAAATGTATAGAGTTTACATTTAACAACCCCATGGTTTCTTTGGTATGACCACGACCTACCATCGAAGAGGGTGTTTAAATGTATAGAGTTTACATTTAACAATCCCACGGTTTCTCTGGTATGACCACGACCTACCATCGAAGAGGGTGTATAAATGTATAGAGTTTACATTTTACAACCCCACGGTTTCTTTGGTATGACCACGACCTACCATCGAAGAGGGTGTTTAAATATATAGAGTTTACATTTAACAACCCCACGGTTTATTTAGTATGACCACGACCTACCATCGAAGAGGGTGCTTAAATGTATAGAGTTCACATTTAACAACCCCACGGTTTATTTGGTATGACCACGACCTACCATCGAAGAGGGTGTTTAAATGTATAGAGTTTACATTTAACAACCCCACGGTTTCTCTGGTATGACCACGATATACCATCGAAGAAGGTGTTTAAATGTATAGAGTTTACATTTAACAACCCCACGGTTTCTTTGGTATGACTACGACCTACCATCGAAGAGGGTGCTTAAATGTATAGAGTTTACATTTAACAACCCCACGGTTTCTTTGGTATGACCACGACCTACCATCGAAGAGGGTGCTTAAATGTATAGAGTTTACATTTAACAACCCACGGTTTATTTGGTATGACCACGACCTACCATCGAAGAGGGTGTTTAAATGTATAGAGTTTACATTTAACAACCCCACGGTTTCTTTCGTATGACCACGACCTACCATCGAAGAGGGTGCTTAAATGCATAGAGTTTACATTTAACAACCCCACGGTTTATTTGGTATGACCACGACCTACCATCGAAGAAGGTGTTTAAATGTATAGAGCTTACATTTAACAACCCCACGGTTTCTCTGGTATGACCACGATATACCATCGAAGAAGGTGTTTAAATGTATAGAGTTTACATTTAACAACCCCACGGTTTCTTTGGTATGACCACGACCTACCATCGGTTTCTAGATTTGCAGAATTTCTTCCATTGATATATCCTCCAGAGCTGGAAGTTAAAGAGACCACAGATACAGCTTCGTCCGCATCATTTTTGGACTTATACCTCGAATTTGACGACAGTGGCCAACTCAGTATTTGTTTTATCAAAGTGTGACATAAAAATGTTTTTGACATTTACTTCACTGAATATGGTACTGCTCTGACAACTATTTTACCTATTTTGTTCCTGTTGACAGCCGGAACCTTTGAACCGTAATGAAAGCGGGAGGTTTGGCGCTTTAAAATCTGATTCAACCCACCATTTCTTTAGAAATGCCTGTACCAAGTCAGGGTCATTACGGTTTTCACAGTTTTCCGGTTGTTGACTGATTTTGTCTGTTTATATAATTATGAGTTTTGACTTTCCCTTTGTAAGATTGTTCGGAGTTCGGTAATTTTGTTATTACCTTTATTCACATGAATGACGATTGAGCAATGACAAATTAAATATACCAATATAAGAAAAGTAACTCTTACATTCATCGATTTCAAAATGCAGACCCGAAACCCAAAGACAGTACTGTTAGTTAGTTGAATCAATAATTTAAAAAAAAAGAAGATAAAGCGAGATTTGAATTAATATTCTAATTGTAATAAAAATCACATCGATTTGAATACGCATTGAATAAAAAGATCATTTAAATTTAATTTGATATCTACGTTTTTCGAACAGCACCAGTGGTGTAATGGTTAGCGTGCTCGCCTCCAGTGCGGTAGATTGTGGGTTCGATCCCCGGTCGGGTCAAACCAAAGACTATAAAATTGGTATTTGTTGCTTCTCATCTAAGCACGCACCATTAAGGAGAAAGAGCAAAGATTGGCTGGCTTGGAATCATAATAATGTGTCCGAGTGAAGCCACATGTCTACTCGCGGACGGTTGTTTCAGTGAGCTAGCACTATAACAATCCAACTAAGCGTGTTGGTCTAATACAAAGCGGACCTCATCATCATCTCATTGAAATTTAACTTGTTCTCGCCATGATATAGCTGAACAATTGCTGAATTGGCGTTAGACAACAAGCACTCACTCACTCTACGTTTTTCGATTCATATAAAGGTCTAAGCGATTTCTAAACGTTTAATGTACTAACCAAACACCATCCAGCATCCAAGCACACACACACACATACATTTTCCTCATTTCTTTGTATTCGTTTAATATTTTCAGCTTTGTCTGTTATTTGATAAAATTGTATTTTTCTTGTTTTCTTGTGCATTCTCAATACAGTCCGACAAAAGTTCAGCACCACCTGACTTGTTTCAATAATATCTTTTCTAATAATGAACTTATTTCTGATTTGAAAGAATCATTAGAAACAATGAAAAAAGATATGGAAAATATGGAAGAAAAGAAAGTTGAATAGTGATAAGATTTGGAAAGTATGGAAGAAAAATCAGTTGAATAGTGAAATAATATGGAAAATATGGAAGAAAAGTAAATTGAAAAGTGAAATGATATGAAAAATATGGAAGAAAGCCAAGCTGAATAGTGAAAAGATATGGAAAATATGAAAGAAAACCAAGTTGAATAGTGAAAAGATATGGAAAATACAGAAGAAACCAAAGTTGAATTGTGAAATGATATGGAAAATATGGAAGAAAGGTAAGTTGAAATGTGAAATGATATGGAAAATATGGAAAATATGGAAGAAAAATATTATTTTTTTTTACAAAACAATTAGTACTGCCTGTAATTTATTTAAGTTTACATTATGCTCTACAGTAAGGGGGAATAACTCTGTATCTGAAGGGATAAATCTGTAATAGGAGGACATAACTCTTTATGTGGGGAATAAGTTACAACTCTGTATGTGCAAGGATAATATTAAAGTAGGGGAAATAACTCTTCATGTGGAGGTTTAACACTGCAGTAGGGGACATAACTCTTTATGTGGAGGAATAAGTTACAACTCTGTATGTACAAGGATAATACTACAGTAGGGGTACATAGTCATGTGTGTGGAGGTTTAACACTGCAGTAGGGGACATAACTATTTATGCGGATAACACTGCCGTAGGGGACATGACTCTGTATCTGAAGGGATAACTCTGTAATAGGGGGCACATCTCTGTATGTGGAGAATAAGTTACAATTCTATGTGCAAGGGTAATATCAAAGTAGGGGGAATAACTTTTTATGTGGAGGCTTACCACTGCAGTAGGGGACACAGCTATTTATGTGGGGATAACACTGTCGTAGGGACACTTATATACAGAGAGTTATTTGCCCTTGGCAGGAAAATAGATATATTTAAACTTATATACAGATATTTACTTGCCTTTGGTAGGTGAATATGTACTAATATCCTGTTCAGGAAGTAAGTTTTCCCACTGCTCTAAAAATAGAACACTGTATTAGGCTGTTATGTAAAATAAATTTGATTGTGGAAATTTGAAACTCATCAAGATAGGAAAATAACTAGCAAAAATTGAATAAAATCTATAATTCTCATAAAAATGTAGATAGATAGGTAGGTAGGTATATGTCTTTGTAAATAGAAGATTAGGTTGATGGTGTTTAATGCCACATTCAACAATATTACAGTGTAGTATACTTTGATTGGAAGACGGTAAAAAAAAATACGCTTGCAGAAAATGTCGCACACAATTTATGTTGCCAAATTCGAGCAGACGATAATTCATCAACATGTACATTTACGACGAGAAAGTCAGTCACATGCACCGGTGCATGTGCTAATGAGATGATACCCAATCGATAAATCGCTCGTTTGTTTACAAAGTGAAAGAAGGATGTTATGTTAGAATTTTGCATAAACCTAAACATAAAATTAATGGAAACGGAAAAAACATGGATTGCAAACCTTTTGGCAACAGGATGCAAGATGTTATAAACCAAACCACGATGAAAAAGATCTGCCAATGTCTCCATCATACGACTCTTTGTATATGACAACATTGCATACCTGGCTGTAAAATATATGAACAAGTTGTGACGTTTGCAACAACATCTCGATAAACTAGCAGTGTCGTAAGAAAAATGGAAAATAGCTTTTCATTTTGAAAAATGCAATGTCCTATATGTCACTCTAAACAAAAAGCTTTTCTTAAAGACCATCAACTCAATTGTTAAAAGAATTTAATAAACAACACTTTAAATGGAAAATTCGTGTAAGAAAACAGGACAACATCGAAATAACCAAATAAAGGGCAGGAAAGGTAAACAGTTCCTGCTCTACTAATGACATTCGTCGTGTTATTTAGAAATGACTAGAACATCATCTTACGCAATGTATGTAATCGTGTTGGAGACCAGTATATGTAATTAAATACAATTTGCGCAAGGGCCCGAGTGGCTCAATGAGTTAGGTAGTTGAATTACCTAACAACTCATACAAGCCTATCACCAATACGGCGTGGGTTCGCGTCCGGCTTTATAAATTACATAAAGGGTGCACTCGACTCGCAGCCGCAAGTGATACATTTACCAGTTGCTTGCCCTTGGTCGGTAGTTCTCTCTGGGTACTCCGGCTTCTTCCACCACTAAAACTGATCTCCATGATATAGCTGAAATATTGCTGAAAGTGGCGCTAAAACACCAAAAATCAAATCAAATCAAATCAATTAAATACAAATAACATAAATAAAGCTTACACTCCATACAAAACAAATGGCAGTAAAAACCAATCGAATATCGTTTTAAGCGGAAACTGTAACGAACATCAAAACACGGAACTGAAAACGTGAAGACATGGAATTGGACAAATAATATATGTACAAACGCTAACAAAATTATCGGTTTTATTTGTCGAAATCTGAACAGCATGTGGCAAGTACTTGCATAACCTCATTATTTCATTAAAAGGGGATTTGACTCCAAAAAGCTAGTATAACCCCGCCACTTTTTATATTTGTGTGCTAGAGATATATATTTTGCCACTTTCTGCGCTATTGATATTTGATTTTGGAATGGCTCCGACAATCTGCTATTTTTTGTTTTTCTCATTTTTTAAATTGACAGACGAAGTCTCAAGTTTCAAAAGGTTTAATATGTCAGACAGGCATGAATCATATTGCTACTTAAAACACGATATTTGTAATGCAAATTAATACTACAATTGTCATATCGGTGTGTCGCATAATTACTTCTTATAAAAATGTATTGGTGTCATGTTATATTTTTTTTTGAGAGAATTGTCGTGTTTCAACTGTATGCCAGCTGGGCCGTTTTTTTACTTCTTATTGTATAACTATTATATAAAAAAATGTTCTTATGCAGTCCATGTGCCATTGAATAATAATAATAATAATATTGTGGGTACTGAAATCAAACTATTTTCAGGTAACAGGATCTATTAAATTAAATCATTATTGAAAGGCAGACCTTTTAAAATATGCATCGTGCCAGTGAGAAAAATAAAGCAATCATCAAAATAATATCGGATGTTTGATTCACATGAATGACGATTGAGCAATGACAAATTAAATATACCAATATAAGAAAAGTAACTCTTACATTCATCGATTTCAAAATGCAGACCCGAAACCCAAAGACAGTACTGTTAGTTAGTTGAATCAATAATTTTAAAAAAAGAAGATAAAGCGAGATTTGAATTAATATTCTAATTGTAATACAAATCACATCTGTATCTGAAGGGGTAAATCTGTAATAAGGGGACATAACTCTTTATGTGGGGAATAAGTTACAACTCTGTATGTGCAAGGATAATACTACAGTAGGGGTACATAACCCTGTGTGTGGAGGTTTAACACTGCAGTAGGGGACATAACTCTTTATGTGGAGGAATAAGTTACAACTCTGTATGTGCAAGGATAATACTACAGTAGGGGTACATAACCCTGTGTGTGGAGGTTTAACACTGCAGTAGGGGACATAACTCTTTATGTGGAGGAATAAGTTACAACTCTGTATGTGCAAGGATAATACTACAGTAGGGGTACATAACCCTGTGTGTGGAGGTTTAACACTGCAGTAGGGGACATAACTCTTTATGTGGAGGAATAAGTTACAACTCTGTATGTGCAAGGATAATACTACAGTAGGGGTATATAACCCTGTGTGTGGAGGTTTAACACTGCAGTAGGGGACATAACTATTTATGCGGGATAACACTGCCGTAGGGGATATAACTCTGTATCTGAAGGGATAAATCTGTAATAGGGGACATACCTCTTTATGTGGGGAATAAATTACAACTATATGTGCAAGGATAATATCAAAGTAGCGGAAAATAACTCTTTATGTGGAGGTTTAACACTGCAGTAGGGAACATAGCTATTGATGTGAGGATAACACTGCCATAGTGATACTTATATACAGAGAGTTATTTGCCCTTGGCAGGAAAATAGATATATTTAAGCTTACATACAGATATTTGCTTGTCTTTCGTAGGTGAATATGTACTAAAATCCTGTTCAGGAAGGAAGTTTTCTTACTGCTCTAAAAATAGAACACTGTGTTAGGCTGTTATGTAAAATAAATTTGATTGTGGAAATTTGAAACTTATCAATATAGGAAAATAACTAGCAAATTTGAATAAAATCTATAATTCTCATAAAAATGTAGATAGATAGGTAGATAGGTATATATCTTTGTAAATAAAGGATTAGGTTGATGATGCTTAATGCCACATTCAACAATATTAGAGTTATATCATGGCAGTTTGTACATAAAGGAGATATCATAACTGTTTATGCTTGTTTCTGATAACTGGAAAACATTGCCCAATACTCTTTTCAAATAGCTGAAGAACACAATATATTTTAGAGCAATGGGAATTCTTTGAAATAAATTTAAATCACACGAGAATTTTAAAACTTAATTATGTTGGGAATATCATTGAGTGAGTTGTGTAAGTGAGTAAGTAAGAAATGAAGAAAATTAAAAGTGAAAAGATTTGGAAAATACAGAAGAAAAGTAAGTTGAATAGTGAAAAGATCGGGAAAATATGGAAGAAAGGTAAGTTGAATAGTGAAAAGATTTGGGAAATACGGAAGAAAGGCAAGTTGAATAGTGAAATGATGTGGAAAATATGGAAGAAAATTGTGAAATGATATGGAAAATATGGAAGAAAATAGTGAAAAGATAGGGAAAATATGGAAAATATGGAATAAAAGTAAATTGAATAGTGAAATGCTTTGGAAATTATGAAGGAAAGATAAGTTGAATAGTGAAATGATATGGAAAACACGGAAGAAATGTAAGCTGAAATGTGAAAAGAGATGGAAAAAAAACAGAGGAAAAGTAAGTTGAATAGTGAAAAGATAGGGAAAATGGGTGGTGGTGGTGGTGGTGGAGGTGGTGGTGGTGGTGATGGCGGCAAACTTTTGTAAGAAATGTAATCATTGAAATGAATAATGTAATTATGAAAATAAAATGGCGGGGAAGGGGCAGATAACCAGTGAAAGGGCTAGTTCGTAGAAAATAATAAGGTTATAGGACGCAGATAATGAAAATAAAATGGCGGGGAAGGGGCAAATAACCAGTAAAAGGGCTAGTTCGTAGAAAATAATAAAGTTATAGGACGCGGATAATGAAAATATAATGGCGGGGAAGGGGCAAATAACCAGTAAAAGGGCTAGTTCGTAGAAAATAATGAGGTTATAGGACGCGGATAATGAAAATGAAATGCTCGCAGGTGAATATGGTCATGGTCTGTCAAAAAGACAAAATGCCAATGACGATTCTGTTACCGTATATATTGTTCGGACGCGGACGTATTACAAGTTACCCTCTCTTCTGATTGGATCAATTCTTACAATCTTTGAAATAAATAATGTAATTATGAAAATAAAATGGCGAGGAGACAACCAGTGAAAGGGCTAGAAAATGATAATAGGACGCGGAATTTCAAAAGAGGTGGTGGTGGTGGCAAACTTTGTAAGAAATGTAATTATTGAAATAAATAATGTAATTATGAAAATAAAATGGCGGGAAAGGGGCAGTTTCCTATGGTTACAGGATGCATATTATTTAATATGGAAGTGAAGCTCCAATAGCCGGAAGATCACTAGGCCAACAGGGATTAGGGTCTACTACGAAGTTAGGCGAGCGCCAATGGTGCGAGAATTAGAACTAAAAACAAGTTTATGGGTGAGGGTCTATTCTTTACAGTTAATTCTATAATATCAATGAGGAAGATCGATTGACGTCACCCAGCTTGCTTATGACGTCACTGAGAGGTTTGAAAGTACCAGAGATCGAAAGATAAATGAAAGGGCTACAAGTTATGAAAAATGTACGAAGTGACGAAAAGGGTACGAAAGGGTTACAAAGATGCTACGAAATCAGCTAGGAAGCTGCGAAAATGGTACGAAGCTACGAAAAAGGTACGAAGCTACGAAAAAGATACAAAGCTACGAAAAGGTACGTAGTTACGAAAAGATACGAAGATACGAAAAAGGAACGAAGCGGTTACGAAATAAGTTACGAAAGGTCTTGGTTACGAAGTTACCAAGTTACGAGATAGTGACGCCACCTATTGGGATAATTTGTTATGTCGTTTAGTGATGCATTATATGAAAACAAAAGGGGCAGATAACCAGGGCTAAATATATGACGCAGACGTCCTAGAGGACACTTCAGAAGGGGTCACGTGCCTTCGGTCACTACATATGTTGCATAATATCCTGTTCCGCATGCGCACACCCTAGGGAACCCGAAGGGGTCAAGTGACCTTTGGTCACTTTCTGTAGCCATGTTACTACTGCACTATTACTAAGAAAAAAGCGCGGGGAAAACCGGGCATGCGCAGAATATACTTCCGGTCAGGGCCGCTTCCGGATAGGGCCTCTTCCGTTCACGTGACTGTCACTTCCGGTCAAAAGGCCCCACTAGGGCGATATTGCGCAACTTACGGTTGCGCATGCGTAGAACATTCTTCCGGAAAGGTCATGTGACTGACGTCACTTCCGGTCACGTGACTTCCAGTAGCACCACCGCACAGCACCACCGCAAATGCGACTTGAGCTGTGCACATATACTACTTAAGACAGGTATATTCCCGGTTTTCTACTTATTCAACAAAAGAACTATCTATAACTATCACTACAATTTTGCATGCAGTCAAAGGAGGACTATTATCATACTGTGACAAAGTATATTCACGTGGTAACATCAATCAAAAGCACCGCGTCGGTGGCGTTATGGTTAGCGTGCTCGCCTCGAGTGCGGTAGATCATGGGTTCGAGCCCCGGTCGGGTCAAACCAAGGACTATAAAATTGGTATTTGTTGCTTCTCCGCTAAGCACGCAGCATTAAGGAGAAAGAGCAAAGATTGGTTGGCTCGGAATCGGAATAATGTGTCTGAATGGAGTGACATTTTTACCCGCGAACTGTTGTTTCAGTGAGCTAGCACTAAAAATATCCAACTCAGCGTGTTGGTCTAGAACAAATCGGACATCATCATCATCTCTTTGATAATTAACTTGTTCTCGCCGTAATATAGCTGAAAAATTGCTGAATTGGCACTCAATCAATCAAAAGTGGATACTGAAAGAAGAGGATAATTTTAATTCTCGAAAATTTCATCTAGCCAAATATTTGACTTTTTTACCTTTTACACTTTCATTTCCTCTTTAAAGTAAATTATTCACAACGCATTTTACTTTAAAAAATGGTGGCAACGTTACAAGTTTATAGTATTGGGACACGAATTAATTTATTTTGTCAAGCACGAAACGAAAGGTAAAAAGTGCTACACATAAAATGAAGTCATCAAAATGTTGGAGTTCCTTATCGATAACATATATTTGTCGAGTTCGAATGGCACATTTTTCAACAAATCATAGCTAGGCATCCCCATGGGAACAAACTATGCACCTCTCCTCTCCAATTTTTTCTATACTCCTATGAGTCTGAGTTTATACAAAAACTTATCATAGACAAAAAAAAAATAGAGAGGCTTAAGCCTTTAATCTCACCCCCAGGTATATTGATGATGTTCTGCCAATTAATAATACGAACTTTGCTAACTGGATTCCATTAATAGAGATTTCTCGATAACTGACGAACGAACGTATCTTCCCGTAACATAGCGAAACAATGTTAATTTACGTAAAGATCTTTTGAGGGAAACCTTATTGCAACATTTGTCTTCAATTGTTCATTGAGTGTAAGTGATTAGATTTTTTTTTCCATTTCGGTGTTTAAAACAGTTAAAAATTAATATCACTGGCCAAATAATGGTTTCACAGTGACATTACAGTCTGCATGCAAAATACATATTTTCCTCAAACGCTATTTATAGATATACTTCAAGGAGGGGTGCTTTTCAAATTTATTTATATATTTTTTAAAGGGATATTAAAGCTCATTTTGATAATTTGTTGTATCTCATGAAAACTTGCAATTGGTTCAATAAAGGCATTTTATATTTTATAAATATTTTTATGGCACATCCCATTAAAATTATCTAAGTTACTTCCCTTTGAAAAGTAAAATTTTTCAGAGTTCATTAATGGTTTAACTATTTGCGCATGCCCTAGAAACAACTGGTCATTCTCGCTAGCCATCATTACACAGTTCACATCATCATCAATTTCATGTTTTGAAACTTCATTTTACAAACACGTAAAAGGATTTCTATACCGATATTTGAAGCGAGAAGTTTACACATAGGATGTGTTAAATTATCTTTTGTGGATGTACATAATTATTGTCTTGGACAAAACAAACTGTTTTATTTTGACATTCTCGTCGATATGAAGTCCGTTACCTAACATGTATATCCATACAGATTCTCTTCAACTTGTGTTACTTAAAACTATAAAACTGGCCAAAACTACAGTTATTCAAAACTCGATTTAGAATCAACCAGGATTTTGATATTCGTTTATTTTGAGGTAAATATTTGACATTAGTTTTGTTCGAATAATAATTACATTACTTCCGTTTTTCATTGAAATGTGACAATATGATTGGTTATGAAGTGGTCACATGATAATAAAAGTGATGTTTCACATCCAAATGAAACTCAAATCCGAACTTGCACGTGCCTCTACGACGACGTCAGATGTAAACAATCAATGGCGTAGTAATTTCCAACAGCAAATAATCTAACACAAATAATATTCACAACGAAAAATTCAACTATATTAAATTTTGGTGTGATTTAAATATAATTATAAGAATTGAATGCATTCTTTTGAAGTTTCATTGGGGTATGAAAGCGTTGATCGAACTACATTTTCAACATGAAGCACTACCGCGCTTCATTGAAAATGTACTTCGGTCAACGCTTTCATACCCCAATGAAACTTCAAAAGAATGCATTCAATTCTTAATTAGTATTATGTCACAACTGCTCATGATCTTCACTTGTGATAAGCAAACATACACACATAGACGCAGGTGTCCAAGTAGGTCAAACTACCATATTTGAATATTCATGAGACACTAATTATAGAAGGCTTACTTAGATTGTACGAGATTTATGAATATTTATTAGACTTTGTTTACAATCAGCATCATGACGCGTGTATTGATAATAGGCAGTTCACACGTAAATAGGTTAAGGACATATGTGAATTCCAATTGCTCTACAAGAAACTTTTCATTTGGGAATGACCCTTTGGTACGTTTTTACGGAATTAGTGGCGGTAGAGTGAATAAGAAGGAACATTGTACCAGATTGGAGAGAGTGATTTCGGATATCCGTCCACATCATTTAGTTTTTCATGCTGGTGGAAACGATTTAGATCAAAACAGCTGTGAGGGTTTTACTGAGGAAATGGTGTTCCGGCTTTTATCCATAATATCATCATGGAAAGGCAGATACAATATTCAGACTATTACTGTCTTACAGCTAGCATGTCGCAGATCTACATACAATGTACCAGTAGACAAATACAACTTTATTGTGTGTCAGTTTAATCAGCATTTAAAACGAGAATTGAAATCCCATTCTACAATTATATACTGGAATCTCCGGAATATGAAAAACTGTATATCCAACATATACTTGAATGGTGTCCATTTCAACGCAGAAGGCAACCTCCGCTATTAAAGGAATGTTAGAGGAGCTATTATAAATGTCATCCGTTCTGTTTGACATAATTAGTTTACTGTTATCATCTGATAAAGTAATTTGTTATTGTTATATGTGAATAATAATTTTACTATTGTAAATTTGCAAGCAGTTTTGGGGTCTTCCTTTTCCTGTTATGCTTTTTGAAAATGCATAGGTACAATGAATAGGTGGTATTTATTGTCTGTTTTACTGGTGCATATTTTTGTTATTATTATTTTCAATTTAACACATATTTTCAGTTTCAGTATTATATTTCAGGATTAAAACAAGTCTGACAGGTTGCAGACACCACATTAACTCCACCTTGTTAGTTTAAACAGTCTTACAGACTTTGATGTAAGGTTATTTCCTCATTGAAATTTTAGACTTCTTAATTAAATACATAATTACATGAGTTGTACATTAGTGCTTACTCCACTGCTTTTTAAAACATGTACTTAGTGTACACTGGTACACTTGTCTTTGTGTTTACAAAACTGTACACTTGTACACATTTGCATTTCGTACACTGGTACGTAGTTGGGTACACTAGTACACAATGGCAAAAGAAGAAATAAATGATCATATACTGGTACACAATTGCAATATTAAATGATTTTACACTGGTACACATTGCAAAACAATCTGATGATACATTGCTTATACAGTGGTATGTACATTTTGTACATGTAATTTTGTACACTGGTACACAAATTTAATGATACATTAAATATACTGGGATAAAACTGTACATTGGTACAACAAAACATTACCAGTATATCCATGCAAATCAAACTTTGTAATTCCATTCGATTATTTATTGGTATGCAATCCAAATGAAAGGAATACCGACAGTTACAATACAATCATGACAACAACTGCAATGAATGATATTACAGTATACATTTATAATTGTATCAATAATATTGGTCTAACTTAGAGCACTTGTACACAATTCCATGATATAAATACAATATACATTAAAACATTTACATACAGCAGTTCATTTTGTACAGTGAGACTGATAAAACTGTATACATTGATACAACATTACATTATATACATATGAATATCACTTGTACACTTGTACACACTTTCATGATATAAGCACACTTTACATTTAAACATTTACATACATTTGTACAACAGATTATTATGTTCATGGGTACAATAAACCAATATTTTAATTTCTTAGGAGATGGCAGAACCACCACGTAAATCCAGAAGAATTTCCTCAAAAAGGTCTCGAGCCCTCCACATAGAAGATAATCAGGAGGTACATATACCAGCTCAATCAAATATATGTAGGGCTGCTCAGTCTGAGGGTTCTGACATTACTGAAAAAATTCAAGCAGGCATACAAGCTGCTATACCGGATATAACAAATTCTGTTATTTCCGCGTTAAAGGTACATGGCCTAACATTTCCAACTACACAGTGTGTAAATGATACAGCTGTACATGCTGAACCGGATACTGACAGCACACCTCCGCAGCCTTCATAGACACCTCTTCAGAACGAAACTACAACTTATCCTGTGTTAAGCAGGCCTACTGATCAGAGAGGCAACAATAATGTTGCAAATGCTGAAACACTACATCACTTTTTGAATTCAGGTATTGACAATATTCATGATATTACAAGACCAAATATCGGAAATTCAATTGTACAGCCGATTACATTGGAGGCTGATTTACGTAAAGCTGACAATTCAGTAAATTATTCTCGTGCCAGTATTTCAAAACCACTTGCTTTGGGCATTGACCCCAAAATAAAAACAAAAATTTGGGCTCTAGAATACATTGATTTAGGCTGTCCATTAAATAAGAAGCAGTCTAAAGTGAAATGTCAGCCTACTGAAACAAGTGAAGGGGGTATGGCTTGGGAAAAACAACAACCACCCACTTATAGGTTTGAAAATATTTCCCACTGGCTGTCTGCATTTCATATTTTTGTCAGTATTTATTCTGAAAAATATCCTAAGGAAACAGGATCCCTTATGAAATATGCGGATATAATTCAGACTCTAGCCCGCAGGTCATGTGATGTGGCTGCTTATATATATGATCGTACTTATAGAGAATGGCGCGAACATGATTATGAAAGTTTACCTGGGACCAAGTCAATAATGAACTGTACTCAGAGGCTATGTCCTTAGGTCTAAAAATTAAGTTTGACAATCTCAGTAAAAATTTAAAATCATTGCCCTTTCCAGTCAGTGGAGCTCCACAAAGGAGCTCTTTGTGGAGCTCCAAGAAATATTGTTACAGCTTTAACAACACCGATGGCAGATGTGAGCGCGGGCAAAACTGCAAATACCCACATATATGCGAAAAGTGTGGCGGGGGTCATTTTAAGAGACTGTGCAAACAACCATATAAAGGAAAGAGTCAACCAAAGCTTAACAACAGACCAAAGAACGACAATGTCCCCAATAAAAAATGAATTATTGCCGTCCCCTAAAGTGGTAACCCCTATTCATCCAGAACTCATTAAGCATTACCTTGTAGGGTATGACAAAACTTCAGCAAACTTTTTATTTACAGGTTTCACTCAAGGGTTTAGGATACCTTATGAAGGAAATAGGAAATTTCGTTTTAATAGGAACCTCCCATCAGCAACAAAAAATTTAGATATTCTCAAACAAAAAATTTCAAAGGAAGTTACAGCTGGCAGGGCATCTGGTCCATTTGATGAACCCTCCTTTCCCAATATTCAAGTATCTCCCTTGGGATTAGTTCCAAAGAAAAATCCAGGGGAGTTCAGAGTTATCCATCATCTATCCTATCCAGAAAATGAGTCTATCAATAGTGAGATTCCTGAAAGCAAATGTACAGTAAAATATCAGACCATTGAGGATGCTGTTAAACTGATGAAATTGTATGGCAAAGGCTGCCTACTTTCTAAAACTGACATTGAGAATAGTTTCAAAATAATAACGATACATCCGATGACCATGAGCTTTTAGAATTCCCACTAGGGGATCAGTATTATTTTGATAAAACAATACCTATGGGGTTAAGCTTTTCTTGTAAACTTTTTGAAACTTTTAGTACAGCAGTTCACTGGATTATTGATCATAAGCTAGGAGACTCGGGCTGTGTTCATTTTTTAAATGATTTTCTTTTTGTAGGGCCAGCTAATTCCCCACTTTGTCTGCAAACGTTAGAAAAAAAATTAACAATGTCAAAACAGATAAGTTTACCTATTAAAGCAGACAAAACTGTTTTTCCAACTACAACTTTGACATTTTTGGGTCTCGAGCTTGACTCTGAGTTGATGGAAATCCGTTTACCTCTTGACAAACCAGGCAAATTGAAGGATCAATTGAATCATTTTAAGTTCAAGAAAAAAGCCACATTGAGAGAGCTACAGTCATTAATAGGCCTATTAAACTTTGTATGTTCAGTGGTCCCTCCAGGTCGTGCATTTGTAAGGCGACTTATAGACCTTACCATTGGCTTATCAAAACCTCACCATCATCGCCGCCTTAATAAGGCGGTTAGGTCAGATATACAGGCTTGGCTAATCTTTGTGGAAAGTTTTAATGGAAAATGTCTCTTCTTATCAGATAGATGGGAAACATCTGAACAATTAAACTTGTACACAGATGCAAGCAATATTGGATTTGGGGGTCTGTTTCGAAAACATTGGTTCGCAATCAAATGGCCTACTGACTGGTTGAAGTACCATATTACTATTCGGGAATTTTTTCCTATTGTAGTAGCAATACAATTATGGGGTAATGCCTTGAGTAACAAATGTGTCACATTTTTCACAGATAATTCAGGGGTTGTCCATATCATCAATAAGCAGTCCTCTAAGGATCCTACAATTATGAAATTAGTAAGGAAATTTGTTGTTCTCACATTACATTTTAATATTTTATTTACTGCTGTCCATATACCCGGTATAAAAAACCCTGCAGCAGATCATCTTTCTCGTTTGCAGATTCAGAAGTTCAGAGAAGAATTTCCATTGATGGATCCACTTCCAATAGTGAACTCTGTGGACATTCCGCAACTTTGAAACAAATACAAAATGTAACTACAAATCTGATTCATGGGTCCTTAGCAAAATCGTCTAAAGAGTCCCATAGACGAGTATTTGCCTTTAATAAGGAATTTATGCTTTTGTACTTCCCACAAGAAATGGTCTTTCCAGCTTCTTTGGAACATCTTACTTTATTTATTGCTTACTGTTTTCAGAAAAAATTAGCTTCATCTACTGTTTTAACTTATATGTCAGCTATAAGCTTCTTGTTACAATTAGGTGGTTTTGAAGACTTAACTGGTCACTTTATTATCAGTAAAGCTCTTCGAGGCTATCATAAAGAAAAGGCTGCTAAAGACAGCAGACTGCCCATTACGCCATCAATATTAAAAGGTTTATGTCAATCTCTACCCAAAACCTGTTCTTCAAGGTTTTTACAATTAATGTTGCATGCAATGTATTTGCTTGCATTTCATGCATTTTTAAGAATTGGAGAAATAACTGGATTACCCCCACCACTAGGTAATTGTCTTAGTGTAAATGATATCAAATTTCTTCATGGTGATAGTGAGGGCCTTGAAATTCAAATGTCTAAATTTAAGCATAGTACAGGTAAACATATACCTGTGCTGTTTCTTTCTAGTAACAACAGTAATAAGGCAGTTTGTCCGGTTCATTCTCTATGGTCTTATTTACAACTAAGGGGTAAGGAATCTTCCAATGTCCAGCCCCTTTTCTCCTTCATGGACAATGCCCCCATAACAAGATCATTTTTCAATAGCCAATTGCAGCTATCCTTAAAATTTGCAGGTTTAAATGTTAAAAACTACAAATCTCATAGTTTTCGAATTGGAGCAGCTACGACTGCTTGGGCTAAGGGGTTTTCCGAAGAACAAATTCAACAAATGGGTCGTTGGAATAGCAAAGCATTTAAGAAATATATTCGAATACCTTTATTGAGTCTTCAGTAAACACTTGGGGACAAGGGCCTCAGTGTTCTAGTTTTTCTTTGGCCAGCCAGTAGGTATATGATTATTATTGTTTAATGTCTTTTATTGATTTTATTGTGCAATAATTTTTTCCTATGTACATATTTTTAATTATGGCCTGTGTATAGTAAAGTACTGGCGACAAGGGCCTCAGTACTGATGAATGATGTAAGTTAAATACCTCGGTTGAGTCTTAAGTAAAAACTTGGGGACAAGGGCCTCAGTGTTTAAAATATAGTAATTTTGTCATTATGCGGTTTATTGATTACAAACATTCTCCTGTGTTAAATAGTTTATGCTAAAATAAATCTTGTATGCAATGCACATTTTCAGCTTAATGAAAGTGTTGTGGATGGGGTATATTGTTTCTTTCACAATATGTCTATTGAGCAAAATTACATATTGCTCAATGCACAATAATGTGGTGGTTTTACCCCCATCTTTGACGGTTTTTTAGTTTCTAGTAAATATCTAGAACTTCGTCTTGAAAATGTTTTATATATGATTCATATAATATCTGGTTATTAGGTGTAGTTATTTTTGTGTAGCTTACTGCAATTTTAATTATGTGTAGTTTTGTAGTTTAGTGCATTTTTAATTATGTCATTTAATAATAAATGACCATTTTCAATTTCAACAATTGTTTTCTTATTGAGTTATACCGTCAAACAAAGCACAACACTATAGGATGGGGCCATAAAGGCATTTTATATTTTATAAATATTTTTATGGCACATCCCATTAAAATTATCTAAATTACTTCCCTTTGAAAAGTAAAAATTTTCAGAGTTTATTAATGGTTTAACTATTTGCGCATGCCCTAGAAACAACTGGTCATTCTCGCTAGCCATCGTTACACAGTTCACATCATCATCAATTTCATGTTTTGAAACTTCATTTTACAAACACCCTCCCACCCTCCCTATTTTGTGAAAATGTATCTTTGATGTTGGCGGTTTTAACCCCATCTTTGACTGTTTTTTAGTTGCTAGTAAATATCTAGAACTTTTTCTTGAAAATGTTTTTTATATGATTCATATAATATCTGGTTATTATCTGTAGTTATTTTTGTGTAGTTGACTGCAATTTTAATCATGTGTAGTTTTGTAGCTTAGTGCATTTTTAATTATGTCATTTAATAATAAATGACCATTTTCAATTTCAACAATTGTTTTCTTATTGAGTTATACCGTCAAACAAAGCACAACACTATAGGATGAGGCCATAAATGATATTTATGAAACATTAACCCGGTTTTTATCAATGAATCTTTGTAAAAGTGACATAATTCGTTGATAATTCTGTCATATCTTGCGGTCTTTGCCTTGCTAATAATTCATCGCTGCCAGTTACGATGTTTGCCGATGTTTGCCGAAGTTGGAACCGTATCATTTTTCTGTAAGCAAACATCATGGATGCTGACATAGAATTGGTAAGTGAATTTACTTGTTTCGTTATAGAAATGATAATTAATTACTATTTGTTTACTTCAAAGGCAAATGGGAGTAATCGGACATTTGAAACTTTACCCAAAGTCAGAAAAAGACCTTGAAAGTGTTAAATAACTGCATTATTTTAAGAAACATCAGATAACACGTGTGCGAGGGGCACCAATTGGAGTGAATAAAATACCGCTATGTGAATTTTCAACCTCAGGACTGTCTTTGAATCGTTCCAACGATCGTACTCTTCTCCGACGTAAATCCTTGATTTGTTGATAAGTGCATTTGTTTCTTTTTTCTTTCTTTTCCATGCTGAATCAGTCAAACGACGTTTTCGTCTACAATTACATGAAGTTGCAGCATCAGCCATATTAGCTTGATCAATAAGGTGATGCGCATTCAACTTCTGAGTGGGGTCAAAGTCGAGGTCATCATGAATATGCGTATTCCAATGATTGAATTTTTGCTTCCTGAGCAAAAATTCATTTCGACCCAATTTTTAAAGTGATATTTTAATGATATTAGGGATTATATGGGCGTGCAAAGTATTTTTTGTTTGATTTTACAATTAAATTGAAAAGAAACAACCTTCGTCACGAGTTGAAAAAATATATGGTAAAATGAGCTTTAATATCCCTTTAATATTTCTGATTAAAATTTTCGCACAAATAAATAATTTTGCCAAACTTGGGAGAAAAAAAATAATTTGACTAAGGAAAATCAAGCAGTATAATAGTTATGTAAAATTGGATATTGAATGCAACATTTCTGATTTCATATGTAAAGAAAAATAAATGATTCCATTCTCCCAAAACTTGTCTGTCCCATGATAAAACAATAGCCCTTTTAGGCTTATTTATACCTTATCGGCGACGGTCGCCCGATTATTGACCGATTGTCGTGCAAAAATCGTGCGATTTTCGCTTTCTATTATTTTTATTAAATAAGAGAAATGCCTTAGAAAAATCTACTGTATACTAGTTTAACCCCGTCACTTTTTATTGAAGTACCTAAGCTAAGCCAGGAGGGGTAATTGTGTCCCTCAAGCGAAGTTTGGGAGACATATTGTGTTTGCTCCGTTTCTATTCTTCTTTCTTTCTTTCTTTCTTTCTTTCTTTCTTTCTTTCTTTCTTTCTTTCTTTCTTCCGTCAAAAGTTTGTCCGACATATTTCTCGGAGATGCCTTGATCAAACTTTATGAAACCTTGTAGGAATATCATATGCCATGTGAAGTTCTGCCTTTATGGGTTGATTTTTCCAAAATGGCTGCCGTTGCCATTGAAACGGCCAAAATGAAAAAAAAATGGAAAACACAAAAATGATCATAGGAGGTTACTCGCCAAACAGAAATTGATGAAACTTGATAGGAACAACATCCACATCTAGTGGAACGAGATAAGCTAAAAAAATCGGAATCGATTGGACAAACTTTGCCACAGTTGCCATGGAAACAAAAAAGGGGAGATTTAAAATATTTTTGGATTCCTTTCATCAAACTTCATGAAACTTTGTAGGAATATCCACTGTAGTATGTGGCAGCTTTTTAGGGGTTGAAAACAATTCAAAATGGCGGCCGTTGCCATGGTAACCAAGGTGCCAAAAATGTTAAATTCACTCCAAACAGCGGATCCTTTTGAAACTTGACACAAAAATAGATCATCACTGAAAGTTGTGCTCTTTGTTTTAAAAATTTTCAAAATTGCCACCAATATAAAAATTAAAAAAATCGTTAAAAATTCAAAAATGAAAAGATTTCAATGGAAATGGATATTTACAGGGAGGAAGACATGCTGCACCACATTCCGACCATTTCGGTTTGCTATGGCGGCCATTTTGTGTCCGATTTGGGCGAAATTTGGTACTACTATAGACATGATAGAGTCAAAAACTGGGCTCTAATTATTTCTTGCTATGTTCTCACACTATTTTTCATTCATACAACTAGTACTTGTATTGTTCGTTTGGGGGACATTTGTAACGCTCTGCGCTACAGTAACCAATATTGTATATGTGTGTTAGGGATATAGAATTTACATATTTCTTCAATTTTTCTATTGAATGCTAGAACTGTTTCGACAGTGTGATATATATTTTTTCATTTTATTATAAGCTATGGAAAAAAACCAGCTGAGTTGCAATTGTTAAAACAAATATGGTTGTGATCCGTCTTCCGTAATTAAATCGTCAAAATGAAGTACAGCCGAATTGAAATCAAATGGTGACTTGTTTCAACTTCATTTAAAATTAAGAAATAATTCATGGCAGGCATAGAGTTGTGCAAATGTACACATGAGCTGGGCCTTTATATTCGAATTTTACCCCGAGCGATAGCGAGTGGTAAAATCTAAGAATATAATGCCCAGCCCATGTGTAAATTTGCACAACTCTATGCCTGCCATGAATTATTTCGATTCTAATAGGACAAATAAGGTATTTTTTTACCATTCGTGAACTGTATGCACACGGCATTTGGTGGCTGTTCCATTTACCTCCGTCGGAAATTTTTAATTGATTTTGAATTATTTGTATTTGAACGAGATATTTTAAAACAAAGATATGGATGTTAACATGAAAAAATATTTATTTTGTATTTTCCAACATAGATTCGATTGAACAATTCCTGCGTAAAAAATATTTAAAAAAAAAGTCGGAGTTCATTCGTTCATCATTTCGTGCGCTAACAAGATGGCGGAACGGAGTTGTCAAACAAAATATCGAACACTTGAACAGTTGTTAATAATCTACAATTATTGTTAGATATGAAATAAAAAAAATAATTGTCAATGGAAAAAAAAGCTTGTATTGTTGACATACAAAAAAATTCCGGAATAAATACTTAAGACAATAATCTATCGACTTTCACTTTTGTAATATATCGTCATCCTGTGACGTTGTTTACAAGGGACGCTGATTGACACAAGCTGGTTACTGATTTATTTTACGATTTTGTGAGCATTTTACTTATTTGAGTAGCAAAATTCAAAATGCCATCAAATTGGAAAATATCAGTAACTTAATTACATCACCGTCTAGTCATCAATGTATACGTAGGAAAAGAAGGTTAGTGTATTTTGTTATTCATGGCCGACGCATATCAATGGAATGTATGTGTGCGTACTGCCACTGGGGATCCCCAAATGTAAATTTTCAAAACAAATGATAAAAAAATACTTAGTTACAGAATATTTATTTATAACTTAGGGTGAATTTTTATTTTAAGGACTTTAAAAATACGTTATATGCCGTTGTTTTGTTTGTTTTCACTCGGTCGATTTTAAAAGATCATTAGAGCTTGTGTTATATGTATGATTTATATCGACTCTAAATAAAGCTTTGAATTGAATTGAATTGAATCGGTCGTCACGGTAAGTTCACAGCGGGAGTCACATTGGAACAGCCAGATTTGTTGTGTACTGCACATGCGCTAAATATAGAGTTGTTGAGTATTATCATGTGTGCCGTTTTATAGACGTCATATTAGAATCTGCCTTGACATTCGTTGAACTTCACGATCACGATCTTGTATTACAATATTAGTTCACTCAAGCGTACATTTGTTCCTGTTCTAGTAACAGAATCGTACAGTTTACACGTAATGCAATTAGTAGGCGTTTAAACCACAAACGACTTTTTGTCACACGTTGCAGTGTGGGGTTGCTATTGTGCATGCGAAATATTAATTGTAAACCACATTGACTGGCTATATGCTGCCTGTCTAGAATATTTTATTTTTTTCTCGATCGACAGTTCATGTTATTCAAAGAAAAGCATTGTAACATTTGCAAGCTCATTTGCAAAGTATAAAAATATGGATTGAACTGCACAAGCTTGGCTGGGTATGAAGGTATAATTAGAATTTGTGAATACATTCTCTGTGGCTAATGCATGAAGTGGGTGTTACTGATTAGATTATATAAATTGGATTTGCATTGACAACCCCATTTAATTGAGGACGCGAGGACTCGTAGTTTTTATTTCTGTCTCTCCTGGTGGTAAGTATACTTATGTACATGTAGTATGCTAATACAATTTAGAAGATACCCAAGGGGTAACCAGAATTCGTAAAATAGGACAGACAACATAATGGCCAAAAGAAAAAGGACAAACAACGATCTACACAACACTACACAGAACCACACTAAACACCGGTGGTGAGCTCAGGTACTTCGGAAGGTAAGCAATTCCTGTTCCACTAGTGGCACCCGTCTTGAAGAGCTTGTTTTAATGCATGTTTTCTCGATAACACGCTTGGTCTCTTTGCAAGGTTGTTGGTGAGAGCAATGATTGGGTGTTGTTAATTTGTTTTTGCTGCAACACCGGGACCCCCCCCCCTTTTTGCAACAAATATAGAACATGTTTTGATGAAGTCAATACATTTATTCTTGCTAATGTAAATCTCTTTTTACTACAAAAGAGTGAATGTTTGATGTAAAGCGCAAGTGAGTCATATATGGATGGTCTATTTGGGAACAAGATACTTCTTTGATAGGATGATGATCCCTGTTTTAATTTAGAGAACAATCCTTCAACTTAAAAACGTAGATATCTCATTTTGATCCGGCGAAAACCACCGACCTGTCGCAAGTCACTGACAAACTTTATCACATAATGGTGCATACCTCGCCCTGATCGGGATTCGAACTCACAACATCAGTGATGACAGTCATTGATTACATATCTAGTTGTAAATCCAGCTACCATACAATCAATCGTGTTTTAATTAGGTTATAGAAATGCATTTGATTATTTTTTTTCAGGGGTTTTGGATTAAGACTCGATCATGTCAAGCCGCAGAAAAGTGAAACAATTACAATTTTGTATAGTTGGTTTTATTATGGTAATGTTGTACAACTTAATAGAGACACCAGTTAAACAGAATAATGTTTACAACCGACACAATTTAATAATGAAGCGACCAGAAGCAACATTACTTTCTATTCACAAGAAAAATTATATCGATTGTCACAAAATCATAGAAGGTAGCGAAGAAGAAATATTGAAAGCAAATGCCTTGATGAAAGTAGTCCCGCCATTCCGTTTTACAGATGAGGACTATATTAACAAAACCAAAGATTGTGTTCAATTTCGAAATTCAATGAAATACGATACATACTACGTGACAGACGAGGAAAAGGAATTTCCGATTGCGTTTAGTATTCTTACCTACAAAGACTCTGACCAAACAGAACGTCTGCTGCGAGCAATTTACCGCCCACAGAATGTATACTGCATGCATGTGGATGGTAACTCTCCGCCAGTTCTACATATAGCCTTGAATGGCATAGCCAACTGCTTTGAAAACGTTTTTATTGTGTCCAAAACTGAAAAGGTTTTTTATAACCACATGACACGATTAAAAGCCGATTTAAACTGCATGACTGATCTTTTAGCAGTCTCAAAAAAATGGAAGTATTTCATTAATTTACCACATCAAACGTTTCCACTAAGAACAAATTTAGAGATAGTGAAGATACTAAAAATATACAATGGTTCCAACGACATAGAAGGGATTATTACGCCAGAGCGAATGATGCCATATCGTATCAAGTTTCGTCATAGGTACATACATAAAAATCATTCGTGGGTATCAATAGGTACACAAAATAGTAGTTTACCACACAACGCAGCCATGGTAAAAGGCAGTGCTTATGGTATTTTTTCACGTAGCTTTATCCGATTTGTAATCCATGACAAAAAGGCGAAAGACATATTACATTATTTAGAGGATGTCAAAAGCCCAGATGAATATTATTGGGCTATTCTGAACCATAATAAAGTTTTGCAAGCCCCCGGGCAATTTACAGGTGAGATTTTGATTTTAGAGTAACAAGTATAACATTTAGCTTATATACATATAAATCATTAGTTTTACAGATGCAATTGCAATATATTATTGGCTATGCGTGTTTCAGGCCACATACAAAACATATAAAACAAACAAACAAACAAATAAACAAAAACACTGAGCCTAACAAATAGTTCTATGAAACTTACATCATCAAACTGCTTGAGGTTTTGATTGCCAATTAACAACATATTTGCAATATTTGGTAGACGTGTTTTTCAGTAGACAGTCGCCATTCCTAAGCTACCAATTATATTCCGCTTCTTCTGGTTGTTTTTGATTATTCGTATGAGGTTGGCTTCGTGTATGGGTTATTCTAGAAAAAGGAAAAGACGAAGACCTAGTACATATGATTTCAGTTCCGTTACATACAATTATATGAAGTCCTTTAATAGAATAATTCAAGGTTTCGTTACTGACTATGTTCATTACATTTATCACATTGAATTTGCATAAAAGAATATAACTAGGTTGGTCTGCTTCATATCCTGATATATTTGTAATGTTTTGTAGATCATTGTTTGTCTCTTTATCCCTGTTTCTTTTGGTCATTGTGGTAGCAAGGACGTTACTGAACCAAGCGTTCTTAGTGAGAAAGTTGAAGGGAAAGAGTTATGATCGCCATCATGAATTTGTTAACCGTTACGGAACATCTATATTCACAGATGACAAAGGATATATTGTTGTAGCAACAAACCCATCATCCTTTTGGTTATTGACGACTTTTCGCAGAACAAATATATATCACGGCATTGTTATCACGAGTAACACTACGGGCGTCACTAGTGTTGTAGGAATTGATTATCTCCCCTTAGCATATGAGTTTACCCCGGTGTTTAGTTGTCCTCGTGTTGCTACAAAATTCCAACAACTAATACTGAAATGTAATGTTGATACAATATACACAGTTATTATATGACTGCAGATAATGTCTTTTCTGATTGGCTGACGTCCCAAGTGACGTTATATGATAAAACGTTATATTCAACGCGCAAAATGTCACGAGAGGTGAACATATTATTCGAAAGCTCCTCCAGACACCTTAAAATAGAAATTGTGTTTCCCAATTATCTTAAAGGTAGTTGCCAATAATCATCGGGTTAAGTTTTGTCATCGACTAATCAGATGCTTCTTACTAATTACTTTCGGTACACTATTAAATTAATATTGGGAGACGTTGTGCAGACAGGGATGTCTGGGGAACAACGTCGGCGCTGTTTGTTATCCTTAGTAAGAATGTCATTGATATAGTCTATCGTTTATGAGTCAGTGTTAAATGTGTAGTATTACTTGGTATTTTAGTGGTATGATTTTACTTCAATGGGCCATGACCGATAATACAGTATTACCAAGCATTCTATTTATATAATCTATCACGTTTTACTTTTCTCAACAACAAAAGTTTGAAGATACCGTAAATATAAATTACCGTCTTCCAATCAAAGATTACTACCGTATTTGTACTCTTAGACATATCAGAATCAAAATAAATCATGGAAGCCTGAATATGTTGGGAGTTTTAACATGGATTAGCGGATATTATACGTTATTAGTCTTGAGATGTTATATATTCCGTTTTACAGAGCAGTGGTTTTGTTAAAATATTTGAATTTCCAATGATTAATTGGACCCTCCTCCATTTACGTTGCTAAGCAATAAAGGACAAAGTGAAATCATAAAAAAAATATTTGTCTTACCTTTCAATGATTTTGTTTAATATTATATCTATATAAACAGTTTCTGAGATTGGGCCAAAATCTACCCTTATCATACTCACTTCTTTGATTTAATGTCATATAATAAAGCAGTTAATGACTTTCCATTTCGGTGAATACAAGGATTGATCAACCCATGGAACATGATATTCACCTCGGCTGCCTCGGTGAATATCATGTTCCATGGGTTGATCAATCCTTGTATTCACCTCATCGAAAGTCATCAATTGTATAATATCCAATAATATGGGTTGGTTAGTGTTTTGTTTATCTTTATCTTCACTGTCAGCATTGTTTAAGCCACATGGTAAATACCAGATGTAATAGAAACACCAAGACAGCTGTAAGGAACTGACCACTTAAGCCCCTTCATATGTATGTCCCTGAAAACCTTAATTCATGAGATGGATATCGTCACGGGTGCGAACCCACCGTCGGTGGTGTTAATCTGTGATCAGACGTTAATGAAGTTTTAACAACCCGGTCATCCAAGTGAATATGAATGAGGTTTATAAAGCTTTGCGTTTAACATCAACATTGTCACATGTACACCATACTTACTCTGTCCCCTCTAATAGAATATGAGCGTTTACAATATTAATATAAAACAAGGGAACAAATACACGATTAAAAGGAGTTGAAAACAAGTTAACATCATGGTGCTTACTTAGTTGTGATAGGAACTCATTGCACAGGTAGATGTAAACCAGACTTCCATAAAATCGGGTCGACGACGGGCCACTTCTCTATGAAGGAAATAACTTATCTCTTATTAGATACGTTAACAGCCTTTTCTGATACTATACCGGTATTGTACACACCCAAAATATTGTCAAATAAATGCGTTACTAGCACTTTTTCTGTTTGGTTCATACTAGAAAGGGGCATTAACTGATGTGTCTGATTTTTTTCCAGGAAATCCAGAGAAAAAAACCTGGAATGCAGTTTATGTATCATGGGGCTGGCCTTGTCATGGCAAATTTGTTCGAGGGATTTGTATCTTTGGTGTCGGCGATCTGAATCAACTCGTCTCCAGGAAAGAATTATTTGCCAATAAATTTTATCCTGATTATCAATATCTTGCCATGGATTGTATAGAAGAATATATATATAACAAGTCTTTCAGCAATCTACCTTTTGAAACTTTTTATTACAAAAACATGCCATTTATTAACAAATAAAGTGTTAAACTCTACACATTTAAACACCCTCTTCGATGGTAGGTCGTGGTCATACGAACGAAACCATTGTGTTGTTAAATGTAAACTCTATACATTTAAACACCCTCTTCGATGGTAGGTCGTGGTCATACCAAAGAAACCGTGGGGTTGTTAAATGTAAGCTCTAAATATTTAAACACCCTCTTCGATGGTAGGTCGTGGTCATAAGGGTAATAACAAAATTACCGAACTCCGAACAATCTTACAAAGGGAAAGTCAAAACTCATAATTATATAAACAGACAAAATCAGTCAACAACCGGAAAACTGTGAAAACCGTAATGACCCTGACTTGGTACAGGCATTTCTAAAGAAATGGTGGGTTGAATCAGATCTTAAAGCGCCAAACCTCCCGCTCTCATTACGGTTCAATGGTTGCGGCTGTCACTATAACAGTATTTAAATACAGGAACAAAATAGGTAAAACAGTTGTCAAAACAGTACCATATTCAGTGAAGTAAATGTCAAAAACATTTTTACGTCACACATTGATAAAACAATATTTTTGACATTTTTCTTGACTGCTTTAATCTTTATACATTTTCACTATGTGAAAATGCATCGCTTATAATCCTTTCTGCAGAGACGGAATATATTTCGACAAGATCTTGGTATCGGAATATATACTTTTTAAGATATCGAATAAGGCGAATCTTTTCATAGCCCTGGTCCAGTAACCTGTTTCTCAGATGAAGATGACGTTTCAGGAAATCAGAATAATTGCTACTGGCCCGTGCATAGCGAATCAATTGCGAGATGTAAACACCATATGCAGGAGAAGCTGGTATATTGCTGCACATGTTTGGAAAATTTATGATTTTAAAATTGAAGTCGTCCCGTTTATCATAAATACTGAGTTGACCACTGTCGTGAAATTCGAGGTATAAGTCCAAATATGATGCGGACGAAGCTGTATCTGTGGTCCCTTTAACTTCCAGCTCTGGAGGATATATCAATGGAAGAAATTCTGCAAATCTAGAATTATTGATAGATAAAACGTCATCAATATACTTGTATGTGAAATTAAAGGCTCTAGCCTCATGAATCTTTTTATCTTTTACAAGCTTTTGAAGAAACTCCGACTCGTATGAGTATAAAATAAATCGGCTAGAAGAGGGGCACAATTCGTACCCATTGGTATGCCGACGACCTGCTGAAACAGTGTTCCTCCAAAGGAGACAAATATGTTATCGATGAGGAACTCCAGCATACTGATCACTTGTTCCTCGGAGTAGCATGTTTTACCTTTTTGAATTTTGTTTGAAAAATATGTGGAATTGTAACCTAACACAACACATTTTGAGCCATAGTTTCTATGACTGAAAGCTTTATGAATTGTTTCTTTTAAGTGGGTTTTTAATTTGTCATGCGGTAGGGTGGTCTATATAGAGTTGAAAAATCAAACGTTTGGATGGAGGATACCTGAGAGTAAAATCTTGATTTCAGGTTATCCAAAAGATCTTTATAGTTTTTCAAAATCCACATGTGATTTATGCCACTACGCGAGTAAACAGTTTCACAATATTTCTGTTGTCCCTCATTTACTGCAGACATAATCTTTGTCAGGTGAATAGACAATTCTTTCGTCGAACAAGTTGATGATCCCGCTATGTACCTTTCTTTGTATGGTGTCTTATGGAGTTTAGGTATCCAATATAAATAGGGTAAATCATCAGACTCTTTACCAGAGGGAATGTTTAAAGAGGTCATGAATGATCTGTGGTTAGCTAGGGTTTCATCTTTGTCGAACGAAGTTGGTTTGTATGTGGTATTACTAGAGGTGTTGCTATCTATGCCTAATTCCTTAATTAGGCATTCGAAGTAATATGATTTACATGCAAACACGATATTGCTGGAAGCCTTGTCCGCAGGAACGATAACATATTTGTCATGAAGAGAGGAAAAACACTTAACAGCTTCTTGGTCTTTAAATATAGACTTAGGTCGACTATTAACACAATTTTTGAGTTTGTGAATCCGACCTTGTACTAAAGACCTAATTGTTCTAACCCAGTCTGACAATGACTCTAACTCAGGATCTTGGTCTACTTCTCTCTTTATCCACCTTCTGGCATAATCTTCAACAGCATCCATAATTATCTTGAAATTATGTTTCCAATTGATGTGTTGAGGTTCTCTGAAATTAGGACCGTGAGAAATCACCTTTCGGAGACTCTCATGTTGAATGATATTCAGATCACCAGTGATTACATGTGCAGATGGGTTGTATTGAAAAGGAGAGTGGGAGCAGTCACAAGTCAGAGGGTTCTTAAGGTACTATTCTATGTTAATATCTTTCAATGCTTCTTTGTAGTTGAAAATTTGACGGCCAATGCTGTTAGTTTAGCTATAGGAGACAATGGGAACAGATTGATTTTTGAAATATGGTGGAATTTCTTTTACGACCTCTTTTCTTTTAAGAATGTTGTTGATGTTAATAACATCGATTCCTTTGTTAGCAAAGGGAATATGGAGGAATTTTCTGTTGTTATCATGAAGAGGTTCAGATCGAACTGGTTTAAAAAGACGAAAGGACGCCACGTCACATATAATACTAGACAATCTGTACTTAGGAGAAAAAGGATCTACGCCTCCTTTGTCAAGTCCAAAATCCCTAAGATCTTTGAGGTAGTTTACAGGTAGTGAAAATAAGATTGTACGAATGTGATGAATTCCATGAGGTTTCTGAATATTAGAAAGTAAATCATTAAAAGTATCTTGTAACGTTCTTGGTTTAGAGGACTTTTTAACATTAGGATGTTAAATTCTTTTATGACCATGGCTACGTTTAGTTCTTGGAATAGTATTAAAAAGGCTCATCACGTTGATTTCGCTGCATCCAGGACTTGACAAATTTCCCACTCCTTTGATGTTATCATTGCAACCGCAAGGCATTGCAGTGTCTAACTCTTTAATCCAAAACAACCCTCTATCGATACGGTAAGGTGTACTAAGCATAGGACTGTTTGTATGATGGTAAATCGTCTCAATGATTCGAACTTTCATCGTCAAACAGCGGTCATGACCCGGTTGATTGAAATGATTATACAAAATCTTGTATTTGTGATGTTTTGCATCATATCGATGTTGGCTCATCCTACTTCGTGATGTTTGACGAGTTTCACCAACATACAAAAGTCCACAGAGTGTACATTCTATGCCGTAAATGCCATTTTTAGTAGAACAGTCCAGAGGGTCTAGCGATTTGGTGTAGTAAGTTTTTCCAGTTAAATTAATTGTAAATTCAGGAGAAGTTATTAGCATGACGCATGTTTTACAAGTATCATTTTTGTCAGTTTTTATTTTGCAAGCAGTAATGCATGGAGAAGAGTCACAAGTACCTGGATATTTAAGACAGTCCGATATATTAATAGAACAAGATTTTAAAATTTGATACGAATCTGATGTTTTGAAATAATAATTACCTTCTGGCTCAACGTAAGACAAATCGGGGTATCCCGTAGGATTTTCCGTGGAACGCATATATCATTTGCTACCCTGTTCCGTGTAGTAGCAAATAAGGACCTTGTTAACCCGGATGACGTCCTAGCTGGTATGTTGTCCTTAATTTCGTTATTCGTAAATGCTTGAGTAAAGCTACCAAGTTGCAATGACCTCGGGAACAAAATTCCACCAGCAGTGACATTGGGCATGGTTATAGTAAAAAAGGATAATAACAAACTTACCGAACTCCGAACAATCTTACAAAGGGAAAGTCAAAACTCATAATTATATAAACAGACAAAATCAGTCAACAACCGGAAAACTGTGAAAACCGTAATGACCCTGACTTGGTACAGGCATTTCTAAAGAAATGGTGGGTTGAATCAGATTTTAAAGCGTCAAACCTCTCGCTTTCATTACGGTTCAAATGTTCTGGCTGTCACTATAACAGTATTTAAATACAGGAACAAAATAGGTAAAACAGTTGTCAAAGCAGTACCATATTCAGTGAAGTAAATGTCAAAAACATTTTTCGTCACACATTGATAAAAAAATATTTTTGACATTTTTCTTGACTTCTTTATCTTTATACATTTTCACTATGTGAAAATGCATCGCTTATAATCCTTTCTGCAGAGACCCAATATATTTCGACAAGATCTTGGTATTGGAATATAAACTTTTTAAGATATCGAATAAGGCGAATCTTTTCATAGCCTTGGTCCAGTAGCCTGTTTCTCAGATGAAGTTGACGTTTCAGGAAATCAGAATAATTGCTACTGGCCCTTGCATAGCGAGTCAATTGCGAGATGTAAACACCATTTGCAGGAGAAGCTGGTATATTGCTGCACATGTTTGGAAAATTTATGATTTTAAAATTGAAGTCGTCCCGTTTATCATAAATTTTAGTACTGAGTTGACCACTGTCGTGAAATTCGAGGTATAAGTCCAAATATGATGCGGACGAAGCTGTATCTGTGGTCTCTTTAACTTCCAGCTCTGGAGGATATATTAATGGAAGAAATTCTGCAAATCTAGAAACCGTGGGATTGTTAAATGTAAACTCTATACATTTAAACACCCTTTTCGATGGTAGGTCGTAGCCATACCAAAGAAACCGTGGGGTTGTTAAATGTAAACTCTATACATTTAAACACCCTCTTCGATGGTAGGTCATGGTCATACCAAAGAAACCGTGGGGTTGTTAAATGTAAACTCTATACATTTAAACACCCTCTTCGATGGTAGGTCGTGGTCATACCAAAGAAACCGTGGAGTTGTTAAATGTAAGCTCTATACATTTAAACATCCTCTTCGATGGTAGGTCGTGGTCATATTAAAGAAACCGTGGGGTTGTTGAATGTAAACTCTATACATTTAATCACCCTCTTTGATGGTAGGTCGTGGCATACCAAAGAAACCGTAGCGTTGTTAAATTTAAACTCTATACATTTAAACACCCTGTTTGATGGTAGGTCGTGGTCATACTAAGGAAACCGTAGCGTTGTTAAATTTAAACTCTATACATTTAAACACCCTGTTTGATGGTATGTCGTGGTCATACCAAAGAAACTATACAGTTGGTATTTACTGCTTCTCCGTTAAACTCGTATCATTAAGTAGTAAGAGTAAGAACTTAGAATTAGGATAATGTGACTGAGTGGGGCGACATTTCTCCGCTCACTGTTGTTTCAGTGAGTTAGGACTATAAGACTAAATTCAAATTAAGCATGTTGTTCTAGTACAAAGCGGGGATCATCTTCATCTCATCAACATACAACTTGTTCTCGCCATGATATGGCTGTGAAATTATTCACCTGGCATTAAGCAAAGATCATTCACTCGGAATAGTGTGTAAATAAAGACTGACGATGTGTTGAGCAACGATTTGAATAACCAATAATATGTCGAAAAGGAGACGGAAACACCAAGAAAAGATTGTAACTGAAGACCCAGAAGAGAGGTATTTTCTGAATCCAGAATCATTCAGTTCCCATTTATTTTGTTCGATTTGTCAGGATGTTTTCAACGAACCATACCGAGCACCTTCTGGTCATAGTTTTTGTAAGATGTGTATAACATCTTGGCTCCGGAACAGCAAGACTTGTCCGGAAGATAGAAAGAATCTTCAAATCAATCAAATGCATCACGACTTTATAGTGGAAAATATTATTGGAGATCAAATGGTTGCATACCCTTTTAGAAAATCAGGTTGTGACTTCATAGGACAATTACAGATGCTGACATCACATAAAAAGTCATGTGATTTCAACCCATATAATTTACCAGAGTTTTTAAAGGGTAAAGAGAACAATAAGACAGATTTGAAAATAGCAGAAGATGAAGTGCTTCAAACTCCAGCGAAACCATCTTTGATGATGAGATTATTCCGCTCGGGAGACAGTCAGAAAACTCTCTTGAAGGCAATGTTTGATGAGAAAGAAAACACACCACATTCCTGATGATTTGTTAATGCACTTAGATTACAAGATTTAAAAAAAAAATGTAATATATTGTATGATTTTTAGATTAAAAAATATGACTATTTATTTTTTATATAATTTGTATGTGAAAAACGTGACATGATGTAATTTAATTTGTTTGAAATGCAATTGTATTGTATAAAATATTAGAAACATTAAAAAAAAAAAAACACTCACTCACTCTATTGAAACACCATTATATATTCCAATTCTATATGAAGATACTAGGCAATAAAGGGGCCGTCGTGATCGTAAGGTAGTTTGATTTACAACTACCTGTGCAATCAGTGCCTATCACCGCTAAAGTTGGGGGGGGGGGGGGGGGGGGGTTGGGGGAAGGTTAGTCTTTAATGAGACACATTTACAATTTTTTTTTTTCCAAAATTGAGGAACTACGAAATTAAGTTAAAAAAAGAACGGACATCGGAACAATGCCCTGAATTCGTTAAAAAAAAATCCAAAAAAGGCCTATACTACGGGGCAAAATTGTTTTAATGACATTATTCAGTAAGACCGCACTTTGTAATCGATCGTGCATGCACTACAATAAAGATACACATAAGCTAAAAGCACAGAAAGTTACAGGGTAGGAAGCCATACAATTGAGAGGATTATGTAAACATATAATTTGTAATAGATTTCATTTGACAATTACAGACGATGAGTATTATAAATAAGTTTATTATACAAAAACAAAGCGTAACATATAATATATCTCTGCGTAACATATTTTGTTTATTTTAATCACGTCTTTCGAACTGGTGGACCCTTCTGATTAATCTCAGAATAGTCATAAATAAAAAATGTGTTCATCAGAATTATTGATATTTCACCGCGAATATTTAGTTTGATGTATTGTTGTTGTGTATCAATCATAATTGTTATTTGCATATGCCCTCCTGGGGCCCTGATTTGGTTAATAAACTTATTTTAATTTCTATTTCTATAAGGAAAAATTGCATACGAATGGTTTTTTGTCTATTTTGCAAGAAGAATTTCTACCCTGCCCTGTTCACCCTGCTTTATTTCATAATTTTGGTTGTTGCTACATCATTCTGATGGGGCACAAAAAAATCAATATAAAAATGAACAATTCAATATAGCTTACGATCAATGGTAATCTTAAGATTTTTTTGTTAAAATAGCCCATGAATCATTGCTGCATTAGGTGCGGATCCAGCAGTTTTGAAAACGGGTTGCCAGGCTCTTGTTTGCCAATTTTTACCCAATTTATACACGAATTTTACTAAATTGTCGAACACCCCCTTGATCCGGCAGTGTGTATTAATATGCACCCATTCCTAATGTATACTTCAACGTGATCAGGGTCGTGTATTTTGATCACTTATTAGAACCTTTAAAATGTGTATTGCATCTGCTATTCTAGTCACGGGTAGCGTAATTTGTTTTCATTTTATTTTCTGTTCTTATTATGTTTTTGTCTATTTGACTTGTGTACGTTGTTTGTATATATTCCTTGTACATGCCTTCAACCCATAGGGGTAACATTTTAGTTAGTTAACAGGTCACAAAATGTGCATTGCGTTTCTGATTATTGTCAAATATTGTGACACATGTATTCAGGTATTCGGTCAGAGGTCCGTCGACCGGATGTAAAATGACACTTGTATATTCTGCCTGGCGATTTCCTGTGTGGACCTAAACTCATTACGCAATATTAGGTACCCTGCTGAGTGAACCGGTGTGAATGTACCTGTCGTTTTCAGAATGAAGATAAAAATAAGTAAATCCCGCATTTCACTTCTTACTTCAGGAATTATTTGCCTTAATTTATTGAAGAATAAAATATTTAAAATTAAAATATGGTCTCTCGCTTCCGAAAATACATGAAAAATATAAGAAATATATTTTTCGCATAATATTTTACGTTTCGCTCATCAAAAATGACAAGCAAAAAAAGGAAAAGAAATTAACATTTTTAAATCACTTGCTCGCTCCGGGCAACGTTTTCAGCACAAAATCCGAAGAACAAGAAGTAAATCTGGTGTGGCCTAATCTCTTTATAATTTTTGACTGCCCTTCATCTGTTTATACCGCGCATGATCATGATCTCTTCCGAACTTTGTCTAAATGAATATCAGTGGATATCAAATTTGTTTCGCTAAGACGTTGGGCACTCGCTGCCTCTTCCATTTGTCTGAGTTCTTCTTCCGTATATTCTGGTTCAAATTGGTAACCATAGTCGTCGAAATCTACATCACTTGAGGCGCAAGTCACTTTCGTACCTGAGCTCGACATATTTAAGCTATAGTTAAAACGTTAATTTCGGTGCTTTATATAGAATTAAATATTCCCAAACAAATAACACGCGTTGAACAAAAGAAAAGTACAGAAATATTGATTGAGTAAAATCATAATCATTTGATTAAATTAAATTAATTAAAACATCTTTTATGAACACCGACTGTTAAAATAATGATTGAGTAAAATCCTAATCCTTTGATTAAGATTAAATTAATTAAAGCATCTTTTATGAACACCGACTGTTAAAATAATGATTGAGTAAAATCATAATCATTTTATTTAAAATTAAAATTAAAACATCTTTTATGAACATCGATCGTTCAATTATTATGATGAGACAGCTATATATAGTTAGACCAATTTGGCGCCTCTCTTAATGAAAACTTATAATTTCAAGGATGGTGTATACTTTTTTATCATCTAAAACATAAATTGTTCCTGTTATTTCAACATTATATTTATTCTAATGTTATAAGAATCTTTTATCTTTAATAGATAATAAACGATACCAACTCGTCTTGGAAAGTAAATAGTGTGTATTCAAATTCCCATTTGATTAATCCGGTCACCTTGAATTTTACACCTGTATAATTTTACCCTCCGGCTAGAAAACACCCAAGCGGACATCTACATGCGAAGATCAAAATAACAGTAAACAGCATGCCGAATAATGATTATAAAAAAGGAATTAAAACAGAATCTAGAAATCAATACACAAGTTACGCGTTGTCAAAATTATCCATTATAATTTTCAGCACATTAGCAGTAAAGCAAAATGAACATAATTGCAAAAGGGATCCGATATATAGCGAATATAGGTGACTGTTGTAAAACACTCTTTCCGTTGTAAATATAAAGGAAATGAAACATTTTGTTCATTTAAAATAGTTGTTTTGTCAAAAAGGTACGTAGCAGTTCAGTTCAGTATTTAATTTTCCAACGGTTGTTAGATTTAAATTACAGTCCTCTGAGCGCTTTAAATGAAGCGAATTTAACATCATCGACCCAGACTTTAAATTTCAATCCAACAATGCATTTTTAGTTTAAAACGTCACAACCTGGTTGAAAAATTAGAGAGAAATTAAAATTACAAATTTGCGATTTGCTTCGATATTTGTGGAAATATGTCGATAACACTTTGTGAATATGTATTTTATATCACCAGGAACATATTTAGCTAACATGTAAAGTTCCATTGGTGGAGGAAACCAGAGTACCCAGAGAAACCACCGACCTGTCATGTTAAGGTTGTCCATCAATTGAAAATCCATTAAAAAAAACGTGTTTTTACTTTTTGGTTCAATACACGCAAAAATGCATTAATATTACTCATTTAAGCCATAAACTAAGAAAATTATGTGTGATCTACTCAAAATGAAAAAAAAAATAATATCAGGAATCAATCACAGAGGTCACGTGATCACATTAAAGAGAAAGTAGCATGTGACCACTAAAACCGAGCAGAACAACGGCATTACGAGCTTCTAGTGTCGGCTTCCAAACACCAAAAGTGGAGTTAGCTGCACTTTCAAGCACCAGGATGACTCTCTGGCGCATACAATTACCAAGAGGAGTCTCTCTGGCGCTTGCAAATACCAAGAGGAATCTCTCTTGGCGCTTGCAAGTTGTGCATGGCGCTTGTAAGTTGTTTATGATGTTACAAGCTGTTATTTGTGTAATAATACAAATGTACTTAAACAAGTTGATTATGAAGTTCCTATTTGTATTAAATGCATATAATTACATACGCAGATACCAATTTATTTCTCAGCATTGTTTTATTTAGTGCATAATATGCCATAAAAGCAGCATTAATTTCAAAGGGTATTGAGTCACTGGACTTTGTCGCATAGCTAAAAATGGATATATTTAATGTGATATTCGTACGACAAAGAGCCTTATTCATAGCAAGCCTTTACTATCTTTAAATGAAATGTGTTTGTTATACCATAATTACAGAATTAATTTCAAAAATATATCTCAGTTAACTCCACTTTTGGAGCTTCAAAGTGGAGTTAGCTGGAGCTTCAAAAGAGGAGTTAGCTGGTATTTGACAGTAGTTTATATGCCTTTGGTGCTTGCTATACCATAATTACAGCATTAATTTAAAAAAGATATCTTATATTGTCAAGTGAATCAGTTAATTCCGCAGCTAACTCCGCTTTTGGAGCTTTAAAGCGGAGTTAGCTGGTATTTCACAGTAGTTTGTATGCCTTTGGTGCTTGTAATACCATAATTACAGCATTAATTTCAAAAAGATATCTTATATTTTTGTTGTGAATAAGAGTAATAATACTTAAATGTAGCTTGTATGCCTTTGGTACTTACAAGTACAAAAAGCGGAGTTAGCTGGAATTCGACAGTACCAAAGATGTTTATGATGTTATTTTTGTTGTGTTTTAATTTCAAAAAGATATCTTATATTTTCAAGTGAATCAGTTAACTGCGCAGCTAACTCCAGCTTCAAAACCGGAGTTAGCTGGAGCTTCAAAGGCGGAGTTAGCTGGAATTTGACAGTAGTTTGTATGCCTTTGGTGCTTGTTTTACCATAATTACAGCATTAATTTCAAAAGGATATCTTATATTTTTGTTGTGAATAAGAGTAATAATACTTAAATGTAGCTTGCATGCCTTTGGTATTTACAAGTACAAAAAGCGGAGTTAGCTGGAATTCGACAGTACCAAAGATGTTTATGATGTTATTTTTGTTGTGAATAAGTGCACTCGAAGGAAATCGCATTACAACTCTAACCATAGCCCACAATACAACTAAGATCTTTTTGAAAAAATATTGGTGGCCCTGAAAAGGGCCGTTGATTTGTAAGACTCCTGTTCCACCAGCAGTTCTTTACATCTCTCTGCCAATTTTTCATAGGCGTGCACGCCATACTCTGCACGATATTTAAGTACTATAGGTCTTGCCTCTGGATCTATGCTACTCTTGTCAAAGAATAGGATGCGGTTATGGTACAACAGCCTCCTATTCTTCCTTGCCATCCGCAGTAAAATTGCGTCCTCGTTACTCTCACCATGGAAAACTTGATATTGTCCTTCCAGTTGGTCTGGTGGAACACGTATAGACCTCATCGTCCACAAACATCTTTCTTTCAACTTTGTGCGATCCATCTTGAAGCACGGCGTAGTCTCAACTTGGAACTTGAAGTTACATCCATATATATAGTGATAAAACACGTGATAAATCAGTAACCAATCAAATTCTCGGAAATGAACCTTTCCCTTAACTGTATTTTTTCACATTAGGTTCGTTTTACAGTGAGCGGGAATTTTATGAATTAAATTAAAAACAAATATTAAGTAAAATTTATAATATAAATCTAAAAATGTGTGAATTTATCTCTCAAAATAAAATCCCATATACCGATATATATGTTTAAAATTTATATATGGTAAGAAGTGCCGTATTTGTAAATTATATTCAAACCGTCATATATACTCATTTGTTTTGATTAGTTTCGCCTTCTAAATCAAAAATTTGAAAATCGATCGTGTACCTATGAAATCGGCATTTGGACTGTATATATAAATAATTTTCAAACGGTAACAAATATTGTGGTAATTCTTTTTAGATTGATAGGTTTCGCCTTTTTAAATCAAAAATAAATTTAAGGAAAATGGGATGAAATAATAAAGAAATTAATATAAATATGTAAACAGAAAGTTATTTTCATAAATTAAAATGATTTTTAATACAATTTATTAAGAAATACCCATCACAATATCGTTATTTAAGTAAATACTTATTAGACTGATTTTTTAATTGATAACTGACCCAAGTTAGCCTAAATAAATGAAATGTGAAATGTGTTAATTATATAAATCCTTGCCTCCTATAAATTTCTTATCTAATTCTTATGTAATATTGAATGGTATCTCAAAATAGATGGCTTCTTGTATATTGGCTACATCATGTATATTGCAACTGACAGCTAATGCATGACAAACAATTTTAATCAATATCATATTTCTTTTTAAATCTTTATAAGAGTGAAATCAATTCAAGCTTTTATTTACTTTCCAATTTCGAAATAAAAATCAATATGTTTTAATATTTAAAAATAAGTATTTCGTTTAAAATATAAAATTCCTTCATTACCATCAAATCGGAGTTTGGGAAAAACTATTTCAAGTCCCGTATATGTAAATAATTTTCAAACGGTAACAGATATCGTGGTAATTCTTTTTAGGATAGGTTTCGCCTTTTTAAACAAAAAAACAAATTAAGAATATTGTAACAGATATTGTAGTCATTGTGTTTTTTAGATCTAGATAAGAATTGCAGTTTTAAATTGAAAAGATCTTTATAATTGGTGTACTATTTCGTTCATAATATGGTTAGAGTTGTAATGCGATTTCCTTCGAGCGCACTTATTCACAACAAAAATAACATTAATACATCATAATGAGTTAGCTGCGGAGTTGCCAGTGTCTTCAGCTACCTTTTAGCATGCCATAGGCATCCCAGGGTATAGGATCGAGGACCTTAATAGCTAGTGTACCCCACCCTGAAAAGAAGATAGGAAAAACAGGCAAAATACCATTAATAATGAATTGGAAGCATACATATTATATTTTGGCTGGTGAACATTGTGTGTTGAAGATATGATATCTAGAGTACAGGACCTTGGCAGCAAGCGTATCTCACCTTGAAAAGAAAAGAAGGCAAAATAGCATTAAGAGTGAAATCAATTCAAGCTTTTATTTACTTTCCAATTTCGAAATAAAAATCAATATGTTTTAATATTTAAAAATAAGTATTTCGTTTAAAATATAAAATTCCTTCATTACCATCAAATCGAAGTTTGGGGAAAACTATTTCAAGTCCCGTATATGTAAATAATTTTCAAACGGTAACAGATATCGTGGTAATTCTTTTTAGGATAGGTTTCGCCTTTTTAAACAAAAAAACAAATTAAGAATGTTGTAACAGATATTGTAGTCATTGTGTTTTTTAGATCTAGATAAGAATTGCAGTTTTAAATTTAAAAGATCTTTATAATTGGTGTACTATTTCGTTCATAATATGGTTAGAGTTGTAATGCGATTTCCTTCGAGCGCACTTATTCACAACAAAAATAACATTAATACATCATAATGAGTTAGCTGCGGAGTTGCCAGTGTCTTCAGCTACCTTTTAGCATGCCATAGGCATCCCAGGGTACAGGATCGAGGACCTTAGTAGCTAGTGTACCCCACCCTGAAAAGAAGATAGGAAAAACAGGCAAAATACCATTAATAATGAATTAGAAGTATACATATTATATTTTGACTGGTGAACATTGTGTGTTGCAGATATGATATCCAGAGTACAGGACCTTGGCAGCAAGCGTATCTCACCCTGAAAAGAAAAGAAGGCAAAATAGCATTAGTATGTATTAATTTTATACAGTGTCCTATTGCGCAGAATAACTACCTTTTTGCATGACATTTAATTGTGTCACTCCAGGGTACAGTATCGTGGACCTTGGCAGTTGGCGTACCCCATAGAGTAGAAGATAGATAGACAAAAGAAAGAAAAACTGCTAGACTTGACTTCTCGTAATATTGACGTAGGTCAAGTAGCACTGATTGGTTCACCATCAGCCCAAAAGTGGTCGGAATCCTCGGGTGGCAGACACAAGGCAAAGCCGCTGCGTCTATGCAAAGCCGCTGAGAGTCATATTTAAAAAAAATACATATAATTAGACTCTGCAGCAGACATGGATCTACGCAGTGACTCCGCTTGGTCTTTCTTCAGGACAGGCCCGTGGTAGTCACACACCACTGAACCCGACCTGAAGAAATTGGTGGCCATGACGCCTCTGCCTTTGTCTAATGTGGGCTTCAAAGTCTGACCAATCCTGAGAAGTGATTCTCTCAAGAATCTGCTCCTTATCATGCAGATTTAAAAATCCGCTCACATCCTGCTTGAGCCTAGCCAAGCGATGTGGCATAACCCTCCTTACCAACCTGTCCTGCACTCTGTACATGTCCCCGTACAGTGAATTCAGCATCGCTGAATCTGGACAAAAATAGGACAACTCAGACTCGTCCAAGTCAAGAAGAGAAATCTTTCTCTTTTTGACTACACTCTAAATAATCTGATCTGCCACCTGCTCATGAAAGCTCTTACGCTTCGCGTATCTGAGCCTTTCATGTACTGTAGTAGCCAAACCTTCCCCAGACCAGGAAATCGTCCTTGAAGCTCAATAATACTGGGGACAACGGTCGTATCGCTGATGGGGCTCAACTCACTAAGCAAATGGGAAAACGTCTGCTCCTTGCGCCTAGCTCTCTCTGTAGTGGGAGATATAACCTGAGGAGGGGGAGTAGGGGAGCGAGGTGCAGGTGCAGTAGGTGGCAGAGACCGGAGAGAACCATCAGTGTGGAGTAAATGACCTGGAACCCGGCAGTACCAAATATGATTATAATGTGTTAATGTTATTTTTGTTGTGAATAAGTGCACTCGAATGAAATCGCATTACAACTCTAACCATAACCCATATTAATATATGATACCTATTTACCCAAAATCTGACTAAAAATCGTGGGAAATCAATGGGCTAATTTATAAATCTTATGTGAACGGCATGGTGCCTGAAACAAATCTAATATCTTTATTTACCAAATGAAATTCGGAGAAAAATGCATATATTTAACGTGAAATCAGTAAGAGATAAAAAAAACATATTTATGGAAAGCCTTAAATATTTATATATTAAATGAAATATGTATTGTTTAGTGTATAATATGCCATAAAAGCAGCATTAATTTCAATGAGATATCTTTAAGGGTATTGAGTCACTGGACATTGCCGCATAGCTAAAAAATCATAAGTACAAAAATGGCGCGAGAATTAGAACAAAAAACAAGTTTCTGGGTGTGGGTCTATTCTTTACAGTTAATTCTATATTATCAATGAGGAAGATCGATTGACGTCACCCAGCTTGCTTATGACGTCACTGAGAGGTTTGAAAGTACTATAGATCGAAAGATAAATGAAAGGGCTACAAGTGACGAAAAAGGTACGAAGTGGGGTCAAAGTCGAGGTCATCATGAATATTCGTATTCCAATGATTGAATTGTTGCTTCCTGGACAAAAATTCATTTCGACCCTTTTTTTAAAGTGATATTTTAACGATATTAGGGATTATATGGGCAAAGTATTTTTGGATTGATTTTACAATTAAATTGAAAACAAACAACCTTCGTCACGAGTTGAAAAAATATATGTTAAAATGAGCTTTAATATCCCTTTAATATTTCTGATTAAAATTTCGCACAAATAAATAATTTTGCCAAACTTGGGAGAAAAAAAATAATTTGACTAAGGAAAATCAAGCAGTATAATAGTTAGGTAAAACTGGATATTGAATGGAACATTTCTGATTTCATATGTAAAGAAAAATAAATGATTCCATTCTCCCAAAACTTGTCTGTCCCATGATAAAACAATAGCCCCTTTTAGGCTTATTTATACCTTATCGGCGACGGTCGCCCGATCATTGACCGATTGTCGTGCAAAAACAAAAATGAAAAACACAATAATGATCATAGGAGGTTACTCGCCAAACAGAAATTGATGAAACTTGATATGAACAACATCCACATCTAGTGGAACGAGATAAGCTAAATAAATCAGAATCGATTGGACAAACTTTGCCACTGTTGCCATGGACACAAAAAAGGGGGGATTTTAAATATTTTTGGATTCTTTTCATCAAACTTCATGAAACTTTGTAGGAATATCCACTGTAGTATGTGGCATCTTTTGAGGGGTTGAAAACAATTCAAAATGGCGGCCGTTGCCATGGTAACCAAGGTGCAAAAAATGTTAAATTCACTCCAAACAGCGGATCCTTTTGAAACTTGACACAAAAATAGATCATCACTCAAAGTTGTGCCCTTTGTTTTTAAAATTTTCAAAATGGCCACCAATATAAAAATTAAAATAATCGTTAAAAATTCAAAAATGAAAAGATTTCAATGGAAATGGATATTTACAGGCAGTAAGACATGCTGCACCGGTGTCTTCAACCTACGCCAACATTTTGAAATATCATATTCAAGGTATGCAAACAAACATTATATTACAGGTGTTTATATAACAATCAATGACAGTTACAGATAAGTAAATTTGGAAATGCAGGTCTCAAAAGTGAAATTTATTATAAAAAAATAAACAAAATAAACAAAAAACAATCTAAAAATATAAGAATATTTAAATCTTAAAATTTAACAACTTGAAAAAAAATAATTAAACTTTTGTAAAAAGGTATCAAAAGTGAAATTTATTAAAAAAAATAAACAAAAAAACAATCTAAAAATATAAGAATAAGTCTGTTAAAATTGAACAACTTGAAAAAAAATTTAAACTTTTGTGAAAAGGTCTCAAAAGTGAAATTTATTATAAAAAAAAATAAAAAATAAAAAAAAAACAATCTAAAAATACGTCTGCTAAAATTTAACAACTTGAAAAAAAAATTTAACTTTTGTAAAAATTTATATATAAAATAAAAATCTGGTAAAATTAAACAAAAATCTGTAAATAAAAAAGATGAAAATGTAAAATTTTAGAATTATTTAAATAAACAATCTTTCTAAAAATGTATGAATTAAAAATATTATATGATACTCATGCAATTAAGCAATTTTCTTAAAATCTAAATTCATAAGTTTTTAATAATATTTATTTATAAATTTAGAATTATCATAATTTTGAAAAGAGTATTTTTTAATTGCTCACTCCAAGCTAATTAATCTTAAGATAATTCAGTTCACTGCAAGCTAATTATTTATAAGATAATTTGAAGTATGATAAAAAAAAATATCTGTGCTTATAATATCCTAATTTATTTTCATGAAGTATGATATAAAAATATGTATGCTTATAATATCCTATTTTATTTTCATAATGATTGATGTTAAAACATATGTGCTTATAATATCCTAATTATTTTTATAAAGTTTGATATTAAATATATGTGCTGTCAGATATACTGATTTTTTTTGTGTGTTATTTCCATAAAATATGATTTTAAATACATACTTAGTTTATTCACTCAATACTCACACAAAAACAAGTCAACCTTACATTAAAAATTAATTGTGGACTTGGAGTACATTGACATCTCCCCCGATTTTACACTAATTATACATGACTAGTCATGTTTATATAACAATTAACCTATTCAACCTATGCCAACAATCTTTCTTTACCTTTTTATATCTATTTTTTAAAATGTTGGCATAGGTTGAATGAACCGCTACACCACATTGCAACCATTTTGGTTTGCTATGGCGGCCATTTTGAATTCAAAATGACCGCCAAAATACAAAAATCCTCCGATTTGGGGGAAATTTGGTACTACTATAGACATGATAGAGTCAACAACTGGGCTCTAATTATTTCTTGCTATGTTCTCACACTATTTTTCATTCATACCACTAGTACTTGTATTGTTCGTTTGGGGGACATTTGTAACGCTCTGCGTTACAGTAACCAATATTTTATGTGTGTTAGGGATATCGAATTTACATATTTCTTCGATTTTTCTATTGAATGCTAGAACTGTTTCGACAGTGTGATATATATTTTTTTATTTTATTATAAGTTATGAAAGAAAAAACAGCTGAGTTGCAATTGTTAAAAAAATATATGATTGTGATCCGTCTTCCGTAATTAAATCGTCAACATGAAATACAGCCGAATTGAAATCTTATTACATCCTTTGTGAGACTCGCTTCAATAAACTCGGGATTTATTAAGTATTGGGATGAAAGATTATCTCCCAGAGTCTAAAGAGCGAGTGCCACATTTTACAATGCTTCTCTTCACTATGAATAGTGCATTATTTTTTTTTATTTATGAACTTTCAATTTCATCCTAGCCCTCGTTTTCCTGAACCCTTCAATTATTGCCCTCTTCTTAATATGTATTTCGACATGGCATTATCAGCCTAACATTTTATGGTTCCCTTACATTCTAATTACGTTCATATCTATGGCGTTTTCAATTTTGGAACAAATTCCAAAGTCAGGAATTGCTAACCATGAATTTTCTTTGTCTTAAAAATTTAGTTTACAATATGTCGAGTTGTCATCATTTTGCAACCATACATTCCGAGCCCGCTGCTGTTTGTGTGGGTTCCACATGTTAAAGATCCCGTTGTGACCTTGAATGTTTGTTTCTAAAGTTACCAACGATGTTTTGTAAACGTATTTGTTGCATTTCGTCATATCCGTTCATTTATCATTAGAGTAACCCAGCAGTATAATCTTCTACACAAGGTGCCAAGAGATGCAACCCAATTTAACTGACTCTTACAAGGCATCAAAGGATTGTGTATATACAAGGGGTTCTTTTTGTTTTGTTTTTTTAATTTATACCCTTTTTTGTTTGTTTTCCCTTCATGGTGACCTCTAAATATTTGCTAAGTTCTGAAGTCATATATAGTGATTCGCTGGTTCAGTAATTGCATTTCCCAATATCCGCTCGTTTCCAGGAGACCTAAAGCATAACAAATACCGCCACCAGTCACAAATAGAATATGCCCTCCTCATCTGTTCAGCCAAGAATGATTTAAACACCTCGTAATTCTCGCGAGATCTCACTTAGGATATTATTACATCCTTTGTGAGACTCGCTCCAATACACTCGGGATTTATTAAGTATTGGGATGAAAGAATATCCCCCATGACTTCTAAACACCTTTTACCTAAAAACCAATACATACCCTTGAAAACAGAACACCTCTGAATTTAATAAAACATATCAAATCATACTTCATCATATTACACATATACACACAAAATAGGGTATCACAAAATATAACCCTTACAAAATGCTACTGACATAATTATACACATTCTTATTAACAATATACTAACATTACTATAGAAAGCTACTGTTTTTTGAATGCTTGTGGCAGATCAAAAGTCTCCAAATTTACCAAATATATTGCCCACATCAGACAAATTAGAATCTGCAACTTTCGAAAGTAAGGGACCTACTGACCCTGCATCAACCAATTTGTTAATTCTTGAATATCTATCCAAAGAACTCTTACTAAACCACCCAATATGATCCATAACCTCCTTACTAGAAGCTATACCAGAAGACATCATAGTAATTGCACACTATCAGAAAATTCTACTTGAACGCAATTAATTAACTAAATAGAGCCGAATAAAATATTAAAATTGTAAACGTTTCTCTGCTTTTTGTTACTATTACAATCAAATTTGAAGCACTAGATAAAAATACAAAAATAAAGCACTGAATATTTATTTATAGAACGTCAAAAAAACTTTTTTTAAATAATCGGCACTATGTATTCGTCACTATCAGAAAATTCTGTATAGAACGTCAAAATTTTTTTTTTTAATAATCGGCACTATCAGAAAATTCTGTATAGAAGGTCAAAAAAACTTTTTTAGATACTCGGCACTATCAGAAAATTCTGTATAGAACGTCAAAAATATTTTTTTTTTTTAATAAGCGGCACTATCAGAAAATTCTGTATAGAACGTCAAAAAAACTATTAGAAATAAGAATATTTCTAAATAGAACGACAATAAAAACTATTTTAAATATTTTGCACTATGAGAAATAAGAATATTTCTAAATAGAACGACGATAAAAACTATTTTAAATATTCGGCTTCGGCACTATAAGAAATAAGAATATTTTTAAATAGAACGACGATAAAAACGATTTTAAATATTTAGCACTATAAGAAATAAGAATATTTCTAAATAGAACGACGATAAAAACGATTTTAAATATTTAGCACTATAAGAAATAAGAATATTTCTAAATAGAACGACGATAAAAACGATTTTAAATAGTTTGCACTATAAGAAATAAGAATATTTCTAAATAGAACGATGATAAAACGCTATTATATAAAATCAGTACTATCTGATTAATTATAATTACGATGTGCACTGATCAAAGATCAAATGAGAAGTGATTGTTAAATAACTATCAATGATGACACTGTTTTGACAGTACACAGTAATGTGTGATCTTGAACTTTATCATTTACAGGAGGATGGCTTTTCATTCAAATTAGAATCCCAAACTGTATATATTGTCTAGACTAATTAGGAAATTGTATATAACAAAAGTGTTATGGCTTCTTTGGCATCTGTCACCTTACAGCTAATAAAAAGAATACCAGCAGACATTTAGACTGTTTAATGCCCATTTTATGTTGCAAATTGAAAATTCAGCTAAAAATTGCATAATGTGAATGAATTGTAAATATATTTATTTAATTTTTTGTAATAAAGTACCCAAAATTATTATTAAATCCATAATTTCATTAAAAAAAAGAGTCTTAATGTATGGAAATTGTAAGTTATAACTATACATCTGTTCTTCGAAGGAACTTACACAAACCGCCACGATCGGAAAAAGAAGAAATGTCTTTATATATTTTTATTTAAAACGACATAAATAGCAGAACCACGTTATCGCCACAATAGATAACCCCGGATAATATTCATACGTTTACCGATTTCACTTCGTTACTTATACACCAGAAAAACAAAAATATCAGAAAAGTCGAAAAGAAGAACAATGATAATATTTGCTAAAATACATCGTTTTAAATAAATAAAATTGTAATAAAGTAAAGAAAATGATGATTAAATCCAGATTTTCATGTAAATAACACTTAAAACTATGTAAAATGTAGATTATGACTTCTTTTCTTCATGTCAATCTGCAAATCGCCGCGATTGGGAAAAGAAGAACAATGATATTATTTGCTAAAATATATCGTTTTAAATATTTTTTTTTGTGATAAATTAAAGAAAATGATGATTAAATCCAGATTTTCATGTAAATAACACTTAAAACTATGTAAAACGTAGATTATGACTTCTTTTCTTCATGCCGATCTGCACATCGCTGCCGATTGGGAAAAGAAGAACAATGATAATATTAGCCAAACTATATCGTTTTTATTATTATCATTATTTATTTCTATAGTCAAAATGATGATTAAATACATAATTCTACTATAGGTAGCATTTAAAACGACATAAATAGCAGAATCACGTTATCGCAGTGGTGTCTGGCCACAATAGTTAACCCCGGATAATATTCATACGTTTACCGATTTCACTTCGTTACTTATACACCAGAAAAACAAAAATATCAGAAAAGTCGAAAAGAAGAACAATGATAATATTTGCTAAAATACATCGTTTTAAATAAATAAAATTGTAATAAAGTAAAGAAAATGATGATTAAATCCAGATTTTCATGTAAATAACACTTAAAACTATGTAAAATGTAGATTATGACTTCTTTTCTTCATGTCAATCTGCAAATCGCCGCGATTGGGAAAAGAAGAACAATGATATTATTTGCTAAAATATATCGTTTTAAATTTATTTTTTTGTAATAAATTAAAGAAAATGATGATCAAATCCAGATTTTCATGTAAATAACACTTAAAACTATGTAAAACGTAGATTATGATTTCTTTTCTTCATGTCGATCTGCACATCGCTGCCGATTGGGAAAAGAAGAACAATGATAATATTAGCCAAACTATATCGTTTTTATTATTATCATTATTTATTTCTATAGTCAAAATGATGATTAAATACATAATTCTACTATAGGTAGCATTTAAAACGACATAAATAGCAGAATCACGTTATCGCAGTGGTGTCTGGCCACAATAGTTAACCCCGGATAATATTCATACGTTTACCGATTTCACTTCGTTACTTATACACCAGAAAAACAAAAATATCAGAAAAGTCGAAAAGAAGAACAATGATAATATTTGCTAAAATACATCGCTTTAAATAAATAAAATTGTAATAAAGTAAAGAAAATGATGATTAAATCCAGATTTTCATGTAAATAACACTTAAAACTATGTAAAATGTAGATTATGACTTCTTTTCTTCATGTCAATCTGCAAATCGCCGCGATTGGGAAAAGAAGAACAATGATATTATTTGCTAAAATATATCGTTTTAAATTTATTTTTTTGTAATAAATTAAAGAAAATGATGATCAAATCCAGATTTTCATGTAAATAACACTTAAAACTATGTAAAATGTAGATTATGACTTCTTTTCTTCATGTCAATCTGCAAATCGCCGCGATTGGGAAAAGAAGAACAATGATATTATTTGCTAAAATATATCGTTTTAAATAATTTTTTTTGTAATAAATTAAAGAAAATGATGATCAAATCCAGATTTTCATGTAAATAACACTTAAAACTATGTAAAACGTAGATTATGACTTCTTTTCTTCATGTCGATCTGCACATCGCTGCCGATTGGGAAAAGAAGAACAATGATAATATTAGCCAAACTATATCGTTTTTATTATTATCATTATTTATTTCTATAGTCAAAATGATGATTAAATACATAATTCTACTATAGGTAGCATTTAAAACGACATAAATAGCAGAATCACGTTATCGCAGTGGTGTCTGGCCACAATAGATAACCCCGGATAATATTCATACGTTTACCGATTTCACTTCGTTACTTATACACCAGAAAAACAAAAATATCAGAAAAGTCGAAAAGAAGAACAATGATAATATTTGCTAAAATACATCGTTTTAAATAAATAAAATTGTAATAAAGTAAAGAAAATGATGATTAAATCCAGATTTTCATGTAAATAACACTTAAAACTATGTAAAATGTAGATTATGACTTCTTTTCTTCATGTCAATCTGCAAATCGCCGCGATTGGGAAGAGAAGAACAATGATATTATTTGCTAAAATATATCGTTTTAAATATTTTTTTTTGTAATAAATTAAAGAAAATGATGATTAAATCCAGATTTTCATGTAAATAACACTTAAAACTATGTAAAACGTAGATTATGACTTCTTTTCTTCATGTCAATCTGCACATCGCTGCCGATTGGGAAAAGAAGAACAATGATAATATTAGCCAAACTATATCGTTTTTATTATTATCATTATTTATTTCTATTGTCAAAATGATGATTAAATACATAATTCTACTATAGGTAGCATTTAAAACGACATAAATAGCAGAATCACGTTATCGCAGTGGTGTCTGGCCAAAATAGTTAACCCCGGATAATATTCATACGTTTACCGATTTCACTTCGTTACTTATACACCAGAAAAACAAAAATATCAGAAAAGTCGAAAAGAAGAACAATGATAATATTTGCTAAAATACATCGTTTTAAATAAATAAAATTGTAATAAAGTAAAGAAAATGATGATTAAATACAGATGTTCATGTAAATAACACTTAAAACTATGTAAAATGTAGATTATGACTTCTTTTCTTCATGTCAATCTGCAAATCGCCGCGATTGGGAAAAGAAGAACAATGATATTATTTGCTAAAATATATCGTTTTAAATATTTTTTTTTGTAATAAATTAAAGAAAATGATGATTAAATCCAGATTTTCATGTAAATAACACTTAAAACTATGTAAAACGTAGATTATGACTTCTTTTCTTCATGTCAATCTGCACATCGCTGCCGATTGGGAAAAGAAGAACAATGATAATATTAGCCAAACTATATCGTTTTTATTATTATCATTATTTATTTCTATTGTCAAAATGATGATTAAATACATAATTCTACTATAGGTAGCATTTAAAACGACATAAATAGCAGAATCACGTTATCGCAGTGGTGTCTGGCCACAATAGTTAACCCCGGATAATATTCATACGTTTACCGATTTCACTTCGTTACTTATACACCAGAAAAACAAAAATATCAGAAAAGTCGAAAAGAAGAACAATGATAATATTTGCTAAAATACATCGTTTTAAATAAATAAAATTGTAATAAAGTAAAGAAAATGATGATTAAATCCAGATTTTCATGTAAATAACACTTAAAACTATGTAAAATGTAGATTATGACTTCTTTTCTTCATGTCAATCTGCAAATCGCCGCGATTGGGAAAAGAAGAACAATGATATTATTTGCTAAAATATATCGTTTTAAATATTTTTTTTTGTAATAAATTAAAGAAAATGATGATCAAATCCAGATTTTCATGTAAATAACACTTAAAACTATGTAAAACGTAGATTATGACTTCTTTTCTTCATGTCGATCTGCACATCGCTGCCGATTGGGAAAAGAAGAACAATGATAATATTAGCCAAACTATATCGTTTTTATTATTATCATTATTTATTTCTATAGTCAAAATGATGATTAAATACATAATTCTACTATAGGTAGCATTTAAAACGACATAAATAGCAGAATCACGTTATCGCAGTGGTGTCTGGCCACAATAGATAACCCCGGATAATATTCATACGTTTACCGATTTCACTTCGTTACTTATACACCAGAAAAACAAAAATATCAGAAAAGTCGAAAAGAAGAACAATGATAATATTTGCTAAAATACATCGTTTTAAATAAATAAAATTGTAATAAAGTAAAGAAAATGATGATTAAATCCAGATTTTCATGTAAATAACACTTAAAACTATGTAAAATGTAGATTATGACTTCTTTTCTTCATGTCAATCTGCAAATCGCCGCGATTGGGAAGAGAAGAACAATGATATTATTTGCTAAAATATATCGTTTTAAATATTTTTTTTTGTAATAAATTAAAGAAAATGATGATTAAATCCAGATTTTCATGTAAATAACACTTAAAACTATGTAAAACGTAGATTATGACTTCTTTTCTTCATGTCAATCTGCACATCGCTGCCGATTGGGAAAAGAAGAACAATGATAATATTAGCCAAACTATATCGTTTTTATTATTATCATTATTTATTTCTATTGTCAAAATGATGATTAAATACATAATTCTACTATAGGTAGCATTTAAAACGACATAAATAGCAGAATCACGTTATCGCAGTGGTGTCTGGCCACAATAGTTAACCCCGGATAATATTCATACGTTTACCGATTTCACTTCGTTACTTATACACCAGAAAAACAAAAATATCAGAAAAGTCGAAAAGAAGAACAATGATAATATTTGCTAAAATACATCATTTTAAATAAATAAAATTGTAATAAAGTAAAGAAAATGATGATTAAATCCAGATTTTCATGTAAATAACACTTAAAACTATGTAAAATGTAGATTATGACTTCTTTTCTTCATGTCAATCTGCAAATCGCCGCGATTGGGAAAAGAAGAACAATGATATTATTTGCTAAAATATATCGTTTTAAATATTTTTTTTTGTAATAAATTAAAGAAAATGATGATTAAATCCAGATTTTCATGTAAATAACACTTAAAACTATGTAAAACGTAGATTATGACTTCTTTTCTTCATGTCAATCTGCACATCGCTGCCGATTGGGAAAAGAAGAACAATGATAATATTAGCCAAACTATATCGTTTTTATTATTATCATTATTTATTTCTATAGTCAAAATGATGATTAAATACATAATTCTACTATAGGTAGCATTTAAAACGACATAAATAGCAGAATCACGTTATCGCAGTGGTGTCTGGCCACAATAGTTAACCCCGGATAATATTCATACGTTTACCGATTTCACTTCGTTACTTATACACTAGAAAAACAAAAATATCAGAAAAGTCGAAAAGAAGAACAATGATAATATTTGCTAAAATACATCGTTTTAAATAAATAAAATTGTAATAAAGTAAAGAAAATGATGATTAAATCCAGATTTTCATGTAAATAACACTTAAAACTATGTAAAATGTAGATTATGACTTCTTTTCTTCATGTCAATCTGCAAATCGCCGCGATTGGGAAAAGAAGAACAATGATATTATTTGCTAAAATATATCGTTTTAAATATTTTTTTTTGTAATAAATTAAAGAAAATGATGATTAAATCCAGATTTTCATGTAAATAACACTTAAAACTATGTAAAACGTAGATTATGACTTCTTTTCTTCATGTCAATCTGCACATCGCTGCCGATTGGGAAAAGAAGAACAATGATAATATTAGCCAAACTATATCGTTTTTATTATTATCATTATTTATTTCTAGTCAAAATGATGATTAAATACATAATTCTACTATAGGTAGCATTTAAAACGACATAAATAGCAGAATAACGTTATCGCAGTGGTGTCTGGCCACAATAGTTAACCCCGGATAATATTCATACGTTTACCGATTTCACTTCGTTACTTATACACCAGAAAAACAAAAATATCAGAAAAGTCGAAAAGAAGAACAATGATAATATTTGCTAAAATACATCGTTTTAAATAAATAAAATTGTAATAAATTAAAGAAAATGATGATTAAATCCAGATTTTCATGTAAATAACACTTAAAACTATGTAAAACGTAGATTATGACTTCTTTTCTTCATGTCAATCTGCACATCGCTGCCGATTGGGAAAAGAAGAACAATGATAATATTAGCCAAACTATATCGTTTTTATTATTATCATTATTTATTTCTATTGTCAAAATGATGATTAAATACATAATTCTACTATAGGTAGCATTTAAAACGACATAAATAGCAGAATCACGTTATCGCAGTGGTGTCTGGCCACAATAGTTAACCCCGGATAATATTCATACGTTTACCGATTTCACTTCGTTACTTATACACCAGAAAAACAAAAATATCAGAAAAGTCGAAAAGAAGAACAATGATAATATTTGCTAAAATACATCATTTTAAATAAATAAAATTGTAATAAAGTAAAGAAAATGATGATTAAATCCAGATTTTCATGTAAATAACACTTAAAACTATGTAAAATGTAGATTATGACTTCTTTTCTTCATGTCAATCTGCAAATCGCCGCGATTGGGAAAAGAAGAACAATGATATTATTTGCTAAAATATATCGTTTTAAATATTTTTTTTTGTAATAAATTAAAGAAAATGATGATTAAATCCAGATTTTCATGTAAATAACACTTAAAACTATGTAAAACGTAGATTATGACTTCTTTTCTTCATGTCAATCTGCACATCGCTGCCGATTGGGAAAAGAAGAACAATGATAATATTAGCCAAACTATATCGTTTTTATTATTATCATTATTTATTTCTATAGTCAAAATGATGATTAAATACATAATTCTACTATAGGTAGCATTTAAAACGACATAAATAGCAGAATCACGTTATCGCAGTGGTGTCTGGCCACAATAGTTAACCCCGGATAATATTCATACGTTTACCGATTTCACTTCGTTACTTATACACTAGAAAAACAAAAATATCAGAAAAGTCGAAAAGAAGAACAATGATAATATTTGCTAAAATACATCGTTTTAAATAAATAAAATTGTAATAAAGTAAAGAAAATGATGATTAAATCCAGATTTTCATGTAAATAACACTTAAAACTATGTAAAATGTAGATTATGACTTCTTTTCTTCATGTCAATCTGCAAATCGCCGCGATTGGGAAAAGAAGAACAATGATATTATTTGCTAAAATATATCGTTTTAAATATTTTTTTTTGTAATAAATTAAAGAAAATGATGATTAAATCCAGATTTTCATGTAAATAACACTTAAAACTATGTAAAACGTAGATTATGACTTCTTTTCTTCATGTCAATCTGCACATCGCTGCCGATTGGGAAAAGAAGAACAATGATAATATTAGCCAAACTATATCGTTTTTATTATTATCATTATTTATTTCTAGTCAAAATGATGATTAAATACATAATTCTACTATAGGTAGCATTTAAAACGACATAAATAGCAGAATAACGTTATCGCAGTGGTGTCTGGCCACAATAGTTAACCCCGGATAATATTCATACGTTTACCGATTTCACTTCGTTACTTATACACCAGAAAAACAAAAATATCAGAAAAGTCGAAAAGAAGAACAATGATAATATTTGCTAAAATACATCGTTTTAAATAAATAAAATTGTAATAAATTAAAGAAAATGATGATTAAATCCAGATTTTCATGTAAATAACACTTAAAACTATGTAAAACGTAGATTATGACTTCTTTTCTTCATGTCGATCTGCACATCGCTGCCGATTGGGAAAAGAAGAACAATGATAATATTAGCCAAACTATATCGTTTTTATTATTATCATTATTTATTTCTATAGTCAAAATGATGATTAAATACATAATTCTACTATAGGTAGCATTTAAAACGACATAAATAGCAGAATCACGTTATCGCAGTGGTGTCTGGCCACAATAGTTAACCCCGGATAATATTCATACGTTTACCGATTTCACTTCGTTACTTATACACCAGAAAAACAAAAATATCAGAAAAGTCGAAAAGAAGAACAATGATAATATTTGCTAAAATACATCGTTTTAAATAAATAAAATTGTAATAAAGTAAAGAAAATGATGATTAAATCCAGATTTTCATGTAAATAACACTTAAAACTATGTAAAATGTAGATTATGACTTCTTTTCTTCATGTCAATCTGCAAATCGCCGCGATTGGGAAAAGAAGAACAATGATATTATTTGCTAAAATATATCGTTTTAAATTTATTTTTTTGTAATAAATTAAAGAAAATGATGATCAAATCCAGATTTTCATGTAAATAACACTTAAAACTATGTAAAACGTAGATTATGACTTCTTTTCTTCATGTCGATCTGCACATCGCTGCCGATTGGGAAAAGAAGAACAATGATAATATTAGCCAAACTATATCGTTTTTATTATTATCATTATTTATTTCTATAGTCAAAATGATGATTAAATACATAATTCTACTATAGGTAGCATTTAAAACGACATAAATAGCAGAATAACGTTATCGCAGTGGTGTCTGGCCACCATAGTTAACCCCGGATAATATTCATACGTTTACCGATTTCACTTCGTTACTTATACACCAGAAAAACAAAAATATCAGAAAAGTCGAAAAGAAGAACAATGATAATATTTGCTAAAATACATCGCTTTAAATAAATAAAATTGTAATAAAGTAAAGAAAATGATGATTAAATCCAGATTTTCATGTAAATAACACTTAAAACTATGTAAAATGTAGATTAAGACTTCTTCTCTTCATGTCGATCTGCAAATCGCCGCGATTGGGAAAAGAAGAACAATGATAATATTTGCTAAAATATATCATTTTAGACAATTTGTTTTTGTAGTAAAGTAAAGAAAATTATTATTAAATCCAGATTTTCATATAAATAACAATTAAAACTATGTAAATCGTATGTTATGGCTTCTTTTCCTTATGACGGTGTCATGTGGACCTGCAAATCGCCGCGATTGGGAAAAGAAGAACAGTGATAATATTTGCTATACTATATCGTTTTTCTTAATTTTTATTATTATTTTTGCATTCAAAATTATTATTAAATGCATAATATTGTTATAAATAACACATAAAACAACACAAATAGTAGTTTTGGGTTCTTTTCTTCATTATTCTTCAATTAGACTCACCGCGACACACACAAGCTGCGTTATAACATTACACCATACTACAATAGCGGCTGACCCACAAAAGGAAGGTCACAGGGTAAAGTCCCCTTTTAACCAAATTACACAAATAAACCATAATATTATTACAATAAATTATAAATTCTTACCGTCAAAATGTCGCCCAAAGTCTCCCCTGTCAATCCCGCAAACTGTATTCCCAACTCCTCAATGGGGTACTGTGTAAGACAGTGATCCTTTTTCAACCTGGCCATGCGCTCTCCTTGCAATTCATCTTCAAATCTCTTAACTCGTAATATTACAGGAATTAAGAACTTCCCAATTAAGGAGTGCCTCAATTTAAGCACCTGTGCCTCCATGGACTCTACAATTACAAAATAAAAACATCCATTCATCCACTGGCACTGATAACAACATTCACGATTTAAACGACATGAGAATTATCAATTTAAAATCACACCTTCATATCGTTACCTTGTATTACAATAAATTAAACCACTTAACAAAGTGTCCCAACTTTATTTCTATGCCAATAATAACCTACAAGTTAAACTACAGGTCGCACGCATAGCACGGGAAAAAAATGGCTGCTACGCCAAATCTTTACCAAAATATTAAAACCAAATGCCTTCGTACAACAAAATATACTTCAACTAATTAAAATCAAAACTAAAATCTATACCATCTTAAAAATTGAATGCCAGGCCATTAAAATATTATATCCAACTCTGCCATGTCCACGTGTTCAAAACAAACATGTCTAGCAAATTACAGCTTCGTGTCCAAAAATAACACGCCAAGCTACTAAAATCTTGCAATTATAGACTAAAACTACCTATTGCAAACTCAAATAAATAAAATAATAATTACCAAATACAGGTAAAACCACAGGACAACAGGAGCCACTGGTCAAGACAAGAAGAGATATTCACCCGTCAGCTGTTCAGCCAAGAATGACTTAAACACCTCGTAATTCTCGCGAGATCTCACTTAGGATAAAAGGGTGACTGACTTGTTTCAACCTCATTTAAAATCTGCCTTGACATTCTTAGAAACATGTACATCACGTTTACGGTCTTTTATTACAAGATTTGTTCCCTCAAGTGTACATTGTTTTCCTGTTCTAGTTAAAGGCCTTTATCAAACAGAATCATACATTTTACATATAATGGAATTAGTAGACATTTAAACCACAAAAGACTAAATCTATTGTCACACGTTGCATGCGAAATATTAATTGTAAACCACATTGACTGGCTATATGCTGCCTGTCTAGAATATTTTATTATTTTCTCGATCGACATTTCGTATTATTTAAAAAAAGCATTGTAACATTTGCAAGCTCATTTACAAAGTATTAAAATATGGATTGAATTGCACAAGCTTGGCTGGGTATCAAGGTATAATTAGAATTTTGCATTGTCGTGGGATTTTAGCGTTTTTCCTTTTAAATTTGCATTGTCGTGGGATTTTAGCGTTTTTCCTTTTATATTTGCGTTTTTTCTTTTAAATTTGCATTGTCGTGGGATTTTAACGTTTTTCCTTTTAAATTTGCATTTTACCAGTTAAATCGCACGGTCATCTAAATCACCCGCTGAGTAGAGAGATTACGTAACACGGTAGTCGTCACTAGCTCATTGAATATGACGATCTATAGTATTATATTATCGTGTATCTATACGTATTTATTTATTTATTTATTTATTATTATTATTTATGTCATACTAGTCTGGCCCTTAATAAATTTAGTGTATTCAATACACAATAATCCATCAATTGTTGTGTATTTGATTTTCATGTCGTATTTTAACTTAATGCGATGTTTATTAAGAAATGTGACTTTAAATGTATTAAAATATTAGCAAAGTGTGATACACGTACAGAATACTTATACTGTTGTCACTTCACTATTACTTGTTTATCATGCGAGAAATACATTAACCTTGTAATACCTATGCTGAGACTATTTACTAAAAAATGAATTAAGTATATATTAAACTATCGGTCTCTATTAAGCTATTTATGTCTTGTTTTATAGCACTGGATTGTGTATGTACAGCGTCAAAGTTATTGTGGTTTAAAAGTTCTGATTATTGTAATGAGGCACCTTAATGAACAATGAATATTTTTGTTTACGATATAAAACAAATAATCATAACCCTATGTAAACGCCGTATACGTAACGTACGCGCCCTTGTCCGAACCCACAGAAATATGCAATTTACATGTAAACATTATTTTGTCAGTTAATTAGATTGATCAATAAATACAGGATTTTCTTCAAATTCTTCAAATGTTTATATAATTCCCTGATAAATATAAGAACAATCTATAATAGTATTATATTATTGTTTATTTATTTGTACCATTCTGGATGATAATAACTTTAGCTATTCAATACACAATAATCCATCAATCGTTGTGTATTTTACAGTAGTTATGTATATTTTATTTCTTGATTTTGTTTTTCAGGATCTAGAACTATGCACTCATATTTATTTCAATTTGATGTTGATTTAAATGTAAACGTTTAATATTTTCACGGAGATTCAACATTATAATTTATGTTTATTTATTTTACAGGCGATTGATGCATTTTAGTGGCCTTACCATTCATCATTACGAACATATTGTTATATGGTAAATTACTTCAAGCCTTACATATCGGGTAGCCTATTGTGCGACATTATATCCAACTTAATCATGATTCGCTTCGATAACTCTGTAATTTATTACGGGCTTGTTTTCGATAAAAAAAAAAATGTAAATGGATATTTTTTTTTAAATAATCGCTAATACAGTGTTAAACATAGATTTGTATGCATCTGAAAGCAAAGCTCGGAGCTAAGAAATTATTCATATGAATATTTTACGTTAAGTTTAACGCTTAAAAAAATGAAATTCACTTCTGTAAACATCTGTTTTATAGGCCTTGTATTAAAATATGTGTTGAAATAGTGTAAAACAATTGAATTTTCTATAATTCAGAGAGAGAACACATTTGTTGTCCCCACAAGAGTTACATGCCTAGAGGCCTTTTCCTCAGGTGTACCACCTGTTGTGTTTACTGCTAAAGTGTATATTGTATTGGAGTGAGCTGTAAGTAATGAATTTATACCAAAGTAATAAAATGTTATGATTTCGTGTATCCCTCAAGGCCCAGTTATAGTTAGAGTATATTAAGTGAAATTTTAATGGTTAAGAAGGGGCGGAGCGAGCGAAGCGATGCGACCCCCTTCTTAACCAATAAAATTTCACTTAATATACTCTAACTGACTTAGAATGTAATTGACTTTTTCATTGGTTCAATGTTCCAGACATTTCATACGTCACACCCTAGACGTTTGCTGGAAAGTGCGCGGCACGGATTTTTACCACGCCATGATGGAGGACGTGTTGAATGACGAAAGCGAAAATATATCTTTGTCTCAACTACTTGACATCCCCACACAACAGTTGCATTAAAAAATGAAACGCGCGTGCGCGAAGCCGAAGAATTTTTTTTTAATTGAAGTGCCTGACAACGTAAGGAAAATTGTGATCGTTAAAGCACAGGTACATGGGGTTATGACCTACATTACCCCCCCCCTTTTTTTTCATTTTTTTTCCCATACACTTCTCAACATAATTTTGGTATCAAATAATCATAAATCTACTATTTCTTTCTCTCTACATAAATGGAATTACATAAAATACGAAAACAAATTAATGAATATGTATTATTAAACTCTAAAACTATAAAATTACACATGAAATATGAAAATATAATACTGAATATTTATTATTAATTTTACATCAATATAAACACACATCAAATATGAAAACATAATAATTAATATTTATATTAAACATTAATACTACAGAGTTCGCGAAATTGCATATGGGTTTGGTGGTCCTAGTGAAAAAAATGTCAGTCCTCATTACAGCCAGCATGGATTACGCCAAATCCGCGCGGTTTCGCGGACGATCGCGGCGCGGAAATTGACTAATTAGCATCGGGAAGTCTGCGATCGTCTCGCGGCCGAACGCGGCAGTCAAATTGTCCATCAGGACATTCGCGGACAACACGTTATTAGCGCGGCAAGCGAGGAAAGTAACCACATAACAATAGTTTTGTTGCAGTCATACAGAAACGATCTTTGTTTATTATTATTATTTACTTTTATTTGTTTTCTTCATTTTTTTTTTTAGAATTTAACTTGTTTATATGTATGCAATGAAATTATCTTTCTCGTTACCAAAACAAGAAAAGTATTCTCTGTTTTGTACATCCATAATCGATTTATTTTACAACTCTCTCACCTTGTCAATCACGTGTTAATTGCTCCTTATCGGTCTCTTTGATGTATAATTGACTGACAAATAGGCGGTGCTTATTGCACAGATATAGAAATAGAATAAATATAAGTTTATTAACAAAATCAGGGCCCCAGGAGGGCATATACAATTAACAAGGTGAAAAAAAAAGATATTATGTATATATTTTTTAATGTCGGACTTAAAAGCACATTAGAGCTTATGTTATTGTTGTACTCATGTACCGACTTTTAAAATAAATTACAAATGATGCCCACCGGTGCAAACGTAAAAGTCGTACAGTTTACTTTGTTCAGTCAAATTAATTTCATGTGATTACAAATCATTGACACGCATTCAACCTGTACCTGAAATATCGGGACCACCAATCATCAAATTTACGGCAACGTAAATATTTACATGTATATTTTTTTGTATATATCTCATACTAGACGGAATTAGCATTAGACTTTACGAATAAAGTTGAAACAAAAATGATTAGGTGTTAAAATATATCTTCGCATGTTCATGTATAACATAACATAACATAGTATAACATAGTTCATTAAATCAATCAAGAAGCCCGTGAGAGCACAGAATTACAGACATTTACATTTTACACTTACAAAGATTTTGATGATGTATGCAGAAGGGGGTAACGTAAATATGACTGATAAATTGTGTGTTGAAATTTACTGAAACTATCAACCTTTTCCGACAAACATTCATGCAAATGTTCTGTTAAATTTTCTTACTTATATAAATATGAGATATTTTTGTCTTTATTTTGTACGTAAATACCCTAGTGTACTTCTACCTTGCCCCATATTCGTGCCAGGAAAGGTAGCTCAAAGGTCAATATATAACTGAAATATTGTTGAAAAGTGACGTTTAAACACCCATAACCTCATATGAATTATTGCAATAAAATATCGATTAAGTAACGAAATCGATATAAATTATTTTCCAGTTTATTTAGTATAAAAAGCTTGTTCTACACGTTTACTGTGAGATGTATTGCAACCGCCATTTTTTACTACAAAAGATAGAAAAGCTATAGCTATATTTAGATATTTTGTGATAATAATTTTATATTGTAAATCGATCCACCCTGTGATTTTTTTTCAACAAGATACATTTTTTATAGTATATATTTTATTATTAAATACAATATTGAACTGATTTTCGCTAACATTTCAATCATTGAATATTGATTTTTTTCGGATGTTGAATATGTTTTCCCCAGAATTGCACCCCCTGTTAGTATACATACATTTTATTGCTTTATTTAAAAAAAAATAACACCAAGAACATCGATGATACGAGTGTTCTTATTCAGAAATAAACCTACAGCAAAATAAAGGTATACTGTAAACAAAATTTATTGTCCGAAAAATACGGTACTCCTCTACTATACTAATTTGGATTAGGTGATGGGAATTAGGTGTCATCATCAAAATAAAGTATTTTATGATAATGATGGCTGATTAAAATTGTTTGTCCTGCATTGGCTGTCAGTTGTAATATACAGGATGTAACCAATATACAGGAAGAGCTCCTACTGTGAAGCCATCTATTTTGAGATGTCATTCAATGAAAATAACAACCTGACCATATTGTTACATAATAAGAATAAGAATTAGATAAGAAATTAACATTTATAGAAGGCAAGGATTTATATAATTAACACATTAAGTCACATTTCATTTATTTAGCTTGGGTCAGTTATAAATTTATTTTTTAAGTACAAATAAATTGGAAGACGGCTTGAAAATCGAAAACGCAAAATAGTTATCTATGTTTATAAGTCTTAGTAAAAGGAGTCTTGAGCAACGTTTTTTTCTTCACACCTGTGATAGGTGTATTTGTATATCATGAATGCACGATGCGAAGACATGCTGAGATGGGTGATGTTTTGACAGGTAAACTGTAAAAAAAAACGTAGAATACACCAATAAAATATTATTTCACCTATATCAGGACTCCGTAGACTGCCAATTTTCAAGAAAGAAAAAAACGGGATTTACGGATTTATGACCCATTCGCCATAAACAAAATAAAACTTAAATTTTACTAATTAATTTTAATCCAAATTTGCCTTTAAAGAAATAAATGTATAAATTATAATTATTTACCCGGGTTCGTTCACCCTACATTTGGCGAACACGTAAAAGAGCAAACGTACGCACCCGATATCGTAAACCGGCAACTGTCTGCAGCAAGTGAAAGGGACTTCTTGGCATCGATTGTCGCGAGTACATAGGGACATATTAATATTCACTTCTAGTTCACTTAAAACATGGGTACTGCATGTTAATACATTTTATTCATGGATATTATTGTATAATATCGCCCGTGACAGCCGTTAACATATCTATACTTTCCGTACTGTATATCACTCATTTACTTCAGCTTTACTAAGATACGCATGTTTCTTTATGCACGAATTTATTGGTTAGCAGAATTTGGGGACGTTTCCTGTTTACAGTTTACTGACTATCTGAGAGTGGAGACTCACTCTCACTCCGACCTGGGAGGATTTTGTCGGACAATTTTAAGAGTGACACTCTCTTCAAGTCCGACGAAACTCTGTGTCCGACCTGAGAGTATGATCGTTGATACACTTGGAGGGATCTGTATGTTTTGTTTTTGTTTTTGTTTTAAATCTGTTCCAATAAGTATTTACCTAAATAACGATATTGTGTTTGGTATTTCTTAATAAATTGTATTAAAAATCATTTTAATTTATTAATTAATAAACGTTCTGGATACAAATTTATTTTCAACAAAATTTCTTATTATTTCATCTCAATGTGTTGTCGCCTCTCTAAATACCATAGCGATGTTATTTTCGGTCTTTGATCTATGGATATTGATTGACAGGTGCCATCTTTGTGTACCGACAGTTCATTGCGAAGGCACCAGCAGGTACAAAATCATTCAAATACCAGAAGTTCCTGTGCCATCACTTTAAAAATAAAACCCACTACTATGTCATGAAGCAGATGCTGCTTTAAAAAAAAATCACGTAAGTTATGTATTACAAATAAATACAAATATAAAATTCACAATAAAATATACCCCATTCAGCACTCAGCACGTTCTGGAAAGAGATGCATTGAGGTAACAAACCGAGACGAATATAAGAATATAACTACACGTAATGTTGTTTTTTTTTTTCGCTGTCCATCATGGACATCGCGGCTTATACGATGACACTACAAACCAATTGCCGCGATCAGACTTTTGTGTCCATCGTGACTTTCCGCGAATTACAATCGGTGTCCGTGATGGACGCGCGGATATGGCGTAATCCATCCTAGCTGTAGTGTAATTAATATTTATATTAAACATTAATACTATAGAGTTCGCGAAATTGCATATGGGTTTGGTGGTCCTAGTGAAAAAAATGTCAGTCTTCATTAATTTTCTATTGCAAAATACCAATCTTAGCCAAATCTGCCCAAATTTTGCTGGTCATGTCTGACAGGACTGACATATTTCCCGAACTCTGATACTATATAAGCAAACCTGAAATATGCTCTCCAAGCTTGATTTTTCACCTTTTTTTTTATAATTAAAAAGTCAAGTTATGAAAGAAATAATTTTCTTATAAAAATTAACTTAAAAATAGAACTTCATTTCCATTGTAAGAATATATATATATGATCTATTTTCTTTCCTTAATGTATACATATTTTACTGTTTTAAGGTGTATTATTTCTGTTAAAATTTTAATTAATGGTTTATTTTCCTATTGGATTATTTTAACCAAAAAAAAAATGACCATACTTTACTCTTAAATAAAATATATTATTTCATTTCTCATTAATTTTATAACTTTTCTTTATTTCAATTTTTCTTCTTAAATCAATATAAATTTACTAGATTTGAATCAATATTTTTATTGAACTACTTGATGATGCAAATACCACATGTTCAATCTTTAAAAAAAATAATTCCACATATACTTGTTTTATTCTTGTAATTCAACATTTCATTGACAAAAATAAACTTTTCAAAAGAAAATATTATTATTTTTTTTATTCAAATTGCATATTACACCCATATGGGTCAAGCAATTACAATACAAAAGCATGCAAACATATAAAAGAAAAACAACACAAACATAATAAATATGTAAATGTAGGAGAAATATTTGACCAGGTGAACCCTATCATCTCAAGTCTAGCAATTGTTTTATGAAGGTGCAAACAACCCATAAAAGATCTGAAGTTGGATTGAGTATGTAATCAAGTCTATTCATGGGTGACATCTGTAAACATCTGTAAACATCTGTTTTATAGGCCTTGTATTAAAATATGTGTTGAAATAGTGTAAAACAATTGAATTTTCTATAATTCAGAGAGAGAACACATTTGTTGTCCCCACAAGAGTTACATGCCTAGAGGCCTTTTCCTCAGGTGTACCACCTGTTGTGTTTACTGCTAAAGTGTATATTGTATTGGAGTGAGCTGTAAGTAATGAATTTATACCAAAGTAATAAAATTTTATGATTTCGTGTATCCCTCAAGGCCCAGTTATAGTTAGAGTATATTAAGTGAAATTTTAATGGTTAAGAAGGGGCGGAGCGATGCGACCCCCTTCTTAACCAATAAAATTTCACTTAATATACTCTAACTGACTTAGAATGTAATTGACTTTTTCATTGGTTCAATGTTCCAGACATTTCATACGTCACACCCTAGACGTTTGCTGGAAAGTGCGCGGCACGGATTTTACCACGGCATGATGGAGGACGTGTTGAATGACGAAAGCGAAAATATATCATTGTCTCAACTACTTGACATCCCCACACAACAGCTGCATTAAAAAATGAAACGCGCGTGCGCGAAGCCGAAGAATTTTTTTTTAATTGAAGTGCCTGACAACGTAAGGAAAATTGTGATCGCTAAAGCACAGGTACATGGGGTTATGACCTACATTACCCCCCCCCCCTTTTTTTCATTTTTTTTCCCATACACTTCTCAACATAATTTTAGTATCAAATAATCATAAATCTACTATTTCTTTCTCTCTATATTGATTTATAGAGATTTACGATTATTTGATACCAAAATTACGTTGTCGGGCACTTCAATTTTAAAAATTTCTTCGGCTTCGCGCACATGCGTTTCATTTTTAATGCAGCTGGGCCCGTAATCATAAAGCCATTTAAGTTAAGATTTTCCTAAGGAAACACTTAAGTTAAGGAAACTCCGCCCATTTTACTTGAGTGGTATTCATAAAACTTCTTATTTTAAGTATTTCCTAAGAATAACTTTAAGTTAAGGAAACTCCGCCCATCATACTTAAGTGGTATTCATAAACGTCCTTAAACTAAGAAAACACTTAAGATTTCCCTTAACTTTAAGGTAGATGGGTAGGTTCCATAAGTTTTCTTGAATTGCTATTTTATATTGATTGTGAGTTATGAAAGTGATATTGTATGAATAAAAAGATAACAACAAACCATATTAGCAATATTTCATAGGCATTCGAGTTTATCATCAAATTCATATCATATCTTACATGTACATAAAATTCACCATCAAGGTCATTTTCCGGACGAGTAAATATTTTTACAACCGTACCATTTGATGGCACGTGCTTTGCGGGTATATGAAATAGGTATGATTAAAGCATATTAGTATTGCATTATTACCAATACATACATGTTCCATGTCGGACGTTTTCGGTTGTTTCATGCTGGGAGAAGAGCTTTACGTAGAGAGCGAGTATTCAGAGATCGTACAAAACCTCTTGATATCTACGATGACTTCGAGTTAATAGACAAATACAGATTTGACCGACAGTCTATTATGATGATATGAGATATGTTACAGGATGACTTAGAAAGCAGTACATTTAGGAATCGAGCCTATTTTTTTTTATGTTTTATTTACATGATATTTCCATAGTCATTAACATTAGCTTCGTATATAACTGTTGAATGTAAAATCCTCCAAATAGATGAGGGAGGTGCATCCAAACTCAAAAGTGGGAAGTTGAGGAACATTATGAGTGTGTCCCTGTTAAACATACATGTACCTAAATTTTAAAGAAATATAATTGTTGACGAAAATTTTGATCTTAATACGTCCTTTCTTTTCTCGTATTCCTCCATTAGTATAATCTTCTCTCAATCGGTCCAGTTTGGCTTTCTCTTGGACATGTTTAATAGTTAAAGATTTTGATACGACTTCAGTTTTATTTATATATGTATGTATGTATTGAAGTGGTCAAGCAATGCACGTGAAAGTTAGAGTATATTAAGTGAAATTTTATTGGTTAAGAAGGGGGTCGCATCGCTTCGCTCGCTCCGCCTTCTTAACCATTAAAATTTCACTTAATATACTCTTAACTATAACATAATATCAAAGAATGGTGTCCTTCCTAATTAAGAGGAATTAAGGGGTCCCATTAAGGGTGAATTATCAGGGTAATCACATGTTAATAAAGGTAAATTTGATTCTCTTTTTTGCTTTTTCTACATAAATGGAATTACATAAAATACGAAAACAAATTAATGAATATGTATTATTAAACTCTAAAACTATAAAATTACACATGAAATATGAAAATATAATACTGAATATTTATTATTAATTTTACATCAATATAAACACACATCAAATATGAAAACATAATAATTAATATTTATATTAAACATTAATACTACAGAGTTCGCGAAATTGCATATGGGTTTGGTGGTCCTAGTGAAAAAAATGTCAGTCCTCATTACAGCCAGCATGGATTACGCCAAATCCGCGCGGTTTCGCGGACGATCGCGGCGCGGAAATTGACTAATTAGCATCGGGAAGTCTGCGATCGTCTCGCGGCCGAACGCGGCAGTCAAATTGTCCATCAGGACATTCGCGGACAACACGTTATTAGCGCGGCAAGCGAGGAAAGTAACCACATAACAATAGTTTTGTTGCAGTCATACAGAAACGATCTTTGTTTATTATTATTATTTACTTTTATTTGTTTTCTTCATTTTTTTTTTTAGAATTTAACTTGTTTATATGTATGCAATGAAATTATCTTTCTCGTTACCAAAACAAGAAAAGTATTCTCTGTTTTGTACATCCATAATCGATTTATTTTACAACTCTCTCACCTTGTCAATCACGTGTTAATTGCTCCTTATCGGTCTCTTTGATGTATAATTGACTGACAAATAGGCGGTGCTTATTGCACAGATATAGAAATAGAATAAATATAAGTTTATTAACAAAATCAGGGCCCCAGGAGGGCATATACAATTAACAAGGTGAAAAAAAAAGATATTATGTATATATTTTTTAATGTCGGACTTAAAAGCACATTAGAGCTTATGTTATTGTTGTACTCATGTACCGACTTTTAAAATAAATTACAAATGATGCCCACCGGTGCAAACGTAAAAGTCGTACAGTTTACTTTGTTCAGTCAAATTAATTTCATGTGATTACAAATCATTGACACGCATTCAACCTGTACCTGAAATATCGGGACCACCAATCATCAAATTTACGGCAACGTAAATATTTACATGTATATTTTTTTGTATATATCTCATACTAGACGGAATTAGCATTAGACTTTACGAATAAAGTTGAAACAAAAATGATTAGGTGTTAAAATATATCTTCGCATGTTCATGTATAACATAACATAACATAGCATAACATAGTTCATTAAATCAATCAAGAAGCCCGTGAGAGCACAGAATTACAGACATTTACATTTTACACTTACAAAGATTTTGATGATGTATGCAGAAGGGGGTAACGTAAATATGACTGATAAATTGTGTGTTGAAATTTACTGAAACTATCAACCTTTTCCGACAAACATTCATGCAAATGTTCTGTTAAATTTTCTTACTTATATAAATATGAGATATTTTTGTCTTTATTTTGTACGTAAATACCCTAGTGTACTTCTACCTTGCCCCATATTCGTGCCAGGAAAGGTAGCTCAAAGGTCAATATATAACTGAAATATTGTTGAAAAGTGACGTTTAAACACCCATAACCTCATATGAATTATTGCAATAAAATATCGATTAAGTAACGAAATCGATATAAATTATTTTCCAGTTTATTTAGTATAAAAAGCTTGTTCTACACGTTTACTGTGAGATGTATTGCAACCGCCATTTTTTACTACAAAAGATAGAAAAGCTATAGCTATATTTAGATATTTTGTGATAATAATTTTATATTGTAAATCGATCCACCCTGTGATTTTTTTTCAACAAGATACATTTTTTATAGTATATATTTTATTATTAAATACAATATTGAACTGATTTTCGCTAACATTTCAATCATTGAATATTGATTTTTTTCGGATGTTGAATATGTTTTCCCCAGAATTGCACCCCCTGTTAGTATACATACATTTTATTGCTTTATTTAAAAAAAAATAACACCAAGAACATCGATGATACGAGTGTTCTTATTCAGAAATAAACCTACAGCAAAATAAAGGTATACTGTAAACAAAATTTATTGTCCGAAAAATACGGTACTCCTCTACTATACTAATTTGGATTAGGTGATGGGAATTAGGTGTCATCATCAAAATAAAGTATTTTATGATAATGATGGCTGATTAAAATTGTTTGTCCTGCATTGGCTGTCAGTTGTAATATACAGGATGTAACCAATATACAGGAAGAGCTCCTACTGTGAAGCCATCTATTTTGAGATGTCATTCAATGAAAATAACAACCTGACCATATTGTTACATAATAAGAATAAGAATTAGATAAGAAATTAAAATTTATAGAAGGCAAGGATTTATATAATTAACACATTAAGTCACATTTCATTTATTTAGCTTGGGTCAGTTATAAATTTATTTTTTAAGTACAAATAAATTGGAAGACGGCTTGAAAATCGAAAACGCAAAATAGTTATCTATGTTTATAAGTCTTAGTAAAAGGAGTCTTGAGCAACGTTTTTTTCTTCACACCTGTGATAGGTGTATTTGTATATCATGAATGCACGATGCGAAGACATGCTGAGATGGGTGATGTTTTGACAGGTAAACTGTAAAAAAAAACGTAGAATACACCAATAAAATATTATTTCACCTATATCAGGACTCCGTAGACTGCCAATTTTCAAGAAAGAAAAAAACGGGATTTACGGATTTATGACCCATTCGCCATAAACAAAATAAAACTTAAATTTTACTAATTAATTTTAATCCAAATTTGCCTTTAAAGAAATAAATGTATAAATTATAATTATTTACCCGGGTTCGTTCACCCTACATTTGGCGAACACGTAAAAGAGCAAACGTACGCACCCGATATCGTAAACCGGCAACTGTCTGCAGCAAGTGAAAGGGACTTCTTGGCATCGATTGTCGCGAGTACATAGGGACATATTAATATTCACTTCTAGTTCACTTAAAACATGGGTACTGCATGTTAATACATTTTATTGATGGATATTATTGTATAATATCGCCCGTGACAGCCGTTAACATATCTATACTTTCCGTACTGTATATCACTCATTTACTTCAGCTTTACTAAGATACGCATGTTTCTTTATGCACGAATTTATTGGTTAGCAGAATTTGGGGACGTTTCCTGTTTACAGTTTACTGACTATCTGAGAGTGGAGACTCACTCTCACTCCGACCTGGGAGGATTTTGTCGGACAATTTTAAGAGTGACACTCTCTTCAAGTCCGACGAAACTCTGTGTCCGACCTGAGAGTATGATCGTTGATACACTTGGAGGGATCTGTATGTTTTGTTTTTGTTTTTGTTTTAAATCTGTTCCAATAAGTATTTACCTAAATAACGATATTGTGTTTGGTATTTCTTAATAAATTGTATTAAAAATCATTTTAATTTATTAATTAATAAACGTTCTGGATACAAATTTATTTTCAATAAAATTTCTTATTATTTCATCTCAATGTGTTGTCGCCTCTCTAAATACCATAGCGATGTTATTTTCGGTCTTTGATCTATGGATATTGATTGACAGGTGCCATCTTTGTGTACCGACAGTTCATTGCGAAGGCACCAGCAGGTACAAAATCATTAAAATACCAGAAGTTCCTGTGCCATCACTTTAAAAATAAAACCCACTACTATGTCATGAAGCAGATGCTGCTTTAAAAAAAAATCACGTAAGTTATGTATTACAAATAAATACAAATATAAAATTCACAATAAAATATACCCCATTCAGCACTCAGCACGTTCTGGAAAGAGATGCATTGAGGTAACAAACCGAGACGAATATAAGAATATAACTACACGTAATGTTTTTTTTTTTTTTCGCTGTCCATCATGGACATCGCGGCTTATACGATGACACTACAAACCAATTGCCGCGATCAGACTTTTGTGTCCATCGTGACTTTCCGCGAATTACAATCGGTGTCCGTGATGGACGCGCGGATATGGCGTAATCCATCCTAGCTGTAGTGTAATTAATATTTATATTAAACATTAATACTATAGAGTTCGCGAAATTGCATATGGGTTTGGTGGTCCTAGTGAAAAAAATGTCAGTCTTCATTAATTTTCTATTGCAAAATACCAATCTTCTTAACCAATAAAATTTCACTTAATATACTCTAACTGACTTAGAATGTAATTGACTTTTTCATTGGTTCAATGTTCCAGACATTTCATACGTCACACCCTAGACGTTTGCTGGAAAGTGCGCGGCACGGATTTTTACCACGCCATGATGGAGGACGTGTTGAATGACGAAAGCGAAAATATATCTTTGTCTCAACTACTTGACATCCCCACACAACAGTTGCATTAAAAAATGAAACGCGCGTGCGCGAAGCCGAAGAATTTTTTTTTAATTGAAGTGCCTGACAACGTAAGGAAAATTGTGATCGTTAAAGCACAGGTACATGGGGTTATGACCTACATTACCCCCCCCCCTTTTTTTTCATTTTTTTTCCCATACACTTCTCAACATAATTTTGGTATCAAATAATCATAAATCTACTATTTCTTTCTCTCTACATAAATGGAATTACATAAAATACGAAAACAAATTAATGAATATGTATTATTAAACTCTAAAACTATAAAATTACACATGAAATATGAAAATATAATACTGAATATTTATTATTAATTTTACATCAATATAAACACACATCAAATATGAAAACATAATAATTAATATTTATATTAAACATTAATACTACAGAGTTCGCGAAATTGCATATGGGTTTGGTGGTCCTAGTGAAAAAAATGTCAGTCCTCATTACAGCCAGCATGGATTACGCCAAATCCGCGCGGTTTCGCGGACGATCGCGGCGCGGAAATTGACTAATTAGCATCGGGAAGTCTGCGATCGTCTCGCGGCCGAACGCGGCAGTCAAATTGTCCATCAGGACATTCGCGGACAACACGTTATTAGCGCGGCAAGCGAGGAAAGTAACCACATAACAATAGTTTTGTTGCAGTCATACAGAAACGATCTTTGTTTATTATTATTATTTACTTTTATTTGTTTTCTTCATTTTTTTTTTTAGAATTTAACTTGTTTATATGTATGCAATGAAATTATCTTTCTCGTTACCAAAACAAGAAAAGTATTCTCTGTTTTGTACATCCATAATCGATTTATTTTACAACTCTCTCACCTTGTCAATCACGTGTTAATTGCTCCTTATCGGTCTCTTTGATGTATAATTGACTGACAAATAGGCGGTGCTTATTGCACAGATATAGAAATAGAATAAATATAAGTTTATTAACAAAATCAGGGCCCCAGGAGGGCATATACAATTAACAAGGTGAAAAAAAAAGATATTATGTATATATTTTTTAATGTCGGACTTAAAAGCACATTAGAGCTTATGTTATTGTTGTACTCATGTACCGACTTTTAAAATAAATTACAAATGATGCCCACCGGTGCAAACGTAAAAGTCGTACAGTTTACTTTGTTCAGTCAAATTAATTTCATGTGATTACAAATCATTGACACGCATTCAACCTGTACCTGAAATATCGGGACCACCAATCATCAAATTTACGGCAACGTAAATATTTACATGTATATTTTTTTGTATATATCTCATACTAGACGGAATTAGCATTAGACTTTACGAATAAAGTTGAAACAAAAATGATTAGGTGTTAAAATATATCTTCGCATGTTCATGTATAACATAACATAACATAGTATAACATAGTTCATTAAATCAATCAAGAAGCCCGTGAGAGCACAGAATTACAGACATTTACATTTTACACTTACAAAGATTTTGATGATGTATGCAGAAGGGGGTAACGTAAATATGACTGATAAATTGTGTGTTGAAATTTACTGAAACTATCAACCTTTTCCGACAAACATTCATGCAAATGTTCTGTTAAATTTTCTTACTTATATAAATATGAGATATTTTTGTCTTTATTTTGTACGTAAATACCCTAGTGTACTTCTACCTTGCCCCATATTCGTGCCAGGAAAGGTAGCTCAAAGGTCAATATATAACTGAAATATTGTTGAAAAGTGACGTTTAAACACCCATAACCTCATATGAATTATTGCAATAAAATATCGATTAAGTAACGAAATCGATATAAATTATTTTCCAGTTTATTTAGTATAAAAAGCTTGTTCTACACGTTTACTGTGAGATGTATTGCAACCGCCATTTTTTACTACAAAAGATAGAAAAGCTATAGCTATATTTAGATATTTTGTGATAATAATTTTATATTGTAAATCGATCCACCCTGTGATTTTTTTTCAACAAGATACATTTTTTATAGTATATATTTTATTATTAAATACAATATTGAACTGATTTTCGCTAACATTTCAATCATTGAATATTGATTTTTTTCGGATGTTGAATATGTTTTCCCCAGAATTGCACCCCCTGTTAGTATACATACATTTTATTGCTTTATTTAAAAAAAAATAACACCAAGAACATCGATGATACGAGTGTTCTTATTCAGAAATAAACCTACAGCAAAATAAAGGTATACTGTAAACAAAATTTATTGTCCGAAAAATACGGTACTCCTCTACTATACTAATTTGGATTAGGTGATGGGAATTAGGTGTCATCATCAAAATAAAGTATTTTATGATAATGATGGCTGATTAAAATTGTTTGTCCTGCATTGGCTGTCAGTTGTAATATACAGGATGTAACCAATATACAGGAAGAGCTCCTACTGTGAAGCCATCTATTTTGAGATGTCATTCAATGAAAATAACAACCTGACCATATTGTTACATAATAAGAATAAGAATTAGATAAGAAATTAACATTTATAGAAGGCAAGGATTTATATAATTAACACATTAAGTCACATTTCATTTATTTAGCTTGGGTCAGTTATAAATTTATTTTTTAAGTACAAATAAATTGGAAGACGGCTTGAAAATCGAAAACGCAAAATAGTTATCTATGTTTATAAGTCTTAGTAAAAGGAGTCTTGAGCAACGTTTTTTTCTTCACACCTGTGATAGGTGTATTTGTATATCATGAATGCACGATGCGAAGACATGCTGAGATGGGTGATGTTTTGACAGGTAAACTGTAAAAAAAAACGTAGAATACACCAATAAAATATTATTTCACCTATATCAGGACTCCGTAGACTGCCAATTTTCAAGAAAGAAAAAAACGGGATTTACGGATTTATGACCCATTCGCCATAAACAAAATAAAACTTAAATTTTACTAATTAATTTTAATCCAAATTTGCCTTTAAAGAAATAAATGTATAAATTATAATTATTTACCCGGGTTCGTTCACCCTACATTTGGCGAACACGTAAAAGAGCAAACGTACGCACCCGATATCGTAAACCGGCAACTGTCTGCAGCAAGTGAAAGGGACTTCTTGGCATCGATTGTCGCGAGTACATAGGGACATATTAATATTCACTTCTAGTTCACTTAAAACATGGGTACTGCATGTTAATACATTTTATTCATGGATATTATTGTATAATATCGCCCGTGACAGCCGTTAACATATCTATACTTTCCGTACTGTATATCACTCATTTACTTCAGCTTTACTAAGATACGCATGTTTCTTTATGCACGAATTTATTGGTTAGCAGAATTTGGGGACGTTTCCTGTTTACAGTTTACTGACTATCTGAGAGTGGAGACTCACTCTCACTCCGACCTGGGAGGATTTTGTCGGACAATTTTAAGAGTGACACTCTCTTCAAGTCCGACGAAACTCTGTGTCCGACCTGAGAGTATGATCGTTGATACACTTGGAGGGATCTGTATGTTTTGTTTTTGTTTTTGTTTTAAATCTGTTCCAATAAGTATTTACCTAAATAACGATATTGTGTTTGGTATTTCTTAATAAATTGTATTAAAAATCATTTTAATTTATTAATTAATAAACGTTCTGGATACAAATTTATTTTCAACAAAATTTCTTATTATTTCATCTCAATGTGTTGTCGCCTCTCTAAATACCATAGCGATGTTATTTTCGGTCTTTGATCTATGGATATTGATTGACAGGTGCCATCTTTGTGTACCGACAGTTCATTGCGAAGGCACCAGCAGGTACAAAATCATTCAAATACCAGAAGTTCCTGTGCCATCACTTTAAAAATAAAACCCACTACTATGTCATGAAGCAGATGCTGCTTTAAAAAAAAATCACGTAAGTTATGTATTACAAATAAATACAAATATAAAATTCACAATAAAATATACCCCATTCAGCACTCAGCACGTTCTGGAAAGAGATGCATTGAGGTAACAAACCGAGACGAATATAAGAATATAACTACACGTAATGTTGTTTTTTTTTTTCGCTGTCCATCATGGACATCGCGGCTTATACGATGACACTACAAACCAATTGCCGCGATCAGACTTTTGTGTCCATCGTGACTTTCCGCGAATTACAATCGGTGTCCGTGATGGACGCGCGGATATGGCGTAATCCATCCTAGCTGTAGTGTAATTAATATTTATATTAAACATTAATACTATAGAGTTCGCGAAATTGCATATGGGTTTGGTGGTCCTAGTGAAAAAAATGTCAGTCTTCATTAATTTTCTATTGCAAAATACCAATCTTAGCCAAATCTGCCCAAATTTTGCTGGTCATGTCTGACAGGACTGACATATTTCCCGAACTCTGATACTATATAAGCAAACCTGAAATATGCTCTCCAAGCTTGATTTTTCACCTTTTTTTTTATAATTAAAAAGTCAAGTTATGAAAGAAATAATTTTCTTATAAAAATTAACTTAAAAATAGAACTTCATTTCCATTGTAAGAATATATATATATGATCTATTTTCTTTCCTTAATGTATACATATTTTACTGTTTTAAGGTGTATTATTTCTGTTAAAATTTTAATTAATGGTTTATTTTCCTATTGGATTATTTTAACCAAAAAAAAAATGACCATACTTTACTCTTAAATAAAATATATTATTTCATTTCTCATTAATTTTATAACTTTTCTTTATTTCAATTTTTCTTCTTAAATCAATATAAATTTACTAGATTTGAATCAATATTTTTATTGAACTACTTGATGATGCAAATACCACATGTTCAATCTTTAAAAAAAATAATTCCACATATACTTGTTTTATTCTTGTAATTCAACATTTCATTGACAAAAATAAACTTTTCAAAAGAAAATATTATTATTTTTTTTATTCAAATTGCATATTACACCCATATGGGTCAAGCAATTACAATACAAAAGCATGCAAACATATAAAAGAAAAACAACACAAACATAATAAATATGTAAATGTAGGAGAAATATTTGACCAGGTGAACCCTATCATCTCAAGTCTAGCAATTGTTTTATGAAGGTGCAAACAACCCATAAAAGATCTGAAGTTGGATTGAGTATGTAATCAAGTCTATTCATGGGTGACATCTGTAAACATCTGTAAACATCTGTTTTATAGGCCTTGTATTAAAATATGTGTTGAAATAGTGTAAAACAATTGAATTTTCTATAATTCAGAGAGAGAACACATTTGTTGTCCCCACAAGAGTTACATGCCTAGAGGCCTTTTCCTCAGGTGTACCACCTGTTGTGTTTACTGCTAAAGTGTATATTGTATTGGAGTGAGCTGTAAGTAATGAATTTATACCAAAGTAATAAAATTTTATGATTTCGTGTATCCCTCAAGGCCCAGTTATAGTTAGAGTATATTAAGTGAAATTTTAATGGTTAAGAAGGGGCGGAGCGATGCGACCCCCTTCTTAACCAATAAAATTTCACTTAATATACTCTAACTGACTTAGAATGTAATTGACTTTTTCATTGGTTCAATGTTCCAGACATTTCATACGTCACACCCTAGACGTTTGCTGGAAAGTGCGCGGCACGGATTTTACCACGGCATGATGGAGGACGTGTTGAATGACGAAAGCGAAAATATATCATTGTCTCAACTACTTGACATCCCCACACAACAGCTGCATTAAAAAATGAAACGCGCGTGCGCGAAGCCGAAGAATTTTTTTTTAATTGAAGTGCCTGACAACGTAAGGAAAATTGTGATCGCTAAAGCACAGGTACATGGGGTTATGACCTACATTACCCCCCCCCCCCTTTTTTTCATTTTTTTTCCCATACACTTCTCAACATAATTTTAGTATCAAATAATCATAAATCTACTATTTCTTTCTCTCTATATTGATTTATAGAGATTTACGATTATTTGATACCAAAATTACGTTGTCGGGCACTTCAATTTTAAAAATTTCTTCGGCTTCGCGCACATGCGTTTCATTTTTAATGCAGCTGGGCCCGTAATCATAAAGCCATTTAAGTTAAGATTTTCCTAAGGAAACACTTAAGTTAAGGAAACTCCGCCCATTTTACTTGAGTGGTATTCATAAAACTTCTTATTTTAAGTATTTCCTAAGAATAACTTTAAGTTAAGGAAACTCCGCCCATCATACTTAAGTGGTATTCATAAACGTCCTTAAACTAAGAAAACACTTAAGATTTCCCTTAACTTTAAGGTAGATGGGTAGGTTCCATAAGTTTTCTTGAATTGCTATTTTATATTGATTGTGAGTTATGAAAGTGATATTGTATGAATAAAAAGATAACAACAAACCATATTAGCAATATTTCATAGGCATTCGAGTTTATCATCAAATTCATATCATATCTTACATGTACATAAAATTCACCATCAAGGTCATTTTCCGGACGAGTAAATATTTTTACAACCGTACCATTTGATGGCACGTGCTTTGCGGGTATATGAAATAGGTATGATTAAAGCATATTAGTATTGCATTATTACCAATACATACATGTTCCATGTCGGACGTTTTCGGTTGTTTCATGCTGGGAGAAGAGCTTTACGTAGAGAGCGAGTATTCAGAGATCGTACAAAACCTCTTGATATCTACGATGACTTCGAGTTAATAGACAAATACAGATTTGACCGACAGTCTATTATGATGATATGTGATATGTTACAGGATGACTTAGAAAGCAGTACATTTAGGAATCGAGCCTATTTTTTTTTATGTTTTATTTACATGATATTTCCATAGTCATTAACATTAGCTTCGTATATAACTGTTGAATGTAAAATCCTCCAAATAGATGAGGGAGGTGCATCCAAACTCAAAAGTGGGAAGTTGAGGAACATTATGAGTGTGTCCCTGTTAAACATACATGTACCTAAATTTTAAAGAAATATAATTGTTGACGAAAATTTTGATCTTAATACGTCCTTTCTTTTCTCGTATTCCTCCATTAGTATAATCTTCTCTCAATCGGTCCAGTTTGGCTTTCTCTTGGACATGTTTAATAGTTAAAGATTTTGATACGACTTCAGTTTTATTTATATATGTATGTATGTATTGAAGTGGTCAAGCAATGCACGTGAAAGTTAGAGTATATTAAGTGAAATTTTATTGGTTAAGAAGGGGGTCGCATCGCTTCGCTCGCTCCGCCTTCTTAACCATTAAAATTTCACTTAATATACTCTTAACTATAACATAATATCAAAGAATGGTGTCCTTCCTAATTAAGAGGAATTAAGGGGTCCCATTAAGGGTGAATTATCAGGGTAATCACATGTTAATAAAGGTAAATTTGATTCTCTTTTTTGCTTTTTCTACATAAATGGAATTACATAAAATACGAAAACAAATTAATGAATATGTATTATTAAACTCTAAAACTATAAAATTACACATGAAATATGAAAATATAATACTGAATATTTATTATTAATTTTACATCAATATAAACACACATCAAATATGAAAACATAATAATTAATATTTATATTAAACATTAATACTACAGAGTTCGCGAAATTGCATATGGGTTTGGTGGTCCTAGTGAAAAAAATGTCAGTCCTCATTACAGCCAGCATGGATTACGCCAAATCCGCGCGGTTTCGCGGACGATCGCGGCGCGGAAATTGACTAATTAGCATCGGGAAGTCTGCGATCGTCTCGCGGCCGAACGCGGCAGTCAAATTGTCCATCAGGACATTCGCGGACAACACGTTATTAGCGCGGCAAGCGAGGAAAGTAACCACATAACAATAGTTTTGTTGCAGTCATACAGAAACGATCTTTGTTTATTATTATTATTTACTTTTATTTGTTTTCTTCATTTTTTTTTTTAGAATTTAACTTGTTTATATGTATGCAATGAAATTATCTTTCTCGTTACCAAAACAAGAAAAGTATTCTCTGTTTTGTACATCCATAATCGATTTATTTTACAACTCTCTCACCTTGTCAATCACGTGTTAATTGCTCCTTATCGGTCTCTTTGATGTATAATTGACTGACAAATAGGCGGTGCTTATTGCACAGATATAGAAATAGAATAAATATAAGTTTATTAACAAAATCAGGGCCCCAGGAGGGCATATACAATTAACAAGGTGAAAAAAAAAGATATTATGTATATATTTTTTAATGTCGGACTTAAAAGCACATTAGAGCTTATGTTATTGTTGTACTCATGTACCGACTTTTAAAATAAATTACAAATGATGCCCACCGGTGCAAACGTAAAAGTCGTACAGTTTACTTTGTTCAGTCAAATTAATTTCATGTGATTACAAATCATTGACACGCATTCAACCTGTACCTGAAATATCGGGACCACCAATCATCAAATTTACGGCAACGTAAATATTTACATGTATATTTTTTTGTATATATCTCATACTAGACGGAATTAGCATTAGACTTTACGAATAAAGTTGAAACAAAAATGATTAGGTGTTAAAATATATCTTCGCATGTTCATGTATAACATAACATAACATAGCATAACATAGTTCATTAAATCAATCAAGAAGCCCGTGAGAGCACAGAATTACAGACATTTACATTTTACACTTACAAAGATTTTGATGATGTATGCAGAAGGGGGTAACGTAAATATGACTGATAAATTGTGTGTTGAAATTTACTGAAACTATCAACCTTTTCCGACAAACATTCATGCAAATGTTCTGTTAAATTTTCTTACTTATATAAATATGAGATATTTTTGTCTTTATTTTGTACGTAAATACCCTAGTGTACTTCTACCTTGCCCCATATTCGTGCCAGGAAAGGTAGCTCAAAGGTCAATATATAACTGAAATATTGTTGAAAAGTGACGTTTAAACACCCATAACCTCATATGAATTATTGCAATAAAATATCGATTAAGTAACGAAATCGATATAAATTATTTTCCAGTTTATTTAGTATAAAAAGCTTGTTCTACACGTTTACTGTGAGATGTATTGCAACCGCCATTTTTTACTACAAAAGATAGAAAAGCTATAGCTATATTTAGATATTTTGTGATAATAATTTTATATTGTAAATCGATCCACCCTGTGATTTTTTTTCAACAAGATACATTTTTTATAGTATATATTTTATTATTAAATACAATATTGAACTGATTTTCGCTAACATTTCAATCATTGAATATTGATTTTTTTCGGATGTTGAATATGTTTTCCCCAGAATTGCACCCCCTGTTAGTATACATACATTTTATTGCTTTATTTAAAAAAAAATAACACCAAGAACATCGATGATACGAGTGTTCTTATTCAGAAATAAACCTACAGCAAAATAAAGGTATACTGTAAACAAAATTTATTGTCCGAAAAATACGGTACTCCTCTACTATACTAATTTGGATTAGGTGATGGGAATTAGGTGTCATCATCAAAATAAAGTATTTTATGATAATGATGGCTGATTAAAATTGTTTGTCCTGCATTGGCTGTCAGTTGTAATATACAGGATGTAACCAATATACAGGAAGAGCTCCTACTGTGAAGCCATCTATTTTGAGATGTCATTCAATGAAAATAACAACCTGACCATATTGTTACATAATAAGAATAAGAATTAGATAAGAAATTAAAATTTATAGAAGGCAAGGATTTATATAATTAACACATTAAGTCACATTTCATTTATTTAGCTTGGGTCAGTTATAAATTTATTTTTTAAGTACAAATAAATTGGAAGACGGCTTGAAAATCGAAAACGCAAAATAGTTATCTATGTTTATAAGTCTTAGTAAAAGGAGTCTTGAGCAACGTTTTTTTCTTCACACCTGTGATAGGTGTATTTGTATATCATGAATGCACGATGCGAAGACATGCTGAGATGGGTGATGTTTTGACAGGTAAACTGTAAAAAAAAACGTAGAATACACCAATAAAATATTATTTCACCTATATCAGGACTCCGTAGACTGCCAATTTTCAAGAAAGAAAAAAACGGGATTTACGGATTTATGACCCATTCGCCATAAACAAAATAAAACTTAAATTTTACTAATTAATTTTAATCCAAATTTGCCTTTAAAGAAATAAATGTATAAATTATAATTATTTACCCGGGTTCGTTCACCCTACATTTGGCGAACACGTAAAAGAGCAAACGTACGCACCCGATATCGTAAACCGGCAACTGTCTGCAGCAAGTGAAAGGGACTTCTTGGCATCGATTGTCGCGAGTACATAGGGACATATTAATATTCACTTCTAGTTCACTTAAAACATGGGTACTGCATGTTAATACATTTTATTGATGGATATTATTGTATAATATCGCCCGTGACAGCCGTTAACATATCTATACTTTCCGTACTGTATATCACTCATTTACTTCAGCTTTACTAAGATACGCATGTTTCTTTATGCACGAATTTATTGGTTAGCAGAATTTGGGGACGTTTCCTGTTTACAGTTTACTGACTATCTGAGAGTGGAGACTCACTCTCACTCCGACCTGGGAGGATTTTGTCGGACAATTTTAAGAGTGACACTCTCTTCAAGTCCGACGAAACTCTGTGTCCGACCTGAGAGTATGATCGTTGATACACTTGGAGGGATCTGTATGTTTTGTTTTTGTTTTTGTTTTAAATCTGTTCCAATAAGTATTTACCTAAATAACGATATTGTGTTTGGTATTTCTTAATAAATTGTATTAAAAATCATTTTAATTTATTAATTAATAAACGTTCTGGATACAAATTTATTTTCAATAAAATTTCTTATTATTTCATCTCAATGTGTTGTCGCCTCTCTAAATACCATAGCGATGTTATTTTCGGTCTTTGATCTATGGATATTGATTGACAGGTGCCATCTTTGTGTACCGACAGTTCATTGCGAAGGCACCAGCAGGTACAAAATCATTAAAATACCAGAAGTTCCTGTGCCATCACTTTAAAAATAAAACCCACTACTATGTCATGAAGCAGATGCTGCTTTAAAAAAAAATCACGTAAGTTATGTATTACAAATAAATACAAATATAAAATTCACAATAAAATATACCCCATTCAGCACTCAGCACGTTCTGGAAAGAGATGCATTGAGGTAACAAACCGAGACGAATATAAGAATATAACTACACGTAATGTTTTTTTTTTTTTTCGCTGTCCATCATGGACATCGCGGCTTATACGATGACACTACAAACCAATTGCCGCGATCAGACTTTTGTGTCCATCGTGACTTTCCGCGAATTACAATCGGTGTCCGTGATGGACGCGCGGATATGGCGTAATCCATCCTAGCTGTAGTGTAATTAATATTTATATTAAACATTAATACTATAGAGTTCGCGAAATTGCATATGGGTTTGGTGGTCCTAGTGAAAAAAATGTCAGTCTTCATTAATTTTCTATTGCAAAATACCAATCTTAGCCAAATCTGCCCAAATTTTTCTGGTCATTTCTGACAGGACTGCCATATTTCCCGAACTCTGATACTATATAAGCAAACCTGAAATATGCTCTCCAAGCTTGATTTTTCACTTTTTTTTTATAATTAAAAAGTCAAGTTATGAAAGAAATAATTTTCTTATAAAAATTAACTTAAAAATAGAACTTCATTTCCATTGTAAGAATATATATATATGATCTATTTTCTTTCCTTAATGTATACATATTTTACTGTTTTAAGGTGTATTATTTCTGTTAAAATTTTAATTAATGGTTTATTTTCCTATTGGATTATTTTAACCAAAAAAAAAATGACCATACTTTACTCTTAAATAAAATATATTATTTCATTTCTCATTAATTTTATAACTTTTCTTTATTTCAATTTTTCTTCTTAAATCAATATAAATTTACTAGATTTGAATCAATATTTTTATTGAACTACTTGATGATGCAAATACCACATGTTCAATCTTTAAAAAAAATAATTCCACATATACTTGTTTTATTCTTGTAATTCAACATTTCATTGACAAAAATAAACTTTTCAAAAGAAAATATTATTATTTTTTTTATTCAAATTGCATATTACACCCATATGGGTCAAGCAATTACAATACAAAAGCATGCAAACATATAAAAGAAAAACAACACAAACATAATAAATATGTAAATGTAGGAGAAATATTTGACCAGGTGAACCCTATCATCTCAAGTCTAGCAATTGTTTTATGAAGGTGCAAACAACCCATAAAAGATCTGAAGTTGGATTGAGTATGTAATCAAGTCTATTCATGGGTGACATCTGTAAACATCTGTAAACATCTGTTTTATAGGCCTTGTATTAAAATATGTGTTGAAATAGTGTAAAACAATTGAATTTTCTATAATTCAGAGAGAGAACACATTTGTTGTCCCCACAAGAGTTACATGCCTAGAGGCCTTTTCCTCAGGTGTACCACCTGTTGTGTTTACTGCTAAAGTGTATATTGTATTGGAGTGAGCTGTAAGTAATGAATTTATACCAAAGTAATAAAATTTTATGATTTCGTGTATCCCTCAAGGCCCAGTTATAGTTAGAGTATATTAAGTGAAATTTTAATGGTTAAGAAGGGGCGGAGCGAGCGAAGCGATGCGACCCCCTTCTTAACCAATAAAATTTCACTTAATATACTCTAACTGACTTAGAATGTAATTGACTTTTTCATTGGTTCAATGTTCCAGACATTTCATACGTCACACCCTAGACGTTTGCTGGAAAGTGCGCGGCACGGATTTTACCACGGCATGATGGAGGACGTGTTGAATGACGAAAGCGAAAATATATCATTGTCTCAACTACTTGACATCCCCACACAACAGCTGCATTAAAAAATGAAACGCGCGTGCGCGAAGCCGAAGAATTTTTTTTTAATTGAAGTGCCTGACAACGTAAGGAAAATTGTGATCGCTAAAGCACAGGTACATGGGGTTATGACCTACATTACCCCCCCCCCCTTTTTTTTCATTTTTTTCCCCATACACTTCTCAACATAATTTTGGTATCAAATAATCATAAATCTACTATTTCTTTCTCTCTATATTGATTTATAGAGATTTACGATTATTTGATACCAAAATTACGTTGTCGGGCACTTCAATTTTAAAAATTTCTTCGGCTTCGCGCACATGCGTTTCATTTTTAATGCAGCTGGGCCCGTATTCATAAAGCCATTTAAGTTAAGATTTTCCTAAGGAAACACTTAAGTTAAGGAAACTCCGCCCATTTTACTTGAGTGGTATTCATAAAACTTCTTATTTTAAGTATTTCCTAAGAATAACTTTAAGTTAAGGAAACTCCGCCCATCATACTTAAGTGGTATTCATAAACGTCCTTAAACTAAGAAAACACTTAAGATTTCCCTTAACTTTAAGGTAGATGGGTAGGTTCCATAAGTTTTCTTGAATTGCTATTTTATATTGATTGTGAGTTATGAAAGTGATATTGTATGAATAAAAAGATAACAACAAACCATATTAGCAATATTTCATAGGCATTCGAGTTTATCATCAAATTCATATCATATCTTACATGTACATAAAATTCACCATCAAGGTCATTTTCCGGACGAGTAAATATTTTTACAACCGTACCATTTGATGGCACGTGCTTTGCGGGTATATGAAATAGGTATAATTAAAGCATATTAGTATTGCATTATTACCAATACATACATGTTCCATGTCGGACGTTTTCGGTTGTTTCATGCTGGGAGAAGAGCTTTACGTAGAGAGCGAGTATTCAGAGATCGTACAAAACCTCTTGATATCTACGATGACTTCGAGTTAATAGACAAATACAGATTTGACCGACAGTCTATTATGATGATATGTGATATGTTACAGGATGACTTAGAAAGCAGTACATTTAGGAATCGAGCCTATTTTTTTTTTATGTTTTATTTACATGATATTTCCATAGTCATTAAAATTAGCTTCGTATATAACTGTTGAACGTAAAATCCTCCAAATAGATGAGGGAGGTGCATCCAAACTCAAAAGTGGGAAGTTGAGGAACATTATGATTGTGTCCCTGTTAAACATACATGTACCTAAATTTTAAAGAAATATAATTGTTGACGAAAATTTTGATCTTAAAACGTCCTTTCTTTTCTCGTATTCCTCCATTAGTATAATCTTCTCTCAATCGGTCCAGTTTGGCTTTCTCTTGGACATGTTTAATAGTTAAAGATTTTGATACGACTTCAGTTTTATTTATATATGTATGTATGTATTGAAGTGGTCAAGCAATGCACGTGAAAGTTAGAGTATATTAAGTGAAATTTTATTGGTTAAGAAGGGGGTCGCATCGCTTCGCTCGCTCCGCCTTCTTAGCCATTAAAATTTCACTTAATATACTCTTAACTATAACATAATATCAAAGAATGGTGTCCATCCTAATTAAGAGGAATTAAGGGGTCCCATTAAGGGTGAATTATCAGGGTAATCACATGTTAATAAAGGTAAATTTGATTCTCTTTTTTGCTTTTTCTACATAAATGGAATTACATAAAATACGAAAACAAATTAATGAATATGTATTATTAAACTCTAAAACTATAAAATTACACATGAAATATGAAAATATAATACTGAATATTTATTATTCATTTTACATCAATATAAACACACATCAAATATGAAAACATAATAATTAATATTTATATTAAACATTAATACTACAGAGTTCGCGAAATTGCATATGGGTTTGGTGGTCCTAGTGAAAAAAATGTCAGTCCTCATTACAGCCAGCATGGATTACGCCAAATCCGCGCGGTTTCGCGGACGATCGCGGCGCGGAAATTGACTAATTAGCATCGGGAAGTCTGCGATCGTCTCGCGGCCGAACGCGGCAGTCAAATTGTCCATCAGGACATTCGCGGACAACACGTTATTAGCGCGGCAAGCGAGGAAAGTAACCACATAACAATAGTTTTGTTGCAGTCATACAGAAACGATCTTTGTTTATTATTATTATTTACTTTTATTTGTTTTCTTCATTTTTTTTTTTTAGAATTTAACTTGTTTATATGTATGCAATGAAATTATCTTTCTCGTTACCAAAACAAGAAAAGTATTCTCTGTTTTGTACATCCATAATCGATTTATTTTACAACTCTCTCACCTTGTCAATCACGTGTTAATTGCTCCTTATCGGTCTCTTTGATGTATAATTGACTGACAAATAGGCGGTGCTTATTGCACAGATATAGAAATAGAATAAATATAAGTTTATTAACAAAATCAGGGCCCCAGGAGGGCATATACAATTAACAAGGTGAAAAAAAAGATATTATGTATATATTTTTTAATGTCGGACTTAAAAGCACATTAGAGCTTATGTTATTGTTGTACTCATGTACCGACTTTTAAAATAAATTACAAATGATGCCCACCGGTGCAAACGTAAAAGTCGTACAGTTTACTTTGTTCAGTCAAATTAATTTCATGTGATTACAAATCATTGACACGCATTCAACCTGTACCTGAAATATCGGGACCACCAATCATCAAATTTACGGCAACGTAAATATTTACATGTATATTTTTTTGTATATATCTCATACTAGACGGAATTAACATTAGACTTTACGAATAAAGTTGAAACAAAAATGATTAGGTGTTAAAATATATCTTCGCATGTTCATGTATAACATAACATAGCATGGCATAACATAGTTCATTAAATCAATCAAGAAGCCCGTGAGAGCACAGAATTACAGACATTTACATTTTACACTTACAAAGATTTTGATGATGTATGCAAAAGGGGGTAACGTAAATATGACTGATAAATTGTGTGTTGAAATTTACTGAAACTATCAACCTTTTCCGACAAACATTCATGCAAATGTTCTGTTAAATTTTCTTACTTATATAAATATGAGATATTGTTGTCTTTATTTTGTACGTAAATACCCTAGTGTACTTCTACCTTGCCCCATATTCGCGCCAGGAAAGGTAACTCAAAGGTCAATATATAACTGAAATATTGTTGAAAAGTGACGTTTAAACACCCATAACCTCATATGAATTATTGCAATAAAATATCGATTAAGTAACGTTTACTGTGAGATGTATTGCAACCGCCATTTTTTACTACAAAAGATAGAAAAGCTATAGCTATATTTAGATATTTTGTGATAATAATTTTATATTGTAAATCGATCCACCCTGTGATTTTTTTCAACAAGATACATTTTTTATAGTATATATTTTATTATTAAATACAATATTGAACTGATTTTCGCTAACATTTCAATCATTGAATATTGATTTTTTTCGGATGTTGAATATGTTTTCCCCAGAATTGCACCCCCTGTTAGTATACATACATTTTATTGCTTTATTTAAAAAAAAATAACACCAAGAACATCGATGATACGAGTGTTCTTATTCAGAAATAAACCTACAGCAAAATAAAGGTATACTTATAGTAATTTCTACTACTCACTATTATTAGCTTGTGCTTTAACTAATAGTCTTCTTTATCTGCTTGGTTAATTACGTCTACTTGGTTCTGTGGTATATCGAGTTCTGGTCAGCGTGGTCAGTTTGTGATGCATCATGGGTGCCCTTTCGGAACTCCTCGGCCCCCATCCCCCACGACTCACTACACTCCTCCCCGTTTTATTTTAAAGGTCCCCGGTCAGCCACTTAAACACACCCCAAAAACAAAGGCCCACCCTGGATTTACTAACAATTCCAAAAATCACCCTAGGGCTCACAAGAGGCGGTCAAAGCCTCCACAAGCCCTAAGCTTTCGTTATCCATGGGACCGCGTCCCCAGGAATCACAAGACCAGCAAACTATATGCTACACACCAGACCCTGTGACGCCCTCCACACCCACAACACACCGACCATCCACTTCGATATCCCCCTTCTCCACATTACCCATACCATCCCTTCCCCCCATTATTATAAAATATAACTATATTTTTTGTGACGAGTAAATCAGTTTAGAGAACAAATATACTTTTTATGATAAGTCGATCCCCTCAGAGACCCATTTTCCAAGGAAACACTTTCCCCAAGACACCATGCCAGGAATGAAGAGATTAAATAATCCACCTGACACAGGGGGTTTATAGCCACCCTGCGCCAGGCAGGTCAGAATTCCATGTTCTATGGGCATACCTGGTATTCCCTCTTTCTCCCTAAACACTATCATTATGCCACCCCAGAGTCCCCAATACTTCCCCCACTAGACTATACCTTCTCCCGGGGATGCCTACGACACCCCGAGCAGACAAAATCTCCCATAGCCTTTGCCTCTTCCTGTGTTATCCTTACACAATCACCATGATACCATTCTTTACACTCATCGCACCTAATCATGAACTCCCCATTGTATGGCTTTTGACATACACAATAAAGCTTAGCTCTATTCCCCTGTTGAACTTTGACGTTCCCCTTCTCCTTCGTATATCTTGTCCCCTTAATGATTTGTTGACTCAGTTTTTGGGCCCACTCCGGAACCTCGCGGTCATGACATAACTTCAACCTATCGTGATTAGCGGTGATTATCACCCGCTTTAACTTTATTTTATAGAGATAGGGGGTCAACTTTTCAATTACCACTCCGGGGCCTTTCCACGAGGGACTCAATTTTCGAGTTTTTCCCTTAACTGTAGCAGTGTCCAACTGATACACCAAATCCCCCAGTTTTAACTCCTTGACCCTCACCTTGATATCATAATCTCTCTTCATTCGTTTTTGAGATTGTTTGAGAGTTTCCCTCGCTACCTTGTGGGCCCCTTCAATAGCTGTTTGCAACTTCCCTACGTATTGGTCCCCTTCGGGCTGTCCGATGTTTCCCGGACTCCCGAACATTAGTTCTGCAGGCAACTCAATCTCCCTACCCAACATCATCATATTGGGCGTGTACCCTGTGCTTCTATTTACAGAGGACCTTAATGCCCCTGCCAACTGCGGTAAGTATTTATCCCAGCTCCGCTGATTTTTTCCAATGAAACAACGCACCGCCGCCATCAGTGTACGATTGCATCGCTCTACCTGTTCGTTCGCCGAGGGACGATAAGGGGTAGTTCTCGATTTATGTATGTGAAGTAATTCGCACATTTCCCTGAACAAAGAGGACTCAAAATTCCTCCCCTGATCAGTGAATACTTGGAATGGGCACCCAAATCTAGAAAAGAACTGATTCACCGCGGCTCTTGCCGTTTCCTCTGCACTCTGAGAAGGTAAGGGGATGCATTCTACTCACTTGGTAAATTGGTCAACCATCATCAAGATGTGTTCATTTCCTCTCTCAGTGCGAGGTAGGGGCCCAATGAAGTCTAAATGGACCCGTTCCATTGGCGATCCTGAATGATAGGATAACATTGGGTGTCTAGCTGAGACCGTTGCCTTCTTATATTGGTTACACTCCATACACCCTTTTACGTAAGCCGACACATCTTTACTTATCCCCCTCCAATAATACCTAGACCTCACTTTCTCGATTGTCCTTTCTATGCCCTGATGTCCAGCTAATGGGGGATCGTGACAAAGTTTCACAATTTGTTCCCTGTACATCTTTGGGACCACCCTCCTTGCTGACTTTCCTTCATCCCCTTCTCTCCACAGGACCCCTTTTTCCAAAACAAAAACTTCCCTGTTTATCCAATAATATTTGCTTCTAGAGTCCCCTATAAACAGTTCTCCTTCAGTGGGCGCCCCCCCCCCCCTGTCTCCCTCCACCTGACCACCCATGCTAATTCGGGGTCCACCCGTTGCTGTTCCTTCATTTCGTCCTCACCTGGGCCTTGAAAATTAATGCCCTCTGCCTCTCTAACTATTTGGACTCCCTTTATACTTTCCCATCTAAGTCTATTTCCCGCTTCCCCCGTAGAGACCCAGATCTCAGCCACCCGAGGTCCCATTTCTTCTTCCTCCTGGTCTTGACCCTCTCTCACGGGTTGACCCCAAGGCTTATTTGCCAAGGGAACCACGTCATCTATATCCTGGTCAAAACCGGACCAGTTTGAATGGGCCCTAGTACAGTAGGGACACCCCCCACATGGCAAATCCTGTAATTTCACTCTTAGATTGAAGTCTGAACATGGTTCCCCCCCAGGGATCTTTGACAAGGCATCTGCATTGGTATGTTTCTTCCCAGGCCTATGCTGGATTTCCATATTGAACTGACTCAGTTCTTCTAACCATCTAGCCAGTTGTCCCTGTGGCTCCTTAAAATTCATCAGCCAGGTCAGACTATTATGGTCTGTTCTGACCGTGAAACGCCTACCCAACAAGTAATGCCTAAACTGTCGAGAGAACCTAATAATTGCTAATAATTCCTTTCGAGTGGTGCAGTATTTTTGTTGCTCCGGAGTCAAGGTAAGACTCCCGTACGCTACTGCCCTCTCTTCCCCTTCTTGTATTTGAATCAATTCAGCCCCCACCGATTTATCGGATGCATCCGTATCCAGTATAAAGGGATCAGTCGCGTTAGGCAGGGCTAGAACTGGTGCTCTCACCATTGCATTCCTCAACTCATCAAACGCCTTTTCCTGTTCATTTCCCCATTGATATGTACGTTTCCCTGTTAGGGCCTGAAGGGGAAATGCTATTTGAGTATATCCTTCAATAAAGGCCCTATGGTAATTGGTGAACCCCAAAAACCTCTCCACCTCCTTTTTATTCTTAGGCCTTGGCCAGTTTTTTTTATATCTTTCATATAACCTGGCCCAATGTATATTCCACTAGGTCCCACTACTCTACCCAGGAACTCCACTTCCTTTTGAAACAGTTCACATTTTTTGGGCTTCAATTTTAGCCCATACTCCCTAAAACTAACCAGTACAGCCCTTAGGTTGGCCAAATGCCCCTCGAAATCCTTCCCCAGGACCAGGATATCATCCAGGAAAGCCAGAACCACTTTCCAATTCAAACCCCTCAGCACCAGGTTGATGACTCTCGTATAAGTGGCTGGTGAGTTACATAACCCAAAAGCCATTCTAGCGAACTCAAACAACCCGTATTTAGTAATAAATGCCGTTTTGGAGCAGTCTCCAGGTTTGATTTTCACCTGCCAATATGCTGAATTGGCATCCAGTTTGGAATACCATATATTCCCGGCTAAAGTGTCAAGACACTCGTCCACTAGGGGCAATGGGAACACATCTTTAATGGTGAGAGCATCTAAGGCCTTGTAATCCACACACCATCGTACTGACCCACATCGTTTCCGGATAAGAACCGGAGCCGATGCCCACTCAGACACTGATGGCCGGATCACCCCTGCACTCAACATTTTCTTTAAATGGGCCTCTTCTTCTCCTGCAAACCCTAATGGGGTACGCCTGATTCTTTGTTTAACTGGGCGATTGGTCCCAGTATCAATCCCATGCTGGATTGTATTAAATTTCCCCAAGTCAAACTCACTTTTAGCAAACACATCTTCAAACTCGCATAATAACTCACTAAGCTGTGTCTGCTCCTGCTCATTCAGCTTCCCTTTGGATTTATCAAAGAGATTAATCAAATGTTCAGGAATTTCCCGTTTTCCATTCTCTGGACCCCCCCTGTCCCGCAACTCCTACCTTTTGTACTCCGATATTTTCTACGTTCAAACACACCTCTTCTGCATAGGCCAAAACTTCCCCCTTCTCTACTTCTACATAGTGATCGGATATGTTAATCAAACAAATCACTGGGTTATTACCTCCCTTGTGCAAGGTTCGAGGTATTAATAGCTCACCCTTGGTAGCTGCCTTTACTATATACTCCCTTGCCATTGACTCACTCAGCTGTGCCCCCACTCTCATGACTGAATTAGGGGGTACCTTACACCCCTTGGCTAGGAACACCCCCGCCTCTGTCTTATTGACTAAAGGGCTTCCTGTTCCCAAACTCATGGGTATAATATCCCCTGATATCTGTAGTTCTTTTCTTTGAGATGTAGGGACACCCCATTAGCCTCTAAAAAGTCTAAACCCAGTAACATATCCTCCTCTATTGGGGCCACGTAGATTTCTACTGTGAATAGATGTGTCCCTAGGACTACCTGAAAAGGGCTAGCAATATACCCATTCATCTGCATTCCCTTCCCTGCGGTGTTCATAACCACTTCCTTACGAATGGGTGGGGCAGGGTCCAATGATTTGTAGATTTCCTCGGACACCAGTGTTACCTGTGCTGCTGTATCTACTACAGCTTGTAACTGCATGCCTTGTACCTCTACTGGGACCTTAAACATTACCCCATTGGACATTTTGAGCACCGTTACTGCTCCGTCCTCTTCCTCATCCGTATCACAATCCCCTATTTTATCCTCTACTCCCTTTTCCTTCTCCTCTATGGACTCGCCCGTTTCCTTCTTATCCCTATTGTTTTTCTCCCCTACTGACTCCTCACTTGAGGACTCATACTCTCGATTCTCACTTTCACCTTTGACTAGTCCCTCCAGACTACTAGAATCCAGAGGGTCGTCCTTGACTTTCCTATTGTCTTCCTCCCCTTCCGACTCTTCACTGGAGAACTCATACCCCCGACTCGCACCTTCCTCTTTGACCCGTCCCTCCGGACTTCTAGAATCCGGAGGGTCGTGCTCTACTTCTCTATTGTTTTCCTCCCCCTCCGACTCCTCACTTGAGAACTCGTACTCCTGACTTGCCCCTTCAAATTTTACCCGTCCCTCCGGATCGTCCCTCAATTCCCTATCTACCCCTAGGAGCCTATCTTGCTTATTCTTCTCCTTCATTTTTACTTCTTTGAGACTATGTATATTTGCGATAAGGGGTTGGCTCAAGTCTCGCGAGTTGCCCCTTTGGAGTTTAAAGCCTCCTTATTTCCCTGAAATGACACTCGTTTCTCCCCTGTCGGAGACCCCATCTTTGGGCACTCCCTCTTGAAGTGTCCCATGGCCCCACAGTGGAAGCATCCCTGTTTATCCCCCTTTCTGGGGGATGGACTTAGTGATTGTGCTCTATACCTATCTATTCGATTTCGTTTCACCTCCTCCATAATGGCTGCCATTTGAGTGGAAAGTGCTGCTATGTTGGACCTTATCTCACTCGTTTCTTTCCCTTGTGCCGACAGTACTTCTCCCAATTTTTTTTCCAAACTATTATCTGTAACCCGATCAGTCCCTATTGCGCACACCCTGGCTTCTCCCCCGTAATGAGGCCCTGGAGATACCTGTTTCACCTCCCTTCGAGGATTACGCCCAAAGGTGGTTCCAAATATAGCCTGATTATTATGTTGAAACCACCTCATTTTATCAATAGCCTCCTCTATGTTTTTAGGGCGGATATTTGAGGCATAACTCCCGGCATCTTTATCTGCTGCCCCTTGGCATAGCCTCACCACTGCTTGTTTATACATGTGAGTTTCGGGAAAATCTCTAAATGCCCTGGTGGCTAGGGACAAAACCCGATCCGCCCAGTCCTCCAGGAGTTCATCCGGAGTCTGACGGGCATTATTAAATTGGACCTGGGCTGTTTCGGGGAGCTCACGGAAACCAAACCGTTTCTCTGATTTCCGTATTAGGTCCATATATACCATTTCCTGGTTCCGTTCAACCAGGAGGGCATAATATTCACTTGCTTTCCCATCCAGGCACCAGCATAACTGGTCCCGGCATTCCCCTTCCGTCCACTCACTAACTTCCGCGTAACGGGAAAATTTCGCATAGAATGCTTTCCAATTTGATTTCCCATCAAATTTTAAGGACATTGGCAAACTAACACTCTTCCCCCTTCCCCTTGGACCTCTCTCCCCCTCATACTCCTCCCTTCTTGCATAATCGCTAGGATTTTCGGGTTCTCTTCTGGGGGGACCCCCAGACCTGTTCCCACTACTCTGTAATCTAGGAACAGATAGGTTTCTTCCTCCTGGGTTTTCAATGTCTCCCCCACTTGGGCGGTAATGTCCCCTTTCCCTATCATACTCCTCTCTACGTTGAACTATTCTAGGGACTTCATTTTCCCTTCCTAGGGTATGTCTTGTTCTACCTATGCTCTCCCTCATCTTGGGGTTAGTATTTTCCCTACTCCACCTCCCTCCGGTATTCCTCGGAGGGGAATAGCGGCCCCCCCCCTGTTATGCCAAATACTTTCCCTATCAGACGGGGCCACTGTTCGTATTTTTGGCACTCTTACTTCAGCCCCCCCACTGGCTAAAACCCCACTATGAAAAAGGCCTGGTTCTCTAGGAAATGCATAACCTGCACGAATATCCGAGTCTCGTATATGCATGTTTTGCATATACTTCTGATCCCGCTCCTCGCTGCTCGAATCCCAATCGTCCCGTCGCGTTCGACGGACTGATGGCAGCGGATATTGTTCCGGAGCTGATGTATATTTAACTCCCATTGGGGTTTGTCTTTCCCTGAAAGTACTTTCCATCTCACTATAATCATCATCTAATCTCTCGGGTAAATTGGCCTGTTGCCACTAATCCCCTTCCTGTTTATTATAATATGGTTCTCCCCCTGTTAATGGGACTTTATCAAATGTACCCATATCCTTCCCCTTTCCTTTAACTTGGCCCTGTCCTGTCCCATCCCACTTCCCTATTAAATTGTCAACACTCCTAACCCTTTCCCTATGTCGATCATACAGGGATCCCATTCCTTCTTTATTTTCAAAAGAGGTAAAATCCAAACAATCCAGCAAAGGTTGTGTTATCCTAAGATATGGAACCTGATTTAGGTCATCCAATTCCAGATCCCCCTTTGCCTCCCTTAATTCCAAAATTGTATCGGCTACCTTTGCCCCTATACCTGGTACTGACATCAGCTCCTGGATGGAACAATTGTTAATGAAAACAAGCGGCATTGTTAATAAAAATAAACAACAAAAACACGTACGCATACACCACAGAATAAAAAGCCACAAGTACAATTTTTGACGGACCAGATTTTTACACTGGGCCGCTTTTGTCTACCTTTGTTTAAAATCGATAATGTCAAACAAACAAAAAACAAAAAAAATTAAATTTATTGGGGGTACCGGACTTACAACTTATTTTCAACCAGCTCTTATTTAAAGGTGGCTCCTAGAAACAAGCTGCTTCCGGTTTGGGGTTCACATTTGGGGAATACACGTTATTGCTGAAACACGTGGTGGGGTTTACACGTGAGTGGGAAAGGGGCACTTTTTTTATTACGGGAAAAAATTAAAGATTTCCAATTTTGTCTGCCAATCCTACCTGCGTATTTTCCCTTGAAATTTCCTAACGGACAATTTCCCCTGAAAATACCAGGTCCTATCAGCCAGGCAACTTTAGAACGAAAAAAATTAAAAATTTACTACACGTGGGTGGGAAAGGGGTACTTCTTTGACACGGGCAAAACAATTATTAAAGATTTCCAATTTTGTCTGCCAATCCTATCTGCGTATCTTCCCTTGAAATTTCCTAACGGACAATTTCCCCTGAAAATACCAGGTCCTATCAGCCAGGCAACTTTAGAACAAAAAAAATAAAAAATTACTACACGTGGTGGGGACTACACGTGGGTGGGAAAGGGGTACTTCTTTGACACGGGCAAAAAATTTAAAGATTTCCAATTTTGTCTGCCAATCCTACCTGCGTATCTTCCCTTGAAATTTCCTAACGGACAATTTCCCCTGAAAATACCAGGTCCTATCAGCCAGGCAAAACTGAAACCCTAGAAAAAAAAAAAATCTTTTTCCCTTGAAAAAAAAAATTCAATGGCGGAGTTGCGATTTTATTTAAAAATCGCTTTTGGTTAATTTAATAACCTTTCTCGCGAATACGATTCGACTTGTAGTCGCAGCGCCAATATAGTAATTTCTGCTACTCGCTATTATTAGCTTGTGCTTTAACTAATAGTCTTCTTTATCTGCTTGGTTAATTACGTCTACTTGGTTCTGTGGTATATCGAGTTCTGGTCAGCGTGGTCAGTTTGTGATGCATCATGGCTGCCTTTCGGAACTCCTCGGCCCCCATCCCCCACGACTCACTACATACTGTAAACAAAATTTATTGTCCGAAAAATACGGTACTCCTCTACTATACTAATTTGGATTAGGTGATGGGAATTAGGTGTCATCATCAAAATAAAGTATTTTATGATAATGATGGCTGATTAAAATTGTTTGTCCTGCATTGGCTGTCAGTTGTAATATACAGGATGTAACCAATATACAGGAAGAGCTCCTACTGTGAAGCCATCTATTTTGAGATGTCATTCAATGAAAATAACAACCTGACCATATTGTTACATAATAAGAATAAGAATTAGATAAGAAATTAAAATTTATAGAAGGCAAGGATTTATATAATTAACACATTAAGTCACATTTCATTTATTTAGCTTGGGTCAGTTATAAATTTATTTTTTAAGTACAAATAAATTGGAAGACGGCTTGAAAATCGAAAACGCAAAATAGTTATCTATGTTTATAAGTCTTAGTAAAAGGAGTCTTGAGCAACGTTTTTTTCTTCACACCTGTGATAGGTGTATTTGTATATCATGAATGCACGATGCGAAGACATGCTGAGATGGGTGATGTTTTGACAGGTAAACTGTAAAAAAAAACGTAGAATACACCAATAAAATTTTATTTCACCTATATCAGGACTCCGTAGACTGCCAATTTTCAAGAAAGAAAAAAACGGGATTTACGGATTTATGACCCATTCGCCATAAACAAAATAAAACTTAAATTTTACTAATTAATTTTAATCCAAATTTGCCTTTAAAGAAATAAATGTATAAATTATAATTATTTACCCGGGTTCGTTCGCCCTACATTTGGCGAACACGTAAAAGAGCAAACGTACGCACCCGATATCGTAAACCGGCAACTGTCTGCAGCAAGTGAAAGGGACTTCTTGGCATCGATTGTCGCGAGTACATAGGGACATATTAATATTCACTTCTAGTTCACTTAAAACATGGGTACTGCATGTTAATACATTTTATTCATGGATATTATTGTATAATATCGCCCGTGACAGCCGTTAACATATCTATAAGTGCGATCTTACTGAATAATGTCATTAAAACAATTTTGCCCCGTAGTATAGGCCTTTTCGGATTTTTTTTTAACGAATTCAGGGCATTGTTCCGATATCTGTTCTTTTTTTAACTTAATTTCGTAAATCTTCAATTTTGGGAAAAAAATCTTTTGTAAATGTGTCTCATTGAAGGACTAGTGACATGATTTGTTCATATCTGTTTTTTTGCAACTAAATCTCTTAGTAGGTATCAAGAATAAAAAAAAAAAACGTCTCTATTCAAATATTTGTGACCTCTTCGTACCCCTTTCGTACCTTTTTCGTAGCTTCGTACCTTTATCATAACTTCGTACCTTTTTCGTAATTTCGTACCATCTTTGTGACCCTTTCGTACCTTTTCGTAGCTTTGTATCTTTTTCGTAGCTTCGTACCTTTTTCGTAGCTTGGTAACTTATTTTGTAACCTCTTCGTAACCCTTTCGTAACTTTGCACCTTTTTCGTAGCTTCGTACCATTTTCGTAGCTTCGTAACTGATTTCATAACATCTTTGTAACCCTTTCGTATCTTTTTCGTCACTTCGTACATTTTTCGTAACTTGTAGCCCTTTCATTTATCTTTCGATCTATGGTACGTTCAAACCTCTCAGTGACGTCATAAGCAAGCTGGGTGACGTCAATCGATCTTCCTCATTGATATTATAGAATTAACTGTAAAGAATAGACCCACACCCAGAAACTTATTTTTAGTTCTAATTCTCGCGCCATTGGCGCTCGCCTAACTTCGTAGTGAACCCTAATCCCCGTTGGTCTAGTGATCTTCCGGCTATGGGAGCTTCGCTTCCATATTAAATAATATGCATCCTTCGAGTGCACTTATTCACAACAAAAATAACATTAACACATCATAATCATCTTTGGTACTGCCGGGTTCCAGCTAACTCCACTTTTTGTACTTTGTTAGCTATGATTTTTTTAGCTATGCGGCAATGTCCAGTGACTCAATACCCTTAAAGATATCTCATTGAAATTAATGCTGCTTTTAGGGTATATTATACACTAAACAATACATATTTCATTTAATATATAAATATTTAAGGTTTTCCATAAATATGTTTTTATCTCTTACTGATTTCACGTTAAATATATGCATTTTTCTCCGAATTTCATTTGGTAAATAAAGATATTAGATTTGTTTCAGGCACCATGCCGTTCAAATAAGATTTATAAATTAGCCCATTGATTCCCCACGATTTTTAGTCAGATTTTGGGTAAATATGTATCATAGGCTGCTCGTAAAGAATGAAAAATAGTTATCCCCCTTTAATTATTGGTCATTTTGGTAGAAATGCGTAGCTGTGCAGCAAAGTCCAGTAATCCCATACCCTTAGATACATCTCTTTGTGAAATTAATGCTTCAATTAGGGCATAGTAAGAACTAATTAATACAGATTTAAATTTATATATAAATATTATAGGCTTTCCCTAAATGCGTCGTCCTGTCTTATTGATTTTTACGAAAAATACATGTATATTTTTCTCCAAATTTCATATATTAATATGGTTATGGTTAGAGTTGTAATGCGATTCATTCGAGTGCACTTATTCACAACAAAAATAACATTAACACATTATAATCATATTTGGTACTGCCGGGTTCCAGGTCATTTACCCCACACTGATGGTTCTCTCCGGTCTCCGCCACCTACTGCACCTGCACCGCGCTCTCTTACTCGCCATCCTCAGGTTATATCTCCCACTACAGAGAGAGCTAGGCGCAAGGAGCAGGCGTTTTCCCATTTGCTTAGTGAGTTGAGCCCCATCAGCGATACAACCGTTGTCCCCAGTATTATTGAGCTTCAGGGACGATTTCCTGGTCTGGGAAAGGTTTGGGCTACTACAGTACATGAAAGATTCAGATACGCGAAGCGTAAGAGCTTTCATGAGCAGGTGGCAGATCAGATTATTCAGAGTGTAGTCAAAAAGAGAACGATTTCTCTTCTTGACTTGGACGAGTCTGAGTTGTTCTATTTTTGTCCAGATTCAGCGATGCTGAATTCACTGTACGGGGACAGATACAGAGTGCAGGACAGGTTGGTAAGGAGAGTTATGCCACATCGCTTGGCTAGGTTGAAGCAGGATGTGAGCGCATTTTTAAACCTGCACGATAAGGAGCAGATTCTTGAGAGAATCACTTCTCAGGATTGGTCAGGTTTGGCTTTGAAGCCCGCATTAGACATAGGCAGAGGCGTCATGGCCACCCGTTTCTTCAGGTCGGGTTCAGTGGTGTGTGACTACCACGGGCCTGTCCTGAAGAAAGACCAAGCGGAGTCACTGCGTAGATCCATGTCTGCTGCAGAGTCTAATTATATGTATTTTTTTTAAATATGACTCTCATCGGCTTTGCCTTGTGTCTGCCACCCGAGGATTCCGATCACTTTTGGGCGGATGGTGAACCAATCAGGGGTCCATCCGAACCTATGCACGGTTTGTAGCAGGATTGGTGACCGCGTCCATTTCTTACTCGTTCCCACGACGGGCGTCAATCCGAACGAAGAATTTGTGTTCGATTACGGTGTCCGAAGTGACGACGAGGGTAGTATACTATCTTTTCTGATGACTTAGTTTTCACTACTAAATTCGGCCATGCCATACCGAAGGCAACAAGTTTCAGTGTATCTGGTGCCAAGTTGGGTGCAGCTACTATATATGTGCACAATGGTCTATGCCTGATAAATATTTTAATTTCTATGGCCCTCCATTATCGAGGAAAACGCGAAAAACCAATACCGAAGTAACAAGTGTTGTGCTGCTTGACCTACGTCAATATTACGAGAAGTCAAGTCTAGCAGTCTTTTCATATACTTGTTAATTTAACAGCTGCCAAGTTGAGTGCAGCTACTAAATATGTGCACAATGGTCTCTGCCTGATAAATATTTTTATTTCTTTGGCTCTCCGTTAGCGAGGAAAACGCGAAAAACCACTACCGAAGGAACAAGTGTTGTGCTACTTGACCTACGTCAATATTACGAGAAGTCAAGTCTAGCAGTCTTTTCATATACTTGTTTGTTTAGTATCTGCCAAGTTGAGTGCAGCTACTAAATATGCACAATGATCTATGCCTTATAAATATGTCTAGTTTTTACTTCTATGACTCTCCGTTAGCGAGGAAAACGCGAAAAAACCAATACCGAATGAACAAGTGTTCATATATCAGCTGCCAAGTTGGGTGCAGCATATACTTTTTGTAAAGTATTGTAGTATTTACTCTCTGCCATTAGATGAATAGCCCCCTCCCCCCGAACCAACTTTTCTTGTGCTACTTGACCTACGTCAATATTACGAGAAGTCAAGACTAGCAATCTTTCTTTCCTTTGTGTATCTATCTTCTACTCTATTATGCAGTTTTTCATATTCGTCATCCCTAACCAGTATTATGTAAGAGTGTTATACCCATCCCGTCAACTAGATATGCCTCTAGTATTAACTCTCTTCCATTCGATGAATAGTCCCCCCTCCCACCTCTACCAACTTTTCTAGTGCTACTTGACCTACGTCAATATTACGAGAAGTCAAATCTAGCAGTCTTTCTTTCTTTTGTGTATCTATCTTCTACTCTATGGGGTCTGCCAACAGCCAAGGTCCACGACCCTGTACCCTGGGGTGACACAATTAAATGTCATGCAAAAAGATAGTCTTTTTGTAAAGTACTGAGCAATACCTCTAGTATTTACTCTCAGCCATTAGATGAATAACCCCTCCCCCCGAACATCTACCAACTTTTCTTGTGCTACTTGATCTACGTCAATATTACGAGAAGTCAAGTCTAGCAGTCTTTTCATTCTTTTGTCTATCTCTATCTTCTACTCTATGCAGTTTTTCATATTCGTCATCCCTAACCAATATTATGTGAGAGTGTTATACCCATCCCGTCAACTAGATATACCTGTAGTATTAGCCCTCCCCCTCCTCCCCCCCCCCACCCCCACCCCACCACCTCTACCAACTTTTCTGGTGCTACTTGACCTACGTCAATATTACGAGAAGTCAAGTCTAGCAGTTTTTCTTTCTTTTGTCTATCTATCTTCTACTCTATGGGGTACGCCAACTGCCAAGGTCCACGATACTGTACCCTGGAGTGACACAATTAAATGTCATGCAAAAAGGTAGTTATTCTGCGCAATAGGACACTGTATAAAATTAATACATACTAATGCTATTTTGCCTTCTTTTCTTTTCAGGGTGAGATACGCTTGCTGCCAAGGTCCTGTACTCTGGATATCATATCTGCAACACACAATGTTCACCAGCCAAAATATAATATGTATACTTCTAATTCATTATTAATGGTATTTTGCCTGTTTTTCCTATCTTTTCTTTTCAGGGTGGGGTACACTAGCTACTAAGGTCCTCGATCCTGTACCCTGGGATGCCTATGGCATGCTAAAAGGTAGCTGAAGACACTGGCAACTCCGCAGCTAACTCATTATGATGTATTAATGTTATTTTTGTTGTGAATAAGTGCGCTCGAAGGAAATCGCATTACAACTCTTAACCATATTATGAACGAAATAGTACACCAATTATAAAGGTCTTTTCAATTTAAAAACTGCAATTCTTATCTAGATCTAAAAAAACAATGACTACAATATCTGTTACAATATTCTTAATTTGTTTTTTTATTTAAAAAGGCGAAACCTATCCTAAAAAGAATTACCACGATATATTTTACCGTTTGAAAATTATTTACATATACGGGACTTGAAATAGTTTTCCCAAACTCCGATTTGATGGTAATGAAGGAATTTTATATTTTAAACGAAATACTTATTTTTAAATATTAAAACATATTGATTTTTATTTCGAAATTGGAAAGTAAATAAAAGCTTGAATTGATTTCACTCTTATTAAGATTTAAAAAAAAATACGATATTGATTAAAATTGTTTGTCATGCATTAGCTGTCAGTTGCAATATACATGATGTAACCAATATACAAGAAGCCATCTATTTTGAGATACCATTCAATGTTACATAAGACTTAGATAAGAAATTTATAGGAGGCAAGGATTTATATAATTAACACATTTCACATTTCATTTATTTAGGCTAACTTGGGTCAGTTATCAATTAAAAAATCAGTCTAATAAGTATTTACTTAAATAACGATATTGTGATGGGTATTTCTTAATAAATTGCATTAAAAATCATTTTAATTTATGAAAATAACTTTCTGTTTACATATTTATATTAATTTCTTTATTATTTCATCCCATTTTCCTTAAATTTATCTTTGATTTAAAAAGGCGAAACCTATCAATCTAAAAAGAATTACTACAATATCTGTTACCGTTTGAAAATTATCTATATATACAGTCCAAATGCCGATTTCATAGGTACACGATCGATTTTGAAATTTTTGATTTAGAAGGCGAAACTAATCAAAACAAATGAGTATATATGACGGTTTGAATATAATTTACAAATACGGCACTTCTTACCATATATAAATTTTAAACATATATATCGGTATATGGGATTTTATTTTGAAAGATAAATTCACACATTTTTAGATTTATATTATGAATTTTACTTAATGTCTGTTTTTAATTTAATTCATATAATTCCCGCTCACTGTAAAACGAACCTAATGTGAAAAAATACAGTTAAGGGAAAGGTTCATTTCCGAGAATTTGATTGGTTACTGATTTATCACGTGTTTTATCACTATATATATGGATGTAACTTCAAGCTCCAAGTTGTGACTACGCCGTGCTTCAAGATGGATCGCACAAAGTTGAAAGAAAGATGTTCGTGGACGATGAGGTCAATATGTGTTCCACCAGACCAACTGGAAGGATAATATCAAGTTTTCCATGGTGAGAGTAACGAGGACGCAATTTTACTGCGGATGGCAAGGAAGAATAGGAGGCTGTTGTACCATAACCGCATCCTATTCTTTGACAAGAGTAGCATAGATCCAGAGGCAAGACCTATAGTACTTAAATATCGTGCAGAGTATGGCGTGCACGCCTATGAAAAATTGGCAGAGAGATGTAAAGAACTGCTGGTGGAACAGGAGTCTCACAAATCAACGGCCCTTTTCAGGGCCACCAATATTTTTTCAAAAAGATCTTAGTTGTATTGTGGGTTATGGTTAGAGTTGTAATGCGATTTCCTTCGAGTGCACTTATTCACAACAAAAATAACATCATAAACATCTTTGGTACTGTCGAATTCCAGCTAACTCCGCTTTTTGTACTTGTAAGTACCAAAGGCATACAAGCTACATTTTAGTATTATTACTCTTATTCACAACAAAAGTATAAGATATCTTTTTCAAATTAATGCTGTAATTATGGTAAAACAAGCACCAAAGGCATACAAACTACTGTCAAACACCAACTAACTCCGCTTTTGAAGCTCCAGCTAACTCCGATTTTGAAGCTGGAATTAGCTGCGGAGTTAACTGATTCACCTGAAAATATAAGATATCTTTTTGAAATTAATGCTGTAATTATGGTATAGCAAGCACCAAAGGCATACAAACTACTGTCAAACACCAACTAACTCCGCTTTTGAAGCTCCAGCTAACTCCGGTTTTGAAGCTGGAGTTAGCTGCGGAGTTAACTGATTCACTTGAAAATATAAGATATCTTTTTGAAATTAAAACAAAACAAAAATAACATCATAAATATCTTTGGTACTGTCGAATTCCAGCTAACTCCGCTTTTTGTACTTGTAAGTACCAAAGGCATACAAGCTACATTTAAGTATTATTACTCTTATTCACAACAAAAGTATAAGATATCTTTTTCAAATTAATGCTGTAATTATGGTAAAACAAGCACCAAAGGCATACAAACTACTGTCAAACACCAACTAACTCCGCTTTTGAAGCTCCAGCTAACTCCGATTTTGAAGCTGGAGTTAGCTGCGGAGTTAACTGATTCACCTGAAAATATAAGATATCTTTTTGAAATTAATGCTGTAATTATGGTATAGCAAGCACCAAAGGCATACAAACTACTGTCAAACACCAACTAACTCCGCTTTTGAAGCTCCAGCTAACTCCGGTTTTGAAGCTGGAGTTAGCTGCGGAGTTAACTGATTCACTTGAAAATATAAGATATCTTTTTGAAATTAAAACAAAACAAAAATAACATCATAAATATCTTTGGTACTGTCGAATTCCAGCTAACTCCGCTTTTTGTACTTGTAAGTACCAAAGGCATACAAGCTACATTTAAGTATTATTACTCTTATTCACAACAAAAGTATAAGATATCTTTTTCAAATTAATGCTGTAATTATGGTAAAACAAGCACCAAAGGCATACAAACTACTGTCAAACACCAACTAACTCCGCTTTTGAAGCTCCAGCTAACTCCGATTTTGAAGCTGGAGTTAGCTGCGGAGTTAACTGATTCACCTGAAAATATAAGATATCTTTTTGAAATTAATGCTGTAATTATGGTATAGCAAGCACCAAAGGCATACAAACTACTGTCAAACACCAACTAACTCCGCTTTTGAAGCTCCAGCTAACTCCGGTTTTGAAGCTGGAGTTAGCTGCGGAGTTAACTGATTCACTTGAAAATATAAGATATCTTTTTGAAATTAAAACAAAACAAAAATAACATCATAAATATCTTTGGTACTGTCGAATTCCAGCTAACTCCGCTTTTTGTACTTGTAAGTACCAAAGGCATACAAGCTACATTTAAGTATTATTACTCTTATTCACAACAAAAGTATAAGATATCTTTTTGAAATTAATGCTGTAATTATGGTATAACAAGCACCAAAGGCATACAAACTACTGTCAAATTCCAGCTAACTCCGCTTTTGAAGCTCCAGCTAACTCCGCCTTTAAACATCCAAAAGCGGAGTTAGCTGCGGAATTAACTGATTCACTTGACAATATAAGATATCTTTTTGAAATTAATGCTGTAATTATGGTATAACAAGCACCAAAGGCATATAAACTACTGTCAAATACCAGCTAACTCCTCTGTTGAAGCTCCAGCTAGCTCCACTTTGAAGCTCCAAAAGTGGACTTAGCTGTAGAGTTAACTGAGATATATTTTTGAAATTAATTCTGTAATTATGGTATAACAAACACATTTCATTTAAAGATAGTAAAGGCTTGCTATGAATAAGGCTCTTTGTCGTACGGATATCACATTAAATATATGCATTTTTAGCTATGCGACAAAGTTCAGTGACTCAATACCCTTTGAAATCAATGCTGCTTTTATGGCATATTATGCACTAAATAAAACAATGCTGAGAAGTAAATTGGTATCTGTGTATGTAATTATATGCATTTAATACAAATAGAAACTTCATAATCAACTTATTTAAGTACATTTGTATTATTACACAAATAACAGCTTGTAACATCATAAACAACTTACAAGCGCCATGCACAACTTGCAAGGTCCAAGAAAGATTCCTCTTGGTATTTGCAAGCGCCAGAGAGACTCCTCTTGGTAATTGTATGCGCCAGAGAGAGTCATCCTGGTGCTTGAAAGTGCAGCTAACTCCACTTTTGGTGTTTGGAAGCCGAAACTAGAAGCTCGTAATGCCGTTGTTCTGCTCGGTTTTAGTGGTCACGATGCTACTTTCTCTTTAATGTGATCACGTGACATCTGTGATTGATTCCTGATATTTTATTTTTTTTCATTTTGAGTAGATCACACATAATTTTCTTGGTTTATGGCTTAAATGAGTAAAATTAATGCATTTTTGCGTGTATTGAACCAAAAAGTAAAAACACGTTTTTTTTAATGGATTTTCAATTGATGGACAACCTTAACATGACAGGTCGGTGGTTTCTCTGGGTACTCTGGTTTCCTCCACCAATGGAACTTTACATGTTAGCTAAATATGTTCCTGGTGATATAAAATACATATTCACAAAGTGTTATCGACATATTTCCACAAATATCGAAGCAAATCGCAAATTTGTAATTTTAATTTCTAATTTTTCAACCAGGCTGTGACGTTTTAAACTAAAAATGCATTGTGGGATTGAAATTTAAAGTCTGGGTCGCTGATGTTAAATTCGCTTCATTTAAAGCGCTCAGAGGACTGTAATTTAAATCTAATAACCGTTGGAAAATTAAATACTGAAGTGAACAGCTACGTACCTTTTTGACAAACTATTTTAAATGAACAAAATGTTTCATTTCCTTTATATTTACAACGGAAATAGTGTTTTACAACAGTCACCTATATTCGCTATATATCGGATCCCTTTTACGGTTATGTTCATTTTGTTTTACTGCTAATGTGCTGAAAATTATAATGGATAATTTTGACAACGGGTAACTTGTGTATTGATTTCTAGATTCTGTTTTAAACCCTTTTTTATAATCATTATTCGGCATGCTGTTTACTGTTATTTTGATCTCCGCATGTAGATGTCCGCTTGGGTGTTTTCTAGCCGGAGGGTAAAATTATACAGGTGTAAAATTCAAGGTGACCGGATTAATCAAATGGGAATTTGAATACACACTATTTGCTTTCCAAGACGAGTTGGTATCGTTTATTATCTATTAAAGATAAAATATTCTTATAACATTAGAATAAATATAATGTTGAAATAACAGGAACAATTTATGTTTTAGATGATAAAAAAGTATACACCATCCTTGAAATTATAAGTTTTCATTAAAAGAGGCGCCAAATTGGTCTAACTATATATAGCTGTCTCATCATAATAATTTAACGATCGATGTTCATAAAAGATGTTTTAATTTTAATTTTAAATAAAATGATTATGATTTTACTCAATCATTATTTTAACAGTCGGTGTTCATAAAAGATGTTTTATTTAATTTAATTTTAATCAAAGGATTAGGATTTTACTCAATCATTATTTTAACAGTCGGTGTTCATAAAAGATGTTTTAATTAATTTAATTTAATCAAATGATTATGATTTTACTCAATCAATATTTCTGTACTTTTCTTTTGTTCAACGCGTGTTGTTTGTTTGGGAATATTTAATTCTATATAAAGCACCGAAATTAACGTTTTAGTTATAGCTTAAATATGTCGAGCTCAGGTACGGAAAGTGACTCTTGCGCCTCAAGTGATGTAGATTTCGACGACTATGGAGAGTTCGGTTACCAACTTGAACCAGAATATATGGAAGAAGAACTCAGACAAATGGAAGAGGCAGTGAGTGCCCCACGTCTTAGCGACACAAATTTGATATCCACTGATATTCATTTAGACAAAGTTCGGAAGAGATCATGATCATGAGCGGTATAAACAGATGAAGGGCAGTCAAAAATTAAAAAGAGATTAGGCCACACCAGATTTACTTCTTGTTCTTCGTATTTTGTGCTAAAAACGTTGTCCAGAGCGAGCAAGTGATTTAAAAATGTTAATTTCTTTTCCTTTTTTTTGCTTGTCATTTTTGATGAGCGAAACGTAAAATATTATGCGGAAAATATATTTCTTATATTTTTCATGTATTTTTAGAAGCGAGAGACCATATTTTAATTTTAAGTATTTTATTCTTCAATAAATTAAGGCAAAAAATTCCTGAAGTAAGAAGTGAAATGCGGGTTTACTTATTTTTATCTTCATTCTGAAAACGACAGGTACATTCACACCGGTTCACTCAGCAGGGTACCTAATATTGCGTAATGAGTTTAGGTCCACACAGGAAATCTCTAGGCAGAATATACAAGTGTCATTTTACATCCGGTTGACGGGCCTCTGACCGAATACCTGAATACATGTGTCACAATATTTGGCAATAATCAGAAACGCAATGCACATTTTGTGACCCGTTAACTAACTAAAATTTTACCCCTGAGGGTTGAAGGCATGTACAAAGAATATATACAAACAACGTACACAAGTCAAATAGACAAAAACATAATAAGAACAGAAAATAAAATAAAACAAATTACGCTACCCGTGACTAGAATAGCAGATGCAATACACATTTTAAAGGTTCTAATAGGTGATCAAAATACACGACCCTGATCACGTTGAAATATACATTAGGAATGGGTGCATATTAATGCACACTGCCGGATCAAGGGGGTGTTCGACAAGTTAGTAAAATTCGTGTATAAATTGGGTAAAAATTGGCAAACAAGAGCCTGGCACCCCGTTTTCAAACTGCTGGTTCCGCACCTAATGCAGCAATGATTCATGGGCTATTTTCACAAAAAAATCTTAAGATTTCCATTGATCGTAAGCTATATTGAATTGTTCATTTTTATCTTGATTTTTTGTGCTCCATCAGAAAGATGTAGCAACAACCAAAATTATGAAATAAAGCAGGGTGAACAGGGCAGGGTAGAAATTCTTCTTGCAAAATAGACAAAAAACCATTCGTATGCAATTTTTCCTTATAGAAATAGAAATTAAAATAAGTTTATTAACCAATTCAGGGCCCCAGGAGGGCATATGCAAATAACAATTATAATTGATACACAACAACAATACATCAAACTAAATATTCGCGGTGAAATATCAATAACTGTGATGAACAAATTTTTTATTTATGACTATTCTGAGATTAATCAGAAGGGTCCACCAGTTCGAAAGACGTGATTAAAATAAACAAAATATGTTACGCAGAGATATATTATATGTTACGCTTTGTTTTTGTATAATAAACTTATTTATAATACTCATCGTCTGTAATTGTCAAATGAAATCTATTACAAATTATATGTTTACATAATCCTCTCAATTGTATGGCTTCCTACCCTGTAACTTTCTGTGCTTTTAGCTTATGTGTATCTTTATTGTAGTGCATGCACGATCGATTACAAAGTGCGATCTTACTGAATAATGTCATTAAAACAATTTTGCCCCGTAGTATAGGCCTTTTTGGATTTTTTTTTAACGAATTCAGGGCATTGTTCCGATATCCGTTCTTTTTTTAACTTAATTTCGTAAATCTTCAATTTTGGAAAAAAAATCTTTTGTAAATGTGTCTCATTGAAGGACTAGTGACATGATTTGTTCATATCTGTTTTTTTGCAACTAAATCTCTTAGTAGGTATCAAGAATAACAAAAAAAAAACGTCTCTATTCAAATATTTGTGACCTCTTCGTACCCCTTTCGTACCTTTTTCGTAGCTTCGTACCTTTCTCATAACTTCGTACCTTTTTCGTAATTTCGTACCATCTTTGTGACCTTTTCGTAGCTTTGTATCTTTTTCGTAGCTTCGTACCTTTTTCGTAGCTTGGTAACTTATTTTGTAACCTCTTCGTAACCCTTTCGTAACTTTGCACCTTTTTCGTAGCTTCGTACCATTTTCGTAGCTTCGTAACTGATTTCATAACATCTTTGTAACCCTTTCGTATCTTTTTCGTCACTTCGTACATTTTTCGTAACTTGTAGCCCTTTCATTTATCTTTCGATCTATGGTACGTTCAAACCTCTCAGTGACGTCATAAGCAAGCTGGGTGACGTCAATCGATCTTCCTCATTGATATTATAGAATTAACTGTAAAGAATAGACCCACACCCAGAAACTTATTTTTAGTTCTAATTCTCGCGCCATTGGCGCTCGCCTAACTTCGTAGTGAACCCTAATCCCCGTTGGTCTAGTGATCTTCCGGCTATGGGAGCTTCGCTTCCATATTAAATAATATGCATCCTTCGAGTGCACTTATTCACAACAAAAATAACATTAACACATCATAATCATCTTTGGTACTGCCGGGTTCCAGCTAACTCCACTTTTTGTACTTTGTTAGCTATGATTTTTTAGCTATGCGGCAATGTCCAGTGACTCAATACCCTTAAAGATATCTCATTGAAATTAATGCTGCTTTTAGGGTATATTATACACTAAACAATACATATTTCATTTAATATATAAATATTTAAGGTTTTCCATAAATATGTTTTTATCTCTTACTGATTTCACGTTAAATATATGCATTTTTCTCCGAATTTCATTTGGTAAATAAAGATATTAGATTTGTTTCAGGCACCATGCCGTTCAAATAAGATTTATAAATTAGCCCATTGATTCCCCACGATTTTTAGTCAGATTTTGGGTAAATATGTATCATAGGCTGCTCGTAAAGAATGAAAAATAGTTATCCCCCTTTAATTAATGGTCATTTTGGTAGAAATGCGTAGCTGTGCAGTAAAGTCCAGTAATCCCATACCCTTAGATACATCTCTTTGTGAAATTAATGCTTCAATTAGGGCATGGTAAGAACTAATTAATACAGATTTAAATTTATATATAAATATTATAGGCTTTCCCTAAATGCGTCGTCCTGTCTTATTGATTTTTACGAAAAATACATGTATATTTTTTCTCCAAATTTCATATATTAATATGGGTTATGGTTAGAGTTGTAATGCGATTCATTCGAGTGCACTTATTCACAACAAAAATAACATTAACACATTATAATCATATTTGGTACTGCCGGGTTCCAGGTCATTTACTCCACACTGATGGTTCTCTCCGGTCTCCGCCACCTACTGCACCTGCACCTCGCTCTCTTACTCGCCCTCCTCAGGTTATATCTCCCACTACAGAGAGAGCTAGGCGCAAGGAGCAGGCGTTTTCCCATTTGCTTAGTGAGTTGAGCCCCATCAGCGATACGACCGTTGTCCCCAGTATTATTGAGCTTCAGGGACGATTTCCTGGTCTGGGGAAGGTTTGGGCTACTACAGTACATGAAAGGCTCAGATACGCGAAGCGTAAGAGCTTTCATGAGCAGGTGGCAGATCAGATTATTCAGAGTGTAGTCAAAAAGAGAAAGATTTCTCTTCTTGACTTGGACGAGTCTGAGTTGTCCTATTTTTGTCCAGATTCAGCGATGCTGAATTCACTGTACGGGGACAGATACAGAGTGCAGGACAGGTTGGTAAGGAGGGTTATGCCACATCGCTTGGCTAGGTTGAAGCAGGATGTGAGCGCATTTTTAAACCTGCACGATAAGGAGCAGATTCTTGAGAGAATCACTTCTCAGGATTGGTCAGGTTTGGCTTTGAAGCCCACATTAGACATAGGCAGAGGCGTCATGGCCACCCGTTTCTTCAGGTCGGGTTCAGTGGTGTGTGACTACCACGGGCCTGTCCTGAAGAAAGACCAAGCGGAGTCACTGCGTAGATCCATGTCTGCTGCAGAGTCTAATTATATGTATTTTTTTTAAATATGACTCTCATCGGCTTTGCCTTGTGTCTGCCACCCGAGGATTCCGATCACTTTTGGGCGGATGGTGAACCAATCAGGGGTCCATCCGAACCTATGCACGGTTTGTAGCAGGATTGGTGACCGCGTCCATTTCTTACTCGTCCCCACGACGGGCGTCAATCCGAACGAAGAATTTGTGTTCGATTACGGTGTCCGAAGTGACGACGAAGGTAGTATACTATCTTTTCTGATGACTTAGTTTTCACTACTAAATTCGGCAATGCCATACCGAAGGCAACAAGTTTCAGTGTATCTGGTGCCAAGTTGGGTGCAGCTACTATATATGTGCACAATGGTCTATGCCTGATAAATATTTTAATTTCTATGGCCCTCCATTATCGAGGAAAACGCGAAAAACCAATACCGAAGTAACAAGTGTTGTGCTACTTGACCTACGTCAATATTACGAGTCTAGCAGTCTTTTTATATACTTGTTAGTTTAACAGCTGCCAAGTTGAGTGCAGCTACTAAATATGTGCACAATGGTCTCTGCCTGATAAATATTTTTATTTCTTTGGCTCTCCGTTAGCGAGGAAAACGCGAAAAACCACTACCGAAGGAACAAGTGTTGTGCTACTTGACCTACGTCAATATTACGAGAAGTCAAGTCTAGCAGTCTTTTCATATACTTGTTTGTTTAGTATCTGCCAAGTTGAGTGCAGCTACTAAATATGCACAATGATCTATGCCTTATAAATATGTCTAGTTTTTACTTCTATGTCTCTCCGTTAGCGAGGAAAACGCGAAAAAACCAATACCGAATGAACAAGTGTTCATATATCAGCTGCCAAGTTGGGTGTAGCATATACTTTTTGTAAAGTATTGTAGTATTTACTCTCTGCCATTAGATGAATAGCCCCCTCCCCCCGAACCAACTTTTCTTGTGCTACTTGACCTACGTCAATATTACGAGAAGTCAAGACTAGCAATCTTTCTTTCCTTTGTGTATCTATCTTCTACTCTATTATGCAGTTTTTCATATTCGTCATCCCTAACCAGTATTATGTAAGAGTGTTATACCCATCCCGTCAACTAGATATGCCTCTAGTATTAACTCTCTTCCATTCGATGAATAGTCCCCCCTCCCACCTCTACCAACTTTTCTAGTGCTACTTGACCTACGTCAATATTACGAGAAGTCAAATCTAGCAGTCTTTCTTACTTTTGTGTATCTATCTTCTACTCTATGGGGTCTGCCAACAGCCAAGGTCCACGACCCTGTACCCTGGGGTGACACAATTAAATGTCATGCAAAAAGATAGTCTTTTTGTAAAGTACTGAGCAATACCTCTAGTATTTACTCTCAGCCATTAGATGAATAACCCCTCCCCCCGAACATCTACCAACTTTTCTTGTGCTACTTGATCTACGTCAATATTACGAGAAGTCAAGTCTAGCAGTCTTTTCATTCTTTTGTCTATCTCTATCTTCTACTCTATGCAGTTTTTCATATTCGTCATCCCTAACCAGTATTATGTGAGAGTGTTATACCCATCCCGTCAACTAGATATACCTGTAGTATAAGCCCTCCCCCCCCCCCCCCCCACCCCACCACCTCTACCAACTTTTCTGGTGCTACTTGACCTACGTCAATATTACGAGAAGTCAAGTCTAGCAGTTTTTCTTTCTTTTGTCTATCTATCTTCTACTCTATGGGGTACGCCAACTGCCAAGGTCCACGATACTGTACCCTGGAGTGACACAATTAAATGTCATGCAAAAAGGTAGTTATTCTGCGCAATAGGACACTGTATAAAATTAATACATACTAATGCTATTTTGCCTTCTTTTCTTTTCAGGGTGAGATACGCTTGCTGCCAAGATCCTGTACTCTGGATATCATATCTGCAACACACAATGTTCACCAGCCAAAATATAATATGTATACTTCTAATTCATTATTAATGGTATTTTGCCTGTTTTTCCTATCTTTTCTTTTCAGGGTGGGGTACACTAGCTACTAAGGTCCTCGATCCTGTACCCTGGGATGCCTATGGCATGCTAAAAGGTAGCTGAAGACACTGGCAACTCCGCAGCTAACTCATTATGATGTATTAATGTTATTTTTGTTGTGAATAAGTGCGCTCGATGGAAATCGCATTACAACTCTAACCATATTATGAACGAAATAGTACACCAATTATAAAGGTCTTTTCAATTTAAAAACTGCAATTCTTATCTAGATCTAAAAAAACAATGACTACAATATCTGTTACAATATTCTTAATTTGTTTTTTTATTTAAAAAGGCGAAACCTATCCTAAAAAGAATTACCACGGTATATTTTACCGTTTGAAAATTATTTACATATACGGGACTTGAAATAGTTTTCCCAAACTCCGATTTGATGGTAATGAAGGAATTTTATATTTTAAACGAAATACTTATTTTTAAATATTAAAACATATTGATTTTTATTTCGAAATTGGAAAGTAAATAAAAGCTTGAATTGATTTCACTCTTATTAAGATTTAAAAAAAAATACGATATTGATTAAAATTGTTTGTCATGCATTAGCTGTCAGTTGCAATATACATGATGTAACCAATATACAAGAAGCCATCTATTTTGAGATACCATTCAATGTTACATAAGACTCAGATAAGAAATTTATAGGAGGCAAGGATTTATATAATTAACACATTTCACATTTCATTTATTCAGGCTAACTTGGGTCAGTTATCAATTAAAAAATCAGTAAAAAGTATTTACTTAAATAACGATATTGTGATGGGTATTTCTTAATAAATTGCATTAAAAATCATTTTAATTTATGAAAATAACTTTCTGTTTACATATTTATATTAATTTCTTTATTATTTCATCCCATTTTCCTTAAATTTATCTTTGATTTAAAAAGGCGAAACCTATCAATCTAAAAAGAATTACTACAATATCTGTTACCGTTTGAAAATTATCTATATATACAGTCCAAATGCCGATTTCATAGGTACACGATCGATTTTCAAATTTTTGATTTAGAAGGCGAAACTAATCAAAACAAATGAGTATATATGACGGTTTTAATATAATTTACAAATACGGCACTTCTTACCATATATAAATTTTAAACATATATATCGGTATATGGGATTTTATTTTGAAAGATAAATTCACACATTTTTAGATTTATATTATGAATTTTACTTAATATTTGTTTTTAATTTAATTCATATAATTCCTGCTCACTGTAAAACGAACCTAATGTGAAAAAATACAGTTAAGGGAAAGGTTCATTTCCGAGAATTTGATTGGTTACTGATTTATCACGTGTTTTATCACTATATATATGGATGTAACTTCAAGCTCCAAGTTGTGACTACGCCGTGCTTCAAGATGGATCGCACAAAGTTGAAAGAAAGATGTTCGTGGACGATGAGGTCAATATGTGTTCCACCAGACCAACTGGAAGGATAATATCAAGTTTTCCATGGTGAGAGTAACGAGGACGCAATTTTACTGCGGATGGCAAGGAAGAATAGGAGGCTGTTGTACCATAACCGCATCCTATTCTTTGACAAGAGTAGCATAGATCCAGAAGCAAGACATATAGTACTTAAATATCGTGCAGAGTATGACGTGCACGCCTATGAAAAATTGGCAGAGAGATGTAAAGAACTGCTGGTGGAACAGGAGTCTCACAAATCAACGGCCCTTTTCAGGGCCACCAATATTTTTTCAAAAAGATCTTAGTTGTATTGTGGGTTATGGTTAGAGTTGTAATCCGATTTCCTTCAAGTGCACTTATTCACAACAAAAATAACATCATAAACATCTTTGGTACTGTCGAATTCCAGCTAACTCCGCTTTTTGTACTTGTAAGTACCAAAGGCATACAAGCTACATTTTAGTATTATTACTCTTATTCACAACAAAAGTATAAGATATCTTTTTCAAATTAATGCTGTAATTATGGTAAAACAAGCACCAAAGGCATACAAACTACTGTCAAACACCAACTAACTCCGCTTTTGAAGCTCCAGCTAACTCCGATTTTGAAGCTGGAGTTAGCTGCGGAGTTAACTGATTCACCTGAAAATATAAGATATCTTTTTGAAATTAATGCTGTAATTATGGTATAGCAAGCACCAAAGGCATACAAACTACTGTCAAACACCAACTAACTCCGCTTTTGAAGCTCCAGCTAACTCCGGTTTTGAAGCTGGAGTTAGCTGCGGAGTTAACTGATTCACTTGAAAATATAAGATATCTTTTTGAAATTAAAACAAAACAAAAATAACATCATAAATATCTTTGGTACTGTCGAATTCCAGCTAACTCCGCTTTTTGTACTTGTAAGTACCAAAGGCATACAAGCTACATTTAAGTATTATTACTCTTATTCACAACAAAAGTATAAGATATCTTTTTGAAATTAATGCTGTAATTATGGTATAACAAGCACCAAAGGCATACAAACTACTGTCAATTTCCAGCTAACTCCGCTTTTGAAGCTCCAGCTAACTCCGCCTTTAAACATCCAAAAGCGGAGTTAGCTGCGGAATTAACTGATTCACTTGACAATATAAGATATCTTTTTGAAATTAATGCTGTAATTATGGTATAACAAGCACCAAAGGCATATAAACTACTGTCAAATACCAGCTAACTCCTCTGTTGAAGCTCCAGCTAGCTCCACTTTGAAGCTCCAAAAGTGGACTTAGCTGTAGAGTTAACTGAGATATATTTTTGAAATTAATTCTGTAATTATGGTATAACAAACACATTTCATTTAAAGATAGTAAAGGCTTGCTATGAATAAGGCTCTTTGTCGTACGGATATCACATTAAATATATGCATTTTTAGCTATGCGACAAAGTTCAGTGACTCAATACCCTTTGAAATTAATGCTGCTTTTATGGCATATTATGCACTAAATAAAACAATGCTGAGAAGTAAATTGGTATCTGTGTATGTAATTATATGCATTTAATACAAATAGAAACTTCATAATCAACTTATTTAAGTACATTTGTATTATTACACAAATAACAGCTTGTAACATCATAAACAACTTACAAGCGCCATGCACAACTTGCAAGGTCCAAGAAAGATTCCTCTTGGTATTTGCAAGCGCCAGAGAGACTCCTCTTGGTAATTGTATGCGCCAGAGAGAGTCATCCTGGTGCTTGAAAGTGCAGCTAACTCCACTTTTGGTGTTTGGAAGCCGAAACTAGAAGCTCGTAATGCCGTTGTTCTGCTCGGTTTTAGTGGTCACGATGCTACTTTCTCTTTAATGTGATCACGTGACATCTGTGATTGATTCCTGATATTTTATTTTTTTTCATTTTGAGTAGATCACACATAATTTTCTTGGTTTATGGCTTAAATGAGTAAAATTAATGCATTTTTGCGTGTATTGAACCAAAAAGTAAAAACACGTTTTTTTTAATGGATTTTCAATTGATGGACAACCTTAACATGACAGGTCGGTGGTTTCTCTGGGTACTCTGGTTTCCTCCACCAATGGAACTTTACATGTTAGCTAAATATGTTCCTGGTGATATAAAATACATATTCACAAAGTGTTATCGACATATTTCCACAAATATCGAAGCAAATCGCAAATTTGTAATTTTAATTTCTAATTTTTCAACCAGGCTGTGACGTTTTAAACTAAAAATGCATTGTGGGATTGAAATTTAAAGTCTGGGTCGCTGATGTTAAATTCGCTTCATTTAAAGCGCTCAGAGGACTGTAATTTAAATCTAATAACCGTTGGAAAATTAAATACTGAAGTGAACAGCTACGTACCTTTTTGACAAACAACTATTTTAAATGAACAAAATGTTTCATTTCCTTTATATTTACAACGGAAATAGTGTTTTACAACAGTCACCTATATTCGCTATATATCGGATCCCTTTTACGGTTATGTTCATTTTGTTTTACTGCTAATGTGCTGAAAATTATAATGGATAATTTTGACAACGGGTAACTTGTGTATTGATTTCTAGATTCTGTTTTAAACCCTTTTTTATAATCATTATTCGGCATGCTGTTTACTGTTATTTTGATCTCCGCATGTAGATGTCCGCTTAGGTGTTTTCTAGCCGGAGGGTAAAATTATACAGGTGTAAAATTCAAGGTGACCGGATTAATCAAATGGGAATTTGAATACACACTATTTGCTTTCCAAGACGAGTTGGTATCGTTTATTATCTATTAAAGATAAAATATTCTTATAACATTAGAATAAATATAATGTTGAAATAACAGGAACAATTTATGTTTTAGATGATAAAAAAGTATACACCATCCTTGAAATTATAAGTTTTCATTAAGAGAGGCGCCAAATTGGTCTAACTATATATAGCTGTCTCATCATAATAATTTAACGATCGATGTTCATAAAAGATGTTTTAATTTTAATTTTAAATAAAATGATTATGATTTTACTCAATCATTATTTTAACAGTCGGTGTTCATAAAAGATGTTTTATTTAATTTAATTTTAATCAAAGGATTAGGATTTTACTCAATCATTATTTTAACAGTCGGTGTTCATAAAAGATGTTTTAATTAATTTAATTTAATCAAATGATTATGATTTTACTCAATCAATATTTCTGTACTTTTCTTTTGTTCAACGCGTGTTGTTTGTTTGGGAATATTTAATTCTATATAAAGCACCGAAATTAACGTTTTAGTTATAGCTTAAATATGTCGAGCTCAGGTACGGAAAGTGACTCTTGCGCCTCAAGTGATGTAGATTTCGACGACTATGGAGAGTTCGGTTACCAACTTGAACCAGAATATATGGAAGAAGAACTCAGACAAATGGAAGAGGCAGTGAGTGCCCCACGTCTTAGCGACACAAATTTGATATCCACTGATATTCATTTAGACAAAGTTCGGAAGAGATCATGATCATGAGCGGTATAAACAGATGAAGGGCAGTCAAAAATTAAAAAGAGATTAGGCCACACCAGATTTACTTCTTGTTCTTCGTATTTTGTGCTAAAAACGTTGTCCAGAGCGAGCAAGTGATTTAAAAATGTTAATTTCTTTTCCTTTTTTTTGCTTGTCATTTTTGATGAGCGAAACGTAAAATATTATGCGGAAAATATATTTCTTATATTTTTCATGTATTTTTAGAAGCGAGAGACCATATTTTAATTTTAAGTATTTTATTCTTCAATAAATTAAGGCAAAAAATTCCTGAAGTAAGAAGTGAAATGCGGGTTTACTTATTTTTATCTTCATTCTGAAAACGACAGGTACATTCACACCGGTTCACTCAGCAGGGTACCTAATATTGCGTAATGAGTTTAGGTCCACACAGGAAATCTCTAGGCAGAATATACAAGTGTCATTTTACATCCGGTTGACGGGCCTCTGACCGAATACCTGAATACATGTGTCACAATATTTGGCAATAATCAGAAACGCAATGCACATTTTGTGACCCGTTAACTAACTAAAATTTTACCCCTGAGGGTTGAAGGCATGTACAAAGAATATATACAAACAACGTACACAAGTCAAATAGACAAAAACATAATAAGAACAGAAAATAAAATAAAACAAATTACGCTACCCGTGACTAGAATAGCAGATGCAATACACATTTTAAAGGTTCTAATAGGTGATCAAAATACACGACCCTGATCACGTTGAAATATACATTAGGAATGGGTGCATATTAATGCACACTGCCGGATCAAGGGGGTGTTCGACAAGTTAGTAAAATTCGTGTATAAATTGGGTAAAAATTGGCAAACAAGAGCCTGGCACCCCGTTTTCAAACTGCTGGTTCCGCACCTAATGCAGCAATGATTCATGGGCTATTTTCACAAAAAAATCTTAAGATTTCCATTGATCGTAAGCTATATTGAATTGTTCATTTTTATCTTGATTTTTTGTGCTCCATCAGAAAGATGTAGCAACAACCAAAATTATGAAATAAAGCAGGGTGAACAGGGCAGGGTAGAAATTCTTCTTGCAAAATAGACAAAAAACCATTCGTATGCAATTTTTCCTTATAGAAATAGAAATTAAAATAAGTTTATTAACCAATTCAGGGCCCCAGGAGGGCATATGCAAATAACAATTATAATTGATACACAACAACAATACATCAAACTAAATATTCGCGGTGAAATATCAATAACTGTGATGAACAAATTTTTTATTTATGACTATTCTGAGATTAATCAGAAGGGTCCACCAGTTCGAAAGACGTGATTAAAATAAACAAAATATGTTACGCAGAGATATATTATATGTTACGCTTTGTTTTTGTATAATAAACTTATTTATAATACTCATCGTCTGTAATTGTCAAATGAAATCTATTACAAATTATATGTTTACATAATCCTCTCAATTGTATGGCTTCCTACCCTGTAACTTTCTGTGCTTTTAGCTTATGTGTATCTTTATTGTAGTGCATGCACGATCGATTACAAAGTGCGATCTTACTGAATAATGTCATTAAAACAATTTTGCCCCGTAGTATAGGCCTTTTTGGATTTTTTTTTAACGAATTCAGGGCATTGTTCCGATATCCGTTCTTTTTTTAACTTAATTTCGTAAATCTTCAATTTTGGAAAAAAAATCTTTTGTAAATGTGTCTCATTGAAGGACTAGTGACATGATTTGTTCATATCTGTTTTTTTGCAACTAAATCTCATAGTAGGTATCAAGAATAAAAAAAAAAACGTCTCTATTCAAATATTTGTGACCTCTTCGTACCCCTTTCGTACCTTTTTCGTAGCTTCGTACCTTTCTCATAACTTTGTACCTTTTTCGTAATTTCGTACCATCTTTGTGACCTTTTCGTAGCTTTGTATCTTTTTCGTAGCTTCGTACCTTTTTCGCAGCTTGGTAACTTATTTTGTAACCTCTTCGTAACCCTTTCGTAACTTTGCACCTTTTTCGTAGCTTCGTACCATTTTCGTAGCTTCGTAACTGATTTCATAACATCTTTGTAACCCTTTCGTATCTTTTTCGTCACTTCGTACATTTTTCGTAACTTGTAGCCCTTTCATTTATCTTTCGATCTATGGTACGTTCAAACCTCTCAGTGACGTCATAAGCAAGCTGGGTGACGTCAATCGATCTTCCTCATTGATATTATAGAATTAACTGTAAAGAATAGACCCACACCCAGAAACTTATTTTTAGTTCTAATTCTCGCGCCATTGGCGCTCGCCTAACTTCGTAGTGAACCCTAATCCCCGTTGGTCTAGTGATCTTCCGGCTATGGGAGCTTCGCTTCCATATTAAATAATATGCATCCTTCGAGTGCACTTATTCACAACAAAAATAACATTAACACATCATAATCATCTTTGGTACTGCCGGGTTCCAGCTAACTCCACTTTTTGTACTTTGTTAGCTATGATTTTTTAGCTATGCGGCAATGTCCAGTGACTCAATACCCTTAAAGATATCTCATTGAAATTAATGCTGCTTTTAGGGTATATTATACACTAAACAATACATATTTCATTTAATATATAAATAATTAAGGTTTTCCATAAATATGTTTTTATCTCTTACTGATTTCACGTTAAATATATGCATTTTTCTCCGAATTTCATTTGGTAAATAAAGATATTAGATTTGTTTCAGGCACCATGCCGTTCAAATAAGATTTATAAATTAGCCCATTGATTCCCCACGATTTTTAGTCAGATTTTGGGTAAATATGTATCATAGGCTGCTCGTAAAGAATGAAAAATAGTTATCCCCCTTTAATTATTGGTCATTTTGGTAGAAATGCGTAGCTGTGCAGCAAAGTCCAGTAATCCCATACCCTTAGATACATCTCTTTGTGAAATTAATGCTTCAATTAGGGCATAGTAAGAACTAATTAATACAGATTTAAATTTATATATAAATATTATAGGCTTTCCCTAAATGCGTCGTCCTGTCTTATTGATTTTTACGAAAAATACATGTATATTTTTTCTCCAAATTTCATATATTAATATGGGTTATGGTTAGAGTTGTAATGCGATTCATTCGAGTGCACTTATTCACAACAAAAATAACATTAACACATTATAATCATATTTGGTACTGCCGGGTTCCAGGTCATTTACTCCACACTGATGGTTCTCTCCGGTCTCCGCCACCTACTGCACCTGCACCTCGCTCTCTTACTCGCCCTCCTCAGGTTATATCTCCCACTACAGAGAGAGTTAGGCGCAAGGAGCAGGCGTTTTCCCATTTGCTTAGTGAGTTGAGCCCCATCAGCGATACGACCGTTGTCCCCAGTATTATTGAGCTTCAGGGACGATTTCCTGGTCTGGGGAAGGTTTGGGCTACTACAGTACATGAAAGGCTCAGATACGCGAAGCGTAAGAGCTTTCATGAGCAGGTGGCAGATCAGATTATTCAGAGTGTAGTCAAAAAGAGAAAGATTTCTCTTCTTGACTTGGACGAGTCTGAGTTGTCCTATTTTTGTCCAGATTCAGCGATGCTGAATTCACTGTACGGGGACAGATACAGAGTGCAGGACAGGTTGGTAAGGAGGGTTATGCCACATCGCTTGGCTAGGTTGAAGCAGGATGTGAGCGCATTTTTAAACCTGCACGATAAGGAGCAGATTCTTGAGAGAATCACTTCTCAGGATTGGTCAGGTTTGGCTTTGAAACCCACATTAGACATAGGCAGAGGCGTCATGGCCACCCGTTTCTTCAGGTCGGGTTCAGTGGTGTGTGACTACCACGGGCCTGTCCTGAAGAAAGACCAAGCGGAGTCACTGCGTAGATCCATGTCTGCTGCAGAGTCTAATTATATGTATTTTTTTAAATATGACTCTCAGCGGCTTTGCCTTGTGTCTGCCACCCGAGGATTCCGATCACTTTTGGGCGGATGGTGAACCAATCAGGGGTCCATCCGAACCTATGCACGGTTTGTAGCAGGATTGGTGACCGCGTCCATTTCTTACTCGTCCCCACGACGGGCGTCAATCCGAACGAAGAATTTGTGTTCGATTACGGTGTCCGAAGTGACGACGAAGGTAGTATACTATCTTTTCTGATGACTTAGTTTTCACTACTAAATTCGGCCATGCCATACCGAAGGCAACAAGTTTCAGTGTATCTGGTGCCAAGTTGGGTGCAGCTACTATATATGTGCACAATGGTCTATGCCTGATAAATATTTTAATTTCTATGGCCCTCCATTATCGAGGAAAACGCGAAAAACCAATACCGAAGTAACAAGTGTTGTGCTACTTGACCTACGTCAATATTACGAGAAGTCAAGTCTAGCAGTCTTTTCATATACTTGTTAGTTTAACAGCTGCCAAGTTGAGTGCAGCTACTAAATATGTGCACAATGGTCTCTGCCTGATAAATATTTTTATTTCTTTGGCTCTCCGTTAGCGAGGAAAACGCGAAAAACCACTACCGAAGGAACAAGTGTTGTGCTACTTGACCTACGTCAATATTACGAGAAGTCAAGTCTAGCAGTCTTTTCATATACTTGTTTGTTTAGTATCTGCCAAGTTGAGTGCAGCTACTAAATATGCACAATGGTCTATGCCTTATAAATATGTCTAGTTTTTACTTCTATGACTCTCCGTTAGCGAGGAAAACGCGAAAAAACCAATACCGAATGAACAAGTGTTCATATATCAGCTGCCAAGTTGGGTGCAGCATATACTTTTTGTAAAGTATTGTAGTATTTACTCTCTGCCATTAGATGAATAGCCCCCTCCCCCCGAACCAACTTTTCTTGTGCTACTTGACCTACGTCAATATTACGAGAAGTCAAGACTAGCAATCTTTCTTTCCTTTGTGTATCTATCTTCTACTCTATTATGCAGTTTTTCATATTCGTCATCCCTAACCAGTATTATGTAAGAGTGTTATACCCATCCCGTCAACTAGATATGCCTCTAGTATTAACTCTCTTCCATTCGATGAATAGTCCCCCCTCCCACCTCTACCAACTTTTCTAGTGCTACTTGACCTACGTCAATATTACGAGAAGTCAAATCTAGCAGTCTTTCTTTCTTTTGTGTATCTATCTTCTACTCTATGGGGTCTGCCAACAGCCAAGGTCCACGACCCTGTACCCTGGGGTGACACAATTAAATGTCATGCAAAAAGATAGTCTTTTTGTAAAGTACTGAGCAATACCTCTAGTATTTACTCTCAGCCATTAGATGAATAACCCCTCCCTCCGAACATCTACCAACTTTTCTTGTGCTACTTGATCTACGTCAATATTACGAGAAGTCAAATCTAGCAGTCTTTTCATTCTTTTGTCTATCTCTATCTTCTACTCTATGCAGTTTTTCATATTCGTCATCCCTAACCAGTATTATGTGAGAGTGTTATACCCATCCCGTCAACTAGATATACCTGTAGTATTAGCCCTCCCCACCCCCACCCCACCACCTCTACCAACTTTTCTGGTGCTACTTGACCTACGTCAATATTACGAGAAGTCAAGTCTAGCAGTTTTTCTTTCTTTTGTCTATCTATCTTCTACTCTATGGGGTACGCCAACTGCCAAGGTCCACGATACTGTACCCTGGAGTGACACAATTAAATGTCATGCAAAAAGGTAGTTATTCTGCGCAATAGGACACTGTATAAAATTAATACATACTAATGCTATTTTGCCTTCTTTTCTTTTCAGGGTGAGATACGCTTGCTGCCAAGATCCTGTACTCTGGATATCATATCTGCAACACACAATGTTCACCAGCCAAAATATAATATGTATACTTCTAATTCATTATTAATGGTATTTTGCCTGTTTTTCCTATCTTTTCTTTTCAGGGTGGGGTACACTAGCTACTAAGGTCCTCGATCCTGTACCCTGGGATGCCTATGGCATGCTAAAAGGTAGCTGAAGACACTGGCAACTCCGCAGCTAACTCATTATGATGTATTAATGTTATTTTTGTTGTGAATAAGTGCGCTCGATGGAAATCGCATTACAACTCTAACCATATTATGAACGAAATAGTACACCAATTATAAAGGTCTTTTCAATTTAAAAACTGCAATTCTTATCTAGATCTAAAAAAACAATGACTACAATATCTGTTACAATATTCTTAATTTGTTTTTTTATTTAAAAAGGCGAAACCTATCCTAAAAAGAATTACCACGATATATTTTACCGTTTGAAAATTATTTACATATACGGGACTTGAAATAGTTTTCCCAAACTCCGATTTGATGGTAATGAAGGAATTTTATATTTTAAACGAAATACTTATTTTTAAATATTAAAACATATTGATTTTTATTTCGAAATTGGAAAGTAAATAAAAGCTTGAATTGATTTCACTCTTATTAAGATTTAAAAAAAAATACGATATTGATTAAAATTGTTTGTCATGCATTAGCTGTCAGTTGCAATATACATGATGTAACCAATATACAAGAAGCCATCTATTTTGAGATACCATTCAATGTTACATAAGAATTAGATAAGAAATTTATAGGAGGCAAGGATTTATATAATTAACACATTTCACATTTCATTTATTTAGGCTAACTTGGGTCAGTTATCAATTAAAAAATCAGTCTAATAAGTATTTACTTAAATAACGATATTGTGATGGGTATTTCTTAATAAATTGCATTAAAAATCATTTTAATTTATGAAAATAACTTTCTGTTTACATATTTATATTAATTTCTTTATTATTTCATCCCATTTTCCTTAAATTTATCTTTGATTTAAAAAGGCGAAACCTATCAATCTAAAAAGAATTACTACAATATCTGTTACCGTTTGAAAATTATCTATATATACAGTCCAAATGCCGATTCCATAGGTACACGATCGATTTTGAAATTTTTGATTTAGAAGGCGAAACTAATCAAAACAAATGAGTATATATGACGGTTTGAATATAATTTACAAATACGGCACTTCTTACCATATATAAATTTTAAACATATATATCGGTATATGGGATTTTATTTTGAAAGATAAATTCACACATTTTTAGATTTATATTATGAATTTTACTTAATATTTGTTTTTAATTTAATTCATATAATTCCTGCTCACTGTAAAACGAACCTAATGTGAAAAAATACAGTTAAGGGAAAGGTTCATTTCCGAGAATTTGATTGGTTACTGATTTATCACGTGTTTTATCACTATATATATGGATGTAACTTCAAGCTCCAAGTTGTGACTACGCCGTGCTTCAAGATGGATCGCACAAAGTTGAAAGAAAGATGTTCGTGGACGATGAGGTCAATATGTGTTCCACCAGACCAACTGGAAGGATAATATCAAGTTTTCCATGGTGAGAGTAACGAGGACGCAATTTTACTGCGGATGGCAAGGAAGAATAGGAGGCTGTTGTACCATAACCGCATCCTATTCTTTGACAAGTGCAGCATAGATCCTGAGTCAAGACCTATAGTACTTAAACATCGTGCAGATTATGGCGTGCACGCCTATGAAAAATTGGCAGAGAGATGTAAAGAACTGCTGGTGGAACAGGAGTCTCACAAATCAACGGCCCTTTTCAGGGCCACCAATATTTTTTCAAAAAGATCTTAGTTGTATTGTGGGTTATGGTTAGAGTTGTAATGCGATTTCCTTCGAGTGCACTTATTCACAACAAAAATAACATCATAAACATCTTTGGTACTGTCGAATTCCAGCTAACTCCGCTTTTTGTACTTGTAAGTACCAAAGGCATACAAGCTACATTTTAGTATTATTACTCTTATTCACAACAAAAGTATAAGATATCTTTTTCAAATTAATGCTGTAATTATGGTAAAACAAGCACCAAAGGCATACAAACTACTGTCAAACACCAACTAACTCCGCTTTTGAAGCTCCAGCTAACTCCGATTTTGAAGCTGGAGTTAGCTGCGGAGTTAACTGATTCACCTGAAAATATAAGATATCTTTTTGAAATTAATGCTGTAATTATGGTATAGCAAGCACCAAAGGCATACAAACTACTGTCAAACACCAACTAACTCCGCTTTTGAAGCTCCAGCTAACTCCGGTTTTGAAGCTGGAGTTAGCTGCGGAGTTAACTGATTCACTTGAAAATATAAGATATCTTTTTGAAATTAAAACAAAACAAAAATAACATCATAAATATCTTTGGTACTGTCGAATTCCAGCTAACTCCGCTTTTTGTACTTGTAAGTACCAAAGGCATACAAGTTACATTTAAGTATTATTACTCTTATTCACAACAAAAGTATAAGATATCTTTTTCAAATTAATGCTGTAATTATGGTATAACAAGCACCAAAGGCATACAAACTACTGTCAAATTCCAGCTAACTCCGCTTTTGAAGCTCCAGCTAACTCCGCCTTTAAACATCCAAAAGCGGAGTTAGCTGCGGAATTAACTGATTCACTTGACAATATAAGATATCTTTTTGAAATTAATGCTGTAATTATGGTATAACAAGCACCAAAGGCATATAAACTACTGTCAAATACCAGCTAACTCCTCTGTTGAAGCTCCAGCTAGCTCCACTTTGAAGCTCCAAAAGTGGACTTAGCTGTAATTATGGTATAACAAACACATTTCATTTAAAGATAGTAAAGGCTTGCTATGAATAAGGCTCTTTGTCGTACGGATATCACATTAAATATATGCATTTTTAGCTATGCGACAAAGTTCAGTGACTCAATACCCTTTGAAATTAATGCTGCTTTTATGGCATATTATGCACTAAATAAAACAATGCTGAGAAGTAAATTGGTATCTGTGTATGTAATTATATGCATTTAATACAAATAGAAACTTCATAATCAACTTATTTAAGTACATTTGTATTATTACACAAATAACAGCTTGTAACATCATAAACAACTTACAAGCGCCATGCACAACTTGCAAGGTCCAAGAAAGATTCCTCTTGGTATTTGCAAGCGCCAGAGAGACTCCTCTTGGTAATTGTATGCGCCAGAGAGAGTCATCCTGGTGCTTGAAAGTGCAGCTAACTCCACTTTTGGTGTTTGGAAGCCGAAACTAGAAGCTCGTAATGCCGTTGTTCTGCTCGGTTTTAGTGGTCACGATGCTACTTTCTCTTTAATGTGATCACGTGACATCTGTGATTGATTCCTGATATTTTATTTTTTTTCATTTTGAGTAGATCACACATAATTTTCTTGGTTTATGGCTTAAATGAGTAAAATTAATGCATTTTTGCGTGTATTGAACCAAAAAGTAAAAACACGTTTTTTTTAATGGATTTTCAATTGATGGACAACCTTAACATGACAGGTCGGTGGTTTCTCTGGGTACTCTGGTTTCCTCCACCAATGGAACTTTACATGTTAGCTAAATATGTTCCTGGTGATATAAAATACATATTCACAAAGTGTTATCGACATACTTCCACAAATATCGAAGCAAATCGCAAATTTGTAATTTTAATTTCTAATTTTTCAACCAGGCTGTGACGTTTTAAACTAAAAATGCATTGTGGGATTGAAATTTAAAGTCTGGGTCGCTGATGTTAAATTCGCTTCATTTAAAGCGCTCAGAGGACTGTAATTTAAATCTAATAACCGTTGGAAAATTAAATACTGAAGTGAACAGCTACGTACCTTTTTGACAAACAACTATTTTAAATGAACAAAATGTTTCATCTCCTTTATATTTACAACGGAAATAGTGTTTTACAACAGTCACCTATATTCGCTATATATCGGATCCCTTTTACGGTTATGTTCATTTTGTTTTACTGCTAATGTGCTGAAAATTATAATGGATAATTTTGACAACGGGTAACTTGTGTATTGATTTCTAGATTCTGTTTTAAATCCTTTTTTATAATCATTATTCGGCATGCTGTTTACTGTTATTTTGATCTCCGCATGTAGATGTCCGCTTGGGTGTTTTCTAGCCGGAGGGTAAAATTATACAGGTGTAAAATTCAAGGTGACCGGATTAATCAAATGGGAATTTGAATACACACTATTTGCTTTCCAAGACGAGTTGGTATCGTTTATTATCTATTAAAGATAAAATATTCTTATAACATTAGAATAAATATAATGTTGAAATAACAGGAACAATTTATGTTTTAGATGATAAAAAAGTATACACCATCCTTGAAATTATAAGTTTTCATTAAGAGAGGCGCCAAATTGGTCTAACTATATATAGCTGTCTCATCATAATAATTTAACGATCGATGTTCATAAAAGATGTTTTAATTTTAATTTTAAATAAAATGATTATGATTTTACTCAATCATTATTTTAACAGTCGGTGTTCATAAAAGATGTTTTATTTAATTTAATTTTAATCAAAGGATTAGGATTTTACTCAATCATTATTTTAACAGTCGGTGTTCATAAAAGATGTTTTAATTAATTTAATTTAATCAAATGATTATGATTTTACTCAATCAATATTTCTGTACTTTTCTTTTGTTCAACGCGTGTTGTTTGTTTGGGAATATTTAATTCTATATAAAGCACCGAAATTAACGTTTTAGTTATAGCTTAAATATGTCGAGCTCAGGTACGGAAAGTGACTCTTGCGCCTCAAGTGATGTAGATTTCGACGACTATGGAGAGTTCGGTTACCAACTTGAACCAGAATATATGGAAGAAGAACTCAGACAAATGGAAGAGGCAGTGAGTGCCCCACGTCTTAGCGACACAAATTTGATATCCACTGATATTCATTTAGACAAAGTTCGGAAGAGATCATGATCATGAGCGGTATAAACAGATGAAGGGCAGTCAAAAATTAAAAAGAGATTAGGCCACACCAGATTTACTTCTTGTTCTTCGTATTTTGTGCTAAAAACGTTGTCCAGAGCGAGCAAGTGATTTAAAAATGTTAATTTCTTTTCCTTTTTTTTGCTTGTCATTTTTGATGAGCGAAACGTAAAATATTATGCGGAAAATATATTTCTTATATTTTTCATGTATTTTTAGAAGCGAGAGACCATATTTTAATTTTAAGTATTTTATTCTTCAATAAATTAAGGCAAAAAATTCCTGAAGTAAGAAGTGAAATGCGGGTTTACTTATTTTTATCTTCATTCTGAAAACGACAGGTACATTCACACCGGTTCACTCAGCAGGGTACCTAATATTGCGTAATGAGTTTAGGTCCACACAGGAAATCTCTAGGCAGAATATACAAGTGTCATTTTACATCCGGTTGACGGGCCTCTGACCGAATACCTGAATACATGTGTCACAATATTTGGCAATAATCAGAAACGCAATGCACATTTTGTGACCCGTTAACTAACTAAAATTTTACCCCTGAGGGTTGAAGGCATGTACAAAGAATATATACAAACAACGTACACAAGTCAAATAGACAAAAACATAATAAGAACAGAAAATAAAATAAAACAAATTACGCTACCCGTGACTAGAATAGCAGATGCAATACACATTTTAAAGGTTCTAATAGGTGATCAAAATACACGACCCTGATCACGTTGAAATATACATTAGGAATGGGTGCATATTAATGCACACTGCCGGATCAAGGGGGTGTTCGACAAGTTAGTAAAATTCGTGTATAAATTGGGTAAAAATTGGCAAACAAGAGCCTGGCACCCCGTTTTCAAACTGCTGGTTCCGCACCTAATGCAGCAATGATTCATGGGCTATTTTCACAAAAAAATCTTAAGATTTCCATTGATCGTAAGCTATATTGAATTGTTCATTTTTATCTTGATTTTTTGTGCTCCATCAGAAAGATGTAGCAACAACCAAAATTATGAAATAAAGCAGGGTGAACAGGGCAGGGTAGAAATTCTTCTTGCAAAATAGACAAAAAACCATTCGTATGCAATTTTTCCTTATAGAAATAGAAATTAAAATAAGTTTATTAACCAATTCAGGGCCCCAGGAGGGCATATGCAAATAACAATTATAATTGATACACAACAACAATACATCAAACTAAATATTCGCGGTGAAATATCAATAACTGTGATGAACAAATTTTTTATTTATGACTATTCTGAGATTAATCAGAAGGGTCCACCAGTTCGAAAGACGTGATTAAAATAAACAAAATATGTTACGCAGAGATATATTATATGTTACGCTTTGTTTTTGTATAATAAACTTATTTATAATACTCATCGTCTGTAATTGTCAAATGAAATCTATTACAAATTATATGTTTACATAATCCTCTCAATTGTATGGCTTCCTACCCTGTAACTTTCTGTGCTTTTAGCTTATGTGTATCTTTATTGTAGTGCATGCACGATCGATTACAAAGTGCGATCTTACTGAATAATGTCATTAAAACAATTTTGCCCCGTAGTATAGGCCTTTTTGGATTTTTTTTTAACGAATTCAGGGCATTGTTCCGATATCCGTTCTTTTTTTAACTTAATTTCGTAAATCTTCAATTTTGGAAAAAAAATCTTTTGTAAATGTGTCTCATTGAAGGACTAGTGACATGATTTGTTCATATCTGTTTTTTTGCAACTAAATCTCATAGTAGGTATCAAGAATAAAAAAAAAAACGTCTCTATTCAAATATTTGTGACCTCTTCGTACCCCTTTCGTACCTTTTTCGTAGCTTCGTACCTTTCTCATAACTTCGTACCTTTTTCGTAATTTCGTACCATCTTTGTGACCTTTTCGTAGCTTTGTATCTTTTTCGTAGCTTCGTACCTTTTTCGCAGCTTGGTAACTTATTTTGTAACCTCTTCGTAACCCTTTCGTAACTTTGCACCTTTTTCGTAGCTTCGTACCATTTTCGTAGCTTCGTAACTGATTTCATAACATCTTTGTAACCCTTTCGTATCTTTTTCGTCACTTCGTACATTTTTCGTAACTTGTAGCCCTTTCATTTATCTTTCGATCTATGGTACGTTCAAACCTCTCAGTGACGTCATAAGCAAGCTGGGTGACGTCAATCGATCTTCCTCATTGATATTATAGAATTAACTGTAAAGAATAGACCCACACCCAGAAACTTATTTTTAGTTCTAATTCTCGCGCCATTGGCGCTCGCCTAACTTCGTAGTGAACCCTAATCCCCGTTGGTCTAGTGATCTTCCGGCTATGGGAGCTTCGCTTCCATATTAAATAATATGCATCCTTCGAGTGCACTTATTCACAACAAAAATAACATTAACACATCATAATCATCTTTGGTACTGCCGGGTTCCAGCTAACTCCACTTTTTGTACTTTGTTAGCTATGATTTTTTAGCTATGCGGCAATGTCCAGTGACTCAATACCCTTAAAGATATCTCATTGAAATTAATGCTGCTTTTAGGGTATATTATACACTAAACAATACATATTTCATTTAATATATAAATAATTAAGGTTTTCCATAAATATGTTTTTATCTCTTACTGATTTCACGTTAAATATATGCATTTTTCTCCGAATTTCATTTGGTAAATAAAGATATTAGATTTGTTTCAGGCACCATGCCGTTCAAATAAGATTTATAAATTAGCCCATTGATTCCCCACGATTTTTAGTCAGATTTTGGGTAAATATGTATCATAGGCTGCTCGTAAAGAATGAAAAATAGTTATCCCCCTTTAATTATTGGTCATTTTGGTAGAAATGCGTAGCTGTGCAGCAAAGTCCAGTAATCCCATACCCTTAGATACATCTCTTTGTGAAATTAATGCTTCAATTAGGGCATAGTAAGAACTAATTAATACAGATTTAAATTTATATATAAATATTATAGGCTTTCCCTAAATGCGTCGTCCTGTCTTATTGATTTTTACGAAAAATACATGTATATTTTTTCTCCAAATTTCATATATTAATATGGGTTATGGTTAGAGTTGTAATGCGATTCATTCGAGTGCACTTATTCACAACAAAAATAACATTAACACATTATAATCATATTTGGTACTGCCGGGTTCCAGGTCATTTACTCCACACTGATGGTTCTCTCCGGTCTCCGCCACCTACTGCACCTGCACCTCGCTCTCTTACTCGCCCTCCTCAGGTTATATCTCCCACTACAGAGAGAGTTAGGCGCAAGGAGCAGGCGTTTTCCCATTTGCTTAGTGAGTTGAGCCCCATCAGCGATACGACCGTTGTCCCCAGTATTATTGAGCTTCAGGGACGATTTCCTGGTCTGGGGAAGGTTTGGGCTACTACAGTACATGAAAGGCTCAGATACGCGAAGCGTAAGAGCTTTCATGAGCAGGTGGCGGATCAGATTATTCAGAGTGTAGTCAAAAAGAGAAAGATTTCTCTTCTTGACTTGGACGAGTCTGAGTTGTCCTATTTTTGTCCAGATTCAGCGATGCTGAATTCACTGTACGGGGACAGATACAGAGTGCAGGACAGGTTGGTAAGGAGGGTTATGCCACATCGCTTGGCTAGGTTGAAGCAGGATGTGAGCGCATTTTTAAACCTGCACGATAAGGAGCAGATTCTTGAGAGAATCACTTCTCAGGATTGGTCAGGTTTGGCTTTGAAACCCACATTAGACATAGGCAGAGGCGTCATGGCCACCCGTTTCTTCAGGTCGGGTTCAGTGGTGTGTGACTACCACGGGCCTGTCCTGAAGAAAGACCAAGCGGAGTCACTGCGTAGATCCATGTCTGCTGCAGAGTCTAATTATATGTATTTTTTTAAATATGACTCTCAGCGGCTTTGCCTTGTGTCTGCCACCCGAGGATTCCGATCACTTTTGGGCGGATGGTGAACCAATCAGGGGTCCATCCGAACCTATGCACGGTTTGTAGCAGGATTGGTGACCGCGTCCATTTCTTACTCGTCCCCACGACGGGCGTCAATCCGAACGAAGAATTTGTGTTCGATTACGGTGTCCGAAGTGACGACGAGGGTAGTATACTATCTGTTCTGATGACTTAGTTTTCACTACTAAATTCGGCCATGCCATACCGAAGGCAACAAGTTTCAGTGTATCTGGTGCCAAGTTGGGTGCAGCTACTATATATGTGCACAATGGTCTATGCCTGATAAATATTTTAATTTCTATGGCCCTCCATTATCGAGGAAAACGCGAAAAACCAATACCGAAGTAACAAGTGTTGTGCTACTTGACCTACGTCAATATTACGAGAAGTCAAGTCTAGCAGTCTTTTCATATACTTGTTAGTTTAACAGCTGCCAAGTTGAGTGCAGCTACTAAATATGTGCACAATGGTCTCTGCCTGATAAATATTTTTATTTCTTTGGCTCTCCGTTAGCGAGGAAAACGCGAAAAACCACTACCGAAGGAACAAGTGTTGTGCTACTTGACCTACGTCAATATTACGAGAAGTCAAGTCTAGCAGTCTTTTCATATACTTGTTTGTTTAGTATCTGCCAAGTTGAGTGCAGCTACTAAATATGCACAATGGTCTATGCCTTATAAATATGTCTAGTTTTTACTTCTATGACTCTCCGTTAGCGAGGAAAACGCGAAAAAACCAATACCGAATGAACAAGTGTTCATATATCAGCTGCCAAGTTGGGTGCAGCATATACTTTTTGTAAAGTATTGTAGTATTTACTCTCTGCCATTAGATGAATAGCCCCCTCCCCCCGAACCAACTTTTCTTGTGCTACTTGACCTACGTCAATATTACGAGAAGTCAAGACTAGCAATCTTTCTTTCCTTTGTGTATCTATCTTCTACTCTATTATGCAGTTTTTCATATTCGTCATCCCTAACCAGTATTATGTAAGAGTGTTATACCCATCCCGTCAACTAGATATGCCTCTAGTATTAACTCTCTTCCATTCGATGAATAGTCCCCCCTCCCACCTCTACCAACTTTTCTAGTGCTACTTGACCTACGTCAATATTACGAGAAGTCAAATCTAGCAGTCTTTCTTTCTTTTGTGTATCTATCTTCTACTCTATGGGGTCTGCCAACAGCCAAGGTCCACGACCCTGTACCCTGGGGTGACACAATTAAATGTCATGCAAAAAGATAGTCTTTTTGTAAAGTACTGAGCAATACCTCTAGTATTTACTCTCAGCCATTAGATGAATAACCCCTCCCTCCGAACATCTACCAACTTTTCTTGTGCTACTTGATCTACGTCAATATTACGAGAAGTCATATCTAGCAGTCTTTTCATTCTTTTGTCTATCTCTATCTTCTACTCTATGCAGTTTTTCATATTCGTCATCCCTAACCAGTATTATGTGAGAGTGTTATACCCATCCCGTCAACTAGATATACCTGTAGTATTAGCCCTCCCCACCCCCACCCCACCACCTCTACCAACTTTTCTGGTGCTACTTGACCTACGTCAATATTACGAGAAGTCAAGTCTAGCAGTTTTTCTTTCTTTTGTCTATCTATCTTCTACTCTATGGGGTACGCCAACTGCCAAGGTCCACGATACTGTACCCTGGAGTGACACAATTAAATGTCATGCAAAAAGGTAGTTATTCTGCGCAATAGGACACTGTATAAAATTAATACATACTAATGCTATTTTGCCTTCTTTTCTTTTCAGGGTGAGATACGCTTGCTGCCAAGGTCCTGTACTCTGGATATCATATCTGCAACACACAATGTTCACCAGCCAAAATATAATATGTATACTTCTAATTCATTATTAATGGTATTTTGCCTGTTTTTCCTATCTTTTCTTTTCAGGGTGGGGTACACTAGCTACTAAGGTCCTCGATCCTGTACCCTGGGATGCCTATGGCATGCTAAAAGGTAGCTGAAGACACTGGCAACTCCGCAGCTAACTCATTATGATGTATTAATGTTATTTTTGTTGTGAATAAGTGCGCTCGAAGGAAATCGCATTACAACTCTTAACCATATTATGAACGAAATAGTACACCAATTATAAAGGTCTTTTCAATTTAAAAACTGCAATTCTTATCTAGATCTAAAAAAACAATGACTACAATATCTGTTACAATATTCTTAATTTGTTTTTTTATTTAAAAAGGCGAAACCTATCCTAAAAAGAATTACCACGATATATTTTACCGTTTGAAAATTATTTACATATACGGGACTTGAAATAGTTTTCCCAAACTCCGATTTGATGGTAATGAAGGAATTTTATATTTTAAACGAAATACTTATTTTTAAATATTAAAACATATTGATTTTTATTTCGAAATTGGAAAGTAAATAAAAGCTTGAATTGATTTCACTCTTATTAAGATTTAAAAAAAAATACGATATTGATTAAAATTGTTTGTCATGCATTAGCTGTCAGTTGCAATATACATGATGTAACCAATATACAAGAAGCCATCTATTTTGAGATACCATTCAATGTTACATAAGACTTAGATAAGAAATTTATAGGAGGCAAGGATTTATATAATTAACACATTTCACATTTCATTTATTTAGGCTAACTTGGGTCAGTTATCAATTAAAAAATCAGTCTAATAAGTATTTACTTAAATAACGATATTGTGATGGGTATTTCTTAATAAATTGCATTAAAAATCATTTTAATTTATGAAAATAACTTTCTGTTTACATATTTATATTAATTTCTTTATTATTTCATCCCATTTTCCTTAAATTTATCTTTGATTTAAAAAGGCGAAACCTATCAATCTAAAAAGAATTACTACAATATCTGTTACCGTTTGAAAATTATCTATATATACAGTCCAAATGCCGATTTCATAGGTACACGATCGATTTTGAAATTTTTGATTTAGAAGGCGAAACTAATCAAAACAAATGAGTATATATGACGGTTTGAATATAATTTACAAATACGGCACTTCTTACCATATATAAATTTTAAACATATATATCGGTATATGGGATTTTATTTTGAAAGATAAATTCACACATTTTTAGATTTATATTATGAATTTTACTTAATATTTGTTTTTAATTTAATTCATATAATTCCCGCTCACTGTAAAACGAACCTAATGTGAAAAAATACAGTTAAGGGAAAGGTTCATTTCCGAGAATTTGATTGGTTACTGATTTATCACGTGTTTTATCACTATATATATGGATGTAACTTCAAGCTCCAAGTTGTGACTACGCCGTGCTTCAAGATGGATCGCACAAAGTTGAAAGAAAGATGTTCGTGGACGATGAGGTCAATATGTGTTCCACCAGACCAACTGGAAGGATAATATCAAGTTTTCCATGGTGAGAGTAACGAGGACGCAATTTTACTGCGGATGGCAAGGAAGAATAGGAGGCTGTTGTACCATAACCGCATCCTATTCTTTGACAAGTGCAGCATAGATCCTGAGTCAAGACCTATAGTACTTAAACATCGTGCAGATTATGGCGTGCACGCCTATGAAAAATTGGCAGAGAGATGTAAAGAACTGCTGGTGGAACAGGAGTCTCACAAATCAACGGCCCTTTTCAGGGCCACCAATATTTTTTCAAAAAGATCTTAGTTGTATTGTGGGTTATGGTTAGAGTTGTAATGCGATTTCCTTCGAGTGCACTTATTCACAACAAAAATAACATCATAAACATCTTTGGTACTGTCGAATTCCAGCTAACTCCGCTTTTTGTACTTGTAAGTACCAAATAAAGGTAATAACAAAATTACCGAACTCCGAACAATCTTACAAAGGGAAAGTCAAAACTCATAATTATATAAACAGACAAAATCAGTCAACAACCGGAAAACTGTGAAAACCGTAATGACCCTGACTTGGTACAGGCATTTCTAAAGAAATGGTGGGTTGAATCAGATTTTAAGGCGCCAAACCTCCCGCTCTCATTACGGTTCAAAGGTTCCGGCTGTCACTGTAACAGTATTTAAATACAGGAACAAAATAGGTAAAATAGTAGTCAAAGCAGTACCATATTCGGTGACGTAAATGTCAAAAATATTTTTACGTCACACATTGACAAAAAAAATTCTTGACATTTTTGACTTCTTTATCTTTATACATTTTCACTATATGAAAATGCATCGCTTATAATTTTTTCTGCAGAGACGGAATATATTTCGACAAGATATTGGTATCGGAATATAAACTTTTTAAGAGATCGAATAAGGCGAATCTTTTTATAGCCCTGGTCCAGTAGCCTGTTTCTCAGATGAAGATGACGTTTCAGGAAATCAGAATAATTGCTACTGGCCCTTGCATAGCGAATCAATTGCGAGATGTAAACACCATATGCAGGAGAAGCTGGTATATTGCTGCACATGTTTGGAAAATTTATGATTTTAAAATTGAAGTCGTCCCGCTTATCATAAATTTTAGTACTGAGTTGACCACTGTCGTCAAATTCGAGGTATAAGTCCAAAAATGATGCGGACGAAGCTGTATCGGTGGTCTCTTTAACTTCCAGCTCTGGAGGGTATATCAATGGAAGAAATTCTGCAAATCTAGAATTATTGATAGATAAAACGTCATCAATATACCTGTATGTGAAATTAAAGGCTCTAGCCTCATGAATCTTCTTATCTTTTACAAGCTTTTGAAGAAACTCCGACTCATATGAGTATAAAAATAAATCGGCTAGAAGAGGGGCACAATTCGTACCCATTGGTATGCCGACGACCTGCTGAAACAGTGTCCCTCCAAAGGAGACAAATATGTTATCGATGAGGAACTCCAGCATACTGATCACTTGTTCCTCGGAGTAGCATGTTTTACCTTTATGAATTTTGTTTGAAAAATATGTGGAATTGTAGCCTAACACAACAAATTTTGAGCCATAGTTTCTATGACTAAAAGCTTTATGAATTGTTTCTTTTAAGCGGGTTTTTAATTTGTCATGCGGTAGGGTGGTATATAGAGTTGAAAAATCAAAAGTTTTGATGGAGGATACCTGAGAGAAAGATCTTGATTTCAGGTTATCCAAAAGATCTTTAGAGTTTTTCAAAATCCACATGTGATTTATGCCACTACGCGAGTAAACAGTTTCACAATATTTCTGTTGTCCCTCTTTTACTGCAGACAGAATCTTTGTCAGGTGAATAGACAATTCTTTCGTCGAACAAGTTGATGATCCCGCTATGTACCTTTCTTTGTATGGTGTCTTATGGAGTTTAGGTATCCAATATAAATAGGGTAAATCCTCAGACTCTTTACCAGAGGGAATGTTTAAAGAGGTCATGAATGATCTGTGGTTAGCTAGGATTTCATCTTTGTCGAACGAAGTTGGTTTGTATGTGGTATTACTAGAGGTGTTGCTATTTATGCCTAATTCCTTGATTAGGCATTCGAAGTAATATGATTTACATACAAACACGATATTGTTGGAAGCCTTGTCCGCAGGAACGATAACATATTTGTCATGAAGAGAGGAAAGACACTTAACGGCTTCTTGGTCTTTAAATACAGACTTAGGTCGACTATTAACACAATTTTTGAGTTTGTGAATCCGACCTTGTACTAGAGACCTAATTGTTCTAACCCAGTCTGACAAGGACTCTAACTCAGGATCTTGGTCTACTTCTCTCTTTATCCACCTTCTGGCATAATCTTCAACAGCATCCATAATTATCTTGAAATTATGTTTCCAATTGATGTGTTGAGGTTCTCTGAATTTAGGACCATGAGAAATCACCTTTCGGAGACTCTCATGTTGAATGATATTCAGATCACCAGTGATTACATGTCCAGATGGGTTGTATTGAAAAGGAGAGTGGGAGCAGTCACAAGTCAGAGGGTTCTTAAGGTACTCTTCTATGTTAATATCTTGCAATGCTTCTTTGTAGTTGAAAATTTTACGGCCAATGCTGTTAGTGTAGCTATAGGAGACAATGGGAACAGATTGATTTTTGAAATATGGTGGCATTTCTTTTACGACCTCTTTTCTATTAAGAATGTTGCTGATGTTAATAGCATCGATTCCTTTGTTAGCAAACGGAATATGGAGGAATTTTCTGTTGTTATCATGAAGAGGTTCAGATCGAACTGGTTTAAAAAGACGAAAGGACGCCACGTCACATATAATACTAGACAATCTGTACTTAGGAGAAAAAGGATCTACGCCTCCTTTGTCAAGTCCAAAATCCCTAAGATCTTTGAGGTAGTTTACAGGTAGTGAAAATAAGATTGTACGAATATGATGAATTCCAAGAGGTTTCTGTATATTAGAAAGTAAATCATTAAAAGTATCTTGTAACGTTCTTGGTTTAGAGGACTTTTTAACATTAGGATGTTGAATTCTTTTATGACCATGGCTACGTTTAGTTCTTGGAATAGTATTAAAAAGGCTCATCACGTTGATTTCGTTGCATCCAGGACTTGACAAATTTCCCACTCCTTTGATGTTATCATTGCAACCGTAAGGCATTGCAGTGCCTAATTCCTTTATCCAGAACAACTCTCTATCGGTGCGGTAAGATGTACTAAGAATAGGACTGTTTGTATGATGGTAAATCTTCTCGATGATTCGAACTTTCATCGTCAAACAGCGGTCATGACCCGGTTGATTGAAATGATTATACAAAATCCTGTATTTGGGATCTTTTGCATCATATCGATGTTGGCTCATCCTACTTCGCAATGTTTGACGAGTTTCACCAACATACAAAAGTCCACAGAGTGTACATTCTATACCGTAAATGACATTTTTAGTAGAACAGTCCAGAGGTTCAAACGATTTGGTGTAGTACGTTTTTCCAGTTAAATTACTTGTAAATTCAGGAGAAGTTATTAGCATGACGCATGTTTTACAAGTATTATTTTTGTCAGTTTTTATTTTGCAAGTAGTAATGCATGGAGAAGAGTCACAAGTACCTGGAGATTTAAGACAGTCCGAAATATTAATAGAACAAGATTTTAAAATTTGATACGAATCTGAAGTTTTGAAATAATAATTACCCTCTGGCTGAACGTAAGACAAATCGGGGGTATCCCGTAGGATATTCCGTGGAACGCATATATCATTTGCTACCCTGTTCCGTGTAGTAGCAAATGAGGACCTTGTTAACCCGGGTGACGTCCTAGCCGGTATGTTGTCGTTAATTTCGTTATTCATAATTGCTTAAGTAAAGCTACCAAGTTGCAATGACCTCGGGGAAAAAAAATTCCACCAGCAGTGACATTGGGCATGGTTATAGTAAATAAAGGTAATAACAAAATTACCGAACTCCGAACAATCTTACAAAGGGAAAGTCAAAACTCATAATTATATAAACAGACAAAATCAGTCAACAACCGGAAAACTGTGAAAACCGTAATGACCCTGACTTGGTACAGGCATTTCTAAAGAAATGGTGGGTTGAATCAGATTTTAAGGCGCCAAACCTCCCGCTCTCATTACGGTTCAAAGGTTCCGGCTGTCACTGTAACAGTATTTAAATACAGGAACAAAATAGGTAAAATAGTAGTCAAAGCAGTACCATATTCGGTGACGTAAATGTCAAAAATATTTTTACGTCACACATTGACAAAAAAAATTCTTGACATTTTTGACTTCTTTATCTTTATACATTTTCACTATATGAAAATGCATCGCTTATAATTTTTTCTGCAGAGACGGAATATATTTCGACAAGATATTGGTATCGGAATATAAACTTTTTAAGAGATCGAATAAGGCGAATCTTTTTATAGCCCTGGTCCAGTAGCCTGTTTCTCAGATGAAGATGACGTTTCAGGAAATCAGAATAATTGCTACTGGCCCTTGCATAGCGAATCAATTGCGAGATGTAAACACCATATGCAGGAGAAGCTGGTATATTGCTGCACATGTTTGGAAAATTTATGATTTTAAAATTGAAGTCGTCCCGCTTATCATAAATTTTAGTACTGAGTTGACCACTGTCGTCAAATTCGAGGTATAAGTCCAAAAATGATGCGGACGAAGCTGTATCGGTGGTCTCTTTAACTTCCAGCTCTGGAGGGTATATCAATGGAAGAAATTCTGCAAATCTAGAATTATTGATAGATAAAACGTCATCAATATACCTGTATGTGAAATTAAAGGCTCTAGCCTCATGAATCTTCTTATCTTTTACAAGCTTTTGAAGAAACTCCGACTCATATGAGTATAAAAATAAATCGGCTAGAAAAGGCATACAAGCTACATTTTAGTATTATTACTCTTATTCACAACAAAAGTATAAGATATCTTTTTCAAATTAATGCTGTAATTATGGTAAAACAAGCACCAAAGGCATACAAACTACTGTCAAACACCAACTAACTCCGCTTTTGAAGCTCCAGCTAACTCCGATTTTGAAGCTGGAGTTAGCTGCGGAGTTAACTGATTCACCTGAAAATATAAGATATCTTTTTGAAATTAATGCTGTAATTATGGTATAGCAAGCACCAAAGGCATACAAACTACTGTCAAACACCAACTAACTCCGCTTTTGAAGCTCCAGCTAACTCCGGTTTTGAAGCTGGAGTTAGCTGCGGAGTTAACTGATTCACTTGAAAATATAAGATATCTTTTTGAAATTAAAACAAAACAAAAATAACATCATAAATATCTTTGGTACTGTCGAATTCCAGCTAACTCCGCTTTTTGTACTTGTAAGTACCAAAGGCATACAAGTTACATTTAAGTATTATTACTCTTATTCACAACAAAAGTATAAGATATCTTTTTCAAATTAATGCTGTAATTATGGTATAACAAGCACCAAAGGCATACAAACTACTGTCAAATTCCAGCTAACTCCGCTTTTGAAGCTCCAGCTAACTCCGCCTTTAAACATCCAAAAGCGGAGTTAGCTGCGGAATTAACTGATTCACTTGACAATATAAGATATCTTTTTGAAATTAATGCTGTAATTATGGTATAACAAGCACCAAAGGCATATAAACTACTGTCAAATACCAGCTAACTCCTCTGTTGAAGCTCCAGCTAGCTCCACTTTGAAGCTCCAAAAGTGGACTTAGCTGTAATTATGGTATAACAAACACATTTCATTTAAAGATAGTAAAGGCTTGCTATGAATAAGGCTCTTTGTCGTACGGATATCACATTAAATATATGCATTTTTAGCTATGCGACAAAGTTCAGTGACTCAATACCCTTTGAAATTAATGCTGCTTTTATGGCATATTATGCACTAAATAAAACAATGCTGAGAAGTAAATTGGTATCTGCGTATGTAATTATATGCATTTAATACAAATAGAAACTTCATAATCAACTTATTTAAGTACATTTGTATTATTACACAAATAACAGCTTGTAACATCATAAACAACTTACAAGCGCCATGCACAACTTGCAAGGTCCAAGAGAGATTCCTCTTGGTATTTGCAAGCGCCAGAGAGACTCCTCTTAGTAATTGTATGCGCCAGAGAGAGTCATCCTGGTGCTTGAAAGTGCAGCTAACTCCACTTTTGGTGTTTGGAAGCCGAAACTAGAAGCTCGTAATGCCGTTGTTCTGCTCGGTTTTAGTGGTCACGATGCTACTTTCTCTTTAATGTGATCACGTGACATCTGTGATTGATTCCTGATATTTTATTTTTTTTCATTTTGAGTAGATCACACATAATTTTCTTGGTTTATGGCTTAAATGAGTAAAATTAATGCATTTTTGCGTGTATTGAACCAAAAAGTAAAAACACGTTTTTTTTAATGGATTTTCAATTGATGGACAACCTTAACATGACAGGTCGGTGGTTTCTCTGGGTACTCTGGTTTCCTCCACCAATGGAACTTTACATGTTAGCTAAATATGTTCCTGGTGATATAAAATACATATTCACAAAGTGTTATCGACATATTTCCACAAATATCGAAGCAAATCGCAAATTTGTAATTTTAATTTCTAATTTTTCAACCAGGCTGTGACGTTTTAAACTAAAAATGCATTGTAGGATTGAAATTTAAAGTCTGGGTCGCTGATGTTAAATTCGCTTCATTTAAAGCGCTCAGAGGACTGTAATTTAAATCTAATAACCGTTGGAAAATTAAATACTGAAGTGAACAGCTACGTACCTTTTTGACAAACAACTATTTTAAATGAACAAAATGTTTCATTTCCTTTATATTTACAACGGAAATAGTGTTTTACAACAGTCACCTATATTCGCTATATATCGGATCCCTTTTACGGTTATGTTCATTTTGTTTTACTGCTAATGTGCTGAAAATTATAATGGATAATTTTGACAACGGGTAACTTGTGTATTGATTTCTAGATTCTGTTTTAAATCCTTTTTTATAATCATTATTCGGCATGCTGTTTACTGTTATTTTGATCTCCGCATGTAGATGTCCGCTTGGGTGTTTTCTAGCCGGAGGGTAAAATTATACAGGTGTAAAATTCAAGGTGACCGGATTAATCAAATGGGAATTTGAATACACACTATTTGCTTTCCAAGACGAGTTGGTATCGTTTATTATCTATTAAAGATAAAATATTCTTATAACATTAGAATAAATATAATGTTGAAATAACAGGAACAATTTATGTTTTAGATGATAAAAAAGTATACACCATCCTTGAAATTATAAGTTTTCATTAAGAGAGGCGCCAAATTGGTCTAACTATATATAGCTGTCTCATCATAATAATTTAACGATCGATGTTCATAAAAGATGTTTTAATTTTAATTTTAAATAAAATGATTATGATTTTACTCAATCATTATTTTAACAGTCGGTGTTCATAAAAGATGTTTTATTTAATTTAATTTTAATCAAAGGATTAGGATTTTACTCAATCATTATTTTAACAGTCGGTGTTCATAAAAGATGTTTTAATTAATTTAATTTAATCAAATGATTATGATTTTACTCAATCAATATTTCTGTACTTTTCTTTTGTTCAACGCGTGTTGTTTGTTTGGGAATATTTAATTCTATATAAAGCACCAAAATTAACGTTTTAGTTATAGCTTAAATATGTCGAGCTCAGGTACGGAAAGTGACTCTTGCGCCTCAAGTGATGTAGATTTCGACAACTATGGAGAGTTCGGTTACCAACTTGAACCAGAATATATGGAAGAAGAACTCAGACAAATGGAAGAGGCAGTGAGTGCCCCACGTCTTAGCGACACAAATTTGATATCCACTGATATTCATTTAGACAAAGTTCGGAAGAGATCATGATCATGAGCGGTATAAACAGATGAAGGGCAGTCAAAAATTAAAAAGAGATTAGGCCACACCAGATTTACTTCTTGTTCTTCGTATTTTGTGCTAAAAACGTTGTCCAGAGCGAGCAAGTGATTTAAAAATGTTAATTTCTTTTCCTTTTTTTTGCTTGTCATTTTTGATGAGCGAAACGTAAAATATTATGCGGAAAATATATTTCTTATATTTTTCATGTATTTTTAGAAGCGAGAGACCATATTTTAATTTTAAGTATTTTATTCTTCAATAAATTAAGGCAAAAAATTCCTGAAGTAAGAAGTGAAATGCGGGTTTACTTATTTTTATCTTCATTCTGAAAACGACAGGTACATTCACACCGGTTCACTCAGCAGGGTACCTAATATTGCGTAATGAGTTTAGGTCCACACAGGAAATCTCTAGGCAGAATATACAAGTGTCATTTTACATCCGGTTGACGGGCCTCTGACCGAATACCTGAATACATGTGTCACAATATTTCGCAATAATCAGAAACGCAATGCACATTTTGTGACCCGTTAACTAACTAAAATTTTACCCCTAAGGGTTGAAGGCATGTACAAAGAATATATACAAACAACGTACACAAGTCAAATAGACAAAAACATAATAAGAACAGAAAATAAAATAAAACAAATTACGCTACCCGTGACTAGAATAGCAGATGCAATACACATTTTAAAGGTTCTAATAGGTGATCAAAATACACGACCCTGATCACGTTGAAATATACATTAGGAATGGGTGCATATTAATGCACACTGCCGGATCAAGGGGGTGTTCGACAAGTTAGTAAAATTCGTGTATAAATTGGGTAAAAATTGGCAAACAAGAGCCTGGCACCCCGTTTTCAAACTGCTGGTTCCGCACCTAATGCAGCAATGATTCATGGGCTATTTTCACAAAAAAATCTTAAGATTTCCATTGATCGTAAGCTATATTGAATTGTTCATTTTTATCTTGATTTTTTGTGCTCCATCAGAAAGATGTAGCAACAACCAAAATTATGAAATAAAGCAGGGTGAACAGGGCAGGGTAGAAATTCTTCTTGCAAAATAGACAAAAAACCATTCGTATGCAATTTTTCCTTATAGAAATAGAAATTAAAATAAGTTTATTAACCAAATCAGGGTCCCAGGAGGGCATATGCAAATAACAATTATAATTGATACACAACAACAATACATCAAACTAAATATTCGCGGTGAAATATCAATAACTGTGATGAACAAATTTTTTTATTTATGACTATTCTGAGATTAATCAGAAGGGTCCACCAGTTTGAAAGACGTGATTAAAATAAACAAAATATGTTACGCAGAGATATATTATATGTTACGCTTTGTTTTTGTATAATAAACTTATTTATAATACTCATCGTCTGTAATTGTCAAATGAAATCTATTACAAATTATATGTTTACATAATCCTCTCAATTGTATGGCTTCCTACCCTGTAACTTTCTGTGCTTTTAGCTTATGTGTATCTTTATTGTAGTGCATGCACGATCGATTACAAAGTGCGATCTTACTGAATAATGTCATTAAAACAATTTTGCCCCGTAGTATAGGCCTTTTTGGATTTTTTTTAACGAATTCAGGGCATTGTTCCGATGTCCGTTCTTTTTTTAACTTAATTTCGTAGTTCTTCAATTTTGGAAAAAAAATCTTTTGTAAATGTGTCTCATTGAAGGACTAGTGACATGATTTGTTCATATCTGTTTTTTTACAACTAAATCTCTTAGTAGGTATCAAGAATAAAAAAAAACGTCTCTATTCAAATATTTGGGATATATAAATAATTGTTTACGCCCATAATAACTGTCTAGTGAGCTACCTGTAATTTATGCATATTTTTCAATCCAAACCGAGGCTGATATTGTGTGACGTCACTTGTTCTTTTGATAAATTTCGATAAGGAAGTAATTAACAGATTGATTGACAGCTAATTTACCTTTCAATAACGGTGTTTTGCTTACAATATAAACACGTGTTCTGATGAGATAGAGATAGAGGATATCCGAGATCGATTCCAACATGGTTTATTGTGCAGCACTTGGTTGTAATAACCAAGCGAAAAAGGGAAATGGACTAAGTTTTTTTTCATTCCCGAAAGACAGTAATCTCAGAAAAGTGTGGACACATTACTGAAAGAGATGGAACTTCGTTCCCGGTCCCAGTCACAGGTTGTGTTCTGCGCATTTCTCCAAGGACAGTTTTGCACAAGACCCATTGAGGATGGCAGAGCTAGGTGTTTACGGTAAATTCCAGGCACGGTTGAAGCCAGACGCCGTTCCATCGATACCATTGACAGACAACAGAGAGGTGAAAGATGGCCGACCCATTCAACTTCCGATGCCAAGAAGAGCTTTCGAAAAGCGTAGGAAAGCCGAGGTTAGTAAATTCATGCATATATAATTGTCGTTTCCAATGTAACTTGTATTTGTACATGTGCAATCAACGTGTAATAATATTAACGGTAAATATATTATATACCAATTTGCTAGTGCTGCCTGGTTTTGACTTTGGTAAAAAATCTCGTACTGTTACCCTAGCGAGAATGCATACTGGTAGTTATTCCGGTCATATCACCGATAGAAAGAAAAACAAACTAGAAAAAAGGCAATTGTTGATATTGTCTAAGCTAATTACTCATTTGAAATGAGCAACATTCATTGTGTAGACCACAGGTGCTTGTGGACAGGACACAGCATCCCCCTTTTTACACCCTACCCCTTTTTTTTCTTCAATTCATTGGCTTAGAAATATGCAATCAGAAAACGGCATATTATTGCTGTTTAACATATTTCTAAGCCATGGAATTGAAAAAAATATTTTAGCTATATCATGGTGACCAGTTTTAGTGCTGAAATATACATCTTTTAATGATGGTGGTTGAAATGTACCTTTACACTTAGCTGATAGTCCGTTACCTTTTCAAATTATACATGCAGTATCATTACTGTATGAAACAGGTCAAAGAGGAAAAAATGCATTGTGTACATACATGTATTGTATGAAATTCAAGGACTTTACATTTTATTTGTCTTTCAGATACTACAGCTTGCTTTTGAGGACCATGCAAGAGCATCAACTCCAGATACACAAGTTGATGATGCCCCTTTACCAGCTGAATCATCCTCACTGCCTGCTTTATGTACAACTAATGATGATCCAATTCCTGCACCACCAGTCACAACTGCCAAAATGGTCAACAAGAAACTTCAAGTTAACCTGAAACCACCACAACGAACTCGAGGTCATCAAACCAATTCAAAGATTACAGATTGTACCCAAACCATCGCATCATATAAAACTGTCAGTATACAAACAGACCAAGATGACCAACACATCAATACAGACACATTTACAAAGCATGTTGAAGACGAAGATGATAATTACAGTGATGGTGATGACGATGACGACAATTATCAACCTACTACTTATGATGAAAGTTCAACCGATGATGACAACAATGATTACGAGGTTCAACAGATGAACTACAAACTTAGTCCTGAATCATCTCCACTTGACGAGAAACAGTTTGTAGTTAGCGAGTCCGCATTATACCAGATATTGTCGGTTACCAGTACTGTTGTTCCGAAGCCACACCCTACATCCAATACACTAAAGGAACTCTTATTGCAACAACACCAATGTGCATCAATGGTCATATTTCTATGTGGAAAAGTCAGTCATCACACAAGAGTATGCCTTGGTCAAACCTCATGACAGCAACAGCCATCTTGTGTAGTGGTGTCAACGCGGCAAAAGCTTTGAAGATGTTTGAGCACATGAACCTCCAAATGTTCTCTTCACGCACTTATACCAGGCTCCAGTCACTGTATGTTGCACCATCTGCTACAGTAACCTGGGATTCCAAACAAGCCACTCTGCTCCAAGACATGCACAACAGACCTGTGGTACTGGGAGGTGATGCTCGGTGTGACTCCCCTGGGTACTCTGCCAAGTATGGTTCATATACTCTCATGGACCTGGTGACCAAGAAGATTTTGGATTTCCAACTGGTACAGGTGTGTATGTCTAATTTTTCTTACGTTGAGATCAAGTTAATGAAGTATTGTTGTGAGTAATATATAAGTTAATGCCACATCAGCAATATTTCAGCTATATCACGGTGAGGAAAGTTACATAACTCACAAAACAAAGTACAACAGAATGAGAGTGGACAATGTATCCTATAATAATATTTACTTAATGCCTCATCAGCAATATTTCAGCTATATCATGGCGAGGAAAGTTACATAAATTAACAACACAAAGTACAACAGAATAAGAACAGACAATAAATCTGGTAAAATTAAGTATTTCAATATTGAAACACATTCAATTAATATATATATATACGACACACGGCCAATGATGTCTGGTTGTCAATATGCCACATGCATGATGTGTATTATTTTTTTTATCCACACATTTCTTAAAAATTATAACACACTGCATTATCATTCCAGTGCAATGAGGTCAAAGGCTCCACACATATGGAACTGGAGGGTTTAAAGAGAGGGATGACTTTTCTTGAAAGACATGTTAAAGTGAAAGACCTTGTCACAGATCGCCACTCCACGATAAAGAAGTATATGAGAGAGAACCATAAAGACAAGAACCACGACTTTGATGTTTGGCATGTTGCTAAAGGTATGATCATTAGTTTACTTCTTTAATATACAGCTCAAAATAGTTTTCGTACATTATATATACATATGTATGCTCTGCTCTATATACATGGAGTTTTATGTCAATACAGCAATCTTTCAGCTTCACATATATCTTGATGGCAAGGACAACTACTGACCTTAATCAAGTACCTGGTAAACTTTATTACACATGTGCTATGTCTGTTTGTAACCTTACATGCCTTATGAAGGAGCAAATCTCGCTAAAAAGTAATAAAGTTTCATCAAAATCCACTGAACAGTTTAGGAGGAACTGCACTTTTTTTTGCATGGACAGGCGAACAGGGTCAATAAAAAAGTTGCACACTTTTCCTTATATGAAATTATCATGATTACTAGTATTACTAGCATATATAAACTTATGAAAAAACAATTTTTCTACAGGGATTACTAAAAAACTTGAAGCAGTTTCAAAGAAGAAATCTGGTAAAGACATTCAACCTTGGATAAAGTCCATCAACAACCACATATACTGGGTTTCTTCTTCATGTGGTACCAACCAATCCCTGAAGGTTGCCAAATGATTGTCAATTACCAACCATATATGTAACCAGCATGAGGACCACTCCGACCAGTATCAGCAGTGTGACCACGAACCACTTACACAGGAACGGAAATGGTTATAGAAAGGTAAAGACAGTTAATATTGTAAAAGAAATACAAATGTTATTGTATTTTCAAAATTTTTATTTACATTGATTGATTTTTTTTTTGATTTGTGGTGTTTAACGCCACTTTCAACAATATTTCAACTATATAATGGCAACCAGTTTTAGTGGTGGAGGAAACCGGAGTACCCGGAGAGAACCACCGACCATGGGCAAACTGGTAAACTTTATCACTTGCGGCTGCGAGTCGAGTGCACCTTTTTTGTAATTTACAAAGTCGGGTGCGAACCCACGCCGTATTGGTGATAGGCTTGTATATGTTTCGAACAGTATATGCAAAAACAGTTCGAGTAAATTAGACCTGTGCACTGCAAAAAAGCTAGCAGACAATTTAGTACTTGCTCTAAAACCGTCTGCTAAAAGCATAAGGATCGAGTAACTAAGATGCTAATTAGTTGATGGCAGATGTAGAAAACACCCTGTGTAAACGTAACTCCATCTTCGCTATCCAAGGGTTACGATTCGGGTCCCCCTTCTCTCCACCCTTGGCGGATCTAGAATACATTTTGAGGATTTGCGCTTTAATATTTCATTGGTTACGGCTACCAGTACACGTATCCAATGAGAAGATGTTTTACACGGAGCACATGTTATCGACGAAATGTAAGCAAAGATGCCACTTCCCGTTTTGGTTTCAATGAAAACATCTTTCCCGTCTGTCAAAGCTTTGAAACTTTTCACTTGGTTAACAGTAAGTGCTTCCAAATTAAATTTATCACAAATAAGTTTTTCTTCACTGGGCGCTGCCATTTTCAACTCTCCAACATACGTATAACAAAACGATTCTGATTGGCTGGCGATGACGACTATCTAAGGGGCGCAATTTCGATAAACCACCAGGTGGCATTGCGCGCGAATTTCAAAATGTATTCTAGATCCGCCAAGGATGGAGAGAAGGGGGACCCGAATCGTAACCCTTGGCTAGCGAAGATGACGTAACTCCGGCTTTGCCCATATGCAAAAGCAGATCATGTAAATATGCCTTTAATCTTATTTCATTTCAGTTAAAGGCAGCAAAGGAATAAATGTATTTCCCTCCCACTCTAAATCATTGGGAACTACATTTAACCATTGCACATTATTTTTGTTTCAGGTTCAGTGCCACATAAATTACTGAAGTGTGTCTTGGAAAACGGCCACCTGCTGAGAGATGTCCCAAAACTTTCGCCAGTGCACCAGACATACTATTTAGAAGTGTTTCACTCCATAGTAAACCAGTTTGCACCAAAGAGCACCCACTTGTTCTATGCAGCAATGCTAGCAAGGTAATTCTTTTCTTTGGAATTTCTATAGCTTTCTACTGAATTGTGCATATAATATATATAGCAGTATAGAGTAAATTGTGTCACATCTGTATTTATGTTGATCATCATGAGATAACTGCAGTATTGCTGACATTATGTAAATTAATTAATCACCAATCAATCAATAATTTGGTTGAACAGAATTATTTTGCTTATTATTACTGTTTAATCGGTTCTTTAAATTTAAAGTTGTATTTTATACTATTCACAGGTTATCTATAGCAGTCATTCATTACAATGAGAATTGTGAAAGACAACAACTTGTGACAGAAAATGGTGATTTATGCTACAACATCAGCTATCCAAAAGCAAAGAAGGGTACCGAAGCAGTGGTGAAGCCACGAAAAGGTCCTCCGACTTATGGTAAATTTTTCCATTTTCCAGATTGATTGATTTTGATCTTTGGTGTTTTAACACCACTTTCAACAATATATCAGCTATATCATGGCGACCAGTTTTAATGGTGGAGGAATATGGAGTACCTACCCGCAGAGAACCACCGACCATGGGCAAGCAACTGGTAAACTTTATCACTTGCGGTTGCGAGTCGAGTGCACCCTTTTTTGTAATTTACAAAGCCCGGTGCGAACCCACGCCGTATTGGTGATAGGCGTGTATGAGTTGTAGATCCAACGATCTAACTCATTGAGCCACCCGGGACACATCTCCAAAAAATAATCATAAAATATGCCTTAGTATGTACATGTATAGATACAATAACCTAACCCTATGTCCGCTACACTCCCTATCTAGTATACAAGATGTTTTCATGCAAACTGGAACCAAAAAAAATTGCAATGTATGTTTGTAAAGTGAAACTTTATTCAAGTAATAACCAATATATTTTTATTTGGATTTTTTAAAATTTATTTTTATTTACAGGTTATGTGACTGATAAAACAGGCAGTAATAGAAAGAAGAAAAGTGGAGTGTCCAACATACTCAACTGCTACCGATGATATTCAGATCATGAACAACCACATTCCACTTCCATTGACATCAGAATTCGTTCAGTTCTCCAAGAGACAATTAATTGAAAGACATCGTTCAAATGTAACAAATCATAGATGATGTGTTATCCATTGACATTGAATTGGGAATATCAGATGATGTTTTGTCCATTGACACTGAATATATTAATATTACACGTGTGCATATTTAAATCCACAATATTGTTCTGATGGAAATGTCTGTCTAATTTTCGTAACTACACATGCTGATAACAATTTTCTGTTGTATCTTCCAAGACGTCTCCAAATCCACTGTACAAATCTTCTGTATGCCATGTATCATATATTTCCTGAAAAAAAATATGGACTAACTGCAGCTACCGGTTCTCCCTAATTGACTTCCAATCCATGCTTATAAAACCAAACTTTATGCCAGTATAAGCATGGTAGTGTATGATCCAAGGACTATGACAGTGCTGGTAGAAAGAAGAGATTCTGTATATATATGCACAATACGCAAAAAAAAACAACAAAAAAAACCTTTTATCTTCGCCAACGCCGGTCCCAAGCCCGGGTGAAAAAGGAGGAGGGTTATGAATTGTAGAGCTTGTAAATATTGTAAAAAACTGTAAATTATATATATCATAATACTTTACTGTATGTAAAAATTATATTAATTGAATCATAATAAATTCTGTATATATGTTTATAGTACAGTTTGTGCTTTATCTCACAAATGCAAACAAGTGATAAAGCACATCCTTCAACATGTCACAAAGTTTTGTTTGTTTGTTTAATGGGATGGGGGTTGGGATCTCGCAAACCGGTTTAACCCCACTGCATTTTATGGGCCTGTCCCAAGTCAGGAATCTGTTTGGTAATGGTCCTGTCTTTTATTGTTTTGTGTACATTATTTGAATTTGGGATGTCTTTGTCAGATGAGTGGTGGTTTTTGTACAAAAATTGTCATTTTTTATATAAGGGACCAATAAAAGCTTGCCGCAGATCGAGTAAGAGTTTATTCTCCGCATTGAAGTCGTCTCATGGGCATTCTCCCCTCATTCTTTTTTCTACTATATTACGTCACTGTAGCAATCTTTCAGCTATATAAAAAATTAAATTCTACATGTACTTACTCATTTATTGGTTCATTGTCATCTAATGGTCCCACATTTTCTAAGTACTCCAACATGCTGATATGTAGTGCATGTCGGTTCAGACAGTTGGCAACAAATATGTCATGTTCTGTTATGCAGGAAATATCACTGTCTTCCATGTTGATACTCACTGCCGAAATAGCTTGACAACATATGCATTCTTCTGCTGTATCCATAGTGGAACATGACCCACACTCGCACCTAAAATGATTAGAGCAATTGTTAAATAAATTAATGCAGATTACATCTTCAGGTATGTCTTGAAAAAAAGCTTTGTATGCGCTGAAAAAATTGGATTTGATTTTTGGCGTTTTAATGCCACTTTCAAAAATATTTCAGCTATATCATGGCGACCAGTTTTAGTGGTGGAGGCAGCCGGAGAGAACCATCGACCATGGGCAAGCAACTGGTAAACTTTATCACTTTCGGCTGCACCCTTTATTGTAATTTACAAAGCCGGGTGCGAACCCACGCCATATTGGTGATAGGCTTGTATGAGTTGTTAGATCCAACGACTTAACTCATTGAGCCATCCGGCCCGCACTGAAAAGAAAGTAGACAATAAAGTAATTCAACATGCCTGTGAGCTGTGTAAGGAATTCGGATCAATTGTACTTGGTGACAACAACCCTAACCCTAATAAACAGTTGCAAATGTATGATTGTCAGTAAAAATGAATAATGAAACCACACCTTTAAATTTTAAAATATTGTTCACTATTATTTTACCACAGCATATGCATATACACTGGTGGCATCCCAAAAGTGCATGACAGTGTGTGCTATTCACGTCCCGGAACTGTACACATTACTTTCTGTTCAGTTTACGTTCTGAATAATGACATTTGCAGAATATAAACAACTTCTACGATAGGGCAGAGAACCTGAATAGTACACTGAATCACCTGTGACAATATATTCTATAAATTGCAGCGAAATAAATGGGTTACTATGTCGAGCATGAATAATTGATCCTATTTTCCTTTCATTTACCACTAGTTCAACTGGTATCAGCGAAATGCAAAAAAAAAGAATCGTATAATACATGTCTGCAAATAATATAACAAAAAATATTAATTGTATGCGTCTTACCAGGTTGTATTTATCAATCGATCTTGGTTTTGCGAATGTTGGTCAAGCCTCTCAAGGTCAATGTCCGAGTCAGAATCTGAACTTTCTTCGTTGAAAACAACACTGGCAGTGCCCAACAAAGGCTCAAACTGGTACGGACGTATATCAGAAACAGCTTCATCAATGTTCATGTCGCTGTTACTGTGTGCCATAGCAATAAATCGATGCTTTCCTCCGTGTGAATAACTTCCTCGTGTGTTTATCCAACCATTTTGTTCCAAAAGAACAAGTGACGTCATAATGTCACGTGACCAACTATCTAATTAATATTAATCAGATAGCCTCCCCGGTAACAAAAAAGTGAGAAATTTACTAATTAGTCAAGGATTGTCGGCTTTTTTGCTTTTATTTATTAATTAACCATAAAATAAAAGTCAGCTGAACAATAATTATTTTTTTTGTAAAATCGTGTTTAAAGACGAACCTTTCCTCCCGATTCATTTGTTTTGCCATAATCTATAGAAGCAAAACGTAAATCTGCAAAAAAGTGATTGTGTAATAAATTCATATATTTAGAATAATAAGAAAAATAAAAAGAATTACCATCAAGTTAAACAACCGTACGCCTGACAAGCCATATCGACACTGAATGAGGACCCTGGTTTGTCATGCTTGTTTTGGGGCGTGGTGGTATTTAGACGTCATGTGATACTTGGTATTGAGATGCTATCAAAATGGCGACTTCCATGTATCGTTGACAGAATTTTAAAATCGATTTCATTCCCTTATCCAACATAATAAAACGCTAATATACATATAAACATCCATATTTATACATCAGGAAAAACATTTAAAAATTATTTTTTTTGCGAAGTTTCCCTTTAACTATCTAATTTAATGAATACGACGTCCTTCTGGAATAACCTTCAACATGTACGGTCAAAGGTCGAATCAAAATAAAACTAGATTTTAGCACTGCAACAAACTCCCGTAAACATGGTATGACCACGACCTACCATCAAAGAGGGTATTTAAATGTATAGAGTTTACATTTAACAACCCCACGGTTTCTTTGGTATGATCACGACCTACTACCGAAGAGGGGTTTTAATGCATAGAGTTTACATTTAACAACCCGACGGTTTCTTTCGTATGACCACGACCTACCATCGAAGAGGGTATATACATATATAGAATTTACATTTAACAACCCCACGGTTTCTTTGGTATGACCACGACCTACCATCGAAGAGGGTGTTTAAATGTATAGAGTTTACATTTAACAACCCCACGGTTTCTTTGGTATGACCACGACCTACCATCGAAGAGGGTGTTTAAATGTATAGAGTTTACATTTAACAACCCCACGGTTTCTTTGGTATGACCACGACCTACCATCGAAGAGGGTGTTTAAATGTATAGAGTTTACATTTAACAACCCCACGGTTTCTTTGGTATGACCATGACCTACCATCGAAGAGGGTGTTTAAATGTATAGAGTTTACATTTAACAACCCCACGGTTTCTTTGGTTATGACCACGACCTACTACCGAAGAGGGTGTTTAAATGTATAGGGTTTACATTTAACAACCCCACAGTTTCTTTGGTATGACCGCGACCTTCCATCAAAGAGGGTGTTTAAATGTATAGAGTTTACATTTAACAACCTCACGGTTTCTTTGGTATGACCACGACCTACCATCGAAGAGGGTGTTTAAATGTATAGAGTTTACATTTAACAACCCCACGGTTTCTTTGGTATGACCACGACCTACAACCGAAGAGGGTGTTTAAATGTATAGAGTTTACATTTAACAACCCCACGGTTTCTTTGGTATGACCACGACCTACCATCGAAGAGGGTGTTTAAATGTATAGAGTTTACATTTAACAACCCCACGGTTTCTCTGGTATGACCACGATATACCATCGAAGAAGGTGTTTAAATGTATAGAGTTTACATTTAACAACCCCACGGTTTCTTTGGTATGATCACGACCTACCATCGAAGAGGCTGTTTAAATGTATAGAGTTTACATTTAACAACTCCACGGTTTCTTTGGTATGACCACGACCTACAACCGAAGAGGGTGTTTAAATGTATAGATTTTACATTTAACAACCCCACGGTTTCTTTGGTATGACCACGACCTACCATCGAAGAGGGTGTTTAAATGTATAGAGTTTACATTTAACAACCCCACGGTTTCTTTGGTTATGACCACGACCTACTACCGAAGAGGGTGTTTAAATGTATAGAGTTTGCATTTAACAACCCCACAGTTTCTTTGGTATGACCACGACCTTCCATCGAAGAGGGTGTTTAAATGTATAGAATTTACATTTAACAACCCCACGGTTTCTTTGGTATGACCACGACCTACCATCGAAGAGGGTGTTTAAATGTATAGAGATTACATTTAACAACCCCACGGTTTCTCTGGTATGACCACGATATACCATCGAAGAAGGTGTTTAAATGTATAGAATTTACATTTAACAACCCCACGGTTTCTTTGGTATGAGCACGACCTACCATCGAAGAGGGTGTTTAAATGTATAGAGTTTACATTTAACAACCCCACAGTTTCTTTCGTATGATCACGACCTATCATCGAAGAGGGTGTTTAAATGTATAGAATTTACATTTAACAACCCCACGGTTTCTTTGGTATGACCACGACCTACTACCGAAGAGGGTGTTTAAATGTATAGAGTTTATATTTAACAACCCCACGGTTTCTTTGGTATGACCACGACCTACCATCGAAGAGGGTGTTTAAAAGTATAGAGCTTACATTTAACAACCCCACGGTTTCTTTGGTATGACCACGACCTACCATCGAAGAGGGTGTTTAAATGTATAGAGTTTACATTTAGCAACCCCACGGTTTCTCTGGTATGACCACAACCTACCATCGAAGAGGGTGTTTAAATGTATAGAGTTTACATTTAACAACCCCACGGTTTCTTTGGTATGACCACGACCTACCATCGAAGAGGGTGTTTAAATGTATAGAGTTTACATTTAACAACCCCACGGTTTCTTTGGTATGACCACGACCTACCATCAAAGAGGGTGTTTAAATGTATAGAGTTTACATTTAACAACCCCTCGGTTTCTTTGGTATGACCACGACCTACCTCCGGAGAGAGAGTTTAAATGTATAGAGTTTATATTTAACAACCCCACGGTTTCTTTGGTATGACCACGACCTACCATCGAAGAGGGTGTTTAAATGTATAGAGTTTACATTTAACAACCCCACGGTTTCTTTGGTATGACCAAGACCTACCATCAAAGAGGGTGTTTAAATGTTTAGAGTTTACATTTAACAACCCCACGGTTTCTTTGGTATGATCACGACCTAACATCGAAGAGGATATTTAAATATATACATTTTACATTTAACAACCCCACGGTTTCTTTGGTATGACCACGACATACCATCGAAGAGAGTTTTTTAATGTATAGAGTTTACATTTAACAACCCCACGGTTTCTCTGGTATGACCACGATATACTATAGAAGAGGGTGTTTAAATGTATAGAGTTTACATTTAACAATGCCACGGTTTCTTTTGTATGACCACGACTTACCAACAAAGAAGGTGTTTAAATGTTTAGAGTTTACATTTTACAACCCCACGGTTTCTTTGGTATGACCACGACCTACCATCGAAGAGGGTGTTTAAATGTATAGAGTTTATATTTAACAACCCCACGGTTTCCTTGATATGACCACGACCTACCATCGAAGAGTGTGTTTAAATGTATAGAGTTTACATTTAACAACCCCACGGTTTCTTTCGTAGGACCACGACCTACTACCGAAGAGGGTGTTTAAATGTATAGAGTTTACTTTTAACAACCCCACGGTTTCTTTGGTATGACCACGACCTACCATCGGAGAGGGTGTTTAAATGTATAGAGTTTACATATGACAACCCCACGGGTTTCTCTGGTATGACCACGATATACCATCGAAGAAGGTGTTTAAATGTATAGAGTTTACATTTAACAACCCCACGGTTTCTTTGGTATGATCACGACCTACCATCGAAGAGGGTGTTTAAATGTATAGAGTTTACATTTAACAACTCCACGGTTTCTTTGGTATTACCACGACCTACAACCGAAGAGGGTGTTTAAATGTATAGATTTTACATTTAACAGCCCCACGGTTTCTTTGGTATGACCACGACCTACCATCGAAGAGGGTGTTTAAATGTATAGAGTTTACATTTAACAACCCCACGGTTTCTTTTGTTATGACCACGACCTACTACCGAAGAGGGTATTTAAATGCATAGAGTTTAAATTTAACAACCCCACAGTTTCTTTGGTATGACCACGACCTTCCATCGAAGAGGGTGTTTAAATGTATAGAATTTACATTTAACAACCCCACGGTTTCTTTGGTATGACCACGACCTACCATCGAAGAGGGTGTTTAAATGTATAGAGATTACATTTAACAACCCCACGATTTCTCTGGTATGACCACGATATACCATTGAAGAAGGTGTTTAAATGTATAGAGTTTACATTTAACAACCCCACAGTTTCTTTCGTATGATCACGACCTATCATCGAAGAGGGTGTTTAAATGTACAGAGTTTACATTTAACAACACCACGGTTTCATTGGTATGACCACGACCTACTACCGAAGAGGGTGTTTAAATGTATAGAGTTTATATTTAACAACCCCACGGTTTCTTTGGTATGACCACGACCTACCATCGAAGAGGGTGTTTAAATGTATAGAGCTTACATTTAACAACCCCACGGTTTCTTTGGTATGACCACGACCTACCATCGAAGAGGGTGTTTAAATGTATAGAGTTTACATTTAGCAACCCCACGGTTTCTTTTTGTATGACCACAACCTACCATCGAAGAGGGTGTTTAAATGTATAGAGTTTACATTTAACAACCCCACGGTTTCTTTGGTATGACCACGACCTACCATCGAAGAGGGTGTTTAAATGTATAGAGTTTACATTTAACAACCCCACGGTTTCTTTGGTATGACCACGACCTACCACCAAAGAGGGTGTTTAAATGTTTAGAGTTTACATTTAACAACCCCTCGGTTTCTTTGGTATGACCACGACCTACCTCCGGAGAGAGAGTTTAAATGTATAGAGTTTATATTTAACAACCCCACGGTTTATTTGGTATGACCACGACCTACCATCGAAGAGGGTGTTTAAATGTATAGAGTTTACATTTAACAACCCCACGGTTTCTTTGGTATGACCAAGACCTACCATCAAAGAGGGTGTTTAAATGTTTAGAGTTTACATTTAACAACCCCACGGTTTCTTTGGTATGATCACGACCTAACATCGAAGAGGATATTTAAATATATACATTTTACATTTAACAACCCCACGGTTTCTTTGGTATGACCACGACATACCATCGAAGAGAGTTTTTTAATGTATAGAGTTTACATTTAACAACCCCACGGTTTCTCTGGTATGACCACGATATACTATAGAAGAGGGTGTTTAAATGTATAGAGTTTACATTTAACAATGCCACGGTTTCTTTTGTATGACCACGACTTACCAACAAAGAAGGTGTTTAAATGTTTAGAGTTTACATTTTACAACCCCACGGTTTCTTTGGTATGACCAAGACCTACCATCGAAGAGGGTGTTTAAATGTATAGAGTTTATATTTAACAACCCCACGGTTTCCTTGATATGACCACGACCTACCATCGAAGAGTGTGTTTAAATGTATAGAGTTTACATTTAACAATCCCACGGTTTCTTTCGTAGGACCACGACCTACTACCGAAGAGGGTGTTTAAATGTATAGAGTTTACTTTTAACAACCCCACGGTTTCTTTGGTATGACCACGACCTACCAACAAAGAGGGTGTTTAAATGTATAGAGTTTACATATGACAACCCCACGGGTTTCTCTGGTATGACCACGATATACCATCGAAGAAGGTGTTTAAATGTATAGAGTTTACATTTAACAACCCCACGGTTTCTTTGGTATGATCACGACCTACCATCGAAGAGGGTGTTTAAATGTATAGAGTTTACATTTAACAACTCCACGGTTTCTTTGGTATTACCACGACCTACAACCGAAGAGGGTGTTTAAATGTATAGATTTTACATTTAACAGCCCCACGGTTTCTTTGGTATGACCACGACCTACCATCGAAGAGGGTGTTTAAATGTATAGAGTTTACATTTAACAACCCCACGGTTTCTTTTGTTATGCCCACGACCTACTACCGAAGAGGGTATTTAAATGTATAGAGTTTACATTTAACAACCCCACAGTTTCTTTGGTATGACCACGACCTTCCATCGAAGAGGGTGTTTAAATGTATAGAATTTACATTTAACAACCCCACGGTTTCTTTGGTATGACCACGACCTACCATCGAAGAGGGTGTTTAAATGTATAGAGATTACATTTAACAACCCCACGATTTCTCTGGTATGACCACGATATACCATTGAAGAAGGTGTTTAAATGTATAGAGTTTACATTTAACAACCCCACGGTTTCTTTGGTATGAGCACGACCTACCATCGAAGAGGGTGTTTAAATGTATAGAGTTTACATTTAACAACCCCACAGTTTCTTTCGTATGATCACGACCTATCATCGAAGAGGGTGTTTAAATGTACAGAGTTTACATTTAACAACACCACGGTTTCATTGGTATGACCACGACCTACTACCGAAGAGGGTGTTTAAATGTATAGAGTTTATATTTAACAACCCCACGGTTTCTTTGGTATGACCACGACCTACCATCGAAGAGGGTGTTTAAATGTATAGAGCTTACATTTAACAACCCCACGGTTTCTTTGGTATGACACCTACCATCGAAGAGGGTGTTTAAATGTATAGAGTTTTCATTTAGCAACCCCACGGTTTCTTTTTGTATGACCACAACCTACCATCGAAGAGGGTGTTTAAATGTATAGAGTTTATATTTAACAACCCCACGGTTTCTTTGGTATGACCACGACCTACCATCGAAGAGGGTGTTTAAATGTATAGAGTTTACATTTAACAACCCCACGGTTTCTTTGGTATGACCACAACCTACCACCAAAGAGGGTGTTTAAATGTATAGAGTTTACATTTAACAACCCCTCGGTTTCTTTGGTATGACCACGACTTACCATCAAAGAAGGTGTTTAAATGTATAGAGTTTACATTTAACAACCCCACGGTTTCTTTGGTATGACCACGACCTACCTCCGGAGAGAGAGTTTAAATGTATAGAGTTTATATTTAACAACCCTACGGTTTATTTGGTATGATCACGACCTACCATCGAAGAGGATATTTAAATATAAACATTTTACATTTAACAACCCCTCGGTTTCTTTGGTATGACCACGACATACCATCGAAGAGAGTTTTTTAATGTAGAGAGTTTACATTTAATAACCCCACGGTTTCTTTGGTATGACCACGACCTACCATCGAAGAGGGTGTTTAAATGTATAGAGTTTGCATTTAACAACCCCACGGTTTCTCTGGTATGACCACGATATACCATTGAAGAAGGTGTTTAAATGTATAGAGTTTACATTTAACAACCCCACGGTTTCTTTGGTATGAGCACGACCTACCATCGAAGAGGGTGTTTAAATGTATAGAGTTTACATTTAACAACCCCACAGTTTCTTTCGTATGATCACGACCTATCATCGAAGAGGGTGTTTAAATGTATAGAGTTTACATTTAACAACACCACGGTTTCTTTGGTATGACCACGACCTACTACCGAAGAGGGTGTTTAAATGTATAGAGTTTATATTTAACAACCCCACGGTTTCTTTGGTATGACCACGACCTACCATCGAAGAGGGTGTTTAAAAGTATAGAGCTTACATTTAACAACCCCACGGTTTCTTTGGTATGACCACGACCTACCATCGAAGAGGGTGTTTAAATGTATAGGGTTTACATTTAGCAACCCCACGGTTTCTCTGGTATGACCACAACCTACCATCGAAGAGGGTGTTTAAATGTATAGAGTTTACATTTAACAACCCCACGGTTTCTTTGGTATGACCACGACCTACCATCGAAGAGGGTGTTTAAATGTATAGAGTTTACATTTAACAACCCCACGGTTTCTTTGGTATGACCACGACCTACCATCAAAGAGGGTGTTTAAATGTATAGAGTTTACATTTAACAACCCCTCGGTTTCTTTGGTATGACCACGACTTACCATCAAAGAAGGTGTTTAAATGTATAGAGTTTACATTTAACAACCCCACGGTTTCTTTGGTATGACCACGACCTACCTCCGGAGAGAGAGTTTAAATGTATAGAGTTTATATTTAACAACCCCACGTTTCTTTGGTATGATCACGACCTACCATCGAAGAGGATATTTAAATATAAACATTTTACATTTAACAACCCCACGGTTTCTTTGGTATGACCACGACATACCATCGAAGAGAGTTTTTTAATGTATAGAGTTTACATTTTATAACCCCACGGTTTCTTTGGTATGACCACGACCTACCATCGAAGAGGGTGTTTAAATGTATAGAGTTTGCATTTAACAACCCCACGGTTTCTCTGGTATGACCACGATATACTATAGAAGAGGGTGTTTAAATGTATAGAGTTTACATTTAACAATGCCACGGTTTCTTTTGTATGACCACGACTAACCAACAAAGAAGGTGTTTAAATGTTTAGAGTTTACATTTAACAACCCCACGGTTTCTTTGGTATGACCACGACCTACCATCGAAGAGGGTGTTTAAATGTATAGAGTTTATATTTAACAACCCCACGGTTTCCTTGATATGACCACGACCTACCATCGAAGAGTGTGTTTAAATGTATAGAGTTTACATTTAACAACCCCGCGGTTTCTTTGGTAGGACCACGACCTACTACCGAAAAGGGTGTTTAAATGTATAGAGTTTACATTTAACAACCCCACGGTTTCTTTGGTATGACCACGACCTACCATCGAAGAGGGTGTTTAAATGTATAGGGTTTACATTTAACAACCCCACGGTTTCTTTGGTATGACCAAGACCTACCATCGAAGAGGGTGTTTAGATGTATAGAGTTAACATTTAACAACACCACGGTTTCTCTGGTATGACCACGATATACCATCGAAGAGGGTGTTTAAATGTTCGGAATTTACATTTAACAACTCCACGGTTTCTTTCGTATGACCACGACCTACCATCGAAGAGGGTGTTTAAATATATAGAGTTTACATTTAACAACCCCACGGTTTCTTTGGTATGACCACGACCTACCATCGAAGAGGGTGTTTAAATGTATAGAGTTTACATTTAGCAACCCCACGGTTTCTTTGATATGACCACAACCTACCATCGAAGAGGGTGTTTAAATGTATAGAGTTTACATTTAACAACCCCACGGGTTTTTTGGTATGAGCACGACCTACCATCGAAGAGGATGTTTAAATGTATAGAGTTTATATTTAACAACCCCACGGTTTCTTTGGTATGACCACGACATACCATCGAAGAGAGTTTTTTAATGTATAGAGTTTACATTTAATAACCCCACGGTTTCTTTGGTATGACCACGACCTACCATCGAAGAGGGTGTTTAAATGTATAGAGTTTGCATTTAACAACCCCACGGTTTCTCTGGTATGACCACGATATACCATTGAAGAGGGTGTTTAAATGTTTAGAGTTTACATTTAACAACCCCACGGTTTCTTTGGTATGAGCACGACCTACCATCGAAGAGGGTGTTTAAATGTATAGAGTTTACATTTAACAACCCCACAGTTTCTTTCGTATGACCACGACCTATCATCGAAGAGGGTGTTTAAATGTATAGAGTTTACATTTAACAACACCACGGTTTCTTTGGTATGACCACGACCTACTACCGAAGATGGTGTTTAAATGTATAGAGTTTATATTTAACAACCCCACGGTTTCTTTGGTATGACCACGACCTACCATCGAAGAGGGTGTTTAAAAGTATAGAGCTTACATTTAACAACCCCACGGTTTCTTTGGTATGACCACGACCTACCATCGAAGAGGGTGTTTAAATGTATAGAGTTTACATTTAGCAACCCCACGGTTTCTTTGATATGACCACAACCTACCATCGAAGAGGGTGTTTAAATGTATAGAGTTTACATTTAACAACCCCACGGTTTCTTTGGTATGACCACGACCTACCATCGAAGAGGATGTTTAAATGTATAGAGTTTACATTTAACAACCCCACGGTTTCTTTGGTATGACCACGACCTACCATCAAAGAGGGTGTTTAAATGTATAGAGTTTACATTTAACAACCCCTCGGTTTCTTTGGTATGACCACGACATACCATCAAAGAAGGTGTTTAAATGTATAGAGTTTACATTTAACAACCCCACGGTTTCTTTGGTATGACCACGACCTACCATCGAAGAGGGTGTTTAAATGTATAGAGTTTACATTTAACAACCCCACGGTTTCTTTGGTATGACCAAGACCTACCATCAAAGAGGGTGTTTAAATGTTTAGAGTTTACATTTAACAACCCCACGGTTTCTTTGGTATGATCACGACCTAACATCGAAGAGGATATTTAAATATATACATTTTACATTTAACAACCCCACGGTTTCTTTGGTATGACCACGACATACCATCGAAGAGAGTTTTTTAATGTATAGAGTTTACATTTAACAACCCCACGGTTTCTCTGGTATGACCACGATATACTATAGAAGAGGGTGTTTAAATGTATAGAGTTTACATTTAACAATGCCACGGTTTCTTTTGTATGACCACGACTTACCAACAAAGAAGGTGTTTAAATGTATAGAGTTTACATTTTACAACCCCACGGTTTCTTTGGTATGACCACGACCTACCATCGAAGAGGGTGTTTAAATGTATAGAGTTTATATTTAACAACCCCACGGTTTCCTTGATATGACCACGACCTACCATCGAAGAGTGTGTTTAAATGTATAGAGTTTACATTTAACAACCCCACGGTTTCTTTCGTAGGACCACGACCTACTACCGAAGAGGGTGTTTAAATGTATAGAGTTTACTTTTAACAACCCCACGGTTTCTTTGGTATGACCACGACCTACCATCGGAGAGGGTGTTTAAATGTATAGAGTTTACATATGACAACCCCACGGGTTTCTCTGGTATGACCACGATATACCATCGAAGAAGGTGTTTAAATGTATAGAGTTTACATTTAACAACCCCACGGTTTCTTTTGTTATGACCACGACCTACTACCGAAGAGGGTATTTAAATGTATAGAGTTTACATTTAACAACCCCACAGTTTCTTTGGTATGACCACGACCTTCCATCGAAGAGGGTGTTTAAATGTATAGAATTTACATTTAACAACCCCACGGTTTCTTTGGTATGACCACGACCTACCATCGAAGAGGGTGTTTAAATGTATAGAGATTACATTTAACAACCCCACGATTTCTCTGGTATGACCACGATATACCATTGAAGAAGGTGTTTAAATGTATAGAGTTTACATTTAACAACCCGACGGTTTCTTTGGTATGAGCACGACCTACCATCGAAGAGGGTGTTTAAATGTATAGAGTTTACATTTAACAACCCCACAGTTTCTTTCGTATGATCACGACCTATCATCGAAGAGGGTGTTTAAATGTACAGAGTTTACATTTAACAACACCACGGTTTCATTGGTATGACCACGACCTACTACCGAAGAGGGTGTTTAAATGTATAGAGTTTATATTTAACAACCCCACGGTTTCTTTGGTATGACCACGACCTACTATCGAAGAGGGTGCTTAAATGTATAGAGCTTACATTTAACAACCCCACGGTTTCTTTGGTATGACCACGACCTACCATCGAAGAGGGTGTTTAAATGTATAGAGTTTACATTTAGCAACCCACGGTTTCTTTTTGTATGACCACAACCTACCATCGAAGAGGGTGTTTAAATGTATAGAGTTTACATTTAACAACCCCACGGTTTCTTTGGTATGACCACGACCTACCATCGAAGAGGGTGTTTAAATGTATAGAGTTTACATTTAACAACCCCGCGGTTTCTTTGGTATGACCACGACCTACCACCAAAGAGGGTGTTTAAATGTATAGAGTTTACATTTAACAACCCCTCGGTTTCTTTGGTATGACCACGACTTACCATCAAAGAAGGTGTTTAAATGTATAGAGTTTACATTTAACAACCCCACGGTTTCTTTGGTATGATCACGACCTACCTCCGGAGAGAGAGTTTAAATGTATAGAGTTTATATTTAACAACCCTACGGTTTCTTTGGTATGATCACGACCTACCATCGAAGAGGATATTTAAATATAAACATTTTACATTTAACAACCCCTCGGTTTCTTTGGTATGACCACGACATACCATCGAAGAGAGTTTTTTAATGTATAGAGTTTACATTTAATAACCCCACGGTTTCTTTGGTATGACCACGACCTACCATCGAAGAGGGTGTTTAAATGTATAGAGTTTGCATTTAACAACCCCACGGTTTCTCTGGTATGACCACGATATACCATTGAAGAAGGTGTTTAAATGTATAGAGTTTACATTTAACAACCCCACGGTTTCTTTGGTATGAGCACGACCTACCATCGAAGAGGGTGTTTAAATGTATAGAGTTTACATTTAACAACCCCACAGTTTCTTTCGTATGATCACGACCTATCATCGAAGAGGGTGTTTAAATGTATAGAGTTTACATTTAACAACACCACGGTTTCTTTGGTATGACCACGACCTACTACCGAAGAGGGTGTTTAAATGTATAGAGTTTATATTTAACAACCCCACGGTTTCTTTGGTATGACCACGACCTACCATCGAAGAGGGTGTTTAAAAGTATAGAGCTTACATTTAACAACCCCACGGTTTCTTTTGTATGACCACGACCTACCATCGAAGAGGGTGTTTAAATGTATAGAGTTTACATTTAGCAACCCCACGGTTTCTCTGGTATGACCACAACCTACCATCGAAGAGGGTGTTTAAATGTATAGAGTTTACATTTAACAACCCCACGGTTTCTTTGGTATGACCACGACCTACCATCGAAGAGGGTGTTTAAATGTATAGAGTTTACATTTAACAACCCCACGGTTTCTTTGGTATGACCACGACCTACCATCAAAGAGGGTGTTTAAATGTATAGAGTTTACATTTAACAACCCCTCGGTTTCTTTGGTATGACCACGACTTACCATCAAAGAAGGTGTTTAAATGTATAGAGTTTACATTTAACAACCCCACGGTTTCTTTGGTATGACCACGACCTACCTCCGGAGAGAGAGTTTAAATGTATAGAGTTTATATTTAACAACCCCACGGTTTCTTTGGTATGATCACGACCTACCATCGAAGAGGATATTTAAATATAAACATTTTACATTTAACAACCCCACGGTTTCTTTGGCATGACCACGACATACCATCGAAGAGAGTTTTTTAATGTATAGAGTTTACATTTAATAACCCCACGGTTTCTTTGGTATGACCACGACCTACCATCGAAGAGGGTGTTTAAATGTATAGAGTTGGCATTTAACAACCCCACGGTTTCTCTGGTATGACCACGATATACTATAGAAGAGGGTGTTTAAATGTATAGAGTTTACATTTAACAATGCCACGGTTTCTTTTGTATGACCACGATTAACAAACAAAGAAGGTGTTTAAATGTTTAGAGTTTATATTTAACAACCCCACGGTTTCCTTGATATGACCACGACCTACCATCGAAGAGTGTGTTTAAATGTATAGTGTTTACATTTAACAACCCCGCGGTTTCTTTGGTAGGACCACGACCTACTACCGAAAAGGGTGTTTTAATGTATAGAGTTTACATTTAACAACCCCACGGTTTCTTTGGTATGACCACGACCTACCATCGAAGAGGGTGTTTAAATGTATAGAGTTTATATTTAACAACCCCACGGTTTCTTTGGTATGACCACGACCTACTATCGAAGAGGGTGCTTAAATGTATAGAGCTTACATTTAACAACCCCACGGTTTCTTTGGTATGACCACGACCTACCATCGAAGAGGGTGTTTAAATGTATAGAGTTTACATTTAGCAACCCCACGGTTTCTTTTTGTATGACCACAACCTACCATCGAAGAGGGTGTTTAAATGTATAGAGTTTACATTTAACAACCCCACGGTTTCTTTGGTATGACCACGACCTACCATCGAAGAGGGTGTTTAAATGTATAGAGTTTACATTTAACAACCCCTCGGTTTCTTTGGTATGACCACGACTTACCATCAAAGAAGGTGTTTAAATGTATAGAGTTTACATTTAACAACCCCACGGTTTCTTTGGTATGACCACGACCTACCTCCGGAGAGAGAGTTTAAATGTATAGAGTTTATATTTAACAACCCTACGGTTTCTTTGGTATGATCACGACCTACCATCGAAGAGGATATTTAAATATAAACATTTTACATTTAACAACCCCTCGGTTTCTTTGGTATGACCACGACATACCATCGAAGAGAGTTTTTTAATGTATAGAGTTTACATTTAATAACCCCACGGTTTCTTTGGTATGACCACGACCTACCATCGAAGAGGGTGTTTAAATGTATAGAGTTTGCATTTAACAACCCCACGGTTTCTCTGGTATGACCACGATATACCATTGAAGAAGGTGTTTAAATGTATAGAGTTTACATTTAACAACCCCACGGTTTCTTTGGTATGAGCACGACCTACCATCGAAGAGGGTGTTTAAATGTATAGAGTTTACATTTAACAACCCCACAGTTTCTTTCGTATGATCACGACCTATCATCGAAGAGGGTGTTTAAATGTATAGAGTTTACATTTAACAACACCACGGTTTCTTTGGTATGACCACGACCTACTACCGAAGAGGGTGTTTAAATGTATAGAGTTTATATTTAACAACCCCACGGTTTCTTTGGTATGACCACGACCTACCATCGAAGAGGGTGTTTAAAAGTATAGAGCTTACATTTAACAACCCCACGGTTTCTTTGGTATGACCACGACCTACCATCGAAGAGGGTGTTTAAATGTATAGAGTTTACATTTAGCAACCCCACGGTTTCTCTGGTATGACCACAACCTACCATCGAAGAGGGTGTTTAAATGTATAGAGTTTACATTTAACAACCCCACGGTTTCTTTGGTATGACCACGACCTACCATCGAAGAGGGTGTTTAAATGTATAGAGTTTACATTTAACAACCCCACGGTTTCTTTGGTATGACCACGACCTACCATCAAAGAGGGTGTTTAAATGTATAGAGTTTACATTTAACAACCCTTCGGTTTCTTTGGTATGACCACGACTTACCATCAAAGAAGGTGTTTAAATGTATAGAGTTTACATTTAACAACCCCACGGTTTCTTTGGTATGACCACGACCTACCTCCGGAGAGAGAGTTTAAATGTATAGAGTTTATATTTAACAACCCCACGGTTTCTTTGGTATGATCACGACCTACCATCGAAGAGGATATTTAAATATAAACATTTTACATTTAACAACCCCACGGTTTCTTTGGCATGACCACGACATACCATCGAAGAGAGTTTTTTAATGTATAGAGTTTACATTTAATAACCCCACGGTTTCTTTGGTATGACCACGACCTACCATCGAAGAGGGTGTTTAAATGTATAGAGTTTGCATTTAACAACCCCACGGTTTCTCTGGTATGACCACGATATACTATAGAAGAGGGTGTTTAAATGTATAGAGTTTACATTTAACAATGCCACGGTTTCTTTTGTATGACCACGACTAACCAACAAAGAAGGTGTTTAAATGTTTAGAGTTTATATTTAACAACCCCACGGTTTCCTTGATATGACCACGACCTACCATCGAAGAGTGTGTTTAAATGTATAGTGTTTACATTTAACAACCCCGCGGTTTCTTTGGTAGGACCACGACCTACTACCGAAAAGGGTGTTTTAATGTATAGAGTTTACATTTAACAACCCCACGGTTTCTTTGGTATGACCACGACCTACCATCGAAGAGGGTGTTTAAATGTATAGAGTTTACATTTAACAACCCCACGGTTTCTTTGGTATGACCACGACCTACCATCGAAGAGGGTGTTTAGATGTATAGAGTTAACATTTAACAACACCACGGTTTCTCTGGTATGACCACGATATACCATCGAAGAGGGTGTTTAAATGTTCGGAATTTACATTTAACAATGCCACGGTTTCTTTCGTATGACCACGACCTACCATCGAAGAGGGTGTTTAAATATATAGAGTTTACATTTAACAACCCCACGGGTTTTTTGGTATGAGCACGACCTACCATCGAAGAGGATGTTTAAATGTATAGAGTTTATATTTAACAACCCCACGGTTTCTTTGGTATGACCACGATATACCACCGAAGAGAGTTTTTTAATGTATAGAGTTTACATTTAATAACCCCACGGTTTCTTTGGTATGACCACGACCTACCATCGAAGAGGGTGTTTAAATGTATAGAGTTTGCATTTAACAACCCCACGGTTTCTCTGGTATGACCACGATATACCATTGAAGAGGGTGTTTAAATGTTTAGAGTTTACATTTAACAACCCCACGGTTTCTTTGGTATGAGCACGACCTACCATCGAAGAGGGTGTTTAAATGTATAGAGTTTACATTTAACAACCCCACAGTTTCTTTCGTATGATCACGACCTATCATCGAAGAGGGTGTTTAAATGTATAGAGTTTACATTTAACAACACCACGGTTTCTTTGGTATGACCACGACCTACTACCGAAGAGGGTGTTTAAATGTATAGAGTTTATATTTAACAACCCCACGGTTTCTTTGGTATGACCACGACCTACCATCGAAGAGGGTGTTTAAAAGTATAGAGCTTACATTTAACAACCCCACGGTTTCTTTGGTATGACCACGACCTACCATCGAAGAGGGTGTTTAAATGTATAGAGTTTACATTTAGCAACCCCACGGTTTCTTTCATATGACCACAACCTACCATCGAAGAGGGTGTTTAAATGTATAGAGTTTACATTTAACAACCCCACGGTTTCTTTGGTATGACCACGACCTACCATCGAAGAGGGTGTTTAAATGTATAGAGTTTACATTTAACAACCCCACGGTTTCTTTGGTATGACCACGACCTACCATCAAAGAGGGTGTTTAAATGTATAGAGTTTACATTTAACAACCCCTCGGTTTCTTTGGTATGACCACGACTTACCATCAAAGAAGGTGTTTAAATATAAACATTTTACATTTAACAACCCCACGGTTTCTTTGGTATGACCACGACATACCATCGAAGAGAGTTTTTTAATGTATAGAGTTTACATTTAATAACCCCACGGTTTCTTTGGTATGACCACGACCTACCATCGAAGAGGGTGTTTAAATGTATAGAGTTTGCATTTAACAACCCCACGGTTTCTCTGGTATGACCACGATATACTATAGAAGAGGGTGTTTAAATGTATAGAGTTTACATTTAACAATGCCACGGTTTCTTTTGTATGACCACGACTTACCAACAAAGAAGGTGTTTAAATGTTTAGAGTTTACATTTAACAACCCCACGGTTTCTTTGGTATGACCACGACATACCATCGAAGAGGGTGTTTAAATGTATAGAGTTTATATTTAACAACCCCACGGTTTCCTTGATATGACCACGACCTACCATCGAAGAGTGTGTTTAAATGTATAGAGTTTACATTTAACAACCCCGCGGTTTCTTTGGTAGGACCACGACCTACTACCGAAAAGGGTGTTTAAATGTATAGAGTTTACATTTAACAACCCCACGTTTCTTTTGTTATGACCACGACCTACTACCGAAGAGGGTATTTAAATGTATAGAGTTTACATTTAACAACCCCACAGTTTCTTTGGTATGACCACGACCTTCCATCGAAGAGGGTGTTTAAATGTATAGAATTTACATTTAACAACCCCACGGTTTCTTTGGTATGACCACGACCTACCATCGAAGAGGGTGTTTAAATGTATAGAGATTACATTTAACAACCCCACGATTTCTCTGGTATGACCACGATATACCATTGAAGAAGGTGTTTAAATGTATAGAGTTTACATTTAACAACCCCACGGTTTCTTTGGTATGAGCACGACCTACCATCGAAGAGGGTGTTTAAATGTATAGAGTTTACATTTAACAACCCCACAGTTTCTTTCGTATGATCACGACCTATCATCGAAGAGGGTGTTTAAATGTACAGAGTTAACATTTAACAACACCACGGTTTCATTGGTATGACCACGACCTACTACCGAAGAGGGTGTTTAAATGTATAGAGTTTATATTTAACAACCCCACGGTTTCTTTGGTATGACCACGACCTACCATCGAAGAGGGTGTTTAAATGTATAGAGCTTACATTTAACAACCCCACGGTTTCTTTGGTATGACCACGACCTACCATCGAAGAGGGTGTTTAAATGTATAGAGTTTACATTTAGCAACCCCACGGTTTCTTTTTGTATGACCACAACCTACCATCGAAGAGGGTGTTTAAATGTATAGAGTTTATATTTAACAACCCCACGGTTTCTTTGGTATGACCACGACATACCATCGAAGAGAGTTTTTTAATGTATAGAGTTTACATTTAATAACCCCACGGTTTCTTTGGTATGACCACGACCTACCATCGAAGAGGGTGTTTAAATGTATAGAGTTTGCATTTAACAACCCCACGGTTTCTCTGGTATGACCACGATATACCATTGAAGAGGGTGTTTAAATGTTTAGAGTTTACATTTAACAACCCCACGGTTTCTTTGGTATGAGCACGACCTACCATCGAAGAGGGTGTTTAAATGTATAGAGTTTACATTTAACAACCCCACAGTTTCTTTCGTATGACCACGACCTATCATCGAAGAGGGTGTTTAAATGTATAGAGTTTATATTTAACAACCCCACGGTTTCTTTGGTATGACCACGACCTACCATCGAAGAGGGTGTTTAAAAGTATAGAGCTTACATTTAACAACCCCACGGTTTCTTTGGTATGACCACGACCTACCATCGAAGAGGGTGTTTAAATGTATAGAGTTTACATTTAGCAACCCCACGGTTTCTTTGATATGACCACAACCTACCATCGAAGAGGGTGTTTAAATGTATAGAGTTTACATTTAACAACCCCACGGTTTCTTTGGTATGACCACGACCTACCATCGAAGAGGGTGTTTAAATGTATAGAGTTTACATTTAGCAACCCCACGGTTTCTTTGGTATGACCACGACCTACCATCAAAGAGGGTGTTTAAATGTATAGAGTTTACATTTAACAACCCCTCGGTTTCTTTGGTATGACCACGACTTACCATCAAAGAAGGTGTTTAAATGTATAGAGTTTACATTTAACAACCCCACGGTTTCTTTGGTATGACCACGACCTACCATCGAAGAGGATATTTAAATATAAACATTTTACATTTAACAACCCCACGGTTTCTTTGGTATGACCACGACATACCATCGAAGAGAGTTTTTTAATGTATAGAGTTTACATTTAATAACCCCACGGTTTCTTTGGTATGACCACGACCTACCATCGAAGAGGGTGTTTAAATGTATAGAGTTTGCATTTAACAACCCCACGGTTTCTCTGGTATGACCACGATATACTATAGAAGAGGGTGTTTAAATGTATAGAGTTTACATTTAACAATGCCACGGTTTCTTTTGTATGACCACGACTTACCAACAAAGAAGGTGTTTAAATGTTTAGAGTTTACATTTAACAACCCCACGGTTTCTTTGGTATGACCACGACATACCATCGAAGAGGGTGTTTAAATGTATAGAGTTTATATTTAACAACCCCACGGTTTCCTTGATATGACCACGACCTACCATAGAAGAGTGTGTTTAAATGTATAGAGTTTATATTTAACAACCCCGCGGTTTCTTTGGTAGGACCACGACCTACTACCGAAAAGGGTGTTTAAATGTATAGAGTTTACATTTAACAACCCCACGGTTTCTTTGGTATGACCACGACCTACCATCGAAGAGGGTGTTTAAATGTATAGAGTTTACATTTAACAACCCCACGGTTTCTTTGGTATGTCCACGACCTACCATCGAAGAGGGTGTTTAGATGTATAGAGTTAACATTTAACAACACCACGGTTTCTCTGGTATGACCACGATATACCATCGAAGAGGGTGTTTAAATGTTCGGAATTTACATTTAACAACTCCACGGTTTCTTTCGTATGACCACGACCTACCATCGAAGAGGGTGTTTAAATATATAGAGTTTACATTTAACAACCCCACGGGTTTCTTGGTATGAGCACGACCTACCATCGAAGAGGATGTTTAAATGTATAGAGTTTATATTTAACAACCCCACGGTTTCTGTGGTATGACCACGACCTACCATCGAAGAGGGTGTTTAAATGTATAGAGTTTACATCTAACAACCCCACGGTTTCTTTGGAATGTTCACGACCTATCATCGAACAGGGTGTTTAAATGTATAGAGTTTACATTTGACAACCCCACGGTTTCTTTGGTATGACCACGACCTACCATCGCAGAGGATGTTTAAATATATACAGTTTACATTTAACAACCCCACGGTTTCTTTGGTATGACCACGACATACCATCGAAGAGGGTGTTTAAATGTATGGAGTTTGCATTTAACAACCCCACGGTTTCTCTGGTATGATCACGATATATTATCGAAGAGGGTGTGTAAATGTATAGAGTTTACATTTAGCAACCCCACGGTTTCTTTAGTATGACCACGACTTACCAGCAAAGAAGGTGTTTAAATGTATAGAGTTTACATTTAACAACCCCACGGTTTCTTTGGTATGAGCACGACCTACCATCGAAGAGGGTGTTTAAATGTATAGAGTTTACATTTAACAACCCCACAGTTTCTTTCGTATGATCACGACCTATCATCGAAGAGGGTGTTTAAATGTATAGAGTTTACATTTAACAACACCACGGTTTCTTTGGTATGACCATGACCTACTACCGAAGAGGGTGTTTAAATGTATAGAGTTTATATTTAACAACCCACCGGTTTCTTTGATATGACCACGACCTACCATCGAAGAGGGTGTTTAAAAGTATAGAGCTTACATTTAACAACCCCACGGTTTCTTTGGTATGACCACGACCTACCATCGAAGAGGGTGTTTAAATGTATAGAGTTTACATTTAGCAACCCCACGGTTTCTCTGGTATGACCACAACCTACCATCGAAGAGGGTGTTTAAATGTATAGAGTTTACATTTAACAACCCCACGGTTTCTTTGGTATGACCACGACCTACCATCGAAGAGGGTGTTTAAATGTATAGAGTTTACATTTAACAACCCCACGGTTTCTTTGGTATGACCACGACCTACCATCAAAGAAGGTGTTTAAATGTATAGAGTTTACATTTAACAACCCCACGGTTTCTTTGGTATGACCACGACCTACCTCCGGATAGAGAGTTTAAATGTATAGAGTTTATATTTAACAACCCCACGTTTCTTTGGTATGATCACGACCTACCATCGAAGAGGATATTTAAATATAAACATTTTACATTTAACAACCCCACCGTTTCTTTGGTATGACCACGACATACCATCGAAGGGAGTTTTTTAATGTATAGAGTTTACATTTAATAACCCCACGGTTTCTTTGGTATGATCACGACCTACCATCGAAGAGGGTGTTTAAATGTATAGAGTTTGCATTTAACAACCCCACGGTTTCTCTGGTATGACCACGATATACTATAGAAGAGGGTGTTTAAATGTATAGAGTTTACATTTAACAATGCCACGGTTTCTTTTGTATGACCACGACTTACCAACAAAGAAGGTGTTTTAATGTTTAGAGTTTACATTTAACAACCCCACGGTTTCTTTGGTATGACCACGACCTACCATCGAAGAGGGTGTTTAAATGTATAGAGTTTATATTTAACAACCCCACGGTTTCCTTGATATGACCACGACCTACCATCGAAGAGTGTGTTTAAATGTATAGAGTTTACATTTAACAACCCCGCGGTTTCTTTGGTAGGACCACGACCTACTACCGAAAAGGGTGTTTAAATGTATAGAGTTTACATTTAACAACCCCACGGTTTCTTTGGTATGACCACGACCTACCATCGAAGAGGGTGTTTAAATGTATAGAGTTTACATTTAACAACCCCACGGTTTCTTTGGTATGACCACGACCTACCATCGAAGAGGGTGTTTAGATGTATAGAGTTTACATTTAACAACACCACGGTTTCTCTGGTATGACCACGATATACCATCGAAGAGGGTGTTTAAATGTTCGGAATTTACATTTAACAACTCCACGGTTTCTTTCGCATGACCACGACCTACCATCGAAGAGGGTGTTTAAATATATAGAGTTTACATTTAACAACCCCACGGGTTTTTTGGTATTAGCACGACCTACCATCGAAGAGGATGTTTAAATGTATAGAGTTTATATTTAACAACCCCACGGTTTCTTTGGCATGACCACGACATACCATCGAAGAGAGTTTTTTAATGTATAGAGTTTACATTTAATAACCCCACGGTTTCTTTGGTATGACCACGACCTACCATCGAAGAGGGTGTTTAAATGTATAGAGTTTGCATTTAACAACCCCACGGTTTCTCTGGTATGACCACGATATACCATTGAAGAGGGTGTTTAAATGTATAGAGTTTACATTTAACAACCCCACGGTTTCTTTGGTATGAGCACGACCTACCATCGAAGAGGGTGTTTAAATATATAGAGTTTACATTTAACAACCCCACAGTTTCTTTCGTATGATCACGACCTATCATCGAAGGGGGTGTTTAAATGTATAGAGTTTACATTTAACAACACCACGGTTTCTTTGGTATGACCACGACCTACTACCGAAGAGGGTGTTTAAATGTATAGAGTTTATATTTAACAACCCCACGGTTTCTTTGGTATGACCACGACCTACCATCGAAGAGGGTGTTTAAAAGTATAGAGCTTACATTTAACAACCCCACGGTTTCTTTGGTATGACCACGACCTACCATCGAAGAGGGTGTTTAAATGTATAGAGTTTACATTTAGCAACCCCACGGTTTCTCTGGTATGACCACAACCTACCATCGAAGAGGGTGTTTAAATGTATAGAGTTTACATTTAACAACCCCACGGTTTCTTTGGTATGACCACGACCTACCATCGAAGAGGGTGTTTAAATGTATAGAGTTTACATTTAACAACCCCACAGTTTCTTTCGTATGATCACGACCTATCATCGAAGAGGGTGTTTAAATGTACAGAGTTTACATTTAACAACACCACGGTTTCATTTGTATGACCACGACCTACCATCAAAGAAGGTGTTTAAATGTATAGAGTTTACATTTAACAACCCCACGGTTTCTTTGGTATGACCACGACCTACCTCCGGAGAGAGAGTTTAAATGTATAGAGTTTATATTTAACAACCCCACGTTTCTTTGGTATGATCACGACCTACCATCGAAGAGGATATTTAAATATAAACATTTTACATTTAACAACCCCACGGTTTCTTTGGTATGACCACGACATACCATCGAAGGGAGTTTTTTAATGTATAGAGTTTACATTTAATAACCCCACGGTTTCTTTGGTATGATCACGACCTACCATCGAAGAGGGTGTTTAAATGTATAGAGTTTGCATTTAACAACCCCACGGTTTCTCTGGTATGACCACGATATACTATAGAAGAGGGTGTTTAAATGTATAGAGTTTACATTTAACAATGCCACGGTTTCTTTTGTATGACCACGACTTACCAACAAAGAAGGTGTTTTAATGTTTAGAGTTTACATTTAACAACCCCACGGTTTCTTTGGTATGACCACGACCTACCATCGAAGAGGGTGTTTAAATGTATAGAGTTTATATTTAACAACCCCACGGTTTCCTTGATATGACCACGACCTACCATCGAAGAGGGTGTTTAAATGTATAGAGTTTACATTTAACAACCCCACAGTTTCTTTCGTATGATCACGACCTATCATCGAAGGGGGTGTTTAAATGTATAGAGTTTACATTTAACAACACCACGGTTTCTTTGGTATGACCACGACCTACTACCGAAGAGGGTGTTTAAATGTATAGAGTTTATATTTAACAACCCCACGGTTTCTTTGGTATGACCACGACCTACCATCGAAGAGGGTGTTTAAAAGTATAGAGCTTACATTTAACAACCCCACGGTTTCTTTGGTATGACCACGACCTACCATCGAAGAGGGTGTTTAAATGTATAGAGTTTACATTTAGCAACCCCACGGTTTCTCTGGTATGACCACAACCTACCATCGAAGAGGGTGTTTAAATGTATAGAGTTTACATTTAACAACCCCACGGTTTCTTTGGTATGACCACGACCTACCATCGAAGAGGGTGTTTAAATGTATAGAGTTTACATTTAACAACCCCACAGTTTCTTTCGTATGATCACGACCTATCATCGAAGAGGGTGTTTAAATGTACAGAGTTTACATTTAACAACACCACGGTTTCATTGGTATGACCACGACCTACTACCGAAGAGGGTGTTTAAATGTATAGAGTTTATATTTAACAACCCCACGGTTTCTTTGGTATGACCACGACCTACCATCGAAGAGGGTGTTTAAATGTATAGAGCTTACATTTAACAACCCCACGGTTTCTTTGGTATGACCACGACCTACCATCGAAGAGGGTGTTTAAATGTATAGAGTTTACATTTAGCAACCCCACGGTTTCTTTTTGTATGACCACAACCTACCATCGAAGAGGGTGTTTAAATGTATAGAGTTTATATTTAACAACCCCACGGTTTCTTTGGTATGACCACGACATACCATCGAAGAGAGTTTTTTAATGTATAGAGTTTACATTTAATAACCCCACGGTTTCTTTGGTATGACCACGACCTACCATCGAAGAGGGTGTTTAAATGTATAGAGTTTGCATTTAACAACCCCACGGTTTCTCTGGTATGACCACGATATACCATTGAAGAGGGTGTTTAAATGTTTAGAGTTTACATTTAACAACCCCACGGTTTCTTTGGTATGAGCACGACCTACCATCGAAGAGGGTGTTTAAATGTATAGAGTTTACATTTAACAACCCCACAGTTTCTTTCGTATGACCACGACCTATAATCGAAGAGGGTGTTTAAATGTATAGAGTTTATATTTAACAACCCCACGGTTTCTTTGGTATGACCACGACCTACCATCGAAGAGGGTGTTTAAAAGTATAGAGCTTACATTTAACAACCCCACGGTTTCTTTGGTATGACCACGACCTACCATCGAAGAGGGTGTTTAAATGTATAGAGTTTACATTTAGCAACCCCACGGTTTCTTTGATATGACCACAACCTACCATCGAAGAGGGTGTTTAAATGTATAGAGTTTACATTTAACAACCCCACGGTTTCTTTGGTATGACCACGACCTACCATCGAAGAGGGTGTTTAAATGTATAGAGTTTACATTTAGCAACCCCACGGTTTCTTTGGTATGACCACGACCTACCATCAAAGAGGGTGTTTAAATGTATAGAGTTTACATTTAACAACCCCTCGGTTTCTTTGGTATGACCACGACTTACCATCAAAGAAGGTGTTTAAATGTATAGAGTTTACATTTAACAACCCCACGGTTTCTTTGGTATGACCACGACCTACCTCCGGAGAAAGAGTTTAAATGTATAGAGTTTATATTTAACAACCCCACGGTTTCTTTGGTATGATCACGACCTACCATCGAAGAGGATATTTAAATATAAACATTTTACATTTAACAACCCCACGGTTTCTTTGGTATGACCACGACATACCATCGAAGAGAGTTTTTTAATGTATAGAGTTTACATTTAATAACCCCACGGTTTCTTTGGTATGACCACGACCTACCATCGAAGAGGGTGTTTAAATGTATAGAGTTTGCATTTAACAACCCCACGGTTTCTTTTGTATGACCACGACTTACCAACAAAGAAGGTGTTTAAATGTTTAGAGTTTACATTTAACAACCCCACGGTTTCTTTGGTATGACCACGACATACCATCGAAGAGGGTGTTTAAATGTATAGAGTTTATATTTAACAACCCCACGGTTTCCTTGATATGACCACGACCTACCATCGAAGAGTGTGTTTAAATGTATAGAGTTTACATTTAACAACCCCGCGGTTTCTTTGGTAGGACCACGACCTACTACCGAAAAGGGTGTTTAAATGTATAGAGTTTACATTTAACAACCCCACGGTTTCTTTGGTATGACCACGACCTACCATCGAAGAGGGTGTTTAAATGTATAGAGTTTACATTTAACAACCCCACGGTTTCTTTGGTATGTCCACGACCTACCATCGAAGAGGGTGTTTAGATGTATAGAGTTAACATTTAACAACACCACGGTTTCTCTGGTATGACCACGATATACCATCGAAGAGGGTGTTTAAATGTTCGGAATTTACATTTAACAACTCCACGGTTTCTTTCGTATGACCACGACCTACCATCGAAGAGGGTGTTTAAATATATAGAGTTTACATTTAACAACCCCACGGGTTTTTTGGTATGAGCACGACCTACCATCGAAGAGGATGTTTAAATGTATAGAGTTTATATTTAACAACCCCACGGTTTCTGTGGTATGACCACGACCTACCATCGAAGAGGGTGTTTAAATGTATAGAGTTTACATCTAACAACCCCACGGTTTCTTTGGAATGTTCACGACCTATCATCGAACAGGGTGTTTAAATGTATAGAGTTTACATTTGACAACCCCACGGTTTCTTTGGTATGACCACGACCTACCATCGCAGAGGATGTTTAAATATATACAGTTTACATTTAACAACCCCACGGTTTCTTTGGTATGACCACGACATACCATCGAAGAGGGTGTTTAAATGTATGTAGTTTCCTTTAAAAAAACCCACGGTTTCTCTGGTATGATCACGATATATTATCGAAGAGGGTGTGTAAATGTATAGAGTTTACATTTAGCAACCCCACGGTTTCTTTAGTATGACCACGACTTACCAGCAAAGAAGGTGTTTAAATGTTTAGAGTTTACATTTAACAACCCCACGGTTTCTTTGGTATGAGCACGACCTACCATCGAAGAGGGTGTTTAAATGTATAGAGTTTACATTTAACAACCCCACAGTTTCTTTCGTATGATCACGACCTATCATCGAAGAGGGTGTTTAAATGTATAGAGTTTACATTTAACAACACCACGGTTTCTTTGGTATGACCACGACCTACTACCGAAGAGGGTGTTTAAATGTATAGAGTTTATATTTAACAACCCCACGGTTTCTTTGGTATGATCACGACCTACCATCGAAGAGGGTGTTTAAAAGTATAGAGCTTACATTTAACAAATCCACGGTTTCTTTGGTATGACCACGACCTACCATCGAAGAGGGTGTTTAAATGTATAGAGTTTACATTTAGAAACCCCACGGTTTCTCTGGTATGACCACAACCTACCATCGAAGAGGGTGTTTAAATGTATAGAGTTTACATTTAACAACCCCACGGTTTCTTTGGTATGACCACGACCTACCATCGAAGAGGGTGTTTAAATGTATAGAGTTTACATTTAACAACCCCACGGTTTCTTTGGTATGACCACGACCTACCATCAAAGAGGGTGTTTAAATGTATAGAGTTTACATTTAACAATCCCTCGGTTTCTTTGGTATGACCACGACTTACCATCAAAGAAGGTGTTTAAATGTATAGAGTTTACATTTAACAACCCCACGGTTTCTTTGGTATGACCACGACCTACCTCCGGAGAGAGAGTTTAAATGTATAGAGTTTATATTTAACAACCCCACGTTTCTTTGGTATGATCACGACCTACCATCGAAGAGGATATTTAAATATAAACATTTTACATTTAACAACCCCACGGTTTCTTTGGTATGACCACGACATACCATCGAAGGGAGTTTTTTAATGTATAGAGTTTACATTTAATAACCCCACGGTTTCTTTGGTATGATCACGACCTACCATCGAAGAGGGTGTTTAAATGTATAGAGTTTGCATTTAACAACCCCACGGTTTCTCTGGTATGACCACGATATACTATAGAAGAGGGTGTTTAAATGTATAGAGTTTACATTTAACAATGCCACGGTTTCTTTTGTATGACCACGACTTACCAACAAAGAAGGTGTTTTAATGTTTAGAGTTTACATTTAACAACCCCACGGTTTCTTTGGTATGACCACGACCTACCATCGAAGAGGGTGTTTAAATGTATAGAGTTTATATTTAACAACCCCACGGTTTCCTTGATATGACCACGACCTACCATCGAAGAGTGTGTTTAAATGTATAGAGTTTACATTTAACAACCCCGCGGTTTCTTTGGTAGGACCACGACCTACTACCGAAAAGGGTGTTTAAATGTATAGAGTTTACATTTAACAACCCCACGGTTTCTTTGGTATGACCACGACCTACCATCGAAGAGGGTGTTTAAATGTATAGAGTTTACATTTAACAACCCCACGGTTTCTTTGGTATGACCACGACCTACCATCGAAGAGGGTGTTTAGATGTATAGAGTTAACATTTAACAACACCACGGTTTCTCTGGTATGACCACGATATACCATCGAAGAGGGTAATTAAATGTTCGGAATTTACATTTAACAACTCCACGGTTTCTTTCGTATGACCACGACCTACCATCGAAGAGGGTGTTTAAATATATAGAGTTTACATTTAACAACCCCACGGGTTTTTTGGTATGAGCACGACCTACCATCGAAGAGGATGTTTAAATGTATAGAGTTTATATTTAACAACCCCACGGTTTCTTTGGTATGACCACGACATACCATCGAAGAGAGTTTTTTAATGTATAGAGTTTACATTTAATAACCCCACGGTTTCTTTGGTATGACCACGACCTACCATCCAAGAGGGTGTTTAAATGTATAGAGTTTGCATTTAACAACCCCACAGTTTCTCTGGTATGACCACGATATACCATTGAAGAGGGTGTTTAAATGTATAGAGTTTACATTTAACAACCCCACGGTTTCTTTGGTATGAGCACGACCTACCATCGAAGAGGGTGTTTAAATGTATAGAGTTTACATTTAACAACCCCACAGTTTCTTTCGTATGATCACGACCTATCATCGAAGGGGGTGTTTAAATGTATAGAGTTTACATTTAACAACCCCACGGTTTCTTTGGTATGACCACGACCTACCATCGAAGAGGGTGTTTAAATGTATAGAGTTTACATTTAGCAACCCCACGGTTTCTCTGGTATGACCACAACCTACCATCGAAGAGGGTGTTTAAATGTATAGAGTTTACATTTAACAACCCCACGGTTTCTTTGGTATGACCACGACCTACCATCGAAGAGGGTGTTTAAATGTATAGAGTTTACATTTAACAACCCCACGGTTTCTTTGGTATGACCACGACCTACCATCAAAGAGGGTGTTTAAATGTATAGAGTTTACATTTAACAACCCCTCGGTTTCTTTGGTATGACCACGACTTACCATCAAAGAAGGTGTTTAAATGTATAGAGTTTACATTTAACAACCCCACGGTTTCTTTGGTATGACCACGACCTACCTCCGGAGAGAGAGTTTAAATGTATAGAGTTTATATTTAACAACCCCACGGTTTCTTTGGTATGATCACGACCTACCATCGAAGAGGATATTTAAATATAAACATTTTACATTTAACAACCCCACGGTTTATTTGGTATGACCACGACATACCATCGAAGAGAGTTTTTTAATGTATAGAGTTTACATTTAATAACCCCACGGTTTCTTTGGTATGACCACGACCTACCATCGAAGAGGGTGTTTAAATGTATAGAGTTTGCATTTAACAACCCCACGGTTTCTCTGGTATGACCACGATATACTATAGAAGAGGGTGTTTAAATGTATAGAGTTTACATTTAACAATGCCACCGTTTCTTTTGTATGACCACGACTTACCAACAAAGAAGGTGTTTAAATGTTTAGAGTTTACATTTAACAACCCCACGGTTTCTTTGGTATGACCACGACATACCATCGAAGAGGGTGTTTAAATGTATAGAGTTTATATTTAACAACCCCACGGTTTCCTTGATATGACCACGACCTACCATCGAAGAGTGTGTTTAAATGTATAGAGTTTACATTTAACAACCCCGCGGTTTCTTTGGTAGGACCACGACCTACTACCGAAAAGGGTGTTTAAATGTATAGAGTTTACATTTAACAACCCCACGGTTTCTTTGGTATGACCACGACCTACCATCGAAGAGGGTGTTTAAATGTATAGAGTTTACATTTAACAACCCCACGGTTTCTTTGGTATGACCACGACCTACCATCGAAGAGGGTGTTTATATGTATAGAGTTAACATTTAAAAACACCACGGTTTCTCTGGTATGACCACGATATACCATCGAAGAGGGTGTTTAAATGTTCGGAATTTACATTTAACAACCCCACGGTTTCTTTGGTATGAGCACGACCTACCATCGAAGAGGGTGTTTAAATGTATAGAGTTTACATTTAACAACCCCACAGTTTCTTTCGTATGATCACGACCTATCATCGAAGGGGGTGTTTAAATGTATAGAGTTTACATTTAACAACCCCACGGTTTCTTTGGTATGACCACGACCTACCATCGAAGAGGGTGTTTAAATGTATAGAGTTTACATTTAGCAACCCCACGGTTTCTCTGGTATGACCACAACCTACCATCGAAGAGGGTGTTTAAATGTATAGAGTTTACATTTAACAACCCCACGGTTTCTTTGGTATGACCACGACCTACCATCGAAGAGGGTGTTTAAATGTATAGAGTTTACATTTAACAACCCCACGGTTTCTTTGGTATGACCACGACCTACCATCAAAGAGGGTGTTTAAATGTATAGAGTTTACATTTAACAACCCCTCGGTTTCTTTGGTATGACCACGACTTACCATCAAAGAAGGTGTTTAAATGTATAGAGTTTACATTTAACAACCCCACGGTTTCTTTGGTATGACCACGACCTACCTCCGGAGAGAGAGTTTAAATGTATAGAGTTTATATTTAACAACCCCACGGTTTCTTTGGTATGATCACGACCTACCATCGAAGAGGATATTTAAATATAAACATTTTACATTTAACAACCCCACGGTTTCTTTGGTATGACCACGACATACCATCGAAGAGAGTTTTTTAATGTATAGAGTTTACATTTAATAACCCCACGGTTTCTTTGGTATGACCACGACCTACCATCGAAGAGGGTGTTTAAATGTATAGAGTTTGCATTTAACAACCCCACGGTTTCTCTGGTATGACCACGATATACTATAGAAGAGGGTGTTTAAATGTATAGAGTTTACATTTAACAATGCCACCGTTTCTTTTGTATGACCACGACTTACCAACAAAGAAGGTGTTTAAATGTTTAGAGTTTACATTTAACAACCCCACGGTTTCTTTGGTATGACCACGACATACCATCGAAGAGGGTGTTTAAATGTATAGAGTTTATATTTAACAACCCCACGGTTTCCTTGATATGACCACGACCTACCATCGAAGAGTGTGTTTAAATGTATAGAGTTTACATTTAACAACCCCGCGGTTTCTTTGGTAGGACCACGACCTACTACCGAAAAGGGTGTTTAAATGTATAGAGTTTACATTTAACAACCCCACGGTTTCTTTGGTATGACCACGACCTACCATCGAAGAGGGTGTTTAAATGTATAGAGTTTACATTTAACAACCCCACGGTTTCTTTGGTATGACCACGACCTACCATCGAAGAGGGTGTTTAAATGTATAGAGTTAACATTTAACAACACCACGGTTTCTCTGGTATGACCACGATATACCATCGAAGAGGGTGTTTAAATGTTCGGAATTTACATTTAACAACCCCACGGTTTCTTTGGTATGAGCACGACCTACCATCGAAGAGGGTGTTTAAATGTATAGAGTTTACATTTAACAACCCCACAGTTTCTTTCGTATGATCACGACCTATCATCGAAGGGGGTGTTTAAATGTATAGAGTTTACATTTAACAACACCACGGTTTCTTTGGTATGACCACGACCTACTACCGAAGAGGGTGTTTAAATGTATAGAGTTTATATTTAACAACCCCACGGTTTCTTTGGTATGACCACGACCTACCATCGAAGAGGGTGTTTAAAAGTATAGAGCTTACATTTAACAACCCCACGGTTTCTTTGGTATGACCACGACCTACCATCGAAGAGGGTGTTTAAATGTATAGAGTTTACATTTAGCAACCCCACGGTTTCTCTGGTATGACCACAACCTACCATCGAAGAGGGTGTTTAAATGTATAGAGTTTACATTTAACAACCCCACGGTTTCTTTGGTATGACCACGACCTACCATCGAAGAGGGTGTTTAAATGTATAGAGTTTACATTTAACAACCCCACGGTTTCTCTGGTATGACCACGACCTACCATCGAAGAGGGTGTTTAAATGTATAGAGTTTACATTTAACAACCCCACGGTTTCTTTGGTATGACCACGACCTACCATCAAAGAGGGTGTTTAAATGTATAGAGTTTACATTTAACAACCCCTCGGTTTCTTTGGTATGACCACGACTTACCATCAAAGAAGGTGTTTAAATGTATAGAGTTTACATTTAACAACCCCACGGTTTCTTTGGTATGACCACGACCTACCATCAAAGAGGGTGTTTAAATGTATAGAGTTTACATTTAACAACCCCTCGGTTTCTTTGGTATGACCACGACTTACCATCAAAGAAGGTGTTTAAATGTATAGAGTTTACATTTAACAACCCCACGGTTTCTTTGGTATGACCACGACCTACCTCCGGAGAGAGAGTTTAAATGTATAGAGTTTATATTTAACAACCCCACGGTTTCTTTGGTATGATCACGACCTACCATCGAAGAGGATATTTAAATATAAACATTTTACATTTAACAACCCCACGGTTTCTTTGGTATGACCACGACATACCATCGAAGAGGGTGTTTAAATGTATAGAGTTTACATTTAACAACCCCACGGTTTCTTTGGTATGACCACGACCTACCATCGAAGAGGGTGTTTAAATGTATAGAGTTTACATTTAACAACCCCACGGTTTCTTTGGTATGACCACGACCTACCTCCGGAGAGAGAGTTTAAATGTATAGAGTTTATATTTAACAACCCCACGGTTTCTTTGGTATGATCACGACCTACCATCGAAGAGGATATTTAAATATAAACATTTTACATTTAACAACCCCACGGTTTCTTTGGTATGACCACGACATACCATCGAAGAGAGTTTTTTAATGTATAGAGTTTACATTTAATAACCCCACGGTTTCTTTGGTATGACCACGACCTACCATCGAAGAGGGTGTTTAAATGTATAGAGTTTGCATTTAACAACCCCACGGTTTCTCTGGTATGACCACGATATACTATAGAAGAGGGTGTTTAAATGTATAGAGTTTACATTTAACAATGCCACCGTTTCTTTTGTATGACCACGACTTACCAACAAAGAAGGTGTTTAAATGTTTAGAGTTTACATTTAACAACCCCACGGTTTCTTTGGTATGACCACGACATACCATCGAAGAGGGTGTTTAAATGTATAGAGTTTATATTTAACAACCCCACGGTTTCCTTGATATGACCACGACCTACCATCGAAGAGTGTGTTTAAATGTATAGAGTTTACATTTAACAACCCCGCGGTTTCTTTGGTAGGACCACGACCTACTACCGAAAAGGGTGTTTAAATGTATAGAGTTTACATTTAACAACCCCACGGTTTCTTTGGTATGACCACGACCTACCATCGAAGAAGGTGTTTAAATGTATAGAGTTTACATTTAACAACCCCACGGTTTCTTTGGTATGACCACGACCTACCATCGAAGAGGGTGTTTAGATGTATAGAGTTAACATTTAACAACACCACGGTTTCTCTGGTATGACCACGATATACCATCGAAGAGGGTGTTTAAATGTTCGGAATTTACATTTAACAACTCCACGGTTTCTTTCGTATGACCACGACCTACCATCGAAGAGGGTGTTTAAATATATAGAGTTTACATTTAACAACCCCACGGGTTTTTTGGTATGAGCACGACCTACCATCGAAGAGGATGCTTAAGTGTATAGAGTTTATATTTATCAACCCCACGGTTTCTGTGGTATGACCACGACCTACCATCGAAGAGGGTGTTTAAATGTATAGAGTTTACATCTAACAACCCCACGGTTTCTTTGGAATGTTCACGACCTATCATCGAACAGGGTGTTTAAATGTATAGAGTTTACATTTGACAACCCCACGGTTTCTTTGGGATGACCACGACCTACCATCGCAGAGGATGTTTAAATATATACAGTTTACATTTAACAACCCCACGGTTTCTTTGGTATGACCACGACATACCATCGAAGAGGGTGTTTAAATGTATGGAGTTTGCATTTAACAACCCCACGGTTTCTCTGGTATGATCACGATATATTATCGAAGAGGGTGTTTAAATGTATAGAGTTTACATTTAGCAACCCCACGGTTTCTTTAGTATGACCACGACTTACCAGCAAGGAAGGTGTTTAAATGTTTAGAGTTTACATTTAACAACCCCACGGTTTCTTTGGTATGACCACGACCTACCATCGAAGAGGGTGTTTAAATGTATAGAGTTTATATTTAACAACCCCACGGTTTCCTTGGTATGACCACGACCTACCATTGAAGAGTGTGCTTAAATGTATAGAGTTTACATTTAACAACCCCACGGTTTCTTTCGTATGATCACGACCTACTACCGAAGAGGGTATTTAAATGTATAGAGCTTACATTTAACAACCCCACGGTTTCTTTGGTATGACCACGACCTACCATCGAAGAGGGTGTATAAATGTATAGAGATTACATTTAACAACCCCACGGTTTCTTTCGTATGACCACGACCTACCATCAAAGAGGGTGTTTAAATGTATAGAGTTTACATTTAACAATCCCACGGTTTCTGTGGTATAACCACGACCTACCATCGAAGAGGGTGTTTAAATGTATAGAGTTTACATTTAACAACCCCAAGGTTTCTTTGGTATGACCACGATCTACCATCGAAGAGGGTGTTTAAATGTATAGAGTTTACATTTAACAACCCCACGGTTTCTTTGGTATGACCACGACCTACTACCGAAGAGGGTGTTTAAATGTATAGAGTTTACATTTAACAACCCCACGGTTTCTTTGGAAAGACCTCGACCTACCATCGAAGAGGGTGTTTAAATATATAGAGTTTACATTTAACAACCCCACGGTTTCTTTGATATGACCACGACCTATCATCGAAGAGGGTGTTTTAATGTATAGAGTTTACATTTAACAACCCCACGGTTTCTTTGGTATGACCACGACTTACCATCAAAGATGGTTTTTAAATGTATAGAGTTTACATTTAACAACCCCACGGTGTCTTTGGTATGACCACGACCTACCATCTAAGAGGGTGTTTAAATGTATAGAGCTTACATTTAACAACCCGACGGTTTCTTTGGTATGACCACGACCTACTATCGAAGAGGGTGTTTAAATTTATAGAATTTACATTTAGCAACCCCACGGTTTCTCTGGTATCACCACGAAATACCGTCGAAGAGGGTGTATAAATGTAAAGAGTTTACATTTAACAACCCCACGGTTTCTCTGGTATGATCACGACTTACCAGCAAAGAAGGTGTTTAAATGTTTAGAGTTTGCATTTAACAACCCCACGGTTTCTCTGGTATGATCACGATATACTATCGAAGAGGGTGTTTAAATGTATAGAGTTTACATTTAGCAACCCCACGGTTTCTTTAGTTTGACCACGACTTACCAGCAAAGAAGGTGTTTAAATGTTTAGAGTTTACATTTAACAACCCCACGGTTTCTTTGGTATGACCACGACCTACCATCGAAGAGGGTGTTTAAATGTATAGAGTTTATATTTAACAACCTCACGGTTTCCTTGGTATGACCACGACCTACCATTGAAGAGTGTGCTTAAATGTATAGAGTTTACATTTAACAACCCCACGGTTTCTTTGGTATGATGACGACCTACTACCGAAAAGGGTATTTAAATGTATAGAGTTTACATTTAACAACCCCACGGTTTCTTTGGTATGACCACGACCTACCATCGAAGAGGGTGTATAAATGTATAGAGTTTACATTTAACAACCCCACGGTTTCTTTCGTATGACCACGACCTACTACCGAAGAGGGTGTTTAAATGTATAGAGTTTACATTTAACAATCCCACGGTTTCTGTGGTATAACCACGACCTACCATCGAAGATGGTGCTTAAATTTATAGAGTTTACATTTAACGACCCCAAGGTTTCTTTGGTATGACCACGATCTACCATCGAAGAGGGTGTTTAAATGTATAGAGTTTACATTTAGCAACCCCACGGTTTCTTTGGTATGACCACGACCTACTACCGAAGAGGGTGTTTAAATGTATAGAGTTTACATTTAACAACCCCACGGTTTCTTTGGAAAGACCACGACCTACCATCGAAGAGGGTGTTTAAATATATAGAGTTTACATTTAACAACCCCACGGTTTCTTTGGTATGACCACGACCTATCATCAAAAATGGTTTTTAAATGTATAGAGTTTACATTTAACAACCCCACGGTTTCTTTGGTATGACCACGACCTACCATCTAAGAGGGTGTTTAAATGTATAGAGCTTACATTTAACAACCCGACGGTTTCTTTGGTATGACCACGACCTACCGTCGAAGAGGGTGTTTAAATTTATAGAGTTTACATTTAGCAACCCCACGGTTTCTCTGGTATCACCACGAAATACCGTCGAAGAGGGTGTATAAATGTATAGAGTTTACATTTAACAACCCCACGGTTTCTTTGGTATGATCACGACTTACCAGCAAAGAAGGTGTTTAAATGTATAGAGTTTGCATTTAACAACCCCACGGTTTCTTTGGTATGACCACGACCTACCATCGAAGATGGTGTTTAAATGTATAGAGTTTACATTTAACAACCCCACGGTTTCTTTGGTATGACCACGAAATACCATCGAAGAGGGTGTTTAAATGTATAGAGTTTACATTTAACAACCCCTCGGTTTCTTTGGTATGACCACGACTTATCATCAAAGAAGGTGTTTAAATGTATAGAGTTTACATTTAACAACCCCACGGTTTCTTTGGTATGACCACGACCTACCTCCGAAGAGAGAGTTTAATTGTATAGAGTTTACATTTAACAACCCCACGGTTTCTTTGGTATGACCACGACCTACCATCGAAGAGGGTGTTTAAATGTATAGAGTTTACATTTAACAACCCCACGGTTTCTTTGGTATGACCAAGACCTACCATCAAACAGGGTGTTTAAATGTATAGAGTTTACATTTAGCAACCCCACGGTTTCTTTGGTATGATCACGACCTACCATCGAAGAGGATATTTAAATATATACATTTTACATTTAACAACCCCACGGTTTCTTTGGTATGACCACGACATACCATCGAAGAGAGTTTTTTAATGTATAGAGTTTACATTTAATAACCCCACGGTTTCTGTGGTATGACCACGACATACCATCGAAGAGGGTGTTTAAATGTATAGAGTTTGCATTTAACAACCCCACGGTTTCTCTGGTATGACCACGATATACTATTGAAGAGGGTGTTTAAATGTATAGAGTTTACATTTAACAATGCCACGGTTTCTTTTGTATGACCACGACTTACCAACAAAGAAGGTGTTTAAATGTTTAGAGTTGACATTTAACAACCCCACGGTTTCTTTGGTATGACCACGACCTACCATCGAAGAGGGTGTTTAAATGTATAGAGTTTATATTTAACAACCCCACGGTTTCCTTGATATGACCACGACCTACCATCGAAGAGTGTTTTTAAATGTATAGAGCTTACATTTAACAACCCCGCGGTTTCTTTGGTAGGACCACGACCTACTACCGAAAAGGGTGTTTAAATGTATAGAGTTTACATTTAACAACCCCACGGTTTCTTTGGTATGACCACGACCTACCATCGAAGAGGGTGTTTAGATGTATAGAGTTAACATTTAACAACACCACGGTTTCTCTGGTATGACCACGATATACCATCGAAGAGGGTGTTTAAATGTTCGGAATTTACATTTAACAACTCCACGGTTTCTTTGGTATGACCACGACCTACCATCGAAGAGGGTGTTTAAATATATAGAGTTTACATTTAACAACCCCACGGGTTTTTTGGTATGACCACGACCTACCATCGAAGAGGATGTTTAAATGTATAGAGTTTATATTTAACAACCCACGGTTTCTGTGGTATGACCACGACCTACCATCGAAGAGGGTGTTTAAATGTATAGAGTTTACATCTAACAACCCCACGGTTTCTTTGGAATGTTCACGACCTATCATCGAACAGGGTGTTTAAATATATAGAGTTTACATTTGACAACCCCACGTTTCTTTGGTACGACGACGACCTACCATCGCAGAGGATGTTTAAATATATACAGTTTACATTTAACAACCCCACGGTTTCTTTGGTATGACCACGACATACCATCGAAGAGGGTGTTTAAATGTATGGAGTTTGCATTTAACAACCCCACGGTTTCTCTGGTATGATCACGATATACTATCGAAGAGGGTGTTTAAATGTATAGAGTTTACATTTAGCAACCCCACGGTTTCTTTAGTATGACCACAACTTACCAGCAAAGAAGGTGTTTAAATGTTTAGAGTTTACATTTAACAACCCCACGGTTTCTTTGGTATGACCACGACCTACCATCGAAGAGGGTGTTTAAATGTATAGAGTTTATATTTAACAACCCCACGGTTTCCTTGGTATGACCACGACCTTCCATTTAAGAGTGTGCTTAAATGTATAGAGTTTACATTTAACAACCCCACGGTTTCTTTGATATGATCACGACCTACTACCGAAGAGGGTATTTAAATATATAGAGTTTACATTTAACAACCCCACGGTTTATTTGGTATGACCACGACCTACCATCGAAGAGGGTGTATAAATGTATAGAGTTTACATTTAACAACCCCTCGGTTTCTTTCGTATGACCACGACCTACCATCAAAGAGGGTGTTTAAATGTATAGAGTTTACATTTAACAATCCCACGGTTTCTGTGGTATAACCACGACCTACCATCGAAGAGGGTGTTTAAATTTATAGAGTTTACATTTAACAACCCCAAGGTTTGTTTGGTATGACCACGATCTACCATCGAAGAGGGTGTTTAAATGTATAGAGTTTACATTTAACATCCCCACGGTTTCTTTGGTATGACTACGACCTACTACCGAAGAGGGTGTTTAAATGTATAGAGTTTACATTTAACAACCCCACGGTTTCTTTGGAAAGACCACGACCTACCATCGAAGAGGGTGTTTAAATATATAGAGTTTACATTTAACAACCCCACGGTGTCTTTGGTATGACCAAGACCTACCATCAAAGAGGGTGTTTAAATGTATAGAGTTTACATTTAACAACCCCTCGATTTCTTTGGTACGACCACGACTTACCATCAAAGAAGGTGTTTAAATGTATAGAGTTTACATTTAACAACCCCACGGTTTCTTTGGTATGACCACGACCTACCTCCAGAGAGAGAGTTTAAATGTATAGAGTTTATATTTAACAACCCCACGGTTTCTTTGGTATGATCACGACCTACCATCGAAGAGGATATTTAAATATAAACATTTTACATTTAACAACCCCACGGTTTCTTTGGAATGACCACGACATACCATCGTAGAGAGTTTTTTAATGTATAGAGTTTACATTTAATAACCCCACGGTTTCTTTGGTATGAGCACGACGTACCATCGAAGAGGGTGTTTAAATGTATAGAGTTTACATCTAACAACCCCACGGTTTCTTTGGAATGTTCACGACCTATCATCGAACAGGGTGTTTAAATATATAGAGTTTACATTTGACAACACCACGTTTCTTTGGTACGACGACGACCTACCATCGCAGAGGATGTTTAAATATATACAGTTTACATTTAACTACCCCACGGTTTCTTTGGTATGACCACGACATACCATCGAAGAGGGTGTTTAAATGTATGGAGTTTGCATTTAACAACCCCACGGTTTCTCTGGTATGATCACGATATACTATCGAAGAGGGTGTTTAAATGTATAGAGTTTACATTTAGCAACCCCACGGTTTCTTTAGTATGACCACAACTTACCAGCAAAGAAGGTGTTTAAATGTTTAGAGTTTACATTTAACAACCCCACGGTTTCTTTGGTATGACCACGACCTACCATCGAAGAGGGTGTTTAAATGTATAGAGTTTATATTTAACAACCCCACGGTTTCCTTGGTATGACCACGACCTACCATTTAAGAGTGTGCTTAAATGTATAGAGTTTACATTTAACAACCCCACGGTTTCTTTGATATGATCACGACCTACTACCGAAGAGGGTATTTAAATATATAGAGTTTACATTTAGCAACCCCACGGTTTATTTGGTATGACCACGACCTACCATCGAAGAGGGTGTATAAATGTATAGAGTTTACATTTAACAACCCCTCGGTTTCTTTCGTATGACCACGACCTACCATCAAAGAGGGTGTTTAAATGTATAGAGTTTACATTTAACAATCCCACGGTTTCTGTGGTATAACCACGACCTACCATCGAAGAGGGTGTTTAAATTTATAGAGTTTACATTTAACAACCCCAAGGTTTGTTTGGTATGACCACGATCTAACATCGAAGAGGGTGTTTAAATGTTTAGAGTTTACATTTAACAACCCCACGGTTTCTTTGGTATGACCACGACCTACTACCGAAGAGGGTGTTTAAATGTATAGAGTTTACATTTAACAACCCCACGGTTTCTTTGGAAAGACCACGACCTACCATCGAAGAGGGTGTTTAAATATATAGAGTTTACATTTAACAACCCCACGGTTTCTTTGGTATGACCACGACCTATCATCGAAGAGGGTGTTTAAATGTATAGAGTTTACATTTAGCAACCCCATGGTTTCTCTGGTATGACCACAACCTACCATCAAAGAGGGTGTTTAAATGTATAGAGTTTACATTTAACAACCCCACGGTTTCTTTGGTATGACCACGACCTACCATCGAAGAGGGTGTTTAAATGTATAGAGTTTACATTTAACAACCCCACGGTGTCTTTGGTATGACCACGACCTACCATCAAAGAGGGTGTTTAAATGTATAGAGTTTACATTTAACAACCCCTCGATTTCTTTGGTATGACCACGACTTACCATCAAAGAAGGTGTTTAAATGTATAGAGTTTACATTTAACAACCCCACGGTTTCTTTGGTATGACCACGACCTACCTCCGGAGAGAGAGTTTAAATGTATAGAGTTTATATTTAACAACCCCACGGTTTCTTTGGTATGATCACGACCTACCATCGAAGAGGATATTTAAATATAAACATTTTACATTTAACAACCCCACGGTTTCTTTGGAATGACCACGACATACCATCGAAGAGAGTTTTTTAATGTATAGAGTTTACATTTAATAACCCCACGGTTTCTTTGGTATGAGCACGACGTACCATCGAAGAGGGTGTTTAAATGTATAGAGTTTACATTTAACAACCCCACAGTTTCTTTCGTATGATCACGACCTATCATCGAAGAGGGTGTTTAAATGTATAGAGTTTACATTTAACAACACCACGGTTTCTTTGGTATGACCACGACCTACTACCGAAGAGGGTGTTTAAATGTATAGAGTTTATATTTAACAACGCCACGGTTTCTTTGGTATGACCACGACCTACCATCGAAGAGGGTATTTAAAAGTATAGAGCTTACATTTAACAACCCCACTGTTTCTTTGGTATGACCACGACCTACCATCGAAGAGGGTGTTTAAATGTATAGAGTTTACATTTAGCAACCCCACGGTTTCTCTGGTATGACCACAACCTACCATCGAAGAGGGTGTTTAAATGTATAGAGTTTACATTTAACAACCCCACGGTTTCTTTGGTATGACCACGACCTACCATCGAAGAGGGTGTTTAAATGTATAGAGTTTACATTTAACAACCACACGGTTTCTTTGGTATGACCACGACCTACCATCAAAGAGGGTGTTTAAATGTATAGAGTTTACATCTAACAACCCCACGGTTTCTTTGGAATGTTCACGACCTATCATCGAACAGGGTGTTTAAATATATAGAGTTTACATTTGACAACCCCACGTTTCTTTGGTACGACGACGACCTACCATCGCAGAGGATGTTTAAATATATACAGTTTACATTTAACTACCCCACGGTTTCTTTGGTATGACCACGACATACCATCGAAGAGGGTGTTTAAATGTATGGAGTTTGCATTTAACAACCCCACGGTTTCTCTGGTATGATCACGATATACTATCGAAGAGGGTGTTTAAATGTATAGAGTTTACATTTAGCAACCCCATGGTTTCTTTAGTATGACCACAACTTACCAGCAAAGAAGGTGTTTAAATGTTTAGAGTTTACATTTAACAACCCCACGGTTTCTTTGGTATGACCACGACCTACCATCGAAGAGGGTGTTTAAATGTATAGAGTTTATATTTAACAACCCCACGGTTTCCTTGGTATGACCACGACCTACCATTTAAGAGTGTGCTTAAATGTATAGAGTTTACATTTAACAACCCCACGGTTTCTTTGATATGATCACGACCTACTACCGAAGAGGGTATTTAAATATATAGAGTTTACATTTAACAACCCCACGGTTTATTTGGTATGACCACGACCTACCATCGAAGAGGGTGTATAAATGTATAGAGTTTACATTTAACAATCCCACGGTTTCTGTGGTATAACCACGACCTACCATCGAAGAGGGTGTTTAAATTTATAGAGTTTACATTTAACAACCCCAAGGTTTGTTTGGTATGACCACGATCTACCATCGAAGAGGGTGTTTAAATGTATAGAGTTTACATTTAACAACCCCACGGTTTCTTTGGTATGACCACGACCTACTACCGAAGAGGGTGTTTAAATGTATAGAGTTTACATTTAACAACCCCACGGTTTCTTTGGAAAGACCACGACCTACCATCGAAGAGGGTGTTTAAATATATAGAGTTTACATTTAACAACCCCACGGTTTCTTTGGTATGACCACGACCTATCATCGAAGAGGGTGTTTAAATGTATAGAGTTTACATTTAGCAACCCCATGGTTTCTCTGGTATGACCACAACCTACCATCGAAGAGGGTGTTTAAATGTATAGAGTTTACATTTAACAACCCCACGGTTTCTTTGGTATGACCACGACCTACCATCGAAGAGGGTGTTTAAATGTATAGAGTTTACATTTAACAACCCCACGGTGTCTTTGGTATGACCACGACCTACCATCAAAGAGGGTGTTTAAATGTATAGAGTTTACATTTAACAACCCCTCGATTTCTTTGGTATGACCACGACTTACCATCAAAGAAGGTGTTTAAATGTATAGAGTTTACATTTAACAACCCCACGGTTTCTTTGGTATGACCACGACCTACCTCCGGAGAGAGAGTTTAAATGTATAGAGTTTATATTTAACAACCCCACAGTTTCTTTGGTATGATCACGACCTACCATCGAAGAAGATATTTAAATATAAACATTTTACATTTAACAACCCCACGGTTTCTTTGGAATGACCACGACATACCATCGAAGAGAGTTTTTTAATGTATAGAGTTTACATTTAATAACCCCACGGTTTCTTTGGTATGAGCACGACGTACTATCGAAGAGGGTGTTTAAATGTATAGAGTTTACATTTAACAACCCCACAGTTTCTTTCGTATGATCACGACCTATCATCGAAGAGGGTGTTTAAATGTATAGAGTTTACATTTAACAACACCACGGTTTCTTTGGTATGACCACGACCTACTACCGAAGAGGGTGTTTAAATGTATAGAGTTTATATTTAACAACGCCACGGTTTCTTTGGTATGACCACGACCTACCATCGAAGAGGGTGTTTAAAAGTATAGAGCTTACATTTAACAACCCCAATGTTTCTTTGTTATGACCACGACCTACCATCGAAGAGGGTGTTTAAATGTATAGAGTTTACATTTAGCAACCCCACGGTTTCTCTGGTATGACCACAACCTACCATCGAAGAGGGTGTTTAAATGTATAGAGTTTACATTTAACAACCCCACGGTTTCTTTGGTATGACCACGACCTACCATCGAAGAGGGTGTTTAAATGTATAGAGTTTACATTTAACAACCCCACGGTTTCTTTGGTATGACCACGACCTACCTCCGGAGAGAGAGTTTAAATGTATAGAGTTTATATTTAACAACCCCACGGTTTCTTTGGTATGATCACGACCTACCATCGAAGAGGATATTTAAATATAAACATTTTACATTTAACAACCCCACGGTTTCTTTGGTATGACCACGACATACCATTGAAGAGAGTTTTTTAATGTATAGAGTGTACATTTAATAACCCCACGGTTTCTTTGGTATGAGCACGACCTACCATCGAAGAGGATGTTTAAATGTATACAGTTTATATTTAACAACCCCACGGTTTCTGTGGTATGACCACGACCTACCATCGAAGAGGGTGTTTAAATGTATAGAGTTTACATCTAACAACCCGACGGTTTCATTAGAATGTTCACGACCTATCATCGAACAGGGTGTTTAAATGTATAGAGTTTACATTTGACAACCCCACGGTTTCTTTGGTATGACCACGACCTACCATCGAAGAGGGTGCTTAAATGTATGGAGTTTGCATTTAACAACCCCACGGTTTCTCTGGTATGATCACAATATACTATCGAAGAGGGTGTTTAAATGTATAGAGTTTACATTTAGGAACCCCACGGTTTCTTTAGTATGACCACGACTTACCAGCAAAGAAGGTGTTTAAATGTTTAGAGTTTACATTTAACAACCCCACGGTTCTTTGGTATGACCACGACCTACCATCGAAGAGAGTGTTTAAATGTATAGAGTTTATATTTAACAACCCCACGGTTTCCTTGGTATGACCACGACCTACCATTGAAGAGTGTGCTTAAATGTATAGAGTTTACATTTAACAACCCCACGGTTTCTTTCGTATGATCACGACCTACTACCGAAGAGGGTATTTAAATGTATAGAGCTTACATTTAACAACCCCACGGTTTCTTTGGTATGACCACGACCTACCATCGAAGAGGGTGTATAAATGTATAGAGTTTGCATTTAACAACCCCACGGTTTCTTTCGTATGACCACGACCTACCATCAAAGAGGGTGTTTAAATGAATAGAGTTTACATTTAACAATCCCACGGTTTCTGTGGTATAACCACGACCTACCATCGAAGAGGGTGTTTAAATGTATAGAGTTTACATTTAACAACCCCAAGGTTTCTTTGGTATGATCACGATCTACCATCGAAGAGGGTGTTTAAATGTATAGAGTTTACATTTAACAACCCCACGGTTTCTTTGGTATGACCACGACCTACTACCGAAGAGGGTGTTTAAATGTATAGAGTTTACATTTAACAACCCCATGGTTTCTTTGGAAAGACCACGACCTACCATCGAAGAGTGTGTTTAAATATATAGAGTTTACTTTTAACAACCCCACGGTTTCTTTGGTATGACCACGAACTATCATCGAAGAGGGTGTTTTAATGTATAGAGTTTACATTTAACAACCCCACGGCTTCTTTGGTATGACCACGACTTACCATCAAAGATGGTTTTTAAATTTACAGAGTTTACATTTAACAACCCCACGGTTTCTTTGGTATGACCACGACCTACCATCTAAGAGGGTGTTTAAATGTATAGAGCTTACATTTAACAACCCGACGGTTTCTTTGGTATGACCACGACCTACCATCGAAGAGGGTGTTTAAATTTATAGAGTTTACATTTAGCAACCCCACGGTTTCTCTGGTATCACCACGAAATACCGTCGAAGAGGGTGTATAAATGTATAGAGTTTACATTTAACAACCCCACGGTTTCTTTGGTATGATCACGACTTACCAGCAAAGAAGGTGTTTAAATGTATAGAATTTGCATTTAACAACCCCACGGTTTCTTTGGTATGACCACGACCTACCATCGCAGAGGGTGTTTAAATGTATGGAGTTTGCATTTAACAAACCCACGGTTTCTCTGGTATGATCACGATATACTATCGAAGAGGGTATTTAAATGTATAGAGTTTACATTTAGCAACCCCACGGTTTCTTTAGTATGACCACGACTTACCAGCAAAGAAGGTGTTTAAATGTATAGAGTTTATATTTAACAACCCCACGGTTTCCTTGGTATGACCACGACCTACCATTGAAGAGTGTGCTTAAATGTATAGAGTTTACATTTAACAACCCCACGGTTTCTTTGGTATGACCACGACCTACCATCGAAGAGGGTGTATAAATGTATAGAGTTTACATTTAACAACCCCACGGTTTCTTTGGTATGACCACGACCTACCATAGAAGAGGGTGTATAAATGTATAGAGTTTACATTTAACAACCCCACGGTTTCTTTCGTATGACCACGACCTACCATCAAAGAGGGTGTTTAAATGTATAGAGTTTACCTTTAACAATCCCACGGTTTCTGTGGTATAACCACGACCTACCATCGAAGAGGGTGTTTAAATTTATAGAGTTTACATTTAACGACCCCAAGGTTTCTTTGGTATGACCACGATCTAACATCGAAGAGGGTGTTTAAATGTATAGAGTTTACATTTAACAACCCCACGGTTTCTTTGGTATGACCACGACCTACTACCGAAGAGGGTGTTTAAATGTATAGAGTTTACATTTAACAACCCCACGGTTTCTTTGGAAAGACCACGACCTACCATCGAAGAGTGTGTTTAAATATATAGAGTTTACATTTAACAACCCCACGGTTTCTTTGGTATGACCACGACCTATCATCGAAGAGGGTGTTTTAATGTATAGAGTTTACATTTAACAACCCCACGGTTTCTTTGGTATGACCACGACTTACCATCAAAGATGGTTTTTAAATGTATAGAGTTTACATTTAACAACCCCACGGTTTCTTTGGTATGACCACGACCTACCATCTAAGAGGGTGTTTAAATGTATAGAGCTTACATTTAACAACCCGACGGTTTCTTTGGTATGACCACGACCTACCGTCGAAGAGGGTGTTTAAATTTATAGAGTTTACATTTAGCAACCCCACGGTTTCTCTGGTATCACCACGAAATACCGTCGAAGAGGGTGTATAAATGTATAGAGTTTACATTTAACAACCCCACGGTTTCTTTGCAATGATCACGACTTACCAGCAAAGAAGGTGTTTAAATGTATAGAGTTTGCATTTAACAACCCCACGGTTTCTTTGGTATGACCACGACCTACCATCGAAGAGGGTGTTTAAATGTATAGAGTTTACATTTAGCAACCCCACGGTTTCTTTGGTATGACCACGACCTACCATCAAAGAGGGTGTTTAAATGTATAGAGTTTACATTTAACAACCCCTCGGTTTCTTTGGTATGACCACGACTTACCATCAAAGAAGGTGTTTAAATGTTTAGAGTTTACATTTAACAACCCCACGGTTTCTTTGGTATGACCACGACCTACCTCCAGAGAGAGAGCTTAAATGTAGAGAGTTTATATTTAACAACCCCACGGTTTCTTTGGTATGATCACGACCACCATCGAAGAGGATATTTAAATATAAACATTTTACATTTAACAACCCCACGGTTTCTTTGGTATGACCACGACATACCATTGAATAGAGTTTTTTAATGTATATAGTGTACATTTAATAACCCCACGGTTTCTTTGGTATGAGCACGACCTACAATCGAAGAGGATGTTTAAATGTATACAGTTTATATTTAACAACCCCACGGTTTCTGTGGTATGACCACGACCTACCATCGAAGAGGGTGTTTAAATGTATAGAGTTTACATCTAACAACCCGACGGTTTCATTGGAATGTTCACGACCTATCATCGAACAGGGTGTTTAAATGTATAGAGTTTACATTTGACAACCCCACGGTTTCTTTGGTATGACCACGACCTACCATCGAAGAGGGTGTTTAAATGTATGGAGTTTGCATTTAACAACCCCACGGTTTCTCTGGTATGATCACGATATACTATCGAAGAGGGTGTTTAAATGTATAGAGTTTACATTTAGGAACCCCACGGTTTCTTTAGTATGACCACGACTTACCAGCAAAGAAGGTGTTTAAATGTTTAGAGTTTACATTTAACAACCCCACGGTTCTTTGGTATGACCACGACCTACCATCGAAGAGAGTTTTTAAATGTATAGAGTTTATATTTAACAACCCCACGGTTTCCTTGGTATGACCACGACCTACCATTGAAGAGTGTGCTTAAATGTATAGAGTTTACATTTAACAACCCCACGGTTTCTTTCGTATGATCACGACCTACTACCGAAGAGGGTATTTAAATGTATAGAGCTTACATTTAACAACCCCACGGTTTCTTTGGTATGACCACGACCTACCATCGAAGAGGGTGTATAAATGTATAGAGTTTGCATTTAACAACCCCACGGTTTCTTTCGTATGACCACGACCTACCATCAAAGAGGGTGTTTAAATGTATAGAGTTTACATTTAACAATCCCACGGTTTCTGTGGTATAACCACGACCTACCATCGAAGAGGGTGTTTAAATGTATAGAGTTTACATTTAACAACCCCAAGGTTTCTTTGGTATGATCACGATCTACCATCGAAGAGGGTGTTTAAATGTATAGAGTTTACATTTAACAACCCCACGGTTTCTTTGGTATGACCACGACCTACTACCGAAGAGGGTGTTTAAATGTATAGAGTTTACATTTAACAACCCCATGGTTTCTTTGGAAAGACCACGACCTACCATCGAAGAGGGTGTTTAAATATATAGAGTTTACATTTAACAACCCCACGGTTTCTTTGGTATGACCACGACCTATCATCGAAGAGGGTGTTTTAATGTATAGAGTTTACATTTAACAACCCCACGGCTTTATTGGTATGACCACGACTTACCATCAAAGATGGTTTTTAAATGTACAGAGTTTACATTTAACAACCCCACGGTTTCTTTGGTATGACCACGACCTACCATCTAAGAGGGTGTTTAAATGTATAGAGCTTACATTTAACAACCCGACGGTTTCTTTGGTATGACCACGACCTACCATCGAAGAGGGTATTTAAATGTATAGAGTTTACATTTAACAATCCCACGGTTTCTGTGGTATAACCACGACCTACCATCGAAGAGGGTGTTTAAATGTATAGAGTTTACATTTAACAACCCCAAGGTTTCTTTGGTATGATCACGATCTACCATCGTAGAGGGTGTTTAAATGTATAGAGTTTACATTTAACAACCCCACGGTTTCTTTGGTATGACCACGACCTATCATCGAAGAGGGTGTTTTAATGTATAGAGTTTACATTTAACAACCCCACGGCTTCTTTGGTATGACCACGACTTACCATCAAAGATGGTTTTTAAATGTACAGAGTTTACATTTAACAACCCCACGGTTTCTTTGGTATGACCACGACCTACCATCTAAGAGGGTGTTTAAATGTATAGAGCTTACATTTAACAACCCGACGGTTTCTTTGGTATGACCACGACCTACCATCGAAGAGGGTGTTTAAATTTATAGAGTTTACATTTAGCAACCCCACGGTTTCTCTGGTATCACCACGAAATACCGTCGAAGAGGGTGTATAAATGTATAGAGTTTACATTTAACAACCCCACGGTTTCTTTGGTATGATCACGACTTACCAGCAAAGAAGGTGTTTAAATGTATAGAATTTGCATTTAACAACCCCACGGTTTCTTTGGTATGACCACGACCTACCATCGAAGAGGGTGTTTAAATGTATGGAGTTTGCATTTAACAACCCCACGGTTTCTCTGGTATGATCACGATATACTATCGAAGAGGGTATTTAAATGTATAGAGTTTACATTTAGCAACCCCACGGTTTCTTTAGTATGACCACAACTTACCAGCAAAGAAGGTGTTTAAATGTATAGAGTTTATATTTAACAATCCCACGGTTTCCTTGGTATGACCACGACCTACCATTGAAGAGTGTGCTTAAATGTATAGAGTTTACATTTAACAACCCCACGGTTTCTTTGGTATGACCACGACCTACCATCGAAGAGGGTGTTAAAATGTATAGAGTTTACATTTAACAATCCCACGGTTTCTGTGGTATAACCACGACCTACCATCGAAGAGGGTGTTTAAATTTATAGAGTTTACATTTAACGACCCCAAGGTTTCTTTGGTATGACCACGATCTAACATCGAAGAGGGTGTTTAAATGTATAGAGTTTACATTTAACAACCCCACGGTTTCTTTGGTATGACCACGACCTACTACCGAAGAGGGTGTTTAAATGTTTAGAGTTTACATTTAACAACCCCACGGTTTCTTTGGAAAGACCACGACCTACCATCGAAGAGGGTGTTTAAATATATAGAGTTTACATTTAACAACCCCACGGTTTCTTTGGTATGACCACGACCTATAATCGAAGAGGGTGTTTTAATGTATAGAGTTTACATTTAACAACCCCACGTTTCTTTGGTATGACCACGACTTACCATCAAAGATGGGTTTTAAATGTATAGAGTTTACATTTAACAACCCCACGGTTTCTTTGGTATGACCACGACCTACCATCTAAGAGGGTGTTTAAATGTATAGAGCTTACATTTAACAACCCGACGGTTTCTTTGGTATGACCACGACCTACACTCGAAGAGGGTGTTTAAATTTATAGAGTTTACATTTAGCAACCCCACGGTTTCTTTGGTATCACCACGAAATACCGTCGAAGAGGGTGTATAAATGTATAGAGTTTACATTTAACAACCCCACGGTTTCTTTGGTATGATCACGACTTACCAGCAAAGAAGGTGTTTAAATGTATAGAGTTTGCATTTAACAACCCCACGGTTTCTTTGGTATGACCACGACCTACCATCGAAGAGGGTGTTTAAATGTATAGAGTTTACATTTAACAACCTCACGGTTTCTTTGGTATGACCACGAAATACCATCGAAGAGGGTGTTTAAATGTATAGAGTTTACATTTAACAACCCCTCGGATTCTTTGGTATGACCACGACTTATCATCAAAGAAGGTGTTTAAATGTATAGAGTTTACATTTAACAACCCCATGGTTTCTTTGGTATGACCACGACCTACCTCCGAAGAGAGAGTTTAATTGTATAGAGTTTATATTTAACAACCCCACGGTTTCTTTGGTATGACCACGACCTACCATCGAAGAGGGTATTTAAATGTATAGAGTTTACATTTAACAACCCCACGGTTTCTTTGGTATGACCAAGACCTACCATCAAACAGGGTGTTTAAATGTATAGAGTTTACATTTAACAACCCCACGGTTTCTTTGGGATGATCACGACCTACCATCGAAGAGGATATTTAAATATATACATTTTACATTTAACAACCCCACGGTTTCTTTGGTATGACCACGACATACCATCGAAGAGAGTTTTTTAATGTATAGAGTTTACATTTAATAACCCCACGGTTTCTTTGGTATGACCACGACCTACCATCGAAGAGGGTGTTTAAATGTATAGAGTTTGCATTTAACAACCCCACGGTTTCTCTGGTATGACCACGATATACTATAGAAGAGGGTGTTTAAATGTATAGAGTTTACATTTAACAATGCCATGGTTTCTTTTGTATGACCACGACTTACCAACAAAGAAGGTGTTTAAATGTTTAGAGTTTACATTTAACAACCCCACGGTTTCTTTGGTATGACCACGACCTACCATCGAAGAGGGTGTTTAAATGTATAGAGTTTATATTTAACAACCCCACGGTTTCCTTGATATGACCACGACCTACCATCGAAGAGTGTGTTTAAATGTATAGAGTTTAAATTTAACAACCCCGCGGTTTCTTTGGTAGGACCACGACCTACTACCGAAAAGGGTGTTTAAATGTATAGAGTTTACATTTAACAACCCCACGGTTTCTTTGGTATGACCACGACCTACCATCGAAGAGGGTGTTTAAATGTATAGAGTTTACATTTAACAACCCCAGGGTTTCTTTGGTATGACCACGATATACCATCGAAGAGGGTGTTTAAATGTTCGTAAATTACATTTAACAACTCCACGGTTTCTTTGGTATGACCACGACCTACCATCGAAGAGGGTGTTTAAATGTATAGAGTTTGCATTTAACAACCCCACGGTTTCTCTGGTATGACCACGATATACTATAGAAGAGGGTGTTTAAATGTATAGAGTTTACATTTAACAATGCCACGGTTTCTTTTGTATGACCACGACTTACCAACAAAGAAGGTGTTTAAATGTTTAGAGTTTACATTTAACAACCCCACGGTTTCTTTGGTATGACCACAACCTACCATCGAAGAGGGTGTTTAAATGTATAGAGTTTACATTTAACAACCCCACGGTTTCTTTGGTAGGACCACGACCTACTACCGAAGAGGGTGTTTAAATGTATAGAGTTTACATTTAGCAACCCCACGGTTTCTTTGGTATGACCACGACCTACCATCGAAGAGGGTGTTTAAATGTATAGAGTTTACATTTAACAACCCCACGGTTTCTTTGGTATGACCACGACCTACCATCGAAGAGGGTGTTTAGATGTATAGAATTAACATTTAACAACACCACGGTTTCTCTGGTATGACCACGATATACCATCGAAGAGGGTGTTTAAATGTTCGGAATTTACATTTAACAACTCCACGGTTTCTTTGGTATGACCACGACCTACCATCGAAGAGGGTGTTTAAATATATAGAGATTACATTTAACAACCCCACGGTTTCTTCGGTATGACCACGACCTACCATCGAAGAGGGTGTTTAAATGTATAGAGTTTACATCTAACAACCCCACGGTTTCTTTGGAATGTTCACGACCTATCATCGAACAGGGTGTTTAAATGTATAGAGTTTACATTTGACAACCCCACGGTTTCTTTGGTATGACCACGACCTACCATCGCAGAGGATGGTTAAATATATACGGTTTACATTTAACAACCCCACGGTTTCTTTGGTATGACCACGACATACCATCGAAGAGAGTGTTTAAATGTATGGAGTTTGCATTTAACAACCCCACGGTTTCTCTGGTATGATCACGATATACTATCGAAGAGGGTGTTTAAATGTATAGAGTTTACATTTAGCAACCCCACGGTTTCTTTAGTATGACCACGATTTACCAGCAAAGAAGGTGTTTAAATGTATAGAGTTTACATCTAACAACCCCACGGTTTCTTTGGAATGTTCACGACCTATCATCGAACAGGGTGTTTAAATGTATAGAGTTTACATTTGACAACCCCACGGTTTCTTTGGTATGACCACGACCTACCATCGCAGAGGATGGTTAAATATATACAGTTTACATTTAACAACCCCACGGTTTCTTTGGTATGACCACGACATACCATCGAAGAGGGTGTTTAAATGTATGGAGTTTGCATTTAACAACCCCACGGTTTCTCTGGTATGATCACGATATACTATCGAAGAGGGTGTTTAAATGCATAGAGTTTACACTTAGCAACCCCACGGTTTCTTTAGTATGACCACGACTTACCAGCAAAGAAGGTGTTTAAATGTTTAGAGTTTACATTTAACAACCCCACGGTTTCTTTGATATGACCACGACCTACCATCGAAAAGGGTGTTTAAATGTATAGAGTTTATATTTAACAACCCCACGGTTTCCTTGGTATGACCACGACCTACCATTGAAGAGTGTGCTTAAATGTATAGAGTTTACATTTAACAACCCCACGGTTTCTTTGGTATGATCACGACCTACTACCGAAGAGGGTATTTAAATGCATAGAGTTTACATTTAACAACCCCACGGTTTCTTTGGTATGACCACGACCTACCATCGAAGAGGGTGTATAAATGTATAGAGTTTACATTTAACAACCCCACGGTTTCTTTCGTATGACCACGACCTACCATCAAAGAGGGTGTTTAAATGTATAGAGTTTACATTTAACAACCCCACGGTTTCTTTGGTATGACCACGTCCTACTACCGAAGAGGGTGTATAAATGTATAGAGTTTACATTTAACAACCCCACGGTTTCTTTGGAAAGACCACGACCTATCATCGAAGAGGGTGTTTTGATGTATAGAGTTTACATTTAACAACCCCACGGTTTCTTTGGTTTGACAACGACTTACCATCAAAGATGGTTTTTAAATGTATAAGTTTACATTTAACAACCCCACGGTTTCTTTGGTATGACCACGACCTATCATCGAAGAGGGTGTTTTAATGTATAGAGTTTACATTTAACAACCCCACGGTTTCTTTGGTATGACCACGACTTACCATCAAAGATGGTTTTTAAATGTATAGAGCTTACATTTAACAACCCCACGTTTCTTTGGTATGACCACGACCTACCATCTAAGAGGGTGTTTAAATGTATAGAGCTTACATTTAACAACCCAACGGTTTCTTTGGTATGACCACGACCTACCATCGAAGAGGGTGTTTAAATTTATAGAGTTTACATTTAGCAACCCCACGGTTTCTCTGGTATCACCACGAAATACCGTCGAAGAGGGTCTATAAATGTATAGAGTTTACATTTAACAACCCCACGGTTTCTTTGGTATGATCACGACTTACCAGCAAAGAAGGTGTTTAAATGTATAGAGTTTGCATTTAACAATCCCACGGTTTCTTTGGTATGACCACGACCTACCATCGAAGAGGGTGTTTAAATGTATAGAGTTTACATTTAGCAACCCCACGGTTTCTCTGGTATGACCACAACCTACCATCGAAGAGGGTGTTTAAATGTATAGAGTTTATATTTAACAACCCCACAGTTTCTTTGGTATGACCACGACCTACCATGGAAGAGGGTGTTTAAATGTATAGAGTTTACATTTAACAACCCCACGGTTTCTTTGGTATGACCACGACCTACCATCAAAGAGGGTGTTTAAATGTATAGAGTTTACATTTAACAATCCCTCGGTTTCTTTGGTATGACCACGACTTACCATCAAAGAAGGTGTTTAAATGTATAGAGTTTACATTTAACAATCCCACGGTTTCTTTGGTATGACCACGACCTACCTCCGAAGCGAGAGTTTAATTGTATAGAGTTTATATTTAACAACCCCACGGTTTCTTTGGTATGACAACGACCTACCATCGAATAGGGTGTTTAAATGTATAGAGTTTACATTTAACAACCCCACGGTTTCTTTGGTATGACCACGACCTACCATCAAAGAGGGTGTTTAAATGTTTAGAGTTTACATTTAACAACCCCACGGTTTCTTTGGTATGATCACGACCTACCATCGAAGAAGATATTTAGATATATACATTTTACATTTAACAACCCCACGGTTTCTTTGGTATGACCACGATATACCATCGAAGAGAGTTTTTTAATGTATAGAGTTTACATTTAATAACCCCACGGTTTCTTTGGTATGACCACGACCTACCATCGAAGAGGGTGTTTAAATGTATAGAGTTTGCATTTAACAACCCCACGGTTTCTCTGGTATGACCACGATATACTATAGAAGAGGGTGTTTAAATGTATACAGTTTACATTTAACAATGCCACGGTTTCTTTTGTATGACCACGACTTACCAACAAAGAAGGTGTTTAAATGTTTAGAGTTTACATTTAACAACCCCACGGTTTCTTTGGTATGACCACGAGCTACCATCGAAGAGGGTGTTTAAATGTATAGAGTTTATATTTAACAACCTGACGGTTTCCTTGATATGACCACGACCTACCATCGAAGAGTGTGTTTAAATGTATAGAGTTTACATTTAACAACCCCACGGTTTCTTTGGTAGGACCACGACCTACTACCGAAGAGGGTGTTTAAATGTATAGAGTTTACATTTAACAACCCCACGGTTTCTTTGGTATGACCACGACCTACCATCGAAGAGGGTGTTTAAATGTATAGAGTTTACATTTAACAACCCCACGGTTTCTTTGGTATGACCACGACCTACCATCGAGTAGGGTGTTTAGATGTATAGAATTAACATTTAACAACACCACGGTTTCTCTGGTATGACCACGATATACCATCGAAGAGGGTGTTTAAATGTTCGGAATTTACATTTAACAACTCCACGGTTTCTTTGGTATGACCACGACCTACCATCGAAGAGGGTGTTTAAATATATAGAGATTACATTTAACAACCCCACGGTTTCTTCGGTATGACCACGACCTACCATCAAAGAGGGTGTTTAAATGTATAGAGTTTATATTTAACAACCCCACGGTTTCTGTGGTATCACCACGACCTACCATCGAAGAGGGTGTTTAAATGTATAGCGTTTACATCTAACAACCCCACGGTTTCTTTGGAATGTTCACGACCTACCATCGAACAGGGTGTTTAAATGTATAGAGTTTACATTTGACAACCCCACGGTTTCTTTGGTATGACCACGACCTACCATCGCAGAGGATGTTTAAATATATATAGTTTTCATTTAAAAACCCCACGGTTTCTTTGGTATGACCACGACATACCATCGAAGAGGGTGTTTAATTGTATGGAGTTTGCATTTAACAACCCCACGGTTTCTCTGGTATGATCAAGATATACCATCGAAGAGGGTGTTTAAATGTATAGAGTTTACATTTAACAACCCCACGGTTTCTTTAGTATGACCACGACTTACCAGCAAAGAAGGTGTTTAAATGTTTAGAGTTTACATTGAGCAACCCCACGGTTTCTTTGGTATGACCACGACCTACCATCGAAGAGGGTGTTTAAATGTATAGAGTTTACATTTAACAACCCCACGGTTTCCTTGGTATGATCACGACCTACTACCGAAGAGGGTATTTAAATGTATAGAGTTTACATTTAACAACCCACGGTTTCCTTGGTATGACCACGACATACCATCGAAGAGGGTGTATAAATGTATAGAGTTTACATTTAACAACCCCACGGTTTCTTTGGTATGACCACGACCCACCATCAAAGAGGGTGTTTAAATGTATAGAGTTTACATTTAACAACCCCAAGGTTTCTTTGGTATGACCACGAGCTACCATCGAAGAGGGTGTTTAATTGTATAGAGTTTACATTTAACAACCCCACGATTTCTTTGGTATGACCACGACCTACTACCGAAGAAGGTGTTAAAATATATAGAGTTTACATTTAACAACCCCACGGTTTCTTTGGAATGACCACTACCTACCATCGAAGAGGGTGTTTAAATATATAGAGTTTACATTTAACAACCCCACGGTTTCTTTGGTATGATCACGACCTACTACCGAAGAGGGTATTTAAATGTATAGAGTTTACATTTAACAACCCCACGGTTTCTTTGGTATGACCACGACCTACCATCAAAGAGGGTGTTTAAATGTATAGAGTTTACATTTAACAATCCCAAGGTTTCTTTGTTATGACCACGATCTACCATCGAAGAGGGTGTTTAAATGTATAGAGTTTACATTTAACAACCCCACGGTTTCTTTGGTATGACCACGACCTACTACCGAAGAAGGTGTTTAAATGTATAGAGTTTACATTTAACAACCCCACGGTTTCTTTGGAATGACCACGACCTACCATCGAAGAGGGTGTTTAGATGTATAGAATTAACATTTAACAACACCACGGTTTCTCTGGTATGACCACGATATACCATCGAAGAGGGTGTTTAAATGTTCGGAATTTATATTTAACAACTCCACGGTTTCTTTGGTATGACCATGACCTACCATCGAAGAGGGTGTTTAAATATATAGAGATTACATTTAACAACCCCACGGTTTCTTCGGTATCACCACGACCTACCATCGAAGAGGGTGTTTACATGTATAGAGTTTACAACTAACAACCCCACGGTTTCTTTGGAATGTTCGCGACCTACCATCGAACAGGGTGTTTAAATGTATAGAGTTTACATTTGACAACCCCACGGTTTCTTTGGTATGACCACGACCTACCATCGCAGAGGATGTTTAAATATATACAGTTTACATTTAACAACCCCACGGTTTCTTTGGTATGACCACGACATACCATCGAAGAGGGTGTTTAAATGTATGGAGTTTGCATTTAACAACCCCACGGTTTCTCTGGTATTATCACGATATACCATCGAAGAGGGTGTTTAAATGTATAGAGTTTACATTTAACAACCCCAGGGTTTCTTTAGTATGACCACGACTTACCAGCAAAGAAGGTGTTTAAATGTTTAGAGTTTACATTTAACAACCCCACGGTTTCTTTGGTATGACCACGACCTACCATCGAAGAGGGTGTTTTAATGTATAGAGTTTATATTTAACAACCCCACGGTTTCCTTGGTATGACCACGACCTACCATTGAAGAGTGTGTTTAAATGTATAGAGTTTACATTTAACAACCCCACGGTTTCTTTGGTATGATCACGACCTACTACCGAAGAGGGTATTTAAATGTATAGAGTTTACATTTAACAACCCCACGGTTTCTTTGGTATGACCACGACCTACCATCGCAGAGGGTGTATAAATGTATAGAGTTTACATTTAACAACCCCACGGTTTCTTTGGTATGACCACAACCTACCATCAAAGAGGGTATTTAAATGTATAGAGCTTACATTTAACAATCCCACGGTTTCTTTGGTATGACCACGACCTACCATCGAAGAGGGTGTTTAAATATATAGAGTTTACATTTAACAACCCCACGGTTTCTTTGTTATGACCACGATATACCATCGAAGAAGGTGCTTAAATGTATAGAGGTTACATTTAACAACCCCACGGTTTCTTTGGTATGACCACGAACTACCTTCGAAGAGGGTGTTTAAAGGTATAGAGTTTACATTTAACAACCCTACGGTTTCTTTGGTATGACCACGACCTATCATCGAAGAGGGTGTTTTAATGTATAGAGTTTACATTTAACAACCCCATGGTTTCTCTGGTATGACCACGATATACCATTGAAGAAGGTGTTTAAATGTATACAGTTTACATTTAACAACCCCACGGTTTCTTTGGTATGACCACAACCTACCATCGAAAAGGGTGTTTAAATGTATAGAGTTTACATTTAACAACCCCACGATTTCTCTGGTATAACCACGATATACCATCGAAGAAGGTGTTTAAATGTATAGAGTTTACATTTAACAACCCCACGGTTTCTCTGGTATGATCACGATATACCATCAAAGAGGGTGTTTAAATGTATAGAGTTTACATTTAACAACCCAACAGTTTCTTTGATATGACCTCGACTTACCATCAAAGATGGTTTTTAAATGTATAGAGTTTACATTTAACAACCCCACGGTTTCTTTGGTATGACCACGACCTACCATATAAGAGGATGTTTAAATGTATAGAGTTTACATTTAACAACCCCACGGTTTCTTTGGTATGACCACGACCTACCATCGAAGAGGGTGTTTAAATTTATAGAGTTTACATTTAGCAACCCCACTGTTTCTCTGGTATCACCACGAAATACCATCGAAGATGGTGTATAAATGTATAGAGTTTACATTTAACAACCCCACGGTTTCTTTGGTATGATCACGACTTACCAGCAAAGGTGTTTAAATGTATAGAGTTTGCATTTAACAACCCCACGGTTTCTTTGGTATGACCACGACCTACCTCCGAAGAGGGTGTTTAAATGTATAGAGTTTACATTTAACAATCTCACGGTTTCTTTGGTATGACCACGACCTACCATCGAAGAGGGTGTTTAAATATATAGAGTTTACATTTAACAACCCCACGGTTTCTTTGTTATGACCACGATATACCATCGAAGAAGGTGCTTAAATGTATAGAGGTTACATTTAACAACCCCACGGTTTCTTTGGTATGACCACGACCTACCTTCGAAGAGGGTGTTTAAAGGTATAGAGTTTACATTTAGCAACCCCACGGTTTCTTTGGTATGACCACGACCTATCATCGAAGAGGGTGTTTTAATGTATAGAGTTTACATTTAACAACCCCATGGTTTCTCTGGTATGACCACGATATACCATTGAAGAAGGTGTTTAAATGTATACAGTTTACATTTAACAACCCCACGGTTTCTTTGGTATGACCACGATATACCATCGAAAAGGGTGTTTCAATGTATAGAGTTTACATTTAACAACCCCACGGTTTCTCTGGTATGATCACGACATACCATCAAAGAGGGTGTTTTGATGTATAGAGTTTACATTTTACAACCCAACGGTTTCTTTGATATGACCTCGACTTACCATCAAAGATGGTTTTTAAATGTATAGAGTTTACATTTAACAACCCCACGGTTTCTTTGGTATGACCACGACCTACCATATAAGAGGGTGTTTAAATGTATAGAGCTTACATTTAACAACCCCACGGTTTCTTTGGTATGACCACGACCTACCATCGAAGAGGGTGTTTAAATTTATAGAGTTTACATTTAGCAACCCCACTGTTTTTCTGGTATCACCACGAAATACCATCGAAGAGGGTGTATAAATGTATAGAGTTTACATTTAACAACCCCACGGTGTCTTTGGTATGATCACGACTTACCAGCAAAGGTGTTTAAATGTATAGAGTTTGCATTTAACAACCCCACGGTTTCTTTGGTATGACCACGACCTACCTCCGAAGAGGGTGTTTAAATGTATAGAGTTTATATTTAACAACCCCACGGTTTCTTTGGTATGACCACGACCTACAACCGGAGAGGGTGTTTCAATGCATAGAGTTTACATTTAACAACCCGAAGGTTTCTTTGGTATGACCACGACCTACCATCGAAGAGGGTGTTTAAATGTATAGAGTTTACATTTAACAACCCCACGGTTTCTCTGGTATGACCACGACCTACCATCAAAGAGGGTGTTTAAATGTATAGAGTTTACATTTAACAACCCCACGTTTCTTTGGTATGATCACGACCTACCATAGAAGAGGGTGTTTAAATATATAGAGCTTACATTTAACAACCCCACGTTTCTTTGGTATGACCACGACCTACCATCGAAGAGGGTGTTTAAATGTATAGAGTTTACATTTAACATCCCCACGGTTTCTTTGGTATGACCACGACCTACCTCGAACAGGGTGTTTAAATGTATAGAGCTTACATTTGACAACCCAACGATTTCTTTGGTATGACCTCGACCTACCATCGATGAGAATGTTTAAATATATACATTTTGCATTTAGCAACCCCACGGTTTCTTTGTATGACCACGACATACCATCGAAGAGAGTTTTTTAATGTTTAGAGTTTACATTTAACAACCCCACGGTTTCTTTGGTATGACCACGACCTACCATCGAAGAGGGTGTTTAAATGTATAGAGTTTGCATTTTAAAAACCCACGGTTTCTCTGGTATTACCACGATATACTATAGAAGAGGGTGTTTTAATGTATAGAGTTTACATTTAACAACCCCACGGTTTGTTTGGTATGACCACGACCTACCATCGAAGAAGGTGTTTAAATGTATAGAGTTTATATTTAACAACCCCACGGTTTCCTTCGTATGACCACGACCTACCATCGAAGAGTGTCTTTAAATGTATAGAGTTTACATTTAGCAACCCCACGGTTTCTCTAGTATGACCACGATATACCATCGAAGAGGGTGTTTAAATGTTTGGAGTTTACATTTAACAACCCCACGGTTTCTCTGGTATGACCACGATATACCATCGAAGAGGGTGTATAAATGTATAGAGTTTACATTTAACAAACCCACGTTTCTTCAGTATGACCACGATTTACCAGCAGAGAAGGTGTTTAAATGTTTAGAGTTTACATTTAACAACCCCACGGTTTCTTTGGTATGACCACGATATACCATCGAAGAGGGTGTTTAAATGTTTGGAGTTTACATTTAACAACCCCACGGTTTCTCTGGTATGACCACGATATACCATCGAAGAGGGTGTATAAATGTATAGAGTTTACATTTAACAAACCCACGTTTCTTCAGTATGACCACGATTTACCAGCAGAGAAGGTGTTTAAATGTTTAGAGTTTATATTTAACAACCCCACAGTTTCCTTGGTATGACCACGACCTACTACCGAAGAGAAGAGGTTGTTTAAATATATAGAACTTACATTTAACACCCCTACGGGTTCTTTGGTATGAGCACGACCTACCATCGAAGAGGGTGTTTAAATGTATAGAGTTTACATTTAACAACCCCACGGTTTCTTTAGTATGACCACGACCTACCATCGAAGACGGTGTATAAATGTATAGAGTTTACATTTAACAACCACACGGTTTCTTTGGTATGACTACGACCTACACTCGAAGAGGGTGTTTAAATGTATAGAGTTTACATTTAACAACCACACGGTTTCTTTGGTATGACCACGACCTACCATCGAAGAGGGTGTTTAAATGTATAGTTTACATTTAACAACCCCACGGTTTCTTTGGTATGACCACGACCTACCTCGAACAGGGTGTTTAAATGTATAGAGCTTACATTTGACAACCCAACGATTTCTTTGGTATGACCTCGACCTACCATCGAAGAGAATGTTTAAATATATACATTTTGCATTTAACAACCCCACGGTTTCTTTGTATGACCACGACATACCATCGAAGAGAGTTTTTTAATGTTTAGAGTATACATTTAACAACCCCACGGTTTCTTTCGTATGACCACGACCTACCATCGAAGAGGGTGTTTAAATGTATAGAGTTTATATTTAACAACCCCACAGTTTCCTTGGTATGACCAAGACCTACTACCGAAGAGAAGAGGTTGTTTAAATATATAGAGCTTGCATTTAACAACCCCACGGTTTCTTTTGTATGACCACGATCTACCATCGAAGAGGGTGTTTAAATGTATAGAGTTTACATTTAACAATCCCACGGTTTCTTTGTAATGACCACGACTACCATCGAAGAGGGTCTTTAAATGTGTAGAACTTATATTTAGAACCCCACGGGTTCTTTGGTATGAGCACGACCTACCATCGAAGAGGGTGTTTAAATGTAGAGTTTATATTTAACAACCCCACGGTTTCCTTGGTATGACCACGACTTACTATCAAAGAGGGTGTTTAAATGTATAGAGTTTACATTTAACAACCCCACGGTTTCTTTGGTATGACCACGACCTACTACCGAAGAGGGTGTTTAAATGTATAGAGTTTACATTTAATAACCCCACGGTTTCTTTGGTATGACCACGACCTACTACCGAAGAGGGTGTTTAAATGTATAGAGTTTACATTTAATAACCCCACGGTTTCTTTGGTATGAACACTACCTACCTCCGAAGAGTGTGTTTAAATGCATAGAGTTTACATTTAACAACCCCACGGTTTCTTTGTAATGACCACGACATACCATCAAAGAGGGTGTTTAAATGTATAGAGTTTATATTTAACAACCCCACGGTTTCTTTGGTATGACTACGACCTACACTCGAAGATGGTGTTTAAATGTATAGAGTTTTCATTTAACAACCCCACGGTTTCCTTGGTATGACTACGACCTACAATCGAAGAGGGTGTTTAAATGTATAGAGTTTACATTTAACAACCCCACGGTTTCTTTGATATGACCACGACCTACCATCGAAGAGGGTGTTTAAATGTATAGTTTAGATTTAACAACCCCACGGTTTCTCTGATATGACCACGATATACCATCGAAGAGGGTGTTTAAATGTATATAGTTTACATTTAACAACCCACCGTTTCTTTTGTATGACAACGACTTACCATCAAAGAGGGTGTTTAAATGTATAGAGTTTACATTTAACAACCCCACGGTTTCTTTGGTATGACCACGAAATACCATCGAAGAGTGTGTTTAAATGTATAGAGTTTACATTTAACAACCCCACGGTTTCTTTGGTATGACCACGACCTACTACCAAAGAGGGTGTTTAAATGAATAGAGTTTACATTTAACAACCCCACGGTTTCTTTAGTATGACCACGACCTACCATCGAAGAGGGAGTATAAATGTTTAGAGTTTACATTTAACAACCCGACGATTTCTTTGGTATGACCACGACCGACCATCGAAGAGGGTGTTTAAATGTGTAGAACTTACATTTAACACCCCTACGGGTTCTTTGGTATGAGCACGACCTACCATCGAAGAGGGTGTTTAAATGAATAGAGTTTACATTTAACAACCCCACGGTTTCTTTAGTATGACCACGACCTACCATCGAAGACGGTGTATAAATGTATAGAGTTTACATTTAACAACCACACGGTTTCTTTGGTATGACCACGACCTATCATCGAAGAGGGTGTTTAAATGTATAGTTTACATTTAACAACCCCACGGTTTCTTTGGTATGACCACGACCTACCTCGAACAGGGTGTTTAAATGTATAGAGCTTACATTTGACAACCCAACGATTTCTTTGGTATGACCTCGACCTACCATCGAAGAGAATGTTTAAATATATACATTTTGCATTTAAGAACCCCACGGTTTCTTTGTATGACCACGACATACCATCGAAGAGAGTTTTTTAATGTTTAGAGTTTACATTTAACAACTCCACGGTTTCTTTGGTATGACCACGACCTACCATCGAAGAGGGTGTTTAAATGTATAGAGTTTGCATTTTAAAAACCCACTGTTTCTCTGGTATTACCACGATATACTATAGAAGAGGGTGTTTTAATGTATAGAGTTTACATTTAACAACCCCACGGTTTGTTTGGTATGACCACGACCTACCATCGAAGGAGGTGTTTAAATGTATAGAGTTTATATTTAACAACCCCACGGTTTCCTTGGTATGACCACGACCTACCATCGAAGAGTGTCTTTAAATGTATAGAGTTTACATTTAGCAACCCCACGGTTTCTCTGGTATCACCACGATATACCATCGAAGAGGGTGTTTAAATGTTTGGAGTTTACATTTAACAACCCCACGGTTTCTCTGGTATGACCACGATGTACCATCGAAGAGGGTGTATAAATGTATAGAGTTTACATTTAACAACCCCACGGTTTCTTTAGTATGACCACGATTTACCAGCAAAGAAGGTGTTTAAATGTTTAGAGTTTACATTTAACAACCCCACGGTTTCTTTGGTATGACCACGACCTACCATCGAAGAGGGTGTTTAAATGTATAGTTTAGATTTAACAACCCCACGGTTTCTCTGATATGACCACGATATACCATCGAAGAGGGTGTTTAAATGTATAGAGTTTACATTTAACAATCCACCGTTTCTTTTGTATGACAACGACTTACCATCAAAGAGGGTGTTTAAATGCATAGAGTTTACATTTAACAACCCCACGGTTTCTTTGGTATGACCACGAAATACCATCGAAGAGTGTGTTTAAATGTATAGAGTTTACATTTAACAACCCCACGGTTTCTTTGGTATGACCACGACCTACTACCAAAGAGGGTGTTTAAATGAATAGAGTTTACATTTAACAACCCCACGGTTTCTTTAGTATGACCACGACCTACCATCGAAGAGGGAGTATAAATGTTTAGAGTTTACATTTAACAACCCGACGATTTCTTTGGTATGACCACGACCGACCATCGAAGAGGGTGTTTAAATGTGTAGAACTTACATTTAACACCCCTACGGGTTCTTTGGTATGAGCACGACCTACCATCGAAGAGGGTGTTTAAATGTATAGAGTTTACATTTAACAACCCCACGGTTTCTTTAGTATGACCACGACCTACCATCGAAGACGGTGTATAAATGTATAGAGTTTACATTTAACAACCACACGGTTTCTTTGGTATGACTACGACCTACACTCGAAGAGGGTGTTTAAATGTATAGAGTTTACATTTAACAACCACACGGTTTCTTTGGTATGACCACGACCTACCATCGAAGAGGGTGTTTAAATGTATAGTTTACATTTAACAACCCCACGGTTTCTTTGGTATGACCACGACCTACCTCGAACAGGGTGTTTAAATGTATAGAGCTTACATTTGACAACCCAACGATTTCTTTGGTATGACCTCGACCTACCATCGAAGAGAATGTTTAAATATATACATTTTGCATTTAACAACCCCACGGTTTCTTTGTATGACCACGACATACCATCGAAGAGAGTTTTTTAATGCTTAGAGTTTACATTTAACAACCCCACGGTTTCTTTAGTATGACCACGACCTACCATCGAAGAGGGTGTTTAAATGTATAGAGTTTATATTTAACAACCCCACAGTTTCCTTGGTATGACCAAGACCTACTACCGAAGAGAAGAGGTTGTTTAAATATATAGAGCTTACATTTAACAACCCCACGGTTTCTTTTGTATGACCACGATCTACCATCGAAGAGGGTGTTTAAATGTATAGAGTTTACATTTAACAATCCCACGGTTTCTTTGTAATGACCACGACTACCATCGAAGAGGGTCTTTAAATGTGTAGAACTTATATTTAGAACCCCACGGGTTCTTTGGTATGAGCACGACCTACCATCGAAGAGGATGTTTAAATGTAGAGTTTATATTTAACAACCCCACGGTTTCCTTGGTATGACCACGACTTACTATCAAAGAGGGTGTTTAAATGTATAGAGTTTACATTTAACAACCCCACGGTTTCTTTGGTATGACTACGACCTACACTCGAAGATGGTGTTTAAATGTATAGAGTTTACATTTAACAACCCCACGGTTTCCTTGGTATGACTACGACCTACAATCGAAGAGGGTGTTTAAATGTATAGAGTTTACATTTAACAACCCCACGGTTTCTTTGGTATGACCACGACCTACTACCGAAGAGGGTGTTTAAATGTTTAGAGTTTACATTTAATAACCCCACGGTTTCTTTGGTATGACCACGACCTACTACCGAAGAGGGTGTTTAAATGTATAGAGTTTACATTTAATAACCCCACGGTTTCTTTAGTATGAACACTACCTACCTCCGAAGAGGGTGTTTTAAATGCATAGAGTTTACATTTAACAACCCCACGGTTTCTTTGTAATGACCACGACATACCATCGAAGAGGGTGTTTAAATGTATAGAGTTTACATTTAACAACCCCACGGTTTCTTTGGTATGACTACGACCTACACTCGAAGATGGTGTTTAAATGTATAGAGTTTACATTTAACAACCCCACGGTTTCCTTGGTATGACTACGACCTACAATCGAAGAGGGTGTTTAAATGTATAGAGTTTACATTTAACAACCCCACGGTTTATTTGGTATGACCACGACCTACCATCGAAGAGGGTGTTTAAATGTATAGTTTAGATTTAACAACCCCACGGTTTCTCTGATATGACCACGATATACCATCGAAGAGGGTGTTTAAATGTATATAGTTTACATTTAACAACCCACCGTTTCTTTTGTATGACAACGACTTAACATCAAAGAGGGTGTTTAAATGTATAGAGTTTACATTTAACAACCCCACGGTTTCTTTGGTATGACCACGAAATACCATCGAAGAGTGTGTTTAAATGTATAGAGTTTACATTTAACAACCCCACGGTTTCTTTGGTATGACCACGACCTACTACCAAAGAGGGTGTTTAAATGAATAGAGTTTACATTTAACAACCCCACGGTTTCTTTAGTATGACCACGACCTACCATCGAAGAGGAAGTATAAATGTATAGAGTTTACATTTAACAACCCGACGATTTCTTTGGTATGACCACGACCGACCATCGAAGAGGGTGTTTAAATGTGTAGAACTTACATTTAACACCCCTACGGGTTCTTTGGTATGAGCACGACCTACCATCGAAGAGGGTGTTTAAATGTATAGAGTTTACATTTAACAACCCCACGGTTTCTTTAGTATGACCACGACCTACCATCGAAGACGGTGTATAAATGTATAGAGTTTACATTTAACAACCCCACGGTTTCTTTAGTATGACCACGATTTACCAGCAAAGAAGGTGTTTAAATGTTTAGAGTTTACATTTAACAACCCCACGGTTTCTTTGGTATGACCACGACCTACCATCGAAGAGGGTGTTTAAATGTATAGTTTAGATTTAACAACCCCACGGTTTCTCTGATATGACCACGATATACCATCGAAGAGGGTGTTTAAATGTATAGAGTTTACATTTAACAACCCACCGTTTCTTTTGTATGACAACGACTTACCATCAAAGAGGGTGTTTAAATGCATAGAGTTTACATTTAACAACCCCACGGTTTCTTTGGTATGACTACGACCTACACTCGAAGATGGTGTTTAAATGTATAGAGTTTACATTTAACAACCCCACGGTTTCCTTGGTATGACTACGACCTACAATCGAAGAGGGTGTTTAAATGTATAGAGTTTACATTTAACAACCCCACGGTTTCTTTGGTATGACCACGACCTACTACCGAAGAGGGTGTTTAAATGTTTAGAGTTTACATTTAATAACCCCACGGTTTCTTTGGTATGACCACGACCTACTACCGAAGAGGGTGTTTAAATGTATAGAGTTTACATTTAATAACCCCACGGTTTCTTTAGTATGAACACTACCTACCTCCGAAGAGGGTGTTTTAAATGCATAGAGTTTACATTTAACAACCCCACGGTTTCTTTGTAATGACCACGACATACCATCGAAGAGGGTGTTTAAATGTATAGAGTTTACATTTAACAACCCCACTGTTTCTTTGGTATGACTACGACCTACATTCGAAGATGGTGTTTAAATGTATAGAGTTTACATTTAACAACCCCACGGTTTCCTTGGTATGACTACGACCTACAATCGAAGAGGGTGTTTAAATGTATAGAGTTTACATTTAACAACCCCACGGTTTATTTGGTATGACCACGACCTACCATCGAAGAGGGTGTTTAAATGTATAGTTTAGATTTAACAACCCCACGGTTTCTCTGATATGACCACGATATACCATCGAAGAGGGTGTTTAAATGTATATAGTTTACATTTAACAACCCACCGTTTCTTTTGTATGACAACGACTTAACATCAAAGAGGGTGTTTAAATGTATAGAGTTTACATTTAACAACCCCACGGTTTCTTTGGTATGACCACGCAATACCATCGAAGAGTGTGTTTAAATGTATAGAGTTTACATTTAACAACCCCACGGTTTCTTTGGTATGACCACGACCTACTACCAAAGAGGGTGTTTAAATGAATAGAGTTTACATTTAACAACCCCACGGTTTCTTTAGTATGACCACGACCTACCATCGAAGAGGAAGTATAAATGTATAGAGTTTACATTTAACAACCCGACGATTTCTTTGGTATGACCACGACCGACCATCGAAGAGGGTGTTTAAATGTGTAGAACTTACATTTAACACCCCTACGGGTTCTTTGGTATGAGCACGACCTACCATCGAAGAGGGTGTTTAAATGTATAGAGTTTACATTTAACAACCCCACGGTTTCTTTAGTATGACCACGACCTACCATCGAAGACGGTGTATAAATGTATAGAGTTTACATTTAACAACCACACGGTTTCTTTGGTATGACTACGACCTACACTCGAAGAGGGTGTTTAAATGTATAGAGTTTACATTTAACAACCACACGGTTTCTTTGGTATGACCACGACCTACCATCGAAGAGGGTGTTTAAATGCATAGTTTACATTTAACAACCCCACGGTTTCTTTGGTATGACCACGACCTACCTCGAACAGGGTGTTTAAATGTATAGAGCTTACATTTGACAACCCAACGATTTCTTTGGTATGACCTCGACCTACCATCGAAGAGAATGTTTAAATATATACATTTTGCATTTAACAACCCCACGGTTTCTTTGTATGACCACGACATACCATCGAAGAGAGTTTTTTAATGTTTAGAGTTTACATTTAACAACCCCACGGTTTCTTTAGTATGACCACGACCTACCATCGAAGAGGGTGTTTAAATGTATAGAGTTTATATTTAACAACCCCACAGTTTCTTTGGTATGACCACGACCTACCATCGAAGAGTGTCTTTAAATGTATAGAGTTTACATTTAGCAACCCCACGGTTTCTCTGGTATCACCACGATATACCATCGAAGAGGGTGTTTAAATGTTTGGAGTTTACATTTAACAACCCCACGGTTTCTCTGGTATGACCACGATGTACCATCGAAGAGGGTGTATAAATGTATAGAGTTTACATTTAACAACCCCACGGTTTCTTTAGTATGACCACGATTTACAAGCAAAGAAGGTGTTTAAATGTTTAGAGTTTACATTTAACAACCCCACGGTTTCTTTGGTATGACCACGACCTACCATCGAAGAGGGTGTTTAAATGTATAGTTTAGATTTAACAACCCCACGGTTTCTCTGATATGACCACGATATACCATCGAAGAGGGTGTTTAAATGTATAGAGTTTACATTTAACAACCCACCGTTTCTTTTGTATGACAACGACTTACCATCAAAGAGGGTGTTTAAATGCATAGAGTTTACATTTAACAACCCCACGGTTTCTTTGGTATGACCACGAAATACCATCGAAGAGTGTGTTTAAATGTATAGAGTTTACATTTAACAACCCCACGGTTTCTTTGGTATGACCACGACCTACTACCAAAGAGGGTGTTTAAATGAATAGAGTTTACATTTAACAACCCCACGGTTTCTTTAGTATGACCACGACCTACCATCGAAGAGGGAGTATAAATGTTTAGAGTTTACATTTAACAACCCGACGATTTCTTTGGTATGACCACGACCGACCATCGAAGAGGGTGTTTAAATGTGTAGAACTTACATTTAACACCCCTACGGGTTCCTTGGTATGAGCACGACCTACCATCGAAGAGGGTGTTTAAATGTATAGAGTTTACATTTAACAACCCCACGGTTTCTTTAGTATGACCACGACCTACCATCGAAGACGGTGTATAAATGTATAGAGTTTACATTTAACAACCACACGGTTTCTTTGGTATGACTACGACCTACACTCGAAGAGGGTGTTTAAATGTATAGAGTTTACATTTAACAACCACACGGTTTCTTTGGTATGACCACGACCTACCATCGAAGAGGGTGTTTAAATGCATAGTTTACATTTAACAACCCCACGGTTTCTTTGGTATGACCACGACCTACCTCGAACAGGGTGTTTAAATGTATAGAGCTTACATTTGACAACCCAACGATTTCTTTGGTATGACCTCGACCTACCATCGAAGAGAATGTTTAAATATATACATTTTGCATTTAACAACCCCACGGTTTCTTTGTATGACCACGACATACCATCGAAGAGAGTTTTTTAATGTTTAGAGTTTACATTTAACAACCCCACGGTTTCTTTAGTATGACCACGACCTACCATCGAAGAGGGTGTTTAAATGTATAGAGTTTATATTTAACAACCCCACAGTTTCTTTGGTATGACCAAGACCTACTACCGAAGAGAAGAGGTTGTTTAAATATATAGAGTTTACATTTAACAACCCCACGGTTTCTTTTGTATGACCACGATCTACCATCGAAGAGGTTGTTTAAATGTATAGAGTTTACATTTAACAATCCCACGGTTTCTTTGTAATGACCACGACTACCATCGAAGAGGGTCTTTAAATGTGTAGAACTAATATTTAGAACCCCACGGGTTCTCTGGTATGAGCACGACCTACCATCGAAGAGGGTGTTTAAATGTAGAGTTTATATTTAACAACCCCACGGTTTCCTTGGTATGACCACGACTTACTATCAAAGAGGGTGTTTAAATGTATAGAGTTTACATTTAACAACCCCACGGTTTCTTTGGTATGACCACGACCTACTACCGAAGAGGGTGTTTAAATGTATAGAGTTTACATTTAATAACCCCACGGTTTCTTTGGTATGACCACGACCTACTACCGAAGAGGGTGTTTAAATGTATAGAGTTTACATTTAATAACCCCACGGTTTCTTTGGTATGAACACTACCTACCTCCGAAGAGGGTGTTTAAATGCATAGAGTTTACATTTAACAACCCCACGGTTTCTTTGGTATGACTACGACCTACACTCGAAGATGGTGTTTAAATGTATAGAGTTTACATTTAACAACCCCACGGTTTCCTTTGTATGACTACGACCTACAATCGAAGAGGGTGTTTAAATGTATAGAGTTTACATTTAACAACCCCACGGTTTCTTTGGTATGACCAAGACCTACTACCGAAGAGAAGAGGTTGTTTAAATATATAGAGCTTACATTTAACAACCCCACGGTTTCTTTTGTATGACCACGATCTACCATCGAAGAGGGTGTTTAAATGTATAGAGTTTACATTTAACAATCCCACGGTTTCTTTGTAATGACCACGACCGACCATCGAAGAGGGTGTTTAAATGTGTAGAACTTACATTTAACACCCCTACGGGTTCTTTGGTATGAGCACGACCTACCATCGAAGAGGGTGTTTAAATGTATAGAGTTTACTTTTAACAACCCCACGGTTTCTTTAGTATGACCACGACCGACCATCGAAGAGGGTGTTTAAATGTGTAGAACTTACATTTAACACCCCTACGGGTTCTTTGGTATGAGCACGACCTACCATCGAAGAGGGTGTTTAAATGTATAGAGTTTACATTTAACAACCCCACGGTTTCTTTAGTATGACCACGACCTACCATCGAAGACGGTGTATAAATGTATAGAGTTTACATTTAACAACCACACGGTTTCTTTGGTATGACCACGACCTACCATCGAAGAGGGTGTTTAAATGTATAGTTTACATTTAACAACCCCACGGTTTCTTTGGTATGACCACGACCTACCTCGAACAGGGTGTTTAAATGTATAGAGCTTACATTTGACAACCCAACGATTTCTTTGGTATGACCTCGACCTACCATCGAAGAGAATGTTTAAATATATACATTTTGCATTTAACAACCCCACGGTTTCTTTGTATGACCACGACATACCATCGAAGAGAGTTTTTTAATGTTTAGAGTTTACATTTAACAACTCCACGGTTTCTTTGGTATGACCACGACCTACCATCGAAGAGGGTGTTTAAATGTATAGAGTTTGCATTTTCAAAGCCCACTGTTTCTCTTTTATTACCACGATATACTATAGAAGAGGGTGTTTTAATGTATAGAGTTTACATTTAACAACCCCACGGTTTGTTTGGTATGACCACGACCTACCATCGAAGGAGGTGTTTAAATGTATAGAGTTTATATTTAACAACCCCACGGTTTCCTTGGTATGACCACGACCTACCATCGAAGAGTGTCTTTAAATGTATAGAGTTTACCTTTAGCAACCCCACGGTTTCTCTGGTATCACCACGATATACCATCGAAGAGGGTGTTTAAATGTTTGGAGTTTACATTTAACAACCCCACGGTTTCTCTGGTATGACCACGATGTACCATCGAAGAGGGTGTATAAATGTATAGAGTTTACATTTAACAACCCCACGGTTTCTTTGTAATGACCACGACATACCATCGAAGAGGGTGTTTAAATGTATAGAGTTTACATTTAACAACCCCACGGTTTCTTTGGTATGACTACGACCTACACTCGAAGATGGTGTTTAAATGTATAGAGTTTACATTTAACAACCCCACGGTTTCCTTGGTATGACTACGACCTACAATCGAAGAGGGTGTTTAAATGTATAGAGTTTACATTTAACAACCCCACGGTTTCTTTGGTATGACCACGACCTACCATCGAAGAGGGTGTTTAAATGTATAGTTTAGATTTAACAACCCCACGGTTTCTCTCATATGACCACGATATACCATCGAAGAGGGTGTTTAAATGTATATAGTTTACATTTAACAACCCACCGTTTCTTTTGTATGACAACGACTTACCATCAAAGAGGGTGTTTAAATGTATAGAGTTTACATTTAACAACCCCACGGTTTCTTTGGTATGACCACGAAATACCATCGAAGAGTGTGTTTAAATGTATAGAGTTTACATTTAACAACCCCACGGTTTCTTTAGTATGACCACGACCTACTACCGAAGAGGGTGTTTAAATGTATAGTTTAGATTTAACAACCCCACGGTTTCTCTGATATGACCACGATATACCATCGAAGAGGGTGTTTAAATGTATATAGTTTACATTTAACAACCCACCGTTTCTTTTGTATGACAACGACTTACCATCAAAGAGGGTGTTTAAATGTATAGAGTTTACATTTAACAACCCCACGGTTTCTTTGGTATGACCACGAAATACCATCGAAGAGTGTGTTTAAATGTATAGAGTTTACATTTAACAACCCCACGGTTTCTTTGGTATGACCACGACCTACTACCAAAGAGGGTGTTTAAATGAATAGAGTTTACATTTAACAACCCCACGGTTTCTTTAGTATGACCACGACCTACCATCGAAGAGGGAGTATAAATGTTTAGAGTTTACATTTAACAACCCGACGATTTCTTTGGTATGACCACGACCGACCATCGAAGAGGGTGTTTAAATGTGTAGAACTTACATTTAACACCCCTACGGGTTCTTTGGTATGAGCACGACCTACCGTCGAAGAGGGTGTTTAAATGTATAGAGTTTACATTTAACAACCCCACGGTTTCTTTAGTATGACCACGACCTACCATCGAAGACGGTGTATAAATGTATAGAGTTTACATTTAACAGCCACACGGTTTCTTTGGTATGACTACGACCTACACTCGAAGAGGGTGTTTAAATGTATAGAGTTTACATTTAACAACCACACGGTTTCTTTGGTATGACCACGACCTACCATCGAAGAGGGTGTTTAAATGTATAGTTTACATTTAACAACCCCACGGTTTCTTTGGTATGACCACGACCTACCTCGAACAGGGTGTTTAAATGTATAGAGCTTACATTTGACAACACAACGATTTCTTTGGTATGACCTCGACCTACAATCGAAGAGAATGTTTAAATATATACATTTTGCATTTAACAACTCCACGGTTTCTTTGTATGACCACGACATACCATCGAAGAGAGATTTTTAATGTTTAGAGTTTACATTTAACAACCCCACGGTTTCTTTAGTATGACCACGACCTACCATCGAAGAGGGTGTTTAAATGTATAGAGTTTATATTTAACAACCCCACAGTTTCCTTGGTATGACCAAGACCTACTACCGAAGAGAAGAGGTTGTTTAAATATATAGAGCTTACATTTAACAACCCCACGGTTTCTTTTGTATGACCACGATCTACCATCGAAGAGGGTGTTTAAATGTATAGAGTTTACATTTAACAATCCCACGGTTTCTTTATAATGACCACGACTACCATCGAAGAGGGTCTTTAAATGTGTAGAACTTATATTTAGAATCCCACGGGTTCTTTGGTATGAGCACGACCTACCATCGAAGAGGGTGTTTAAATGTAGAGTTTATATTTAACAACCCCACGGTTTCCTTGGTATGACCACGACTTACTATCAAAGAGGGTGTTTAAATGTATAGAGTTTACATTTAACAACCCCACGGTTTCTTTGGTATGACCACGACCTACTACCGAAGAGGGTGTTTAAATGTATAGAGTTTACATTTAATAACCCCACGGTTTCTTTGGTATGAACACTACCTACCTCCGAAGAGGGTGTTTAAATGCATAGAGTTTACATTTAACAACCCCACGGTTTCTTTGTAATGACTACGACATACCATCGAAGAGGGTGTTTAAATGTATAGAGTTTACATTTAACAACCCCACGGTTTCTTTGGTATGACTATGACCTACACTCGAAGATGGTGTTTAAATGTATAGAGTTTACATTTAACAACCCCACGGTTTCTTTAGTATGACCACGACCTACCATCGAAGACGGTGTATAAATGTATAGAGTTTACATTTAACAACCACACGGTTTCTTTGGTATGACTACGACCTACACTCGAAGAGGGTGTTTAAATGTATAGAGTTTACATTTAACAACCACACGGTTTCTTTGGTATGACCACGACCTACCATCGAAGAGGGTGTTTAAATGTATAGCTTACATTTAACAACCCCACGGTTTCTTTGGTATGACCACGACCTACCTCGAACAGGGTGTTTGAATGTATAGAGCTTACATTTGACAACCCAACGATTTCTTTGGTATGACCTCGACCTACCATCGAAGAGAATGTTTAAATATATACATTTTGCATTTAACAACCCCACGGTTTCTTAGTATGACCACGACATACCATCGAAGAGAGTTTTTTAATGTTTAGAGTTTACATTTAACAACCCCACGGTTTCTTTAGTATGACCACGACCTACCATCGAAGAGGGTGTTTAAATGTATAGAGTTTATATTTAACAACCCCACAGTTTCTTTGGTATGACCAAGACCTACTACCGAAGAGAAGAGGTTGTTTAAATATATAGAGCTTACATTTAACAACCCGACGGTTTCTTTTGTATGACCACGATCTACCATCGAAGAGGGTGTTTAAATGTATAGAGTTTACATTTAACAATCCCACGGTTTCTTTGTAATGACCACGACTACCATCGAAGAGGGTCTTTAAATGTGTAGAACTTATATTTAGAACCCCACGGGTTCTTTGGTATGAGCACAACCTACCATCGAAGAGGGTGTTTAAATGTAGAGTTTATATTTAACAACCCCACGGTTTCCTTGGTATGACCACGACTTACTATCAAAGATGGTGTTTAAATGTATAGAGTTTACATTTAACAACCCCACGGTTTCTTTGGTATGACCACGACCTACTACCGAAGAGGGTGTTTAAATGTATAGAGTTTACATTTAATAACCCCACGGTTTCTTTGGTATGAACACTACCTACCTCCGAAGAGGGTGTTTAAATGCATAGAGTTTACATTTAACAACCCCACGGTTTCTTTGTAATGACCACGACATACCATCGAAGAGGGTGTTTAAATGTATAGAGTTTACATTTAACAACCCCACGGTTTCTTTGGTATGACTACGACCTACACTCGAAGATGGTGTTTAAATGTATAGAGTTTACATTTAACAACCCCACGGTTTCCTTGGTATGACTACGACCTACAATCGAAGAGGGTGTTTAAATGTATAGAGTTTACATTTAGCAACCCCACGGTTTCTTTGGTATGACCACGACCTACCATCGAAGAGGGTGTTTAAATGTATAGTTTAGATTTAACAACCCCACGGTTTCTCTCATATGACCACGATATACCATCGAAGAGGGTGTTTAAATGTATATAGTTTACATTTAACAACCCACCGTTTCTTTTGTATGACAACGACTTACCATCAAAGAGGGTGTTTAAATGTATAGAGTTTACATTTAACAACCCCACGGTTTCTTTGGTATGACCACGAAATACCATCGAAGAGTGTGTTTAAATGTATAGAGTTTACATTTAACAACCCCACGGTTTCCTTAGTATGACCACGACCTACTACCGAAGAGGGTGTTTAAATGTATAGTTTAGATTTAACAACCCCACGGTTTCTCTGATATGACCACGATATACCATCGAAGAGGGTGTTTAAATGTATAGAGTTTACATTTAACAATCCACCGTTTCTTTTGTATGACCACGAAATACCATCGAAGAGTGTGTTTAAATGTATAGAGTTTACATTTAACAACCCCACGGTTTCTTTGGTATGACCACGACCTACTATCAAAGAGGGTGTTTAAATGAATAGAGTTTACATTTAACAACCCCACGGTTTCTTTAGTATGACCACGACCTACCATCGAAGAGGGAGTATAAATGTTTAGAGTTTACATTTAACAACCCGACGATTTCTTTGGTATGACCACGACCGACCATCAAAGAGGGTGTTTAAATGTGTAGAACTTACATTTAACACCCCTACGGGTTCTTTGGTATGAGCACGACCTACCGTCGAAGAGGGTGTTTAAATGTATAGAGTTTACATTTAACAACCCCACGGTTTCTTTGGTATAACCACGACCTACCATCGAAGACGGTGTATAAATGTATAGAGTTTACATTTAACAGCCACACGGTTTCTTTGGTATGACTACGACCTACACTCGAAGAGGGTGTTTAAATGTATAGAGTTTACATTTAACAACCACACGGTTTCTTTGGTATGACCACGACCTACCATCGAAGAGGGTGTTTAAATGTATAGTTTACATTTAACAACCCCACGGTTTCTTTGGTATGACCACGACCTACCTCGAACAGGGTGTTTAAATGTATAGAGCTTACATTTGACAACACAACGATTTCTTTGGTATGACCTCGACCTACCATCGAAGAGAATGTTTAAATATATACATTTTGCATTTAACAACCCCACGGTTTCTTTGTATGACCACGACATACCATCGAAGAGAGATTTTTAATGTTTAGAGTTTACATTTAACAACCCCACGGTTTCTTTAGTATGACCACGACCTACCATCGAAGAGGGTGTTTAAATGTATAGAGTTTATATTTAACAACCCCACAGTTTCCTTGGTATGACCAAGACCTACTACCGAAGAGAAGAGGTTGTTTAAATATATAGAGCTTACATTTAACAACCCCACGGTTTCTTTTGTATGACCACGATCTACCATCGAAGAGGGTGGTTAAATGTATAGAGTTTACATTTAACAATCCCACGGTTTCTTTGTAATGACCACGACTACCATCGAAGAGGGTCTTTAAATGTGTAGAACTTATATTTAGAATCCCACGGGTTCTTTGGTATGAGCACGACCTACCATCGAAGAGGGTGTTTAAATGTAGAGTTTATATTTAACAACCCCACGGTTTCCTTGGTATGACCACGACTTACTATCAAAGAGGGTGTTTAAATGTATAGAGTTTACATTTAACAACCCCACGGTTTCTTTGGTATGACCACGACCTACTACCGAAGAGGGTGTTTAAATGTATAGAGTTTACATTTAATAACCCCACGGTTTCTTTGGTATGACCACGACCTACTACCGAAGAGGGTGTTTAAATGTATAGAGTTTACATTTAATAACCCCACGGTTTCTTTGGTATGACTACGACCTACACTCGAAGATGGTGTTTAAATGTATAGAGTTTACATTTAACAACCCCACGGTTTCCTTGGTATGACTACGACCTACAATCGAAGAGGGTGTTTAAATGTATAGAGTTTACATTTAACAACCCCACGGTTTCTTTGGTATGACCACGACCTACCATCGAAGAGGGTGTTTAAATGTATAGTTTAGATTTAACAACCCCACGGTTTCTCTGATATGACCACGATATACCATCGAAGAGGGTGTTTAAATGTATATAGTTTACATTTAACAACCCACCGTTTCTTTTGTATGACAACGACTTACCATCAAAGAGGGTGTTTAAATGTATAGAGTTTACATTTAACAACCCCACGGTTTCTTTGGTATGACCACGAAATACCATTGAAGAGTGTGTTTAAATGTATAGAGTTTACATTTAACAACCCCACGGTTTCTTTAGTATGACCACGACCTACTACCGAAGAGGGTGTTTAAATGAATAGAGTTTACATTTAACAACCCTACGGTTTCTTTAGTATGACCACGACCTACCATCGAAGAGGGAGTATAAATGTTTAGAGTTTATATTTAACAACCCGACGATTTCTTTGGTATGACCACGACCGACCATCGAAGAGGGTGTTTAAATGTGTAGAACTTACATTTAACACCCTCACGGGTTCTTTGGTATGAGCACGACCTACCATCGAAGAGGGTGTTTAAATGTATAGAGTTTACATTTAACAACCCCACGGTTTCTTTAGTATGACCACGACCTACCATCGAAGACGGTGTATAAATGTATAGAGTTTACATTTAACAACCACACGGTTTCCTTGGTATGACTACGACCTACACTCGAAGAGGATGTTTAAATGTATAGTTTACATTTAACAACCCCACGGTTTCTCTGGTATGACCACGACCTACCATCGAAGAGGGTGTTAAAATGTATAGAGTTTACATTTAACAACCCCACCGTTTCTTTAGTATGACCACGACCTACCATCGAAGAGGATGTATACATGTTTAGAGTTTACATTTAACAGCCTAACGATTTCTTTGGTATGACCACGACCGACCATCGAAGAGGGTGTTTAAATGTGTAGAACTTACATTTAACAACCCCACGGGTTCTTTGGTATGAGCACGACCTACCATCGAAGAGGGTGTTTAAATGTAGAGTTTACATTTAACAACCCCACGGTTTCCTTGGTATGACCACGACTTACTATCAAAGAGGGTGTTTAAATGTATAGAGTTTACATTTAACAACCCCACGGTTTCTTTGGTATGACCACGACCTACTACCGAAGAGGGTGTTTAAATGTATAGAGTTTACATTTAATAACCCCACGGTTTCTTTGGTATGACCACGAAATACCATCGAAGAGGGTGTTTAAATGTATAGAGTTTACATTTAATAACCCCACGGTTTCTTTGGTATGAACACTACCTACCTCCGAAGAGGGTGTTTAAATGCATAGAGTTTACATTTAACAACCCCACGGTTTCCTTGGTATGACTACGACCTACCATCGAAGAGGGTGTTTAAATGTATAGAGTTTACATTTAACAACCCCACGGTTTCTTTGGTATGACCACGACCTACCATCGACGAGGGTGTTTAAATGTATAGTTTAGATTTAACAACCCCACGGTTTCTCTGATATGACCACGATATACCATCGAAGAGGGTGTTTAAATGTATAGAGTTTACATTTAACAATCCACCATTTCTTTTGTATGACAACGACTTACCATCAAAGAGGGTGTTTAAATGCATAGAGTTTACATTTAACAACCCCACGGTTTCTTTGGTATGACCACGAAATACCATCGAAGAGTGTGTTTAAATGTATAGAGTTTACATTTAACAACCCCACGGTTTCTTTGGTATGACCACGACCTACTACCAAAGAGGGTGTTTAAATGAATAGAGTTTACATTTAACAACCCCACGGTTTCTTTAGTATGACCACGACCTACCATCGAAGAGGGAGTATAAATGTTTAGAGTTTACATTTAACAACCCCACGGTTTCTTTGGTATGACCACGACCTACTACCGAAGAGGGTGTTTAAATGTATAGAGTTTACATTTAATAACCCCATGGTTTCTTTGGTATGACCACGACCTACTACCGAAGAGGGTGTTTAAATGTATAGAGTTTACATTTAATAACCCCACGGTTTCTTTGGTATGAACACTACCTACCTCCGAAGAGGGTGTTTAAATGCATAGAGTTTACATTTAAAAACCCCACGGTTTCTTTGTAATGACTACGACATACCATCGAAGAGGGTGTTTAAATGTATAGAGTTTACATTTAACAACCCCACGGTTTCTTTGGTATGACTACGACCTACACTCGAAGATGGTGTTTAAATGTATAGAGTTTACATTTAACAACCCCACGGTTTCCTTGGTATGACTACGACCTACAATCGAAGAGGGTGTTTAAATGTATAGAGTTTACATTTAACAACCCCACGGTTTCTTTGGTATGACCACGACCTACCATCGAAGAGGGTGTTTAAATGTATAGTTTAGATTTAACAACCCCACGGTTTCTCTCATATGACCACGATATACCATCGAAGAGGGTGTTTAAATGTATATAGTTTACATTTAACATCCCACCGTTTCTTTTGTATGACAACGACTTACCATCAAAGAGGGTGTTTAAATGTATAGAGTTTACATTTAACAACCCCTCGGTTTCTTTGGTATGACCACGAAATACCATCGAAGAGTGTGTTTAAATGTATAGAGTTTACATTTAACAACCCCACGGTTTCTTTAGTATGACCACGACCTACTACCGAAGAGGGTGTTTAAATGAATAGAGTTTACATTTAACAACCCTACGGTTTCTTTAGTATGACCACGACCTACCATCGAAGAGGGAGTATAAATGTTTAGAGTTTATATTTAACAACCCGACGATTTCTTTGGTATGACCACGACCGACCATCGAAGAGGGTGTTTAAATGTGTAGAACTTACATTTAACACCCTCACGGGTTCTTTGGTATGAGCACGACCTACCATCGAAGAGGGTGTTTAAATGTATAGAGTTTACATTTAACAATCCCACGGTTTCTTTAGTATGACCACGACCTACCATCGAAGACGGTGTATAAATGTATAGAGTTTACATTTAACAACCACACGGTTTCCTTGGTATGACTACGACCTACACTCGAAGAGGATGTTTAAATGTATAGTTTACATTTAACAACCCCACGGTTTCTCTGGTATGACCACGACCTACCATCGAAGAGGGTGTTAAAATGTATAGAGTTTACATTTAACAACCCCACCGTTTCTTTAGTATGACCACGACCTACCATCGAAGAGGGTGTATAAATGTTTAGAGTTTACATTTAACAGCCTAACGATTTCTTTGGTATGACCACGACCGACCATCGAAGAGGGTGTTTAAATGTGTAGAACTTACATTTAACAACCCCACGGGTTCTTTGGTATGAGCACGACCTACCATCGAAGAGGGTGTTTAAATGTATAGAGTTTACATTTAACAACCCCACAGTTTCTTTAGTATGACCACGATCTACCATCGAAGACGGTGTATAAATGTATAGAGTTTACATTTAACAACCCGACGATTTCTTTGGTATGACCACGACCGACCATCGAAGAGGATGTTTAAATGTATAGAGTTTACATTTAACAACCCCACGTGTTCTTTGGTATGAGCTCGACCTACAATCGAAGAGGGTGTTTAAATGTATAGAATTTGCATTTAACAACCCCACCGTTTCTTTAGTATGTCCACGACTTACCATCAAAGAGGGTGCTTAAATGTATAGATTTTACATTTAACAACCCCACGGTTTCTTTGGTAAGACCACGAAATACCATCGAAGAGTGTGTTTTAATGTATAGAGTTTACATTCAACAACCCCACGGTTTCTTTGGTATGACCACGACCTACTACCGAAGAGGGTGTTTAAATGTATAGAGTTTACATTTAACAACCCCACGGGTTCTTTGGTATGAGCTCGACCTACCATCGAAGAGGGTGTTTAAATGTATAGAGTTTACATTTAACAACCCCACGGTTTCTTTAGTATGACCACGACCTACTATCGAAGATGGTGTATAAATGTATAGAGATTACATTTAACAACCCGACGATTTCTTTGGTATGACCACGACCGACCATCGAAGAGGGTGTTTAAATGTATAGAGTTTACATTTAACAACCCCACGGTTTCTTTAGTATGATCACGACCTACCATCGAAGAGGATGTTTAAATATATACATTTTACATTTAACAACCCCACGTTTCTTTGGTATGACCACGACATACCATCGAAGAGAATTTTTTAATGTATAGAGTTTATATTTAACAACCCCACGGTTTCTTTGGTATGACCACGACCTACCATCGAAGAGGGTGTTTAAATGTATAGAGTTTGCATTTAACAACCCCACGGTTTCTTTAGTATGACCACGACCTACTACCGAAGAGGGTGTTTAAATGAATAGAGTTTACATTTAACAACCCTACGGTTTCTTTAGTATGACCACGACCTACCATCGAAGAGGGAGTATAAATGTTTAGAGTTTATATTTAACAACCCGACGATTTCTTTGGTATGACCACGACCGACCATCGAAGAGGGTGTTTAAATGTGTAGAACTTACATTTAATATCCTCACGGGTTCTTTCGTATGAGCACGACCTACCATCGAAGAGGGTGTTTAAATGTATAGAGTTTACATTTAACAACCCCACGGTTTCTTTAGTATGACCACGACCTACCATCGAAGACGGTGTATAAATGTATAGAGTTTACATTTAACAACCACACGGTTTCCTTGGTATGACTACGACCTACACTCCAAGAGGATGTTTAAATGTATAGTTTACATTTAACAACCCCACGGTTTCTCTGGTATGACCACGACCTACCATCGAAGAGGGTGTTAAAATGTATAGAGTTTACATTTAACAACCCCACCGTTTCTTTAGTATGACCACGACCTACCATCGAAGAGGGTGTATAAATGTTTAGAGCTTACATTTAACAGCCTAACGATTTCTTTGGTATGACCACGACCGACCATCGAAGAGGGTGTTTAAATGTGTAGAACTTACATTTAACAACCCCACGGGTTCTTTGGTATGAGCACGACCTACCATCGAAGAGGGTGTTTAAATGTATAGAGTTTACATTTAACAACCCCACAGTTTCTTTAGTATGACCACGATCTACCATCGAAGACGGTGTATAAATGTATAGAGTTTACATTTAACAACCCGACGATTTCTTTGGTATGACCACGACCGACCATCGAAGAGGATGTTTAAATGTATAGAGTTTACATTTAACAACCCCACGTGTTCTTTGGTATGAGCTCGACCTACAATCGAAGAGGGTGTTTAAATGTATAGAGTTTACATTTAACAACCCCACCGTTTCTTTAGTATGTCCACGACTTACCATCAAAGAGGGTGTTTAAATGTATAGATTTTACATTTAACAACCCCACGGTTTCTTTGGTAAGACCACGAAATACCATCGAAGAGTGTGTTTTAATGTATAGAGTTTACATTCAACAACCCCACGGTTTCTTTGGTATGACCACGACCTACTACCGAAGAGGGTGTTTAAATGTATAGAGTTTACATTTAACAACCCCACGGGTTCTTTGGTATGAGCACGACCTACCATCGAAGAGGGTGTTTAAATGTATAGAGTTTACATTTAAAAACCCCACGGTTTCTTTAGTATGACCACGACCTACTATCGAAGACGGTGTATACATGTATAGAGATTACATTTAACAACCCGACGATTTCTTTGGTATGACCACGACCGACCATCGAAGAGGGTGTTTAAATGTATAGAGTTTACATTTAACAACCCCACGGTTTCTTTAGTATGATCACGACCTACCATCGAAGAGGATGTTTAAATATATACATTTTACATTTAACAACCCCACGTTTCTTTGGTATGACCACGACATACCATCGAAGAGAATTTTTTAATGTATAGAGTTTATATTTAACAACCCCACGGTTTCTTTAGTATGACCACGACCTACCATCGAAGAGGGTGTTTAAATGTATAGAGTTTGCATTTAACAACCCCACGGTTTCTCTGGTATGACCACGATATACCATCGAAGAGGGTGTTTAAATGTATAGAGTTTACATTTAACAATCCCACGGTTTCTTTAGTATGACCACGACTTCCCAACAAAGAAGGTGTTTTAATGTTTAGAGTTTACATTTAACAACCCCACGGTTTCTCTGGTATGACCACGACCTACCATCGAAGAGGGTGTTTAAATGTATAGAGTTTATATTTAACTACCCCACGGTTTCCTTGATATGACCACGACCTACCATCGAAGAGTGTGTTTAAATGTATAGAGTTTACATTTAACAACCCCACGGTTTCTTTGGTATGACCACGACCTACTACGGAAGAGGGTGTTTAAATGTATAGAGTTTACATTTAACAACCCCACGGTTTCTTTGGTATGACCATGACCTTCCATCAAAGACGGTGTTTAAATGTATAGATTTTACATTTAACAAGCCCACGCTTTCTTTGGTATGACCACGACCTACCATCGAAGAGGGTGTTTAAATTATAGAGTTTACATTTAACAACCCCACGGTTTCGTTGGTATGACCACGACCTACCATCAAAGAGGGTGTTTAAATGTATAGAGTTTACATTGAACATCCCCACGGTTTCTTTGGTATGACCATGACCTACTACCGAAGAGGGTGTTTAAATGAATAGAGTTTACATTTAACAACCCCACGGTTTCTGCGGTATGACCACGACCTACCATCGAAGAGGTTGTTTAAATGTATAGAGTTTACATTTAACAACCCCACGGTTTCTTTGGTATGACCACGACCTACCATCAAACAGGGTGTTTAAATGTATAGAGTTTACATTTAACAACCCCACGGTTTCTGTGGTATGACCACGACCTACCATCGAAGAGGTTGTTTAAATGTATAGAGTTTACATTTAACAACCCCACGGTTTCTTTGGAATGATCACGACCTACCATCGAACAGGGTGTTTGAATGTATAGAGTTTACATTTGACAACCCAGCGAATTCTTTGGTATGACCTCGACCTACCATCGCAGAGGATGTTTAAATATATACAGTTTACATTTAACAACCCCACGGTTTCTTTGGAATGACCACGACATACCATCGAAGAGGGTGTTTAAATGTATGGAGTTTGCATTTAACAACCCCACGGTTTCTCTGGTATGATGACGATATACTATCGAAGAGGGTGTTTAAATGTATAGAGCTTACATTTAACAACCCCACGGTTTCTTTATTATGACCACGACTTACCAGCAAAGAAGGTGTTTGAATGTTTAGAGTTTACATTTAACAACCCCACGGTTTCTTTGGTATGACCACGACCTACCATCGAAGAGGATGTTTAAATGTATAGAGTTTATATTTAACAACCCCACGGTTTCCTTGGTATGACCACGACCTACCATTGAAGAGTGTGTTTAAATGTATAGAGTTTATATTAAAAACCCCACGGTTTCTTTGGCATGATCACGACCTACTACCGAAGAGGGTATTTAAATGTATAGAGTTTATATTTAACAAACCCACGGTTTCTTTGGTATGACCACGACCTACCATTGAAGAGTGTGTTTAAATGTATAGAGTTTACATTTAACAATCCCACGGTTTCTTTAGTATGACCACGACTTCCCAACAAAGAAGGTGTTTTAATGTTTAAAGTTTACATTTAACAACCCCACGGTTTCTCTGGTATGACCACGACCTACCATCGAAGAGGGTGTTTAAATGTATAGAGTTTATATTTAACTACCCCACGGTTTCCTTGATATGACCACGACCTACTACCGAAGAGGGTGTTTAAATGTATAGAGTTTACATTTAACAACCCCACGGTTTCTTTAGTATGACCACGACCTACCATCAAAGAGGGTGTATAAATGTTTAGAGTTTACTTCTAACAACCCCACGGTTTCTTTGGTATGACCATGACCTTCCATCAAAGACGGTGTTTAAATGTATAGATTTTACATTTAACAATCCCACGCTTTCTTTGGTATGACCACGACCTACCATCGAAGAGGGTGTTTAAATTATAGAGTTTACATTTAACAACCCCAGTGTTTCGTTGGTATGACCACGACCTACCATCAAAGAGGGTGTTTAAATGTATAGAGTTTACATTGAACAACCCCACGGTTTCTTTGGTATGACCATGACCTACTACCGAAGAGGGTGTTTAAATGAATAGAGTTTACATTTAACAGCCCCGTGGTTTCTTTGGTATAACCACGACCTACCATCGAAGAGGGTGTTTAAATGTATAGAGTTTACATTTAACAACCCCACGGTTTCTTTGGTATGACCACGACCTACCATCAAACAGGGTGTTTAAATGTATAGAGTTTACATTTTACAACCCCACGGTTTCTGTGGTATGACCACGACCTACCATCGAAGAGGTTGTTTAAATGTATAGAGTTTACATCTAACAACCCCACGGTTTCATTGGAATGATCACGACCTACCATCGAACAGGGTGTTTGAATGTATAGAGTTTACATTTGACAACCCAACGAATTCTTTGGTATGACCTCGACCTACCATCGCAGAGGATGTTTAAATATATAAAGTTTACATTTAACAACCGCACGGTTTCTTTGGTATGACCACGACCTACCATCGAAGAAGATGTTTAAATGTATAGAGTTTATATTTAACAACCCCACGGTTTCCTTGGTATGACCACGACCTACCATTGAAGAGTCTGTTTAAATGTATAAAGTTTACATTTAACAACCCCACGGTTTCTTTGGTATGATCACGACCTACTACCGAAGAGGGTATTTAAATGTATAGAGTTTATATTTAACAACCCCGCGGTTTCCTTGGTATGACCACGACCTACCATTGAAGAGTGTGTTTAAATGTATAGAGTTTACATTTAACAATCCCACGGTTTCTTTAGTATGACCACGACTTCCCAACAAAGAAGGTGTTTTAATGTTTAGAGTTTACATTTAACAACCCCACGGTTTCTCTGGTATGACCACAACCTACCATCGAAGAGGGTGTTTAAATGTATAGAGTTTATATTTAACTACCCCACGGTTTCTTTTGTATGACCACGACCTACCATCGAAGAGGGTGTTTAAATGTATAGAGTTTGCATTTAACAACCCCACGGTTTCTCTGGTTTGACCACGATATACCATCGAAGAGGGTGTTTAAATGTATAGAGTTTACATTTAACAATCCCACGGTTTCTTTAGTATGACCACGACTTCCCAACAAAGAAGGTGTTTTAATGTATAGAGTTTACATTTAACAACCCCACGGTTTCTCTGGTATGACCACGACCTACCATCGAAGAGGGTGTTTAAATGTATAGAGTTTATATTTAACTACCCCACGGTTTCCTTGATATGACTACGACCTACCATCGAAGAGTGTGTTTAAATGTATAGAGTTTACATTTAACAACCCCACGGTTTCTTTGGTATGACCACGACCTACTACCGAAGAGGGTGTTTAAATGTATAGAGTTTATATTTAACAACCCCACGGTTTCTTTCGTATGACCACGACCTACCATCGAAGAGGGTGTATTAATGTTTAGAGTTTACATCTAACAACCCCACGGTTTCTTTGGTATGACCATGACCTTCCATCAAAGACGGTGTTTAAATGTATAGATTTTACATTGAACAATCCCACGCTTTCTTTGGTATGACCACGACCTACCATCAAAGAGGGTGTTTAAATGTATAGAGTTTATATTGAACAACCCCACGGTTTCTTTGGTATGACCATGACCTACTACCGAAGAGGGTGTTTAAATGAATAGAGTTTACATTTAACAACCCCACGGTTTCGTTGGTATGACCACGACCTACCATCAAAGAGGGTGTTTAAATGTATAGAGTTTATATTGAACAACCCCACGGTTTCTTTGGTATGACAATGACCTACCATCGAAGAGGGTGTTTAAATGTATAGAGTTTACATTTAACAACCCCACGGTTTCTTTGGTATGACCACGACCTACCATCAAACAGGGTGTTTAAATGTATAGAGTTTACATTTAACAACCCCACGGTTTATGTGGTATGACCACGACCTACCATCGAAGAGGGTGTTTAAATGTGTAGAACTTACATTTAACACCCTCACGGGTTCTTTGGTATGAGCACGACCTACCATCGAAGAGGGTGTTTAAATGTATAGAGTTTACATTTAACAACCCCACGGTTTCTTTAGTATGACCACGACCTACCATCGAAGACGGTGTATAAATGTATAGAGTTTACATTTAACAACCACACGGTTTCCTTGGTATGACTACGACCTACACTCGAAGAGGATGTTTAAATGTATAGTTTACATTTAACAACCCCACGGTTTCTCTGGTATGACCACGACCTACCATCGAAGAGGGTGTTAAAATGCATAGAGTTTACATTTAACAACCCCGCCGTTTCTTTAGTATGACCACGACCTACCATCGAAGAGGGTGTATAAATGTTTAGAGTTTACATTTAACAGCCTAACGATTTCTTTGGTATGATCACGACCGACCATCGAAGAGGGTGTTTAAATGTGTAGAACTTACATTTAACAACCCCACGGGTTCTTTGGTATGAGCACGATCTACCATCGAAGACGGTGTATAAATGTATAGAGTTTACATTTAACAACCCGACGATTTCTTTGGTATGACCACGACCGACCATCGAAGAGGATGTTTAAATGTATAGAGTTTATATTGAACAACCCCACGGTTTCTTTGGTATGACCATGACCTACTACCGAAGAGGGTGTTTAAATGAATAGAGTTTACATTTAACAACCCCACGGTTTCGTTGGTATGACCACGACCTACCATCAAAGAGGGTGTTTAAATGTATAGAGTTTATATTGAACAACCCCACGGTTTCTTTGGTATGACAATGACCTACCATCGAAGAGGGTGTTTAAATGTATAGAGTTTACATTTAACAACCCCACGGTTTCTTTGGTATGACCACGACCTACCATCAAACAGGGTGTTTAAATGTATAGAGTTTACATTTAACAACCCCACGGTTTATGTGGTATGACCACGACCTACCATCGAAGAGGGTGTTTAAATGTGTAGAACTTACATTTAACACCCTCATGGGTTCTTTGGTATGAGCACGACCTACCATCGAAGAGGGTGTTTAAATGTATAGAGTTTACATTTAACAACCCCACGGTTTCTTTAGTATGACCACGACCTACCATCGAAGACGGTGTATAAATGTATAGAGTTTACATTTAACAACCACACGGTTTCCTTGGTATGACTACGACCTACAATCGAAGAGGATGTTTAAATGTATAGTTTACATTTAACAACCCCACGGTTTCTCTGGTATGACCACGACCTACCATCGAAGAGGGTGTTAAAATGTATAGAGTTTACATTTAACAACCCCACCGTTTCTTTAGTATGACCACGACCTACCATCGAAGAGGGTGTATAAATGTTCAGAGTTTACATTTAACAGCCTAACGATTTCTTTGGTATGATCACGACCGACCATCGAAGAGGGTGTTTAAATGTGTAGAACTTACATTTAACAACCCCACGGGTTCTTTGGTATGAGCACGATCTACCATCGAAGACGGTGTATAAATGTATAGAGTTTACATTTAACAACCCGACGATTTCTTTGGTATGACCACGACCGACCATCGAAGAGGATGTTTAAATGTATAGAGTTTACATTTAACAACCCCACGTGTTCTTTGGTATGAGCTCGACCTACAATCGAAGAGGGTGTTTAAATGTATAGAGTTTACATTTAACAACCCCACCGTTTCTTTAGTATGTCCACGACTTACCATCAAAGAGGGTGTTTAAATGTATAGATTTTACATTTAACAACCCCACGGTTTCTTTGGTAAGACCACGAAATACCATCGAAGAGTGTGTTTCAATGTATAGAGTTTACATTCAACAACCCCACGGTTTCTTTGGTATGACCACGACCTACTACCGAAGAGGGTGTTTAAATGTATAGAGTTTACATTTAACAACCCCACGGGTTCTTTGGTATGAGCACGACCTACCATCGAAGAGGGTGCTTAAATGTATAGAGTTTACATTTAACAACCCCACGGTTTCTTTAGTATGACCACGACCTACTATCGAAGACGGTGTATTAATGTATAGAGATTACATTTAACAACCCGACGATTTCTTTGGTATGACCACGACCGACCATCGAAGAGGGTGTTTAAATGTATAGAGTTTACATTTAAAAACCCCACGGTTTCTTTAGTATGATCACGACCTACCAACGAAGAGGATGTTTAAATATATACATTTTACATTTAACAACCCCACGTTTCTTTGGTATGACCACGACATACCATCGAAGAGAATTTTTTAATGTATAGAGTTTATATTTAACAACCCCACGGTTTCCTTGGTATGACCACGACCTACCATCGAAGAGGGTGTTTAAATGTATAGAGTTTGCATTTAACAACCCCACGGTTTCTTTAGTATGACCACGACCTACTACCGAAGAGGGTGTTTAAATGAATAGAGTTAACATTTAACAACCCTACGGTTTCTTTAGTATGACCACGACCTACCATCGAAAAGGGAGTATAAATGTTTAGAGTTTATATTTAACAACCCGACGATTTCTTTGGTATGACCACGACCGACCATCGAAGAGGGTGTTTAAATGTATAGAGTTTACATTTAACAACCCCACGGTTTCTTTAGTATGACCACGACCTACCATCGAAGACGGTGTATAAATGTATAGAGTTTACATTTAACAACCACACGGTTTCCTTGGTATGACTACGACCTACACTCGAAGAGGATGTTTAAATGTATAGTTTACATTTAACAACCCCACGGTTTCTCTGGTATGACCACGACCTACCATCGAAGAGGGTGTTAAAATGTATAGAGTTTACATTTAACAACCCCACCGTTTCTTTAGTATGACCACGACCTACCATCGAAGAGGGTGTATAAATGTTTAGAGTTTACATTTAACAGCCTAACGATTTCTTTGGTATGACCACGACCGACCATCGAAGAGGGTGTTTAAATGTGTAGAACTTACATTTAACAACCCCACGGGTTCTTTGGTATGAGCACGACCTACCATCGAAGAGGGTGTTTAAATGTATAGAGTTTACATTTAACAACCCCACAGTTTCTTTAGTATGACCACGATCTACCATCGAAGACGGTGTATAAATGTATAGAGTTTACATTTAACAACCCGACGATTTCTTTGGTATGACCACGACCGACCATCGAAGAGGATGTTTAAATGTATAGAGTTTACATTTAACAACCCCACGTGTTCTTTGGTATGAGCTCGACCTACAATCGAAGAGGGTGTTTAAATGTATAGAGTTTACATTTAACAACCCCACCGTTTCTTTAGTATGTCCACGACTTACCATCAAAGAGGGTGTTTAAATGTATAGATTTTACATTTAACAACCCCACGGTTTCTTTGGTAAGACCACGAAATACCATCGAAGAGTGTGTTTTAATGTATAGAGTTTACATTCAACAACCCCACGGTTTCTTTGGTATGACCACGACCTACTACCGAAGAGGGTGTTTAAATGTATAGAGTTTACATTTAACAACCCCACGGGTTCTTTGGTATGAGCACGACCTACCATCGAAGAGGGTGTTTAAATGTATAGAGTTTACATTTAACAACCCCACGGTTTCTTTAGTATGACCACGACCTACTATCGAAGATGGTGTATAAATGTATAGAGATTACATTTAACAACCCGACGATTTCTTTGGTATGACCACGACCGGCCATCGAAGAGGGTTTTTAAATGTATAGAGTTTACATTTAACAACCCCACGGTTTCTTTAGTATGATCACGACCTACCATCGAAGAGGATGTTTAAATATATACATTTTACATTTAACAACCCCACGTTTCTTTGGTATGACCACGACATACCATCGAAGAGAATTTTTTAATGTATAGAGTTTATATTTAACAACCCCACGGTTTCTTTGGTATGACCACGACCTACCATCGAAGAGGGTGTTTAAATGTATAGAGTTTGCATTTAACAACCCCACGGTTTCTCTGGTATGACCACGATATACCATCGAAGAGGGTGTTTAAATGTATAGAGTTTATATTTAACAATCCCACGGTTTCTTTAGTATGACCACGACTTCCCAACAAAGAAGGTGTTTTAATGTTTAGAGTTTACATTTAACAACCCCACGGTTTCTCTGGTATGACCACGACCTACCATCGAAGAGGGTGTTTAAATGTATAGAGTTTATATTTAACTACCCCACGGTTTCCTTGATATGACCACGACCTACCATCGAAGAGTGTGTTTAAATGTATAGAGTTTACATTTAACAACCCCACGGTTTCTTTAGTATGACCACGACCTACTACCGAAGAGGGTGTTTAAATGTATAGAGTTTACATTTAACAACCCCACGGTTTCTTTGGTATGACCATGACCTTCCATCAAAGACGGTGTTTAAATGTATAGATTTTACATTTAACAATCCCACGCTTTCTTTGGTATGACCACGACCTACCATCGAAGAGGGTGTTTAAATTATAGAGTTTACATTTAACAACCCCACGGTTTCGTTGGTATGACCACGACCTACCATCAAAGAGGGTGTTTAAATGTATAGAGTTTACATTGAACATCCCCACGGTTTCTTTGGTATGACCATGACCTACTACCGAAGAGGGTGTTTAAATGAATAGAGTTTACATTTAACAACCCCACGGTTTCTGTGGTATGACCACGACCTACCATCGAAGAGGTTGTTTAAATGTATAGAGTTTACATTTAACAACCCCACGGTTTCTTTGGTATGACCACGACCTACCATCAAACAGGGTGTTTAAATGTATAGAGTTTACATTTAACAACCCCACGGTTTCTGTGGTATGACCACGACCTACCATCGAAGAGGTTGTTTAAATGTATAGAGTTTACATTTAACAACCCCACGGTTTCTTTGGAATGATCACGACCTACCATCGAACAGGGTGTTTGAATGTATAGAGTTTACATTTGACAACCCAACGAATTCTTTGGTATGACCTCGACCTACCATCGCAGAGGATGTTTAAATATATACAGTTTACATTTAACAACCCCACGGTTTCTTTGGTATGACCACGACATACCATCGAAGAGGGTGTTTAAATGTATGGAGTTTGCATTTAACAACCCCACGGTTTCTCTGGTATGATGACGATATACTATCGAAGAGGGTGTTTAAATGTATAGAGCTTACATTTAACAACCCCACGGTTTCTTTATTATGACCACGACTTACCAGCAAAGAAGGTGTTTAAATGTTTAGAGTTTACATTTAACAACCCCACGGTTTCTTTGGTATGACCACGACCTACCATCGAAGAGGATGTTTAAATGTATAGAGTTTATATTTAACAACCCCACGGTTTCCTTGGTATGACCACGACCTACCATTGAAGAGTGTGTTTAAATGTATAGAGTTTACATTAAAAACCCCACGGTTTCTTTGGTATGATCACGACCTACTACCGAAGAGGGTATTTAAATGTATAGAGTTTATATTTAACAAACCCACGGTTTCTTTGGTATGACCACGACCTACCATTGAAGAGTGTGTTTAAATGTATAGAGTTTACATTTAACAATCCCACGGTTTCTTTAGTATGACCACGACTTCCCAACAAATAAGGTGTTTTAATGTTTAAAGTTTACATTTAACAACCCCACGGTTTCTCTGGTATGACCACGACCTACCATCGAAGAGGGTGTTTAAATGTATAGAGTTTATATTTAACTACCCCACGGTTTCCTTGATATGACCACGACCTACCATCGAAGAGTGTGCTTAAATGTATAGAGTTTACATTTAACAACCCCACGGTTTCTTTGGTATGACCACGACCTACTAACGAAGAGGGTGTTTAAATGTATAGAGTTTACATTTAACAACCCCACGGTTTCTTTAGTATGACCACGACCTACCATCAAAGAGGGTGTATAAATGTTTAGAGTTTACATCTAACAACCCCACGGTTTCTTTGGTATGACCATGACCTTCCATCAAAGACGGTGTTTAAATGTATAGATTTTACATTTAAAAATCCCACGCTTTCTTTGGTATGACCACGACCTACCATCGAAGAGGGTGTTTAAATTATAGAGTTTACATTTAACAACCCCACGGTTTCGTTGGTATGACCACGACCTACCATCAAAGAGGGTGTTTAAATGTATAGAGTTTACATTGAACAACCCCACGGTTTCTTTGGTATGACCATGACCTACTACCGAAGAGGGTGTTTAAATGAATAGAGTTTACATTTAACAGCCCCGTGGTTTCTTTGGTATAACCACGACCTACCATCGAAGAGGGTGTTTAAATGTATAGAGTTTACATTTAACAACCCCACGGTTTCTTTGGTATGACCACGACCTACCATCAAACAGGGTGTTTAAATGTATAGAGTTTATATTTATAGGTAGTTGGCTATCTTACTCAGGCCCTTTGATTATAGAAAAAATTATAAGCGATGCATTTTCATATAGTGAAAATGTATAAAGATAAAGAAGTCAAAAATGTCAAGAATTTTTTTTGTCAATGTGTGACGTAAAAATATTTTTGACATTTACGTCACCGAATATGGTACTGCTTTGACTACTATTTTACCTATTTTGTTCCTGTATTTAAATACTGTTACAGTGACAGCCGGAACCTTTGAACCGTAATGAGAGCGGGAGGTTTGGCGCCTTAAAATCTGATTCAACCCACCATTTCTTTAGAAATGCCTGTACCAAGTCAGGGTCATTACGGTTTTCACAGTTTTCCGGTTGTTGACTGATTTTGTCTGTTTATATAATTATGAGTTTTGACTTTCCCTTTGTAAGATTGTTCGGAGTTCGGTAATTTTGTTATTACCTTTATTTTCTGTGGTATGACCACGACCTACCATCGAAGAGGTTGTTTAAATGTATAGAGTTTACATCTAACAACCCAACGGTTTCATTGGAATGATCACGACCTACCACCGAACAGGGTGTTTGAATGTATAGCGTTTACATTTGACAACCCCACGAATTCTTTGGTATGACCTCGACCTACCATCGCAGAGGATGTTTAAATATATACAGTTTACATTTAACAACCGCACGGTTTCTTTGGTATGACCACGACCTACCATCGAAGAAGATGTTTAAATGTATAGAGTTGATATTTAACAACCCCACGGTTTCCTTGGTATGACCACGACCTACCATTGAAGAGTGTGTTTAAATGTATAGAGTTTACATTTAACAACCCCACGGTTTCTTTGGTATGATCACGACCTACTACCGAAGAGGGTATTTAAATGTATAGAGTTTATATTTAACAACCCCGCAGTTTCCTTGGTATGACCACGACCTACCATTGAAGAGTGTGTTTAAATGTATAGAGTTTACATTTAACAATCCCACGGTTTCTTTAGTATGACCACGACTTCCCAACAAAGAAGGTGTTTTAATGTTTAGAGTTTACATTTAACAACCCCACGGTTTCTCTGGTATGACCACAACCTACCATCGAAGAGGGTGTTTAAATGTATAGAGTTTATATTTAACTACCCCACGGTTTCTTTTGTATGATCACGACCTACCATCGAAGAGGGTGTTTAAATGTATAGAGTTTGCATTTAACAACCCCACGGTTTCTTTGGTATGACCACGACCTACCATCGAAGAGGGTGTTTAAATTATAGAATTTACATTTAACAACCCCACGGTTTCGTTGGTATGACCACGACCTACCATCAAAGAGGGTGTTTAAATGTATAGAGTTTATATTGAACAACCCCACGGTTTCGTTGGTATGACCACGACCTACCATCAAAGAGGGTGTTTAAATGTATAGAGTTTATATTGAACAACCCCACGGTTTCTTTGGTATGACCATGACCTACTACCAAAGAGGGTGTTTAAATGAATAGAGTTTACATTTAACAACCCCACGGTTTCGTTGGTATGACCACGACCTACCATCAAAGAGGGTGTTTAAATGTATAGAGTTTATATTGAACAACCCCACGGTTTCTTTGGTATGACCATGACCTACCATCGAAGAGGGTGTTTAAATGTATAGAGTTTACATTTAACAACCCCACGGTTTCTTTGGTATGACCACGACCTACCATCAAACAGGGTGTTTAAATGTATAGAGTTTACATTTAACAACCCCACGGTTTCTGTGGTATGACCACGACCTACCATCGAAGAGGTTGTTTAAATGTATAGAGTTTACATCTAACAACCCCACGGTTTCTTTGGAATGATCACGACCTACCATCGAACAGGGTGTTTGAATGTATAGAGTTTACATTTAACAACCCAACGAATTCTTTGGTATGACCTCGACCTACCATCGCAGAGGATGTTTAAATATATACAGTTTACATTTAACAACCCCACGGTTTCTTTGGTATGACCACGACATACCATCGAAGAGGGTGTTTAAATGTATGGAGTTTGCATTTAACAACCCCACGGTTTCTCTGGTATGATCACGATATACTATCGAAGAGGGTGTTTAAATGTATAGAGCTTACATTTAACAACCCCACGGTTTCTTTATTATGACCACGACTTACCAGCAAAGAAGGTGTTTAAATCTTTAGAGTTTACATTTAAGAACCCCACGGTTTCTTTGGTATGACCACGACCTACCATTGAAGAGTGTGTTTAAATGTATAGAGTTTACATTTAACAACCCCACGGTTTCTTTGGTATGATCATGACCTACTACCGAAGAGGGTATTTAAATGAATAGAGTTTATATTTAACAACCCCACGGTTTCCTTGGTATGACCACGACCTACCATTGAAGAGTGTGTTTAAATGTATAGAGTTTACATTTAACAACCCCGCGGTTTCTTTGGTATGACCACGAACTACCATCAAAGAGGGTGTTTAAATGTATAGAGTTTACATTTAACAATCCCACGGTTTCTGTGGTATAACCACGACCTACCATCGAAGAGGGTGTTTAAATGTGTAGAGTTTACATTTAACAACCCCACGGTTTCTTTGGTATGACCACGACCTACCATCGAAGAGGGTGTTTAAATGTATAGAGTTTACATTGAACAACCCCACGGTTTCTTTAGTATGACCACGACCTACTACCGAAGAGGGTGTTTAAATGTATAGAGCTTAAATTTAACAACCCCATGGATTCTTTGGAATGACCACGACCTACCATCGAAGAGGATGTTTAAATATATAGAGTTTACATTTAACAACCCAACGAATTCTTTGGTATGACCTCGACATACCATCGCAGAGGATGTTTAAATATATACAGTTTACATTTAACAACCCCACGGTTTCTTTGGTATGACCACGACCTACCATCGAAGATGGTGCTTAAATGTATGGAGTTTGCATTGAACAACCCCACGGTTTCTCTGGTATGATCACGATATACTATCGAAGAGGGTGTTTAAATGTATAAAGTTTACATTTAACAATCCCACGGTTTCTCTGGTATAATCACGACCTACCATCGAAGAGGGTGTTTAAATGTATAGAGTTTACATTTAACAACCCCACGGTTTCTTTGGTATGACCACGACCTACCATCGAAGAGGGTGTTTAAATGTATAGAGTTTACATTGAACAACCCCACGGTTTCTTTGGAATGATCACGACCTACCATCGAACAGGGTGTTTAAATGTATAGAGTTTACATTTGACAACCCAACGAATTCTTTGGTATGACCTCGACCTACCATCGCAGAATATGTTTAAATATATACAGTTTACATTTAACAACCCCACGGTTTCTCTGATATGATCACGATATACTATCGAAGAGGGTGTTTAAAAGTATAGAGCTTACATTTAACAACCCCTCGGTTTCTTTATTATGATCACGACTTACCAGCAAAGAAGGTGTTTAAATGTTTAGAGTTTACATTTAACAACCCCACGTTTCTTTGGTATGACCACGACCTACCATTGAAGAGTGTGTTTAAATGTATAGAGTTTACATTTAACAACCCCACGGTTTCTTTGGTATAATCAGGACCTACTACCGAAGAGGGTATTTAAATGTATAGAGTTTATATTTAACAACCCCACGGTTTCCTTGGCATGACCACGACCTACCATTGAAGAGTGTGTTTAAATGTATAGAGTTTACATTTAACAACCCCACGGTTTCTTTGGTATGACCACGACCTACCATCAAAGAGGGTGTTTAAATGTATAGAGTTTACATTTAACAATCCCACGGTTTCTGTGGTATAACCACGACCTACCATCAAACAGGGTGTTTAAATGTATAGAGTTTACATTTATCAACCCCACGGTTTATGTGGTATGACCACGACCTACCATCGAAGAGGTTGTTTAAATGTATAGAGTTTACATCTAACAACCCCACAGTTTCTTTGGAATGATCACGACCTACCATCGAACAGGGTGTTTGAATGCATAGAGTTTACATTTGACAACCCAACGAATTCTTTGGTATGACCTCGACCTACCATCGCAGAGGATGTTTAAATATACACAGTTTACATTTAACAACCCAACGGTTTCTTTGGTATGACCACGACATACCATCGAAGAGGGTGTTTAAATGTATGGAGTTTATATTTAACAACCCCACGGTTTCCTTGGTATGACCACGACCTACCATTGAAGAGTGTGTTTAAATGTATAGAGTTTACATTTAACAACCCCACGTTTCTTTGGTATGATCACGACCTACTACCGAAGAGGGTATTTAAATGTATAGAGTTTACATTTAACAACCCCACGTTTTCCTTGGTATGACCACGACCTACCATTGAAGAGTGTGCTTAAATGTTTAGAGTTTACATTTAACAACCCCACGGTTTCTTTGGTATGACCACGACCTACCATCGAAGAGGGTGTTTAAATATATAGAGATTACATTTAGCAACCCCACGGTTTCTTTGGTATGACCACGACCTACCATCAAACAGGGTGTTTAAATGTATAGAGTTTACATTTAACAACCCCACGGTTTCTGTGGTATGACCACGACCTACCATCGAAGAGGTTGTTTAAATGTATAGAGTTTACATCTAACAACCCCACGGTTTCTTTGGAATGATCACGATCTACCATCGAACAGGGTGTTTGAATGTATAGAGTTTACATTTGACAACCCAACGAATTCTTTGGTATGACCTCGACCTACCATCGCAGAGGATGTTTAAATATATACAGTTTACATTTAACAACCCCACGGTTTCTTTGGTATGACCACGACATACCATCGGAGAGGGTGTTTAAATGTATGGAGTTTGCATTTAACAACCCCACGGTTTCTCTGGTATGATCACGATATACTATCGAAGAGGGTGTTTAAATGTATAGAGTTTACATTCAACAACCCCACGGTTTCTTTATTATGACCACGACTTACCAGCAAAGAAGGTGTTTAAATCTTTAGAGTTTACATTTAAGAACCCCACGGTTTCTTTGGTATGACCACGACCTACCATTGAAGAGTGTGTTTAAATGTATAGAGTTTACATTTAACAACCCCACGGTGTCTTTGGTATGATCACGACCTACTACCGAAGAGGGTATTTAAATGTATAGAGTTTATATTTAACAACCCCACGGTTTCCTTGGTATGACCACGACCTAGCATTGAAGAGTGTGTTTAAATGTATAGAGTTTACATTTAACATCCCCGCGGTTTCTTTGGTATGACCACGAACTACCATCAAAGAGGGTGTTTAAATGTATAGAGTTTACATTTAACAATCCCACGGTTTCTGTGGTATAACCACGACCTACCATCGAAGAGGGTGTTTAAATGTGTAGAGTTTACATTGAACAACCCCACGGTTTCTTTAGTATGACCACGACCTACTACCGAAGAGGGTGTTTAAATGTATAGAGCTTAAATTTAACAACCCCACGGTTTCTTTGGAATGACCACGACCTACCATCGAAGAGGGTGTTTAAATATATAGAGTTTACATTTAACAACCCAACGAATTCTTTGGTATGACCTCGACCTACCATCGCAGAGGATGTTTAAATATATACAGTTTACATTTAACAACCCCACGGTTTCTTTGGTATGACCACGACATACCATCGAAGAGGGTGCTTAAATGTATGGAGTTTGCATTGAACAACCCCACGGTTTCTCTGGTATGATCACGATATACTATCGAAGGGGGTGTTTAAATGTATAAAGTTTACATTTAACAACCCCGCCGTTTCTTTAGTATGATCACGACTTACCATCAAACAGGGTGTTTAAATGTATAGAGTTTACATTTAACATCCCCACGGTTTCTGTGGTATGACCACGACCTACCATCGAAGAGGTTGTTTAAATGTATAGAGTTTACATCTGACAACCCCACGGTTTCTTTGGTATGACCACGACCTACCATCGAAGAGGGTGTTTAAATGTATAGAGTTTATATGTTACAACCCCACGGTTTCCTTGGTATGACCACGACCTACCATTGAAGAGTGGGTTTAAATGTATAGAGTTTACATTTAACATCCCCACGGTTTCTTTGGTATGATCAGGACCTACTACCGAAGAGGGTGTTTAAATGTATAGGGCTTAAATTTAACAACCCCACGGTTTCTTTGGAATGACCACGACCTACCATCGAAGAGGGTGTTTAAATATATAGAGTTTACATTTAACAACCCAACGAATTCTTTGGTATGACCTCGACCTACCATCGCAGAGGATGTTTAAATATATACAGTTTACATTTAACAACCCCACGGTTTCTTTGGTATGACCACGACATACCATCGAAGAGGGTGCTTAAATGTATGGAGTTTGCATTGAACAACCCCACGGTTTCTCTGGTATGATCACGATATACTATCGAAGGGGGTGTTTAAATGTATAAAGTTTACATTTAACAACCCCGCCGTTTCTTTAGTATGACCACGACTTACCATCAAACAGGGTGTTTAAATGTATAGAGTTTACATTTAACATCCCCACGGTTTCTGTGGTATGACCACGACCTACCATCGAAGAGGTTGTTTAAATGTATAGAGTTTACATCTGACAACCCCACGGTTTCTTTGGTATGACCACGACCTACCATCGAAGAGGGTGTTTAAATGTATAGAGTTTATATGTTACAACCCCACGGTTTCCTTGGTATGACCACGACCTACCATTGAAGAGTGGGTTTAAATGTATAGAGTTTACATTTAACATCCCCACGGTTTCTTTGGTATGATCAGGACCTACTACCGAAGAGGGTATTTAAATGTATAGACCTTACATTTAACAAACCCACGGTTTCTTTGGTATGACCACGACCTACCATCGAAGAGGGTGTATAAATGTATAGAGTTTACATTTAACAACCCCACGGTTTCTTTGGTATGACCACGACCTACCATCAAAGAGGGTGTTTAAATGTATAGAGTTTACATTTAACAATCACACGGTTTCTGTGGTATAATCACGACCTACCATCGAAGAGGGTGTTTAAATGTATAGAGTTTACATTTAACAACCCCACGGTTTCTTTGGTATGACCACGACCTACCATCGAAGAGGGTGTATAAATGTATAGAGTTTATATTTAACAACCCCACGGTTTCTTTGGTATGACCACGACCTACCATCAAAGAGGGTGTTTAAATGTATAGAGTTTACATTTAACATCCCCACGGTTTCTTTGGTATGATCAGGACCTACTACCGAAGAGGGTATTTAAATGTATAGACCTTACATTTAACAAACCCACGGTTTCTTTGGTATGACCACGACCTACCATCGAAGAGGGTGTATAAATGTATAGAGTTTACATTTAACAACCCCACGGTTTCTTTGGTATGACCACGACCTACCATCAAAGAGGGTGTTTAAATGTATAGAGTTTACATTTAACAATCCCACGGTTTCTGTGGTATAATCACGACCTACCATCGAAGAGGGTGTTTAAATGTATAGAGTTTACATTTAACAACCCCACGGTTTCTTTGGTATGACCACGACCTACCATCGAAGAGGGTGTTTAAATGTATAGAGTTTACATTGAACAACCCCACGGTTTCTTTGGAATGATCACGACCTACCATCGAACAGGGTGTTTAAATGTATAGAGTTTACATTTGACAACCCAACGAATTCTTTGGTATGACCTCGACCTACCATCGCAGAGGATGTTTAAATATATACAGTTTACATTTAAAAACCCCACGGTTTCTTTGGTATGACCACGACCTACCATCGAAGAGGGTGTTTAAATGTATGGAGTTTGCATTTAACAACCCCACGGTTTCTCTGGTATAATCACGATATACTATCGAAGAGGGTGTTTAAAAGTATAGAGCTTACATTTAACAACCCCTCGGTTTCTTTATTATGACCACGACTTACCAGCAAAGAAGGTGTTTAAATGTATAGAGTTTACATTTAACAACCCCACGGTTTCTTTGGTATAATCACGACCTACTACCGAAGAGGGTATTTAAATGTATAGAGTTTATATTTAACAACCCCACGGTTTCCTTGGCATGACCACGACCTACCATTGAAGAGTGTGTTTAAATGTATAGAGTTTACATTTAACAACCCCACGGTTTCTTTGGTATGACCACGACCTACCTTCAAAGAGGGTGTTTAAATATATAGAGTTTACATTTAACAATCCCACGGTTTCTGTGGTATAACCAGGACCTACCATCGAAGAGGGTGTTTAAATGTGTAGAGTTTACATTTAACAACCCCACGGTTTCTTTGGTATGACCACGACCTACCATCGAAGAGGGTGTTTAAATGTATAGAGTTTACATTGAACAACCCCACGGTTTCTTTGGTATGACCACGACCTACTACCGAAGAGGGTGTTTAAATGAATAGAGTTTACATTGAACAACCCCACGGTTTCTTTGGAATGACCATGACCTACCATCGAAGAGGGTGTTTAAATATATACAGTTTACATTTAACAACCCCACGGTTTCTTTGGTATGACCACGACATACCATCGAAGAGGGTGCTTAAATGTATGGAGTTTGCATTGAACAACCCCACCGTTTCTCTGGTATGATCACGATATACTATCGAAGAGGGTGTCTAAATGTATAAAGTTTACATTTAACAACCCCGCCGTTTCTTTAGTATGACCACGACTTACCAGCAAAGAAGTGTTTAAATGTTTAGAGTTTACATTTAACAACCCCACGGTTTCTTTGGTATGACCACGACCTACCATCGAAGAGGGTGTTTAAATGTATAGAGTTTATATTCAACAACCCCACGGTTTCCTTGGTATGACCACGACCTACCATAGAAGAGTGGGTTTAAATGTATAGAGTTTACATTTAACAACCCCACGGTTTCTTTGGTATGACCACGACCTACCATCAAACAGGGTGTTTAAATGTATAGAGTTTACATTTAACAACCCCCCGTTTCTGTGGTATGACCACGACCTACCATCGAAGAGGTTGTTTAAATGTATAGAGTTTACATCTAACAACCCCACAGTTTCTTTGGAATGATCACGACCTACCATCGAACAGGGTGTTAGAATGTATAGAGTTTACATTTGACAACCCAACGAATTCTTTGGTATGACCTCGACCTACGATCGCAGAGGATGTTTAAATATATACAGTTTACATTTAACAACCCCACGGTTTCTTTGGTATGACCACGACATACCATCGAAGAGGGTGTTTAAATATATGGAGTTTGCATTTAACAACCCCACGGTTTCTCTGGTATGATCACGATATACTATCGAAGAGGGTGTTTAAATGTATAGAGCTTACATTTAACAACCCCACGGTTTCTTTATTATGACCGCTACTTACTAGCAAAGAAGGTTTTAAATGTTTAGAGTTTACATTTAACAACCCCACGGTTTCTTTGGTATGACCACGACCTACCATCGAAGAGGATGTTTAAATGTATAGAGTTTATATTTAACAACCCCACGGTTTCCTTGGTATGACCACGACCTACCATTGAAGAGTGTGTTTAAATGTATAGAGCTTACATTTAACAACCCCACGGTTTCTTTGGTATGATCACGACCTACTACCGAAGAGGGTATTTAAATGTATAGAGTTTATATTTAACAACCCCACGGTTTCCTTGGTATGACCACGACCTACCATTGAAGAGTGTGTTTAAATGTATAGAGTTTACATTTAACAACCCCACGGTTTCTTTGGTATGACCACGACCTTCCATCAAAGAGGGTGTTTAAATGTATAGAGTTTACATTTAACAATCCCACGGTTTCTGTGGTAAAACCACGACCTACCATCGAAGAGGGTGTTTAAATGTGTAGAGTTTATATTTAACAACCCCACGGTTTCTTTGGTATGACCACGACCTACCATCGAAGAGGGTGTTTAAATGTATAGAGTTTACATTGAACAACCCCACGGTTTCTTTGGTATGACCACGACCTACTACCGAAGAGGGTGTTTAAATGGATAGAGTTTACATTTAACAACCCCACGGTTTCTTTGGAATGACCACGACCTACCATCGAAGAGGGTGTTTAAATATATAGAGTTTACATTTAACAACCCAATGAATTCTTTGGTATGACCTCGACCTACCATCGCAGAGGATGTTTAAATATATACAGTTTACATTTAACAACCCCACGGTTTCTTTGGTATGACCACGACATACCATCGACGAGGGTGCTTAAATGTATGGAATTTGCATTGAACAACCCCACGGTTTCTCTGGTATGATCACGATATACTATCGAAGAGGGTGTTTAAATGTATAAAGTTTACATTTAACAACTCCACGGTTTCTTTGGTATGACTACGACCTACCATCGAAGAGGGTCTTTAAATGTATAGAGTTTATATTCAACAACCCCACGGTTTCCTTGGTATGACCACGACCTACCATTGAAGAGTGGGTTTAAATGTATAGAGTTTACATTTAACAACCCCACGGTTTCTTTGGTATGACCACGACCTACCATCAAACAGGGTGTTTAATTGTATAGAGTTTACATTTAACAACCCCACGGTTTCTGTGGTATGACCACGACCTACCATCGAAGAGGTTGTTTAAATGTATAGAGTTTACATCAAACAACCCCACAGTTTCTTTGGAATGATCACGACCTACCATCGAACAGGGTGTTTGAATGTATAGAGTTTACATTTGACAACCCAACGAATTCTTTGGTATGACCTCGAACTACCATCGCAGAGGATGTTTAAATATATACAGTTTACATTTAACAACCCCACGGTTTCTTTGGTATGACCACGACATACCATCGAAGAGGGTGTTTAAATGTATGGAGTTTGCATTTAACAACCCCACGGTTTCTCTGGTATGATCACGATATACTATCGAAAAGGTGTTTAAATGTATAGAGCTTACATTTAACAACCCCACGGTTTCTTTATTATGACCACGACTTACCAGCAAAGAAGGTGTTTAAATGTTTAGAGTTTACATTTAACAACCCCACGGTTTCTTTGGTATGACCACGACCTACCATCGAAGAGGATGTTTAAATGTATAGAGTTTATATTTAACAACCCCACGGTTTCCTTTGTATGACCACGACCTACCATTGAAGAGTGTGTTTAAATGTATAGAGTTTACATTTAACAACCCCACGGTTTCTTTGGTATGATCACGACCTACTACCGAAGAGGGCATTTAAATGTATAGAGTTTATATTCAACAACCCCACGGTTTCCTTGGTATGACCACGACCTACCATTGAAGAGTGGGTTTAAATGTATAGAGTTTACATTTAGCAACCCCACGGTTTCTTTGGTATGACCACGACCTACCATCAAACAGGGTGTTTAAATGTATAGAGTTTACATTTAACAACCCCACGGTTTCTGTGGTATGACCACGACCTACCATCGAAGAGGTTGTTTAAATGTATAGAGTTTACATCTAACAACCCCACGGTTTCTCTGGTATGATCACGATATACTATCGAAAAGGTGTTTAAATGTATAGAGCTTACATTTAACAACCCCACGGTTTCTTTATTATGACCACGACTTACCAGCAAAGAAGGTTTTTAAATGTTTAGAGTTTACATTTAACAACCCCACGGTTTCTTTGGTATGACCACGACCTACCATCGAAGAGGGTTTTTAAATGTATAGAGTTTATATTCAACAACCCCACGGTTTCCTTGGTATGACGACGACCTACCATTGAAGAGTGGGTTTAAATATATAGAGTTTACATTTAACAACCCCACGGTTTCTGTGGTATGACCACGACCTACCATCGAAGAGGTTGTTTAAATGTATAGAGTTTACATCTAACAACCCCACAGTTTCTTTGGAATGATCACGACCTACCATCGAACAGGGTGTTTGAATGTATAGAGTTTACATTTGACAACCCAACGAATTCTTTGGTATGACATCGACCTACCATCGCAGAGGATGTTTAAATATATACAGTTTACATTTAACAACCCCACGGTTTCTTTGGTATGACCACGACCTACCATCGATGAGGATGTTTAAATGTATAGAGTTTATATTCAACAACCCCACGGTTTCCTTGGTATGACCACGACCTACTATCGAAGAGTGGGTTTAAATGTATAGAGTTTACATTTAACAACCCCACGGTTTCTTTGGTATGACCACGACCTACCATCAAACAGGGTGTTTAAATGTATAGAGTTTACATTTAACAACCCCACGTTTTCTGTGGTATGACCACGACCTACCATCGAAGAGGTTGTTTAAATGTATAGAGTTTACATCTAACAACCCCACAGTTTCTTTGGAATGATCACGACCTACCATCGAACAGGGTGTTTGAATGTATAGAGTTTACATTTGACAACCCAACGAATTCTTTGGTATGACCTCGACCTACCATCGCAGAGGATGTTTAAATATATACAGTTTACATTTAACAACCCCACGGTTTCTTTGGTATGACCACGACATACCATCGAAGAGGGTGTTTAAATGTATGGAGTTTGCATTTAACAACCCCACGGTTTCTCTGGTATGATCAAGATATACTATCGAAAAGGTGTTTAAATGTATAGAGCTTACATTTAACAACCCCACGGTTTCTTTATTATGACCACGACTTACCAGCAAAGAAGGTGTTTAAATGTTTAGAGTTTACATTTAACAACCCCACGGTTTCTTTGGTATGACCACGACCTACCATCGAAGAGGATGTTTAAATGTATAGAGTTTATATTTAACAACCCCACGGTTTCCTTGGTATGACCACGACCTACCATTGAAGAGTGTGTTTAAATGTATAGAGTTTACATTTAACAACCCCACGGTTTCTTTGGCATGATCACGACCTACTACCGAAGAGGGTATTTAAATGTATACAGTTTATATTTAACAACCCCACGGTTTCCTTGGTATGACCACGACCTACCATTGAAAAGTGTGTTTAAATGTATAGAGTTTACATTTAACAACCCCACGGTTTCTTTGGTATGACCACGACCTTCCATCAAAGAGGGTGTTTAAATGTATAGAGTTTACATTTAACAATCCCACGGTTTCTTTGGTATAACCACGACCTACCATCGAAGAGGGTGTTTAAATGTGTAGAGTTTATATTTAACAACCCCACGGTTTCTTTGGTATGACCACGACCTACCATCGAAGAGGGTGTTTAAATGTATAGAGTTTACATTGAACAACCCCACGGTTTCTTTGGTATGACCACGACCTACTACCGAAGAGGGTGTTTAAATGGATAGAGTTTACATTTGACAACCCCACGGTTTCTTTGGAATGACCACGACCTACCATCGAAGAGGGTGTTTAAATATATAGAGTTTACATTTAACAAGCCAATGAATTCTTTGGTATGACCTCGACCTACCATCGCAGAGGATGTTTAAATATATACAGTTTACATTTAACAACCCCACGGTTTCTTTGGTATGACCACGACATACCATCGAAGAGTGTGCTTAAATGTATGGAGTTTGCATTGAACAACCCCACGGTTTCTCTGGTATGATCACGATATACTATCGAAGAGGGTGTTTAAATGTATAAAGTTTACATTTAACAACCCCGCCGTTTCTTTAGTATGACCACGACTTACCAGCAAAGAAGGTGTTTAAATGTTTAGAGTTTACATTTAACAACCCCACGGTTTCTTTGGTATGACTACGACCTACCATCGAAGAGGGTCTTTAAATGTATAGAGTTTATATTCAACAATCCCACGGTTTCCTTTGTATGACCACGACCTACCATTGAAGAGTGGGTTTAAATGTATAGAGTTTACATTTAACAACCCCACGGTTTCTTTGGTATGACCACGACCTACCATCAAACAGGGTGTTTAAATGTATAGTTTACATTTAACAACCAAACGGTTTCTTTGGTATGACCACGACCTTCCATCAAAGAGGGTGTTTAAATGTATAGAGTTTACATTTAACAATCCCACGGTTTCTTTGGTATAACCACGACCTACCATCGAAGAGGGTGTTTAAATGTGTAGAGTTTATATTTAACAACCCCACGGTTTCTTTGGTATGACCACGACCTACCATCGAAGAGGGTGTTTAAATGTATAGAGTTTACATTGAACAACCCCACGGTTTCTTTGGTATGACCACGACCTACTACCGAAGAGGGTGTTTAAATGGATAGAGTTTACATTTAACAACCCCACGGTTTCTTTGGAATGACCACGACCTACCATCGAAGAGGGTGTTTAAATATATAGAGTTTACATTTAACAACCCAATGAATTCTTTGGTATGACCTCGACCTACCATCGCAGAGGATGTTTAAATATATACAGTTTACATTTAACAACCCCACGGTTTCTTTGGTATGACCACGACATACCATCGAAGAGTGTGCTTAAATGTATGGAGTTTGCATTGAACAACCCCACGGTTTCTCTGGTATGATCACGATATACTATCGAAGAGGGTGTTTAAATGTATAAAGTTTACATTTAACAACCCCGCCGTTTCTTTAGTATGACCACGACTTACCAGCAAAGAAGGTGTTTAAATGTTTAGAGTTTACATTTAACAACCCCACGGTTTCTTTGGTATGACTACGACCTACCATCGAAGAGGGTCTTTAAATGTATAGAGTTTATATTCAACAATCCCACGGTTTCCTTGGTATGACCACGACCTACCATTGAAGAGTGGGTTTAAATGTATAGAGTTTACATTTAACAACCCCACGGTTTCTTTGGTATGACCACGACCTACCATCAAACAGGGTGTTTAAATGTATAGAGTTTACATTTAACAACCAAACGGTTTCTGTGGTATGACCACGACCTACCATCGAAGAGGTTGTTTAAATGTATAGAGTTTACATCTAACAACCCCACAGTTTCTTTGGAATGATCACGACCTACCATCGAACAGGGTGTTTGAATGTATAGAGTTTACATTTGACAACCCAGCGAATTTTTTGGTATGACCTCGACCTACCATCGCAGAGGATGTTTAAATGTATGGAGTTTACATTTAACAACCCCACGGTTTCTTTGGTATGATCACGACCTACTACCGAAGAGGGTATTTAAATGTATAGAGTTTACATTTAACAACCCCACGTTTTCCTTGGTATGACCACGACCTACCATTGAAGAGTGTGTTTAAATGTTTAGAGTTTACATTTAACAACCCCACGGTTTCTTTGGTATGACCACGACCTACCATCGAAGAGGGTGTTTAAATATATAGAGATTACATTTAGCAACCCCACGGTTTCTTTGGTATGACCACGACCTACCATCAAACAGGGTGTTTAAATGTATATAGTTTACATTTAACAACCCCACGGTTTCTGTGGTATGACCACGACCTACCATCGAAGAGGTTGTTTAAATGTATAGAGTTTACATCTAACAACCCCACGGTTTCTTTGGAATGATCACGACCTACCATCGAACAGGGTGTTTGAATGTATAGAGTTTACATTTGACAACCCAACGAATTCTTTGGTATGACCTCGACCTACCATCGCAGAGGATGTTTAAATATATACAGTTTACATTTAACAACCCCACGGTTTCTTTGGTATGACCACGACATACCATCGAAGAGGGTGTTTAAATGTATGGAGTTTGCATTTAACAACCCCACGGTTTCTCTGGTATGATCACGATATACTATCGAAGAGGGTGTTTAAATGTATAGAGCTTACATTTAACAACCCCACGGTTTCTTTATTATGACCAGGACTTACCAGCAAAGAGGGTGTTTAAATGTATAGAGTTTATATTCAACAACCCCACGGTTTCCTTGGTATGACCACGACCTACCATTGAAGAGTGGGCTTAAATGTATAGAGTTTACATTTAACAACCCCACGGTTTCTTTGGTAAGATCAGGACCTACTACCGAAGAGTGTATTTAAATGCATAGAGCTTACATTTAACAACCCCACGGTTTCTTTGGTATGACCACGACCTACCATCGAAGATGGTGTATAAATGTATAGAGTTTACATTTAACAACCCCACGGTTTCTTTGGTATGACCACGACCTACCATCAAAGAGGGTGTTTAAATGTATAGAGTTTACATTTAACAATCCCACGGTTTCTGTGGTATAATCACGACCTACCATCGAAGAGGGTGTTTAAATGTATAGAGTTTACATTTAACAACCCCACGGTTTCTTTGGTATGACCACGACCTACCATCGAAGAGGTTGTTTAAATTTATAGAGTTTACATTGAACAACCCCACGGTTTCTTTGGTATGACCACGACCTACTACCGAAGAGGGTGTTTAAATGTATAGAGCTTACATTTAACAGCCCCACGGTTTCTTTGGAATGACCACGACCTACCTTCGAAGAGGGTGTTTAAATATATAGAGTTTACATTTAACAACCCCACGGTTTCTTTGGTATGACCACGACCAACCATCAAAGAGGGTGTTTAAATGTATAGAGTTTACATTTAACAACCCCACGTTTCTGTGGTATGACCACGACCTACCATCGAAGAGGGTGTTTAAATGTATAGAGTTTACATTTAACAACCCCACGGTTTCTTTGGTATGACCACGACCTACCATCGAAGAGGGTGTTTAAATATATAGAGATTATATTTAGCAACCCCACGGTTTCTTTGCTCTGACCACGACCTACCATCAAACAGGGTGTTTAAATGTATAGAGTTTACATTTAACATCCCCACGGTTTCTGTGGTATGACCACGACCTACCATCGAAGAGGTAGTTTAAATGTATAGAGTTTACATCTAACAACCAAACGGTTTCTTTGGTATGACCACGACCTACCATCGAAGAGGGTGTTTAAATGTATAGAGTTTACATTTAACAACCCCACGGTTTCCTTGGTATGACCACGACCTACCATTGAAGAGTGGGTTTAAATGTATAGAGTTTACATTTATCAACCCCACGGTTTCTTTGGTATGATCAGGACCTACTACCGAAGAGGGTATTTAAATGTATAGACCTTACATTTAACAAACCCACGGTTTCTTTGGTATGACCACGACCTACCATCGAAGAGGGTGTATAAATGTATAGAGTTTACATTTAACAACCCCACGGTTTCTTTGGTATGACCACGACCTACCATCGAAGAGGGTGTATAAATGTATAGAGTTTACATTTAACAACCCCACGGTTTCTTTGGTATGACCACGACCTACCATCAAAGAGGGTGTTTAAATGTTTAGAGTTTACATTTAACAATCCCACGGTTTCTGTGGTATAATCACGACCTACCATCGAAGAGGGTGTTTAAATGTATAGAGTTTACATTTAACAACCCCACGGTTTCTTTGGTATGACCACGACCTACCATCGAAGAGGGTGTTTAAATGTATAGAGTTTACATTTAACAACCCCACGGTTTCTTTGGAATGACCACGACCTACCATCGAAGAGGGTGTTTAAATATATAGAGTTTACATTTAACAACCCAACGGTTTCTTTGGTATGACCACGACCTACCATCAAAGAGGGTGTTTAAATGTATAGATTTTACATTTAACAACCCCACGGTTTCTTTGGTATGACCTCGACCTACCATCGCAGAGGATGTTTAAATATATACAGTTTACATTTAAAAACCCCACGGTTTCTTTGGTATGACCACGACATACCATCGCAGAGGGTGTTTAAATGTATGGAGTTTGCATTGAACAACCCCACGGTTTCTCTGGTATGATCACGATATACTATCGAAGAGGGTGTTTAAATGTATAAAGTTTACAATTAACAACCCCACCGTTTCTTTAGTATGACCACGACTTACCAGCAAAGAAGGTGTTTTAATGTTTAGAGTTTACATTTAACAACCCCACGGTTTCTTTGGTATGATCACGACCTACCATCGAAGAGGGTGTTTATATGTTTAGAGTTTATATTTAACAACCCCACGGTTTCCTTGGTATGACCACGACCTACCATTGAAGAGTGGGTTTAAATGTATAGAGTTTACATTTAACAACCCCATGGTTTCTTTGGTATGATCAGGACCTACTACCGAAGAGGGTATTTAAATGTATAGAGCTTACATTTAACAACCCCACGGTTTCTTTGGTATGACCACGACCTACCATCGAAGAGGGTGTATAAATGTATAGAGTTTACATTTAACAATCCCACGTTTTCTGTGGTATAATCACGACCTACCATCGAAGAGGGTGTTTAAATGTATTGAGTTTACATTTAATAACCCCACCGTTTCTTTAGTATGACCACGACTTACCAGCAAAGAAGGTGTTTAAATGTTTAGAGTTTACATTTAACAACCCCACGGTTTCTTTGGTATGACCACGACCTACCATCGAAGAGGGTGTTTAAATGTATAGAGTTTATATTTAACAACCCCACGGTTTCCTTGGTATGACCACGATCTACCATTGAAGAGTGGGTTTAAATGTATAGAATTTACATTTAACAACCCCACGGTTTCTTTGGTATGATCAGGACCTACTACCGGAGAGGGTATTTAAATGTATAGAGTTTACATTTACCAACCCCACGGTTTCCTTGGTATGACCACGACCTACCATCGAAGAGGGTGTTTAAATGTTTAGAGTTTACATTTAACAACCCCACGGTTTCTTTGTTATGACCACGACCTACCATCAAAGAGGGTGTTTAAATGTTTAGAGTTTACTTTTAACAATCCCACGGTTTCTGTGGTATGACCACTACCTACCATCGAAGAGGGTTTTTAGATGTATAGAGTTTACATTTAACAACCCCACGGTTTATTTCGTATGACCACGACCTACCATCGAAGAGGGTGTTTAAATGAATAGAGTTTACATTGAACAACCCCACGGTTTCTTTGGTATGACCACGACCTACTACATAAGAGGGTGTTTAAATGTATAGAGTTTACATTTAACAACCCCACGGTTTCTTTGGAATGACCACGACCTACTACCGAAGAGGGTGTTTAAATGTTTAGAGTTTACATTTAACAACCCCACGGTTTCTGTGGTATGACCACGACCTACCATCGAAGAGGGTGTTTAAATGTTTAGAGTTTACATCTAACAACCCCACGGTTTCTTTGGAATGATCACGACCTACCATCGAACAAGGTGTTTAAATGTATAGAGCTTACATTTGACAACCCAACGAATTCTTTGGTATGACCTCGACCTACCATCGCAGAGGATGTTTAAATATATACAGTTTACATTTAACAACCCCACGGTTTCTTTGGTATGACCACGACATACCATCGAAGAGGGTGTTTCAATGTATGGAGTTTGCATTGAACAACCCCACGGTTTCTCTGGTATGATCAAGATATACTATCGAAGAGGGTGTTTAAATGTATAAAGTTTACATTTAACAACCCCACCGTTTCTTTAGTATGACCACGACTTACCAGCAAAGAAGGTGTTTTAATGTTTAGAGTTTACATTTAACAACCCCACGGTTTCTTTGGTATGACCACGACCTACCATCGAAGAGGGTGTTTAAATGTATAGAGTTTATATTTAACAACCCCACGGTTTCCTTGGTATGACCACGACCTACCATTGAAGAGTGGGTTTAAATGTATAGAGTTTACATTTAACAACCCCACGGTTTCTTTGGTATGATCAGGACCTACTACCGAAGAGGGTATTTAAATGTATAGAGCTTACATTTAACAACCCCACGGTTTCTTTGGTATGACCACGACCTACCATCGAAGAGGGTGTATAAATGTATAGAGTTTACATTTAACAACCCCACGGTTTCTTTGGTATGACCACGACCTACCATCAAAGAGGGTGTTTAAATGTTTAGAGTTTACATTTAACAATCCCACGTTTTCTGTGGTATAATCACGACCTACCATCGAAGAGGGTGTTTAAATGTATTGAGTTTACAATTAACAACCCCACGGTTTCTTTGGTATGACCACGACCTACCAACGAAGAGGGTGTTTAAATGTATAGAGTTTACATTGAACAACCCCACGTTTCTTTGGTATGACCATGACCTACTACCGAAGAGGGTGTTTAAATGTATAGAGTTTACATCTAACAACCCAACGGTTTCTTTGGAATGATCACGACCTACCATCGAACAGGGTGTTTAAATGTATAGAGTTTACATTTGACAGCCCAACGAATTCTTTGGTATGACCTCGACCTACCATCTCAGAGGATGTTTAAATATATACAGTTTACATTTAACAACCCCACGGTTTCTTTGGTATGACCACGACATACCATCGAAGAGGGTGTTTCAATGTATGGAGTTTGCATTGAACAACCCCACGGTTTCTCTGGTATGATCAAGATATACTATCGAAGAGGGTGTTTAAATGTATAAAGTTTACATTTAACAACCCCACCGTTTCTTTAGTATGACCACGACTTACCAGCAAAGAAGGTGTTTTAATGTTTAGAGTTTACATTTAACAACCCCACGGTTTCTTTGGTATGACCACGACCTACCATCGAAGAGGGTGTTTAAATGTATAGAGTTTATATTTAACAACCCCACGGTTTCCTTGGTATGACCACGACCTACCATTGAAGAGTGGGTTTAAATGTATAGAGTTTACATTTAACAACCCCACGGTTTCTTTGGTATGATCAGGACCTACTACCGAAGAGGGTATTTAAATGTATAGAGCTTACATTTAACAACCCCACGGTTTCTTTGGTATGACCACGACCTACCATCGAAGAGGGTGTATAAATGTATAGAGTTTACATTTAACAACCCCACGGTTTCTTTGGTATGACCACGACCTACCATCAAAGAGGGTGTTTAAATGTTTAGAGTTTACATTTAACAATCCCACGTTTTCTGTGGTATAATCACGACCTACCATCGAAGAGGGTGTTTAAATGTATTGAGTTTACAATTAACAACCCCACGGTTTCTTTGGTATGACCACGACCTACCAACGAAGAGGGTGTTTAAATGTATAGAGTTTACATTGAACAACCCCACGTTTCTTTGGTATGACCATGACCTACTACCGAAGAGGGTGTTTAAATGTATAGAGTTTACATCTAACAACCCAACGGTTTCTTTGGAATGATCACGACCTACCATCGAACAGGGTGTTTAAATGTATAGAGTTTACATTTGACAGCCCAACGAATTCTTTGGTATGACCTCGACCTACCATCTCAGAGGATGTTTAAATATATACAGTTTACATTTAACAACCCCACGGTTTCTTTGGTATGACCACGACATACCATCGAAGAGGGTGTTTCAATGTATGGAGTTTGCATTGAACAACCCCACGGTTTCTCTGGTATGATCAAGATATACTATCGAAGAGGGTGTTTAAATGTATAAAGTTTACATTTAACAACCCCACCGTTTCTTTAGTATGACCACGACTTACCAGCAAAGAAGGTGTTTTAATGTTTAGAGTTTACATTTAACAACCCCACGGTTTCTTTGGTATGACCACGACCTACCATCGAAGAGGGTGTTTAAATGTATAGAGTTTATATTTAACAACCCCACGGTTTCCTTGGTATGACCACGACCTACCATTGAAGAGTGGGTTTAAATGTATAGAGTTTACATTTAACAACCCCACGGTTTCTTTGGTATGATCAGGACCTACTACCGAAGAGGGTATTCAAATGTATAGAGCTTACATTTAACAACCCCACGGTTTCTTTGGTATGACCACGACCTACCATCGAAGAGGGTGTATAAATGTATAGAGTTTACATTTAACAACCCCACGGTTTCTTTGGTATGACCACGACCTACCATCAAAGAGGGTGTTTAAATGTTTAGAGTTTACATTTAACAATCCCACGTTTTCTGTGGTATAATCACGACCTACCATCGAAGAGGGTGTTTAAATGTATTGAGTTTACAATTAACAACCCCACGGTTTCTTTGGTATGACCACGACCTACCAACGAAGAGGGTGTTTAAATGTATAGAGTTTACATTGAACAACCCCACGTTTCTTTGGTATGACCATGACCTACTACCGAAGAGGGTGTTTAAATGTATAGAGTTTACATTTAACAACCCCACGGTTTCTTTGGAATGACCACGACCTACCATCGAAGAGGGTGTTTAAATGTATAGAGTTTACATCTAACAACCCCACGGTTTCTTTGGAATGATCACGACCTACCATCGAACAGGGTGTTTAAATGTATAGAGTTTACATTTGACAGCCCAACGAATTCTTTGGTATGACCTCGACCTACCATCGCAGAGGATGTTTAAATATATACAGTTTACATTTAACAACCCCACGGTTTCTTTGGTATGACCACGACATACCATCGAAGAGGGTGTTTAAATGTATGGAGTTTGCATTTAACAACCCCACGGTTTCTCTGGTATGATCAAGATATACTATCGAAGAGGGTGTTTAAATGTATAGAGCTTACATTTAACAACCCCACGGTTTCTTTATTATGACCACGACTTACCAGCAAAGAGGGTGTTTAAATGTATAGAGTTTATATTCAACAACCCCACGGTTTCCTTGGTATGACCACGACCTACCATTGAAGAGTGGGCTTAAATGTATAGAGTTTACATTTAACAACCCCACGGTTTCTTTGGTAAGATCAGGACCTACTACCGAAGAGTGTATTTAAATGCATAGAGCTTACATTTAACAACCCCACGGTTTCTTTGGTATGACCACGACCTACCATCGAAGAGGGTGTATAAATGTATAGAGTTTACATTTAACAACCCCACGGTTTCTTTGGTATGACCACGACCTACCATCAAAGAGGGTGTTTAAATGTATAGAGTTTACATTTAACAATCCCACGGTTTCTGTGGTATAATCACGACCTACCATCGAAGAGGGTGTTTAAATGTATAGAGTTTACATTTAACAACCCCACGGTTTCTTTGGTATGACCACGACCTACCATCGAAGAGGTTGTTTAAATTTATAGAGTTTACATTGAACAACCCCACGGTTTCTTTGGTATGACCACGACCTACTACCGAAGAGGGTGTTTAAATGTATAGAGCTTACATTTAACAGCCCCACGGTTTCTTTGGAATGACCACGACCTACCTTCGAAGAGGGTGTTTAAATATATAGAGTTTACATTTAACAACCCAACGGTTTCTTTGGTATGACCACGACCAACCATCAAAGAGGGTGTTTAAATGTATAGAGTTGACATTTAACAACCCCACGTTTCTGTGGTATGACCACGACCTACCATCGAAGAGGGTGTTTAAATGTATAGAGTTTACATTTAACAACCCCACGGTTTCTTTGGTATGACCACGACCTACCATCGAAGAGGGTGTTTAAATATATAGAGATTATATTTAGCAACCCCACGGTTTCTTTGCTCTGACCACGACCTACCATCAAACAGGGTGTTTAAATGTATAGAGTTTACATTTAACAACCCCACGGTTTCTGTGGTATGACCACGACCTACCATCGAAGAGGTTGTTTAAATGTATAGAGTTTACATCTAACAACCAAACGGTTTCTTTGGTATGACCACGACCTACTATCGAAGAGGGTGTTTAAATGTATAGAGTTTATATTTAACAACCCCACGGCTTCCTTGGTATGACCACGACCTACCATTGAAGAGTGGGTTTAAATGTATAGAGTTTACATTTAACAACCCCACGGTTTCTTTGGTATGATCAGGACCTACTACCGAAGAGGGTATTTAAATGTATAGAGCTTACATTTAACAAACCCACGGTTTCTTTGGTATGACCACGACCTACCATCGAAGAGGGTGTATAAATGTATAGAGTTTACATTTAACAACCCCACGGTTTCTTTGGTATGACCACGACCTACCATCGAAGAGGGTGTATAAATGTATAGAGTTTACATTTAACAACCCCACGGTTTCTTTAGTATGACCACGACCTACCATCGAAGACGGTGTATAAATGTATAGAGTTTACATTTAACAACCACACGGTTTCTTTGGTATGACCACGACCTACACTCGAAGAGGGTGTTTAAATGTATAGAGTTTACATTTAACAACCACACGGTTTCTTTGGTATGACCACGACCTACCATCGAAGAGGGTGTTTAAATGCATAGTTTACATTTAACAACCCCACGGTTTCTTTGGTATGACCACGACCTACCTCGAACAGGGTGTTTAAATGTATAGAGCTTACATTTGACAACCCAACGATTTCTTTGGTATGACCTCGACCTACCATCGAAGAGAATGTTTAAATATATACATTTTGCATTTAACAACCCCACGGTTTCTTTGTATGACCACGACATACCATCGAAGAGAGTTTTTTAATGTTTAGAGTTTACATTTAACAACCCCACGGTTTCTTTAGTATGACCACGACCTACCATCGAAGAGGGTGTTTAAATGTATAGAGTTTATATTTAACAACCCCACAGTTTCTTTGGTATGACCAAGACCTACTACCGAAGAGAAGAGGTTGTTTAAATATATAGAGTTTACATTTAACAACCCCACGGTTTCTTTTGTATGACCACGATCTACCATCGAAGAGGTTGTTTAAATGTATAGAGTTTACATTTAACAATCCCACGGTTTCTTTGTAATGACCACGACTACCATCGAAGAGGGTCTTTAAATGTGTAGAACTAATATTTAGAACCCCACGGGTTCTCTGGTATGAGCACGACCTACCATCGAAGAGGGTGTTTAAATGTAGAGTTTATATTTAACAACCCCACGGTTTCCTTGGTATGACCACGACTTACTATCAAAGAGGGTGTTTAAATGTATAGAGTTTACATTTAACAACCCCACGGTTTCTTTGGTATGACCACGACCTACTACCGAAGAGGGTGTTTAAATGTATAGAGTTTACATTTAATAACCCCACGGTTTCTTTGGTATGACCACGACCTACTACCGAAGAGGGTGTTTAAATGTATAGAGTTTACATTTAATAACCCCACGGTTTCTTTGGTATGAACACTACCTACCTCCGAAGAGGGTGTTTAAATGCATAGAGTTTACATTTAACAACCCCACGGTTTCTTTGGTATGACTACGACCTACACTCGAAGATGGTGTTTAAATGTATAGAGTTTACATTTAACAACCCCACGGTTTCCTTTGTATGACTACGACCTACAATCGAAGAGGGTGTTTAAATGTATAGAGTTTACATTTAACAACCCCACGGTTTCTTTGGTATGACCAAGACCTACTACCGAAGAGAAGAGGTTGTTTAAATATATAGAGCTTACATTTAACAACCCCACGGTTTCTTTTGTATGACCACGATCTACCATCGAAGAAGGTGTTTAAATGTATAGAGTTTACATTTAACAATCCCACGGTTTCTTTGTAATGACCACGACCGACCATCGAAGAGGGTGTTTAAATGTGTAGAACTTACATTTAACACCCCTACGGGTTCTTTGGTATGAGCACGACCTACCATCGAAGAGGGTGTTTAAATGTATAGAGTTTACTTTTAACAACCCCACGGTTTCTTTAGTATGACCACGACCGACCATCGAAGAGGGTGTTTAAATGTGTAGAACTTACATTTAACACCCCTACGGGTTCTTTGGTATGAGCACGACCTACCATCGAAGAGGGTGTTTAAATGTATAGAGTTTACATTTAACAACTCCACGGTTTCTTTGGTATGACCACGACCTACCATCGAAGAGGGTGTTTAAATGTATAGAGTTTGCATTTTCAAAGCCCACTGTTTCTCTTTTATTACCACGATATACTATAGAAGAGGGTGTTTTAATGTATAGAGTTTACATTTAACAACCCCACGGTTTGTTTGGTATGACCACGACCTACCATCGAAGGAGGTGTTTAAATGTATAGAGTTTATATTTAACAACCCCACGGTTTCCTTGGTATGACCACGACCTACCATCGAAGAGTGTCTTTAAATGTATAGAGTTTACATTTAGCAACCCCACGGTTTCTCTGGTATCACCACGATATACCATCGAAGAGGGTGTTTAAATGTTTGGAGTTTACATTTAACAACCCCACGGTTTCTCTGGTATGACCACGATGTACCATCGAAGAGGGTGTATAAATGTATAGAGTTTACATTTAACAACCCCACGGTTTCTTTGTAATGACCACGACATACCATCGAAGAGGGTGTTTAAATGTATAGAGTTTACATTTAACAACCCCACGGTTTCTTTGGTATGACTACGACCTACACTCGAAGATGGTGTTTAAATGTATAGAGTTTACATTTAACAACCCCACGGTTTCCTTGGTATGACTACGACCTACAATCGAAGAGGGTGTTTAAATGTATAGAGTTTACATTTAACAACCCCACGGTTTCTTTGGTATGACCACGACCTACCATCGAAGAGGGTGTTTAAATGTATAGTTTAGATTTAACAACCCCACGGTTTCTCTCATATGACCACGATATACCATCGAAGAGGGTGTTTAAATGTATATAGTTTACATTTAACAACCCACCGTTTCTTTTGTATGACAACGACTTACCATCAAAGAGGGTGTTTAAATGTATAGAGTTTACATTTAACAACCCCACGGTTTCTTTGGTATGACCACGAAATACCATCGAAGAGTGTGTTTAAATGTATAGAGTTTACATTTAACAACCCCACGGTTTCTTTAGTATGACCACGACCTACTACCGAAGAGGGTGTTTAAATGTATAGTTTAGATTTAACAACCCCACGGTTTCTCTGATATGACCACGATATACCATCGAAGAGGGTGTTTAAATGTATATAGTTTACATTTAACAACCCACCGTTTCTTTTGTATGACAACGACTTACCATCAAAGAGGGTGTTTAAATGTATAGAGTTTACATTTAACAACCCCACGGTTTCTTTGGTATGACCACGAAATACCATCGAAGAGTGTGTTTAAATGTATAGAGTTTACATTTAACAACCCCACGGTTTCTTTGGTATGACCACGACCTACTACCAAAGAGGGTGTTTAAATGAATAGAGTTTACATTTAACAACCCCACGGTTTCTTTAGTATGACCACGACCTACCATCGAAGAGGGAGTATAAATGTTTAGAGTTTACATTTAACAACCCGACGATTTCTTTGGTATGACCACGACCGACCATCGAAGAGGGTGTTTAAATGTGTAGAACTTACATTTAACACCCCTACGGGTTCTTTGGTATGAGCACGACCTACCGTCGAAGAGGGTGTTTAAATGTATAGAGTTTACATTTAACAACCCCACGGTTTCTTTAGTATGACCACGACCTACCATCGAAGACGGTGTATAAATGTATAGAGTTTACATTTAACAGCCACACGGTTTCTTTGGTATGACTACGACCTACACTCGAAGAGGGTGTTTAAATGTATAGAGTTTACATTTAACAACCACACGGTTTCTTTGGTATGACCACGACCTACCATCGAAGAGGGTGTTTAAATGTATAGTTTACATTTAACAACCCCACGGTTTCTTTGGTATGACCACGACCTACCTCGAACAGGGTGTTTAAATGTATAGAGCTTACATTTGACAACACAACGATTTCTTTGGTATGACCTCGACCTACAATCGAAGAGAATGTTTAAATATATACATTTTGCATTTAACAACTCCACGGTTTCTTTGTATGACCACGACATACCATCGAAGAGAGATTTTTAATGTTTAGAGTTTACATTTAACAACCCCACGGTTTCTTTAGTATGACCACGACCTACCATCGAAGAGGGTGTTTAAATGTATAGAGTTTATATTTAACAACCCCACAGTTTCCTTGGTATGACCAAGACCTACTACCGAAGAGAAGAGGTTGTTTAAATATATAGAGCTTACATTTAACAACCCCACGGTTTCTTTTGTATGACCACGATCTACCATCGAAGAGGGTGTTTAAATGTATAGAGTTTACATTTAACAATCCCACGGTTTCTTTATAATGACCACGACTACCATCGAAGAGGGTCTTTAAATGTGTAGAACTTATATTTAGAATCCCACGGGTTCTTTGGTATGAGCACGACCTACCATCGAAGAGGGTGTTTAAATGTAGAGTTTATATTTAACAACCCCACGGTTTCCTTGGTATGACCACGACTTACTATCAAAGAGGGTGTTTAAATGTATAGAGTTTACATTTAACAACCCCACGGTTTCTTTGGTATGACCACGACCTACTACCGAAGAGGGTGTTTAAATGTATAGAGTTTACATTTAATAACCCCACGGTTTCTTTGGTATGAACACTACCTACCTCCGAAGAGGGTGTTTAAATGCATAGAGTTTACATTTAACAACCCCACGGTTTCTTTGTAATGACTACGACATACCATCGAAGAGGGTGTTTAAATGTATAGAGTTTACATTTAACAACCCCACGGTTTCTTTGGTATGACTATGACCTACACTCGAAGATGGTGTTTAAATGTATAGAGTTTACATTTAACAACCCCACGGTTTCTTTAGTATGACCACGACCTACCATCGAAGACGGTGTATAAATGTATAGAGTTTACATTTAACAACCACACGGTTTCTTTGGTATGACTACGACCTACACTCGAAGAGGGTGTTTAAATGTATAGAGTTTACATTTAACAACCACACGGTTTCTTTGGTATGACCACGACCTACCATCGAAGAGGGTGTTTAAATGTATAGCTTACATTTAACAACCCCACGGTTTCTTTGGTATGACCACGACCTACCTCGAACAGGGTGTTTAAATGTATAGAGCTTACATTTGACAACCCAACGATTTCTTTGGTATGACCTCGACCTACCATCGAAGAGAATTTTTAAATATATACATTTTGCATTTAACAACCCCACGGTTTCTTAGTATGACCACGACATACCATCGAAGAGAGTTTTTTAATGTTTAGAGTTTACATTTAACAACCCCACGGTTTCTTTAGTATGACCACGACCTACCATCGAAGAGGGTGTTTAAATGTATAGAGTTTATATTTAACAACCCCACAGTTTCTTTGGTATGACCAAGACCTACTACCGAAGAGAAGAGGTTGTTTAAATATATAGAGCTTACATTTAACAACCCGACGGTTTCTTTTGTATGACCACGATCTACCATCGAAGAGGGTGTTTAAATGTATAGAGTTTACATTTAACAATCCCACGGTTTCTTTGTAATGACCACGACTACCATCGAAGAGGGTCTTTAAATGTGTAGAACTTATATTTAGAACCCCACGGGTTCTTTGGTATGAGCACAACCTACCATCGAAGAGGGTGTTTAAATGTAGAGTTTATATTTAACAACCCCACGGTTTCCTTGGTATGACCACGACTTACTATCAAAGATGGTGTTTAAATGTATAGAGTTTACATTTAACAACCCCACGGTTTCTTTGGTATGACCACGACCTACTACCGAAGAGGGTGTTTAAATGTATAGAGTTTACATTTAATAACCCCACGGTTTCTTTGGTATGAACACTACCTACCTCCGAAGAGGGTGTTTAAATGCATAGAGTTTACATTTAACAACCCCACGGTTTCTTTGTAATGACCACGACATACCATCGAAGAGGGTGTTTAAATGTATAGAGTTTACATTTAACAACCCCACGGTTTCTTTGGTATGACTACGACCTACACTCGAAGATGGTGTTTAAATGTATAGAGTTTACATTTAACAACCCCACGGTTTCCTTGGTATGACTACGACCTACAATCGAAGAGGGTGTTTAAATGTATAGAGTTTACATTTAGCAACCCCACGGTTTCTTTGGTATGACCACGACCTACCATCGAAGAGGGTGTTTAAATGTATAGTTTAGATTTAACAACCCCACGGTTTCTCTCATATGACCACGATATACCATCGAAGAGGGTGTTTAAATGTATATAGTTTACATTTAACAACCCACCGTTTCTTTTGTATGACAACGACTTACCATCAAAGAGGGTGTTTAAATGTATAGAGTTTACATTTAACAACCCCACGGTTTCTTTGGTATGACCACGAAATACCATCGAAGAGTGTGTTTAAATGTATAGAGTTTACATTTAACAACCCCACGGTTTCCTTAGTATGACCACGACCTACTACCGAAGAGGGTGTTTAAATGTATAGTTTAGATTTAACAACCCCACGGTTTCTCTGATATGACCACGATATACCATCGAAGAGGGTGTTTAAATGTATAGAGTTTACATTTAACAATCCACCGTTTCTTTTGTATGACCACGAAATACCATCGAAGAGTGTGTTTAAATGTATAGAGTTTACATTTAACAACCCCACGGTTTCTTTGGTATGACCACGACCTACTATCAAAGAGGGTGTTTAAATGAATAGAGTTTACATTTAACAACCCCACGGTTTCTTTAGTATGACCACGACCTACCATCGAAGAGGGAGTATAAATGTTTAGAGTTTACATTTAACAACCCGACGATTTCTTTGGTATGACCACGACCGACCATCGAAGAGGGTGTTTAAATGTGTAGAACTTACATTTAACACCCCTACGGGTTCTTTGGTATGAGCACGACCTACCGTCGAAGAGGGTGTTTAAATGTATAGAGTTTACATTTAACAACCCCACGGTTTCTTTGGTATAACCACGACCTACCATCGAAGACGGTGTATAAATGTATAGAGTTTACATTTAACAGCCACACGGTTTCTTTGGTATGACTACGACCTACACTCGAAGAGGGTGTTTAAATGTATAGAGTTTACATTTAACAACCACACGGTTTCTTTGGTATGACCACGACCTACCATCGAAGAGGGTGTTTAAATGTATAGTTTACATTTAACAACCCCACGGTTTCTTTGGTATGACCACGACCTACCTCGAACAGGGTGTTTAAATGTATAGAGCTTACATTTGACAACACAACGATTTCTTTGGTATGACCTCGACCTACCATCGAAGAGAATGTTTAAATATATACATTTTGCATTTAACAACCCCACGGTTTCTTTGTATGACCACGACATACCATCGAAGAGAGATTTTTAATGTTTAGAGTTTACATTTAACAACCCCACGGTTTCTTTAGTATGACCACGACCTACCATCGAAGAGGGTGTTTAAATGTATAGAGTTTATATTTAACAACCCCACAGTTTCCTTGGTATGACCAAGACCTACTACCGAAGAGAAGAGGTTGTTTAAATATATAGAGCTTACATTTAACAACCCCACGGTTTCTTTTGTATGACCACGATCTACCATCGAAGAGGGTGGTTAAATGTATAGAGTTTACATTTAACAATCCCACGGTTTCTTTGTAATGACCACGACTACCATCGAAGAGGGTCTTTAAATGTGTAGAACTTATATTTAGAATCGCACGGGTTCTTTGGTATGAGCACGACCTACCATCGAAGAGGGTGTTTAAATGTAGAGTTTATATTTAACAACCCCACGGTTTCCTTGGTATGACCACGACTTACTATCAAAGAGGGTGTTTAAATGTATAGAGTTTACATTTAACAACCCCACGGTTTCTTTGGTATGACCACGACCTACTACCGAAGAGGGTGTTTAAATGTATAGAGTTTACATTTAACAACCCCACGGTTTCCTTGGTATGACTACGACCTACAATCGAAGAGGGTGTTTAAATGTATAGAGTTTACATTTAGCAACCCCACGGTTTCTTTGGTATGACCACGACCTACCATCGAAGAGGGTGTTTAAATGTATAGTTTAGATTTAACAACCCCACGGTTTCTCTCATATGACCACGATATACCATCGAAGAGGGTGTTTAAATGTATATAGTTTACATTTAACAACCCACCGTTTCTTTTGTATGACAACGACTTACCATCAAAGAGGGTGTTTAAATGTATAGAGTTTACATTTAACAACCCCACGGTTTCTTTGGTATGACCACGAAATACCATCGAAGAGTGTGTTTAAATGTATAGAGTTTACATTTAACAACCCCACGGTTTCCTTAGTATGACCACGACCTACTACCGAAGAGGGTGTTTAAATGTATAGTTTAGATTTAACAACCCCACGGTTTCTCTGATATGACCACGATATACCATCGAAGAGGGTGTTTAAATGTATAGAGTTTACATTTAACAATCCACCGTTTCTTTTGTATGACCACGAAATACCATCGAAGAGTGTGTTTAAATGTATAGAGTTTACATTTAACAACCCCACGGTTTCTTTGGTATGACCACGACCTACTATCAAAGAGGGTGTTTAAATGAATAGAGTTTACATTTAACAACCCCACGGTTTCTTTAGTATGACCACGACCTACCATCGAAGAGGGAGTATAAATGTTTAGAGTTTACATTTAACAACCCGACGATTTCTTTGGTATGACCACGACCGACCATCGAAGAGGGTGTTTAAATGTGTAGAACTTACATTTAACACCCCTACGGGTTCTTTGGTATGAGCACGACCTACCGTCGAAGAGGGTGTTTAAATGTATAGAGTTTACATTTAACAACCCCACGGTTTCTTTGGTATAACCACGACCTACCATCGAAGACGGTGTATAAATGTATAGAGTTTACATTTAACAGCCACACGGTTTCTTTGGTATGACTACGACCTACACTCGAAGAGGGTGTTTAAATGTATAGAGTTTACATTTAACAACCACACGGTTTCTTTGGTATGACCACGACCTACCATCGAAGAGGGTGTTTAAATGTATAGTTTACATTTAACAACCCCACGGTTTCTTTGGTATGACCACGACCTACCTCGAACAGGGTGTTTAAATGTATAGAGCTTACATTTGACAACACAACGATTTCTTTGGTATGACCTCGACCTACCATCGAAGAGAATGTTTAAATATATACATTTTGCATTTAACAACCCCACGGTTTCTTTGTATGACCACGACATACCATCGAAGAGAGATTTTTAATATTTAGAGTTTACATTTAACAACCCCACGGTTTCTTTAGTATGACCACGACCTACCATCGAAGAGGGTGTTTAAATGTATAGAGTTTATATTTAACAACCCCACAGTTTCCTTGGTATGACCAAGACCTACTACCGAAGAGAAGAGGTTGTTTAAATATATAGAGCTTACATTTAACAACCCCACGGTTTCTTTTGTATGACCACGATCTACCATCGAAGAGGGTGGTTAAATGTATAGAGTTTACATTTAACAATCCCACGGTTTCTTTGTAATGACCACGACTACCATCGAAGAGGGTCTTTAAATGTGTAGAACTTATATTTAGAATCGCACGGGTTCTTTGGTATGAGCACGACCTACCATCGAAGAGGGTGTTTAAATGTAGAGTTTATATTTAACAACCCCACGGTTTCCTTGGTATGACCACGACTTACTATCAAAGAGGGTGTTTAAATGTATAGAGTTTACATTTAACAACCCCACGGTTTCTTTGGTATGACCACGACCTACTACCGAAGAGGGTGTTTAAATGTATAGAGTTTACATTTAATAACCCCACGGTTTCTTTGGTATGACCACGACCTACTACCGAAGAGGGTGTTTAAATGTATAGAGTTTACATTTAATAACCCCACGGTTTCTTTGGTATGAACACTACCTACCTCCGAAGAGGGTGTTTAAATGCATAGAGTTTACATTTAACAACCCCACGGTTTCTTTGTAATGACTACGACATACCATCGAAGAGGGTGTTTAAATGTATAGAGTTTACATTTAACAACCCCACGGTGTCTTTGGTATGACTACGACCTACACTCGAAGATGGTGTTTAAATGTATAGAGTTTACATTTAACAACCCCACGGTTTCCTTGGTATGACTACGACCTACAATCGAAGAGGGTGTTTAAATGTATAGAGTTTACATTTAACAACCCCACGGTTTCTTTGGTATGACCACGACCTACCATCGAAGAGGGTGTTTAAATGTATAGTTTAGATTTAACAACCCCACGGTTTCTCTGATATGACCACGATATACCATCGAAGAGGGTGTTTAAATGTATATAGTTTACATTTAACAACCCACCGTTTCTTTTGTATGACAACGACTTACCATCAAAGAGGGTGTTTAAATGTATAGAGTTTACATTTAACAACCCCACGGTTTCTTTGGTATGACCACGAAATACCATTGAAGAGTGTGTTTAAATGTATAGAGTTTACATTTAACAACCCCACGGTTTCTTTAGTATGACCACGACCTACTACCGAAGAGGGTGTTTAAATGAATAGAGTTTACATTTAACAACCCTACGGTTTCTTTAGTATGACCACGACCTACCATCGAAGAGGGAGTATAAATGTTTAGAGTTTATATTTAACAACCCGACGATTTCTTTGGTATGACCACGACCGACCATCGAAGAGGGTGTTTAAATGTGTAGAACTTACATTTATCACCCTCACGGGTTCTTTGGTATGAGCACGACCTACCATCGAAGAGGGTGTTTAAATGTATAGAGTTTACATTTAACAACCCCACGGTTTCTTTAGTATGACCACGACCTACCATCGAAGACGGTGTATAAATGTATAGAGTTTACATTTAACAACCACACGGTTTCCTTGGTATGACTACGACCTACACTCGAAGAGGATGTTTAAATGTATAGTTTACATTTAACAACCCCACGGTTTCTCTGGTATGACCACGACCTACCATCGAAGAGGGTGTTAAAATGTATAGAGTTTACATTTAACAACCCCACCGTTTCTTTAGTATGACCACGACCGACCATCGAAGAGGGTGTTTAAATGTGTAGAACTTACATTTAACAACCCCACGGGTTCTTTGGTATGAGCACGACCTACCATCGAAGAGGGTGTTTAAATGTAGAGTTTACATTTAACAACCCCACGGTTTCCTTGGTATGACCACGACTTACTATCAAAGAGGGTGTTTAAATGTATAGAGTTTACATTTAACAACCCCACGGTTTCTTTGGTATGACCACGACCTACTACCGAAGAGGGTGTTTAAATGTATAGAGTTTACATTTAATAACCCCACGGTTTCTTTGGTATGACCACGACCTACCATCGACGAGGGTGTTTAAATGTATAGTTTAGATTTAACAACCCCACGGTTTCTCTGATATGACCACGATATACCATCGAAGAGGGTGTTTAAATGTATAGAGTTTACATTTAACAATCCACCATTTCTTTTGTATGACAACGACTTACCATCAAAGAGGGTGTTTAAATGCATAGAGTTTACATTTAACAACCCCACGGTTTCTTTGGTATGACCACGAAATACCATCGAAGAGTGTGTTTAAATGTATAGAGTTTACATTTAACAACCCCACGGTTTCTTTGGTATGACCACGACCTACTACCAAAGAGGGTGTTTAAATGAATAGAGTTTACATTTAACAACCCCACGGTTTCTTTAGTATGACCACGACCTACCATCGAAGAGGGAGTATAAATGTTTAGAGTTTACATTTAACAACCCCACGGTTTCTTTGGTATGACCACGACCTACTACCGAAGAGGGTGTTTAAATGTATAGAGTTTACATTTAATAACCCCATGGTTTCTTTGGTATGACCACGACCTACTACCGAAGAGGGTGTTTAAATGTATAGAGTTTACATTTAATAACCCCACGGTTTCTTTGGTATGAACACTACCTACCTCCGAAGAGGGTGTTTAAATGCATAGAGTTTACATTTAAAAACCCCACGGTTTCTTTGTAATGACTACGACATACCATCGAAGAGGGTGTTTAAATGTATAGAGTTTACATTTAACAACCCCACGGTTTCTTTGGTATGACTACGACCTACACTCGAAGATGGTGTTTAAATGTATAGAGTTTACATTTAACAACCCCACGGTTTCCTTGGTATGACTACGACCTACAATCGAAGAGGGTGTTTAAATGTATAGAGTTTACATTTAACAACCCCACGGTTTCTTTGGTATGACCACGACCTACCATCGAAGAGGGTGTTTAAATGTATAGTTTAGATTTAACAACCCCACGGTTTCTCTCATATGACCACGATATACCATCGAAGAGGGTGTTTAAATGTATATAGTTTACATTTAACATCCCACCGTTTCTTTTGTATGACAACGACTTACCATCAAAGAGGGTGTTTAAATGTATAGAGTTTACATTTAACAACCCCTCGGTTTCTTTGGTATGACCACGAAATACCATCGAAGAGTGTGTTTAAATGTATAGAGTTTACATTTAACAACCCCACGGTTTCTTTAGTATGACCACGACCTACTACCGAAGAGGGTGTTTAAATGAATAGAGTTTACATTTAACAACCCTACGGTTTCTTTAGTATGACCACGACCTACCATCGAAGAGGGAGTATAAATGTTTAGAGTTTATATTTAACAACCCGACGATTTCTTTGGTATGACCACGACCGACCATCGAAGAGGGTGTTTAAATGTGTAGAACTTACATTTAACACCCTCACGGGTTCTTTGGTATGAGCACGACCTACCATCGAAGAGGGTGTTTAAATGTATAGAGTTTACATTTAACAATCCCACGGTTTCTTTAGTATGACCACGACCTACCATCGAAGACGGTGTATAAATGTATAGAGTTTACATTTAACAACCACACGGTTTCCTTGGTATGACTACGACCTACACTCGAAGAGGATGTTTAAATGTATAGTTTACATTTAACAACCCCACCGTTTCTTTAGTATGACCACGACCTACCATCGAAGAGGGTGTATAAATGTTTAGAGTTTACATTTAACAGCCTAACGATTTCTTTGGTATGACCACGACCGACCATCGAAGAGGGTGTTTAAATGTGTAGAACTTACATTTAACAACCCCACGGGTTCTTTGGTATGAGCACGACCTACCATCGAAGAGGGTGTTTAAATGTATAGAGTTTACATTTAACAACCCCACAGTTTCTTTAGTATGACCACGATCTACCATCGAAGACGGTGTATAAATGTATAGAGTTTACATTTAACAACCCGACGATTTCTTTGGTATGACCACGACCGACCATCGAAGAGGATGTTTAAATGTATAGAGTTTACATTTAACAACCCCACGTGTTCTTTGGTATGAGCTCGACCTACAATCGAAGAGGGTGTTTAAATGTATAGAATTTGCATTTAACAACCCCACCGTTTCTTTAGTATGTCCACGACTTACCATCAAAGAGGGTGCTTAAATGTATAGATTTTACATTTAACAACCCCACGGTTTCTTTGGTAAGACCACGAAATACCATCGAAGAGTGTGTTTTAATGTATAGAGTTTACATTCAACAACCCCACGGTTTCTTTGGTATGACCACGACCTACTACCGAAGAGGGTGTTTAAATGTATAGAGTTTACATTTAACAACCCCACGGGTTCTTTGGTATGAGCTCGACCTACCATCGAAGAGGGTGTTTAAATGTATAGAGTTTACATTTAACAACCCCACGGTTTCTTTAGTATGACCACGACCTACTATCGAAGATGGTGTATAAATGTATAGAGATTACATTTAACAACCCGACGATTTCTTTGGTATGACCACGACCGACCATCGAAGAGGGTGTTTAAATGTATAGAGTTTACATTTAACAACCCCACGGTTTCTTTAGTATGATCACGACCTACCATCGAAGAGGATGTTTAAATATATACATTTTACATTTAACAACCCCACGTTTCTTTGGTATGACCACGACATACCATCGAAGAGAATTTTTTAATGTATAGAGTTTATATTTAACAACCCCACGGTTTCTTTGGTATGACCACGACCTACCATCGAAGAGGGTGTTTAAATGTATAGAGTTTGCATTTAACAACCCCACGGTTTCTTTAGTATGACCACGACCTACTACCGAAGAGGGTGTTTAAATGAATAGAGTTTACATTTAACAACCCTACGGTTTCTTTAGTATGACCACGACCTACCATCGAAGAGGGAGTATAAATGTTTAGAGTTTATATTTAACAACCCGACGATTTCTTTGGTATGACCACGACCGACCATCGAAGAGGGTGTTTAAATGTGTAGAACTTACATTTAATATCCTCACGGGTTCTTTCGTATGAGCACGACCTACCATCGAAGAGGGTGTTTAAATGTATAGAGTTTACATTTAACAACCCCACGGTTTCTTTAGTATGACCACGACCTACCATCGAAGACGGTGTATAAATGTATAGAGTTTACATTTAACAACCACACGGTTTCCTTGGTATGACTACGACCTACACTCCAAGAGGATGTTTAAATGTATAGTTTACATTTAACAACCCCACGGTTTCTCTGGTATGACCACGACCTACCATCGAAGAGGGTGTTAAAATGTATAGAGTTTACATTTAACAACCCCACCGTTTCTTTAGTATGACCACGACCTACCATCGAAGAGGGTGTATAAATGTTTAGAGCTTACATTTAACAGCCTAACGATTTCTTTGGTATGACCACGACCGACCATCGAAGAGGGTGTTTAAATGTGTAGAACTTACATTTAACAACCCCACGGGTTCTTTGGTATGAGCACGACCTACCATCGAAGAGGGTGTTTAAATGTATAGAGTTTACATTTAACAACCCCACAGTTTCTTTAGTATGACCACGATCTACCATCGAAGACGGTGTATAAATGTATAGAGTTTACATTTCACAACCCGACGATTTCTTTGGTATGACCACGACCGACCATCGAAGAGGATGTTTAAATGTATAGAGTTTACATTTAACAACCCCACGTGTTCTTTGGTATGAGCTCGACCTACAATCGAAGAGGGTGTTTAAATGTATAGAGTTTACATTTAACAACCCCACCGTTTCTTTAGTATGTCCACGACTTACCATCAAAGAGGGTGTTTAAATGTATAGATTTTACATTTAACAACCCCACGGTTTCTTTGGTAAGACCACGAAATACCATCGAAGAGTGTGTTTTAATGTATAGAGTTTACATTCAACAACCCCACGGTTTCTTTGGTATGACCACGACCTACTACCGAAGAGGGTGTTTAAATGTATAGAGTTTACATTTAACAACCCCACGGGTTCTTTGGTATGAGCACGACCTACCATCGAAGAGGGTGTTTAAATGTATAGAGTTTACATTTAAAAACCCCACGGTTTCTTTAGTATGACCACGACCTACTATCGAAGACGGTGTATACATGTATAGAGATTACATTTAACAACCCGACGATTTCTTTGGTATGACCACGACCGACCATCGAAGAGGGTGTTTAAATGTATAGAGTTTACATTTAACAACCCCACGGTTTCTTTAGTATGATCACGACCTACCATCGAAGAGGATGTTTAAATATATACATTTTACATTTAACAACCCCACGTTTCTTTGGTATGACCACGACATACCATCGAAGAGAATTTTTTAATGTATAGAGTTTATATTTAACAACCCCACGGTTTCTTTAGTATGACCACGACCTACCATCGAAGAGGGTGTTTAAATGTATAGAGTTTGCATTTAACAACCCCACGGTTTCTCTGGTATGACCACGATATACCATCGAAGAGGGTGTTTAAATGTATAGAGTTTACATTTAACAATCCCACGGTTTCTTTAGTATGACCACGACTTCCCAACAAAGAAGGTGTTTTAATGTTTAGAGTTTACATTTAACAACCCCACGGTTTCTCTGGTATGACCACGACCTACCATCGAAGAGGGTGTTTAAATGTATAGAGTTTATATTTAACTACCCCACGGTTTCCTTGATATGACCACGACCTACCATCGAAGAGTGTGTTTAAATGTATAGAGTTTACATTTAACAACCCCACGGTTTCCTTGGTATGACCACGACCTACTACGGAAGAGGGTGTTTAAATGTATAGAGTTTACATTTAACAACCCCACGGTTTCTTTGGTATGACCATGACCTTCCATCAAAGACGGTGTTTAAATGTATAGATTTTACATTTAACAAGCCCACGCTTTCTTTGGTATGACCACGACCTACCATCGAAGAGGGTGTTTAAATTATAGAGTTTACATTTAACAACCCCACGGTTTCGTTGGTATGACCACGACCTACCATCAAAGAGGGTGTTTAAATGTATAGAGTTTACATTGAACATCCCCACGGTTTCTTTGGTATGACCATGACCTACTACCGAAGAGGGTGTTTAAATGAATAGAGTTTACATTTAACAACCCCACGGTTTCTGCGGTATGACCACGACCTACCATCGAAGAGGTTGTTTAAATGTATAGAGTTTACATTTAACAACCCCACGGTTTCTTTGGTATGACCACGACCTACCATCAAACAGGGTGTTTAAATGTATAGAGTTTACATTTAACAACCCCACGGTTTCTGTGGTATGACCACGACCTACCATCGAAGAGGTTGTTTAAATGTATAGAGTTTACATTTAACAACCCCACGGTTTCTTTGGAATGATCACGACCTACCATCGAACAGGGTGTTTGAATGTATAGAGTTTACATTTGACAACCCAGCGAATTCTTTGGTATGACCTCGACCTACCATCGCAGAGGATGTTTAAATATATACAGTTTACATTTAACAACCCCACGGTTTCTTTGGAATGACCACGACATACCATCGAAGAGGGTGTTTAAATGTATGGAGTTTGCATTTAACAACCCCACGGTTTCTCTGGTATGATGACGATATACTATCGAAGAGGGTGTTTAAATGTATAGAGCTTACATTTAACAACCCCACGGTTTCTTTATTATGACCACGACTTACCAGCAAAGAAGGTGTTTAAATGTTTAGAGTTTACATTTAACAACCCCACGGTTTCTTTGGTATGACCACGACCTACCATCGAAGAGGATGTTTAAATGTATAGAGTTTATATTTAACAACCCCACGGTTTCCTTGGTATGACCACGACCTACCATTGAAGAGTGTGTTTAAATGTATAGAGTTTATATTAAAAACCCCACGGTTTCTTTGGCATGATCACGACCTACTACCGAAGAGGGTATTTAAATGTATAGAGTTTATATTTAACAAACCCACGGTTTCTTTGGTATGACCACGACCTACCATTGAAGAGTGTGTTTAAATGTATAGAGTTTACATTTAACAATCCCACGGTTTCTTTAGTATGACCACGACTTCCCAATAAAGAAGGTGTTTTAATGTTTAAAGTTTACATTTAACAACCCCACGGTTTCTCTGGTATGACCACGACCTACCATCGAAGAGGGTGTTTAAATGTATAGAGTTTATATTTAACTACCCCACGGTTTCCTTGATATGACCACGACCTACTACCGAAGAGGGTGTTTAAATGTATAGAGTTTACATTTAACAACCCCACGGTTTCTTTAGTATGACCACGACCTACCATCAAAGAGGGTGTATAAATGTTTAGAGTTTACATCTAACAACCCCACGGTTTCTTTGGTATGACCATGACCTTCCATCAAAGACGGTGTTTAAATGTATAGATTTTACATTTAACAATCCCACGCTTTCTTTGGTATGACCACGACCTACCATCGAAGAGGGTGTTTAAATTATAGAGTTTACATTTAACAACCCCAGTGTTTCGTTGGTATGACCACGACCTACCATCAAAGAGGGTGTTTAAATGTATAGAGTTTACATTGAACAACCCCACGGTTTCTTTGGTATGACCATGACCTACTACCGAAGAGGGTGTTTAAATGAATAGAGTTTACATTTAACAGCCCCGTGGTTTCTTTGGTATAACCACGACCTACCATCGAAGAGGGTGTTTAAATGTATAGAGTTTACATTTAACAACCCCACGGTTTCTTTGGTATGACCACGACCTACCATCAAACAGGGTGTTTAAATGTATAGAGTTTACATTTTACAACCCCACGGTTTCTGTGGTATGACCACGACCTACCATCGAAGAGGTTGTTTAAATGTATAGAGTTTACATCTAACAACCCCACGGTTTCATTGGAATGATCACGACCTACCATCGAACAGGGTGTTTGAATGTATAGAGTTTACATTTGACAACCCAACGAATTCTTTGGTATGACCTCGACCTACCATCGCAGAGGATGTTTAAATATATAAAGTTTACATTTAACAACCGCACGGTTTCTTTGGTATGACCACGACCTACCATCGAAGAAGATGTTTAAATGTATAGAGTTTATATTTAACAACCCCACGGTTTCCTTGGTATGACCACGACCTACCATTGAAGAGTGTGTTTAAATGTATAAAGTTTACATTTAACAACCCCACGGTTTCTTTGGTATGATCATGACCTACTACCGAAGAGGGTATTTAAATGTATAGAGTTTATATTTAACAACCCCGCGGTTTCCTTGGTATGACCACGACCTACCATTGAAGAGTGTGTTTAAATGTATAGAGTTTACATTTAACAATCCCACGGTTTCTTTAGTATGACCACGACTTCCCAACAAAGAAGGTGTTTTAATGTTTAGAGTTTACATTTAACAACCCCACGGTTTCTCTGGTATGACCACAACCTACCATCGAAGAGGGTGTTTAAATGTATAGAGTTTATATTTAACTACCCCACGGTTTCTTTTGTATGACCACGACCTACCATCGAAGAGGGTGTTTAAATGTATAGAGTTTGCATTTAACAACCCCACGGTTTCTCTGGTTTGACCACGATATACCATCGAAGAGGGTGTTTAAATGTATAGAGTTTACATTTAACAATCCCACGGTTTCTTTAGTATGACCACGACTTCCCAACAAAGAAGGTGTTTTAATGTATAGAGTTTACATTTAACAACCCCACGGTTTCTCTGGTATGACCACGACCTACCATCGAAGAGGGTGTTTAAATGTATAGAGTTTATATTTAACTACCCCACGGTTTCCTTGATATGACTACGACCTACCATCGAAGAGTGTGTTTAAATGTATAGAGTTTACATTTAACAACCCCACGGTTTCTTTGGTATGACCACGACCTACTACCGAAGAGGGTGTTTAAATGTATAGAGTTTATATTTAACAACCCCACGGTTTCTTTCGTATGACCACGACCTACCATCGAAGAGGGTGTATTAATGTTTAGAGTTTACATCTAACAACCCCACGGTTTCTTTGGTATGACCATGACCTTCCATCAAAGACGGTGTTTAAATGTATAGATTTTACATTGAACAATCCCACGCTTTCTTTGGTATGACCACGACCTACCATCGAAGAGGGTGTTTAAATTATAGAATTTACATTTAACAACCCCACGGTTTCGTTGGTATGACCACGACCTACCATCAAAGAGGGTGTTTAAATGTATAGAGTTTATATTGAACAACCCCACGGTTTCTTTGGTATGACCATGACCTACTACCGAAGAGGGTGTTTAAATGAATAGAGTTTACATTTAACAACCCCACGGTTTCGTTGGTATGACCACGACCTACCATCAAAGAGGGTGTTTAAATGTATAGAGTTTATATTGAACAACCCCACGGTTTCTTTGGTATGACAATGACCTACCATCGAAGAGGGTGTTTAAATGTATAGAGTTTACATTTAACAACCCCACGGTTTCTTTGGTATGACCACGACCTACCATCAAACAGGGTGTTTAAATGTATAGAGTTTACATTTAACAACCCCACGGTTTATGTGGTATGACCACGACCTACCATCGAAGAGGGTGTTTAAATGTGTAGAACTTACATTTAACACCCTCACGGGTTCTTTGGTATGAGCACGACCTACCATCGAAGAGGGTGTTTAAATGTATAGAGTTTACATTTAACAACCCCACGGTTTCTTTAGTATGACCACGACCTACCATCGAAGACGGTGTATAAATGTATAGAGTTTACATTTAACAACCACACGGTTTCCTTGGTATGACTACGACCTACACTCGAAGAGGATGTTTAAATGTATAGTTTACATTTAACAACCCCACGGTTTCTCTGGTATGACCACGACCTACCATCGAAGAGGGTGTTAAAATGCATAGAGTTTACATTTAACAACCCCGCCGTTTCTTTAGTATGACCACGACCTACCATCGAAGAGGGTGTATAAATGTTTAGAGTTTACATTTAACAGCCTAACGATTTCTTTGGTATGATCACGACCGACCATCGAAGAGGGTGTTTAAATGTGTAGAACTTACATTTAACAACCCCACGGGTTCTTTGGTATGAGCACGATCTACCATCGAAGACGGTGTATAAATGTATAGAGTTTACATTTAACAACCCGACGATTTCTTTGGTATGACCACGACCGACCATCGAAGAGGATGTTTAAATGTATAGAGTTTATATTGAACAACCCCACGGTTTCTTTGGTATGACCATGACCTACTACCGAAGAGGGTGTTTAAATGAATAGAGTTTACATTTAACAACCCCACGGTTTCGTTGGTATGACCACGACCTACCATCAAAGAGGGTGTTTAAATGTATAGAGTTTATATTGAACAACCCCACGGTTTCTTTGGTATGACAATGACCTACCATCGAAGAGGGTGTTTAAATGTATAGAGTTTACATTTAACAACCCCACGGTTTCTTTGGTATGACCACGACCTACCATCAAACAGGGTGTTTAAATGTATAGAGTTTACATTTAACAACCCCACGGTTTATGTGGTATGACCACGACCTACCATCGAAGAGGGTGTTTAAATGTGTAGAACTTACATTTAACACCCTCATGGGTTCTTTGGTATGAGCACGACCTACCATCGAAGAGGGTGTTTAAATGTATAGAGTTTACATTTAACAACCCCACGGTTTCTTTAGTATGACCACGACCTACCATCGAAGACGGTGTATAAATGTATAGAGTTTACATTTAACAACCACACGGTTTCCTTGGTATGACTACGACCTACAATCGAAGAGGATGTTTAAATGTATAGTTTACATTTAACAACCCCACGGTTTCTCTGGTATGACCACGACCTACCATCGAAGAGGGTGTTAAAATGTATAGAGTTTACATTTAACAACCCCACCGTTTCTTTAGTATGACCACGACCTACCATCGAAGAGGGTGTATAAATGTTCAGAGTTTACATTTAACAGCCTAACGATTTCTTTGGTATGATCACGACCGACCATCGAAGAGGGTGTTTAAATGTGTAGAACTTACATTTAACAACCCCACGGGTTCTTTGGTATGAGCACGATCTACCATCGAAGATGGTGTATAAATGTATAGAGTTTACATTTAACAACCCGACGATTTCTTTGGTATGACCACGACCGACCATCGAAGAGGATGTTTAAATGTATAGAGTTTACATTTAACAACCCCACGTGTTCTTTGGTATGAGCTCGACCTACAATCGAAGAGGGTGTTTAAATGTATAGAGTTTACATTTAACAACCCCACCGTTTCTTTAGTATGTCCACGACTTACCATCAAAGAGGGTGTTTAAATGTATAGATTTTACATTTAACAACCCCACGGTTTCTTTGGTAAGACCACGAAATACCATCGAAGAGTGTGTTTCAATGTATAGAGTTTACATTCAACAACCCCACGGTTTCTTTGGTATGACCACGACCTACTACCGAAGAGGGTGTTTAAATGTATAGAGTTTACATTTAACAACCCCACGGGTTCTTTGGTATGAGCACGACCTACCATCGAAGAGGGTGCTTAAATGTATAGAGTTTACATTTAACAACCCCACGGTTTCTTTAGTATGACCACGACCTACTATCGAAGACGGTGTATTAATGTATAGAGATTACATTTAACAACCCGACGATTTCTTTGGTATGACCACGACCGACCATCGAAGAGGGTGTTTAAATGTATAGAGTTTACATTTAACAACCCCACGGTTTCTTTAGTATGATCACGACCTACCAACGAAGAGGATGTTTAAATATATACATTTTACATTTAACAACCCCACGTTTCTTTGGTATGACCACGACATACCATCGAAGAGAATTTTTTAATGTATAGAGTTTATATTTAACAACCCCACGGTTTCCTTGGTATGACCACGACCTACCATCGAAGAGGGTGTTTAAATGTATAGAGTTTGCATTTAACAACCCCACGGTTTCTTTAGTATGACCACGACCTACTACCGAAGAGGGTGTTTAAATGAATAGAGTTAACATTTAACAACCCTACGGTTTCTTTAGTATGACCACGACCTACCATCGAAAAGGGAGTATAAATGTTTAGAGTTTATATTTAACAACCCGACGATTTCTTTGGTATGACCACGACCGACCATCGAAGAGGGTGTTTAAATGTATAGAGTTTACATTTAACAACCCCACGGTTTCTTTAGTATGACCACGACCTACCATCGAAGACGGTGTATAAATGTATAGAGTTTACATTTAACAACCACACGGTTTCCTTGGTATGACTACGACCTACACTCGAAGAGGATGTTTAAATGTATAGTTTACATTTAACAACCCCACGGTTTCTCTGGTATGACCACGACCTACCATCGAAGAGGGTGTTAAAATGTATAGAGTTTACATTTAACAACCCCACCGTTTCTTTAGTATGACCACGACCTACCATCGAAGAGGGTGTATAAATGTTTAGAGTTTACATTTAACAGCCTAACGATTTCTTTGGTATGACCACGACCGACCATCGAAGAGGGTGTTTAAATGTGTAGAACTTACATTTAACAACCCCACGGGTTCTTTGGTATGAGCACGACCTACCATCGAAGAGGGTGTTTAAATGTATAGAGTTTACATTTAACAACCCCACAGTTTCTTTAGTATGACCACGATCTACCATCGAAGACGGTGTATAAATGTATAGAGTTTACATTTAACAACCCGACGATTTCTTTGGTATGACCACGACCGACCATCGAAGAGGATGTTTAAATGTATAGAGTTTACATTTAACAACCCCACGTGTTCTTTGGTATGAGCTCGACCTACAATCGAAGAGGGTGTTTAAATGTATAGAGTTTACATTTAACAACCCCACCGTTTCTTTAGTATGTCCACGACTTACCATCAAAGAGGGTGTTTAAATGTATAGATTTTACATTTAACAACCCCACGGTTTCTTTGGTAAGACCACGAAATACCATCGAAGAGTGTGTTTTAATGTATAGAGTTTACATTCAACAACCCCACGGTTTCTTTGGTATGACCACGACCTACTACCGAAGAGGGTGTTTAAATGTATAGAGTTTACATTTAACAACCCCACGGGTTCTTTGGTATGAGCACGACCTACCATCGAAGAGGGTGTTTAAATGTATAGAGTTTACATTTAACAACCCCACGGTTTCTTTAGTATGACCACGACCTACTATCGAAGATGGTGTATAAATGTATAGAGATTACATTTAACAACCCGACGATTTCTTTGGTATGACCACGACCGGCCATCGAAGAGGGTTTTTAAATGTATAGAGTTTACATTTAACAACCCCACGGTTTCTTTAGTATGATCACGACCTACCATCGAAGAGGATGTTTAAATATATACATTTTACATTTAACAACCCCACGTTTCTTTGGTATGACCACGACATACCATCGAAGAGAATTTTTTAATGTATAGAGTTTATATTTAACAACCCCACGGTTTCTTTGGTATGACCACGACCTACCATCGAAGAGGGTGTTTAAATGTATAGAGTTTGCATTTAACAACCCCACGGTTTCTCTGGTATGACCACGATATACCATCGAAGAGGGTGTTTAAATGTATAGAGTTTATATTTAACAATCCCACGGTTTCTTTAGTATGACCACGACTTCCCAACAAAGAAGGTGTTTTAATGTTTAGAGTTTACATTTAACAACCCCACGGTTTCTCTGGTATGACCACGACCTACCATCGAAGAGGGTGTTTAAATGTATAGAGTTTATATTTAACTACCCCACGGTTTCCTTGATATGACCACGACCTACCATCGAAGAGTGTGTTTAAATGTATAGAGTTTACATTTAACAACCCCACGGTTTCTTTAGTATGACCACGACCTACTACCGAAGAGGGTGTTTAAATGTATAGAGTTTACATTTAACAACCCCACGGTTTCTTTGGTATGACCATGACCTTCCATCAAAGACGGTGTTTAAATGTATAGATTTTACATTTAACAATCCCACGCTTTCTTTGGTATGACCACGACCTACCATCGAAGAGGGTGTTTAAATTATAGAGTTTACATTTAACAACCCCACGGTTTCGTTGGTATGACCACGACCTACCATCAAAGAGGGTGTTTAAATGTATAGAGTTTACATTGAACATCCCCACGGTTTCTTTGGTATGACCATGACCTACTACCGAAGAGGGTGTTTAAATGAATAGAGTTTACATTTAACAACCCCACGGTTTCTGTGGTATGACCACGACCTACCATCGAAGAGGTTGTTTAAATGTATAGAGTTTACATTTAACAACCCCACGGTTTCTTTGGTATGACCACGACCTACCATCAAACAGGGTGTTTAAATGTATAGAGTTTACATTTAACAACCCCACGGTTTCTGTGGTATGACCACGACCTACCATCGAAGAGGTTGTTTAAATGTATAGAGTTTACATTTAACAACCCCACGGTTTCTTTGGAATGATCACGACCTACCATCGAACAGGGTGTTTGAATGTATAGAGTTTACATTTGACAACCCAACGAATTCTTTGGTATGACCTCGACCTACCATCGCAGAGGATGTTTAAATATATACAGTTTACATTTAACAACCCCACGGTTTCTTTGGTATGACCACGACATACCATCGAAGAGGGTGTTTAAATGTATGGAGTTTGCATTTAACAACCCCACGGTTTCTCTGGTATGATGACGATATACTATCGAAGAGGGTGTTTAAATGTATAGAGCTTACATTTAACAACCCCACGGTTTCTTTATTATGACCACGACTTACCAGCAAAGAAGGTGTTTAAATGTTTAGAGTTTACATTTAACAACCCCACGGTTTCTTTGGTATGACCACGACCTACCATCGAAGAGGATGTTTAAATGTATAGAGTTTATATTTAACAACCCCACGGTTTCCTTGGTATGACCACGACCTACCATTGAAGAGTGTGTTTAAATGTATAGAGTTTACATTAAAAACCCCACGGTTTCTTTGGTATGATCACGACCTACTACCGAAGAGGGTATTTAAATGTATAGAGTTTATATTTAACAAACCCACGGTTTCTTTGGTATGACCACGACCTACCATTGAAGAGTGTGTTTAAATGTATAGAGTTTACATTTAACAATCCCACGGTTTCTTTAGTATGACCACGACTTCCCAACAAATAAGGTGTTTTAATGTTTAAAGTTTACATTTAACAACCCCACGGTTTCTCTGGTATGACCACGACCTACCATCGAAGAGGGTGTTTAAATGTATAGAGTTTATATTTAACTACCCCACGGTTTCCTTGATATGACCACGACCTACCATCGAAGAGTGTGCTTAAATGTATAGAGTTTACATTTAACAACCCCACGGTTTCTTTGGTATGACCACGACCTACTACCGAAGAGGGTGTTTAAATGTATAGAGTTTACATTTAACAACCCCACGGTTTCTTTAGTATGACCACGACCTACCATCAAAGAGGGTGTATAAATGTTTAGAGTTTACATCTAACAACCCCACGGTTTCTTTGGTATGACCATGACCTTCCATCAAAGACGGTGTTTAAATGTATAGATTTTACATTTAAAAATCCCACGCTTTCTTTGGTATGACCACGACCTACCATCGAAGAGGGTGTTTAAATTATAGAGTTTACATTTAACAACCCCACGGTTTCGTTGGTATGACCACGACCTACCATCAAAGAGGGTGTTTAAATGTATAGAGTTTACATTGAACAACCCCACGGTTTCTTTGGTATGACCATGACCTACTACCGAAGAGGGTGTTTAAATGAATAGAGTTTACATTTAACAGCCCCGTGGTTTCTTTGGTATAACCACGACCTACCATCGAAGAGGGTGTTTAAATGTATAGAGTTTACATTTAACAACCCCACGGTTTCTTTGGTATGACCACGACCTACCATCAAACAGGGTGTTTAAATGTATAGAGTTTATATTTATAGGTAGTTGGCTATCTTACTCAGGCCCTTTGATTATAGAAAAAATTATAAGCGATGCATTTTCATATAGTGAAAATGTATAAAGATAAAGAAGTCAAAAATGTCAAGAATTTTTTTTGTCAATGTGTGACGTAAAAATATTTTTGACATTTACGTCACCGAATATGGTACTGCTTTGACTACTATTTTACCTATTTTGTTCCTGTATTTAAATACTGTTACAGTGACAGCCGGAACCTTTGAACCGTAATGAGAGCGGGAGGTTTGGCGCCTTAAAATCTGATTCAACCCACCATTTCTTTAGAAATGCCTGTACCAAGTCAGGGTCATTACGGTTTTCACAGTTTTCCGGTTGTTGACTGATTTTGTCTGTTTATATAATTATGAGTTTTGACTTTCCCTTTGTAAGATTGTTCGGAGTTCGGTAATTTTGTTATTACCTTTATTTTCTGTGGTATGACCACGACCTACCATCGAAGAGGTTGTTTAAATGTATAGAGTTTACATCTAACAACCCAACGGTTTCATTGGAATGATCACGACCTACCACCGAACAGGGTGTTTGAATGTATAGCGTTTACATTTGACAACCCCACGAATTCTTTGGTATGACCTCGACCTACCATCGCAGAGGATGTTTAAATATATACAGTTTACATTTAACAACCGCACGGTTTCTTTGGTATGACCACGACCTACCATCGAAGAAGATGTTTAAATGTATAGAGTTGATATTTAACAACCCCACGGTTTCCTTGGTATGACCACGACCTACCATTGAAGAGTGTGTTTAAATGTATAGAGTTTACATTTAACAACCCCACGGTTTCTTTGGTATGATCACGACCTACTACCGAAGAGGGTATTTAAATGTATAGAGTTTATATTTAACAACCCCGCGGTTTCCTTGGTATGACCACGACCTACCATTGAAGAGTGTGTTTAAATGTATAGAGTTTACATTTAACAATCCCACGGTTTCTTTAGTATGACCACGACTTCCCAACAAAGAAGGTGTTTTAATGTTTAGAGTTTACATTTAACAACCCCACGGTTTCTCTGGTATGACCACAACCTACCATCGAAGAGGGTGTTTAAATGTATAGAGTTTATATTTAACTACCCCACGGTTTCTTTTGTATGACCACGACCTACCATCGAAGAGGGTGTTTAAATGTATAGAGTTTGCATTTAACAACCCCACGGTTTCTTTGGTATGACCACGACCTACCATCGAAGAGGGTGTTTAAATTATAGAATTTACATTTAACAACCCCACGGTTTCGTTGGTATGACCACGACCTACCATCAAAGAGGGTGTTTAAATGTATAGAGTTTATATTGAACAACCCCACGGTTTCGTTGGTATGACCACGACCTACCATCAAAGAGGGTGTTTAAATGTATAGAGTTTATATTGAACAACCCCACGGTTTCTTTGGTATGACCATGACCTACTACCAAAGAGGGTGTTTAAATGAATAGAGTTTACATTTAACAACCCCACGGTTTCGTTGGTATGACCACGACCTACCATCAAAGAGGGTGTTTAAATGTATAGAGTTTATATTGAACAACCCCACGGTTTCTTTGGTATGACCATGACCTACCATCGAAGAGGGTGTTTAAATGTATAGAGTTTACATTTAACAACCCCACGGTTTCTTTGGTATGACCACGACCTACCATCAAACAGGGTGTTTAAATGTATAGAGTTTACATTTAACAACCCCACGGTTTCTGTGGTATGACCACGACCTACCATCGAAGAGGTTGTTTAAATGTATAGAGTTTACATCTAACAACCCCACGGTTTCTTTGGAATGATCACGACCTACCATCGAACAGGGTGTTTGAATGTATAGAGTTTACATTTAACAACCCAACGAATTCTTTGGTATGACCTCGACCTACCATCGCAGAGGATGTTTAAATATATACAGTTTACATTTAACAACCCCACGGTTTCTTTGGTATGACCACGACATACCATCGAAGAGGGTGTTTAAATGTATGGAGTTTGCATTTAACAACCCCACGGTTTCTCTGGTATGATCACGATATACTATCGAAGAGGGTGTTTAAATGTATAGAGCTTACATTTAACAACCCCACGGTTTCTTTATTATGACCACGACTTACCAGCAAAGAAGGTGTTTAAATCTTTAGAGTTTACATTTAAGAACCCCACGGTTTCTTTGGTATGACCACGACCTACCATTGAAGAGTGTGTTTAAATGTATAGAGTTTACATTTAACAACCCCACGGTTTCTTTGGTATGATCATGACCTACTACCGAAGAGGGTATTTAAATGAATAGAGTTTATATTTAACAACCCCACGGTTTCCTTGGTATGACCACGACCTACCATTGAAGAGTGTGTTTAAATGTATAGAGTTTACATTTAACAACCCCGCGGTTTCTTTGGTATGACCACGAACTACCATCAAAGAGGGTGTTTAAATGTATAGAGTTTACATTTAACAATCCCACGGTTTCTGTGGTATAACCACGACCTACCATCGAAGAGGGTGTTTAAATGTGTAGAGTTTACATTTAACAACCCCACGGTTTCTTTGGTATGACCACGACCTACCATCGAAGAGGGTGTTTAAATGTATAGAGTTTACATTGAACAACCCCACGGTTTCTTTAGTATGACCACGACCTACTACCGAAGAGGGTGTTTAAATGTATAGAGCTTAAATTTAACAACCCCATGGATTCTTTGGAATGACCACGACCTACCATCGAAGAGGATGTTTAAATATATAGAGTTTACATTTAACAACCCAACGAATTCTTTGGTATGACCTCGACCTACCATCGCAGAGGATGTTTAAATATATACAGTTTACATTTAACAACCCCACGGTTTCTTTGGTATGACCACGACCTACCATCGAAGATGGTGCTTAAATGTATGGAGTTTGCATTGAACAACCCCACGGTTTCTCTGGTATGATCACGATATACTATCGAAGAGGGTGTTTAAATGTATAAAGTTTACATTTAACAATCCCACGGTTTCTCTGGTATAATCACGACCTACCATCGAAGAGGGTGTTTAAATGTATAGAGTTTACATTTAACAACCCCACGGTTTCTTTGGTATGACCACGACCTACCATCGAAGAGGGTGTTTAAATGTATAGAGTTTACATTGAACAACCCCACGGTTTCTTTGGAATGATCACGACCTACCATCGAACAGGGTGTTTAAATGTATAGAGTTTACATTTGACAACCCAACGAATTCTTTGGTATGACCTCGACCTACCATCGCAGAATATGTTTAAATATATACAGTTTACATTTAACAACCCCACGGTTTCTCTGATATGATCACGATATACTATCGAAGAGGGTGTTTAAAAGTATAGAGCTTACATTTAACAACCCCTCGGTTTCTTTATTATGATCACGACTTACCAGCAAAGAAGGTGTTTAAATGTTTAGAGTTTACATTTAACAACCCCACGTTTCTTTGGTATGACCACGACCTACCATTGAAGAGTGTGTTTAAATGTATAGAGTTTACATTTAACAACCCCACGGTTTCTTTGGTATAATCAGGACCTACTACCGAAGAGGGTATTTAAATGTATAGAGTTTATATTTAACAACCCCACGGTTTCCTTGGCATGACCACGACCTACCATTGAAGAGTGTGTTTAAATGTATAGAGTTTACATTTAACAACCCCACGGTTTCTTTGGTATGACCACGACCTACCATCAAAGAGGGTGTTTAAATGTATAGAGTTTACATTTAACAATCCCACGGTTTCTGTGGTATAACCACGACCTACCATCAAACAGGGTGTTTAAATGTATAGAGTTTACATTTATCAACCCCACGGTTTATGTGGTATGACCACGACCTACCATCGAAGAGGTTGTTTAAATGTATAGAGTTTACATCTAACAACCCCACAGTTTCTTTGGAATGATCACGACCTACCATCGAACAGGGTGTTTGAATGCATAGAGTTTACATTTGACAACCCAACGAATTCTTTGGTATGACCTCGACCTACCATCGCAGAGGATGTTTAAATATACACAGTTTACATTTAACAACCCAACGGTTTCTTTGGTATGACCACGACATACCATCGAAGAGGGTGTTTAAATGTATGGAGTTTATATTTAACAACCCCACGGTTTCCTTGGTATGACCACGACCTACCATTGAAGAGTGTGTTTAAATGTATAGAGTTTACATTTAACAACCCCACGTTTCTTTGGTATGATCACGACCTACTACCGAAGAGGGTATTTAAATGTATAGAGTTTACATTTAACAACCCCACGTTTTCCTTGGTATGACCACGACCTACCATTGAAGAGTGTGCTTAAATGTTTAGAGTTTACATTTAACAACCCCACGGTTTCTTTGGTATGATCACGACCTACCATCGAAGAGGGTGTTTAAATATATAGAGATTACATTTAGCAACCCCACGGTTTCTTTGGTATGACCACGACCTACCATCAAACAGGGTGTTTAAATGTATAGAGTTTACATTTAACAACCCCACGGTTTCTGTGGTATGACCACGACCTACCATCGAAGAGGTTGTTTAAATGTATAGAGTTTACATCTAACAACCCCACGGTTTCTTTGGAATGATCACGATCTACCATCGAACAGGGTGTTTGAATGTATAGAGTTTACATTTGACAACCCAACGAATTCTTTGGTATGACCTCGACCTACCATCGCAGAGGATGTTTAAATATATACAGTTTACATTTAACAACCCCACGGTTTCTTTGGTATGACCACGACATACCATCGGAGAGGGTGTTTAAATGTATGGAGTTTGCATTTAACAACCCCACGGTTTCTCTGGTATGATCACGATATACTATCGAAGAGGGTGTTTAAATGTATAGAGTTTACATTCAACAACCCCACGGTTTCTTTATTATGACCACGACTTACCAGCAAAGAAGGTGTTTAAATCTTTAGAGTTTACATTTAAGAACCCCACGGTTTCTTTGGTATGACCACGACCTACCATTGAAGAGTGTGTTTAAATGTATAGAGTTTACATTTAACAACCCCACGGTGTCTTTGGTATGATCACGACCTACTACCGAAGAGGGTATTTAAATGTATAGAGTTTATATTTAACAACCCCACGGTTTCCTTGGTATGACCACGACCTAGCATTGAAGAGTGTGTTTAAATGTATAGAGTTTACATTTAACATCCCCGCGGTTTCTTTGGTATGACCACGAACTACCATCAAAGAGGGTGTTTAAATGTATAGAGTTTACATTTAACAATCCCACGGTTTCTGTGGTATAACCACGACCTACCATCGAAGAGGGTGTTTAAATGTGTAGAGTTTACATTGAACAACCCCACGGTTTCTTTAGTATGACCACGACCTACTACCGAAGAGGGTGTTTAAATGTATAGAGCTTAAATTTAACAACCCCACGGTTTCTTTGGAATGACCACGACCTACCATCGAAGAGGGTGTTTAAATATATAGAGTTTACATTTAACAACCCAACGAATTCTTTGGTATGACCTCGACCTACCATCGCAGAGGATGTTTAAATATATACAGTTTACATTTAACAACCCCACGGTTTCTTTGGTATGACCACGACATACCATCGAAGAGGGTGCTTAAATGTATGGAGTTTGCATTGAACAACCCCACGGTTTCTCTGGTATGATCACGATATACTATCGAAGGGGGTGTTTAAATGTATAAAGTTTACATTTAACAACCCCGCCGTTTCTTTAGTATGATCACGACTTACCATCAAACAGGGTGTTTAAATGTATAGAGTTTACATTTAACATCCCCACGGTTTCTGTGGTATGACCACGACCTACCATCGAAGAGGTTGTTTAAATGTATAGAGTTTACATCTGACAACCCCACGGTTTCTTTGGTATGACCACGACCTACCATCGAAGAGGGTGTTTAAATGTATAGAGTTTATATGTTACAACCCCACGGTTTCCTTGGTATGACCACGACCTACCATTGAAGAGTGGGTTTAAATGTATAGAGTTTACATTTAACATCCCCACGGTTTCTTTGGTATGATCAGGACCTACTACCGAAGAGGGTGTTTAAATGTATAGAGCTTAAATTTAACAACCCCACGGTTTCTTTGGAATGACCACGACCTACCATCGAAGAGGGTGTTTAAATATATAGAGTTTACATTTAACAACCCAACGAATTCTTTGGTATGACCTCGACCTACCATCGCAGAGGATGTTTAAATATATACAGTTTACATTTAACAACCCCACGGTTTCTTTGGTATGACCACGACATACCATCGAAGAGGGTGCTTAAATGTATGGAGTTTGCATTGAACAACCCCACGGTTTCTCTGGTATGATCACGATATACTATCGAAGGGGGTGTTTAAATGTATAAAGTTTACATTTAACAACCCCGCCGTTTCTTTAGTATGACCACGACTTACCATCAAACAGGGTGTTTAAATGTATAGAGTTTACATTTAACATCCCCACGGTTTCTGTGGTATGACCACGACCTACCATCGAAGAGGTTGTTTAAATGTATAGAGTTTACATCTGACAACCCCACGGTTTCTTTGGTATGACCACGACCTACCATCGAAGAGGGTGTTTAAATGTATAGAGTTTATATGTTACAACCCCACGGTTTCCTTGGTATGACCACGACCTACCATTGAAGAGTGGGTTTAAATGTATAGAGTTTACATTTAACATCCCCACGGTTTCTTTGGTATGATCAGGACCTACTACCGAAGAGGGTATTTAAATGTATAGACCTTACATTTAACAAACCCACGGTTTCTTTGGTATGACCACGACCTACCATCGAAGAGGGTGTATAAATGTATAGAGTTTACATTTAACAACCCCACGGTTTCTTTGGTATGACCACGACCTACCATCAAAGAGGGTGTTTAAATGTATAGAGTTTACATTTAACAATCACACGGTTTCTGTGGTATAATCACGACCTACCATCGAAGAGGGTGTTTAAATGTATAGAGTTTACATTTAACAACCCCACGGTTTCTTTGGTATGACCACGACCTACCATCGAAGAGGGTGTATAAATGTATAGAGTTTACATTTAACAACCCCACGGTTTCTTTGGTATGACCACGACCTACCATCAAAGAGGGTGTTTAAATGTATAGAGTTTACATTTAACATCCCCACGGTTTCTTTGGTATGATCAGGACCTACTACCGAAGAGGGTATTTAAATGTATAGACCTTACATTTAACAAACCCACGGTTTCTTTGGTATGACCACGACCTACCATCGAAGAGGGTGTATAAATGTATAGAGTTTACATTTAACAACCCCACGGTTTCTTTGGTATGACCACGACCTACCATCAAAGAGGGTGTTTAAATGTATAGAGTTTACATTTAACAATCCCACGGTTTCTGTGGTATAATCACGACCTACCATCGAAGAGGGTGTTTAAATGTATAGAGTTTACATTTAACAACCCCACGGTTTCTTTGGTATGACCACGACCTACCATCGAAGAGGGTGTTTAAATGTATAGAGTTTACATTGAACAACCCCACGGTTTCTTTGGAATGATCACGACCTACCATCGAACAGGGTGTTTAAATGTATAGAGTTTACATTTGACAACCCAACGAATTCTTTGGTATGACCTCGACCTACCATCGCAGAGGATGTTTAAATATATACAGTTTACATTTAAAAACCCCACGGTTTCTTTGGTATGACCACGACCTACCATCGAAGAGGGTGTTTAAATGTATGGAGTTTGCATTTAACAACCCCACGGTTTCTCTGGTATAATCACGATATACTATCGAAGAGGGTGTTTAAAAGTATAGAGCTTACATTTAACAACCCCTCGGTTTCTTTATTATGACCACGACTTACCAGCAAAGAAGGTGTTTAAATGTATAGAGTTTACATTTAACAACCCCACGGTTTCTTTGGTATAATCACGACCTACTACCGAAGAGGGTATTTAAATGTATAGAGTTTATATTTAACAACCCCACGGTTTCCTTGGCATGACCACGACCTACCATTGAAGAGTGTGTTTAAGTGTATAGAGTTTACATTTAACAACCCCACGGTTTCTTTGGTATGACCACGACCTACCTTCAAAGAGGGTGTTTAAATGTATAGAGTTTACATTTAACAATCCCACGGTTTCTGTGGTATAACCAGGACCTACCATCGAAGAGGGTGTTTAAATGTGTAGAGTTTACATTTAACAACCCCACGGTTTCTTTGGTATGACCACGACCTACCATCGAAGAGGGTGTTTAAATGTATAGAGTTTACATTGAACAACCCCACGGTTTCTTTGGAATGACCATGACCTACCATCGAAGAGGGTGTTTAAATATATACAGTTTACATTTAACAACCCCACGGTTTCTTTGGTATGACCACGACATACCATCGAAGAGGGTGCTTAAATGTATGGAGTTTGCATTGAACAACCCCACCGTTTCTCTGGTATGATCACGATATACTATCGAAGAGGGTGTCTAAATGTATAAAGTTTACATTTAACAACCCCGCCGTTTCTTTAGTATGACCACGACTTACCAGCAAAGAAGTGTTTAAATGTTTAGAGTTTACATTTAACAACCCCACGGTTTCTTTGGTATGACCACGACCTACCATCGAAGAGGGTGTTTAAATGTATAGAGTTTATATTCAACAACCCCACGGTTTCCTTGGTATGACCACGACCTACCATTGAAGAGTGGGTTTAAATGTATAGAGTTTACATTTAACAACCCCACGGTTTCTTTGGTATGACCACGACCTACCATCAAACAGGGTGTTTAAATGTATAGAGTTTACATTTAACAACCCCCCGTTTCTGTGGTATGACCACGACCTACCATCGAAGAGGTTGTTTAAATGTATAGAGTTTACATCTAACAACCCCACAGTTTCTTTGGAATGATCACGACCTACCATCGAACAGGGTGTTAGAATGTATAGAGTTTACATTTGACAACCCAACGAATTCTTTGGTATGACCTCGACCTACGATCGCAGAGGATGTTTAAATATATACAGTTTACATTTAACAACCCCACGGTTTCTTTGGTATGACCACGACATACCATCGAAGAGGGTGTTTAAATATATGGAGTTTGCATTTAACAACCCCACGGTTTCTCTGGTATGATCACGATATACTATCGAAGAGGGTGTTTAAATGTATAGAGCTTACATTTAACAACCCCACGGTTTCTTTATTATGACCGCTACTTACTAGCAAAGAAGGTTTTAAATGTTTAGAGTTTACATTTAACAACCCCACGGTTTCTTTGGTATGACCACGACCTACCATCGAAGAGGATGTTTAAATGTATAGAGTTTATATTTAACAACCCCACGGTTTCCTTGGTATGACCACGACCTACCATTGAAGAGTGTGTTTAAATGTATAGAGCTTACATTTAACAACCCCACGGTTTCTTTGGTATGATCACGACCTACTACCGAAGAGGGTATTTAAATGTATAGAGTTTATATTTAACAACCCCACGGTTTCCTTGGTATGACCACGACCTACCATTGAAGAGTGTGTTTAAATGTATAGAGTTTACATTTAACAACCCCACGGTTTCTTTGGTATGACCACGACCTTCCATCAAAGAGGGTGTTTAAATGTATAGAGTTTACATTTAACAATCCCACGGTTTCTGTGGTAAAACCACGACCTACCATCGAAGAGGGTGTTTAAATGTGTAGAGTTTATATTTAACAACCCCACGGTTTCTTTGGTATGACCACGACCTACCATCGAAGAGGGTGTTTAAATGTATAGAGTTTACATTGAACAACCCCACGGTTTCTTTGGTATGACCACGACCTACTACCGAAGAGGGTGTTTAAATGGATAGAGTTTACATTTAACAACCCCACGGTTTCTTTGGAATGACCACGACCTACCATCGAAGAGGGTGTTTAAATATATAGAGTTTACATTTAACAACCCAATGAATTCTTTGGTATGACCTCGACCTACCATCGCAGAGGATGTTTAAATATATACAGTTTACATTTAACAACCCCACGGTTTCTTTGGTATGACCACGACATACCATCGACGAGGGTGCTTAAATGTATGGAATTTGCATTGAACAACCCCACGGTTTCTCTGGTATGATCACGATATACTATCGAAGAGGGTGTTTAAATGTATAAAGTTTACATTTAACAACTCCACGGTTTCTTTGGTATGACTACGACCTACCATCGAAGAGGGTCTTTAAATGTATAGAGTTTATATTCAACAACCCCACGGTTTCCTTGGTATGACCACGACCTACCATTGAAGAGTGGGTTTAAATGTATAGAGTTTACATTTAACAACCCCACGGTTTCTTTGGTATGACCACGACCTACCATCAAACAGGGTGTTTAATTGTATAGAGTTTACATTTAACAACCCCACGGTTTCTGTGGTATGACCACGACCTACCATCGAAGAGGTTGTTTAAATGTATAGAGTTTACATCAAACAACCCCACAGTTTCTTTGGAATGATCACGACCTACCATCGAACAGGGTGTTTGAATGTATAGAGTTTACATTTGACAACCCAACGAATTCTTTGGTATGACCTCGAACTACCATCGCAGAGGATGTTTAAATATATACAGTTTACATTTAACAACCCCACGGTTTCTTTGGTATGACCACGACATACCATCGAAGAGGGTGTTTAAATGTATGGAGTTTGCATTTAACAACCCCACGGTTTCTCTGGTATGATCACGATATACTATCGAAAAGGTGTTTAAATGTATAGAGCTTACATTTAACAACCCCACGGTTTCTTTATTATGACCACGACTTACCAGCAAAGAAGGTGTTTAAATGTTTAGAGTTTACATTTAACAACCCCACGGTTTCTTTGGTATGACCACGACCTACCATCGAAGAGGATGTTTAAATGTATAGAGTTTATATTTAACAACCCCACGGTTTCCTTTGTATGACCACGACCTACCATTGAAGAGTGTGTTTAAATGTATAGAGTTTACATTTAACAACCCCACGGTTTCTTTGGTATGATCACGACCTACTACCGAAGAGGGCATTTAAATGTATAGAGTTTATATTCAACAACCCCACGGTTTCCTTGGTATGACCACGACCTACCATTGAAGAGTGGGTTTAAATGTATAGAGTTTACATTTAGCAACCCCACGGTTTCTTTGGTATGACCACGACCTACCATCAAACAGGGTGTTTAAATGTATAGAGTTTACATTTAACAACCCCACGGTTTCTGTGGTATGACCACGACCTACCATCGAAGAGGTTGTTTAAATGTATAGAGTTTACATCTAACAACCCCACGGTTTCTCTGGTATGATCACGATATACTATCGAAAAGGTGTTTAAATGTATAGAGCTTACATTTAACAACCCCACGGTTTCTTTATTATGACCACGACTTACCAGCAAAGAAGGTTTTTAAATGTTTAGAGTTTACATTTAACAACCCCACGGTTTCTTTGGTATGACCACGACCTACCATCGAAGAGGGTTTTTAAATGTATAGAGTTTATATTCAACAACCCCACGGTTTCCTTGGTATGACGACGACCTACCATTGAAGAGTGGGTTTAAATATATAGAGTTTACATTTAACAACCCCACGGTTTCTGTGGTATGACCACGACCTACCATCGAAGAGGTTGTTTAAATGTATAGAGTTTACATCTAACAACCCCACAGTTTCTTTGGAATGATCACGACCTACCATCGAACAGGGTGTTTGAATGTATAGAGTTTACATTTGACAACCCAACGAATTCTTTGGTATGACATCGACCTACCATCGCAGAGGATGTTTAAATATATACAGTTTACATTTAACAACCCCACGGTTTCTTTGGTATGACCACGACCTACCATCGATGAGGATGTTTAAATGTATAGAGTTTATATTCAACAACCCCACGGTTTCCTTGGTATGACCACGACCTACTATCGAAGAGTGGGTTTAAATGTATAGAGTTTACATTTAACAACCCCACGGTTTCTTTGGTATGACCACGACCTACCATCAAACAGGGTGTTTAAATGTATAGAGTTTACATTTAACAACCCCACGTTTTCTGTGGTATGACCACGACCTACCATCGAAGAGGTTGTTTAAATGTATAGAGTTTACATCTAACAACCCCACAGTTTCTTTGGAATGATCACGACCTACCATCGAACAGGGTGTTTGAATGTATAGAGTTTACATTTGACAACCCAACGAATTCTTTGGTATGACCTCGACCTACCATCGCAGAGGATGTTTAAATATATACAGTTTACATTTAACAACCCCACGGTTTCTTTGGTATGACCACGACATACCATCGAAGAGGGTGTTTAAATGTATGGAGTTTGCATTTAACAACCCCACGGTTTCTCTGGTATGATCAAGATATACTATCGAAAAGGTGTTTAAATGTATAGAGCTTACATTTAACAACCCCACGGTTTCTTTATTATGACCACGACTTACCAGCAAAGAAGGTGTTTAAATGTTTAGAGTTTACATTTAACAACCCCACGGTTTCTTTGGTATGACCACGACCTACCATCGAAGAGGATGTTTAAATGTATAGAGTTTATATTTAACAACCCCACGGTTTCCTTGGTATGACCACGACCTACCATTGAAGAGTGTGTTTAAATGTATAGAGTTTACATTTAACAACCCCACGGTTTCTTTGGCATGATCACGACCTACTACCGAAGAGGGTATTTAAATGTATACAGTTTATATTTAACAACCCCACGGTTTCCTTGGTATGACCACGACCTACCATTGAAAAGTGTGTTTAAATGTATAGAGTTTACATTTAACAACCCCACGGTTTCTTTGGTATGACCACGACCTTCCATCAAAGAGGGTGTTTAAATGTATAGAGTTTACATTTAACAATCCCACGGTTTCTTTGGTATAACCACGACCTACCATCGAAGAGGGTGTTTAAATGTGTAGAGTTTATATTTAACAACCCCACGGTTTCTTTGGTATGACCACGACCTACCATCGAAGAGGGTGTTTAAATGTATAGAGTTTACATTGAACAACCCCACGGTTTCTTTGGTATGACCACGACCTACTACCGAAGAGGGTGTTTAAATGGATAGAGTTTACATTTGACAACCCCACGGTTTCTTTGGAATGACCACGACCTACCATCGAAGAGGGTGTTTAAATATATAGAGTTTACATTTAACAACCCAATGAATTCTTTGGTATGACCTCGACCTACCATCGCAGAGGATGTTTAAATATATACAGTTTACATTTAACAACCCCACGGTTTCTTTGGTATGACCACGACATACCATCGAAGAGTGTGCTTAAATGTATGGAGTTTGCATTGAACAACCCCACGGTTTCTCTGGTATGATCACGATATACTATCGAAGAGGGTGTTTAAATGTATAAAGTTTACATTTAACAACCCCGCCGTTTCTTTAGTATGACCACGACTTACCAGCAAAGAAGGTGTTTAAATGTTTAGAGTTTACATTTAACAACCCCACGGTTTCTTTGGTATGACTACGACCTACCATCGAAGAGGGTCTTTAAATGTATAGAGTTTATATTCAACAATCCCACGGTTTCCTTTGTATGACCACGACCTACCATTGAAGAGTGGGTTTAAATGTATAGAGTTTACATTTAACAACCCCACGGTTTCTTTGGTATGACCACGACCTACCATCAAACAGGGTGTTTAAATGTATAGTTTACATTTAACAACCAAACGGTTTCTTTGGTATGACCACGACCTTCCATCAAAGAGGGTGTTTAAATGTATAGAGTTTACATTTAACAATCCCACGGTTTCTTTGGTATAACCACGACCTACCATCGAAGAGGGTGTTTAAATGTGTAGAGTTTATATTTAACAACCCCACGGTTTCTTTGGTATGACCACGACCTACCATCGAAGAGGGTGTTTAAATGTATAGAGTTTACATTGAACAACCCCACGGTTTCTTTGGTATGACCACGACCTACTACCGAAGAGGGTGTTTAAATGGATAGAGTTTACATTTAACAACCCCACGGTTTCTTTGGAATGACCACGACCTACCATCGAAGAGGGTGTTTAAATATATAGAGTTTACATTTAACAACCCAATGAATTCTTTGGTATGACCTCGACCTACCATCGCAGAGGATGTTTAAATATATACAGTTTACATTTAACAACCCCACGGTTTCTTTGGTATGACCACGACATACCATCGAAGAGTGTGCTTAAATGTATGGAGTTTGCATTGAACAACCCCACGGTTTCTCTGGTATGATCACGATATACTATCGAAGAGGGTGTTTAAATGTATAAAGTTTACATTTAACAACCCCGCCGTTTCTTTAGTATGACCACGACTTACCAGCAAAGAAGGTGTTTAAATGTTTAGAGTTTACATTTAACAACCCCACGGTTTCTTTGGTATGACTACGACCTACCATCGAAGAGGGTCTTTAAATGTATAGAGTTTATATTCAACAATCCCACGGTTTCCTTGGTATGACCACGACCTACCATTGAAGAGTGGGTTTAAATGTATAGAGTTTACATTTAACAACCCCACGGTTTCTTTGGTATGACCACGACCTACCATCAAACAGGGTGTTTAAATGTATAGAGTTTACATTTAACAACCAAACGGTTTCTGTGGTATGACCACGACCTACCATCGAAGAGGTTGTTTAAATGTATAGAGTTTACATCTAACAACCCCACAGTTTCTTTGGAATGATCACGACCTACCATCGAACAGGGTGTTTGAATGTATAGAGTTTACATTTGACAACCCAGCGAATTTTTTGGTATGACCTCGACCTACCATCGCAGAGGATGTTTAAATGTATGGAGTTTACATTTAACAACCCCACGGTTTCTTTGGTATGATCACGACCTACTACCGAAGAGGGTATTTAAATGTATAGAGTTTACATTTAACAACCCCACGTTTTCCTTGGTATGACCACGACCTACCATTGAAGAGTGTGTTTAAATGTTTAGAGTTTACATTTAACAACCCCACGGTTTCTTTGGTATGACCACGACCTACCATCGAAGAGGGTGTTTAAATATATAGAGATTACATTTAGCAACCCCACGGTTTCTTTGGTATGACCACGACCTACCATCAAACAGGGTGTTTAAATGTATATAGTTTACATTTAACAACCCCACGGTTTCTGTGGTATGACCACGACCTACCATCGAAGAGGTTGTTTAAATGTATAGAGTTTACATCTAACAACCCCACGGTTTCTTTGGAATGATCACGACCTACCATCGAACAGGGTGTTTGAATGTATAGAGTTTACATTTGACAACCCAACGAATTCTTTGGTATGACCTCGACCTACCATCGCAGAGGATGTTTAAATATATACAGTTTACATTTAACAACCCCACGGTTTCTTTGGTATGACCACGACATACCATCGAAGAGGGTGTTTAAATGTATGGAGTTTGCATTTAACAACCCCACGGTTTCTCTGGTATGATCACGATATACTATCGAAGAGGGTGTTTAAATGTATAGAGCTTACATTTAACAACCCCACGGTTTCTTTATTATGACCACGACTTACCAGCAAAGAGGGTGTTTAAATGTATAGAGTTTATATTCAACAACCCCACGGTTTCCTTGGTATGACCACGACCTACCATTGAAGAGTGGGCTTAAATGTATAGAGTTTACATTTAACAACCCCACGGTTTCTTTGGTAAGATCAGGACCTACTACCGAAGAGTGTATTTAAATGCATAGAGCTTACATTTAACAACCCCACGGTTTCTTTGGTATGACCACGACCTACCATCGAAGATGGTGTATAAATGTATAGAGTTTACATTTAACAACCCCACGGTTTCTTTGGTATGACCACGACCTACCATCAAAGAGGGTGTTTAAATGTATAGAGTTTACATTTAACAATCCCACGGTTTCTGTGGTATAATCACGACCTACCATCGAAGAGGGTGTTTAAATGTATAGAGTTTACATTTAACAACCCCACGGTTTCTTTGGTATGACCACGACCTACCATCGAAGAGGTTGTTTAAATTTATAGAGTTTACATTGAACAACCCCACGGTTTCTTTGGTATGACCACGACCTACTACCGAAGAGGGTGTTTAAATGTATAGAGCTTACATTTAACAGCCCCACGGTTTCTTTGGAATGACCACGACCTACCTTCGAAGAGGGTGTTTAAATATATAGAGTTTACATTTAACAACCCCACGGTTTCTTTGGTATGACCACGACCAACCATCAAAGAGGGTGTTTAAATGTATAGAGTTTACATTTAACAACCCCACGTTTCTGTGGTATGACCACGACCTACCATCGAAGAGGGTGTTTAAATGTATAGAGTTTACATTTAACAACCCCACGGTTTCTTTGGTATGACCACGACCTACCATCGAAGAGGGTGTTTAAATATATAGAGATTATATTTAGCAACCCCACGGTTTCTTTGCTCTGACCACGACCTACCATCAAACAGGGTGTTTAAATGTATAGAGTTTACATTTAACATCCCCACGGTTTCTGTGGTATGACCACGACCTACCATCGAAGAGGTAGTTTAAATGTATAGAGTTTACATCTAACAACCAAACGGTTTCTTTGGTATGACCACGACCTACCATCGAAGAGGGTGTTTAAATGTATAGAGTTTACATTTAACAACCCCACGGTTTCCTTGGTATGACCACGACCTACCATTGAAGAGTGGGTTTAAATGTATAGAGTTTACATTTATCAACCCCACGGTTTCTTTGGTATGATCAGGACCTACTACCGAAGAGGGTATTTAAATGTATAGACCTTACATTTAACAAACCCACGGTTTCTTTGGTATGACCACGACCTACCATCGAAGAGGGTGTATAAATGTATAGAGTTTACATTTAACAACCCCACGGTTTCTTTGGTATGACCACGACCTACCATCGAAGAGGGTGTATAAATGTATAGAGTTTACATTTAACAACCCCACGGTTTCTTTGGTATGACCACGACCTACCATCAAAGAGGGTGTTTAAATGTTTAGAGTTTACATTTAACAATCCCACGGTTTCTGTGGTATAATCACGACCTACCATCGAAGAGGGTGTTTAAATGTATAGAGTTTACATTTAACAACCCCACGGTTTCTTTGGTATGACCACGACCTACCATCGAAGAGGGTGTTTAAATGTATAGAGTTTACATTTAACAACCCCACGGTTTCTTTGGAATGACCACGACCTACCATCGAAGAGGGTGTTTAAATATATAGAGTTTACATTTAACAACCCAACGGTTTCTTTGGTATGACCACGACCTACCATCAAAGAGGGTGTTTAAATGTATAGATTTTACATTTAACAACCCCACGGTTTCTTTGGTATGACCTCGACCTACCATCGCAGAGGATGTTTAAATATATACAGTTTACATTTAAAAACCCCACGGTTTCTTTGGTATGACCACGACATACCATCGCAGAGGGTGTTTAAATGTATGGAGTTTGCATTGAACAACCCCACGGTTTCTCTGGTATGATCACGATATACTATCGAAGAGGGTGTTTAAATGTATAAAGTTTACAATTAACAACCCCACCGTTTCTTTAGTATGACCACGACTTACCAGCAAAGAAGGTGTTTTAATGTTTAGAGTTTACATTTAACAACCCCACGGTTTCTTTGGTATGATCACGACCTACCATCGAAGAGGGTGTTTATATGTTTAGAGTTTATATTTAACAACCCCACGGTTTCCTTGGTATGACCACGACCTACCATTGAAGAGTGGGTTTAAATGTATAGAGTTTACATTTAACAACCCCATGGTTTCTTTGGTATGATCAGGACCTACTACCGAAGAGGGTATATAAATGTATAGAGCTTACATTTAACAACCCCACGGTTTCTTTGGTATGACCACGACCTACCATCGAAGAGGGTGTATAAATGTATAGAGTTTACATTTAACAATCCCACGTTTTCTGTGGTATAATCACGACCTACCATCGAAGAGGGTGTTTAAATGTATTGAGTTTACATTTAATAACCCCACCGTTTCTTTAGTATGACCACGACTTACCAGCAAAGAAGGTGTTTAAATGTTTAGAGTTTACATTTAACAACCCCACGGTTTCTTTGGTATGACCACGACCTACCATCGAAGAGGGTGTTTAAATGTATAGAGTTTATATTTAACAACCCCACGGTTTCCTTGGTATGACCACGATCTACCATTGAAGAGTGGGTTTAAATGTATAGAATTTACATTTAACAACCCCACGGTTTCTTTGGTATGATCAGGACCTACTACCGGAGAGGGTATTTAAATGTATAGAGTTTACATTTACCAACCCCACGGTTTCCTTGGTATGACCACGACCTACCATCGAAGAGGGTGTTTAAATGTTTAGAGTTTACATTTAACAACCCCACGGTTTCTTTGGTATGACCACGACCTACCATCAAAGAGGGTGTTTAAATGTTTAGAGTTTACTTTTAACAATCCCACGGTTTCTGTGGTATAACCACTACCTACCATCGAAGAGGGTTTTTAGATGTATAGAGTTTACATTTAACAACCCCACGGTTTATTTCGTATGACCACGACCTACCATCGAAGAGGGTGTTTAAATGAATAGAGTTTACATTGAACAACCCCACGGTTTCTTTGGTATGACCACGACCTACTACATAAGAGGGTGTTTAAATGTATAGAGTTTACATTTAACAACCCCACGGTTTCTTTGGAATGACCACGACCTACTACCGAAGAGGGTGTTTAAATGTTTAGAGTTTACATTTAACAACCCCACGGTTTCTGTGGTATGACCACGACCTACCATCGAAGAGGGTGTTTAAATGTTTAGAGTTTACATCTAACAACCCCACGGTTTCTTTGGAATGATCACGACCTACCATCGAACAAGGTGTTTAAATGTATAGAGCTTACATTTGACAACCCAACGAATTCATTGGTATGACCTCGACCTACCATCGCAGAGGATGTTTAAATATATACAGTTTACATTTAACAACCCCACGGTTTCTTTGGTATGACCACGACATACCATCGAAGAGGGTGTTTCAATGTATGGAGTTTGCATTGAACAACCCCACGGTTTCTCTGGTATGATCAAGATATACTATCGAAGAGGGTGTTTAAATGTATAAAGTTTACATTTAACAACCCCACCGTTTCTTTAGTATGACCACGACTTACCAGCAAAGAAGGTGTTTTAATGTTTAGAGTTTACATTTAACAACCCCACGGTTTCTTTGGTATGACCACGACCTACCATCGAAGAGGGTGTTTAAATGTATAGAGTTTATATTTAACAACCCCACGGTTTCCTTGGTATGACCACGACCTACCATTGAAGAGTGGGTTTAAATGTATAGAGTTTACATTTAACAACCCCACGGTTTCTTTGGTATGATCAGGACCTACTACCGAAGAGGGTATTTAAATGTATAGAGCTTACATTTAACAACCCCACGGTTTCTTTGGTATGACCACGACCTACCATCGAAGAGGGTGTATAAATGTATAGAGTTTACATTTAACAACCCCACGGTTTCTTTGGTATGACCACGACCTACCATCAAAGAGGGTGTTTAAATGTTTAGAGTTTACATTTAACAATCCCACGTTTTCTGTGATATAATCACGACCTACCATCGAAGAGGGTGTTTAAATATATTGAGTTTACAATTAACAACCCCACGGTTTCTTTGGTATGACCACGACCTACCAACGAAGAGGGTGTTTAAATGTATAGAGTTTACATTGAACAACCCCACGTTTCTTTGGTATGACCATGACCTACTACCGAAGAGGGTGTTTAAATGTATAGAGTTTACATCTAACAACCCAACGGTTTCTTTGGAATGATCACGACCTACCATCGAACAGGGTGTTTAAATGTATAGAGTTGACATTTAACAACCCCACGTTTCTGTGGTATGACCACGACCTACCATCGAAGAGGGTGTTTAAATGTATAGAGTTTACATTTAACAACCCCACGGTTTCTTTGGTATGACCACGACCTACCATCGAAGAGGGTGTTTAAATATATAGAGATTATATTTAGCAACCCCACGGTTTCTTTGCTCTGACCACGACCTACCATCAAACAGGGTGTTTAAATGTATAGAGTTTACATTTAACAACCCCACGGTTTCTGTGGTATGACCACGACCTACCATCGAAGAGGTTGTTTAAATGTATAGAGTTTACATCTAACAACCAAACGGTTTCTTTGGTATGACCACGACCTACTATCGAAGAGGGTGTTTAAATGTATAGAGTTTATATTTAACAACCCCACGGCTTCCTTGGTATGACCACGACCTACCATTGAAGAGTGGGTTTAAATGTATAGAGTTTACATTTAACAACCCCACGGTTTCTTTGGTATGATCAGGACCTACTACCGAAGAGGGTATTTAAATGTATAGAGCTTACATTTAACAACCCCACGGTTTCTTTGGTATGACCACGACCTACCATCGAAGAGGGTGTATAAATGTATAGAGTTTACATTTAACAACCCCACGGTTTCTTTGGTATGACCACGACCTACCATCAAAGAGGGTGTTTAAATGTTTAGAGTTTACATTTAACAATCCCACGTTTTCTGTGGTATAATCACGACCTACCATCGAAGAGGGTGTTTAAATGTATTGAGTTTACAATTAACAACCCCACGGTTTCTTTGGTATGACCACGACCTACCAACGAAGAGGGTGTTTAAATGTATAGAGTTTACATTGAACAACCCCACGTTTCTTTGGTATGACCATGACCTACTACCGAAGAGGGTGTTTAAATGTATAGAGTTTACATCTAACAACCCAACGGTTTCTTTGGAATGATCACGACCTACCATCGAACAGGGTGTTTAAATGTATAGAGTTTACATTTGACAGCCCAACGAATTCTTTGGTATGACCTCGACCTACCATCTCAGAGGATGTTTAAATATATACAGTTTACATTTAACAACCCCACGGTTTCTTTGGTATGACCACGACATACCATCGAAGAGGGTGTTTCAATGTATGGAGTTTGCATTGAACAACCCCACGGTTTCTCTGGTATGATCAAGATATACTATCGAAGAGGGTGTTTAAATGTATAAAGTTTACATTTAACAACCCCACCGTTTCTTTAGTATGACCACGACTTACCAGCAAAGAAGGTGTTTTAATGTTTAGAGTTTACATTTAACAACCCCACGGTTTCTTTGGTATGACCACGACCTACCATCGAAGAGGGTGTTTAAATGTATAGAGTTTATATTTAACAACCCCACGGTTTCCTTGGTATGACCACGACCTACCATTGAAGAGTGGGTTTAAATGTATAGAGTTTACATTTAACAACCCCACGGTTTCTTTGGTATGATCAGGACCTACTACCGAAGAGGGTATTCAAATGTATAGAGCTTACATTTAACAACCCCACGGTTTCTTTGGTATGACCACGACCTACCATCGAAGAGGGTGTATAAATGTATAGAGTTTACATTTAACAACCCCACGGTTTCTTTGGTATGACCACGACCTACCATCAAAGAGGGTGTTTAAATGTTTAGAGTTTACATTTAACAATCCCACGTTTTCTGTGGTATAATCACGACCTACCATCGAAGAGGGTGTTTAAATGTATTGAGTTTACAATTAACAACCCCACGGTTTCTTTGGTATGACCACGACCTACCAACGAAGAGGGTGTTTAAATGTATAGAGTTTACATTGAACAACCCCACGTTTCTTTGGTATGACCATGACCTACTACCGAAGAGGGTGTTTAAATGTATAGAGTTTACATTTAACAACCCCACGGTTTCTTTGGAATGACCACGACCTACCATCGAAGAGGGTGTTTAAATGTATAGAGTTTACATCTAACAACCCCACGGTTTCTTTGGAATGATCACGACCTACCATCGAACAGGGTGTTTAAATGTATAGAGTTTACATTTGACAGCCCAACGAATTCTTTGGTATGACCTCGACCTACCATCGCAGAGGATGTTTAAATATATACAGTTTACATTTAACAACCCCACGGTTTCTTTGGTATGACCACGACATACCATCGAAGAGGGTGTTTAAATGTATGGAGTTTGCATTTAACAACCCCACGGTTTCTCTGGTATGATCACGATATACTATCGAAGAGGGTGTTTAAATGTATAGAGCTTACATTTAACAACCCCACGGTTTCTTTATTATGACCACGACTTACCAGCAAAGAGGGTGTTTAAATGTATAGAGTTTATATTCAACAACCCCACGGTTTCCTTGGTATGACCACGACCTACCATTGAAGAGTGGGCTTAAATGTATAGAGTTTACATTTAACAACCCCACGGTTTCTTTGGTAAGATCAGGACCTACTACCGAAGAGTGTATTTAAATGCATAGAGCTTACATTTAACAACCCCACGGTTTCTTTGGTATGACCACGACCTACCATCGAAGAGGGTGTATAAATGTATAGAGTTTACATTTAACAACCCCACGGTTTCTTTGGTATGACCACGACCTACCATCAAAGAGGGTGTTTAAATGTATAGAGTTTACATTTAACAATCCCACGGTTTCTGTGGTATAATCACGACCTACCATCGAAGAGGGTGTTTAAATGTATAGAGTTTACATTTAACAACCCCACGGTTTCTTTGGTATGACCACGACCTACCATCGAAGAGGTTGTTTAAATTTATAGAGTTTACATTGAACAACCCCACGGTTTCTTTGGTATGACCACGACCTACTACCGAAGAGGGTGTTTAAATGTATAGAGCTTACATTTAACAGCCCCACGGTTTCTTTGGAATGACCACGACCTACCTTCGAAGAGGGTGTTTAAATATATAGAGTTTACATTTAACAACCCCACGGTTTCTTTGGTATGACCACGACCAACCATCAAAGAGGGTGTTTAAATGTATAGAGTTGACATTTAACAACCCCACGTTTCTGTGGTATGACCACGACCTACCATCGAAGAGGGTGTTTAAATGTATAGAGTTTACATTTAACAACCCCACGGTTTCTTTGGTATGACCACGACCTACCATCGAAGAGGGTGTTTAAATATATAGAGATTATATTTAGCAACCCCACGGTTTCTTTGCTCTGACCACGACCTACCATCAAACAGGGTGTTTAAATGTATAGAGTTTACATTTAACAACCCCACGGTTTCTGTGGTATGACCACGACCTACCATCGAAGAGGTTGTTTAAATGTATAGAGTTTACATCTAACAACCAAACGGTTTCTTTGGTATGACCACGACCTACTATCGAAGAGGGTGTTTAAATGTATAGAGTTTATATTTAACAACCCCACGGCTTCCTTGGTATGACCACGACCTACCATTGAAGAGTGGGTTTAAATGTATAGAGTTTACATTTAACAACCCCACGGTTTCTTTGGTATGATCAGGACCTACTACCGAAGAGGGTATTTAAATGTATAGACCTTACATTTAACAAACCCACGGTTTCTTTGGTATGACCACGACCTACCATCGAAGAGGGTGTATAAATGTATAGAGTTTACATTTAACAACCCCACGGTTTCTTTGGTATGACTACGACCTACCATCGAAGAGGGTGTATAAATGTATAGAGTTTACATTTAACAACCCCACGGTTTCTTTGGTATGACCACGACCTACCATCAAAGAGGGTGTTTAAATGTTTAGAGTTTACATTTAACAATCCCACGGTTTCTGTGGTATAATCACGACCTACCATCGAAGAGGGTGTTTAAATGTATAGAGTTTACATTTAACAACCCCACGGTTTCTTTGGTATGACCACGACCTACCATCGAAGAGGGTGTTTAAATGTATAGAGTTTACATTTAACAACCCCACGGTTTCTTTGGAATGACCACGACCTACCATCGAAGAGGGTGTTTAAATATATAGAGTTTACATTTAACAACCCAACGGTTTCTTTGGTATGACCACGACCTACCATCAAAGAGGGTGTTTAAATGTATAGATTTTACATTTAACAACCCCACGGTTTCTTTGGTATGACCTCGACCTACCATCGCAGAGGATGTTTAAATATATACAGTTTACATTTAAAAACCCCACGGTTTCTTTGGTATGACCACGACATACCATCGCAGAGGGTGTTTAAATGTATGGAGTTTGCATTGAACAACCCCACGGTTTCTCTGGTATGATCACGATATACTATCGAAGAGGGTGTTTAAATGTATAAAGTTTACATTTAACAACCCCACGGTTTCTTTGGTATGACCACGACCTACCATCGAAGAGGGTGTTTAAATGTTTAGAGTTTATATTTAACAACCCCACGGTTTCCTTGGTATGACCACGACCTACCATTGAAGAGTGGGTTTAAATGTATAGAGTTTACATTTAACAACCCCATGGTTTCTTTGGTATGATCAGGACCTACAACCGAAGAGGGTATTTAAATGTATAGAGCTTACATTTAACAACCCCACGGTTTCTTTGGTATGACCACGACCTACCATCGAAGAGGGTGTATAAATGTATAGAGTTTACATTTAACAACCCCACGGTTTCTTTGGTATGACCACGACCTACCATCAAAGAGGGTGTTTAAATGTTTAGAGTTTACATTTAACAATCCCACGTTTTCTGTGGTATAATCACGACCTACCATCGAAGAGGGTGTTTAAATGTATTGAGTTTACATTTAACAACCCCACGGTTTCTTTGGTATGACCACGACCTACCATCGAAGAGGGTGTTTAAATGTATAGAGTTTACATTGAACAACCCCACGGTTTCTTTGGTATGACCACGACCTACTACCGAAGAGGGTGTTAAAATGTATAGAGTTTACATTTAACAACCCCACGGTTTCTTTGGAATGACCACGACCTACCATCGAAGAGGGTGTTTAAATGTATAGAGTTTACATCTAACAACCCCACGGTTTCTTTGGAATGATCACGACCTACCATCGAACAGGGTGTTTGAATGTATAGAGTTTACATTTGAAAGCCCAACGAATTCTTTGGTATGACCTCGACCTACCATCGCAGAGGATGTTTAAATATATACAGTTTACATTTAACAACCCCACGGTTTCTTTGGTATGACCACGACATACCATCGATGAGGGTGTTTAAATGTATGGAGTTTGCATTGAACAACCCCACGGTTTCTCTGGTATGATCACGATATACTATCGAAGAGGGTGTTTAAATGTATAAAGTTTACATTTAATAACCCCACCGTTTCTTTAGTATGACCACGACTTACCAGCAAAGAAGGTGTTTAAATGTTTAGAGTTTACATTTAACAACCCCACGGTTTCTTTGGTATGACCACGACCTACCATCGAAGAGGGTGTTTAAATGTATAGAGTTTATATTTAACAACCCCACGGTTTCCTTGGTATGACCACGATCTACCATTGAAGAGTGGGTTTAAATGTATAGAATTTACATTTAACAACCCCACGGTTTCTTTGGTATGATCAGGACCTACTACCGAAGAGGGTATTTAAATGTATAGAGTTTACATTTAACAACCCCACGGTTTCCTTGGTATGACCACGAACTACCATCGAAGAGGGTGTTTAAATGTTTAGAGATTACATTTAACAACCCCACGGTTTCTTTGGTATGACCACGACCTACCATCAAAGAGGGTGTTTAAATGTTTAGAGTTTACTTTTAACAATCCCACGGTTTCTGTGGTATAACCACTACCTACCATCGAAGAGGGTTTTTAGATGTATAGAGTTTACATTTAACAACCCCACGGTTTATTTCGTATGACCACGACCTACCATCGAAGAGGGTGTTTAAATTAATAGAGTTTACATTGAACAACCCCACGGTTTCTTTGGTATGACCACGACCTACTACCTAAGAGGGTGTTTAAATGTATAGAGTTTACATTTAACAACCCCACGGTTTCTTTGGAATGACCACGACCTACTACCGAAGAGGGTGTTTAAATGTTTAGAGTTTACATTTAGCAACCCCACGGTTTCTGTGGTATGACCACGACCTACCATCGAAGAGGGTGTTTAAATGTTTAGAGTTTACATCTAACAACCCCACGGTTTCTTTGGAATGATCACGACCTACCATCGAACAAGGTGTTTAAATGTATAGAGCTTACATTTGACTACCCAACGAATTCTTTGGTATGACCTCGACCTACCATCGCAGAGGATGTTTAAATATATACAGTTTACATTTAACAACCCCACGGTTTCTTTGGTATGACCACGACATACCATCGAAGAGGGTGTTTCAATGTATGGAGTTTGCATTGAACAACCCCACGGTTTCTCTGGTATGATCAAGATATACTATCGAAGAGGGTGTTTAAATGTATAAAGTTTACATTTAACAACCCCACCGTTTCTTTAGTATGACCACGACTTACCAGCAAAGAAGGTGTTTTAATGTTTAGAGTTTACATTTAACAACCCCACGGTTTCTTTGGTATGACCACGACCTACCATCGAAGAGGGTGTTTAAATGTATAGAGTTTATATTTAACAACCCCACGGTTTCCTTGGTATGACCACGACCTACCATTGAAGAGTGGGTTTAAATGTATAGAGTTTACATTTAACAACCCCACGGTTTCTTTGGTATGATCAGGACCTACTACCGAAGAGGGTATTTAAATGTATAGAGCTTACATTTAACAACCCCACGGTTTCTTTGGTATGACCACGACCTACCATCGAAGAGGGTGTATAAATGTATAGAGTTTACATTTAACAACCCCACGGTTTCTTTGGTATGACCACGACCTACCATCAAAGAGGGTGTTTAAATGTTTAGAGTTTACATTTAACAATCCCACGTTTTCTGTGGTATAATCACGACCTACCATCGAAGAGGGTGTTTAAATGTATTGAGTTTACATTTAACAACCCCACGGTTTCTTTGGTATGACCACGACCTACCAACGAAGAGGGTGTTTAAATGTATAGAGTTTACATTGAACAACCCCACGTTTCTTTGGAATGACCACGACCTACTACCGAAGAGGGTGTTTAAATGTATAGAGTTTACATTTAACAACCCCACGGTTTCTTTGGAATGACCACGACCTACCATCGAAGAGGGTGTTTAAATGTATAGAGTTTACATCTAACAACCCCACGGTTTCTTTGGAATGATCACGACCTACCATCGAACAGGGTGTTTAAATGTATAGAGTTTACATTTGACAGCCCAACGAATTCTTTGGTATGACCTCGACCTACCATCGCAGAGGATGTTTAAATATATACAGTTTACATTTAACAACCCCACGGTTTCTTTGGTATGACCACGACATACCATCGATGAGGGTGTTTAAATGTATGGAGTTTGCATTGAACAACCCCACGGTTTCTCTGGTATGATCACGATATACTATCGAAGAGGGTGTTTAAATGTATAAAGTTTACATTTAATAACCCCACCGTTTCTCTAGTATGACCACGACTTACCAGCAAAGAAGGTGTTTAAATGTTTAGAGTTTACATTTAACAACCCCACGGTTTCTTTGGTATGACCACGACCTACCATCGAAGAGGGTGTTTAAATCTATAGAGTTTATATTTAACAACCCCACGGTTTCTTTGGTATGACCACGATCTACCATTGAAGAGTGGGTTTAAATGTATAGAGTTTACATTTAACAACCCCACGGTTTCTTTGGTATGATCAGGACCTACTACCGAAGAGGGTATTTAAATGTATAGAGTTTACATTTAACAACACCACGGTTTCCTTGGTATGACCACGACCTACCATCGAAGAGGGTGTATAAATGTTTAGAGTTTACATTTAACAACCCCACGGTTTCTTTGGTATGACCACGACCTACCATCAAAGAGGGTGTTTAAATGTTTAGAGTTTACTTTTAACAATCCCACGGTTTCTGTGGTATAACAACTACCTACCATCGAAGAAGGTTTTTAAATGTATAGAGTTTACATTTAACAACCCCACGGTTTATTTCGTATGACCACGACCTACCATCGAAGAGGGTGTTTCAATGAATAGAGTTTACATTGAACAACCCCACGGTTTCTTTGGTATGAGCACGACCTACTACCTAAGAGGGTGTTTAAATGTATAGAGTTTACATTTAACAACCCCACGGTTTCTTTGGAATGACCACTACCTACTACCGAAGAGGGTGTTTAAATGTATAGAGTTTACATTTAACAACCCCACGGTTTCTGTGGTATGACCACGACCTACCATCGAAGAGGCTGTTTAAATGTATAGAGTTTACATCTAACAACCCCACGGTTTCTTTGGAATGATCACGACCTACCATCGAACAGGGTGTTTAAATGTATAGAGCTTACATTTGACAACCCAACGAATTCTTTGGTATGACCTCGACCTACCATCGCAGAGGATGTTTAAATATATACAGTTTATATTTAACAACCCCACGTTTCTTTGGTATGACCACGACATGCCATCGAAGAGGGTGTTTCAATGTATGGAGTGTGCATTTAACAACACCACGGTTTCTCTGGTATGATCAAGATATACTATCGAAGAGGGTGTTTAAATGTGTAAAGTTTACATTTAACAGCCCCACCGTTTCTTTAGTATGACCACGACTTACCAGCAAAGAAGGTGTTTAAATGTTTAGAGTTTACATTTAACAACCCCACGGTTTCCTTGGTATGACCACGACCTACCATTGAAGAGTGAGTTTAAATGTATAGAGTTTACATTTAACAATCCCACGGTTTCTGTGGTATAACCACTACCTACCATCGAAGAGGGTGTTTAAATGTATAGAGTTTACATTTAACAACCCCAAGGTTTCTTTGGTATGACCACTACCTACCATCGAAGAGGGTGTTTAAATGAATAGAATTTACATTGAACAACCCCACGGTTTCTTTGGTATGACCACGACCTACTACCGAAGAGGGTGTTTAAATGTATAGAGTTTACATTTAACAACCCCACGGTTTCCTTGGAATGACCACGACCTACCATCGAAGAGGGTGTTTAAATATATAGAGTTTACATTTAACAACCCGACGGTTTCTTTGGTATGACCACGACCTACCATCGAAGAGGGTGTCTAAATGTATAGAGTTTACATTTAACAACCCCACGGTTTCTTTGGTATGACCACGACCTATCATCGAAGAGGGTGTTTAAATGTATAGAGCTTACACTTAACAAACCCACGGTTTCTCTGGTATGACCACGATATACCATTGAAGAAGGCGTTTAAATGTATAGAGTTTACATTTAACAACCACACAGTTTCTTTGGTATGACCACGACCTATCATCGAAGAGGGTGTTTTAATGTATAGAGCTTACATTTAACAACCCCAGGGTTTCTCTGGTGTGACCACGATATACCATTGAAGAAGGTGTTTAAATGTATAGAGTTTACATTTAACAACCCCACGGTTTCTTTGGTATGACCACGACCTACCATCGAAAAGGGTGTTTAAATGTATAGAGTTTACATTTAACAACCCCACGGTTTCTCTGGTATGACCACGATATACCATTGAAGAAGGTGTTTAAATGTATAGAGTTTACATTTAACAACCCCACGGTTTCTCTGGTATGACCACGATATACCATCGAAGAGGGTGTATAAATGTATAGAGTTTACATTTAACAACCCCACGGTTTCTTTGGTATGACCACGACTTATCAGCAAAGAAGGTGTTTAAATGTATACAGTTTACATTTAGCAACCCCACGGTTTCTTTGGTATGACCACGACCTACCTCCGAAGAGGGTGTTTAAATGTATAGAGTTTACATTTAACAACCCGACGGTTTCTTTGGTATGACCACGACCTACCATCGAAGAGGGTGTTTAAATGTATAGAGTTTACATTTAACAACCCCACGGTTTTTCTGGTATGACCACGACCTACCATCAAAGAGGGTGTTTAAATGTATAGAGTTTACATTTAACAACCCCACGGTTTTTCTGGTATGACCACGACCTACCATCAAAGAGGGTGTTTAAATGTATAGAGTTTACATTTAACAACCCCACGGTTTCTTTGGTATGATCACGACCTACCATAGAAGAGGGTGTTTAAATATATAGAGCTTACATTTAACAACCCCACGGTTTCTTTGGTATGACCACGACCTACCATCGAAGAGGGTGTTTAAATGTATAGAGTTTACATTTAACAACCCCACGGTTTCTTTGGTATGACCACGACCTACCATCGAACAGGGTGTTTAAATATATAGAGCTTACATTTGACAACCCAACGATTTCTTTGGTATGAACTCGACCTACCATCGAAGAGGATGTTTAAATATATACATTTTACATTTAACAACCCCACGGTTTCTTTGGTATGACCACGACGTACCATCGAAGAGAGTTTTTTAATGTATAGAGTTTACATTTAACAACCCCACGGTTTCTTTGGTATGACCACGACCTACCATCGAAGAGGGTGTTTAAATGTATAGAGTTTGCATTTAAAAAAACCCCGGTTTCTCTGGTATGACCACGATATACTATAGAAGAGGGTGTTTTAATGTATAGAGTTTACATTTAACAACCCCACAGTTTGCTTGGTATGACCACGACCTACCATCGAAGAGGGTGCTTAAATGTATAGAGTTTATCTTTAACAACCCCACGGTTTCCTTGGTATGACCACGACCTACCATCGAAGAGTGTCTTTAAATTTATAGAGCTTGTATTTAACAACCCCACGGTTTCTCTGGTATGACCACGATATACCATCGAAGAGGGTGTATAAATGTATAGAGTTTACATTTAACAACCCCACCGTTTCTTTAGTATGACCACGATTTACCAGCAAAGAAGGTGTTTAAATGTTTAGAGTTTACATTTAACAACCTCACGGTTTCTTTGGTATGACCACGACCTACCATCGAAGAGGGTGTTTAAATGTATAGAGTTTATATTTAACAACCCCACGGTTTCCTTGGTATGACCACGACCTACCATCGAAGAGTGTGTTTAAATGAATAGAGCTTACATTTAACAACCCCACGGTTTCTTTGGTATGACCACGACCTACTACCGAAGAGAAGAGGTTGTTTAAATATATAGAGCTTACATTTAACAACCCCACGGTTTCTTTTGTATGACCACGATCTACCATCGAAGAGGGTGTTTAAATGTTTAGAGTTTACATTTAACAACCTCACGGTTTCTTTGGTATGACCACGACCTACCATCGACGAGGGTGTTTAAATGCATAGAGCTTACATTTAACAACCCCACGGTTTCTTTGTAATCACCACGACATACCATCGAACAGGGTCTTTAAATGTGTAGAACTTATATTTAGAACCCCACGGGTTCTTTGGTATGAGCACGACCTACCATCGAAGAGGGTGTTTAAATGTATAGAGTTTACATTTAACAACCCCACGGTTTTCTTGGTATGACCACGACTTACTATCAAAGAGGGTTTTTAAATGTATAGAGTTTACATTTAACAACCCCACGGTTTCTTTGGTATGACCACGACCTACTACCGAAGAGGGTGTTTAAATGTTTAGAGTTTACATTTAATAACCCCATGGTTTCTTTGGTATGAACACGACCTACCTCCGAAGAGGGTGTTTAAATGCATAGAGTTTACATTTAACAACCCCAAGGTTTCTTTGTAATGACCACGACATACCATCGAAGAGGGTGTTTAAATGTATAGAGTTTATATTTAACAACCTCACGGTTTCCTTGGTATGACCACGACCTACCATCGAAGAGTGTCTTTAAATTTATAGAGCTTGCAATTAACAACCACACGGTTTCTCTGGTATGACCACAATATATCATCGAAGAGGGTGTTTAAATGTTTAGAGTTTACATTTAACAACCCCACGGTTTCTCTGGTATGATCACGATATACCATCGAAGAGGGTGTATAAATGAATAGAGTTTACATTTAACAACCCCACCGTTTCTTTAGTATGACCACGATTTACCAGCAAAGAAGGTGTTTAAAGGTTTAGAGTTTACATTTAACAACCCCACGGTTTCTTTGGTATGACCACGACCTACCATCGAAGAGGGTGTTTAAATTATAGAGTTTTTATTTAACAACCCCGCGTTTCCTTGGTATGACCACGACCTACCATCGAAGAGTGTGTTTAAATGAATAGAGTTTACATTTAACATCCCCACGGTTACTTTGGTATGACCACGACCTACTACCGAAGAGAAGAGGATGTTTAAATATATAGAGCTTACATTTAACAACCCCACGGTTTCTTTTGTATCAACACGATCTACCATCGAAGAGGGTGTTTAAATGTTTAGAGTTTACATTTAACAACCCCACCGTTTCTTTAGTATGACCACGATTTACCAGCAAAGAAGGTGTTTAAATGTTTAGAGTTTACATTTAACAACCCCACGGTTTCTTTGGTATGACCACGACCTACCATCGAAGAGGGTGTTTAAATGTATAGAGTTTATATTTAACAACCCCACGGTTTCCTTGGTATGACCACGACCTACCATCGAAGAGTGTGTTTAAATGAATAGAGCTTAAATTTAACAACCCCACGGTTTCTTTGGTATGACCACGACCTACTACCGTAGAGAAGATGTTGTTTAAATATGTAGAGCTTACATTTAACAACCCCACGGTTTCTTTTGTATGACCACGATCTACCATCGAATAGGGTGTTTAAATGTATAGAGTTTACATTTAACAACCCCACGGTTTCTTTGTAATGACCACGACATACCATCGAACAGGGTCTTTAAATGTGTAGAACTTATATTTAGAACCCCACGGGTTCTTTGGTATGAGCACGACCTACCATCGAAGAGGGTGTTTAAATGTATAGAGTTTACATTTAACAACCCCACGGTTTTCTTGGTATGACCACGACTTACTATCAAAGAGGGTTTTTAAATGTATAGAGTTTACATTTAACAACCCCACGGTTTCTTTGGTATGACCACGACCTACTACCGAAGAGGGTGTTTAAATGTTTAGAGTTTACATTTAATAACCCCATGGTTTCTTTGGTATGAACACGACCTACATCCGAAGAGGGTGTTTAAATGCATAGAGTTTACATTTAACAACCCCAAAGTTTCTTTGTAATGACCACGACATACCATCGAAGAGGGTGTTTAAATGTATAGAGTTTATATTTAACAACCTCACGGTTTCCTTGGTATGACCACGACCTACCATCGAAGAGTGTCTTTAAATTTATAGAGTTTGCATATAACAACCACACGTTTCTCTGGTATGACCACGATATATCATCGAAGAGGGTGTTTAAATGTTTAGAGTTTACATTTAACAACCCCACGTTTCTCTGGTATGATCACGATATACCATCGAAGAGGGTGTATAAATGTATAGAGTTTACATTTAACAACCCCACCGTTTCTTTAGTATGACCACGATTTACCAGCAAAGAAGGTGTTTAAAGGTTTTGAGTTTACATTTAACAACCCCACGGTTTCTTTGGTATGACCACGACCTACCATCGAAGAGGGTGTTTAAATTATAGAGTTTTTATTTAACAACCCCGCGTTTCCTTGGTATGACCACGACCTACCATCGAAGAGTGTGTTTAAATGAATAGAGTTTACATTTAACATCCCCACGCTTACTTTGGTATGACCACGACCTACTACCGAAGAGAAGAGGATGTTTAAATATATAGAGCTTACATTTAACAACCCCACGGTTTCTTTTGTATCAACACGATCTACCATCGAAGAGGGTGTTTAAATGTTTAGAGTTTACATTTAACAACCTCACGGTTTCTTTGTAATGACCACGACATACCATCGAAGAGGGTCTTTAAATGTATAGAACTTATATTTAGAACCCCACGGGTTCTTTGGTATGAGCACAACCTACCATCGAAGAGGGAGTTTAAATGTATAGAGTTTACATTTAACAACCTCACGTTTCTTTGGTATGACCACGACTTACTATCAAAGAGGGTGTTTAAATGTATAGAGTTTACATTTAACAACCCCACGGTTTCTTTGGTATGACCACGACCTACTACCGAAGAGGGTTTTAAATGTATAGAGTTTACATTTAACAACCTCACGGTTTCTTTAGTATGACCACGACCGACCATCGAAGAGGGTATATAAATGTATAGAGTTTACATTTAACAACCCGACGATTTGCTTTGGTATGACCACGACCGACCATCGAAGAGTGTGTTTATATGTGTAGAACTTACATTTAACAACCCCACGTGTTCTTTGGTATGAGCACGAACTACCATCGAAGAAGGTGTTTAAATGTATAGAGTTTACATTTAACAACCCGACGATTTCTTTGGTATGACCACGACCGACCATCGAAGAGGATTTTTAAATGTATAGAGTTTATATTTAACAACCCCACGGGTTCTTTGGTATGACCACGACCGACCATCGAAGAGGGTGTTTAAATGTATAGAGTTTACATTTAACAACCCCACGGGTTCTTTGGTATGACCACGACCTACCATCGAAGAGGGTGTTTAAATGTATGGAGTTTACAATTAACAACCACACGGGTACTTTGGTATGAGCACGACCTACCATCGAAGAGAGTGTTTAAATGTATAGACTTTATATTTAAAAATCCGACGATTTCTTTGGTATGACCACGACCTACCATCGAAGAGGGTTTTTAAATGTATAGAGTTTACATTTAACAACCCCACGATTTCTTTGGTATGAGCACGACAGACCATCGAAGAGGATGTTTAAATGTTTAGAGTTTACATTTAACAACCCCGCGGTTTCTTTGGTATGAGCACGACCTACCATCGAAGAGGGTGTTTAAATGTATAGAGTTTACATTTAACAATCCCACGGTTTCTTTGGTATGACCACGACCTACCATCGAAGAGGGTCTTTAAATGTGTATAACTTACATTTAACAACCCCACGGATTCTTTGGTATGAGCACGACATACCATCGAAGAGGGTGTTTAAATGTATAGAGTTTACATTTAACAACCCCACGGTTTTCTTGGTATGACCACGACTTACTATCAAAGAGGGTTTTTAAATGTATAGAGTTTACATTTAACAACCCCACGGTTTCTTTGGTATGACCACGACCTACTACCGAAGAGGATGTTTAAATGTTTAGAGTTTACATTTAATAACCCCATGGTTTCTTTGGTATGAACACGACCTACCTCCGAAGAGGGTGTTTAAATGCATAGAGTTTACATTTAACAACCCCAAGGTTTCTTTGTAATGACCACGACATACCATCGAAGAGGGTGTTTAAATGTATAGAGTTTATATTTAACAACCTCACGGTTTCCTTGGTATGACCACGACCTACCATCGAAGAGTGTCTTTAAATTTATAGAGTTTGCATTTAACAACCACACGGTTTCTCTGGTATGACCACGATATATCATCGAAGAGGGTGTTTAAATGTTTAGAGTTTACATTTAACAACCCCACGTTTCTCTGGTATGATCACGATATACCATCGAAGAGGGTGTATAAATGTATAGAGTTTACATTTAACAACCCCACCGTTTCTTTAGTATGACCACGATTTACCAGCAAAGAAGGTGTTTAAAGGTTTAGAGTTTACATTTAACAACCCCACGGTTTCTTTGGTATGACCACGACCTACCATCGAAGAGGGTGTTTAAATAATATAGTTTTTATTTAACAACCCCGCGTTTCCTTGGTATGACCACGACCTACCATCGAAGAGTGTGTTTAAATGAATAGAGTTTACATTTAACATCCCCACGCTTACTTTGGTATGACCACGACCTACTACCGAAGAGAAGAGGATGTTTAAATATATAGAGCTTACATTTAACAACCCCACGGTTTCTTTTGTATCAACACGATCTACCATCGAAGAGGGTGTTTAAATGTTTAGAGTTTACATTTAACAACCTCACGGTTTCTTTGTAATGACCACGACATACCATCGAAGAGGGTCTTTAAATGTATAGAACTTATATTTAGAACCCCACGTGTTCTTTGGTATGAGCACAACCTACCATCGAAGAGGGTGTTTAAATGTATAGAGTTTACATTTAACAACCTCACGTTTCTTTGGTATGACCACGACTTACTATCAAAGAGGGTGTTTAAATGTATAGAATTTACATTTAACAACCCCACGGTTTCTTTGGTATGACCACGACCTACTACCGAAGAGGGTTTTAAATGTATAGAGTTTACATTTAACAACCTCACGTTTCTTTGGTATGACCACGACCGACCATCGAAGAGGGTGTATAAATGTATAGAGTTTACATTTAACAACCCGACGATTTGCTTTGGTATGACCACGACCGACCATCGAAGAGTGTGTTTAAATGTGTAGAACTTACATTTAAAAACCCCACGTGTTCTTTGGTATGAGCACGAACTACCATCGAAGAAGGTGTTTAAATGTATAGAGTTTACATTTAACAACCCGACGATTTTTTTGGTATGACCACGACCGACCATCGAAGAGGATTTTTAAATGTATAGAGTTTACATTTAACAACCCCACGGGTTCTTTGGTATGACCACGACCGACCATCGAAGAGGGTGTTTAAATGTATAGAGTTTACATTTAACAACCCCACGGGTTCTTTGGTATGACCACGACCTACCATCGAAGAGGGTGTTTAAATGTATGGAGTTTACAATTAACAACCACACGGGTACTTTCGTATGAGCACGACCTACCATCGAAGAGGGTATTTAAATGTATAGAGTTTATATTTAACAATCCGACGATTTCTTTGGTATGACCACGACCTACCATCGAAGAGGGTGTTTAAATGTATAGAGTTTACATTTAACAACCCCACGATTTCTTTGGTATGAGCACGACAGACCATCGAAGAGGATGTTTAAATGTTTAGAGTTTACATTTAACAACCCCGCGGTTTCTTTGGTATGAGCACGACCTACCATCGAAGAGGGTGTTTAAATGTATAGAGTTTACATTTAACAATCCCACAGTTTCTTTGGTATGACCACGACCTACCATCGAAGAGGGTCTTTAAATGTGTATAACTTACATTTAACAACCCCACGGATTCTTTGGTATGAGCACGACATACCATCGAAGAGGGTGTTTAAATGTATAGAGTTTACATTTAACAACCCCACGGTTTCTTTGGTATGACCACGACCTACTACCGAAGAGGATGTTTAAATGTATAGAGCTTACATTTCACAAGCCCACCTTTTCTTTGTTATGACCACGACCTACCATCGAAGAAGCTGTTTAAATGTGTAAAACTTATATTTAGAACCCCACGGGTTCTTTGGTATGAGCACGACCTACCATCGAAGAGGGTGTTTAAATGTATAGAGTTTACATTTAACAACCCCACGGTTTCTTTGGTATGACCACGACTTACTATCAAAGAGGGTGTTTAAATGTATAGAGTTTACATTTAACAACCCCACGGTTTCTTTGGTATGACCACGACCTACTACCGAAGAGGGTGTTTAAATGTATAGAGTTTACATTTAACAACCCCACGTGTTGTTTGGTATGAGCACGAACTACCATCGAAGAAGGTGTTTAAATGTATAGAGTTTACATTTAACAACCCGACCATTTCTTAGGTATGACCACGACCGACCATCGAAGAGGGTGTTTAAATGTATAGAGTTTACATTTAACAACCCCACGGGTTCTTTGGTATGACCACGACCGACCATCGAAGAGGGTGTTTAAATGTATAGAGTTTACATTTAACAATCCCACGGGTTCTTTGGTATGACCACGACCTACCATCGAAGAGGGTGTTTAAATGTATAGAGTTTACAATTAACAACCACACGGGTTCTTTGGTATGAGCACGACCTACCATCGAAGAGGGTCTTTAAATGTGTATAACTTACATTTAACAACCCCACGGGTTCTTTGGTATGAGCACGACATACCATCGAAGAGGGTGTTTAAATGTATAGAGTTTACATTTAACAATCCCACGGTTTCTTTGGTATGACCACGACCTACCATCGAAGAGGGTCTTTAAATGTGTATAACTTACATTTAACAACCCCACGGGTTCTTTGGTATGAGCACGACATACCATCGAAGAGGGTGTTTAAATGTATAGAGTTTACATTTAACAACCCCACGGTTTCCTTGGTATGACTACGACCTACAATCGAAGAGGGTGTTTAAATGTATAGAGTTTACATTTAACAACCGCACGGTTTCTTTGGTATGACCACGACCTACTACCGAAGAGGATGTTTAAATGTATAGAGCTTACATTTCACAACCCCACCTTTTCTTTGGTATGACCACGACCTCCCATCGAAGAAGCTGTTTAAATGTATAGAGTTTACATTTAACAACACCACGGTTTCTTTGGTATGACTACGACCTACAATCGAAGAGGGTGTTTAAATGTATAGAGTTTACATTTAACAACCCCACGCTTTCTTTGGTATGACCACGACCAACCATCGAAGAGGGTGTTTAAATGTATAGAGTTTACATTTAACAACCCCATGGTTTCTTTGGTATGAAAACGACCTACTACCGAAGAGGATGTTTAAATGTATAGAGCTTACATTTGACAACCCAACAATTTCTTTGGTATGACCTCGACCTACCATCGAAGAGGGTGTTTAAATATATACATTTTACATTTAACAACTCCACGGTTTCTTTGGTATGACCATGACATACCATCGAAGAGAGTTTTTTAATGTATAGAGTTTACATTTAACATCCCCACGGTTTCTTTGGTATGACCACGACCTACCATCGAAGAGGGTGTTTAAATGTATAAAGTTTGCATTTAACAACCCCACGGTTTCTCTGGTATGACCACGATATACTATAGAAGAGGGTGTTTAAATGTATAGAGTTTACATTATCAACCCCACGGTTTCTTTGGTATGACCACGACCTACCATCGAAGAGGGTGTTTAAATGTATAGGGTTTGCATTTAGCAACTTCACGGTTTCTCTGGTATGACCACGATATACCATCGAAGAGGGTGTTTAAATGTATAGAGTTTACATTTAACAACCCCGCCGTTTCTTTAGTATGACCACGATTTACCAGCAAAGAAGGTGTTTAAATGTTTAGAGTTTACATTTAACAACCCCACGGTTTCTTTGGTATGACCACGACCTACCATCGAAGAGGGTGTTTAAATGTATAGAGTTTATATTTTACAACCCCACGGTTTCCTTGGTATGACCACGACCTACTACCGAAGAGAAGAAGTTGTTTAAATATATAGAGCTTACATTTAACAACCCCACGGCTTCTTTAGTTTGACCACGATCTACCATCGAAGAGGGTGTTTAAATGTATAGAGTTTACATTTAACAACCCCACGGTTTCTTTGGTATGACCACGACCGACCATCGAAGAGGGTGTTTAAATGCTTAGAACTTACATTTAACAACCCCACAGGTTCTTTGGTATGAGCACGACCTACCATCGAAGAGGGTGTTTAAATGTATAGAGTTTACATTTAACAACCCCACGTTTTTTTTAGTATGGCCACGACCTACCATCGAAGACGGTGTATAAATGTATAGAGTTTACATTTAACAACCCGACGATTTCTTTGGTATGACCACGACCTACCATCGAAGAAGGTGTTTAAATGTATAGAGTTTACATTTAACAACACCACGATTTCTTTGGTATGACTACGACCTACAATCGAAGAGGGTGTTTAAATGTATAGAGTTTACATTTAACAACCCCACGCTTTCTTTGGTATGACCACGACCAACCATCGAAGAGGGTGTTTAAATGTATAGAGTTTACATTTAACAACCCCATGGTTTCTTTGGTATGAAAACGACCTACTACCGAAGAGGATGTTTAAATGTATAGAGCTTACATTTGACAACCCAACGATTTCTTTGGTATGACCTCGACCTACCATCGAAGAGGGTGTTTAAATATATACATTTTACATTTAAAAACTCCACGGTTTCTTTGGTATGACCATGACATACCATCGAAGAGAGTTTTTTAATGTATAGAGTTTACATTTAACATCCCCACGGTTTCTTTGGTATGACCACGACCTACCATCGAAGAGGGTGTTTAAATGTATAAAGTTTGCATTTAACAACCCCACGGTTTCTCTGGTATGACCACGATATACTATAGAAGAGGATGTTTAAATGTATAGAGTTTACATTTAACAACCCCACGGTTTCTTTGGTATGACCACGATTTACCAGCAAAGAAGGTGTTTAAATGTTTAGAGTTTACATTTAACAACCCCACGGTTTCCTTGCTATGACCACGACCTACTACCGAAGAGAAGAAGTTGTTTAAATATATAGAGCTTACATTTAACAACCCCACGGCTTCTTTAGTTTGACCACGATCTACCATCGAAGAGGGTGTTTAAATGTATAGAGTTTACATTTAACAACCCCACGGTTTCTTTGGTATGACCACGACCGACCATCGAAGAGGGTGTTTAAATGTTTAGAACTTACATTTAACAACCCCACAGGTTCTTTGGTATGAGCACGACCTACCATCGAAGAGGGTGTTTAAATGTATAGAGTTTACATTTAACAACCCCACGGTTTTTTTAGTATGGCCACGACCTACCATCGAAGACGGTGTATAAATGTATAGAGTTTACATTTAACAACCCGACGATTTCTTTGGTATGACCACGACCTACCATCGAAGAAGGTGTTTAAATGTATAGAGTTTACATTTAACAACCCCACGGTTTCTTTGGTATGAGCACGACCTACCATCGACGAGGGTGTTTAAATGTATAATTTACATTTAACAACCCCACGGTTTCTCTGGTATGACCACGATATACCATCGAAGAGGGTGTTTAAATGTATAGAGTTTATATTTAACAACTCCACCGTTTCTTTACTATGACCACGACTTACCATCAAAGAGGGTGTTTAAATGTATAGAGTTTACATTTAACAACACCACGGTTTCTTTGGTGTGACCACGAAATACCATCGAAGAGTGTGTTTAAATGTATAGAGTTTACATTTAACAACCTCACGGTTTCCTTGGTATGACCACGACCTACTACCGAAGAGGGTTTTAAATGTATAGAGTTTACATTTCACAACCTCACGTTTCTTTGGTATGACCACGACCGACCATCGAAGAGGGTGTATAAATGTATAGAGTTTACATTTAACAACCCGACGATTTGCTTTGGTATGACCACGACCGACCATCGAAGAGGATTTTTAAATGTGTAGAACTTACATTTAACAACCCCACGTGTTCTTTGGTATGAGCACGAACTACCATCGAAGAAGGTGTTTAAATGTATAGAGTTTACATTTAACAACCCGACGATTTTTTTGGTATGACCACGACCGACCATCGAAGAGGGTGTTTAAATGTATAGAGTTTACATTTAACAACCCCACGGGTTCTTTGGTATGACCACGACCTACCATCGAAGAGGGTGTTTAAATGTATGGAGTTTACAATTAACAACCACACGGGTACTTTCGTATGAGCACGACCTACCATCGAAGAGGGTATTTAAATGTATAGAGTTTATATTTAACAATCCGACGATTTCTTTGGTATGACCACGACCTACCATCGAAGAGGGTGTTTAAATGTATAGAGTTTACATTTAACAACCCCACGATTTCTTTGGTATGAGCACGACAGACCATCGAAGAGGATGTTTAAATGTTTAGAGTTTACATTTAACAACCCCGCGGTTTCTTTGGTATGAGCACGACCTACCATCGAAGAGGGTGTTTAAATGTATAGAGTTTACATTTAACAATCCCACAGTTTCTTTGGTATGACCACGACCTACCATCGAAGAGGGTCTTTAAATGTGTATAACTTACATTTAACAACCCCACGGATTCTTTGGTATGAGCACGACATACCATCGAAGAGGGTGTATAAATGTATAGAGTTTACATTTAACAACCCCACGGTTTCTTTGGTATGACCACGACCTACTACCGAAGAGGATGTTTAAATGTATAGAGCTTACATTTCACAAGCCCACCTTTTCTTTGTTATGACCACGACCTACCATCGAAGAAGCTGTTTAAATGTGTAAAACTTATATTTAGAACCCCACGGGTTCTTTGGTATGAGCACGACCTACCATCGAAGAGGCAGTTTAAATGTATAGAGTTTACATTTAACAACCCCACGGTTTCTTTGGTATGACCACGACTTACTATCAAAGAGGGTGTTTAAATGTATAGAGTTTACATTTAACAACCCCACGGTTTCTTTGGTATGACCACGACCTACTACCGAAGAGGGTGTTTAAATGTATAGAGTTTACATTTAACAACCCCACGTGTTGTTTGGTATGAGCACGAACTACCATCGAAGAAGGTGTTTAAATGTATAGAGTTTACATTTAACAACCCGACCATTTCTTAGGTATGACCACGACCGACCATCGAAGAGGGTGTTTAAATGTATAGAGTTTACATTTAACAACCCCACGGGTTCTTTGGTATGACCACGACCGACCATCGAAGAGGGTGTTTAAATGTATAGAGTTTACATTTAACAATCCCACGGGTTCTTTGGTATGACCACGACCTACCATCGAAGAGGGTGTTTAAATGTATAGAGTTTACAATTAACAACCACACGGGTTCTTTGGTATGAGCACGACCTACCATCGAAGAGGGTCTTTAAATGTGTATAACTTACATTTAACAACCCCACGGGTTCTTTGGTATGAGCACGACATACCATCGAAGAGGGTGTTTAAATGTATAGAGTTTACATTTAACAATCCCACGGTTTCTTTGGTATGACCACGACCTACCATCGAAGAGGGTCTTTAAATGTGTATAACTTACATTTAACAACCCCACGGGTTCTTTGGTATGAGCACGACATACCATCGAAGAGGGTGTTTAAATGTATAGAGTTTACATTTAACAACCCCACGGTTTCCTTGGTATGACTACGACCTACAATCGAAGAGGGTGTTTAAATGTATAGAGTTTACATTTAACAACCGCACGGTTTCTTTGGTATGACCACGACCTACTACCGAAAAGGATGTTTAAATGTATAGAGCTTACATTTCACAACCCCACCTTTTCTTTGGTATGACCACGACCTCCCATCGAAGAAGCTGTTTAAATGTATAGAGTTTACATTTAACAACACCACGGTTTCTTTGGTATGACTACGACCTACAATCGAAGAGGGTGTTTAAATGTATAGAGTTTACATTTAACAACCCCACGCTTTCTTTGGTATGACCACGACCAACCATCGAAGAGGGTGTTTAAATGTATAGAGTTTACATTTAACAACCCCATGGTTTCTTTGGTATGAAAACGACCTACTACCGAAGAGGATGTTTAAATGTATAGAGCTTACATTTGACAACCCAACAATTTCTTTGGTATGACCTCGACCTACCATCGAAGAGGGTGTTTAAATATATACATTTTACATTTAACAACTCCACGGTTTCTTTGGTATGACCATGACATACCATCGAAGAGAGTTTTTTAATGTATAGAGTTTACATTTAACATCCCCACGGTTTCTTTGGTATGACCACGACCTACCATCGAAGAGGGTGTTTAAATGTATAAAGTTTGCATTTAACAACCCCACGGTTTCTCTGGTATGACCACGATATACTATAGAAGAGGGTGTTTAAATGTATAGAGTTTACATTATCAACCCCACGGTTTCTTTGGTATGACCACGACCTACCATCGAAGAGGGTGTTTAAATGTATAGGGTTTGCATTTAGCAACTTCACGGTTTCTCTGGTATGACCACGATATACCATCGAAGAGGGTGTTTAAATGTATAGAGTTTACATTTAACAACCCCGCCGTTTCTTTAGTATGACCACGATTTACCAGCAAAGAAGGTGTTTAAATGTTTAGAGTTTACATTTAACAACCCCACGGTTTCTTTGGTATGACCACGACCTACCATCGAAGAGGGTGTTTAAATGTATAGAGTTTATATTTTACAACCCCACGGTTTCCGTGGTATGACCACGACCTACTACCGAAGAGAAGAAGTTGTTTAAATATATAGAGCTTACATTTAACAACCCCACGGCTTCTTTAGTTTGACCACGATCTACCATCGAAGAGGGTGTTTAAATGTATAGAGTTTACATTTAACAACCCCACGGTTTCTTTGGTATGACCACGACCGACCATCAAAGAGGGTGTTTAAATGCTTAGAACTTACATTTAACAACCCCACAGGTTCTTTGGTATGAGCACGACCTACCATCGAAGAGGGTGTTTAAATGTATAGAGTTTACATTTAACAACCCCACGGTTTTTTTAGTATGGCCACGACCTACCATCGAAGACGGTGTATAAATGTATAGAGTTTACATTTAACAACCCGACGATTTCTTTGGTATGACCACGACCTACCATCGAAGAAGGTGTTTAAATGTATAGAGTTTACATTTAACAACACCACGATTTCTTTGGTATGACTACGACCTACAATCGAAGAGGGTGTTTAAATGTATAGAGTTTACATTTAACAACCCCACGCTTTCTTTGGTATGACCACGACCAACCATCGAAGAGGGTGTTTAAATGTATAGAGTTTACATTTAACAACCCCATGGTTTCTTTGGTATGAAAACGACCTACTACCGAAGAGGATGTTTAAATGTATAGAGCTTACATTTGACAACCCAACGATTTCTTTGGTATGACCTCGACCTACCATCGAAGAGGGTGTTTAAATATATACATTTTACATTTAACAACTCCACGGTTTCTTTGGTATGACCATGACATACCATCGAAGAGAGTTTTTTAATGTATAGAGTTTACATTTAACATCCCCACGGTTTCTTTGGTATGACCACGACCTACCATCGAAGAGGGTGTTTAAATGTATAACGTTTGCATTTAACAACCCCACGGTTTCTCTGGTATGACCACGATATACTATAGAAGAGGGTGTTTAAATGTATAGAGTTTACATTTAACAACCCCACGGTTTCTTTGGTATGACCACGACCTACCATCGAAGAGGGTGTTTAAATGTATAGGGTTTGCATTTAGCAACTTCACGGTTTCTCTGGTATGACCACGATATACCATCGAAGAGGGTGTTTAAATGTATAGAGTTTACATTTAACAACCCCGCCGTTTCTTTAGTATGACCACGATTTACCAGCAAAGAAGGTGTTTAAATGTTTAGAGTTTACATTTAACAACCCCACGGTTTCCTTGCTATGACCACGACCTACTACCGAAGAGAAGAAGTTGTTTAAATATATAGAGCTTACATTTAACAACCCCACGGCTTCTTTAGTTTGACCACGATCTACCATCGAAGAGGGTGTTTAAATGTATAGAGTTTACATTTAACAACCCCACGGTTTCTTTGGTATGACCACGACCGACCATCGAAGAGGGTGTTTAAATGTTTAGAACTTACATTTAACAACCCCACAGGTTCTTTGGTATGAGCACGACCTACCATCGAAGAGGGTGTTTAAATGTATAGAGTTTACATTTAACAACCCCACGGTTTTTTTAGTATGGCCACGACCTACCATCGAAGACGGTGTATAAATGTATAGAGTTTACATTTAACAACCCGACGATTTCTTTGGTATGACCACGACCTACCATCGAAGAAGGTGTTTAAATGTATAGAGTTTACATTTAACAACCCCACGGTTTCTTTGGTATGAGCACGACCTACCATCGACGAGGGTGTTTAAATGTATAATTTACATTTAACAACCCCACGGTTTCTCTGGTATGAATACGATATACCATCGAAGAGGGTGTTTAAATGTATAGAGTTTATATTTAACAACTCCACCGTTTCTTTACTATGACCACGACTTACCATCAAAGAGGGTGTTTAAATGTATAGAGTTTACATTTAACAACACCACGGTTTCTTTGGTGTGACCACGAAATACCATCGAAGAGTGTGTTTAAATGTATAGAGTTTACATTTAACAACCTCACGGTTTCCTTGGTATGACCACAACCTACTACCGAAGAGTGTGTTTAAATGTATAGAGTTTACATTTAACAACCCCACGGTTTCTTTAGTATGACCACGACCTACCATCGAAGAGGGTGTATAAATGTATAGAGTTTACATTTAACAACCCGACGATTTGCTTTGGTATGACCACGACCGACCATCGAAGAGTGTGCTTAAATGTGTAGAACTTACATTTAACAACCCCACGGGTTCTTTGGTATGAGCACGACCTACCATCGAAGACGGTGTTTAAATGTATAGAGTTTACATTTAACAACCCCACGGTTTTTTTAGTATGGCCACGACCTACCATCGAAGACGGTGTATAAATGTATAGAGTTTACATTTAACAACCCGACGATTTCTTTGGTATGACCACGACCTACCATCGAAGAAGGTGTTTAAATGTATAGAGTTTACATTTAACAACCCCACGGTTTCTTTGGTATGAGCACGACCTACCATCGACGAGGGTGTTTAAATGTATAATTTACATTTAACAACCCCACGGTTTCTCTGGTATGAATACGATATACCATCGAAGAGGGTGTTTAAATGTATAGAGTTTATATTTAACAACTCCACCGTTTCTTTACTATGACCACGACTTACCATCAAAGAGGGTGTTTAAATGTATAGAGTTTACATTTAACAACCCCACGGTTTCTTTAGTATGACCACGACCTACCATCGAAGAGGGTGTATAAATGTATAGAGTTTACATTTAACAACCCGACGATTTGCTTTGGTATGACCACGACCGACCATCGAAGAGTGTGCTTAAATGTGTAGAACTTACATTTAACAACCCCACGGGTTCTTTGGTATGAGCACGACCTACCATCGAAGACGGTGTTTAAATGTATAGAGTTTACATTTAACAACCCCACGGTTTCTTTGGTATGACCACGACCGACCATCGAAGAGGGTGTTTAAATGTATAGAGTTTACATCTAACAACCCCACGGGTTCTTTGGTATGAGCACGACCTACCATCGAAGAGGGTGTTTAAATGTATAGAGTTTACATTTAACATCCCCACGGGTTCTTTGGAATGACTACGACCGACCATCGAAGAGGGTGTTTAAATGTATAGAATTTACATTTAACAACCCCATGGGTTCTTTGGTATGAATACGACCTACCATCGAAGAGGTTGTTTAAATGTATACAGTTTACATTTAACAACCCCACGGGTTCTTTGGTATGAGCACGACCTACCATCGAAGAGGGTTTTTAAATGTATAAAGTTTACATTTCACAATCCCAAGGGTTCTTTGGTATGAGCACGACCTACCATCGAAGAGGGTGTTTAAATGTATAGAGTTTACATTTAACAACCCGACGATTTCTTTGGTATGACCACGACTACCATCGAAGAGGGTGTTTAAATGCATAGAGTTTACATTTAACAACCCCACGGTTTCTTTGGTATGACCACGACCGACCATCGAAGAGGGTGTTTAAATGTATAGAGTTTACATTTAGCAAACCCACGGTTTCTTTGGCATGACCACGACATACCATCGAAGAGGATGTTTAAATCTATAGAGTTTACATTTAACAACGCCACGGTTTCTTTGGTATGAGCACGACCTACCATCGAAGAGGGTGTTTAAATGTATAGAGTTTACATTTAACAACCCCACGGGTTCTTTTGTATGACCACGACCTACCATCGAAGACGGTGTATAAATGTATAGAACTTACATTTCACAACCCCACGGTTTCTTTAGTATGACCACGACCTACCATCGAAGACGGTGTTTAAATGTATAGAGTTTACATTTAACAACCCGGCGATTTCTTTGGTATGACCACGACCTACCATATAAGAGGGTGTTTAAATGTATAGAGTTTACATTTAACAATCCCACGGTTTCTTTGGTATGACCACGACCTACCATCGAAGAGGGTGTTTAAATGTATAGAGTTTACATTTAACATACCCACGGGTTCTTTGGAATGACTACGACCGACCATCGAAGAGGGTGTTTAAATGTATAGAATTTACATTTAACAACCCCACGGGTTCTTTGGTATGAGTACGACCTACCATCGAAGAGGTTGTTTAAATGTATAGAGTTTACATTTAACAACCCCACGGGTTCTTTGGTATGAGCACGACCTACCATCGAAGAGGGTGTTTAAATGTATAGAGTTTACATTTCACAACCCCACGGGTTCTTTGGTATGACCACGACATACCATAGAAGAGGATGTTTAAATGTATAGAGTTTACATTTAACAACCCCACGGTTTCTTTGGTATGAGCACGACCTACTATCGAAGAGGGTGTCTAAATGTATAGAGTTTACATTTAACAACCCCACGGTTTCTTTGTAATGACCACGACCTACCATCGAAGAGGGTCTTTAAATGTGTAGAACTTACATTTAGCAACCCCACGGGTTCTTTTCTATGACCACGACCTACCATCGAAGACGGTGTATAAATGTATAGAACTTACATTTCACAACCCCACGGTTTCTTTAGTATGACCACGACCTACCATCGAAGACGGTGTTTAAATGTATAGAGTTTACATTTAACAACCCGGCGATTTCTTTGGTATGACCACGACCGACCATCGAAGAGGGTGTTTAAATGTATAGAGTTTACATTTAACAATCCCACGGTTTCATTGGTATGACCACGACCTACCATCGAAGAGGGTGTTTAAATGTATAGTTTACATTTAACAACCCCACGGTTTCTCTGGTATGACCACGATATACCATCGAAGAGGGTGTTTAAATGTATAGAGTTTACATTTAACAACCCCACCGTTTCTTTACTGTGACCACGACTTACCATCAAAGAGGGTGTTTAAATGTATAGAGTTTACATTTAACAACCCCACGGTTTCTGTGGTGTGACCACGAAATACCATCGAAGAGTGTGTTTAAATGTTTAGAGTTTACATTTAACAACCCCACGGTTTCTTTGGTATGACCATGACCTACTACCGAAGAGGGTGTTTAAATGTATAGAGTTTACATTTAACAACCGACGATTTGCTTTGGTATGACCACGGCCGACGATCGAAGAGTGTGTTTAAATGTGTAGAACTTACATTCAACAACCCCACGGATTCTCTGGTATGAGCACGACCTACCATCGAAGAGGGTGTTTAAATGTATAGAGTTTACATTTAACAACTCCACGGTTTCTTTGTAATGACCACGACATACCATCGAAGAGGGTCTTTAAATGTGTAGAACTTACATTTAGTAACCCCACGGGTTCTTTTGTATGATCACGACCTACCATCGAAGAGGGTGTATAAATGTATAGAACTTACATTTCACAACCCCACGGTTTCTTTTGTATGACCACGACCTACCATCGAAGACGGTGTATAAATGTATAGAGTTTACATTTATCAACCCGACGATTTCTTTGGTATGACCACGACCGACCATCGAAGAGGGTGTTTAAATGTATAGAGTGTACATTTAACAACCCCACGGGTTCTTTGGTATGAGCACGACCTACCATCGAAGAGGGTATTTAAATGTATAGAGTTTACATTTAACAACCGCACGGTTTCCTTGGTATGACTACGACCTACAATCGAAGAGGGTGTTTAAATGTATAGAGTTTACATTTCACAACCCCACGGGTTCTTTGGTATGAGCACGACCTACCATCGAAGAGGGTGTTTAAATGTATAGAGTTTACATTTAACAACCCGACGATTTCTTTGGTATGACCACGACCGACCATCGAAGAGGGTGTTTAAATGTATAGAGTTTACATCTAACAACCCCACGGGTTCTTTGGTATGAGCACGACCTACCATCGAAGAGGGTGTTTAAATGTATAGAGTTTACATTTAACATCCCCACGGGTTCTTTGGAATGACTACGACCGACCATCGAAGAGGGTGTTTAAATGTATAGAATTTACATTTAACAACCCCATGGGTTCTTTGGTATGAATACGACCTACCATCGAAGAGGTTGTTTAAATGTATAGAGTTTACATTTAACAACCCCACGGGTTCTTTGGTATGAGCACGACCTACCATCGAAGAGGGTTTTTAAATGTATAGAGTTTACATTTCACAATCCAAAGGGTTCTTTGGTATGAGCACGACCTACCATCGAAGAGGGTGTTTAAATGTATAGAGTTTACATTTAACAACCCGACGATTTCTTTGGTATGACCACGACTACCATCGAAGAGGGTGTTTAAATGCATAGAGTTTACATTTAACAACCCCACGGTTTCTTTGGTATGACCACGACCGACCATCGAAGAGGGTGTTTAAATGTATAGAGTTTACATTTAGCAAACCCATGGTTTCTTTGGTATGACCACGACATACCATCGAAGAGGATGTTTAAATCTATAGAGTTTACATTTAACAACGCCACGGTTTCTTTGGTATGAGCACGACCTACCATCGAAGAGGGTGTTTAAATGTATAGAGTTTACATTTAACAACCCCACGGGTTCTTTTGTATGACCACGACCTACCATCGAAGACGGTGTATAAATGTATAGAACTTACATTTCACAACCCCACGGTTTCTTTAGTATGACCACGACCTACCATCGAAGACGGTGTTTAAATGTATAGAGTTTACATTTAACAACCCGGCGATTTCTTTGGTATGACCACGACCGACCATCGAAGAGGGTGTTTAAATGTATAGAGTTTACATTTAACAACCCCACGGTTTCGTTGGTATGACCACGACCTACCATAGAAGAGGGTGTTTAAATGTATAGAGTTTACATTTAACAATCCCACGGTTTCTCTGATATGACCACGATATACCATCGAAGAGGGTGTTTAAATGTATAGAGTTTACATTTAACAACCCCACCGTTTCTTTACTGTGACCACGACTTACCATCAAAGAGGGTGTTTAAATGTATAGAGTTTACATTTAACAACCCCACGGTTTCTTTGGTGTGACCACGAAATACCATCGAAGAGTGTGTTTAAATGTATAGAGTTTACATTTAACAACCCCACGGTTTCTTTGGTATGACCATGACCTACTACCGAAGAGGGTTTTTATATGTATAGAGTTTACATTTAACAACCCCACGGTTTCTTTAATATGACCACGATCTACCATCGAAAAGGGTGTTTAAATGTATAGAGTTTACATTTAACAACTCCACGGTTTCTTTGTAATGACCACGACATACCATCGAAGAGGGTCTTTAAATGTGTAGAACTTACATTTAGTAACCCCACGGGTTCTTTTGTATGATCACGACCTACCATCGAAGAGGGTGTATAAATGTATAGAACTTACATTTCACAACCCCACGGTTTCTTTTGTATGACCACGACCTACCATTGAAGACGGTGTATAAATGTATAGAGTTTACATTTAACAACCCGACGATTTGCTTTGGTATGACCACGGCCGACGATCGAAGAGTGTGTTTAAATGTGTAGAACTTACATTTAACAACCCCACGGGTTCTCTGGTATGAGCACGACCTACCATCGAAGAGGGTGTATAAATGTATAGAGTTTACATTTATCAACCCGACGATTTCTTTGGTATGACCACGACCGACCATCGAAGAGGGTGTTTGAATGTATAGAGTGTACATTTAACAACCCCACGGGTTCTTTGGTATGAGCACGACCTACCATCGAAGAGGGTATTTAAATGTATAGAGTTTACATTTAACAACCGCACGGTTTCCTTGGTATGACTACGACCTACAATCGAAGAGGGTGTTTAAATGTATAGAGTTTACATTTCACAACCCCACGTTTTCTTTGGTATGACTACGACCTACTACCTAAGAGGATGTTTAAATGTGTAGAGCTTACATTTCACAACCCCAGGTTTTCTTTGGTATGACCACGACCTACAATCGAAGAGGATGTTTAAATGTTTAGAGCTTACATTTGGCAACCCAACGATTTCTTTGGTATGACCTCGACCTACCATCGAAGAGGATGCTTAAATATATACATTTTACATTTAAAAACTCCAGGGTGTCTTTGGTATGACCACGACATACCATCGAAGAGAGTTTTTTAATGTATAGAGTTTACATTTAACAACCCTACGGTTTCTTTGGTATGACCACGAGCTCCCATCGAAGAGGGTGTTTAAATGTATAGAGTTTGCATTTAACAACCCAACGGTTTCTCTGGTATGACCACGATATACTATAGAAGAGGGTGTTTAAGTGTATAGAGCTTCCATTAGAAAACCCAACGATTTCTTTGGTATGACCTCGACCTACCATCGAAGAGGATGTTTAAATATATACATTTTACATTTAACAACTCCACGGTGTCTTTGGTATGACCACGACATACCATCGAAGAGAGTTTTTTAATGTATAGAGTTTACATTTAACAACCCGACGATTTCTTTGGTATGACCACGACCAACCATCGAAGAGGGTGTTTAAATGTATAGAGTTTACATTTAACAACCCCACGGGTTCTTTGGTATGACCACGACCTACCATCGAAGAGGGTGTTTAAATGTATAGAGTTTACATTTAACATCCCCACGGGTTCTTTGGAATGACTACGACCGACCATCGAAGAGGGTGTTTAAATGTATAGAGCTTACATTTAACAACCCCACGGGTTCTTTGGTTTGAGCACGACCTACCATCGAAGAGGGTGTTTAAATGTATAGAGTTTACATTTCACAACCCCACGGGTTCTTTGATATGAGCACGACCTACCATCACAGAGGGTGTTTAAATGTATAGAGTTTATATTTAACAACCCGACGATTTCATTGGTATGACCACGACCGACCATCGAAGAGGGTGTTTAAATGTATAGATTTTACATTTAACATCCCCACGATTTCTTTGGTATGACCACGACATACCATCGAAGAGTGTGTTTAAATGTATAGAGTTTACATTTAACAACCCCACGGTTTCTTTGGTATGACCACGACCTACTACCGAAGAGGGTGTTTAAATGTATAGAGTTTACATTTAACAACCCCACGGTTTCTTTAGTATGACCACGACCTACCATCGAAGAGGGTGTATAAATGTATAGAGTTTACATTTAACATCCCCACGATTTCTTTGGTATGACCACGATATACCATCGAAGAGTGTGTTTAAATGTATAGAGTTTACATTTGACAACCCCACGGTTTCCTTGGTTTGACTACGACCTACAATCGAAGAGGGTGTTTAAATGTATAGAGTTTACATTTAACAACTCCACGGTTTCTTTGATATGACCACGACCTACTACCGAAGAGGATGTTTAAATGTATAGAGCTTACATTTCACAACCCCACGTTTTCTTTGGTATGACCACGACAGACCATCGAAGAGGGTGTTTAAATGTATAGAGTTTACATTTCACAACTCCACGGTTTCTTTGGTATGACCACGACCTACTACCGAAGAGGATGTTTAAATGTATAGAGTTTACATTTAACAACTCCACGGTTTCTTTGGTATGACAACGACCTACTACCGAAGAGGATGCTTAAATGTATAGAGCTTACATTTCACAACCTCACGTTTTCTTTGGTATGACCACGACAGACCATCGAAGAGGGTGTTTAAATGTTTAGAGTTTACATTTCACAACTCCACGGTTTCTTTGGTATGACCACGACCTACTACCGAAGAGGATGTTTAAATGTATAGAGTTTACATTTAACAACTCCACGGTTTCTTTGGTATGACAACGATCTACTACCGAAGAGGATGCTTAAATGTATAGAGCTTACATTTCACAACCCCACGTTTTCTTTGGTATGACCACGACAGATCATCGAAGAGGGTGTTTAAATGTTTAGAGTTTACATTTCACAACTCCACGGTTTCTTTGGATGACTTCGACCTACCATCGAAGAGGATGTTTAAATATATACATTTTACATTTAACAACTCCACGGTGTCTTTTGTATGACCACGATATACCATCGAAGAGAGTTGTTTTAATGTATAGAGTTTACATTTAACAACCCCACGGTTTCTTTGGTATGACCACGACCTACCATCGAAGAGGGTGTTTAAATGTATAGAATTTGCATTTAACAACCCCACGGTTTCTCTTGTATGACCATGATATACTACAGAAGAGGGTGTTTAAATGTATAGAGTTTACATTTAGCAACCCCACGGTTTCTTTGGTATGACCACGACCTACCATCGAAGAGGGTGTTTAAATGTATAGAGTTTGCATTTAACAACCTCACGGTTTCTCTGGTATGGCCACGATATACAATCGAAGAGGGTGTTTAAATGTATATAGTTTCCATTTAACAACCCCACGGTTTCTCTGGTATGACCACGATATACCATCGAAGAGGGTGTTTAAATGTTTAGAGTTTACATTTAACAACCCCACCGTTTCTTTAGTATGACCACGATTTACCAGCAAAGAAGGTGTTTAAATGTTTAGAGTTTACATTTAACAACCCCACGGTTTCTTTGGTATGATCACGACCTACCATCGAAGAGGGTGTTTAAATGTATAGAGCTTACATTTGACAACCCAACGATTTCTTTGGTATGACCTCGACCTACCATCGAAGAGGATGTTTAAATATGTACATTTTACATTTAACAATTCCACGGTTTCTTTGGTATGACCACGACATACCATCGAAGAGAGTTTTTAATGTATAGAGTTTACATTTAACAACCCCACGGTTTCTTTGGTATGACCACGACCTACCATCGAAGACGGTCTTTAAATGTGTAGAATTTACATTTAGCAATCCCACGTGTTCTTTGGTATGACCAAGACTTACCATCGAAGACGGTGTATTAATGTATAGAACTTACATTTAACAACCCCACGGTTTCTTTGGTATGACCACGCCCTACCTTCGAAGAGGGTGTTTAAATGTATAGAGTTTGCATTTAACAACCCCACGGTTTCTCTGGTATGACCACGATATACTATAGAAGAGAGTGTTTAAATGTATAGAGTTTACATTTAACAACCCCACGGTTTCTTTGGTATGACCACGATATACCATCAAAGAGGGTGTTTAAATGTATAGAGTTTACATTTAACAACCCCACGGTTTCTTTGGTATGACCACGATTTACTAGCAAAGAAGGTGTTTAAATGTTTAGATTTTACATTTAACAACCCCACAGTTTCTTTGGTATGACCACGACCTACCATCGAAGAGGGTGTTTAAATGAATAGAGTTTACATTTAACAACCCCACGGTTTCTTTGGTATGACCACGATTTACTAGCAAAGAAGGTGTTTAAATGTTTAGATTTTACATTTAACAACCCCACGGTTTCTTTGGTATGACCACGACCTACCATCGAAGAGGGTGTTTAAATGAATAGAGTTTACATTTAACAACCCCACGGTTTCTTTGGTATAACCACGATTTACCAGCAAAGAAGGTGTTTAAATGTTTAGATTTTACATTTAACAACCCCACGGTTTATTTGGTATGACCACGATTTACAAGCAAAGAAGGTGTTTAAATGCATAGAGTTTACATTTACCAACCCCACGGTTTCTTTAGTATGACCACGATCTACCATAGAAGAGGGTGTTTAAATGTATAGAGTTTACATTTAACAACCCCACGGTTTCTTAGGTATGACCAGGACCGACCATCGAAGAGGGTGTTTAAATGTGTAGAACTTACATTTAACAACCTCACAGGTTCTTTGGTATGAGCACGACTTACCATCGAAGAGGGTGTTTAAATGAATAGAGTTTACATTTAACAACCCCACAGTTTCCTTGGTATGACTACGACCTACAATCGAAGAGGGTGTTTAAATGTATAGAGTTTACATTTAACAACTCCACGGTTTCTTTGGTATGACCACGACCTACTACCGAAGAGGATGTTTAAATGTATAGAGTTTATATTTAACAACCCGACGATTTCTTTGGTATGACCACGACCTACAATCGAAGAGGGTGTTTAAATGTATAGAGTTTACATTTAACAACCCCACGGTTTCTTAGGTATGACCAGGACCGACCATCGAAAAGGATGTTTAAATATATAGAGTTTACATTTAACTACCCCACGGTTTCTTTGGTATGAGCACGACCTACCATCGAAGAGGGTGTTCAAATGTATAGAGTTTACATTTAACAACCCCACGTTTCTTTGTAATGACCACGACATACCATCGAAGAGGGTCTTTAAATGTGTAGAATTTACATTTAGCAATCCCACGGGTTCTTTGGTATGACCAAGACTTACCATCGAAGACGGTGTATTAATGTATAGAACTTACATTTCACAACCACACGGTTTCTTTAGTATGACCACGACCTACCGTCGAAGACGGTGTATAAATGTATAGAGTTTACATTTAACAACCCGACGATTTCTTTGGTATGACCACGACCGACCATCGAAGAGGGTGTTTAAATGTATAGAGTTTACATTTAACAACCCCACGGTTTCGTTGGTATGACCACGACCTACCACAGAAGAGGGTGTTTAAATATGTAGAACTTACATTTAACAATCCCGCGGTTTCTTTGGTATGACCACGACCTACCATCGAAGAGTGTCTATAAATGTATAGAACTTACATTTCACAACCCCACGTTTTCTTTGGTATGACCTCGACCTACCATCCAAGAGGGTGCTTAAATGTTTAGAGTTTACATTTAACAACCCCACGATTTCTTTGGTATGACTACGACCTACTACCGAAGAGGATGTTTAAATGTATAGAACTTACATTTCACAACCCCACGTTTTCTTTGGTATGACCTCGACCTACCATCGAAGAGGGTGCTTAAATGTATAGAGTTTACATTTAACAACCCCACGGTTTCTTTGGCATGACTACGACCTACACTCGAAGAGGGTCTTTAAATGTATAGAGCTTACATTTCACAACCCCACGGTTTCTTTGGTATGACCACGAGAGACCATCGAAGAGGGTGCTTAAATGTTTAGAGTTTACATTTAACAACTCCTCGGTTTCTTTGGTATGACCACGACCTACTACCGATGAGGATATTTAAATGTATAGAGCTTACATTTCACTACCCCACGGTTTCTTTGGTATGACTACGACATACAATCGAAGAGGGTGTTTAAATGTATAGAGTTTACATTTAACAACCCCACGGTTTCTTTGGTCTGACTACGACCTACAATCGAAGAGGATGTTTAAATGTATAGAGTTTACATTTAACAACCCCACGGTTTCTTTGGTATGACTACGACCTACAAGCGAAGAGGGTGTTTAAATGTATAGAGTTTACATTTAACAACCCCACGGTTTCTTTGGTATGACCACGACCTACTACCGAAGAGGGTGTTTAAATATATAGAACTTACATTTCACAACCCCACGTTTTCTTTGGTATGCCCTCGACTTTCCATCGAAGAGGGTGCTTAAATTTATAGAGTTTACATTTAACAACCCCACGGTGTCTTTGGTATGACTACGACCTACACTCGAAGAGGGTGTTTAAATGTATAGAGTTTACATTTCACAACCCCACGGTTTCTTTGGTATGACCACGACAGACCTTCGAAGAGGGTGTTTAAATGTATAGAGTTTACATTTAACAACCCCACGGTTTCTTTGGTATGACTACGACCTACACTCGAAGAGGGTGTTTAAATGTATAGAGCTTACATTTCACAACCCCACAATTTCTTTGGTATGACCTCGACTTTCCATCGAAGAGGGTGTTTAAATGTATAGAGCTCACATTTCACAACCCCACGGTTTCTTTGGTATGACCACGACCTACTTCCGAAGAGGATGTTTAAATGTATAGAGCTTACATTTCACAACCCTACGGTTTCTTTGGTATGACCACGACCTACCATCGAAGAGGGTGTTTAAATGTATAGAGTTTACATTTAACAACTACACGGTTTCTTTGGTATGACCACGACCTACTACCGAAGAGGATGTTTAAATGTATAGAGTTTATATTAAACAACCCGACGATTTCTTTGGTATGACCACGACCGACCATCGAAGAAGGTATTTAAATGTATAGAGTTTACATTTAACAACCCCACGGTTTCTTTGGTACGAGCACGACAGACCATCGAAAAGGATGTTTAAATGTATAGAGTTTACATTTAACAACCCCACGGTTTCTTTGGTATGAGCACGACCTACCACCGAAGAGGGTGTTTAAATGTATAGAGTTTACATTTAACAACCCCACGGTTTCTTTAGTATGACCACGATCTACCATAGAAGAGGGTGTTTAAATGTATAGAGTTTACATTTAACAGCCCCACGGTTTCTTAGGTATGACCAGGACCGACCATCGAAGAGGGTGTTTAAATGTGTAGAACTTACATTTAACAACCTCACGGGTTCTTTGGTATGAGCACGACCTACCATCGAAGAGGGTGTTTAAATGTATAGAGTTTACATTTAACAACTCCACGGTTTCTTTGGTATGACCACGACCTACTACCGAAGAGGATGTTTAAATGTATAGAGTTTATATTTAGCAACCCGACGATTTCTTTGGTATGACCACGACCTACAATCGAAGAGGGTGTTTAAATGTTTAGAGTTTACATTTAACAACCCCACTGTTTCTTTAGTATGACCACGATTTACCAGCAAAGAAGGTGTTTAAATGTTTAGAGTTTACATTTAACAACCCCACGGTTTCTTTGGTATGATCACGACCTACCATCGAAGAGGGTGTTTAAATGTATAGAGCTTACATTTGACAACCCAACGATTTCTTTGGTATGACCTCGACCTACCATCGAAGAGGATGTTTAAATATGTACATTTTACATTTAACAATTCCACGGTTTCTTTGGTATGACCACGACATACCATCGAAGAGAGTTTTTAATGTATAGAGTTTACATTTAACAACCCCACGGTTTCTTTGGTATGACCACGACCTACCATCGAAGACGGTCTTTAAATGTGTAGAATTTACATTTAGCAATCCCACGTGTTCTTTGGTATGACCAAGACTTACCATCGAAGACGGTGTATTAATGTATAGAACTTACATTTAACAACCCCACGGTTTCTTTGGTATGACCACGCCCTACCTTCGAAGAGGGTGTTTAAATGTATAGAGTTTGCATTTAACAACCCCACGGTTTCTCTGGTATGACCACGATATACTATAGAAGAGAGTGTTTAAATGTATAGAGTTTACATTTAACAACCCCACGGTTTCTTTGGTATGACCACGATATACCATCAAAGAGGGTGTTTAAATGTATAGAGTTTACATTTAACAACCCCACGGTTTCTTTGGTATGACCACGATTTACTAGCAAAGAAGGTGTTTAAATGTTTAGATTTTACATTTAACAACCCCACAGTTTCTTTGGTATGACCACGACCTACCATCGAAGAGGGTGTTTAAATGAATAGAGTTTACATTTAACAATCCCACGGTTTCTTTGGTATGACCACGATTTACTAGCAAAGAAGGTGTTTAAATGTTTAGATTTTACATTTAACAACCCCACGGTTTCTTTGGTATGACCACGACCTACCATCGAAGAGGGTGTTTAAATGAATAGAGTTTACATTTAACAACCCCACGGTTTCTTTGGTATAACCACGATTTACCAGCAAAGAAGGTGTTTAAATGTTTAGATTTTACATTTAACAACCCCACGGTTTATTTGGTATGACCACGATTTACAAGCAAAGAAGGTGTTTAAATGTATAGAGTTTACATTTACCAACCCCACGGTTTCTTTAGTATGACCACGATCTACCATAGAAGAGGGTGTTTAAATGTATAGAGTTTACATTTAACAACCCCACGGTTTCTTAGGTATGACCAGGACCGACCATCGAAGAGGGTGTTTAAATGTGTAGAACTTACATTTAACAACCTCACGGGTTCTTTGGTATGAGCACGACTTACCATCGAAGAGGGTGTTTAAATGAATAGAGTTTACATTTAACAACCCCACAGTTTCCTTGGTATGACTACGACCTACAATCGAAGAGGGTGTTTAAATGTATAGAGTTTACATTTAACAACTCCACGGTTTCTTTGGTATGACCACGACCTACTACCGAAGAGGATGTTTAAATGTATAGAGTTTATATTTAACAACCCGACGATTTCTTTGGTATGACCACGACCTACAATCGAAGAGGGTGTTTAAATGTATAGAGTTTACATTTAACAACCCCACGGTTTCTTAGGTATGACCAGGACCGACCATCGAAAAGGATGTTTAAATATATAGAGTTTACATTTAACTACCCCACGGTTTCTTTGGTATGAGCACGACCTACCATCGAAGAGGGTGTTCAAATGTATAGAGTTTACATTTAACAACCCCACGTTTCTTTGTAATGACCACGACATACCATCGAAGAGGGTCTTTAAATGTGTAGAATTTACATTTAGCAATCCCACGGGTTCTTTGGTATGACCAAGACTTACCATCGAAGACGGTGTATTAATGTATAGAACTTACATTTCACAACCACACGGTTTCTTTAGTATGACCACGACCTACCGTCGAAGACGGTGTATAAATGTATAGAGTTTACATTTAACAACCCGACGATTTCTTTGGTATGACCACGACCGACCATCGAAGAGGGTGTTTAAATGTATAGAGTTTACATTTAACAACCCCACGGTTTCGTTGGTATGACCACGACCTACCACAGAAGAGGGTGTTTAAATATGTAGAACTTACATTTAACAATCCCGCGGTTTCTTTGGTATGACCACGACCTACCATCGAAGAGTGTCTATAAATGTATAGAACTTACATTTCACAACCCCACGTTTTCTTTGGTATGACCTCGACCTACCATCCAAGAGGGTGCTTAAATGTTTAGAGTTTACATTTAACAACCCCACGATTTCTTTGGTATGACTACGACCTACTACCGAAGAGGATGTTTAAATGTATAGAACTTACATTTCACAACCCCACGTTTTCTTTGGTATGACCTCGACCTACCATCGAAGAGGGTGCTTAAATGTATAGAGTTTACATTTAACAACCCCACGGTTTCTTTGGCATGACTACGACCTACACTCGAAGAGGGTCTTTAAATGTATAGAGCTTACATTTCACAACCCCACGGTTTCTTTGGTATGACCACGAGAGACCATCGAAGAGGGTGCTTAAATGTTTAGAGTTTACATTTAACAACTCCTCGGTTTCTTTGGTATGACCACGACCTACTACCGATGAGGATATTTAAATGTATAGAGCTTACATTTCACTACCCCACGGTTTCTTTGGTATGACTACGACATACAATCGAAGAGGGTGTTTAAATGTATAGAGTTTACATTTAACAACCCCACGGTTTCTTTGGTCTGACTACGACCTACAATCGAAGAGGATGTTTAAATGTATAGAGTTTACATTTAACAACCCCACGGTTTCTTTGGTATGACTACGACCTACAAGCGAAGAGGGTGTTTAAATGTATAGAGTTTACATTTAACAACCCCACGGTTTCTTTGGTATGACCACGACCTACTACCGAAGAGGGTGTTTAAATATATAGAACTTACATTTCACAACCCCACGTTTTCTTTGGTATGCCCTCGACTTTCCATCGAAGAGGGTGCTTAAATTTATAGAGTTTACATTTAACAACCCCACGGTGTCTTTGGTATGACTACGACCTACACTCGAAGAGGGTGTTTAAATGTATAGAGTTTACATTTCACAACCCCACGGTTTCTTTGGTATGACCACGACAGACCTTCGAAGAGGGTGTTTAAATGTATAGAGTTTACATTTAACAACCCCACGGTTTCTTTGGTATGACTACGACCTACACTCGAAGAGGGTGTTTAAATGTATAGAGCTTACATTTCACAACCCCACGATTTCTTTGGTATGACCTCGACTTTCCATCGAAGAGGGTGTTTAAATGTATAGAGCTCACATTTCACAACCCCACGGTTTCTTTGGTATGACCACGACCTACTTCCGAAGAGGATGTTTAAATGTATAGAGCTTACATTTCACAACCCTACGGTTTCTTTGGTATGACCACGACCTACCATCGAAGAGGGTGTTTAAATGTATAGAGTTTACATTTAACAACTACACGGTTTCTTTGGTATGACCACGACCTACTACCGAAGAGGATGTTTAAATGTATAGAGTTTATATTAAACAACCCGATGATTTCTTTGGTATGACCACGACCGACCATCGAAGAAGGTATTTAAATGTATAGAGTTTACATTTAACAACCCCACGGTTTCTTTGGTACGAGCACGACAGACCATCGAAAAGGATGTTTAAATGTATAGAGTTTACATTTAACAACCCCACGGTTTCTTTGGTATGAGCACGACCTACCACCGAAGAGGGTGTTTAAATGTATAGAGTTTACATTTAACAACCCCACGGTTTCTTTAGTATGACCACGATCTACCATAGAAGAGGGTGTTTAAATGTATAGAGTTTACATTTAACAGCCCCACGGTTTCTTAGGTATGACCAGGACCGACCATCGAAGAGGGTGTTTAAATGTGTAGAACTTACATTTAACAACCTCACGGGTTCTTTGGTATGAGCACGACCTACCATCGAAGAGGGTGTTTAAATGTATAGAGTTTACATTTAACAACTCCACGGTTTCTTTGGTATGACCACGACCTACTACCGAAGAGGATGTTTAAATGTATAGAGTTTATATTTAGCAACCCGACGATTTCTTTGGTATGACCACGACCTACAATCGAAGAGGGTGTTTAAATGTTTAGAGTTTACATTTAACAACCCCACGGTTTCTTAGGTATGACCAGGACCGACCATCGAAAAGGATGTTTAAATATATAGAGTTTACATTTAACTACCCCACGGTTTCTTTGGTATGAGCACGACCTACCATCGAAGAGGGTGTTCAAATGTATAGAGTTTACATTTAACAACCCCACGTTTCTTTGTAATGACCACGACGTACCATCGAAGAGGGTCTTTAAATGTGTAGAATTTACATTTAGCAATCCCACGGGTTCTTTGGAATGACCAAGACTTACCATCGAAAACGGTGTATTAATGTATAGAACTTACATTTCACAACCACACGTTTTTTTAGTATGACCACGAACTACCATCGAAGACGGTGTATAAATGTATAGAGTTTACATTTAACAACCCGACGATTTCTTTGGTATGACCACGACCGACCATCGAAGAGGGTGTTTAAATGTATAGAGTTTACATTTAACAACCCCACGGTTTCGTTGGTATGACCACGACCTACCACAGAAGAGGGTGTTTAAATATATAGAACTTACATTTAACAATCCCGCGGTTTCTTTGGTATGACCACGACCTACCATCGAAGAGTGTCTTTAAATGTATAGAACTTACATTTCACAACCCCACGTTTTCTTTGGTATGACCTCGACCTACCATCGAAGAGGGTGCTTAAATGTATAGAGTTTACATTTAACAACCCCACGGTTTCTTTGGCATGACTACGACCTACACTCGAAGAGGGTCTTTAAATGTATAGAGCTTACATTTCACAACCCCACGGTTTCTTTGGTATGACCACGAGAGACCATCGAAGAGGGTGCTTAAATGTTTAGAGTTTACATTTACCAACTCCACGGTTTCTTTGGTATGACTACGACCTACTACCGATGAGGATATTTAAATGTATAGAGCTTACATTTCACTACCCCACGGTTTCTTTGGTATGACTACGACATACAATCGAAGGGGGTCTTTAAATGTATAGAGTTTACATTTAACAACCCCACGGTTTCTTTGGTCTGACTACGACCTACAATCGAACAGGATGTTTAAATGTATAGAGTTTATATTTAACAACCCCACGGTTTCTTTGGTATGACCACGACCTACTACCGAAGAGGGTGTTTAAATATATAGAACTTACATTTCACAACCCCACGTTTTCTTTGGTATGCCCTCGACTTTCCATCGAAGAGGGTGCTTAAATTTATAGAGTTTACATTTAACAACCCCACGGTGTCTTTGGTATGACTACGACCTACACTCGAAGAGGGTGTTTAAATGTATAGAGTTTACATTTCACAACCCCACGATTTCTTTGGTATGACCACGACAGACCTTCGAAGAGGGTTTTTAAATGTATAGAGTTTACATTTAACAACCCCACGGTTTCTTTGGTATGACTACGACCTACACTCGAAGAGGGTGTTTAAATGTATAGAGCTTACATTTCACAACCCCACGATTTCTTTGGTATGACCTCGACTTTCCATCGAAGAGGGTGTTTAAATGTATAGAGCTCACATTTCACAACCCCACGGTTTCTTTGGTATGACCACGACCTACCATCGAAGAGGGTGTTTAAATGTATAGAGTTTACATTTAACAACTACACGGTTTCTTTGGTATGACCACGACCTACTACCGAAGAGGATGTTTAAATGTATAGAGTTTATATTAAACAACCCGACGATTTCTTTGGTATGACCACGACCGACCATCGAAGAAGGTATTTAAATGCATAGAGTTTACATTTAACAACCCCACGGTTTCTTTGGTACGAGCACGACAGACCATCGAAAAGGATGTTTAAATGTATAGAGTTTACATTTAACAACCCCACGGTTTCTTTGGTATGAGCACGACCTACCATCGAAGAGGGTGTTTAAATGTATAGAGTTTACATTTAACAACCCCACGGTTTCTTTGTAATGACCACAACATACCATCGAAGAGGGTCTTTAAATGTGTAGAATTTACATTTAGCAACCCCACGGGTTCTTTGGTATGACCAAGACCTACCATCGAAGACGGTGTATTAATGTATAGAACTTACATTTCACAACCCCACGGTTTCTTTAGTATGACCACGACCTACCATCGAAGACGATGTATAAATGTATAGAGTTTACATTTAACAACCCGACGATTTCTTTGGTATGACCACGACCGACCATCGAAGAGGGTGTTTAAATGTATAGAGTTTACATTTAACAACCCCACGGTTTCGTTGGTATGACCACGACCTACCACAGAAGAGGGTGTTTGAATATATAGAGCTTACATTTAACAATCCCGCTGTTTCTTTGGTATGACCACGACCTACCATCGAAGAGTGTCTTTAAATGTATAGAACTTACATTTCACAACCCCACGTTTTCTTTGGTATGACCTCGACCTACCATCGAAGAGGGTGCTTAAATGTAAAGAGTTTACATTTAACAACCCCACGGTTTCTTTGGTATGACTACGACATATAACCGAAGAGGGTTTTTAAATGTATAGAGCTTACATTTAACAACCCCACGGTTTCTTTGGTATGACCACGACCTACCATCGAAGAGGGTGCTTAAATGTATAGAGTTTACATTTAACAACCCCACGGTTTCTTTGGCATGACTACGACCTACACTCGAAGAGGGTGTTTAAATGTATAGAGCTTACATTTAACAACCCCACGGTTTCTTTGGTATGACTACGACCTACAATCGAAGAGGGTGTTTAAATGTATAGAGTTTACATTTAAGAACCCCACGGTTTCTTTGGTATGACCTCGACCTACCATCGAAGAGGGTGCTTAAATGTATAGAGTTTACATTTAACAACCCCACGGTTTCTTTGGTATGACTACGACCTACACTCGAAGAGGGTCTTTAAATGTATAGAGCTTACATTTCACAACCCCACGGTTTCTTTGGTATAACCACGACAGACCATCGAAGAGGGTGCTTAAATGTATAGAGTTTACATTTAACAACTCCACGGTTTCTTTGGTATGACCACGACCTACTACCGATGAGGATATTTAAATGTATAGAGCTTACATTTCACTACCCCACGGTTTCTTTGGTATGACTACGACATACAATCGAAGTGGGTGTTTAAATGTATAGAGTTTACATTTAACAACCCCACGGTTTCTTTGGTCTGACTATGACCTACAATCGAAGAGGATGTTTAAATGTATAGAGTTTACATTTAACAACCCCACAGTTTCTTTCGTATGACTACGACCTACACTCGAAGAGGGTGTTTAAATGTATAGAGTTTACATTTAACAACCCCACGGTTTCTTTGGTATGACTACGACCTACAAACGAAGAGGGTGTTTAAATGTATAGAGTTTACATTTAACAACCCCACGGTTTCTTTGGTATGACCACGACCTACTACCGAAGAGGATGTTTAAATGTATAGAACTTACATTTCACAACCCCACGTTTTCTTTGGTATGACCTCGACTTTCCATCGAAGAGGGTGCTTAAATGTATAGAGTTTACATTTAACAACCCCACGGTGTCTTTGGTATGACTACGACCTACACTCGAAGAGGGTGTTTAAATGTATAGAGTTTACATTTCACAACCCCACGGTTTCTTTGGTATGACCACGACAGACCTTCGAAGAGGGTGTTTAAATGTATAGAGTTTACATTTAGCAACCCCACGGTTTCTTTGGTATGACTACGACCTACACTCGAAGAGGGTGTTTAAATGTATAGAGCTTACATTTCACAACCCCACGATTTCTTTGGTATGACCTCGACTTTCCATCGAAGAGGGTGTTTAAATGTATAGAGCTTACATTTCACAACCCCACGGTTTCTTTTGTATGACCACGACCTACTACCGAAGAGGATGTTTAAATGTATAGAGCTTACATTTCACAACCCTACGGTTTCTTTGGTATGACTACGACATACAATCGAAGAGGGTGTTTAAATGTATAGAGTTTACATTTAACAACTCCACGGTTTCTTTGGTATGACCACGACCTACCATCGAAGAGGGTGTTTAAATGAATAGAGTTTACATTTAACAACCCCACAGTTTCTTTGGTCTGACTACGACCTACAATCGAAGAGGATGTTTAAATGTATAGAGTTTACATTTAACAACCCCACGGTTCCTTTGGTCTGACTACGACCTACAATCGAAGAGGGTGTTTAAATGTATAGAGTTTACATTTAACAACCCCACGGTTTCTTTGGTATGACCACGACCTACCATCGAAGAGGGTGTTTAAATGTATAGAGTTTACATTTAACAACCCCACGGTTTCTTTAGTATGACCACGACCTACCATCGAAGAGGGTGTATAAATGTATAGAGTTTACATTTAACAACCCGACGATTTCTTTCGTATGACCACGACCTATCATCGAAGAGGATGTTTAAATGTGTAGAACTTACATTTAACAACTCCACGGGTTCTTTGGTATGAGCACGACCTACCATCGAAGAGGGAGTTTAAATGCATAGAGTTTACATTTAGCAACCCCACGGTTTCTTTGGTATGACTACGACCTACACTCGAAGAGGGTCTTTAAATGTATAGAGCTTACATTTCACAACCCCACGGTTTCTTTGGTATGACCACGACAGACCATCGAAGAGGGTGCTTAAATATATAGAGTTTACATTTAACAACTCCACGGTTTCTTTGGTAGGACCACGACCTACTACCGATGAGGATATTTAAATGTATAGAGCTTACATTTCACTACCCCACGGTTTCTTTGGTATGACTACGACATACAATCGAAGAGGGTGTTTAAATGTATAGAGTTTACATTTAACAACCCCACGGTTTCTTTGGTCTGAATACGACCTACAATCGAAGAGGATGTTTAAATGTATAGAGTTTACATTTAACAACCCCACAGTTTCTTTCCTATGACTACGACCTACACTCGAAAGGGTGTTTAAATGTATATAGTTTACATTTAACAACCCCACGGTTTCTTTGGTCTGACTACGACCTACAATCGAAGAGGATGTTTAAATGTATAGAGTTTACATTTCACAACCCCACGTTTTCTTTGGTATGACCTCGACTTTCCATCGAAGAGGGTGCTTAAATGTATAGAGTTTACATTTAACAACCCCACGGTTTCTTTGGTATGACTACGACCTACACTCGAAGAGGGTGTTTAAATGTATAGAGTTTACATTTTAAAACCCCACAGTTTCTTTGGTATGACCACGATAGACCTTCGAAGAGGGTGTTTAAATGTATAGAGTTTACATTTAACAACCCCACGGTGTCTTTGGTATGACTACGACCTACACTCGAAGAGGGTGTTTAAATGTATAGAGCTTACATTTCACAACCCCACGATTTCTTTGGTATGACCTCGACTTTCCATCGAAGAGGGTGTTTAAATGTATAGAGCTTACATTTCTCAACCCCACGGTTTCGTTGGTATGACCACGACCTACTACCGAAGAGGATGTTTAAATGTATAGAGCTTACACTTCACAACCCTACGGTTTCTTTGGTATGACTACGACATACAATCGAAGAGGGTGTTTAAATGTATAGAGTTTACATTTAACAACTCCAGGGTTTCTTTGGTATGACCACGACCTACTACCGAAGAGGGTGTTTAAATGTATAGAGTTTACATTAAACAACCCCACGGTTTCTTTGGTCTGAATACGACCTACAATCGAAGAGGGTGTTTAAATGTATTGATTTTACATTTAAAAACCCCACGGTTTCTTTAGTATGACCACGACCTCCCATCGAAGAGGGTGTTTAAATGAATAGAGTTTACATTTAACAACCTCACGGTTTCTTTGGTCTGACTACGATCTACAATCGAAGAGGGTGTTTAAATGTATAGAGCTTACATTTAACAACCCCACGGTTCCTTTGGTCTGACTACGACCTACAATCGAAGAGGGTGTTTAAATGTATAGAGTTTACATTTAACAACCCCACGGTTTCTTTGGTATGACCACGACCTACCATCGAAGAGGGTATTTAAATGTATAGAGTTTACATTTAACAACCCGACGATTTCTTTGGTATGACCACGACCTATCGTCGAAGAGGATTTTTAAATGTGTAGAACTTACATTTAACAACTCCACGGGTTCTTTGGTATGAGCACGACCTACCATCGAAGAGGGTGTTTAAATGCATAGAATTTACATTTAGCAACCCCACGGTTTCTTTGGTATGACTACGACCTACACTCGAAGAGGGTCTTTAAATGTATAGAGCTTACATTTCACAACCCCACGGTTTCTTTGGTATGACCACGACAGACCATCGAAGAGGGTGCTTAAATGTATAGAGTTTACATTTAACAACTCCACGGTTTCTTTGGTATGACCACGACCTACTACCGATGAGGATATTTAAATGTATAGAGCTTACATTTCACTACCCCACGGTTTCTTTGGTATGACTACGACCTACAATCGAAGAGGGTGTTTAAATGTATAGATTTTACATTTAAAAACCCCACGGTTTCTTTGGTATGACCACGACCTACCATCGAAGAGGGTGTTTAAATGAATAGAGTTTACATTTAACAACCCCACGGTTTCTTTGGTCTGACTACGATCTACAATCGAAGAGGGTGTTTAAATGTATAGAGTTTACATTTAACAACCCCACGGTTCCTTTGGTCTGACTACGACCTACAATCGAAGAGGGTGTTTAAATGTATAGAGTTTACATTTAACAACCCCACGGTTTCTTTGGTATGACCACGACCTACCATCGAAGAGGGTGTTTAAATGTATAGAGTTTACATTTAACAACCCCACGGTTTCTTTAGTATGACCACGACCTACCATCGAAGAGGGTGTATACATGTATAGAGTTTACATTTCACAACCCGACGATTTCTTTGGTATGACCACGACCTATCATCGAAGAGGATGTTTAAATGTGTAGAACTTACATTTAACAACTCCACGGGTTCTTTGGTATGAGCACGACCTACCATCGAAGAGGGGGTTTAAATGCATAGAGTTTACATTTAGCAACCCCACGGTTTCTTTGGTATGACTACGACCTACACTCGAAGAGGGTCTTTAAATGTATAGAGCTTACATTTCACAACCCCACGGTTTCTTTGGTATGACCACGACAGACCATTGAAGAGGGTGCTTTAATGTATAGAGTTTACATTTAACAACTCCACGGTTTCTTTGGTATGACCACGACCTACTACCGATGAGGATATTTAAATGTATAGAGTTTACATTTAACAACCCCACAGTTTCTTTGGTCTGACTACGACCTACAATCGAAGAGGATGTTTCAATGTATAGAGTTTACATTTAACAACCCCACAGTTTCTTTCGTATAACCACGACCTACACTCGAAGAGGGTGTTTAAATATATAGAGTTTACATTTAACAACCCCACGGTTTCTTTGGTCTGACTACGACCTACAATCGAAGAGGATGTTTAAATGTATAGAGTTTACATTTCACAACCCCACGTTTTCTTTGGTATGACCTCGACTTTCCATCGAAGAGGGTGCTTAAATGTATAGAGTTTACATTTAACAACCCCACGGTTTCTTTGGTATGACTACGACCTACACTCGAAGAGGGTGTTCAAATGTATAGAGTTTACATTTCAAAACCCCACGGTTTCTTTGGTATGACCACGACAGAACTTCGAAGAGGGTGTTTAAATGTATAGAGTTTACATTTAACAACCCCACGGTTTCTTTGGTATGACTACGACCTACACTCGAAGAGGGTGTTTAAATGTATAGAGTTTACATTTAACAACTCCACGGTTTCTTTGGTATGACCAGGACCTACTACCGAAGAGGGTGTTTAAATGTATAGAGTTTACATTAAACAACCCCACGGTTTCTTTGGTCTGACTACGACCTACAATCGAAGAGGGTGTTTAAATGTATAGATTTTACATTTAAAAACCCCACGGTTTCTTTAGTATGACCACGACCTACCATCGAAGAGGGTGTTTAAATGAATAGAGTTTACATTTAACAACCCCACCGTTTCTTTGGTCTGACTACGATCTACAATCGAAGAGGGTGTTTAAATGTATAGAGTTTACATTTAACAACCCCACGGTTCCTTTGGTCTGACTACGACCTACAATCGAAGAGGGTCTTTAAATGTATAGAGCTTACATTTCACAACCCCACTGTTTCGTTGGTATGACCACGACCTACTACCGAAGAGGATGTTTAAATGAATAGAGCTTACATTTCACAACCCCACGGTGTCTTTGGTATGACTACGACATACAATCGAAGAGGGTGTTTAAATGTATAGAGTTTACATTTAACAACTCCAGGGTTTCTTTGGTATGACCACGACCTACTACCGAAGAGGGTGTTTAAATGTATAGAGTTTACATTAAACAACCCCACGGTTTCTTTGGTCTGACTACGACCTACAATCGAAGAGGGTGTTTAAATGTATAGATTTTACATTTAAAAACCCCACGGTTTCTTTAGTATGACCACGACCTCCCATCGAAGAGGGTGTTTAAATGAATAGAGTTTACATTTAACAACCTCACGGTTTCTTTGGTCTAACTACGATCTACAATCGAAGAGGGTGTTTAAATGTATAGAGTTTACATTTAACAACCCCACGGTTCCTTTGGTCTGACTACGACCTACAATCGAAGAGGGTGTTTAAATGTATAAAGTTTACATTTAACAACCCCACGGTTTCTTTGGTATGACCACGACCTACCATCGAAGAGGGTATTTAAATGTATAGAGTTTACATTTAACAACCCGACGATTTCTTTGGTATGACCACGACCTATCGTCGAAGAGGATGTTTAAATGTGTAGAACTTACATTTAACAACTCCACGGGTTCTTTGGTATGAGCACGACCTACCATCGAAGAGGGTGTTTAAATGCATAGAATTTACATTTAGCAACCCCACGGTTTCTTTGGTATGACTACGACCTACACTCGAAGAGGGTCTTTAAATGTATAGAGCTTACATTTCACAACCCCACGGTTTCTTTGGTATGACCACGACAGACCATCGAAGAGGGTGCTTAAATGTATAAAGTTTACATTTAACAACTCCACGGTTTCTTTGGTATGACCACGACCTACTACCGATGAGGATATTTAAATGTATAGAGCTTACATTTCACTACCCCACGGTTTCTTTGGTATGACTACGACCTACAATCAAAGAGGGTGTTTAAATGTATAGATTTTACATTTAAAAACCCCACGGTTTCTTTGGTATGACCACGACCTACCATCGAAGAGGGTGTTTAAATGAATAGAGTTTACATTTAACAACCCCACGGTTTCTTTGGTCTGACTACGATCTACAATCGAAGAGGGTGTTTAAATGCATAGAGTTTACATTTAACAACCCCACGGTTCCTTTGGTCTGACTACGACCTACAATCGAAGAGGGTGTTTAAATGTATAGAGTTTACATTTAACAACCCCACGGTTTCTTTGGTATGACCACGACCTACCATCGAAGAGGGTGTTTAAATGTATAGAGTTTACATTTAACAACCCCACGGTTTCTTTAGTATGACCACGACCTACCATCGAAGAGGGTGTATAAATGTATAGAGTTTACATTTCACAACCCGACGATTTCTTTGGTATGACCACGACCTATCATCGAAGAGGATGTTTAAATGTGTAGAACTTACATTTAACAACTCCACGGGTTCTTTGGTATGAGCACGACCTACCATCGAAGAGGGTGTTTAAATGCATAGAGTTTACATTTAGCAACCCCACGGTTTCTTTGGTATGACCACGACCTACACTCGAAGAGGGTCTTTAAATGTATAGAGCTTACATTTCACATCCCCACGGTTTCTTTGGTATGACCACGACAGACCATCGAAGAGGGTGCTTTAATGTATAGAGTTTACATTTAACAACTCCACGGTTTCTTTGGTATGACCACGACCTACTACCGATGAGGATATTTAAATGTATAGAGTTTACATTTAACAACCCCACAGTTTCTTTGGTCTGACTACGACCTACAATCGAAGAGGATGTTTCAATGTATAGAGTTTACATTTAACAACCCCACAGTTACTTTCGTATGACCACGACCTACACTCGAAGAGGGTGTTTAAATGTATAGAGTTTACATTTAACAACCCCACGGTTTCTTTGGTCTGACTACGACCTACAATCGAAGAGGATGTTTAAATGTATAGAGTTTACATTTCACAACCCCACGTTTTCTTTGGTATGACCTCGACTTTCCATCGAAGAGGGTGCTTAAATGTATAGAGTTTACATTTAACAACCCCACGGTTTCTTTGGTATGACTACGACCTACACTCGAAGAGGGTGTTTAAATGTATAGAGTGTACATTTCAAAACCCCACGGTTTCTTTGGTATGACCACGACAGAACTTCGAAGAGGGTGTTTAAATGTATAGAGTTTACATTTCACAACCCCACGGTTTCTTTGGTATGACTACGACCTACACTCGAAGAGGGTGTTTAAATGTATAGAGTTTACATTTAACAACTCCACGGTTTCTTTGGTATGACCAGGACCTACTACCGAAGAGGGTGTTTAAATGTATAGAGTTTACATTAAACAACCCCACGGTTTCTTTGGTCTGACTACGACCTACAATCGAAGAGGGTGTTTAAATGTATAGATTTTACATTTAAAAACCCCACGGTTTCTTTAGTATGACCACGACCTACCATCGAAGAGGGTGTTTAAATGAATAGAGTTTACATTTAACAACCCCACGGTTTCTTTGGTCTGACTACGATCTACAATCGAAGAGGGTGTTTAAATGTATAGAGTTTACATTTAACAACCCCACGGTTCCTTTGGTCTGACTACGACCTACAATCGAAGAGGGTCTTTAAATGTATAGAGCTTACATTTCACAACCCCACTGTTTCGTTGGTATGACCACGACCTACTACCGAAGAGGATGTTTAAATGTATAGAGCTTACATTTCACAACCCCACGGTGTCTTTGGTATGACTACGACATACAATCGAAGAGGGTGTTTAAATGTATAGAGTTTACATTTCACAACTCCAGGGTTTCTTTGGTATGACCACGACCTACTACCGAAGAGGGTGTTTAAATGTATAGAGTTTACATTAAACAACCCCACGGTTTCTTTGGTCTGACTACGACCTACAATCGAAGAGGGTGTTTAAATGTATAGATTTTACATTTAAAAACCCCACGGTTTCTTTAGTATGACCACGACCTCCCATCGAAGAGGGTGTTTAAATGAATAGAGTTTACATTTAACAACCTCACGGTTTCTTTGGTCTGACTACGATCTACAATCGAAGAGGGTGTTTAAATGTATAGAGTTTACATTTAACAACCCCACGGTTCCTTTGGTCTGACTACGACCTACAATCGAAGAGGGTGTTTAAATGTATAGAGTTTACATTTAACAACCCCACGGTTTCTTTGGTATGACCACGACCTACCATCGAAGAGGGTATTTAAATGTATAGAGTTTACATTTCACAACCCGACGATTTCTTTGGTATGACCATGACCTATCATCGAAGAGGATGTTTAAATGTGTAGAACTTACATTTAACAACTCCACGGGTTCTTTGGTATGAGCACGACCTACCATCGAAGAGGGTGTTTAAATGCATAGAGTTTACATTTAGCAACCCCACGGTTTCTTTGGTATGACTACGACCTACACTCGAAGAGGGTCTTTAAATGTATAGAGCTTACATTTCACAACCCCACGGTTTCTTTGGTATGACCACGACAGACCATCGAAGAGGGTGCTTTAATGTATAGAGTTTACATTTAACAACTCCACGGTTTCTTTGGTATGACCACGACCTACTACCGATGAGGATATTTAAATGTATAGAGCTTACATTTCACTACCCCACGGTTTCTTTGGTATGACTACGACATACAATGGAAGAGGGTGTTTAAATATATAGAGTTTACATTTAACAACCCCACGGTTTCTTTCGTCTGACTACGACCTACAATCGAAGAGGATGTTTAAATGCATAGAGTTTACATTTAACAACCCCACAGTTTCTTTCGTACGACTACGACCTACACTCGAAGAGGGTGTTTAAATGTATAGAGTTTACATTTAACAACCCCACGGTTTCTTTGGTATGACTACGACCTACAAGCGAAGAGGGTGTTTAAATGTATAGAGTTTACATTTAACAACCCCACGGTTTCTTTGGTATGACCACGACCTACTACCGAAGAGGATGTTTAAATGTATAGAACTTACATTTCACAACCCCACGTTTTCTTTGGTATGACCTCGACTTTCCATCGAAGAGGGTGCTTAAATGTATAGAGTTTACATTTAACAACCCCACGGTGTCTTTGGTATGACTACGACATACACTCGAAGAGGGTGTTTAAATGTATAGAGTTTACATTTCACAACCCCACGGTTTCTTTGGTATGACCACGACAGACCTTCGAAGAGGGTGTTTAAATGTATAGAGTTTACATTTAACAGCCCCACGGTTTCTTTGGTATGACTACGACCTACACTCGAAGAGGGTGTTTAAATGTATAGAGCTTACATTTCACAACCCCACGATTTCTTTGGTATGACCTCGACTTTCCATCGAAGAGGGTGTTTAAATGTATAGAGCTTACATTTCACAACCCCACGGTTTCGTTGGTATGACCACGACTTACTACCGAAGAGGATGTTTAAATGTATAGAGATTACATTTCACAACCCTACGGTTTCTTTGGTATGACTACGACATACAATCGAAGAGGGTGTTTAAATGTATAGAGTTTACATTTAACAACTCCACGGTTTCTTTGGTATGACCACGACCTACTACCGAAGAGGGTGTTTAAATGTATAGAGCTTACATTTCACAACCCTACGGTTTCTTTTGTATGACTACGACATACAATCGAAGAGGGTGTTTAAATGTATAGAGTTTACATTTAACAACCCCACGGTTCCTTTGGTCTGACTACGACCTACAATCGAAGAGGGTGTTTAAATGTATAGAGTTTACATTTAACAACCCCACGGTTTCTTTGGTATGACCACGACCTACCATCGAAGAGGGTGTTTAAATGTATAGAGTTTACATTTAACAACCCCACGGTTTCTTTAGTATGACCACGACCTACCATCGAAGAGGGTGTATAAATGTATAGAGTTTACATTTAACAACCCGACGATTTCTTTCGTATGACCACGACCTATCATCGAAGAGGATGTTTAAATGTGTAGAACTTACATTTAACAACTCCACGGGTTCTTTGGTATGAGCACGACCTACCATCAAAGAGGGAGTTTAAATGCATAGAGTTTACATTTAGCAACCCCACGGTTTCTTTGGTATGACCACGACAGACCATCGAAGAGGGTGCTTAAATGTATAGAGTTTACATTTAACAACTCCACGGTTTCTTTGGTATGACCACGACCTACTACCGATGAGGATATTTAAATGTATAGAGCTTACATTTCACTACCCCACGGTTTCTTTGGTATGACTACGACATACAATGGAAGAGGGTGTTTAAATGTATAGAGTTTACATTTAACAACCCCACGGTTTCTTTCGTCTGACTACGACCTACAATCGAAGAGGATGTTTAAATGTATAGAGTTTACATTTAACAACCCCACAGTTTCTTTCGTATGACTACGACCTACACTCGAAGAGGGTGTTTAAATGTATAGAGTTTATATTTCACAACCCCACGGTTTCTTTGGTATGACTACGACCTACAATCGAAGAGGGTGTTTAAATGTATAGAGTTTACATTTAACAACCCCACGGTGTCTTTGGTATGACCACGACCTACTACCGAAGAGGATGTTTAAATGTATAGAACTTACATTTCACAACCCCACGTTTTCTTTGGTATGACCTCGACTTTCCATCGAAGAGGGTGCTTAAATGTATAGAGTTTACATTTAACAACCCCACGGTGTCTTTGGTATGACTACGACATACACTCGAAGAGGGTGTTTAAATGTATAGAGTTTACATTTCACAACCCCACGGTTTCTTTGGTATGACCACGACAGACCTTCGAAGAGGGTGTTTAAATGTATAGAGTTTACATTTAACAGCCCCACGGTTTCTTTGGTATGACTACGACCTACACTCGAAGAGGGTGTTTAAATGTATAGAGCTTACATTTCACAACCCCACGATTTCTTTGGTATGACCTCGACTTTCCATCGAAGAGGGTGTTTAAATGTATAGAGCTTACATTTCACAACCCCACGGTTTCGTTGGTATGACCACGACTTACTACCGAAGAGGATGTTTAAATGTATAGAGATTACATTTCACAACCCTACGGTTTCTTTGGTATGACTACGACATACAATCGAAGAGGGTGTTTAAATGTATAGAGTTTACATTTAACAACTCCACGGTTTCTTTGGTATGACCACGACCTACTACCGAAGAGGGTGTTTAAATGTATAGAGCTTACATTTCACAACCCTACGGTTTCTTTGGTATGACTACGACATACAATCGAAGAGGGTGTTTAAATGTATAGAGTTTACATTTAACAACTCCACGGTTTCTTTGGTATGACCACGACCTACCATCGAAGAGGGTGTTTAAATGAATAGAGTTTACATTTAACAACCCCACGGTTTCTTTGGTCTGACTACGACCTACAATCGAAGAGGATGTTTAAATGTATAGAGTTTACATTTAACAACCCCACGGTTCCTTTGGTCTGACTACGACCTACAATCGAAGAGGGTGTTTAAATGTATAGAGTTTACATTTAACAACCCCACGGTTTCTTTGGTATGACCACGACCTACCATCGAAGAGGGTGTTTAAATGTATAGAGTTTACATTTAACAACCCCACGGTTTCTTTAGTATGACCACGACCTACCATCGAAGAGGGTGTATAAATGTATAGAGTTTACATTTAACAACCCGACGATTTCTTTCGTATGACCACGACCTATCATCGAAGAGGATGTTTAAATGTGTAGAACTTACATTTAACAACTCCACGGGTTCTTTGGTATGAGCACGACCTACCATCGAAGAGGGAGTTTAAATGCATAGAGTTTACATTTAGCAACCCCACGGTTTCTTTGGTATGACCACGACAGACCATCGAAGAGGGTGCTTAAATGTATAGAGTTTACATTTAACAACTCCACGGTTTCTTTGGTATGACCACGACCTACTACCGATGAGGATATTTAAATGTATAGAGCTTACATTTCACTACCCCACGGTTTCTTTGGTATGACTACGACATACAATCGAAGAGGGTGTTTAAATGTATAGAGTTTACATTTAACAACCCCACGGTTTCTTTCGTCTGACTACGACCTACAATCGAAGAGGATGTTTAAATATATAGAGTTTACATTTAACAACCCCACAGTTTCTTTCGTATGACTACGACCTACACTCGAAGAGGGTGTTTAAATGTATAGAGTTTATATTTCACAACCCCACGGTTTCTTTGGTATGACTACGACCTACAATCGAAGAGGGTGTTTAAATGTATAGAGTTTACATTTAACAACCCCACGGTGTCTTTGGTATGACCACGACCTACTACCGAAGAGGATGTTTAAATGTATAGAACTTACATTTCACAACCCCACGTTTTCTTTGGTATGACCTCGACTTTCCATCGAAGAGGGTGCTTAAATGTATAGAGTTTACATTTAACAACCCCACGGTGTCTTTGGTATGACTACGACATACACTCGAAGAGGGTGTTTAAATGTATAGAGTTTACATTTCACAACCCCACGGTTTCTTTGGTATGACCACGACAGACCTTCGAAGAGGGTGTTTAAATGTATAGAGTTTACATTTAACAGCCCCACGGTTTCTTTGGTATGACTACGACCTACACTCGAAGAGGGTGTTTAAATGTATAGAGCTTACATTTCACAACCCCACGATTTCTTTGGTATGACCTCGACTTTCCATCGAAGAGGGTGTTTAAATGTATAGAGCTTACATTTCACAACCCCACGGTTTCTTGGTATGACCACGACTTACTACCGAAGAGGATGTTTAAATGTATAGAGATTACATTTCACAACCCTACGGTTTCTTTGGTATGACTACGACATACAATCGAAGAGGGTGTTTAAATGTATAGAGTTTACATTTAACAACTCCACGGTTTCTTTGGTATGACCACGACCTACACTCGAAGAGGGTCTTTAAATGTATAGAGCTTACATTTCACATCCCCACGGTTTCTTTGGTATGACCACGACAGACCATCGAAGAGGGTGCTTTAATGTATAGAGTTTACATTTAACAACTCCACGGTTTCTTTAGTATGACCACGACCTACCATCGAAGAGGGTGTATAAATGTATAGAGTTTACATTTCACAACCCGACGATTTCTTTGGTATGACCACGACCTATCATCGAAGAGGATGTTTAAATGTGTAGAACTTACATTTAACAACTCCACGGGTTCTTTGGTATGAGCACGACCTACCATCGAAGAGGGTGTTTAAATGCATAGAGTTTACATTTAGCAACCCCACGGTTTCTTTGGTATGACCACGACCTACACTCGAAGAGGGTCTTTAAATGTATAGAGCTTACATTTCACATCCCCACGGTTTCTTTGGTATGACCACGACAGACCATCGAAGAGGGTGCTTTAATGTATAGAGTTTACATTTAACAACTCCACGGTTTCTTTGGTATGACCACGACCTACTACCGATGAGGATATTTAAATGTATAGAGTTTACATTTAACAACCCCACAGTTTCTTTGGTCTGACTACGACCTACAATCGAAGAGGATGTTTCAATGTATAGAGTTTACATTTAACAACCCCACAGTTACTTTCGTATGACCACGACCTACACTCGAAGAGGGTGTTTAAATGTATAGAGTTTACATTTAACAACCCCACGGTTTCTTTGGTCTGACTACGACCTACAATCGAAGAGGATGTTTAAATGTATAGAGTTTACATTTCACAACCCCACGTTTTCTTTGGTATGACCTCGACTTTCCATCGAAGAGGGTGCTTAAATGTATAGAGTTTACATTTAACAACCCCACGGTTTCTTTGGTATGACTACGACCTACACTCGAAGAGGGTGTTTAAATGTATAGAGTTTACATTTCAAAACCCCACGGTTTCTTTGGTATGACCACGACAGAACTTCGAAGAGGGTGTTTAAATGTATAGAGTTTACATTTCACAACCCCACGGTTTCTTTGGTATGACTACGACCTACACTCGAAGAGGGTGTTTAAATGTATAGAGTTTACATTTAACAACTCCACGGTTTCTTTGGTATGACCAGGACCTACTACCGAAGAGGGTGTTTAAATGTATAGAGTTTACATTAAACAACCCCACGGTTTCTTTGGTCTGACTACGACCTACAATCGAAGAGGGTGTTTAAATGTATAGATTTTACATTTAAAAACCCCACGGTTTCTTTAGTATGACCACGACCTACCATCGAAGAGGGTGTTTAAATGAATAGAGTTTACATTTAACAACCCCACGGTTTCTTTGGTCTGACTACGATCTACAATCGAAGAGGGTGTTTAAATGTATAGAGTTTACATTTAACAACCCCACGGTTCCTTTGGTCTGACTACGACCTACAATCGAAGAGGGTCTTTAAATGTATAGAGCTTACATTTCACAACCCCAATGTTTCGTTGGTATGACCACGACCTACTACCGAAGAGGATGTTTAAATGTATAGAGCTTACATTTCACAACCCTACGGTTTCTTTGGTATGACTACGACATACAATCGAAGAGGTTGTTTAAATGTATAGAGTTTACATTTAACAACTCCACGGTTTCTTTGGTATGACCAGGACCTACTACTGAAGAGGGTGTTTAAATGTTTAGAGTTTACATTAAACAACCCAACGGTTTCTTTGGTCTCACTACGACCTACAATCGAAGAGGGTGTTTAAATGTATAGATTTTACATTTAAAAACCCCACGGTTTCTTTAGTATGACCACGACCTACCATCGAAGAGGGTGTTTAAATGAATAGAGTTTACATTTAACAACCCCACGGTTTCTTTGGTCTGACTACGATCTACAATCGAAGAGGGTGTTTAAATGTATAGAGTTTACATTTAACAACCCCACGGTTTCTTTGGTATGACTACGACCTACAATCGAAGAGGGTGTTTAAATGTATAGATTTTACATTTAAAAACCCCACGGTTTCTTTGGTATGACCACGACCTACCATCGAAGAGGGTGTTTAAATGAATAGAGTTTACATTTAACAACCCCACAGTTTCTTTGGTCTGACTACGATCTACAATCGAAGAGGGTGTTTAAATGTATAGAGTTTACATTTAACAACCCCACGGTTTCTTTAGTATGACCACGACCTACCATCGAAGAGGGTGTTTAAATGTATAGAGTTTACATTTAACAACCCCACGGTTTCTTTAGTATGACCACGACCTACCATCGAAGAGGGTGTATAAATGTATAGAGTTTACATTTCACAACCCGACGATTTCTTTGGTATGACCACGACCTATCATCGAAGAGGATGTTTAAATGTGTAGAACTTACATTTAACAACTCCACGGGTTCTTTGGTATGAGCACGACCTACCATCGAAGAGGGTGTTTAAATGCATAGAGTTTACATTTAGCAACCCCACGGTTTCTTTGGTATGACTACGACCTACACTCGAAGAGGGTCTTTAAATGTATAGAGCTTACATTTCACAACCCCACGGTTTCTTTGGTATGACCACGACAGACCATCGAAGAGGGTGCTTTAATGTATAGAGTTTACATTTAACAACTCCACGGTTTCTTTGGTATGACCACGACCTACTACCGATGAGGATATTTAAATGTATAGAGCTTACATTTCACTACCCCACGGTTTCTTTGGTATGACTACGACATACAATGGAAGAGGGTGTTTAAATATATAGAGTTTACATTTAACAACCCCACGGTTTCTTTCGTCTGACTACGACCTACAATCGAAGAGGATGTTTAAATGCATAGAGTTTACATTTAACAACCCCACAGTTTCTTTCGTACGACTACGACCTACACTCGAAGAGGGTGTTTAAATGTATAGAGTTTACATTTAACAACCCCACGGTTTCTTTGGTATGACTACGACCTACAAGCGAAGAGGGTGTTTAAATGTATAGAGTTTACATTTAACAACCCCACGGTTTCTTTGGTATGACCACGACCTACTACCGAAGAGGATGTTTAAATGTATAGAACTTACATTTCACAACCCCACGTTTTCTTTGGTATGACCTCGACTTTCCATCGAAGAGGGTGCTTAAATGTATAGAGTTTACATTTAACAACCCCACGGTGTCTTTGGTATGACTACGACATACACTCGAAGAGGGTGTTTAAATGTATAGAGTTTACATTTCACAACCCCACGGTTTCTTTGGTATGACCACGACAGACCTTCGAAGAGGGTGTTTAAATGTATAGAGTTTACATTTAACAGCCCCACGGTTTCTTTGGTATGACTACGACCTACACTCGAAGAGGGTGTTTAAATGTATAGAGCTTACATTTCACAACCCCACGATTTCTTTGGTATGACCTCGACTTTCCATCGAAGAGGGTGTTTAAATGTATAGAGCTTACATTTCACAACCCCACGGTTTCGTTGGTATGACCACGACTTACTACCGAAGAGGATGTTTAAATGTATAGAGATTACATTTCACAACCCTACGGTTTCTTTGGTATGACTACGACATACAATCGAAGAGGGTGTTTAAATGTATAGAGTTTACATTTAACAACTCCACGGTTTCTTTGGTATGACCACGACCTACTACCGAAGAGGGTGTTTAAATGTATAGAGCTTACATTTCACAACCCTACGGTTTCTTTTGTATGACTACGACATACAATCGAAGAGGGTGTTTAAATGTATAGAGTTTACATTTAACAACTCCACGGTTTCTTTGGTATGACCACGACCTACCATCGAAGAGGGTGTTTAAATGAATAGAGTTTACATTTAACAACCCCACGGTTTCTTTGGTCTGACTACGACCTACAATCGAAGAGGATGTTTAAATGTATAGAGTTTACATTTAACAACCCCACGGTTCCTTTGGTCTGACTACGACCTACAATCGAAGAGTGTGTTTAAATGTATAGAGTTTACATTTAACAACCCCACGGTTTCTTTGGTATGACCACGACCTACCATCGAAGAGGGTGTTTAAATGTATAGAGTTTACATTTAACAACCCCACGGTTTCTTTAGTATGACCACGACCTACCATCGAAGAGGGTGTATAAATGTATAGAGTTTACATTTAACAACCCGACGATTTCTTTCGTATGACCACGACCTATCATCGAAGAGGATGTTTAAATGTGTAGAACTTACATTTAACAACTCCACGGGTTCTTTGGTATGAGCACGACCTACCATCGAAGAGGGAGTTTAAATCCATAGAGTTTACATTTAGCAACCCCACGGTTTCTTTGGTATGACCACGACAGACCATCGAAGAGGGTGCTTAAATGTATAGAGTTTACATTTAACAACTCCACGGTTTCTTTGGTATGACCACGACCTACTACCGATGAGGATATTTAAATGTATAGAGCTTACATTTCACTACCCCACGGTTTCTTTGGTATGACTACGACATACAATCGAAGAGGGTGTTTAAATGTATAGAGTTTACATTTAACAACCCCACGGTTTCTTTCGTCTGACTACGACCTACAATCGAAGAGGATGTTTAAATGTATAGAGTTTACATTTAACAACCCCACAGTTTCTTTCGTATGACTACGACCTACACTCGAAGAGGGTGTTTAAATGTATAGAGTTTATATTTCACAACCCCACGGTTTCTTTGGTATGACTACGACCTACAATCGAAGAGGGTGTTTAAATGTATAGAGTTTACATTTAACAACCCCACGGTGTCTTTGGTATGACCACGACCTACTACCGAAGAGGATGTTTAAATGTATAGAACTTACATTTCACAACCCCACGTTTTCTTTGGTATGACCTCGACTTTCCATCGAAGAGGGTGCTTAAATGTATAGAGTTTACATTTAACAACCCCACGGTGTCTTTGGTATGACTACGACATACACTCGAAGAGGGTGTTTAAATGTATAGAGTTTACATTTCACAACCCCACGGTTTCTTTGGTATGACCACGACAGACCTTCGAAGAGGGTGTTTAAATGTATAGAGTTTACATTTAACAGCCCCACGGTTTCTTTGGTATGACTACGACCTACACTCGAAGAGGGTGTTTAAATGTATAGAGCTTACATTTCACAACCCCACGATTTCTTTGGTATGACCTCGACTTTCCATCGAAGAGGGTGTTTAAATGTATAGAGCTTACATTTCACAACCCCACGGTTTCGTTGGTATGACCACGACTTACTACCGAAGAGGATGTTTAAATGTATAGAGATTACATTTCACAACCCTACGGTTTCTTTGGTATGACTACGACATACAATCGAAGAGGGTGTTTAAATGTATAGAGTTTACATTTAACAACTCCACGGTTTCTTTGGTATGACCACGACCTACTACCGAAGAGGGTGTTTAAATGTATAGAGCTTACATTTCACAACCCTACGGTTTCTTTGGTATGACTACGACATACAATCGAAGAGGGTGTTTAAATGTATAGAGTTTACATTTAACAACTCCACGGTTTCTTTGGTATGACCACGACCTACCATCGAAGAGGGTGTTTAAATGAATAGAGTTTACATTTAACAACCCCACGGTTTCTTTGGTCTGACTACGACCTACAATCGAAGAGGATGTTTAAATGTATAGAGTTTACATTTAACAACCCCACGGTTCCTTTGGTCTGACTACGACCTACAATCGAAGAGGGTGTTTAAATGTATAGAGTTTACATTTAACAACCCCACGGTTTCTTTGGTATGACCACGACCTACCATCGAAGAGGGTGTTTAAATGTATAGAGTTTACATTTAACAACCCCACGGTTTCTTTAGTATGACCACGACCTACCATCGAAGAGGGTGTATAAATGTATAGAGTTTACATTTAACAACCCGACGATTTCTTTCGTATGACCACGACCTATCATCGAAGAGGATGTTTAAATGTGTAGAACTTACATTTAACAACTCCACGGGTTCTTTGGTATGAGCACGACCTACCATCGAAGAGGGAGTTTAAATGCATAGAGTTTACATTTAGCAACCCCACGGTTTCTTTGGTATGACCACGACAGACCATCGAAGAGGGTGCTTAAATGTATAGAGTTTACATTTAACAACTCCACGGTTTCTTTGGTATGACCACGACCTACTACCGATGAGGATATTTAAATGTATAGAGCTTACATTTCACTACCCCACGGTTTCTTTGGTATGACTACGACATACAATCGAAGAGGGTGTTTAAATGTATAGAGTTTACATTTAACAACCCCACGGTTTCTTTCGTCTGACTACGACCTACAATCGAAGAGGATGTTTAAATGTATAGAGTTTACATTTAACAACCCCACAGTTTCTTTCGTATGACTACGACCTACACTCGAAGAGGGTGTTTAAATGTATAGAGTTTATATTTCACAACCCCACGGTTTCTTTGGTATGACTACGACCTACAATCGAAGAGGGTGTTTAAATGTATAGAGTTTACATTTAACAACCCCACGGTGTCTTTGGTATGACCACGACCTACTACCGAAGAGGATGTTTAAATGTATAGAACTTACATTTCACAACCCCACTTTTTCTTTGGTATGACCTCGACTTTCCATCGAAGAGGGTGCTTAAATGTATAGAGTTTACATTTAACAACCCCACGGTGTCTTTGGTATGACTACGACATACACTCGAAGAGGGTGTTTAAATGTATAGAGTTTACATTTCACAACCCCACGGTTTCTTTGGTATGACCACGACAGACCTTCGAAGAGGGTGTTTAAATGTATAGAGTTTACATTTAACAGCCCCACGGTTTCTTTGGTATGACTACGACCTACACTCGAAGAGGGTGTTTAAATGTATAGAGCTTACATTTCACAACCCCACGATTTCTTTGGTATGACCTCGACTTTCCATCGAAGAGGGTGTTTAAATGTATAGAGCTTACATTTCACAACCCGACGGTTTCTTGGTATGACCACGACTTACTACCGAAGAGGATGTTTAAATGTATAGAGATTACATTTCACAACCCTACGGTTTCTTTGGTATGACTACGACATACAATCGAAGAGGGTGTTTAAATGTATAGAGTTTCCATTTAACAACTCCACGGTTTCTTTGGTATGACCACGACCTACTACCGAAGAGGGTGTTTAAATGTATAGAGCTTACATTTCACAACCCTACGGTTTCTTTGGTATGACTACGACATACAATCGAAGAGGGTGTTTAAATGTATAGAGTTTACATTTAACAACTCCACGGTTTCTTTGGTATGACCACGACCTACCATCGAAGAGGGTGTTTAAATGAATAGAGTTTACATTTAACAACCCCACGGTTTCTTTGGTCTGACTACGACCTACAATCGAAGAGGATGTTTAAATGTATAGAGTTTACATTTAACAACCCCACGGTTCCTTTGGTCTGACTACGACCTACAATCGAAGAGGGTGTTTAAATGTATAGAGTTTACATTTAACAACCCCACGGTTTCTTTGGTATGACCACGACCTACCATCGAAGAGGGTGTTTAAATGTATAGAGTTTACATTTAACAACCCCACGGTTTCTTTAGTATGACCACGACCTACCATCGAAGAGGGTGTATAAATGTATAGAGTTTACATTTAACAACCCGACGATTTCTTTCGTATGACCACGACCTATCATCGAAGAGGATGTTTAAATGTGTAGAACTTACATTTAACAACTCCACGGGTTCTTTGGTATGAGCACGACCTACCATCGAAGAGGGAGTTTAAATGCATAGAGTTTACATTTAGCAACCCCACGGTTTCTTTGGTATGACCACGACAGACCATCGAAGAGGGTGCTTAAATGTATAGAGTTTACATTTAACAACTCCACGGTTTCTTTGGTATGACCACGACCTACTACCGATGAGGATATTTAAATGTATAGAGCTTACATTTCACTACCCCACGGTTTCTTTGGTATGACTACGACATACAATCGAAGAGGGTGTTTAAATGTATAGAGTTTACATTTAACAACCCCACGGTTTCTTTCGTCTGACTACGACCTACAATCGAAGAGGATGTTTAAATGTATAGAGTTTACATTTAACAACCCCACAGTTTCTTTCGTATGACTACGACCTACACTCGAAGAGGGTGTTTAAATGTATAGAGTTTATATTTCACAACCCCACGGTTTCTTTGGTATGACTACGACCTACAATCGAAGAGGGTGTTTAAATGTATAGAGTTTACATTTAACAACCCCACGGTGTCTTTGGTATGACCACGACCTACTACCGAAGAGGATGTTTAAATGTATAGAACTTACATTTCACAACCCCACGCTTTCTTTGGTATGACCTCGACTTTCCATCGAAGAGGGTGTTTAAATGTATAGAGTTTACATTTAACAACCCCACGGTGTCTTTGGTGTGACTACGACCTACACTCGAAGAGGGTGTTTAAATGTATAGAGTTTACATTTCACAACCCCACGGTTTCTTTGGTGTGACCACGACAGACCTTCGAAGAGCGTGTTTAAATGTATAGAGTTTACATTTAACAACCCCACGGTGTCTTTAGTATGACTACGACCTACACTCGAAGAGTGTGTTTAAATGTATAGAGCTTACATTTCACAACCCCACGATTTCTTTGGTATGACCTCGACTTTCCATCGAAGAGGGTGTTTAAATGTATTGAGCTTACATTTCACAACCCCACGGTTTCTTTCGTATGACCACGACCTACTACCGAAGAGGATGTTTAAATGTATAGAGCTTACATTTCACAACCCTACGGTTTCTTTGGTATGACTACGACCTACAATCGAAGAGGGTGTTTAAATGTATAGAGTTTACATTTAACAACTCCACGGTTTCTTTGGTATGACCACGACCTACTACCGAAGAGGATGTTTAAATGTATAGAACTTACATTTCACAACCCCACGGTTTCTTTGGTATGACCACGAGAGACCTTCGAAGAGGGTGTTTAAATGTATAGAGTTTACATTTAACAACCCCACGGTTTCTTTGGTATGTCCACGACCTACTACCGAAGAGGGTGTTTAAATGTATAGAACTTACATTTCACAACCCCACGTTTTCTTTGGTATTACCTCGACCTACCATCGAAGAGGGTGCTTAAATGTATAGAGTTTACATTTAACAACCCCACGGTTTCTTTGGTATGACTACGACCTACACTCGAAGAGGGTCTTTAAATGTATAGAGCTTACATTTCACAACCCCACGGTTTCTTTGGTATGACCACGACAGACCATCGAAGAGGGTGCTTAAATGTATAGAGTTTACATTTAACAACTCCACGGTTTCTTTGGTATGACCACGACCTACTACCGATGAGGATATTTAAATGTATAGAGCTTACATTTCACTACCCCACGGTTTCTTTGGTATGACTACGACATACAATCGAAGAGGGTGTTTAAATGTATAGAGTTTACATTTAACAACCCCACAGTTTATTTCGTATGACTACGACCTACACTCGAAGAGGGTGTTTAAATGTATAGAGTTTACATTTAACAACCCCACGGTTTCCTTGGTATGACTACGACCTACAAGCGAAGAGGGTGTTTAAATGTATAGAGTTTACATTTAACAACCCCACGGTTTCTTTGGTATGACCACGACCTACTACCGAAGAGGATGTTTAAATGTATAGAACTTACATTTCACAACCCTACGGTTTCTTTGGTATGACTACGACATACAATCGAAGAGGGTGTTTAAATGTATAGAGTTTACATTTAACAACCCCACGGTTTCTTTGGTCTGACTACGACCTACAATCGAAGAGGGTGTTTAAATGCATAGAGTTTACATTTAACAACCCCACGGTTCCTTTGGTCTGACTACGACCTACAATCGAAGAGGGTGTTTAAATGTATAGAGTTTACATTTAACAACCCCACGGTTTCTTTGGTATGACCACGACCTACCATCGAAGAGGGTGTTTAAATGTATAGAGTTTACATTTAACAACCCCACGGTTTCTTTAGTATGACCACGACCTACCATCGAAGAGGGTGTATAAATGTATAGAGCTTACATTTAACAACCCGACGATTTCTTTGGTATGACCACGACCTACCATCGAAGAGGATGTTTAAATGTGTAGAACTTACATTTAACAACTCCACGGGTTCTTTAGTATGACCACGACCTACCATCGAAGACGGTGTATAAATGTATAGAGTTTACATTTAACAACCCCACGGGTTCTTTGGTATGAGCACGACCTACCATCGAAGAGGATGTCTAAATGTATAGAGTTTATATTTAACAACCCGACCATTTCTTTGGTATGACCACGACCTACCATCGAAGAAGGTATTTAAATGTATAGAGCTTACATTTCACAACCCTACGGTTTCTTTGGTATGACCACGACCTACCATCGAAGAGGGTGTTTAAATGTATAGAGTTTACATTTAACAACTCCACGGTTTCTTTGGAATGACCACGACCTACTACCGAAGAGGATGTTTAAATGTATAGAGTTTATATTTAACAACCCGACGATTTCTTTGGTATGACCACGACCGACCATCGAAGAAAGTATTTAAATGTATAGAGCTTACATTTCACAACCCTACGGTTTCTTTGGTATGATCACGACCGACCATCGAAGAGGATGTTTAAATGTATAGAGTTTACATTTAGCAACCCCATGGGTTCTTTGGTATGAGCACGACCTACCATCGAAGAGGATGTTTAAATGTATAGAGTTTATATTTAACAACCCGACGATTTCTTTGGTATGACCACGACCGACCATCGAAGAAGGTATTTAAATGTATAGAGCTTACATTTCACAACCCTACGGTTTCTTTGGTATGACCACGACCTACCATCGAAGAGGGTGTTTAAATGTATAGAGTTTACATTTAACAACTCCACGGTTTCTTTGGTATGACCACGACCTACTACCGAAGAGGATGTTTAAATGTATAGAGTTTATATTTAACAACCCGACGATTTCTTTGGTATGACCACGACCGACCATCGAAGAAGGTATTTAAATGTATAGAGTTTACATTTAACAACCCCACGGTTTCTTTGGTACGAGCACGAGAGACCATCGAAAAGGATGTTTAAATGTATAGAGTTTACATTTAACAACCCCACAGTTTCTTTGGTATGAGCACGACCTACCATCGAAGAGGGTGTTTAAATGTATAGAGTTTACATTTAACAACCCCACGGTTTCTTTGGTATGACCACGACCGACCATCGAAGAGGGTGTTTAAATGTATAGAGTTTACATTTAACAACCACACGGTTTCGTTGGTATGACCACGACCTACCACAGAAGAGGGTGTTTAAATAAATAGAGCTTACATTTCACAACCCCACGTTTTCTTTGATATGACCTCGACTTTCCATCGAAGAGGGTGCTTAAATGTATAGAATTTACATTTAACAACCCCACGGTTTCTTTGGCATGACTACGACCTACACTCGAAGAGGGTGTTTAAATGTATAGAGTTTACATTTAACAACCCCACGGTTTCTTTGGTATAACTACGACCTACAATCGAAGAGGGTGTTTAAATGTATAGAGTTTACATTTAACAACCCCACGGTTTCTTTGGTATGACCACGACCTACTACCGAAGAGGGTGTTTAAATGTATAGAACTTATATTTCACAACCCCACGTTTTCTTTGGTATGACCTCGACCTACCATCAAAGAGGGTGCTTAAATATATAGAGTTTACATTTAACAACCCCACGGTTTCTTTGGTATGACTACGACCTACACTCGAAGAGCGTGTTTAAATGTATAGAGCTTACATTTCACAACCCACCGATTTCTTTGGTATGACCTCGACTTTCCATCGAAGAGGGTGTTTAAATGTATAGAGCTTACATTTCACAACCCCACGGTTTCTTTGGTATGACCACGACCTACTACCGAAGAGGATGTTTAAATGAATAGAGCTTACATTTCACAACCCTACGGTTTCTTTGGTATGACTACGACATACAATCGAAGAGGGTGTTTAAATGTATAGAGTTTACATTTAACAACTCCACGTTTCTTTGGTATGACCACGACCTACTACCGAAGAGGGTGTTTAAATGTATAGAGTTTACATTTAACAACCCCACGGTTTCTTTGGTCTGACTACGACCTACAATCGAAGAGGGTGTTTAAATGTATAGAGTTTACATTTAACAACCCCACGGTTCCTTTGGTCTGACTATGACCACGACCTACCATCGAAGAGGGTGTTTAAATGTATAGAGTTTACATTTAACAACCCCACGGTTCCTTTGGTCTGACTATGACCACGACCTACCATCGAAGAGGGTGTTTAAATGTATAGAGTTTACATTTAACAACCCCACGGTTTCTTTAGTATGACCACGACCTACCATCGAAGAGGGTGTATAAATGTATAGAGCTTACATTTAACAACCCGACGATTTCTTTGGTATGACCAGGACCTACCATCGAAGAGGATGTTTAAATGTGTAGAACTTACATTTCACAACTCCACGGGTTCTTTAGTATGACCACGACCTACCATCGAAGACGGTGTATAAATGTATAGAGTTTACATTTAACAACCCCACGGGTTCTTTGGTATGAGCACGACCTACCATCGAAGAGGATGTTTAAATGTATAGAGTTTATATTTAACAACCCGACGATTTCTTTGGGATGACCACGACCGACCATCGAAGAAGGTATTTAAATGTATAGAGCTTACATTTCACAACCCTACGGTTTCTTTGGTATGACCACGACCTACCATCGAAGAGGGTGTTTAAATGTATAGAGTTTACATTTAACAACTCCACGGTTTCTTTGGTATGACCACGACCTACTACCGAAGAGGATGTTTAAATGTATAGAGTTTATATTTAACAACCCGACGATTTCTTTGGTATGACCACGACCGACCATCGAAGAAGGTATTTAAATGTATAGAGCTTATATTTCACAACCCTACGGTTTCTTTGGTATGATCACGACCGACCATCGAAGAGGATGTTTAAATGTATAGAGTTTACATTTAGCAACCCCACGGGTTCTTTGGTATGAGCACGACCTACCATCGAAGAGGATGTTTAAATGTATAGAGTTTATATTTAACAACCCGACGATTTCTTTGGTATGACCACGACCGACCATCGAAGAAGGTATTTAAATGTATAGAGCTTACATTTCACAACCCTACGGTTTCTTTGGTATGACCACGACCTACCATCGAAGAGGGTGTTTAAATGTATAGAGTTTACATTTAACAACTCCACGGTTTCTTTGGTATGACCACGACCTACTACCGAAGAGGGTGTTTAAATGTATAGAGTTTATATTTAACAACCCGACGATTTCTTTGGTATGACCACGACCGACCATCGAAGAAAGTATTTAAATGTATAGAGTTTACATTTAACAACCCCACGGTTTCTTTAGTACGAGCACGAAAGACCATCGAAAAGGATGTTTAAATGTATAGAGTTTACATTTAACAATCCCACAGTTTCTTTGGTATGAGCACGCCCTACCATCGAAGAGGGTGTTTAAATGTATAGAGTTTACATTTAACAACCCCACGGTTTCGTTGGTATGACCACAACCTACCACAGAAGAGGGTGTTTAAATATATAGAGCTTACATTTAACAATCCCGCGGTTTCTTTGGTATGACTACGACTTACCATCGAAGAGTTTCTTTAAATGTATAGAACTTACATTTAACAACCCCACGGTTTCTTTGGTATGACCACGACCTACTACCGAAGAGGATGTTTAAATGTATAGAACTTACATTTCACAACCCCACGTTTTCTTTGGTATGACCTCGACTTTCCATCGAAGAGGGTGCTTAAATGTATAGAGTTTACATTTAACAACCCCACGGTTTCTTTGGCGTGACTACGACCTACACTCGAAGAGGGTGTTTAAATGTATAGAGATTACATTTAACAACCCCACGGTTTCTTTGGTATGACTACGACCTACAATCGAAGAGGTTGCTTAAATGTATAGAGTTTACATTTAACAACTCCACGGTTTCTTTGGTATGACCACGACCTACTACCGATGAGGATATTTAAATGTATAGAGTTTACATTTAACAATCCCACGGTTTCTTTGGTATGACTACGACCTACAAGCGAAGAGGGTGTTTAAATGTATAGAGTTTACATTTAACAACCCCACGGCTTCTTTGGTATGACCACGACCTACTACCGAAGAGGATGTTTAAATGTATAGAACTTACATTTCACAACCCCACGTTTTCTTTGGTATGACCACGACTTTCCATCGAAGAGGGTGCTTAAATGTATAGAGTTTACATTTAACAACCCCACGGTGTCTTTGGTATGACTACGACCTACACTCGAAGAGGGTGTTTAAATGTATAGAGTTTACATTTAACAACCCCACGTTTTCTTTGGTATGACCACGACAGTCCTTCGAAGAGGGTGTTTAAATGTATAGAGTTTACATTTAACAACCCCACTGTTTCTTTGGTATGACTACGACCTACACTCGAAGAGGGTGTTTAAATGTATAGACCTTACATTTCACAACCCCACGATTTCTTTGGTATGACCTCGACTTTCCATCGAAGAGGGTGTTTAAATGTATAGAGCTTACATTTCACAACCCCACGGTTTCTTTGGTATGACCACGACCTACTACCGAAGAGGATGTTTAAATGTATAGAGCTTACATTTCACAACCCCACGGTTTCTTTGGTATGACTACGACATACAATCGAAGAGGGTGTTTAAATGTATAGAGTTTACATTTAACAACTCCACGGTTTCTTTGGTATGACCACGACCTACCATCGAAGAGGGTGTTTAAATGTATAGTTTACATTAAACAACCCCACGGTTTCTTTGGTATGACTACGACCTACACTCGAAGAGGGTGTTTAAATGTATAGAGTTTACATTTAACAACTCCACGGTTTCTTTGGTATGACCACGACCTACACTCGAAGAGGGTGTTTAAATGTATAGAGTTTACATTTAACAACTCCACGGTTTCTTTGGTATGACCACGACCTACTACCGAAGAGGATGTTTAAATGTATAGAGCTTACATTTCACAACCCCACGGTTTCTTTGGTATGACTACGACATACAATCGAAGAGGGTGTTTAAATGTATAGAGTTTACATTTAACAACTCCACGGTTTCTTTGGTATGACCACGACCTACCATCGAAGAGGATGTTTAAATGTATAGAGTTTACATTAAACAACCCCACGGTTTCCTTGGTATGATCACGACCGACCATCGAAGAGGGTGTTTCAATGCATAGAGTTTACATTTAACAACCCCACGGTTTCTTTGGTATGACTTCGACCTACCATCGAAGATTGTGCTTAAATGTATAGAGTTTACATTTAACAACCCCACGGTTTCTTTGTAATGACTACGACCTACATTCGAAGAGGGTCTTTAAATGTATAGAGCTTACATTTCACAACCCCACGGTTTCTTTGGTATGACCACGACAGACCATCGAAGAGGGTGCTTAAATGTATAGAGTTTACATTTAACAACTCCACGGTTTCTTTGGTATGACCACGACCTACTACCGATGAGGATATTTAAATGTATAGAGCTTACATTTCACTACCCCACGGTTTCTTTGGTATGACTACGACATACAATGGAAGAGGGTGTTTAAATGTATAGAGTTTACATTTAACAACCCCACAGTTTCTTTCGTATGACTACGACCTACACTCGAAGAGGGTGTTTAAATGTATAGAGTTTACATTTAACAACCCCACGGTTTCGTTGGTATGACCACGACATACCACAGAAGAGGGTGTTTAAATATATAGAGCTTACATTTAACAATCCCGCGGTTTCTTTGGTATGACCACGACCTACCATCGAAGAGTGTCTTTAAATGTATAGAACTTACATTTAACAACCCCACGGTTTCTTTGGTATGACCACGACCTACTACCGAAGAGGATGTTTAAATGTATAGAACTTACATTTCACAACCCCACGTTTTCTTTGGTATGACCTCGACTTTCCATCGAAGAGGGTGCTTAAATGTATAGAGTTTACATTTAACAACCCCACGATTTCTTTGGCGTGACTACGACCTACACTCGAAGAGGGTGTTTAAATGTATAGAGATTACATTTAACAACCCCACGGTTTCTTTGGTATGACTACGACCTACAATCGAAGAGGGTGTTTAAATGTATAGAGTTTACATTTAACTACCCCACGGTTTCTTTGGTATGACCACGACCTACTACCGAAGAGGGTGTTTAAATGTATAGAACTTACATTTCACAACCCCACGTTTTCTTTGGTATGACCTCGACCTACCATTGAAGAGGGTGCTTAAATGTATAGAGTTTACATTTAACAACCCCACGGTTTCTTTGGTATGACCACGACCTACACTCGAAGAGGGTCTTTAAATGTATAGAGCTTACATTTCACAACCCCACGGTTTCTTTGGTATGACCACGACAGACCATCGAAGAAGTTGCTTAAATGTATAGAGTTTACATTTAACAACTCCACGGTTTCTTTGGTATGACCACGACCTACTACCGATGAGGGTGTTTAAATGTATAGAGTTTACATTTAACAACCCCACGGCTTCTTTGGTATGACCACGACCTACTACCGAAGAGGATGTTTAAATGTATAGAACTTACATTTCACAACCCCACGTTTTCTTTGGTATGACCACGACTTTCCATCGAAGAGGGTGCTTAAATGTATAGAGTTTACATTTAACAACCCCACGGTGTCTTTGGTATGACTACGACCTACACTCGAAGAGGGTGTTTAAATGTATAGAGTTTACATTTAACAACCCCACGTTTTCTTTGGTATGACCACGACAGTCCTTCGAACAGGGTGTTTAAATGTATAGAGTTTACATTTAACAACCCCACGGTTTCTTTGGTATGACTACGACCTACACTCGATGAGGGTGTTTAAATGTATAGACCTTACATTTCACAACCCCACGATTTCTTTGGTATGACCTCGACTTTCCATCGAAGAGGGTGTTTAAATGTATAGAGCTTACATTTCACAACCCCACGGTTTCTTTGGTATGACCACGACCTACTACCGAAGAGGATGTTTAAATGTATAGAGCTTACATTTCACAACCCCACGGTTTCTTTGGTATGACTACGACATACAATCGAAGAGGGTGTTTAAATGTATAGAGTTTACATTTAACAACTCCACGGTTTCTTTGGTATGACCACGACCTACCATCGAAGAGGGTGTTTAAATGTATAGAGTTTACATTAAACAACCCCACGGTTTCTTTGGTATGACCACGACCTACACTCGAAGAGGGTGTTTAAATGTATAGAGTTTACATTTAACAACTCCACGGTTTCTTTGGTATGACCACGACCTACTACCGAAGAGGGTGTTTAAATGTATAGAGTTTACATTAAACAACCCCACGGTTTCTTTGGTCTGACTACGACCTACAATCGAAGAGTGTGTTTAAATGTATAGATTTTACATTTAACAACCCCACGTTTCTTTGGTATGACCACGACCTACCGTCGAAGAGGGTGTTTAAATGTATAGAGTTTACATTTAACAACCCCACGGTTTCTTTGGTCTGACTACGACCTACAATCGAAGAGGGTGTTTAAATGTATAGAGTTTACATTTAACAACCCCACGGTTCCTTTGGTATGACCACGACCTACCATCGAAGAGGGTGTTTAAATGTATAGAGTTTACATTTAACAACCCCACGGTTTCTTTAGTATGACCACGACCTACCATTGAAGAGGGTGTATAAATGTATAGAGCTTACATTTAACAACCCGACGATTTCTTTGGTATGACCACGACCTGTATAGATGTATAGAGTTTACATTTAACAACTCCACCGTTTCTTTGGTATGACCACGACCTACTACCGAAGAGGATGTTTAAATGTATAGAGCTTACATTTCACAACCCCACGGTTTCTTTGATATGACTACGACATACAATCGAAGAGGGTGTTTAAATGTATAGAGTTTACATTTAACAACTCCACGGTTTCCTTGGTATGACTACGACCTACTACCGAAGAGGATGTTTAAATGTATAGAGCTTACATTTCACAACCCCACGGTTTCTTTGGTATGACTACGACATACAATCGAAGAGGGTGTTTAAATGTATAGAGTTTACATTTAACAACCCTACGGTTTCTTTGGTCTGACCTCGACCTACAATCGAAGAGGGTGTTTAAATGTATAGATTTAACATTTAACAACCCCACGGTTTCTTTGGTATGACCACGACCTACCATCGAAGAGGGTGTTTAAATGTATAGAGTTTACATTTAACAACCCCACGGTTTCTTTGGTCTGACTACGACCTACAATCGAAGAGGGTGTTTAAATGTATAGAGTTTACATTTAACAACCCCACGGTTCCTTTGGTCTGACTACGACCTACAATCGAAGAGGGTGTTTAAATGCATAGAGTTTACATATAACAACCCCACGGTTTCTTTGGTATGACCACGACCTACCATCGAAGAGGGTGTTTAAATGTATAGAGTTTACATTTAACAACCCCAAGGTTTCTTTAGTATGACCACGACCTACCATCGAAGAGGGTATATAAATGTATAGAGCTTACATTTAACAACCCGACGATTTCTTTGGTATGACCACGACCTACCATCGAAGAGGGTGTTTAAATGTGCAGAACTTACATTTAACAACCCCATGGGTTCTTTGGTATGAGCACGACCTACCATCGAAGAGGGTATTTAAATGTATAGAGTTTACATTTAACAACCCCACGGTTTCTTTAGTATGACCACGACCTACAATCGAAGACGGTGTATAAATGTATAGAGGTTACATTTAACAACCCGACGATTTCTTTGGTTTGATCACGACCGACCATCGAAGAGGGAGTTTAAATGCATAGAGTTTACATTTAACAACCCCACGGTTTCTTTGGTATGACTTCGACCTACCATCGAAGATTGTGCTTAAATGTATAGAGTTTACATTTAACAACCCCACGGTTTCTTTGTAATGACTACGACCTACATTCGAAGAGGGTGTTAAAATGTATAGAGCTTACATTTCACAACCCCACGGTTTCTTTGGTATGACCACGACAGACCATCGAAGAGGGTGCTTAAATGTATAGAGTTTACATTTAACAACTCCACGGTTTCTTTGGTATGACTACGACCTACTACCGATGAGGATATTTAAATGTATAGAGCTTACATTTCACTACCCCACGGTTTCTTTGGTATGACTACGACATACAATGGAAGAGGGTGTTTAAATGTATAGTGTTTACATTTAACAACCCCACAGTTTCTTTCGTATGACTACGACCTACACTCGAAGATGGTGTTTAAATGTATAGAGTTTACATTTAACAACCCCACGGTTTCTTTGGTATGACTACGACCTACAAGCGAAGAGGGTGTTTAAATGTATAGAGTTTACATTTAACAACCCCACGGTTTCTTTGGTCTGACCACGACTTTCCATCGAAGAGGGTGCTTAAATGTGTAGAGTTTACATTTAACAACCCCACGGTATCTTTGGTATGATTACGACCTACACTCGAAGAGGGTGTTTAAATGCATAGAGTTTACATTTCACAACCCCACGGTTTCTTTGGTATGACCACGACAGACCTTCGAAGAGGGTGTTTAAATGTATAGAGTTTACATTTAACAACCCCACGGTTTCTTTGGTATGACTACGACCTACACTCGAAGAGGGTGTTTAAATGTATAGAGCTTACATTTCACAACCCCACGATTTCTTTGTTATGACCTCGACTTTCCATCGAAGAGGGTGTTTAAATGTATAGAGCTTACATTTCACAACCCCACGGTTTCTTTGGTATGACCACGACCTACTACCGAAGAGGATGTTCAAATGTGTAGAACTTACTTTTCACAACCTCACGGTTTCTTTGGTATGAGCACGACCTACTACCGAAGAGGATGTTTAAATGTATAGAGCTTACATTTCACAACCCAACGGTTTCTTTGGTATGACTACGACATACAATCGAAGAGGGTGTTTAAATGTATAGAGTTTACATTTAACAACTCCACGGTTTCTTTGGTATGACCACGGCCTACTACCGAAGAGGGTGTTTAAATGTATAGAGTTTACATTTAACAACCCCACGGTTTCTTTGGTATGACCACGACCTACCATCGAAGAGGGTGTTTAAATGTATAGAGTTTACATTTAACAACCCCACGTTTCTTTTGTATGACCACGACCTACCATCGAAGAGGGTGTATAAATGTATAGAGCTTACATTTAACAACCCGACGATTTCTTTGGTATGACCACGACCTACCATCGAAGAGGATGTTTAAATGTGTAGAACTTACATTTAACAACTCCACGGGTTCTTTGGTATGAGCACGATCTACCATCGAAGAGGGTGTTTAAATGCATAGAGTTTAAATTTAGCAACCCCACGGTTTCTTTAGTATGACCACGACTTTCCATCGAAGACTGTGTATAAATGTATAGAGTTTACATTTAACAACCCGACGATTTCTTTGGTATGATCACGACCGACCATCGAAGAGGGTGTTTAAATGTATAGAGTTTACATTTAGCAACCCCACGGGTTCTTTGGTATGAGCACGACCTACCATCGAAGAGGATGTTTAAATGTATAGAGTTTATATTTAACAACCCGACGATTTCTTTGGTATGACCACATCCGACCATCGAAGAAGGTATTTAAATGTATAGAGTTTACATTTAACAACCCCACGGTTTTCTTTGGTATGAGCACGATCTACCATCGAAGAGGGAGTTTAAATGTATAGAGTTTACATTTAACAACCCCACGGTTTCTTTGGTATGAGCACGACAGACCATCGAAGAGGATGTTTAAATGTATAGAGTTTACATTTAACAACCCCACGGTTTCTTTGGTATGAGCACGACCTACCATCGAAGAGTGTGTTTAAATGTATAGAGTTTACATTTAACAACCCCACGGTGTCTTTGTAATGACCACGACATACCATCGAAGAGGGTCTTTAAATGTGTAGAACGTACATTTAGCAACCCCACGGGTTCTTTGGTATGACCAAGACCTACCATCGAAGACGGTGTATTAATGTATAGAGCTTACATTTCACAACCCCACGATTTCTTTTGTATGATCACGACCTAACATCGAAGACGGTGTATAAATGTATAGAGTTTACATTTAACAACCCGACGATTTCTTTGGTATGACCACGACCGACCATCGAAGAGGGTGTTTAAATGTATAGAGTTTACATTTAACAACCCTACGGTTTCTTTGGTATGACCACGACCTACCATAGAAGAGGGTGTTTAAATATATAGAGCTTACATTTAACAACCCCACGGTTTCTTTGGTATGACCACGATCTACCATCGAAGAGGGTGTTTAAATGGTTAGAACTTACATTTAACAACCCCACGGGTTCTTTGGTATGAGCACGACCTACCATCGAAGAGGGTGTTTAAATGTATAGAGTTTACATTTAACAACCCCACGGTTTCTTTGGTATGACTACGACCTACACTCGAAGAGGGTGTTTAAATGTATAGAGCTTACATTTCACAACCCCACGATTTCTTTGGTATGACCTCGACTTTCCATCGAAGAGGGTGTTTAAGTGTATAGAGCTTACATTTCACAACCCCACGGTTTCTTTGGTATGACCACGACCTACTACCGAAGAGGATGTTTAAATGTGTAGAACTTACATTTCACAACTCCACGGTTTCTTTGGTATGACTACGACATACAATCGAAGAGGGTGTTTAAATGCATAGAGTTTACATTTAACAACCCGACGATATCTTTGGTATGATCACGACCGACCATCGAAGAGGGTGTTTAAATGTATAGAGTTTACATTTAGCAACCCCACGGGTTCTTTGGTATGAGCACGACCTACCATCGAAGAGGATGTTTAAATGTATAGAGTTTATATTTAACAACCCGACGATTTCTTTGGTATGACCACGACCGACCATCGAAGAAGTTATTTAAATGTATAGAGTTTACATTTAACAACCCCACGGTTTCTTTGGTATGACCACGACCTACCATCGAAGAGGGAGTTTAAATGTATAGAGTTTACATTTAACAACCCCACGGTTTCTTTGGTATGAGCACGACAGACCATCGAAGAGGATTTTTAAATGTATAGAGTTTACATTTAACAACCCCACGGTTTCTTTGGTATGAGCACGACCTACCATCGAAGAGTGTGTTTAAATGTATAGAGTTTACATTTAACAACCCCACGGTTTCTTTGTAATGACCACGACATACCATCGAAGAGGGTCTTTAAATATATAGAGCTTACATTTAACAACCCCACGGTTTCTTTGGTATGACCAAGACCTACCATCGAAGACGGTGTATTAATGTATAGAACTTACATTTCACAACCCCACGATTTCTTTAGTATAACCACGACCTACCATCGAAGACGGTGTATAAATGTATAGAGTTTACATTTAACAACCCGACGATTTCTTTGGTATGACCACGACCGACCATCGAAGAGGGTGTTTAAATGTATAGAGTTTACATTTAACAACCCTACGGTTTCGTTGGTATGACCACGACCTACCATAGAAGAGGGTGTTTAAATATATAGAGCTTACATTTAACAACCCCACGGTTTCTTTGGTATGACCACGATCTACCATCGAAGAGGGTGTTTAAATGAATAGAGTTGACATTTAACAATCCCACGGTTTCTTTGGTATGACCACGAGCTACCATCGAAGAGGGTCTTTAAATGGTTAGAACTTACATTTAACAACCCCACGGGTTCTTTGGTATGAGCACGACCTACACTCGAAGAGGGTGTTTAAATGTATAGAGTTTACATTTAACAACCCCACGGTTTCTTTGGTATGACTACGACCTACACTCGAAGAGGGTGTTTAAATGTATAGAGCTTACATTTCACAACCCCATGATTTCTTTGGTATGACCTCGACCTACTACCGAAGAGGATGTTTAAATGTGTAGAACTTACATTTCACAACTCCACGGTTTCTTTGGTATGACTACGACATACAATCGAAGAGGTTGTTTAAATGTATAGAGTTTACATTTAACAACCCCACGGTTTCTTTGGTATGAGCACGACAGACCATCGAAGAGAATGTTTAAATGTATAGAGTTTACATTTAACAACTCAACGGTTTCTTTGGTATGAGCACGACATACCATCGAAGAGGGTCTTTAAATGTGTAGAACTTACATTTAGCAACCCCACGGGTTCTTTGGTATGACCAAGACCTACCATCGAAGACGGTGTATTAATGTATAGAACTTACATTTCACAACTCCACGGTTTCTTTAGTATGACCACGACCTACCAACGAAGACGGTGTATAAATGTATAGAGTTTACATTTAACAACCCCACGGTTTCGTTGGTATGACCATGACCTACCATAGAAGAGGGTGTTTAAATATATAGAGCTTACATTTAACAACCCCACGGTTTCTTTGGTATGACCACGATCTACCATCGAAGAGGGTGTTTAAATGCATAGAGTTGACATTTAACAATCCCACGGTTTCTTTGGTATGACCACGAGCTACCATCGAAGAGGGTCTTTAAATGGTTAGAACTTACATTTAACAACCCCACGGGTTCTTTGGTATGAGCACGACCTACCATCGAAGAGGGTGTTTAAATGTATAGAGTTTACATTTAACAACCCCACGGTTTCTTTGGTATGACTAAGACCTACACTCGAAGAGGGTGTTTAAATGTATAGAGCTTACATTTCACAACCCCATGATTTCTTTGGTATGACCTCGACTTTCCATCGAAGAGGGTGTTTAAATGTATAGAGCTTACATTTCACAACCCCACGGTTTCTTTGGTATGACCACGACCTACTACCGAAGAGGATGTTTAAATGTGTAGAACTTACATTTCACAACTCCACGGTTTCTTTGGTATGACTACGACATACAATCGAAGAGGGTGTTTAAATGTATAGAGTTTACATTTAACAACCCCACGGTTTCTTTGGTATGAGCACGACCGACCATCGAAGAGGGAGTTTAAATGTATAGAGTTTACATTTAACAACCCCACGGTTTCTTTGGTATGAGCACGACAGACCATCGAAGAGGATGTTTAAATGTATAGAGTTTACATTTAACAACCCCACGGTTTCTTTGGTATGAGCACGACCTACCATCGAAGAGTGTGTTTAAATGTATAGAGTTTACATTTAACAACCCCACGGTTTCTTTGTAATGACCACGACATACCATCGAAGAGGGTCTTTAAATGTGTAGAAGTTACATTTAGCAACCCCACGGGTTCTTTGGTATGACCAAGACCTACCATCGAAGACGGTGTATTAATGTATAGAACTTACATTTCACAACCCCACGATTTCTTTGGTATTACCACGACCTACCATCGAAGACGCTGTATAAATGCATAGAGTTTACATTTAACAACCCGACGATTTCTTTGGTCTGACTACGACCTACAATCGAAGAGGGTGTTTAAATGTATAGAGTTTACATTTAACAACCCCACGATTTCTTTGGTATGATCACGACCTACCATCGAAGAGGGTGTATAAATGTGCAGAGCTTACATTTAACAACCCCACGGGTTCTTTGGTATGAGCACGACCTACCATCGAAGAGGGTGTTTAAATGTATAGAGTTTACATTTAACAACCCCACGGTTTATTTAGTATGACCACGACCTACAATCGAAGACGGTGTATAAATGTATAGAGGTTACATTTAACAACCCGACGATTTCTTTGGTTTGATCACGACCGACCATCGAAGAGGGTTTTTAAATGCATAGAGTTTACATTTAACAACCCCACGGGTTCTTTGGTACGAGCACGACCTACCATCGAAGAGGATGTTTAAATGTATAGAGTTTATATTTAACAACCCCACGGTTTCTTTGGTATGACCACGACCGACCATCGAAGAAGGTATTTAAATGTATAGAGTTTACATTTAACAACCCCACGGTTTCTTTGGTATGAGCACGACAGACCATCGAAGACAATGTTTAAATGTATAGAGTTTACATTTAACAACTCCACGGTTTCTTTGGTATGAGCACGACATACCATCGAAGAGGGTCTTTAAATGTGTAGAACTTACATTTAGCAGCCCTACGGGTTCTTTGGTATGACCAAGACCTACCATCGAAGACGGTGTATTAATGTATAGAACTTACATTTCACAACTCCACGGTTTCTTTAGTATGACCACGACCTACCAACGAAGACGGTGTATAAATGTATAGAGTTTACATTTAACAACCCCACGGTTTCTTTGGTATGACCACGACCTACCATAGAAGAGGGTGTTTAAATATATAGAGCTTACATTTAACAACCCCACGGTTTCTTTGGTATGACCACGATCTAAAATCGAAGAGGGTGTTTAAATGTATAGAGTTTACATTTAACAACCCCACGGTTTCCTTGGTATGACCACGACCTACAATGGAAGAGGGTGTTTAAATGTATAGAGTTTACATTTAACAACCCCACGGTTTCTTTGGTATGACCACGACCTACTACCGAAGAGGATGTTTAAATGTATAGAACTTACATTTCACAACCCCACGTTTTCTTTGGTATGACCTCGACCTACCATCGAAGAGGGTGCTTAAATGTATAGAGTTTACATTTAACAACCCCACGGTTTCTTTGGTATGACTACGACCTACAATCGAAGAGGGTGTTAAATGTATAGAGTTTACATTTAACAACCCCACGGTTTCTTTGGTATGACCACGACCTACTACCGAAGAGGATGTTTAAATGTATAGAACTTACATTTCACAACCCCACGTTTTCTTTGGTATGACCTCGACCTACCATCGAAGAGGGTGTTTAAATGTATAGAGTTTATATTTAACATTCCAACGGTTTCTTTGGTATGACTACGACCTACACTCGAAGAGGGTGTTTAAATGTATAGAGTTTACATTTAACAACCCCACGGTTTCTTTGCTATGATTACGACCTACAATCGAAGAGGGTGTTTAAATGTATAGAATTTACATTTAACAATCCCACGGTTTCCTTGGTATGACCACGACCTACTACCGAAGAGGATGTTTAAATGTATAGAACTTACATTTCACAACCCCACGTTTTCTTTGGTATGATCTCGACCTACCATCGAAGAGGGTGCTTGAATGTATAGAGTTTACATTTAACAACCCCACGGTTTCTTTGGTATGACTACGACCTACACTCGAAGAGGGTGATTAAATGTATAGAGCTTACATTTCACAACCCCACGGTTTCTGTGGTATGACCACGACAGACCATCGAAGAGGGTGCTTAAATGTATAGAGTTTACATTTAACAACTCCACGGTTTCTTTGGTATGACCACGACCTACTACCGAAGAGGATATTTAAATGCATAGAGCTTACATTTCACAACCCCACGGTTTCTTTGGTATGACTACGACATACAATCAAAGAGGGTGTTTAGATGTATAGAGCTTACATTTAACAACCCCACGGTTTCTTTGGTATGACCACGACCTACTACCGAAGGGGATGTTTAAATGTATAGAACTTACATTTCACAACCCCACGTTTTCTTTGGTATGACCTCGACCTACCATCGAAGAGGGTGTTTAAATGTATAGAGTTTACATTTCACAACCCCACGGTTTCTTTGGTATGACTACGACATACAATCGAAGAGGGTGTTTAAATGTATAGAGCTTACATTTAGCAACCCCACGGTTTCCTTGGTCTGACTACGACCTACAATCGAAGAGGGTGTTTAAATGTATAGAGTTTACATTTAACAACCCCACGGTTTCTTTGGTATGACCACGACCTACCATCGAAGAGGGTGTTTAAATGTATAGAGTTTACATTTAACAGCCCCACGCTTTCTTTGGTCTGACTACGACCTACAATCGAAGATGGTATTTAAATGTATACAGTTTACATTTAACAACTCCACGGTTTCTTTGGTCTGACTACGACCTATAATCGAAGAGGTTGTTTAAATGTATAGAGTTTACATTTAACAACCCCACGGTTTCTTTGGTATGACCACGACCTACCATCGAAGAGGGAGTTTAAATGTATAGCGTTTACATTTAACAACCCCACGGTTTCTTTGGTCTGACTACAACCTACAATCGAAGAGGGTGTTTAAATGTATAGAGTTTACATTTAACAATCCCACGGTTTCTTTGGTATGACCACGACCTACCATCGAAGAGGGTGTTTAAAAGTATAGAGTTTACATTTAACAACCACACGGTTTCTTTGGTATGACTACGACCTACACTCGAAGAGGGTGTTTAAATGTATAGAGCTTACATTTCACAACCCCACGGTTTCTTTGGTATGACCTCGACCTACCATCGAAGAGGGTGCTTAAATGTATAGAGTTTACAATTAGCAACCCCACGGTTTCTTTGGTATGACTACGACCTACACTCGAAGAGGGTGTTTAAATGTATAGAGCTTACATTTCACAACCCCACGGTTTCTTTGGTATGACCTCGACAGACCATCGAAGAGGGTGGTTAAATGTATAGAGTTTACATTTAACAACTCCACGGTTTCTTTGGTATGACCACGACCTACTACCGAAGAGGATGTTTAAATGTTTAGAGTTTACATTTAACAACCCCACGGTTTCTTTGGTATGACTACGACCTACAACCGAAGAGGGTGTTTAAATGTATAGAGTTTACATTTAACAACCCCACGGTTTCTTTGGTATGACCACGACCTACCATCGAAGAGGGTGTTTAAATGTATAGAGTTTACATTTCACAACCCCACGGTTTCTTTGGCATGACCACGACCTACCATCGAAGAAGCTGTTTAAATGTATAGAGTTTACATTTAACAACTCCACGGTTTCTTTGGTATGACCACGACCTACCATCGAAGAGGGTGTATACATGTATAGAGTTTACATTTAACAACCCCACGGTTTCTTTGGTATGACCACGACCTACTACCGAAGAGGATGTTTAAATGTATAGAGTTTACATTTAACAACCCCACGTTTTCTTTGGTATGACTACGACCTACAATCGAAGAGGGTGTTTAAATGTATAGAGTTTACATTTAACAACCCCACGGTTTCTTTGGTGTGACCACGACCTACCATCGAAGAGGGTGTATAAATGTATAGAGTTTACATTTCACAACCCCACGGTTTCTTTGGTATGACTACTACCTACAATCGAAGAGGGTGTATAAATGTATAGAGTTTACATTTAACAACCCACGGTTTCTTTGGTATGACCACGACCTACTACCGAAGAGGATGTTTAAATGTATAGAGCTTACATTTGACAACCCAACGATTTCTTTGGTATGACCTCGACCTACCATCGAACAGGATGTTTAAATATGAACATTTTACATTTAACAACTCCACGGTGTCTTTGGTATGACCACTACATACCATCGAAGAGAGTTTTTTAATGTATAGAGTTTACATTTAACAACCCCACGGTTTCTTTGATATGACCACGACCTACCATCGAAGAGGGTGTTTAAATGTATAGAGTTTGTATTTAACAACCGCACGGTTTCTCTGGTATGACCACGATATACTATAGAAGACGGTGTTTAAATGTATAGAGTTTACATTTAATAACCCCACGGTTTCTTTGGTATGACTACGACCTACAATCGAAGAGGGTGTTTAAATGTATAGAGTTTACATTTAACAACCCCACAGGTTCTTTGGTATGACCACGACCTACTACCGAAGAGGATGTTTAAATGTATAGAACTTACATTTCACAACCCCACGTTTTCTTTGGTATGACCTCGACAGACCATCGAAGACGGTGCTTAAATGTATAGAGCTTACATTTAACAACCCCACGATTTCTTTGGTATGACCATGACCTACTACCGAAGAGGGTGTTTAAATGTATAGAGTTTACATTTAATAACCCCACGGTTTCTTTGGTATGACTACGACCTACAATCGAAGAGGGTGTTTAAATGTATAGAGTTTACATTTAACAACCCCACAGGTTCTTTGGTATGACCACGACCTACTACCGAAGAGGATGTTTAAATGTATAGAACTTACATTTCACAACCCCACGTTTTCTTTGGTATGACCTCGACCTACCATCGAAGAGGGTGCTTAAATGTATAGATTTTACATTTAACAACCCTACGGTTTCTTTGGTATGACCACGACCTACCATCGAAGAGGGTATATTAATGTATAGATTTTATATTTAACAACCCCACGGTTTCCTTGGTATGACCACGACCTACCATCGAAGAGTGTGTTTAAATTAATAGAGTTTACATTTAACAACCCCACGGTTTCTTTGCTATGACCACGACCTACTACCGAAGAAAAGAGGTTGTTTAAATATATAGAGCTTACATTTAACAACCCCACGGTTTCTTTAGTATGACCACGATCTACCATCGAAGAGGGTGTTTAAATGTATAGAGTTTACATTTAACAACCCCACGGTTTCTTTGGTATGACCACGACCTACCATCGACGTGGGTGTTTAAATGCATAGAGTTTACATTTAACAACCCCACGGTTTCTTTGTAATGATCACTACCTACCATCGAAGAGGGTCTTTAAATGTGTAGAACTTACATTTAGAACCCCACGGGTTCTTTGGTATGAGCACGACCTACCATCGAAGAGGGTGTTTAAATGCATAGAGTTTACATTTAACAACCCCACGATTTCTTTGGTATGACCATGACCTACTACCGAAGAGGGTGTTTAAATGCATGGAGCTTACATTTAACAACCCCACGTTTCTTTGTAATGACCACGACATACCATCGAAGAGGATGTTTAAATGTATAGAACTTACATTTCACAACCCCACGTTTTCTTTCGTATGACCTCGACCTACCATCGAAGAGGGTGCATAAATGTATACAGTTTACATTTAACAACCCCACGGTTTCTTTCGTATGACTACGACCAACAATCGAAGAGAGCGTTTAAATGTATAGAGTTTACATTTAACAACCCCACGGTTTCTTTGGTATGACCACGACCTACTACCGAAGAGGATGTTTAAATGTATAGAACTTACATTTCACAACCCCACGTTTTCTTTGGTATGACCTCGACAGACCATCGAAGACGGTGCTTAAATGTATAGAGTTTACATTTAACAACCCCACGGTTTCTTTGGTATGACCACGACCTACTACCGAAGAGGATGTTTAAATGTATAGAACTTACATTTCACAACCCCACGTTTTCTTTGGTATGACCTCAACCTACCATCGAAGAGGGTGCTTAAATGTATAGAGTTTACATTTAACAACCCCACTGTTTCTTTGGTATGACTACGACCTACAATCGAAGAGGGTGTTTAAATATATAGAGTTTACATTTAACAACCCCACAGGTTCTTTGGTATGACCACGACCTACTACCGAAGAGGATGTTTAAATGTATACAACTTACATTTCACAACCCCACGTTTTCTTTGGTATGACCTCGACCTACCATCGAAGAGGGTGCTTAAATGTATAGATTTTACATTTAACAATCCCCGGTTTCTTTGGTATGACCACGACCTACCATCGAAGAGGGTATATAAATGTATAGAGTTTACATTTAACAACCCCACGGTTTCTTTGGTATGACCACGACCTACTACCGAAGAGGGTGTTTAAATGTATAGAGTTTACATTTAACAACCCCACGGTTTCTTTGGTATGACTATGACCTACAATCGAAGAGGGTGTTTAAATGTATAGTTTACATTTAGCAACCCCACGGTTTCTTTGATATGACCACGACCTACCATCGAGGAGGGTGTATAAATGTATAGAGTTTACATTTAACAACCTCACGGTTTCTTTGGTATGACTACTACCTACAATCGAAGAGGGTGTATAAATGTATAGAGTTTATATTTAGCAACCCCACGGTTTCTTTGGTATGACCACAACCTACTACCGAAGAGGATGTTTAAATGTATAGAGCTTACATTTGACAACCCAACGATTTTTTTGGTATGACCTCGACCTACCATCGAACAGGATGTTTAAATATAAACATTTTACATTTAACAACTCCACGGTGTCTTTGGTATGACCACGACATACCATCGAAGAGAGTTTTTTAATGTATAGAGTTTACATTTAACATCCCCACTGTTTCTTTGGTATGACCACGAACTACCATCGAAGAGGGTGTTTAAATGTATAGAGTTTGTATTTAACAACCTCACGGTTTCTCTGGTATGACCACGATATACTATAGAAAAGGGTGTTTAAATGTATAGAGTTTACATTTAACAGCCCCACCGTTTCTTTAGTATGACCACGATTTACCAGCAAAGAAGGTGTTTTAATGTTTAGAGTTTACATTTAACAACCCCACGGTTTCTTTGCTATGACCACGACCTACCATCGAAGAGGGTGTTTAAATGTATAGAGTTTATATTTAACAACCCCACGGTTTCCTTGGTATGACCACGACCTACCATCGAAGAGTGTGTTTAAATGAATAGAGTTTACATTTAGCAACCCCACGGTTTCCTTGGTATGACCACGACCTACTACCGAAGAGAAGAGGTTGTTTAAATATATAGAGCTTACATTTAACAACCCCACGGTTTCTTTTGTAGGACCACGACCTACCATCGACGAGGGTGTTTAAATGCATAGAGTTTACATTTAACAACCCCACGGTTTCTTTGTAATGATCACGACATACCATCGAAGAGGGTCTTTAAATGTGTAGAACTTATATTTAGAACCCCACGGGTTCTTTGGTATGAGCACGACCTACCATCGAAGAGGGTGTTTAAATGTATAGAGTTTACATTTAACAACCCCACGGTTTCTTTGGTATGACCACGACCTACTACCGAAGAGGGTGTTTAAATGTATAGAGTTTGCATTTAACAACCCCACGGTTTCCTTGGTATGAACACGACCCACCTCCGAAGAGAGTGTTTAAATGCATGGAGTTTACATTTAACAACCCCACGTTTCTTTGTAATGACCACGACATACCATCGAAGAGGGTGCTTAAATGTATAGAGTTTACATTTAACAACCTCACGGTTTCTTTGGTATGACCACAACCTACAATCGAAGAGGGTATTTAAATGTATAGAGTTTACATTTAACAACCCCACGGTTTCTTTGGTATGACCACGACCTACCATCGAAGAGGGTGTTTAAATGTATAGAGTTTACATTTAACAACCCCACGGTTTCTTTGGTATGACCACGATATACCATCGAAGAGGGTGTTTAAATGTATAGAGTTTACATTTAACAACCCAACGGTTTCTTTGGTATGACCACGACCTACTACCGAAGAGGATGTTTAAATGTATAGAACTTACATTTCACAACCCCACGTTTTCTTTGGTATGACCTCGACCTACCATCGAAGAGGGTGCTTAAATGCATAGAGTTTACATTTAACACCCCACGGTTTTTTGGTATGACTACGACCTACAATCGAAGAAAGGGTTTAAATGTATAGAGTTTACATTTAACAACCCCACGGTTTCTTTGGTATGACCTCGACCTACTACCGAAGAGGATGTTTAAATGTATAGAACTTACATTTCACAACCCCACGTTTTCTTTGGTATGACCTCGACAGACCATCGAAGAGGGTGCTTAAAAGTATAGAGTTTACATTTAACAACCCCACGGGTTCTTTGGTATGAGCACGACCTACCATCGAAGAGGGTGTTTAAATGTATAGAGTTTACATTCAACAACCCCACGGTTTCCTTGGTATGACTGCGACCTACAATCGAAGAGGGTGTTTAAATGTATAGAATTTACATTTAACAACCCCACGGTTTCCTTGGTATGACCACGACCTACTACCGAAGAGGATGTTTAAATGTATAGAACTTACATTTCACAACCCCACGTTTTCTTTGGTATGAGCAAGACAGACCATCGAAGAGGATGTTTCAATGTATAGAGTTTACATTTAACAACCCTACGGTTTCTTTGGTATGAGCACGACCTACCATCGAAGAGGGTGTTTAAATGTGTAGAACTTACATTTAGCAACCCCACGGGTTCTTTGGTATGACCACGACCTACCATCGAAGACGGTGTATTAATGTATAGAACTTACATTTCACAACCCCACGTTTCTTTGGTATGACCACGACCTACAATCGAAGAGGGTGTTTAAATGTATAGAGTTTACAATTAACAATCCCACGGTTTCCTTGGTATGAGCACGACCTACTACCTAAGAGGATGTTTAAATGTATAGAACTTACATTTCACAACCCCACGTTTTCTTTAATAAGACCACGATAGACCGTCGAAGAGGGTGCTTAAATGTAAAGAGTTTACATTTAACAACTCCACGGTTTTTTTGGTATGACCACGACCTACTACCGAAGAGGATGTTTAAATGTATAGAGCTTACATTTCACAACCCCACGGTTTCTTTGGTATGACTACGACATACAATCGAAGAGGGTGTTTAAATGTATAGAGTTTACATTTAACAACCCCACGGTTTCTTTGGTCTGACTACGACCTACCATCGAAGAGGCTGTTTAAATGTATAGAGTTTACATTTAATAACCCCACGGTTTCTTTGGTATGACTACGACCTACAACCAAAGAGGGTGTTTAAATGTATAGAGTTTACATTTAACAACCCCACGGTTTCTTTGGTATGACCACGACCTACCATCGAAGAGGGTGTTTAAATGTTTAGAGTTTACATTTCACAACCCCACGGTTTCTTTGGCATGACCACGACCTACCATCGAAGAAGCTGTTTAAATGTATAGAGTTTACATTTAACAACCCCACGGTTTCTTTTGTATGACCACGACCTACCATCGAAGAGGGTGTATACATGTATAGAGTTTACATTTAACAACCCCACGGTTTCTTTGGTATGACCACGACCTACTACCGAAGAGGATGTTTAAATGTATAGAGCTTACATTTCACAACCCAACGATTTCTTTGGTATGACCTCGACCTACCATCGAACAGGATGTTTTAATATATACATTTTACATTTAACAACTCCACGGTGTCTTTGGTATGACCACGACCTACCATCGAAGAGGGTGTTTAAATGTATAGAGTTTGTATTTAACAACCCCACGGTTTCTCTGGTATGACCACGATATACTATAGAAGAGGATGTTTAAATGTATAGAGTTTACATTTAACAACCCCACGGTTTCTTTAGTATAACCACTATTTACCAGCAAAGAAGGTGTTTAAATGTTTAGAGTTTACATTTAACAACCCCACGGTTTCTTTAGTATAACCACGATTTACCATCGAAGAGGGTCTTTAAATGTGTAGAACTTACATTTAGAACCCCACGGGTTCTTTGGTATGAGCACGACCTACCACCGAAGATAGTGTTTAAATGCATACAGTTTACATTTAACAACCCCACGGTTTCTTTGGTATGACCACGACCTACTACCGAAGAAGGTGTTTAAATGTATAGAGTTTACATTTAATAACCCCACGGTTTCCTTGGTATGAACACGACCTACTACCGAAGAAGGTGTTTAAATGCATACAGTTTACATTTAACAACCCCACGGTTTCTTTGGTATGACCACGACCTACTACCGAAGAAGGTGTTTAAATGCATACAGTTTACATTTAACAACCCCACGGTTTCTTTGGTATGACCACAACCTACTACCGAAGAAGGTGTTTAAATGTATAGAGTTTACATTTAATAACCCCACGGTTTCCTTGGTATGAACACGACCTACCTCCGAAGAGGGTGTTTGAATGCATGGAGTTTACATTTAACAACCCCACGTTTCTTTGTAATGACCACGACATACCATCGAAGAGGGTGTTTAAATGTATAGAGTTTACATTTAACAACCCCACGGTTTCTTTGGTATGACCACGACCTACCATCGAAGAGGGTGTTTAAATGTATAGAGTTTACATTTAACAACCCCACGGTTTCTTTGGTATGACCACGATATACCATAGAAGAGGGTGTTTAAATGTATAGAGTTTACATTTAACAACCCCACCGTTTCTTTAGTATGACCTCGACTTACCATCAAAGAGGGTATTTAAATGTATAGAGTTTACATTTATCAACCCCACGGTTTCTTTGGTATGACCACGAAATACCATCGAAGAGTGTGTTTAAATGTATAGAGTTTACATTTAACAACCCCACGGTTTCTTTGGTATGACCACGACTTACTACCGAAGAGGGTGTTTAAATGTATAGAGTTTACATTTAACAACCCGACGATTTCTTTGGTATGACCACGACCGACCATCGAAGAGGGTGTTTAAATGTATAGAGTTTACATTTAACAGCCCCACGGGTTCTTTGGTATGAGCACGACCTACAATCGAAGAGGATGTTTAAATGTATAGAGTTTATATTTAACAACCCGACGATTTTTTTTATATGACCACGACCGACCATCGAAGAGGGTATTTAAATGTATAGAGTTTACATTTAACAACCCCACGTTTCTTTGGTATGAGCACGACCTACCATCGAAGAGGGTGTTTAAATGTATAGAGTTTACATTTAACAACCCCACGGTTTCTTTTGTATGAGCACGACAGACCATCGAAGAGCATGTTTAAATGTATAGAGTTTACATTTAACAACCCCACGGTTTCTTTGGTATGAGCAAGACTTACCATCGAAGAGGGTGTTTAAATGTATAGAGTTTACATTTAACAACCCCACGTTTCTGTGTAATGACCACGACATACCATCGAAGAGGGTCTTTAAATGTGTAGAACTTACATTTAGCAACCCCACGGGTTCTTTGGTATGACCAAGACCTACCATCGAAGACGGTGTATTAATGCATAGAACTTACATTTCACAACCCCACGGTTACTTTAGTATGACCACGACCTACCATCGAAGACGGTGTATAAATGTATAGAGTTTACATTTAACAACCCGACAATTTCTTTGGTATGACCACGACCGACCATCGAAGAGGGTGTTTAAATGTATAGAGTTTACATTTAGCAATCCCACGGTTTCTTTGGTATGACCACGACCTACCATCGAAGAGGGTCTTTAAATGTGTAGAACTTACATTTAACAACCCCACGGGTTCTTTGGTATGGGCACGACCTACCATCGAAGAGGGTGTTTAAATGTATAGAGTTTACATTTAACAACCCCACGGTTTCCTTGTTATGACTACGACCTACAATCGAAGAGGGTGTTTAAATGTATAGAGTTTACATTTAGCAACCCCACGGTTTCTTTGGTATGACCACGACCTACTACCGAAGAGGATGTTTAAATGTATAGAACTTACATTTCACAACACCACGTTTTCTTTAGTATGACCTCGACATACCATCGAAGAGGGTGCTTAAATGAATATAGTTTACATTTAACAACCCCACGGTTTTTTTGGTATGACCACGACCTACTGCCGAAGAGGATGTTTAAATGTATAGAACTTACATTTCACAACCCCACGTTTTCTTTGGTATGACCTCGACCTACCATCGAAGAGGGTGCTTAAATGTATAGAGTTTACATTTAACAACCCCACGGTTTCTTTGGTATGACTACGACCTAAAATCGAAGAGAGCGTTTAAATGTATAGAGTTTACATTTAGCAACCCCACGGTTTCTTTGGTATGACCACGACCTACTACCGAAGAGGATGTTTAAATGTATAGAACTTACATTTCACAACCCCACGTTTCTTTGGTATGACCTCGACAGACCATCGAAGAGGGTGCTTAAATGTATAGAGTTTACATTTAACAACCCCACGGTTTCTTTGGTATGACCACGACCTACTGCCGAAGAGGATGTTTAAATGTATAGAACTTACATTTCACAACCCCACGTTTTCTTTGGTATGACCTCGACCTACCATCGAAGTGGGTGCTTAAATGTATAGAGTTTACATTTAACAACCCCACTGTTTCTTTGGTATGACTACGACCTACAATCGAAGAGGGTGTTTAAATGTATAGAGTTTACATTTAACAACCCCACAGGTTCTTTGGTATGACCACGACCTACTACCGAAGAGGATGTTTAAATGTATAGAACTTACATTTCACAACCCCACATTTTCTTTGGTATGACCTCGACCTACCATCGAAGAGGGTGCTTAAATGTATAGATTTTACATTTAACAACCCCACGGTTTCTTTGGTATGACCACGACCTACCATCGAAGAGGGTGTATACATGTATAGAGTTTACATTTAACAACCCCACGGTTTCTTTGGTATGACCACGACCTACTACCGAAGAGGGTGTTTAAATGTTTAGAGCTTACATTTAACAACCCCACGGTTTCTTTGGAATGACTACGACCTACAATCGAAGAAGGTGTTTAAATGTATAGTTTACATTTAACAACCCCACGGTTTCTTTGGTATGACCACGACCTACCATCGAAGAGGGTGTATAAATGTATAGAGTTTACATTTAACAACCCCACCGTTTCTTTGGTATGACTACTACCTACAATCGAAGAGGGTGTATAAATGTATAGAGTTTATATTTAACAACCCCACGGTTTCTTTGGTATGACCACGACCTACTACCGAAGAGGATGTTTAAATGTATAGAGCATACATTTGACAACCCAACGATTTCTTTGGTATGACCTCGACCTACCATCGAACAGGATGTTTAAATATATACATTTTACATTTAACAACTCCACGGTGTCTTTGGTATGACCACGACATACCATCGAAGAGAGTTTTTTAATGTATAAAGTTTACATTTAACAACCCCACGGTTTCTTTGGTATGACCACGACCTACCATCGAAGAGGGTGTTTAAATGTATAGAGTTTGTATTTAACAATCTCACGGTTTCTCTGGTATGACCACGATATACTATAGAAGAGGGTGTTTAAATGTATAGAGTTTACATTTAACAACCCCACCGTTTCTTTAGTATGACCACGACTTACCAGCAAAGAAGGTGTTTCAATGTTTAGAGTTTACATTTAACAACCCCACGGTTTTTTTGGTATGACCACGACCTACCATCGAAGAGGGTGTTTAAATGTATAGAGTTTATATTTAACAACCCCACGGTTTCCTTGGTATGACCACGACCTACCATCGAAGAGTGTGTTTAAATGAATAGAGTTTACATTTAACAACCCCACGGTTTCTTTGGTATGACCACGACCTACTACCGAATAGAAGAGGTTGTTTAAATATATAGAGCTTACATTTCACAACCCCACGGTTTCTTTTATATGACCACGATCGACCATCGAAGAGGGTGTTTAAATGTATAGAGTTTACATTTAACAACCCGACGGTTTCTTTGGTATGACCACGACCTACCATCGACGAGGGTGTTCAAATGCATAGAGTTTACATTTAACAACCCCACGGTTTCTTTGGAATGATCACGACATACCATCGAAGAGGGTTTTAAATGTGTAGAACTTATATTTAGAACCCTACGGGTTCTTTGGTATGAGCACGACCTACCATCGAAGAGGGTGTTTAAATGTATAGAGTTTACATTTAACAACCCCACGGTTTCTTTGGTATGACCACGACCTACTACCGAAGAGGGTGTTTAAATGTATAGAGTTTACATTTAACAACCCTACGGTTTCTTTGGAATGAACACGACCTACCTCCGAAGAGGATGTTTAAATGCATAGAATTTACATTTAACAACCCCACGTTTCTTTGTAATGACCACGACATACCATCGAAGAGGGTGCTTAAATGTATAGAGTTTACATTTAACAACCCCACGGTTTCTTTGGTATGACCACGATATACCATCGAAGAGGGTGTTTAAATGTATAGAGTTTACATTTAACAACCCCACGGTTTCTTTGGTATGACCACGACCTACTACCGAAGAGGATTTTTAAATGTATAGAACTTACTTTCACAACCCCACGTTTTCTTTGGTATGACCTCGACCTACCATCGAAGAGGGTGCTTAAATGTATAGTGTTTACATTTAACACCCCACGGTTTCTTTGGTATGACTACGACCTACAATCGAAGAGAGTGTTTAAATGTATAGAGTTACATTTAACAACCCCACGGTTTCTTTGGTATGACCACGACCTACTACCGAAGAGGATGTTTAAATGTATAGAACTTACATTTCACAACCCCACGGGTTCTTTGGTATGAGCACGACCTACCATCGAAGAGGGTGCTTAAATGTATAGAGTTTACATTTAACAACCCCACGGGTTCTTTGGTATGACCACGACCTACCATCGAAGAGGGTGTTTAAATGTATAGAGTTTACATTCAACAACCCCACGGTTTCCTTGGTATGACTACGACCTACCATCGAAGAGGGTGTTTAAATGTATAGAGTTTACATTCAACAACCCCACGGTTTCCTTGGTATGACTACGACCTACAATTGAAGAGGGTGTTTAAATGTATAGAGTTTACATTTAACAACCCCACGTTTCTTTGGTATGACCACGACCTACTACCGAAGAGGATGTTTAAATGTATAGAACTTACATTTCACAACCCCTCGTTTTCTTTGGTATGAGCACGACAGACCATCGAAGAGGATGTTTAAATGTATAGAGTTTACATTTAACAACCCCACGATTTCTTTGTAATGACCACGACATACCATCGAAGAGGGTCTTTAAATGTGTAGAACTTACATTTAGCAACCCCACGGGTTCTTTGGTATGACCAAGACCTACCATCGAAGACGGTGTATTAATGTATAGAACTTACATTTCACAACCCCACGTTTTCTTTGGTATGAGCACGACAGACCATAGAAGAGGATGTTTAAATGAATAGAGTTTACATTTAACAACCCAACGATTTCTTTGGTATGACCACGACAGACCATCGAAGAGGGTGTTTAAATGCATAGATTTTACATTTAAAAATCCCACGGTTTCTTTGGTATGACCACGACCTACCATCGAAGAGGGTCTTTAAATGTGTAGAACTTACATTTAACAACACCACGGGTTCTTTGGTATGGGCACGACCTACCATCGAAGAGGGTGCTTAAATGTTTAGAGTTTACATTTAACAACCCCACGGTTTCTTTGGTATGACCACGACCTACAATCGAAGAGAGTGTTTAAATGTATAGAGTTTACATTTAACAACCCCACGGTTTCTTTGGTATGACCACGACCTACTACCGAAGAGGATGTTTAAATGTATAGAACTTACTTTCACAACCCCACGTTTTCTTTGGTATGACCTCGACCTACCATCGAAGAGGGTGCTTAAATGTATAGTGTTTACATTTAACACCCCACGGTTTCTTTGGTATGACTACGACCTACAATCGAAGAGAGTGTTTAAATGTATAGAGTTACATTTAACAACCCCACGGTTTCTTTGGTATGACCACGACCTACTACCGAAGAGGATGTTTAAATGTATAGAACTTACATTTCACAACCCCACGGGTTCTTTGGTATGACCACGACCTACCATCGAAGAGGGTGTTTAAATGTATAGAGTTTACATTCAACAACCCCACGGTTTCCTTGGTATGACCACGACCTACCATCGAAGAGGGTGTTTAAATGTATAGAGTTTACATTCAACAACCCCACGGTTTCCTTGGTATGACTACGACCTACAATCGAAGAGGGTGTTTAAATGTATAGAGTTTACATTTAACAACCCCACGTTTCTTTGGTATGACCACGACCTACTACCGAAGAGGATGTTTAAATGTATAGAACTTACATTTCACAACCCCACGTTTTCTTTGGTATGAGCACGACAGACCATCGAAGAGGATGTTTAAATGTATAGAGTTTACATTTAACAACCCCACGATTTCTTTGTAATGACCACGACATACCATCGAAGAGGGTCTTTAAATGTGTAGAACTTACATTTAGCAACCCCACGGGTTCTTTGGTATGACCAAGACCTACCATCGAAGACGGTGTATTAATGTATAGAACTTACATTTCACAACCCCACGTTTTCTTTGGTATGAGCACGACAGACCATAGAAGAGGATGTTTAAATGAATAGAGTTTACATTTAACAACCCGACGATTTCTTTGGTATGACCACGACAGACCATCGAAGAGGGTGTTTAAATGCATAGATTTTACATTTAAAAATCCCACGGTTTCTTTGGTATGACCACGACCTACCATCGAAGAGGGTCTTTAAATGTGTAGAACTTACATTTAACAACACCACGGGTTCTTTGGTATGGGCACGACCTACCATCGAAGAGGGTGCTTAAATGTATAGAGTTTACATTTAACAACCCCACGGTTTCTTTGGTATGACCACGACCTACAATCGAAGAGAGTGTTTAAATGTATAGAGTTTACATTTAACAACCCCACGGTTTCTTTGGTATGACCACGACCTACTACCGAAGAGGATGTTTAAATGTATAGAACTTACATTTCACAACCCCAAGTTTTCTTTGGTATGACCTCGACAGATCATCGAATAGGGTGCTTAAATGTATAGAGTTTACATTTAACAACCCCACGGGTTCTTTGGTATGAGCACGACCTACCATCGAAGAGGGTGTTTAAATGTATAGAGTTTCCATTCAACAACCCCACGGTTTCCTTGGTATGACTACGACCTCCAATCGAAGAGGGTGTTTAAATGTATAGAGTTTACATTTAACAACCTCACGATTTCTTTGGTATGACCACGACCTACTACCGAAGAGGGTGTTTAAATGTATAGAGTTTACATTTAACAACCCCACGGTTTCTTTGGTATGAACACGACCTACCTCCGAAGAGGGTGTTTAAATGCATAGAGTTTACATTTAACAACCCCACGTTTCTTTCTAATGACCACGACATACCATCGAAGAGGGTGCTTAAATGTATAGAGTTTACATTTAACAACCCCACGGTTTCTTTGGTATGACCACGACCTACAATCGAAGAGGGTGTTTAAATGTATAGAGTATACATTTAACAACCCCACGGTTTCTTTGGTATGACCACGACCTACCATCGAAGAGGGTGTTTAAATGTATAGAGTTTACATTTAACAACCCCACGGTTTCTTTGGTATGACCACGATATACCATCGAAGAGGGTGTTTAAATGTATAGAGTTTACATTTAACAACCCCACGGTTTCCTTGGTATGACCACGACCTACTACCGAAGAGGATGTTTAAATGTATAGAACTTACATTTCACAACCCCACGTTTTCTTTGGTATGACCTCGACCTACCATCGAAGAGGGTGCTTAAATGTATAGAGTTTACATTTAACACCCCACGGTTTCTTTGGTGTGACTACGACCTACAATCGAAGAGAGTGTTTAAATGTATAGAGTTTACATTTAACAACCCCACGGTTTGTTTGGTATGACCACGACCTACTACCGAAGAGGATGTTTAAATGTATAGAACTTACATTTCACAACCCCACGGGTTCTTTGGTATGAGCACGACCTACCATCGAAGAGGGTGTTTAAATGTATAGAGTTTACATTTAACAACCCCACGGGTTCTTTGGTATGACCACGACCTATCGTCGAAGAGGGTGTTTAAATGTATAGAGTTTACATTCAACAACCCCACGGTTTCCTTGGTATGACTACGACCTACAATCGAAGAGGGAGTTTAAATGTATAGAGTTTACATTTAACAACCCCACGGTTTCTTTGGTATGACCACGACCTACTACCGAAGAGGATGTTTAAATGTATAGAACTTACATTTCACAACCCCACGTTTTCTTTGGTATGAGCACGACAGACCATCGAAGAGGATGTTTAAATGTATAGAGTTTACATTTAACAACCCTACGGTTTCTTTGGTATGAGCACGACCTACCATCGAAGACAGTCTTTAAATGTGTAGAACTTACATTTAGCAACCCCACGGGTTCTTTGGTATGACCAAGACCTACCATCGAAGACGGTGTATTAATGTATAGAACTTACATTTCACAACCCCACGTTTTCTTTGGTATGAGCACGACAGACCATCGAAGAGGATGTTTAAATGTATAAAGTTTACATTTAACAACCCGACAATTTCTTAGGTATGACCACGACCTACCATCGAAGAGGGTGTATAAATGTGCAGAGCTTACATTTAACAACCCCACGGGTTCTTTGGTATGGGCACGACCTACCATCGAAGAGCGTCCTTAAATGTATAGAGTTTACATTTAACAACCCCACGGTTTCTTTGGTATGACTACGACCTACAATCGAAGAGAGTGTTTAAATGTATAGAGTTTACATTTAACAACCCCACGGTTTCTTTGGTATGACCACGACCTACTACCGAAGAGGATGTTTAAATGTATATAACTTACATTTCACAACCCTAAGTTTTCTTTGGTATGACTACGACCTCCAATCGAAGAGGGTGTTTAAATGTATAGAGTTTACATTTAACAACCCCACGGTTTCTTTGGTATGACCACGACCTACTACCGATGAGGATGTTTAAATGTATAGAACTTACATTTCACAACCCCACGTTTTCTTTGGTATGACCTCGACCTACCATCGAAGAGGGTGCTTAAATGTATAGAGTTTACATTTAACAACCCCACTGTTTCTTTGGTATGACTACGACCTACAATCGAAGAGGGTGTTTAAATGTATAGAGTTTACATTTAACAAACCCACAGTTTCTTTGGTATGACCACGACCTACTACCGAAGAGGATGTTTAAATGTATAGAACTTACATTTCACAACCCCACGTTTTCTTTGGTATGACCTCGACCTACCATCGAAGAGGGTGCTTAAATGTATAGAGTTTACATTTAACAACCCCACGGTTTCTTTGGTATGACCACGACCTACTATCGAAGAAGATGTTTAAATGTATAGAGTTTACATTTAACAACCCCCCGGTTTCTTTGGTATGACTACGACATACACTCGAAGAGGGTGTTTAAATGTATAGAGTTTACATTTAACAACCCCACGGTTTCTTTGGTATGACTACGACCTACACTCGAAGAGGGTGTTTAAATGTATAGAGTTTACATTTAACAACCCCATTGTTTCTTTGGAATGACTACGACCTACAATCGAAGAGGGTGTTTAAATGTATACAGTTTACATTTAACAACCCCACGGTTTCTTTGGTATGACAACGACCTACTACCGAAGAGGATGTTTAAATGTATAGAACTTACATTTCACAACCCCACGTTTTCTTTGGTATGACCTCGACCTACCATCGAAGAGGGTGCTTAAATGTATAGAGTTTACATTTAACAACCCCACGGTTTCTTTGGTATGACTACGACCTACACTCGAAGAGGGTGTTTAAATGTATAGAGCTTACATTTCACAACCCCACGGTTTCTTTGGTATGACCACGACAGACCATCGAAGAGGGTGCTTAAATGTAAAGAGTTTACATTTAACAACCCCACGGTTTCTTTGGTATGACTACGACCTACAATCGAAGAGGGTGTTTAAATGTATAGAGTTTACATTTAACAACCCCACGGTTTCTTTGGTATGACTACGACCTACAATCGAAGAGGGTGTTTAAATGTATAGAGTTTACATTTAACAAATCCACGTTTCTTTGGTATGACCACGACCTACTACCGAAGAGGATGTTTAAATGTATAGAGCTAACATTTCACAACCCCACGGTTTCTTTGGTATGACTACGACATACAATCGAAGAGGGTGTTTAAATGCATAGAGTTTACATTTAACAATCCCACGGTTTCTTTGGTATTACCACGACCTACTATCGAAGAGGGTCTTTAAATGTGTAGAACTTACATTTAACAACCCCACGGGTTCTTTGGTATAGGCACGACCTACCATCGAAGAGCGTGCTTAAATGTATAGAGTTTACATTTAACAACCCCACGGTTTCTTTGGTATGACTACGACCTACAATCGAAGAGAGTGTTTAAATGTATAGAGTTTACATTTAACAACCCCACGGTTTCTTTGGTATGACCACGACCTACTACCGAAGAGGATGTTTAAATGTATAGAACTTACATTTCACAACCCCAAGTTTTCTTTGGTATGACCTCGACAGACCATCGAACAGGGTGCTTAAATGTATAGAGTTTACATTTAACAACCCCACGTTTCTTTGGTATGACCACGACCTACTATCGAAGAAGGTGTTTAAATGTATAGAGTTTACATTTAACAACCCCACGGTTTCTTTGGTATGACTACGACATACACTCGAAGAGGGTGTTTAAATGTATAGAGTTTACATTTAACAACCCCACGGTTTCTTTGGTCTGACTACGACCTACAATCGAAGAGGGTGTTTAAATGTATAGAGTTTACATTTAACAACCCCACGGTTTCTTTGGTATGACCACGACATACCATCGAAGAGGGTGTTTAAATGTATAGAGTTTACATTTAACAACCCCACGGTTTCTTTGGTCTGACTACGACCTACAATCGAAGAGGGTGTTTAAATGTATAGAGTTTACATTTAACAACCCCACGTTTTCTTTGGTATGACCACGACCTACACTCGAAAAGGGTGTTTAAATGTGTAGAGTTTACATTTAACAACCCCACGGTTTTTTTAGTATGTCTACGACCTACAATCGAAGAGGGTGTTTAAATATATAGAGTTTACATTTAACAGCCCACGGTTTCTTTGGTATGACCACGACCTACTACCGAAGAGGGTGTTTAAATGAATAGAACTTACATTTCACAACCCACGTTTTCTTTGGTATGACCTCGACAGACCAACGAAGAGGGTGCTTAAATGTTTAGAGTTTACATTTAACAACCCCACGGGTTCTTTGGTATGAGCGCGACCTACCATCGAAGAGGGAGTTTAAATGTATAGAGTTTACATTTAACAACCCCACGGTTTCGTTGGTATGACTACGACCTACAATCGAAGAGGATGTTTAAATGTATAGAGTTTACATTTCACAACCCCACGGTTTCTTTGGTATGACTACGACATACAATCTAAGAGGGTGTTTAAGTGTATAGAGTTTATATTTAACAACCCCACGGTTTCTTTGGTCTGACTACGATCTACAATCGAAGAGGGTGTTTAAATGTATAGAGTTTACATTTAGCAACCCCACGTTTTCCTTGGTATGACTACGACCTACACTCGAAGAGGGTGTTTAAATGTATAGAGTTTACATTTCACAACCCCACGGCTTCTTTGGTATGACCACGACAGACCATCGAAGAAGGTACTTAAATGTATAGAGTTTACATTTAACAACCCCACGGTTTCTTTGGTATGACCACGACAGACCATCGAAGAGGGTGCTTAAATGTATAGAGTTTACATTTAACAACCCCACGGTTTCTTTGGTATGACTACGACCTACACTCGAAGAGGGAGTTTAAATGTATAGAGCTTACATTTCACAACCCCACGGTTTCTTTGGTATGACCACTACAGACCATCGAAGAGGGTGCTTAAATGTATAGAGTTTACATTTCACAACCCCACGGTTTCTTTGGTATGACTACGACCTACACTCGAAGAGGGAGTTTAAATATATAGAGCTTACATTTCACAACCCCACGGTTTCTTTGATATGACCACGACAGACCATCGAAGAGGGTGCTTAAATGTATAGAGTTTACATTTAGCAACCCCACGGTTTCTGTGGTATGACTACGACCTACAATCGAAGAGGGTGTTTAAATGTATAGAGTTTACATTTAACAACTCCACGGTTTCTTTGGTATGACCACGACCTACTACCGAAGAGGATGTTTAAATGTATTGAACTTACATTTCACAACCCCACGGTTTCTTTGGTACGACTACGACATACAATCGGAGAGGGTGTTTAAATGTATAGAGTTTACATTTAACAACCCCACGGTTTCTATTGTCTGACTACGACCTACAATCGAAGAGAGTGTTTAAATGTATAGAGTTTACATTTAACAACCCCACGGTTTCTTTGTAATGACCACGACATACCATCGAAGACGGTCTTTAAATGTGTAGAACTTACATTTAGCAACCCCACGGGTTCTTTGGTATGACCAAGACCTACCATCGAAGACGGTGTATTAATGTATAGAACTTACATTTCACAACCCCACGTTTTCTTTAGTATGAGCACGACAGACCATCGAAGAGGATGTTTAAATGTATAGAGTTTACATTTAACAACCCGACGATTTCTTTGGTATGACCACGACAGACCATCGAAGAGGGTGTTTAAATGCATAGAGTTTACATTTAACAATCCCACGGTTTCTTTGGTATTACCACGACCTACTATCGAAGAGGGTCTTTAAATGTGTAGAACTTACATTTAACAACCCCACGGGTTCTTTGGTATAGGCACGACCTACCATCGAAGAGCGTGCTTAAATGTATAGAGTTTACATTTAACAACCCCACGGTTTCTTTGGTATGACTACGACCTACAATCGAAGAGAGTGTTTAAATGTATAGAGTTTACATTTAACAACCCCACGGTTTCTTTGGTATGACCACGACCTACTACCGAAGAGGATGTTTAAATGTATAGAACTTACATTTCACAACCCCAAGTTTTCTTTGGTATGACCTCGACAGACCATCGAACAGGGTGCTTAAATGTATAGAGTTTACATTTAACAACCCCACGGGTTCTTTGGTATGAGCACGACCTACCATCGAAGAGGGTGTTTAAATGTATAGAGTTTACATTCAACAACCCCACGGTTTCCTTGGTATGACTACGACCTCCAATCGAAGAGGGTGTTTAAATGTATAGAGTTTACATTTAACAACCCCACGGTTTCTTTGGTATGACCACGACCTACTACCGAAGAGGATGTTTAAATGTATAGAACTTACATTTCACAACCCCACATTTTCTTTGGTATGACCTCGACCTACCATCGAAGAGGGTGCTTAAATGTATAGAGTTTACATTTAACAACCCCACGGTTTCTTTGGTATGACCACGACCTACTATCGAAGAAGGTGTTTAAATGTATAGAGTTTACATTTAACAACCCCACGGTTTCTTTGGTATGACTACGACATACACTCGAAGAGGGTGTTTAAATGTATAGAGTTTACATTTAACAACCCCACGGTTTCTTTGGTATGACTACGACCTACACTCGAAGAGGGTGTTTAAATGTATAGAGTTTACATTTAACAACCCCACGGTTTCTTTGGAATGACTACGACCTACAATCGAAGAGGGTGTTTAAATGTATAGAGTTTACATTTAACAACCCCACGGTTTCTTTAGTATGACAACGACCTACTACCGAAGAGGATGTTTAAATGTATAGAACTTACATTTCACAACCCCACGTTTTCTTTGGTATGACCTCGACCTACCATCGAAGAGGGTGCTTAAATGTATAGAGTTTACATTTAACAACCCCACGGTTTCTTTGGTATGACTACGACCTACACTCGAAGAGGGTGTTTAAATGTATAGAGCTTACATTTCACAACCCCACGGTTTCTTTGGTATGACCACGACAGACCATCGAAGAGGGTGCCTAAATGTTTAGAGTTTACATTTAACAACCCCACGGTTTCTTTGGTATGACTACGACCTACAATCGAAGAGGGTGTTTAAATGTATAGAGTTTACATTTAGCAACCCCACGGTTTCTTTGGTATGACTACGACCTACAATCGAAGAGGGTGTTTAAATGTATAGAGTTTACATTTAACAACTCCACGTTTCTTTGGTATGACCACGACCTACTACCGAAGAGGATGTTTAAATGTATAGAGCTTACATTTCACAACCCCACGGTTTCTTTGGTATGACTACGACATACAATCGAAGAGGGTGTTTAAATGTATAGAGTTTACATTTAACAACCCCACGGTTTCTTTGGTCTGACTACGACCTACAATCGAAGAGGGTGTTTAAATGTATAGAGTTTACATTTAACAACCCCACGTTTTCTTTGGTATGACTACGACCTACACTCGAAAAGGGTGTTTAAATGTGTAGAGTTTACATTTAACAACCCCACGGTTTCCTTAGTATGACTACGACCTACAATCGAAGAGGGTGTTTAAATGTATAGAGTTTACATTTAACAGCCCCACGGTTTCTTTGGTATGACAACGACCTACTACCGAAGAGGTTGTTTAAATGAATAGAACTTATATTTCACAACCCCACGTTTTCTTTGGTATGACCTCGACAGACCAACGAAGAGGGTGCTTAAATGTTTAGAGTTTACATTTAACAACCCCACGGGTTCTTTGGTATGAGCGCGACCTACCATCGAAGAGGGAGTTTAAATGTATAGAGTTTACATTTAACAACAACACGGTTTCCTTGGTATGACTACGACCTACAATCGAAGAGGATGTTTAAATGTATAGAATTTACATTTCACAACCCCACGGTTTCTTTGGTATGACTACGACATACAATCTAAGAGGGTGTTTAAATCAATAGAGTTTATATTTAACAACCCCACGGTTTCTTTGGTCTGACTACGACCTACAATCGAAGAGGGTGTTTAAATGTATAGAGTTTACACTTAGCAACCCCACGTTTTCCTTGGTATGACTACGACCTACACTCGAAGAGGGTGTTTAAATGTATAGAGTTTACATTTCACAACCCCACGGTTTCTTTGGTATGACCACGACAGATCATCGAAGAGGGTACTTAAATGTATAGAGTTTACATTTAACAACCCCACGGTTTCTTTGGTATGACCACGACAGACCATCGAAGAGGGTGCTTAAATGTATAGAGTTTACATTTAACAACCCCACGGTTTCTTTGGTATGACTACGACCTACACTCGAAGAGGGAGTTTAAATGTATAGAGCTTACATTTCACAACCCCACGGTTTCTTTGGTATGACCACTACAGACCATCGAAGAGGGTGCTTAAATGTATAGAGTTTACATTTAACAACCCCACGGTTTCTTTGGTATGACTACGACCTACACTCGAAGGGGGAGTTTAAATGTATAGAGCTTACATTTCACAACCCCACGGTTTCTTTGGTATGACCACGATAGACCATCGAAGAGGGTGCTTAAATGTATAGAGTTTACATTTAGCAACCCCACGGTTTCTGTGGTATGACTACGACATACAATCGAAGAGGGTGTTTAAATGTATAGAGTTTACATTTAACAACTCCACGGTTTCTTTGGTATGACCACGACCTACTACCGAAGAGGATGTTTAAATGTATTGAGCTTACATTTCACAACCCCATGGTTTCTTTGGTACGACTACGACATACAATCAGAGAGGGTGTTTAAATGTATAGAGTTTACATTTAACAACTCCACGGTTTCTTTAGTCTGACTACGACCTACAATCGAAGAGGGTGTTTAAATGTATAGAGTTTACATTTAACAACCCCACGGTTTCTTTGCTATGACCACGACCTACTACCGAAGAGGATGTTTAAATGTATAGAGCTTACATTTAACAACCCCACGTTTTCTTTGGTATGACCACGACAGACCATCGAAGAGGGTGTTTAAATGTATAGAGTTTACATTTAACAACCCCACGGTTTCTTTGGTATGACTACGACCTACAATCGAAGAGGGTGTTTAAATGTATAGAGTTTACATTTAACAACCCCACGGTTTCTTTGGTATGACTACGACCTACAATCTAAGAGGGTGTTTAAATGTATAGAGTTTATATTTAACAACCCCACGGTTTCTTTGGTCTGACTACGACCTACAATCGAAGAGGGTGTTTAAATGTATAGAGTTTACATTTAGCAACCCCACGTTTTCTTTGGTATGACTACGACCTACACTCGAAGAGGGTGTTTAAATGTATAGAGTTTACATTTAACAACCCCACGGTTTCTTTGGTATGACTACGACCTACACTCGAAGAGGAAGTTTAAATGTATAGAGCTTACATTTCACAACCCCACGGTTTCTTTGGTATGACCACGACAGACCATCGAAGAGGGTGCTTAAATGTATAGAGTTTACATTTAGCAACCCCACGGTTTCTTTGGTATGACTACGACCTACAATCGAAGAGGGTGTTTAAATGTATAGAGTTTACATTTAACAACTCCACGGTTTCTTTGGTATGACCACGACCTACTACCGAAGAGGATGTTTAGATGTATTGAGCTTACATTTCACAACCCCACGGTTTCTTTGGTACGACTACGACATACAATCGGAGAGGGTGTTTAAATGTATAGAGTTTACATTTAACAACCCCACGGTTTCTTTAGTCTGACTACGACCTACAATCGAAGAGGGTGTTTAAATGTATTGAGTTTACATTTAACAACCCCACGGTTTCTTTGGTATGACCACGACCTACCATCGAAGAGGGTGTTTAAATGTATAGAGTTTACATTTAACAACTCCACGGTTTCTTTGGTATGACCACGACCTACCATCGAAGAGGGTGTTTAAATGTATAGAGTTTACATTTAACAACCCCACAGCTTCTTTAGTCTGACTACGACCTACAATCGAAGAGGGTGTTTAAATGTATAGAGTTTACATTTAACAACCCCACGGTTTCTTTGGTATGACCACGACCTACCATCGAAGAGGGTGTTTAAATGTATAGAGTTTACATTTAACAACTCCACGGTTTCTTTGGTATGACCACGACCTACTACCGAAGAGGATGTTTAAATGTATAGAGCTTACATTTAACAACCCCACGGTTTCTTTGGTATGACCACGACAGACCATCGAAGAGGGTGTTTAAATGTATAGAGTTTACATTTAACAACCCCATGGTTTCTTTGGTATGACTACGACCTACAATCGAAGAGGGTGTTTAAATGTATAGAGTTTACATTTAACAACCCCACGGTTTCTTTGGTATGACTACGACCTACAATCTAAGAGGGTGTTTAAATGTATAGAGTTTATATTTAACAACCCCACGGTTTCTTTGGTCTGACTACGACCTACAATCGAAGAGGGTGTTTAAATGTATAGAGTTTACATTTAGCAACCCCACGTTTTCTTTGGTATGACTACGACCTACACTCGAAGAGGGTGTTTAAATATATAGTGTTTACATTTAACAACCCCACGGTTTCTTTGGTATGACTACGACCTACAATCGAAGAGGGTGTTTAAATGTATAGAGTTTACATTTAACAACCCCACGGTTTCTTTGGTATGACCACGACCTACTACCGAAGAGGATGTTTAAATGTATAGAACTTACATTTCACAACCCCACGTTTTCTTTGGTATGACATCGACTTTCCATCGAAGAGGGTGCTTAAATGTATAGAGTTTACATTTAACAACCCCACTTTTTCTTTGGTATGACTACGACCTACAATCGAAGAGAATGTTTAAATGTATAGAGCTTACATTTCACAACCCCACGGTTTCTTTGGTATGACCACGACAGACCATCGAAGAGGGTGTTTAAATGTATAGAGTTTACTTTTAACAACCCCACGGTTTCTTTGGTATGACTACGACCTACACTCGAAGAGGGAGTTTAAATGTATAGAGCTTACATTTCACAACCCCACGGTTTCTTTGGTATGACCACGACAGACCATCGAAGAGGGTGCTTAAATGTATAGAGTTTATATTTAGCAACCCCACGGTTTCTGTGGTATGACTACCACCTACAATCGAAGAGGGTGTTTAAATGTATAGAGTTTACATTTAAAAACTCCACGGTTTCTTTGGTATGACCACGACCTACTACCGAAGAGGATGTTTAAATGTATAGTGCTTACATTTCACAACCCCACGGTTTCTTTGGTATGACTACGACATACAATCGAAGAGGGTGTTTAAATGTATAGAATTTACATTTAACAACCCCACGGTTTCTTTGGTATGACCACGACCTACCATCGAAGAGGGTGTTTAAATGTATAGAGTTTACATTTAACAACCCCACGGTTTCTTTGGTCTGACTACCACCTACAATCGAAGAGGGTGTTTAAATGTATAGAGTTTACATTTCACAACCCCACGGTTTCTTTCGTCTGACTACGACCTACAATCGAAGAGGGTGTTTAAATGTATAGAGTTTACATTTAACAACCCCACGGTTTCTTTGGTATGACCACGACCTACCATCGAAGAGGGTGTTTAAATGTATAGAGTTTACATTTAACAACCCCACGGTTTCTTTGGTATGACTACGACCTACAATCGAAGAGGGTGTTTAAATGTATAGAGTTTACATTTAACAACCCCACGGTTTCTTTGGTATGACCACGACCTACCATCGAAGAGGGTGTTTAAATGTATAGAGTTTACATTTAACAACTCCACGGTTTCTTTCGTATGACCACGACTTACTACCGAAGAGGATGTTTAAATGTATAGAGCTTACATTTAACAACCCCACGGTTTCTTTGGTATGACTATGACAGACCATCGAAGAGGGTGTTTAAATGTATAGAGTTTACATTTAACAACCCCACGGTTTCTTTGGTATGACTACGACCTACAATCGAAGAGGGTGTTTAAATGTATAGAGTTTACATTTAACAACCCCACGGTTTCTTTGGTATGACTACGACCTACAATCGAAGAGGTTGTTTAAATGTATAGAGTTTACATTTAACAACCCCACGGTTTCTTTGGTATGACCACGACCTACTACCGAAGAGGATGTTTAAAGGCATAGAACTTATATTTCACAACCCCACCTTTTCTTTGATATGACCTCGACCTACCATCAAAGAAGGTGTTTAAATGTTTAGAGTTTACATTTAACAACCCGACGGTTTCTTTGGTATGACTACGACCTACACTCGAAGAGGGTGTTTAAATGTATAGAGCTTACATTTCACAACCCCACGTTTCCTTGATATGACTACGACATACAATCGAAGAGGGTGTTTAAATGTATAGAGCTTACATTTAACAATCCCACGGTTTCTTTGGTCTGACTACGACCTACAATCGAAGAGGGTGTTTAAATGTATAGAGTTTACATTTAACAACCCCACGGTTTCTTTGGTATGACCACGACCTACAATCGAAGAGGGTGTTTAAATGTATAGAGTTTACATTTAACAACCCCACGGTTTCTTTGGTATGACTACGACCTACCATCGAAGAGGGTGTTTAAATGTATAGAGTTTACATTTAACAACCCCACGGTTTCTTTGGTCTGACTACGACCTACAATCGAAGAGGGTGTTTAAATGTATAGAGTTTACATTTAACAACCCCACGGTTTCTTTGGTATGACCACGACCTACACTCGAAGAGGGTGTTTAAATGTATAGAGTTTACATTAAACAACCCCACGGTTTCTTTGGTATGACCACGACCTACTACCGAAGAGGGTGTTTAAATGTATAGAGGTTACATTTAATAACCCCACGGTTTCTTTGGTATGACTACGACCTACAATCGAAGAGGGTGTTTAAATGTATAGCGTTTACATTTAACAGCCCCACAGTTTCTTTGGTATGACCACGACCTACCATCGAAGAGGGTGTTTAAATGTATAGAGTTTACATTTCACAACCCCACGGTTTCTTTGGTATGACCACGACCTACCATCGAAGAAGCTGTTTAAATGTATAGAGTTTACATTTAGCAACCCCACGGTTTCTTTGGTATGACCTCGACCTACCATCGAAGAGGGTGTATAAATGTATAGAGTTTACATTTAACAACCCCACGGTTTCTTTGGTATGACCACGACCTAAATGTATAGAGTTTACATTTAACAACCGCACGGTTTCTTTGGTATGACCACTACCTACCATCGAAGAGGGTGTATAAATGTATAGAGTTTACATTTAACAACCCCACGGTTTCTTTGGTATGACCACGACCTACCATCGAAGAGGGTGTTTAAATGTATAGAGTTTACATTTAACAACTCCACGGTTTCTTTCGTATGACCACGACTTACTACCGAAGAGGATGTTTAAATGTATAGAGCTTACATTTAACAACCCCACGGTTTCTTTGGTATGACTATGACAGACCATCGAAGAGGGTGTTTAAATGTATAGAGTTTACATTTAACAACCCCACGGTTTCTTTGGTATGACTACGACCTACAATCGAAGAGGGTGTTTAAATGTATAGAGTTTACATTTAACAACCCCACGGTTTCTTTGGTATGACTACGACCTACAATCGAAGAGGTTGTTTAAATGTATAGAGTTTACATTTAACAACCCCACGGTTTCTTTGGTATGACCACGACCTACTACCGAAGAGGATGTTTAAAGGCATAGAACTTATATTTCACAACCCCACCTTTTCTTTGATATGACCTCGACCTACCATCAAAGAGGGTGTTTAAATGTTTAGAGTTTACATTTAACAACCCGACGGTTTCTTTGGTATGACTACGACCTACACTCGAAGAGGGTGTTTAAATGTATAGAGCTTACATTTCACAACCCCACGTTTCCTTGATATGACTACGACATACAATCGAAGAGGGTGTTTAAATGTATAGAGCTTACATTTAACAATCCCACGGTTTCTTTGGTCTGACTACGACCTACAATCGAAGAGGGTGTTTAAATGTATAGAGTTTACATTTAACAACCCCACGGTTTCTTTGGTATGACCACGACCTACAATCGAAGAGGGTGTTTAAATGTATAGAGTTTACATTTAACAACCCCACGGTTTCTTTGGTATGACTACGACCTACCATCGAAGAGGGTGTTTAAATGTATAGAGTTTACATTTAACAACCCCACGGTTTCTTTGGTCTGACTACGACCTACAATCGAAGAGGGTGTTTAAATGTATAGAGTTTACATTTAACAACCCCACGGTTTCTTTGGTATGACCACGACCTACACTCGAAGAGGGTGTTTAAATGTATAGAGTTTACATTAAACAACCCCACGGTTTCTTTGGTATGACCACGACCTACTACCGAAGAGGGTGTTTAAATGTATAGAGGTTACATTTAATAACCCCACGGTTTCTTTGGTATGACTACGACCTACAATCGAAGAGGGTGTTTAAATGTATAGCGTTTACATTTAACAGCCCCACAGTTTCTTTGGTATGACCACGACCTACCATCGAAGAGGGTGTTTAAATGTATAGAGTTTACATTTCACAACCCCACGGTTTCTTTGGTATGACCACGACCTACCATCGAAGAAGCTGTTTAAATGTATAGAGTTTACATTTAGCAACCCCACGGTTTCTTTGGTATGACCTCGACCTACCATCGAAGAGGGTGTATAAATGTATAGAGTTTACATTTAACAACCCCACGGTTTCTTTGGTATGACCACGACCTAAATGTATAGAGTTTACATTTAACAACCGCACGGTTTCTTTGGTATGACCACTACCTACCATCGAAGAGGGTGTATAAATGTATAGAGTTTACATTTAACAACCCCACGGTTTCTTTGGTATGACCACGACCTACCATCGAAGAGGGTGTTTAAATGTATAGAGTTTACATTTAACAACCCCACGGTTTCTTTCGTATGACCACGACTTACTACCGAAGAGGATGTTTAAATGTATAGAGTTTACATTTCACAACCCCACGGTTTCTTTGGTATGACCACGACCTACCATCGAAGAAGCTGTTTAAATGTATAGAGTTTACATTTAGCAACCCCACGGTTTCTTTGGTATGACCTCGACCTACCATCGAAGAGGGTGTATAAATGTATAGAGTTTACATTTAACAACCCCACGGTTTCTTTGGTATGACCACGACCTAAATGTATAGAGTTTACATTTAACAACCGCACGGTTTCTTTGGTATGACCACTACCTACCATCGAAGAGGGTGTATAAATGTATAGAGTTTACATTTAACAACCCGACGGTTTCTTTGGTATGACCACGACAGACCATCGAAGAGGGTGTTTAAATGTATAGAGTTTACATTTAACAACCCCACGGTTTCTTTGGTATGACCACGACCTACCATCGAATAGGGTATTTAAATGTATAGAGTTTACATTTAACAACCCCACGGTTTCTTTGGTATGACCACGACCTACCATCAAAGAGGGTGTTTAAATGTATAGAGTTTACATTTAACAACCCCATGGTTTCTTTCGTATGACCACGACCTACCATCGAAGAGGGTGTTTAAATGAATAGAGTTTAACACTTTATTTGTTTATAAATAGCATGGATTTGTAATAAAAAGTTTCAAAATGTAAATTGCTGAAAGACTTGTTATATATATATTCTTCTATACAATTCATGGCAAGATATTGATAATCAGCATAAAATTTATTGGCAAATAATTCTTTCCTGGGGACGAGTTGATTCAGATCGGCGACACCAAAGATACAAATCGCTCGAACAAATTTGCCATGACAAGATTCGCCCCATGATACATAAACTGCATTCCATATTTTTTTCTCAGGATTTCCTGAAAAAAAATCAGACGCATCAGTTAATGCTCCTTTCTAGTATGAACCAAACAGAAAAAGTGCTAGTAATGCATTTATTTGACAATATGTTGTGTGTGTTCAATAACGGTATAGTATCAGAAAAGGCTGCTAACGTATCTAATAAGAGATAAGTTATTTCCTTCATAGAGAAGTGGCCCGTCGTCGACCCTATTTTATGGAAGTCTGGTTTACATCTACCTGTGCAATGAGTTCCTATCACAACTAAGTAAGCACCGTGACGTTAACCTGTTTTCAACTCCTTTTAATCGTGTATTTGTTCCCTTGTTTTATATTAGTATTGTAAACGCTCATATTCTATTAGAGGGACAGAGTAAGTATGGTGTACATGTGACAATGTTGATGTTAAACGCAAAGCTTTATAAACCTCATTCATATTTACTTGGATGGCCGGGTTGTTAAAACGTCATTAACGTCTGATCACAGATTAACACCACTGACGGTGGGTTCGCACCCGTGGAGATATCCATCTCAAGAATTAATTTCTAAGATAATCTGACGTACTACTTTTCTTTTTGGTTGCTTGTTTTGTTTTCTGTACTTTTTGTGAATTGTGGGGATAATATTAAAGTATAATTTAGTATAGTAACACATGAAATTCCACTGAGGGTTAGAAAAAAAACACGTCGGACTCAATGCACAATCAGGTCGGCAGTAAATCACCTCCAAAATTTATTTAACGTCAAAACTGTTTCATAAAAATTGTTCAAGTTTTACTCCCGTAGCAAAACAACTACGATAACCAACTTTATTTTGAATGAGATTAAAAGGTCGATTTCTATTTCTGTCTTACTGATGAAAACGGTCAATAAAAAATGGCCGCTGACGAGAAATCGACCTTAAAATTATTTTTTGATTGCAGATTTCATACTCTCCACACTCGGGTACCAACACAAAAAGTAAATGAGATATGTGTTTATGTATATTAAACATCATACTAAAATATGCCGTTGGTACCTGCTTGTGGTTATACTGAAAATTGACATTAAATACACATTTCTTGTTAGATTTCATATATTTTCACGAAACGATAGACTTTTCATTGACTAGTGTGACGTCAAAATAGTAGTTGGGGTAAAGGTCTTATAAAATCAAGAAGCAACGAAAGCTATACGCTTCATTTATAATTTGTCTATTTTTTAGGCCAATTTCTGCCCTTATCATACCTACTCCTTTGAACTAACACCAAACAGCGCCGACGTTGTTCCTCAGACACCCCTGTCTGCCCAACGTCTGCCATTATTAATTTAATAGTGTACCGAAAGTAATTAGTAAGAAGCTTCTGATTAGTCGATGACAAAACTTAACCCGATGATTATTGGTTACTACTTGTAAGATAATTAGGAAACACCATTTCTATTTTAAGGTGTCTGGGGGAGCTTTCGAATAATATGTTCACCTCTCGTGACATTTTGCGCATTGAATATAACGTTTTATCACAGAACGTCACTAGGGACGTCAGCCAATCAGAAAAGACATTATCTGCAGTCATATAATAACTGTGTATATTGCATCAACATTACATTTCAGTATTAGCTGTTGGAGTTTTTTTAGCAACACGAGGACAACTAAACACCGGGGTAAACTCAGATGCTAAGGGGAGATAATCAGTTCCTAAAACATTAGTGACACCCGTAGTGTTACCCGTGATAACAATGCCGTGATATAAATTTGTTCTGCGAAAAGTCGTCAATAAGCAAAAGGATGATGGGTTTGTTGCTACAACAATATATCCTTTGTCATCTGTAGATATAGATGTTCCGTAACGGTTAACAAATGCATGATGGCGATCATAACTCTTTCCCTTCAACTTTCTCACCAAGAACACTTGGTTCAGTAACGTCCTTGCTACCACAATGACCAAAAGAAAAAGGGATAAAGAGACAAACAACGATCTACAAAACATTACAAATATATCAGGATATGAAGCAGACCAACCTAGTTATATTCTTTTATGCAAATTCAATGTGATAAATGTAATCAACATAGTCAGTCACAAAACCTTGAATTATTCTATTAAAGGACTTCATATGATTGTATGTAACGGAACTGAAATCATATGTACCAGGGCTTCGTCTTTTCGTTTTTCTAGAGTAACCCATACACGAAGCCAACCTCATACGAATAATCAAAAACAACCAGAAGAAGCGGAATATAATTGGTATCATAGGAATGGCGACTGTCTACTGAAAAACACGTCTACCAAATAGTGCAAATATGTTGTTAATTGCCAATCAAAACCTCAAGCAGTTTGATGATGTAAGTTTCTAAGAACTATTTGTTAAGCTCAGTGTTTTTGTTTGTTTGTTTGTTTCTTTGTTTTATATGTTTTGTATGTGGCCTCAAACACGCATAGCCAATAATATATTGCAATTGCATCTGTAAAACTAATGATTTATATGTATATAAGCTAAATGTTATAATTGTCACCCTAAAATCAAAATCTCACCTGTAAATTGCCCGGGTGCTTGTAAAACTTTATTATGGTTCAGAATAGCCCAATAATATTCATCTGGGCTTTTGACATCCTCTAAATAATATAATATGTCTTTCGCCTTTTTGTCATGGATTGCAAATCGGACAAAGCTACGGGAAAAAATACCATAAGCACTGCCTTTTACCATGGTTGCGTTGTGTGGTAACCTACTATGTTGTCTACCTATTGATACCCACGAATCATTTTTGTGTATGTACCTATGACGAAATTCGAAACGATATGTCATCATTCGCTCTGGCGTAATAATCCCTTCTATGTCGTTGGAACCATTGTATATTTTTAGTATCTTCACTATCTCTAAATTTGTTTTTAGCGGAAACGCTTGATGTGGTAAATTAATGAAATACTTCCATTTTTGTGAGACTGCTAAAAGATCAGTCATGCAGTTTAAATCGGCTTTTAATCGTGTCATGTGATTATAAAAAACCTTTTCAGTTTTGGACACAATAAAAACGTTTTCAAAGCAGTTGGCTATACCATTCAAGGCTATATGTAGAAGTGGCGGAGAGTTACCATCCACATGTATACAGTATACATTCTGTGGGCGGTAAATTGCTCGCAACAGACGTTCTGTTTGGTCAGAGTCTTTGTAGGTAAGAATACTAAACGCAATCGGAAATTCCTTTTCCTCGTCTGTCACGTGGTATGTATCGTATTTCATTGATCTTCGAAATTGAACACAATCTTTGGTTTTGTTAATATAGTCCTCATCTGTGAAACGGAATGGCGGGACTACTTTCATCAAGGCATTTGCTTTCAATATTTCTTCTTCGTTACCTTCTATGATTTTGTGACAATCGATATAATTGTTCTTGTGAATAGAAAGTAATGTTGCTTCTGGCCGCTTCATTGTTAAATTGTGTCGGTTGTAAACATTATTCTGTTTAACTGGTTTCTCTATTAAGTTGTACAACATTACCACAATAAAAACAACTATGCAAAATTGTAATTGTTTCACTTTTCTGCGGCTTAGCATGATCGAATCCAAAACCCCTGAAAAAAAATAGTCAAATGCATTTCTACAACCTAATTAAAACACGATTGATCGTATGGTAGCTGGATTTATAACTACATATGTAATCAGTGACTATCATCACTGATGTTGTGAGTTCGAATCCCGATCAGGGCGAGGTATACACCATTATGTGATAAAGTTTGTCAGTGACTTGCGACAGGTCGGTGGTTTTCTCCGGGTCCTCTGCTTTCCTCCACCAATAAAACTGACCGCCACGATATAACTGAAATATTATTGAAAGTGGCGTTATACACAATAAAACTAAAATCAAATAAAAATTCCAAATCGTCTGTCAATATTTTCCAAATGTGCTATTATTTCATGTGTTAAGGAGTCAGGAAAACATGTTTTATTATCATAAATTCTAATGTGGCATTAAATACATTGTTTTTAAACCATGCAGACTAACTACAACCTTTATAAACGATAGTAAATTACAGATTAACAACGTACACCGTTAACATATTTAAACCTTGTGATAAATCTTTACAGTTAAAAAAAAACATAATGGTAAAACTTATACTCAGATATAGATAACCTTAGTCGAGATTGGTTGTCATTGGTTTTGGTTTCATTGTTCCCAAATTATTTGTTTTTTCAATCTTTTGACTTTGAGCGTACGTGATGAAGGTTTTTCAAGAAGTGCGTCGTGTGCACAAAATTAGATATCTACGTTTTTAAGCTGAAGGATTGTTCTCTAAGTTAAAGCAGGTATCATCATCCTATCAAAGAAGTATCTTATTCCCAAATAGACCATCCATATATGACTCACTTGCGTTTTACATCAATCATTCACTCTTTTGTAGTAAAAAGATATTTACATTAGCAAGAATAAATGTATTGTACTCGGAAGTTTATTTTTATTGACTACATCAAAACATGTTCTATATTTGTTGCAAAAGGGGGGGGGTCCCGGTGTTGCAGCAAAAACAAATTAACAACACCCAATCATTGCTCCCACCAACAACCTTGCAGAGGAACAAAGCGTTTTATCGAGAAAACATGTATTAAAACAAATTCTTCAAGACTGGTGCCACTAGTGGAACAGGAATTTCTTACCTTCCGAAGTACCTGAGCTCACCCCCGGTGTTTAGTGTGGTTCTGTGTAGTGTTATGTAGATCGTTGTTTGTCCTTTTTCTTTTGGCCATTATGTTGTCTGTCCTATTTTACGGATTCTGGTTACCTCTTGGGTATCTTTTAACCTTTATTAACATACTACATGTACATAAGTATACTTACCACCAGGAGAGACAGAAATAAAAGTTACGAGTCCTCGCGTCCTCAATTAAATGGGGTTGTCTGTATCTCTATATAAATATTTGCTTATGTTAAGATGCTTCATGCAGTCCTGTCTGTCAATGCAAATCCAATTTATATAATCTAATCAGTAACATCCACTTCATGCATTAGCCACAGAGAATGTATTCACAAATTCTAATTATACCTTCACACCCAGCCAAGCTTGTGCAATTCATTCCATATTTTTATACTTTGTAAATGAGCTTGCAAATGTTACAATGCTTTTTTTTAAATAACATGAACTGTCGATCGAGAAAAAAATAAAATATTCTAGACAGGCAACATATAGCCAGTCAATTAATATTTCGCATGCACAATAGCAACCCCCACACCGCAACGTGTGAAAATAGAAATACCCTTCTGTGGTTTAAATGCGTACTAATTGCATTACATGTAAACTGTATGATTCTGTTTGATAAAGGCCTTTAACTAGAACAGGAAAAAAATGTATGCTTGAGTGAAATAATCTTGTAATAAAAGATCGTGTACGTGATGTATAAGTTTTTAAGAATGTCAAGGTAAATTTTAAATGAGGTTGAAACAAGTCACCATTTGATTTCAATTCGGCTGTATTTCATTTTGACGATTTAATTACGGAAGACGGATCACAACCATATTTTTTTTAACAATTGCAACTCAGCTGGGTTTTTTTCATTACTTATAATAAAATGAAAAAATAAATATCACACTGTCGAAACAGTTCTAGCATTCAATAGAAAAATCGTAGAAATATGTAAATTCGATATCCCTAACACACATATAAAATATTGGTTACTGTAACGCAGAGCGCTACAAATGTCCCCCAAACGAACAATACAAGTACTAGTGGTATGAATGAAAAATAGTGTGAGAACATAGCAAGAAATAATTAGAGCCCATTTTTTTACTCTATCATGTCTATAGTAGTACCAAATTTCTCCCAAATCGGAGGATATTTGTATTTTGGCGGTCATTTTGGATTCAAAATGGCCGCCATAGCAAAGCGAAATGGTCGCAGTGTGGTGCAGCATGTCTTACTCCCTGTAAATATCCATTTCCATTGAAATCTTTTCATTTTTGAACTATTAACTATTTTTTTAATTCTTATATTGGTGGCCATTTTGAAATTTTAAAAACAAAGAGCACAATTTTCAGTGATGATCTATTTTTGTGTCAAGTTTCAAGAGGATCCGCTGTTTGGAGTGAATTTAACATTTTTGCACCTTGGATACCATGGCAACGGTTGCCATTTTGATTTTTTTCAACCCCTCAAAAGCTGCCACACACTACAGTGGATATTCCTACAAAGCTTCATGAAGTTTGATGAAAGTAATCCAAAAATATTTTAAATCCCCCCTTTTTTGTTTCCATGGCAACTGTGGCAAAGTTTGTCCAATCTATTCCGATTTTTTTAGCTTATCTCGTTCCACTAGATGTGGATGTTGTTCCTATCAAGTGTCATCAATTTCTGTTGGGCGAGTAACCTCCTATGATCATTTTTGTGTTTTTTCATTTCTTTTGCATTTTTGCCGTTTCCATGGCAACGACAGCCATTTTTGGAAGAATCAACCCTTAAAGGCAGAACTTCACATGGCATATGATATTCCTACAAGGTTTCATAAAGCTTGATCAAGGCATCTCTGAGAAATGTGTTTGACAAACTTTTGCCGAAAGAAAGAAAGAAAGAAAGAAAGAAAGAAAGAAAGAAAGAAAGAAAGAAAGAAAGAAAGAAAGAAAGAAAGAAAGAAAGAAAGAAGAAAAATAGAAACGGAGCAAACACAATATGTCTCCCAAACTTCGCTTGGGGGGCATAATGACCCCTCCTGGCTTAGTTCAGGTACTTCAATAAAAAGTGACGGGGTTAAACTAGTATACAGTAGATTGTTCTAAGGCATTTCTCTTATTTAATAAAAATAATAGAAAGCGAAAAGCGTACGATTTTTGCAAGACAATCGGTCAATGATCGGGCGACCGTCGCCGATAAGGTATAAATAAACCTAAAAGGGACTATTGTTTTATCATGGGACGGACAAGTTTTGGGAGAATGGAATCATTTATTTTTCTTTACATATGAAATCAAAAATGTTCCATTCAATATTCAGTTTTACATAACTATTATACTGCTTGATTTTCCTTAGTCAAATACATTTTTTTCTCCCAAGTCTGGCAAAATTATTTATTTGTGCGAAAATTTTAATCAGAAATATTAATGGGATATTAAAGCTCATTTTAACATATATTTTTTCAACTCGTGAAGGAGGTTGTTTCTTTTCGATTTAATTGTAAAATCAATCCAAAAATACTTTGCACGCCCATATAATCCCTAATATCGTTAAGATATCACTTTAAAAAAGGGTCGAAATGAATTTTTGTCCAGTAAGCAAAAATTCAATTATTGGAATACGCATATTCATGATGACCTCGACTTTGACCTCACTCGGAAGCTGAATGCGCATCACCTTGTTGATGAAGCTAATATGGCTGATGCTGCAACTTCATGTAATCGTTGACGAAAACGTCGTTTGACTGATTCAGCATGGAAAAGAAAGAAAAAAGAAACAAATGCACTTATCAACAAATCAAGAATTTACGTCGGAGAAGAGTACGATCGCTGGAACGATTTAAAGACAGCCCTGAGGTTGAAAACTCACATAGCGGTATTTTATTCACCCCAATTGGTGCCCCTCGCACACGTGTTATCTGATGTTTCTTTAAATAATGCAGCTATTTAACACTTTCAAGGTCTTTTTCTGACTTTGGGTAAAGTTTCAAATGTCCGCTTACTCCCATTTGCCTTTGAAGTAAACAAATAGTAATTAATTATCATTTCTATAACGAAACAAGTAAATTCACTTACCAATTCTATGTCAGCATCCATGATGTTTGCTTACAGAAAAATGATACGGTTCCAACTTCGGCAAACATCGGCAAACATCGTAACTGGCATTGATGAATTATTAGCAAGGCAAAAACCGAAAGATATGACAGAATTATCAACTTTTGCAAAGATTCATTGATAAAAACCGGGTTAATGTTTCATAAATATCATTTATTGAACCAATTGCAAGTTTTCATGAGATACAACAAATGATCAAAATGAGCTTTAATATCCCTTTAAAAAAAAATATAAATAAATTTGAAAAGCACCCCTCCTTAAAGTATATCTATAAATAGCGTTTGAGGAAAACATGTATTTTGCATGCAGACTGTAATGTCACTGTTAAACCATTATTAATTTTTAACGGTTTTAAACACCGAAATGGAAAAAAAAATCAAATCTAATCACTTACACTCAATGAACAATTGAAGACAAATGTTGCAATAAGGTTTCCCTCAAAAGATCTTTACGTAAATTAACATTGTTTCGTTATGTTACGGGAAGATACGTTCGTTCGTCAGTTATCGAGAAATCTCTATTAATGGAATCCAGTTAGCAAAGTTCGTATTATTAATTGGCAGAACATCATCAATATACCTAGGAGTGAGATTAAAGGCTTAAGCCTCTCTACTTTTTTTTCTTTGATAAGTTTTTGTATAAACTCAGACTCATAGGAGTATAGAAAAAGTTGGAGAGGAGAGGGGCATAGTTTGTTCCCATAGGGATGCCTAGCTATGATTTGTTGAAAAATGTGCCATTCGAACTCGACAAATATATGTTATCGATAAGGAACTCCAACATTTTGATGACTTCATTTTATGTGTAGCACTTTTTACCTTTCGTTTCCTGCTTGACAAAATAAGTTAATTCGTGACCCAATACTATAAACTTGTAACGTTGCCACCATTTTTTAAAGTAAAATGCGTTGTGAATAATTTACTTTACAGAGGAAATGAAAGTGTAAAAGGTAAAAAAGTTAACCATAACGCCACCGATGCGGTGCTTTTGATTGATGTTACCACGTGAATATACCTTGTCACAGTATGATAGTAGTCCTCCTTTGACTGCATGTAAAATTTTAGTCATAGTTATAGGTAGTTCTTTTGTTGAACAAATAGAAAACCGTGAATATACCTGTCGAAGTAGTATATGGGCACAGCTCAAGTCGCATTTGCGGTGGTGCTGTGCGGTGGTGCTACTAGAAGTCACGTGACCGGAAGTGATGTCAGTCACGTGACCGGAAGTGACGTCAGTCACGTGATCTGTCCGGAAGAATGTTCTGCGCATGGGCAACCGTAAGTTGCGCAATATCCGCCCTAGTGGGGTCTTTTGACCGGAAGTGACAAAGTCACGTGATCGGAAGAGGCCCTATCCGGAAGCGGCCCTGACCGAAAGTATGCTCTGCGCATGCCCGGTTTTTTTCCGCGCTTTTTCTTAGTAGTAGTACAGTAGTAACATGGCTACCGAAAGTGACCAAAATTCACTTGACTCCTTCGGGGTTCCCTTGGGTGTGCGCATGCCGAACCGGATGTTATGCAACATCTGTAGTGACCGAAGGCACGTGACCCCTTCGGAAGTGTCCTCTAGGACGTCCGCGTCCTATATTTAGCATGGTTACTGGAAATAGCCCTGGTTATCTGCCCCTTTTATTTTCATATAATGCATCACTATACGTCATAACAAATTATCCCGATAGGTGGCGTCACTATCTCGTAACTTGGTATCTTCGTAACCAAGACCTTTTGTAACTTATTTGGTAATCGCTTCGTACCTTGTTCGTAGCTTCGTACCTTTTTCGTAACTTGGTAACTTATTTTGTGACCTCTTCGTAGTCCTTTCGTACCTTTTTCGTAGCTTCGTACCTTTTTCATAACTTCGTACCTTTTTCTTAACACTTTCGTACCTTTTCGTAGCTTTGTGTCTGTTTTGTAGCTTCGTACCTTTTTCGTAACTTGATAACTTATTTTGTAACCTCTTCGTATCCCTTTCGTACCTTTTTCGTAGCTCCGTATCATTTTCGTAGCTTCGTAACTGATTTCGTAGCATCTTTGTAACCCTTTCGTATTTTTTTCGTCACTTCGTACATTTTTCGTAACTTGTAGCCCTTTCATTTATCTTTCGATCTATGGTATTTTCAAACCTTTCAGTGACGTCATAAGCAAGCTGGGTGACGTCAATCGATCTTCCTCGTTGATATTATAGAATTAACTGTAAAGAATAGACCCTCACCCAGAAACTTGTTTTTAGTTCTAATTCGCGCGCCATTGGCGCTCGCCTAACTTCGTAGTGGACAATAACCCCTGTTGGCCTACTGATCTTCCGGCTATAGGAGCTTAGCTTCCAAATTAAATAATATGCATCCTATAACCATAGGAAACTGCCCCTTTCCCGCCATTTTATTTTCATAATTACATTATTTATTTCAATAATTACATTTCTTACAAAAGTTTACCACCACCACCACCTCTCTTGGATGTCCGCGTCCTATTATCATTTTCTAGCCCTTTCACTGGTTGTCTCCCCGCCATTCTATTTTCATAATTACATTATTTATTTCAAAGATTGTAAGAATTGATCCAATCAGAAGAGGGGGTGACTTGTAATACGTCCGCGTCCGAACAATATATACGGTGACAGAATCGTCATTGGCATTTTGTCTTTTTGACAGACCATGACCATATTCACCTGCGAGCATTTTATTTTCATTATCCGTGTCCTATAACCTTATTATTTTCTACGAACTAGCCCTTTTACTGGTTATTTGCCCCTTCCCCGCCATTATATTTTCATTATCCGTGTCCTATAACCTTATTATTTTCTACGAACTTGCCCTTTTACTGGTTATCTGCCCCTTCCCCGCCATTTTATTTTCATTATCCGCGTCCTATAACCTTATTATTTTCTACTAACTAGCCCTTTCACTAGTTATCTGCCCCTTCCCCACCATTTTATTTTCATAATTACATTATTTATTTCAATGATTACATTTCTTACAAAAGTTTGCCACCACCACCCATTTTTCCTATCTTTTCACTATTCAACTTACTTTTCCTCTGTTTTTTTTCCATCTCTTTTCACATTTCAGCTTACATTTCTTCCGTGTTTTCCATATCATTTCACTATTCAACTTATCTTTCCTTCATAATTTCCAAAGCATTTCACTATTCAATTTACTTTTCTTCCATATTTTCCATATTTTCCCTATCTTTTCACTATTTTCTTCCATATTTTCCATATCATTTCACAATTTTCTTCCATATTTTCCATATCATTTCACTATTCAACTTGCCTTTCTTCCGTATTTCCCAAACCTTTTCACTATTCAACTTACCTTTCTTCCATATTTTTCCGATCTTTTCACTATTCAACTTACTTTTCTTCTGTATTTTCATTTCTTACTCACTCACTTACACAACTCACTCAATGATATTCCCAACATAATTAAGTTTTAAAATTCTCCTGTGATTTAAATTTATTTCAAAGAATTCCCATTGCTCTAAAATATATTGTGTTCTTCAGCTATTTGAAGAGAGTATTGGGCAATGTTTTCCAGTTATCAGAAACAAGCATTAACAGTTATGATATCTCCTTTATGCACAAACTGCCATGATATACCTGTAATATTGTTGAATGTGGCATTAAACACCATCAACCTAATCTTTTATTTACAAAGACATATACCTACCTACCTATCTATCCACATTTTTTATGAGAATTATAGATTTTATTCAATTTTGCTAGTTATTTTCCTATCTTGATGAGTTTCAAATTTCCACAATCAAATTTATTTTACATAACAGCCTAACACAGTGTTCTATTTTTAGAGCAGTAAGAAAACTTACTTCCTGAACAGGATTTTAGTACATATTCGCCTACCAAAGGCAGGCAAATATCTGTATATAAGCTTGAATATATCTATTTTCCTGCCAAGGGCAAATGACTCTCTGTATATAAGTGTCCCTACGCAGTGTTATCCTCACATAAATAGCTATGTCCCCTACTGCAGTGTTAAACCTCCACATAAAGAGTTACTCCCCCTTACTTTGATATTATCCTTGCACATATAGTTGTAACTTATTCCCCACATAAAGAGATATGTCCCCTATTACAGAGTTATGCCCCCTACGACAGTGTTATCCCGCATAAATAGTTATGTCCCTGGGTACTCCGGCTTCTTCCACCACTAAAACTGATCTCCATGATATAGCTGAAATATTGCTGAAAGTGGCGCTAAGACACCAAAAATCAAATCAAATCAAATCAATTAAATACAAATAACATAAATAAAGCTTACACTCCATACAAAACAAATGGCAGTAAAAACCAATCGAATATTGTTTTAAGCGGAAACTGTAACGGACATCAAAACACGGAACTGAAAACGTGAAGACATGGAATTGGACAAATAATATATGTACAAACGCTAACAAAATTATCGGTTTTATTTGTCGAAATCTGAACAGCATGTGGCAAGTACTTACATAACCGCATTATTTCATTAAAAGGAGGATTTGACCCCAAAAAGCTAGTATAACGCCGCCACTTTTATATTTGTGTGCTAGGGATATATATTTTGCCTCTTTCTGCGCTATTGATATTTGATTTTGGAATGGCTCCGACAATCTGCTATTTTTTGTTTTTCTCTCTTTTTAAATTTACAGACGAAGTCTCCAGTTTCAAAAGGTTTAATATGTCAGACAGGCATGAATTATATTGCTACTTAAAACACGATATTTGTAATGCAAATTAATACTACAATTGTCATATCGGTCGGTGTGTCGCATAAAACTTGTGAGCATCATTATTAAAAACACATAATTACTTCTTATAAAAATGTATTGGCGTCATGTTATATTGTTTGTGAGAGAAGATACCGGGTAGTGTATTGATTGTCATTTTCCTGTGGTGTTACTATTTATTCAATATAGTTCCAGTACGCCCGCCTGAGTTCCCTCTGTACTTTCCGTTTGATGTCTTTGAATTTCTTTGCAGTGGTGGTATTTCCAGATTTCTTTTTCTGCTTGTATAGCCGATCTCTTTTACGGATAAGTTTCCTTATATCAGGTGTTATCCATGGTAGGCTTTCTTTGGTTTTCGCCATCTTATGTGGCACATGTTTTTTCACTATTTCTTCAAGATGGTTTTTGAAGACGTACCACATTTCATTTACGCATGTTTTTATATTGTCTAACTCATTTAATTTATCCATTAGACCTGCTGTTCCTCTTTCATTGTATCCCATTTCGCCTTTTTATATAGTGGTATACTACGGGGCTTTTGTATTTTCTTTTTGATTTTCAGATCTATTTCTGCAAATACAATGTCATGGTCTGAGATTCCTGGTAATGTATGAACTCTACTAATACATGACGGGTTGTTTGATATTACAAGGTCAAGTGTATTTTCGCCCCTTTTGAGCTAAGCCATTTGATCTAAGCCATTGTACTAAGCCATTTGAGCTAAGCCATTGTCGTTTAGCATATCTATGAATTTATGATGATTCTTTGGACATGGTGTATTTGGTTTTAAATTGTTGGTTTTCAATATCCATCCAGGTAGATTGAAGTCACCTGCTATGATTATATTTGAGTTGGTATTCCGGTAAGCTCTGTTTAAGCTAATGGCAAGCTCGTCGGAGGACTGCTCATTTATTGTTTTCGGGTTGTAGTATGCTGCTATGTAGAGATCTTTACTGTTTGCTAAGCTGATTTTAGCCCATACAATTTCGAAGTCAGTTGACATTTCAAGTACGGGAGAGCTGAGGTACTCTTTGTTGATTGCAATTATTTCTCTTCCAGTTGTTAGTCGGTCTTTTCTATGCAGTTTGTATTCGTCCGGGAAGAACTGGTTATCCGTTATGGAGGTAACAACTCATGTTTCGGTGCATATAATCACATCTGGCTTTGTACTGTCAATTAGGTTTTTAAGTCTACACCGCTTTGATTTGATTGACTGACAATTGACATTTAGTATCTTAATAGGAGTTGTTTTCGTTTTTGTCTTGTTACTGCAATTTCTTATCGGTGTTGATGCATGGATTGGTTTTGTGGTTCCCACTGAAGATGGACTTTGGAATGATGCATCTGAGAGTATACTAAATTGGTTTGATGTGTTCAGTGTAAGATCAAAGCATACAGAGCTGTAATTCGGATTATCACACACTAAACAGTCCCATGCTATGGCACTATTCTCTGCTAGTTCGTTATAGGTTTTGGTATGTATTGACTGGCAAGTAGTATGGTACCATTGGTTGCAGGTGTCACACATAATGGCCTTGTCTTCCCATGTTACCGGGAGGTCTCATGTACCACAGTTGTATACTCACTTTCTGTATTCCATTATATGGTATGTATTAAATTTGATGTACAGTTGATTTAAGTGAAAGTCTACACTACAGATTGTATGTGTATGATTTTTCAAGGTGTTTTGTCACGTGGTTGTTAATATTACCAGCTAGCATTAGGAACGAGAGAATGATGGTAATTGCTGGCATATCTGCGTATCGTTGTTGACTGATGGACGTGGTCCTTATATTATGTTACTGGTTTCACTCACCTTTAATATTCGGGTGGTCTTGCTCAGCTTGCAGGTTACTGTTGTAGGTCAGAGTTGTTGTGTTCTACTAGTGAGGTGGCGAAATACATCACCAACCTTAAAGCTTCAGGGACAGCAACTCTTCCTCTTCTACCAGAACCGGCAATCTCTCTTCACTGGGAATGGAGATGAAACATTTTTTATAGGAGTCCAATAATAAGAGTTTGCAAAATATCAGGCTAATGGTTTTACCTGGATGAACGCCGTCTTGCTTATTCAGTGTAATTCTCACAGAATGCCTAAGAGTGGTCTTGTTCTTGCCACCTCTGGTGCGGAAGTAGAATTGACTTGTTTTTATTGGTTGGAAGCCCAAATTTAGGCTTAGTTGCCAGATACGTTTGTTTAAGGTAGTAAGTTGTTCTGTTAGGAGTTTGTCTTCCTTCTTGTATTTTTCTATTTCTTTTGTTGAGGGTTTTAGATGTTTATTGTTCCACTTTGAGATAGACAGTAGTGGGCAGTCTACTATTCTAAGGATGACCCTTGATCAATATTTGCTTAGGTATCGTATTAGGCTTTTGAATTCGCTCAGTATATGTTCAATTGATTTACAGTCTTTATTTCTGAGACGAATGCTCTTGCCTTCCTTTACCGTCACGTCACATGTACCTGACCATAGATAGATAATTATCTTACCATGTCTAGCTAGTGCTTGGTCAGTTCTGTCTCGTATGAGGTCAGTTAATTTGCTAGTTCGAGCTCCTGGGATACACAAAAGTTCAAAAGGAAATCTTAGTTCCGGACAATATTTCCTGAGTGTATACCCATTGCTGTCTGAAACAAGTATCGGAATTCTGTTTTGAACGGCAGTTGGTTTTTGCGGTTCTTCTTTTAAGTATTTCCTAATGTTAGATGCACTCATCTGTATTGACTTATGAAAGTGTGTGGGAGATCTGACCACTAGCTGGCATCATACGCTGCCTAACTAGACTTTATACTGTCCATCTGACATCATTGTTCACAGTACTATAATATGTAGTTAGAAGAGGTACTTTGTGTACATGTGTATATAATCAATATTGGAGATGCAAACACAGAGCTAGATTGTATTACATTACGTCAATACATACCTAAATCGTTGACAACAATTATCAAAGCTTGACACACCCTGAAAATAGCAGGCTAAACAAGTCAGCGATGACATGAATTGGTCTTACCGAATGTTTGTTTACTTCCTTTCGGCACAAGGTGTTCCAAATGGGAACAGTGGTTTGGCTGATTACCAAACAAGAAATTTCCGAATCAAATCCAACACAGAGAATCTGTCTGTTCTAATTTATATATTTATCAATGTATATAAATTAATTTATATCGGCACTTATGAAGTGTTTCGTTGGCGCCAAACCCTTGCACGACCGTCGGTAGGGCGTAACAAAAAACGACTTTCATCAGATCAGTGGACCCGTCTCCATGTGCGAATAGTCCACCCCAAGTCATCATGTGACCAGTCAAATCGAGCATGGTGGTGAGGTAAAGTCAACTGTGGACGTTTTATGGGTCGTCGCGCTCGCATTCCCTGATGGTGGAAGGCTTCTGATTACAGTGCGTGTGCTAATGTGGCCTCCAAACGCTAAATTACCACGAAGTGCACCAGCTGTACTGAACGACCTACCTATATGTCTTTGTAAATAAAAAATTAGGTTGATGGTGTTTAATGCCACATTCAACAATATTACAGTGTAGTATACTTTGATTGGAAGACGGTAAAAAAATTACGTTTGCAGAAAATGTCGCACACAATTTATGTTGCCAAATTCGAGCAGACGATAATTCATCAACATGTACATTTACGACGAGAAAGTCAGTCACATGCACCGGTGCATGTGCTAATGAGATGATAACCAATCGATAAATCGCTCGTTTGTTTACAAAGTGAAAGAAGGATGTCATGTTAGAATTTTGCATAAACCTAAACATAAAATTAATGGAAACGGAAAAAACATGGACTGCAAACCTTTTGGCAACAGGATGTAAGATGTTATAAACCAAACCACGATGAAAAAGATCTGCCAATGTCTCCATCATACGACTCTCTGCGTTGTAGCGCTAAGTGAAGCATCTTGTTGAAAACTTATTCCATTGATGTTATTCAAAAATAATAAAAAAAATAAAAAAAATAATTATTATCATATGATTAAACATGATGTTTACACTGTCTGACTGTGGAAAGTGCAGGTGAAGAAGATGGGGGAAGTGCTGACAACATGTATGTAATATATATATACAGTCCGACAAAAGTTAAGCACCACCTGACTTGTTTCAATAATATCTTCTCTAATAATGAACTTATTTCAAATCAGTTTGCTGTTTTCGTTTCCTGTACACACATACTTACTTAACTGTGAAACAGGTTATTGATCGATTTTTATTTATGTGTATATGACAGGGTGTGTAAAGTGTCACGTGTACTTTTCAACATTTGTGTTTGCGAACGAAAGCTGATTTGTTTTGTGTAGAGTTTTAAGTTTCATTTTCTATTGGTTTGGTATGGTGAGGCGAAAAATAGCCATACCAGAAAGGTGGTAAGCCATAGAAGGGTAGCAGACCACTTCAGGGTTAACCATTCCATCATTGTACGACTGATGCAGCGTTTTCGTCAAACGGGGAATGTTACTGACGTCCACGTGCAGGTAAACCTCGCAAAACGACGCCGAGAGAGGACCGGCTCATATCCAGACGGGCGCGGCAACGGTCGTTCAGTACAGCTGGTGCACTTCGTGGTAAGTTAGCGGTTGGTGGCCACATTAGCACACGCAATGTAATCAGACGCCTTCACCGTCAGGGAATGCGAGCGCGACGACCCATAAAACGTCTACAGTTGACATTACCTCATCGCCGTGCTCGATTTGACTGGTCACATGATGACTTGGGGTGAACTATTCGCACATGGAGACGGGTCCACTGATCTGATGAAAGTCGTTTTTTTGCTACGCCCTGCCGACGGTCGTGCAAGGGTTTGGAGCCAACGAAACACTTCATTTCAGGACAACCACATTTTGGCCACAACTGCTTTTGGGGGTGGTGGTGTAAATGTCTGGGGTTGTTTTTCCTTTGACTGTAAGTTGGACTTGTACCATTTTGATGGTAATCTGAAAGGCCAAAAATACCGTGACAATATGCTCGCTCCACGCGTAGTCCCGCATTTCGACAATCATGCGTTGGCTGACAGGCCAATGTTCATGAACGACAACGCTAGGCCACATAGAGCCCGAATGGTACAACATTTTTTACAGCAAGAGGCTGTTCAGACAATTCCATGGCCTGCGATGTCGCCAGACATGAACCCTATAGAGCATGTATGGGACTTTATTGGCCGAAAAATTTACCAACGCAATCCAAAATGTCAAAATATTGACGAATTAAGAACTGTTATCTTACAGGAGTCTCAACAGTTCCCCCAAGAGCGGCTTAGGCGTCTTGTGCGAAGCATAACGAGACGCGTAGCAGAACTTCACAATACACGCGGTGGATATACCCGTTATTAATTGTTATGCCTTACACATACGCACAATAGATGCATTTAAAAGTTCTTAAAATCTGAAGACTCTGCATTTTAATGCAATGTTAAAAACTTTCATCAAAGACAAACTGGTTTTACGTTTTTCCAGCGCCTGTTTTGAACCCCATTTTTGCCACGTCATAGTCACGTCTTTCAGGATGATAAATACTTCTTAGATTGGTAATTTTAGAGCCCTTGGTGTAGTCTTTTAAGAAGTGTAAGAAAAATGGTGATATCTATTTAATTGTTTAAACAGTATTGATGTAAACAAATATATCGATAAAAATATTGGGTGGTGCTTAACTTTTGTCGGAGTGTATATATATACACACAAATACAACTACCACTGTTTGATAAAAACAATATTATGTTTTATATGTTTTGACCAACGTGAACCTCAATTTAAAAATAAATAAACATTAGCTTAGCAAATTAAGTCATGTAATGGAATGACATTTATAACAAAACCGCAACTCCTCTGGTTAACCATAAATGAAAGAACAAAAACTTTTGAAGGAAATTAATAACTAGACTTACTACAGACACTAAATCGAAGGAGAACAGACAACACAATGGCCAAAAGAAAAAGTACAAAAAGACAAATAACGATCTACAAAACATACGCATAAAACTAAAGATCGAGTAACAGGAACCCCAATAAAACCGGGGGTGAACTCAGGTGCTCCGGAAGGATAGCAGTTCCTGTTCCACTAGTGACACCCGTCTTTATTTTACCTTCACAACACCATTTTAGACTTTATTGGGGGACCTAAAATTTCTATTTTCATTTTTATATTTCCAATGTATGAATGGTTCCTGTTAAATACTAAGAACAAAGTCATATGCAGATTAATTTCCTACTGGTCATTTGGTTCATTTGGTTAATGAATAACCTTTTACTGGACCAAACCAATTTTTACTGGACACCACATGTCCGACATACCTTGGGAATGACTGCGGCTATTGTGAATATTTTTCAATATCACGATGCATCATAATACTAAAGCAAATCGATAATAAGAGCCACCCCCTTCACAAGTTAGTCTGAAAATGATTTTTGTCCAGTAAAAGACCCATTGAAAAAGGTGTCAAATAATCCCTTCCGGAGCACCTAGTTTCACCTCCAATTTGCTTGTGGGGTTCATGTTACACAATCTGTAGTTTGCTGTGCGGTATTTGCCGCTTTCCATTTGGCCCTTGCATTGTCTGTCCTTCAGCTTATCGCTTCTGAATACGCCCTTGGCATGTCCAAACCTTTCTGGAACCCACCCACCCTAATTGCTTGAAAACAAGAGAAATACAAAATATGATGGTATATTACAAAAGAGAATTCTATCAAAAGGATTTTGTCTGTTGAGCGCTCAACTTGCTCGTGCGACAGACGGAGGTTGCATTGTGGGCAGTTGAAGTGAGTTATACTGCAATAACCTAAAGAAAACCAATTCATCAATATTGAATGAAAAATACAAACAAAACAACTTTTCCTGAAATCCTTGGGCCTCTTGTTTGGAATCCAGTTTGGATAGAACCCTCAAAATCAATATGAACTTTTATCCAGTGGCAAGAATCCTTTTGTTGAAATTTCACAATGATCAGTAAAACCGTTATTGTGGAAAAAAAAGCTTTAAACACGAGGACGATAACACACATATACATGTCCCTGGTCATCTATGACAAAATTATGGTATTAACCAAGTTATAATGGCGACTATCAACTTTACGGGTATCTTTCTTGTTAGCAGAAACCCTTTTATCAAGAAAATCCTGGTAGGAGCCACAAGCTCTTAAACTGGAATCTTGTATCAATTATGAGATACCTACTTTATATACAGGTGCTGCTAGCATGTTGCTACATATAAATGGAAAGATCACAATGGGAGAGTTGAAATAATTTCTTTTGTTGTAAAATTTCGTTCTTAGCCAACCCTCACTGTCAATTTCTAGTTGTAAGTCAAGGTATGAAGCAGATCTTAGCTGTACCATTTCAAGCTGAGTGAAATAGAGGTGATCAACATAGTCACCAAAGGTAAAGAAGAGTGCGCATGCGCGAAGTGTATGGCAGCAAAACATTTTCTCAGCAAATATATTTCGAAATTGTGAATTTACAGCACTATTTTCAGGACTTCTCCACTTTCTGATGTACGATGCTTATTACTAACACAGATATAGTGAAAAGTAGTGAATTCCAATCTATTTGACGCGAACATTTAAAAACATTTGAGTATCTGCACGAAGATCAAGAATGGCGGGAAGAAACATCTAGTGAAATATCCTTTTCAGACTATACTAGTGTTTACTAACTTATAACACTGACATATTAAGTGCCGATATAAATTAATTTATATATATTGATAAATATATAAATTAGAACAGACAGATTCTCTGTGTTGGATTTGATTCGTAACTTTCTTGCTTGGTAATCAGCCAAACCACTGTTCCCATTTGGAACACCTTGTGCCGAAAGGAAGTTAACAAACATTTGGTAAGACCAATTCATGTCATCGCTGACTTGTTTAGCCTGCTATTTTCAGGGTGTGTCAAGCTTTGATAATTGTTGTCAACGATTTAGGTATGTATTGACGTAATGTAATACAATCTAGCCCTGTGTGTGCATCACCAATATTGATTATATACACATGTACACAAAGTACCTTTTCTAACTACATATTATAGTACTGTGAACAATGATGTCAGATGGACAGTATAAAGTCTAGTTAGGCAGCGTATGATGCCAGCTAGTGGTCAGATCTCCCACACACTTTCATAAGTCAATACAGATGAGTGCATCTAACATTAGGAAATACTTAAAAGAGTAACCGCAAAAACCAACTGCCATTCAAAACAGAATCCCGATACTTGCTTCAGACAGCAATGGGTATACACTCAGGAAATATTGTCCGGAACTAAGATTTCCTTTTGAACTTTTGTGTATCCTAGGAGCTCGAACTAGCAAATTAACTGACCTCATACGAGACAGAACTGACCAAGCACTAGCTAGACATGGTAAGATAATTATCTATCTATGGTCAGGTACATGTGACGTGACGGTGAAGGAAGGCAAGAGCATTCGTCTCAGAAATAAAGACTGTAAATCAATTGAACATATACTGAGCGAATTCAAAAGCCTAATACGATACCTAGACAAATATGGATCAAGGGTCATCCTTAGAATAGTAGACTGTCCACTACTGTCTATCTCAAAGTGGAACAATAAACATCTAAAACCCTCAACAAAAGAAATAGAAAAATACAAGAAGGAAGACAAACTCCTAACAGAACAACTTACTACCTTAAACAAACGTATCTGGCAACTAAACCTAAATTTGGGCTTCCAACCAATAAAAACAAGTCAATTCTACTTCCGCACCAGAGGTGGCAAGAACAAGACCACTCTTAGGCATTCTGTGAGAATTACACTGAATAAGCAAGACGGCGTAAATCCAGGTAAAACCATTAGCCTGATATTTTGCAAACTCTTATTACTGGACTCCTATAAGGAATGTTTCATCTCCATTCCCAGTGAAGAGAGATTGCAGGTTCTGGTAGAAGAGGAAGAGTTGCTGTCCCTGAAGCTTTAAGGTAGGCGACGTATTTCGCCACCTCACTAGCAGAACACAACAACTCTGACCTACAACAGTAACCTGCAAGTTGAGCAAGATCACCCGAATATTAAAGGTGAGTGAAACCAGTAACAGAATATAAGCACCACGTCCATCAGTCAACAACGATACGCAGATATGCCAGCAATTACCATCATTCTCTCGTTCCTAATGCTAGCTGGTAATATTAACAACCACGTGACAAAACACCTTGAAAAATCATACACATACAATCTGTAGTGTAAACTTTCATTTAAATCAACTATACATCAAATTGAATACATACCATATAATGGAATACAGAAAGTGAGATTACCTTTAAACCTGGAAAGGAAAAAACATATCATGCATATACTATCTGATACCAATCTTGATAGCCACATCCAACGATATACAGCTAAATCCAGGTCCAAACTCAACAACATAACACTGTGGTACATGCGACCTCCCGGTAACATGGGAAGACAAGGCCATTATGTGTGACACCTGCAACCAATGGTACCATAGTACTTGCCAGTCAATACATACCAAAACCTATAACGAACTAGCAGAGAATAGTGCCATAGCATGGGACTGTTTAGTATGTGATAATCCGAATTACAGCTATGTATGCTTTGATCTTACACTGAGCACATCAAACCAATTTAGTATACTCTCAGTTGCATCATTCCAAAGTCCATCTTCAGTGGGAACCACCAAACCAATCCATGCATCAACACCGATAAGAAATTGCAGTAGTAACAAGACAAAAACGAAAACAACTCCTATTAAGATACTAAATGTCAATTGCCAGTCAATCAAATCAAAGCAGTGTAGACTTAAAAACCTAATTGACAGTACAAAGCCAGATGTGATTATATGCACCGAAACATGAGTTGTTCCCTCCATAACGGATAACCAGTTCTTCCCGGACGAATACAAACTGCATAGAAAAGACCGACTAACAACTGGAGGAGAACTAATTGCAATCAACAAAGAGTACCTCAGCTCTCCCGTACTTGAACTGTCAACTGACTTCGAAATTGTATGGGCTAAAATCAGCTTAGCAAACAGTAAAGATCTCTACATAGCAGCATACTACAACCCGAAAACAACAAATGAGCAGTCCCCCGACGAACTTGCCATTAGCTTAAACAGAGCTTACCGGAATACCAACTCAAATATAATCATAGCAGGTGACTTCAATCTACCTGGATGGATATGGAAAACCAACAATTTAAGACCAAATACACCATGTCCAAAGAATCATCATAAATTCATAGATATGCTAAACGACAATGGCTTAGCTCAAATGGTAGAAGAACCAACAAGGGGCGAAAATACACTTGACCTTGTAATATCAAACAACCCGTCATGTATTACTAGAGTTCATACATTACCAGGAATCTCAGACCATGACATTGTATTTGCAAAAATAGATCTGAAATTCAAAAAGAAAATACAAAAGCCTCGTAGTATACCACTATATAAAAAGGCGAAATGGGATACAATGAAAGAGGAACAGCAAGTCTAATGGATAAATTAAATGAGTTAGACAATATAAAAACATGCGTAAATGAAATGTGGTGCGTCTTCAAAAACCATCTTGAAGAAATAGTGAAAAAACATGTGCCACATAAGATGGCGAAAACCAAAGAAAGCCTACCATGGATAACACCTGATATAAGGAAACTTATCCGTAAAAGAAATCGGCTATACAAGCAGAAAAAGAAATCTGGAAATACCACCACTGCAAAGAAATTCAAAGACATCAAACGGAAAGTACAGAGGGAACTCAGGCGGGCGTACTGGAACTATATTGAATAAATAGTAACACCACAGAAAAATGACAATCAATACACTAGTATGAAGAGGTTTTGAACATATATTAAGCATAAACGTACAGACCTCAAAGGCATCACACAATTACGAAGTGATATCACTTGGTCTCCTCCACTCAGACCCAACTAACCAATCAAACATCTTGAATAAACAGTTCCAATCAGCATTCTCTGAAAAAATTAACATCACTTAAGAACAATTCAACGAAAAATGTCAAATTAATGAACAATTCCCATCAGCTCCAGAAATAAACATAACATGCGCTGGTGTCCTCAAGCTACAACAAAAATTAAATCCGAATAAAGCAACAGGACCAGATAATATCAGGCCAAAAATATTAAAAGAACTTGCAGCAGAAATCGCTCCAATTCTGAATACTATATTCAGAAGATCACTCGAGACAGGAGAAGTTCCACCTGATTGAAGAAATGCCAATGTCAACCCCGTGTACAAAAAGAGTGATCGCTACAAAGCTGAGAACTACCGACCTATCTCACTCACCTGCATATGCTGCAAATTAATGGAGCACATAGTAACAAGCCACATTATGGGCCATGCCGACAGAAATAACATCTTATATCCGCTACAACACGGCTTCGGGAACAAAAGATCATGTGAGACTTAGCTAATTGAATTCATCGACGAAACCAGCAACAATATGGCATCAGGGAAGCAAACAGATGTTCTTATCATGGATTTCTCTAAAGCCTTTGACAAAGTGAGTCATAGCCTCCTTGTCCACAAGCTAGAACACTATGGAATCCGTGGTAAAACTAACTGGATGAAAAAAACTTCCTACACGATAGATCACAGGCGGTAGTTGTAGACGGCGCAACATCAGATTACATCAGCATTGACTCAAGTGTACCACAAGGATCAGTGTTAGAACCTAGCCTGTTCCTATTCTATATTAACGATATGCCACAAGGTTTAAAATCAACAGTTAGACTCTTCGATTTAGCCCAGGTCGTTCCGGCCCCATTTGAAATTAAATACTTTTGAACTGAAATACACAAGCGTTTATCATTTCAAAATGTTTTTGATCGATTTGAATATTAAAAATTCAAACATTATAATTTTTTGTGTGTAATCAAGAAATCAATGTAGCGATACTCGTCACAGGCGCTCGTGGCACGGACCACCCCCCTTTTTCTAAGTTTCTGTTTACAAATTTATTTTCAATAAAATTTCTTTATTTCTTTATTATTTCATCTCTTTTTCCTTATTTTAACTTGTTCGTGTCAATATTCATACAATATTATGTCAACATCAAATTGCATGTGTCGACCCTATATAGATACTAATAATACACAAGGCATGCAACTCGGCAGGTTTACAAATCGTACCTCTGCTCGCTTAGGAACTTTTCTGACCCTTTCGTTGAAGTTAATGCAGTGGTACGTCACTTCCGTCAGCCGTGGGTCCTTATACGAAAGATTTGGCAATAAATGTGTGAAAATCTTAAAATTCTGGAGAACTGAGCTATCGTATGCACAAAACAAAAACAGGGGCAAAAAGATGCGTCTTTTAGGAATGGATGCATGCCCTAGTTTGAATGACATAATGGAAATAAGGTGCAATAAATGTACTCGAAGCGAGCAGGGGTACGATTTTTTATTGTATTAATCATAATGTACGGTAACGAAATTTTTTTTCTCCAGATCCAGGATCAAACTAGACTAGCTCACTCACAATGGCTCTGTATCCTAAATGCAACCGTTAATGTCAGAACAAACCTTTATAGTTATTTCATGCACATCTACATATGGTGTACTCCTTTGTGTAAAGTTTAATAAAAAAAAGTACTTTGGACGGTTTTGAAGGGTTACAAGGTTTATGGACGGACGGGGGCGGGGGCTGGGATTTTCGTCCGGACAGATTTTCCCCCCTCCAATAATTGTTGTGTCGTCTCGCGTAACGGTGGCGGTGTAAACTTATCATGATTAAATCCAAAATGTAGCAGTGTTAGACCATCCGAAATTGGTATTGATATTTCTCATGTCGTCATGATGTAATGAATCTGCTAGCACCATGCCATTTGAATTTGACCCCATATTTACCCTTTATTTTAATACAGAAACAATCCGCCCAGTCAGTATAAAGATTAGTCAGTCTTCTGTTAGGTATAGAAGAAAAACAACAGGCTTTAAGATAATTATACTACTTTTGACCATTTTTGACGGAATAATGGGTTGTCGGAGAAATGGGCTGTCGGAGCAATGGGCTGTCGGAATAATGGGCCGTCGGAGCAATGGGCTGTCGGAATAATGGGCCGTCGGAGCAATGGGCTGTCGGAATAATGGGCTGTCGGAATAATGACCTGACCCCAATACAACTACAGTCTACATGGACACACCTTAGAATCCGTTGAAAGCGCCAAATATCTGGGCTGTCTAATTTCATCAGACCTTCGTTGGACCAAACACATCAACTCAATATGCGGCAAAGATAAGATAAGATAAGATAAGAAAACTTTATTTGAATTCGGTTTTTGAATAACAATAAACACAAGCTCTCAGGAGCTTTTTACCGAATATACATATATAGTAGCACAAGATACATACAAATATTAACATAATCACATAAACACACATATAAAGCACATACAGTTAGCAAATGCAACATAAAAAGCACAAAAATAAAAGACATACTAAAACATGCTGAAGCAATATCAAGCAAACATAAAATAACTAAGCAGCATTAAAACTTGGAAAAAGCACTAGAAATAAAACAGAAAGCTGAATATGTTATCTGCATGCAGAACAACGACATACTGAGCCATTCCAGGACTGAATCAAACTTTTAAAGTGGTTGAAACTGTTTTCAGTTCTGAAATGGTTCGGAAGGTCGTTCCACAGAGTTGCAGCTGCAAACATGAATGATTTTTTGCCATACCTTGTAGTTCTAACTTGAGGTACATCTAATATGTTCGAATACTTGAAAGCATATTTAGAATTCTTCACATTAACCAAATCATGAAGGCATACAGGAGCTAATTTGTTAACGATTTTATATGTCTCCAAGGCCATTGTCCTAATACGTCTGATCTGTAAGGAGGGCACTAGAGCTTTTTCAAGAAGGTTGATATATGAACTGGTGTAGTCATCGTATACAAAGAGAAGTGCTCTTTCCTGCACTTTCTCTAATTTTTTTGAATTTTTATCGGTACAAAAATGCCAAGCCAAAGGGCAGAAGTTAAAGTTACTGAGAATGAAAGTGTGGAATATAGTTAATTTGCTTAATCTGTCTAAATATCGGCTCAAACGTTTAAGTATATTCAGTTGCTGTGATGCCTTCCTACAGATTGAACTGATATGAATGTCAAAATTTAATTGATAATCTATTTCAATTCCTAAAAATTTTACTGTCTCTTCACATGAAAGTGTAGAGTTCTGTATACAAATCTTCATGTTTTTGTCAAAAGTCTTCCTCCCAACCGCAAGTACCTGAAATTTATCTGGATTAGCCTGCATTTTGTTAACTACATTTGACTCTGATTCTAAAACTGAGGCAAGTACATTAAAATCAGGATGACCATAAGACAAAGTATTGTCATCCGCATAATTATATAAAGTACCCTTTTTTACAAAATAAAAAATATCATTAATAAAGACATTAAAAAGTAGAGGCTCAAGATTGACCCTTGGGATACCCCTTTTTGGATGTCAGACCAACTGCTCAGGATACCATTAATTTTAATTTGCTGTTTCCTATTTGATAAGTAGGACTCAAGAAGGGATACAGAATCAGTGGACATACCATAGGCCGAAAGTTTATCCAATAAAATATCATGGGGTAGGCAATCAAATGCCTTGGAAAGATCCATTAGGACTGCGGCAACATACTGATTTTTTTCAAGGGCATTCCGCCAGTCCTCTAATAACCTGAGCAGTGTTGTCTGACATCCATGACCTCTTCTAAAAGCACATAAATAAGGATTAAAAATATTTTCAAAAAAATCAGACCATTGCTGTTCTAAAATTTTCTCAAAAATCTTTGAAAAAAATACATAGTACACTTACGGGTCTGTAGTTAGTCTTCAAAAGTGGATCATTCTTTTTATATAAAGGTGTTACTTGTGCTTTCTTTAATTTATCCGGAAAAACACTCTGATCTATTGACATATTTAAAATACTTGTAATCTGAGGTGCAATAATCGATTTACTACATTTTATTATTTTGGCAGGTATACCATCAGCACCTGTTGCTTTTTTTATATTGATATTATTTATAATCTTTTCAACTTTATCTGTTGATACCTTTTCAAAAACAAATTTGTTTGTGCAATCATTTTGTTTCTTTATTTCTATTAAACTTGGATGATCAGAAGGGTCGTAAACAGTATCTTTTCCTATATTCTCAGCTACAGTGGAGAAAAAATTATTAAAGTGATTGGCTACTTCTTTTTGATCATTTACAATCTTGTCAGATTCATTAAGCACAATTTTTTGTTCTCCACTGGACCCCTTTTTCGAAAAGAATGGCTTAATAGTTTTCCAAAAGTCGCCCGATTTTGTTCCCCCAGAGCAACGTTCTAAAAAGTATGTTTTCATTGATTTACTTTTCAATTTGGTTACAAAATTTCTTTGCTTTCTGAATTTTTCCCAATTTTTGTTGCTCTGACATTTTGCAAATTGAGAATATAGCATTTGTTTTCTGTATACAGCTCTTCTGAGCTCCTGATTCATACATGGTAATGGTTTTTTTCTTTGATATCTAGATTTAATTGGAGCATGTTTGTTTAACACATTGATAAAATCTTTTTCATATTCATTATAAACAGAATCTACTTCATGGCATGTTTGATTGATCTTATTTTGTTCTATATCATCATTAAAATTTTCAATATCAAAAGTCTTGTAACTTCTATAATACCTGAGCTTTTTTGGTTCGTGAAGAACTTCACCTTTGATAAAGCAAATAAGACACTAGGATTCCTACGACGTAACCTTAACATCGGATCAGCAACTGTAAAACAAAATGCGTACAACTCACTAGTAAGACCAATAGTGGAATACGCCTCAACTGTATGGGATCCTTACACACAAAAAGATATTCATACTCTAGAAATGGTCCAGCGTAGAGGTGCCAGATATGTTTGTAACCAACAAGGCAACAGATCAAGTGTCGATTCCAAGCTTAACACACTTAAATGGAAATCACTACAACACAGAAGACGTGATGCTCGGTTACACATGCTATATAAAACATACCACGAAGATGTCGCTATTAGCAAAGAGGAAAGACTTATACCACCAGAAACATGCATCCGATATATATCTTTCCAAGTACCATCCAGCATCAGCGACTATAGAAAGTATTCCTTCTTCCCACGAACTATCCGAGATTGGAATTCACTACCTACAAACACAGCAGCCGCCACAACACTTGTTGCTTTCAAAGCACAAGTTAGCCAACTTCCACATTAGAAAACGGAACTGTACATAGTTTTAAATATACATACTACTGACCCGTCAGTATTTTAATATTCTATACATTTACATGCACACTCTAATGGCAGAACAATCAACTAGTTGATGGTAGCCATTAAAAGGCAGAAGACAGAAGAGAGAATGTAGTGAAAGGACATCATCTATAAAGGACAAGTTAAAATTTAAAGATCAGGATAGGTTCTTTTCATTTTTCTTGAGATGCCCATGCATGATGTCTGCTGCAAAGCATTGGTGTCCCTGAATATACTCTCTATGTATCCCATACAGGGAATTAAATTCAATAAAAAAAATTACTTAAAATAGATACTTACCCTACTAACCAAGTTAAGTTAAAAGTTCTCTCTAAACATGTTTAAGATTGGGTCTCAACAGCTTAGTAACATGTCCCTGATGTAACTAATGTAACTTTATCCCATTTAACCCAATTAATACCATACATCCATGTTTAATATGAAATAAAGATTCCACCACAACAAATGTCATGTATGAAGCAGGATATTTTGATTTGATTTGATTTTTGGCGTTTAACGCCACTTTCAACAATATTTCAGTTTATTTGCTCAAATATGCAAAAAGGATAAGACACAAGTTAAACAAACTTATGAAGTATTCTCCTATATACAATAAGTTACAACATTATTTGATAGAGCATGCATGCATATGCATATTTCTTACATTAATATGTGTAAATTGAAGAAGAACAGAGAATGAAGAAAGGAATTAGAGAAGGAGAGAGAGAGGTTGGTGGTGATGGTGTGTGTGGTTGTTAATTTGGTGAACCACTTAAACTTATATCATGGCGACCAGTTTTAGTGGTGGAAAAGCCGGAGTACCCGGAGAGAACCACCGACCATGGGCAAGCAACTGGTAAACTTTATCACTTGCGGCTGTGAGTCGAGTGCACCCCTTTTTGTAATTACAAAGCCGGGCGCGAACCCACGCCGTGTTGAAGCAGGAGAAACTTATTCTTTTTCTCCAAGCTTTTTAATGGAGACTTTGTTCTTGGTTAGGGCTATTTCAGTTATATCGTGGCAGTCAGTTTTATTGGAGGAAACCAGAGCATCAGGAGTAAACCACAGGAAAATCACCGACCTGCCGCAAGTCACTGACAAACTTTATCACATTATGCTGTATCGAGTACACCTTGACATGAGCGGGGTTCAAACCCACAACATCAGCAGTGATTGCATCAGTAGTTGTAAGTACCATACGATCACGAAGGCCCCTACTTTGTTCTGCGATTAAGTTTTAATAATATGTTTAATAAAACGTAGACATTTACTTTACTTAGAACAAGACGTTTCTTGTACACTCCTAGTCAAAAGATTGGGAAGTCAAATGGGAACACGTAAACAGAAAACTCTGAAGAGGATAGCCAAAATCTGATAAGGTCTGGGGGAGATTCACCTTAATTGTAATAAATTATATTAAATAGAAAACTCTGAACGGGATAGACAAAATCTGATAAGGTCTGGGGGAGATTCACCTTAATTGTAATAAATTATATTCAACAGAAAACTCTGAACGGGATAGCCACAATCTGACAAGGTCTGGGGGAGATTCACCTTAATTGTAATAAATTATATTAAACAGAAAACTCTGAACGAGATAGCCAAAATTTGATAAGGTCTGGTGGAGATTCACCTTAATTGTAATAAATTATATTAAACAGAAAACTGTGAACGGGATAGCCACAATCTGATAAGGTCTGGGGGGAGATTCACCTTAATTGTAATAAATTATATTAAACAGAAAACTCAGAACAGGATAGCCACAATCTGATAAGGTCTGGGGGAGATTCACCTTAATTGTAATAAATTATATCATTTTAGGAACTGTAAATTTCACTGGGGATGCTTTGTCTAATCTGACTGTAAGGTGTATACTGTTTCCTTTAATATCTTTAAATTAACAATTTACTTCGAAAACCATCCAATCACACATTGTCACTACAGGTTCAATGTTTTTAAGATAGGTTAAACACTTAATATATCTACCTTTTCCAAAAATTTTAACTATCATGACAAGTAGAATGAGCAATATGTAAATAATTAATTCCTCATGACAACTTCTAGTTTACCAAACATGAGGTTCAAGATCAACACAAAATGTTTAATTCTCAATCTATTAAGTCTGGCGTTACAGTAAATTTGTGTCTTTGGTTGTGTCGAGCAATTTCAACAGTTAAAGTATCACTAGATTCCACAAGCTTATAGACATCCTCTGAGGATTTCACGTCGACACCATTGATCTTGATAATAACGTCTGCAGGTTCTAAACCCGCCCTGTTAAAAAACAAAAGGTAACAATTTATAAAGGTATCAAGTGAGTGAGTGAGTGATTGTTGCTTTATGCAAATTCATCAATTTTTCAGCTATTTCATGGCAAGGACAAGCTAATTTTCAATGAAATGATGATGAGGTCCACTTTGTACTAGACCAAGTGCTAAGTTGGATTTAAATAGTGCTAACTCACTGAAACAATAGAACACATTATCCTGATTCCAAGCCAACCAGTCTCTGCTCTTTACAAATACCAATTTCATAGTCTTTGGTTCAACCTGATCAGAGCTCGAAACCACGATCTACCGCACTTGAGGCGAGCATGCTAACCATTACAACACAGATGAGGTTATAAAGGTAAAAATTTATAACTGTCATATAAATCATCTGATTAACTACACATATAAGAACTATGATTATATAAAAATAATCTTACTTTTTCCAACCTTATGAAACTCATTTTTTGACTAATAGAGGTATATATGAGTTGACTGTTGCTGTTACCTGTTCCTTTAAGGTAGTCATCATGAATGACCATGTATCGAGGTGAACTATGTGATGAGGGGATTAGGGTTGGTTATTATGTACACTTTTAAAGCCATCTAAGCAACTTTGTCAGCTCTATGATGGTGAGAACAAGTTACATTTCTATCAGATAATGATGTTCGTTTTATTCTAGACCAACATGGTATGTTGAATGTTTATGCTGCTAGCTCACTGAAACAGTTATGGGTAGAGGCTCCACTCTAACACATTATCCTGGCTCCCAGGTAGACATATTGCTCCACTCTAACACATTATCCCGGCTCCCAGGTAGACATATTGCTCCACTCTAACACATTATCCCGGCTCCCAGGTAGACATATTGCTCCACTCGAACACATTATCCCAGCTCCTAGGTAGACACATTGCTCCACCAACACATTATCCCGGCTTCCAGGTAGACATATTCCTCCACTAACACATTATCCCGGCTCCCAGGTAGACATATTGCTCCACTCTAACACATTATCCCAGCTCCCAGGTAGACACATTGCTCCACTAACACATTATCCCGGCTCCCAGGTAGACACATTGCTCCACTCTAACACATTATCCCGGCTCCCAGGTAGACACATTGCTCCACTCTAACACATTATCCCGGCTCCCAGGTAGACATATTGCTCCACTAACACATTATCCCGGCTCACAGGTAGACATATTGCTCCACTCTAACACATTATCCTGGCTCCCAGGTAGACATATTGCTCCACTCTAACACATTATCCCAGATCCCAGGTAGACATATTGCTCCACTAACACATTATCCCGGCTCCCAGGTAGAAACATTGCTCCACTCTAACACATTATCCCGGCTCCCAGGTAGACATATTGCTCCACTCTAACACATTATCCCGGCTCCCAGGTAGACATATTGCTCCACTCTAACACATTATCCCGGTTCCCAGGTAGACATATTGCTCCACTAACACATTATCCCGGCTCCCAGGTAGACACATTGCTCCACTCTAACACATTATCCCGGCTCCCAGGTAGACATATTGCTCCACTCTAACACATTATCCCGGCTCCCAGGTAGACATATTGCTCCACTCTAACACATTATCCCGGCTCCCAGGTAGACATATTGCTCCACTAACACATTATCCCGGCTCACAGGTAGACATATTGCTCCACTCTAACACATTATCCCGGCTCCCAGGTAAACATATTGCTCCACTCTAACACATTATCCCGACTCCCAGGTAGACATATTGCTCCACTCTAACACATTATCCCGGCTCCCAGGTAGACATATTGCTCCACTAACACATTATCCCGGCTCCCAGGTAGACATATTGCTCCACTCTAACACATTATCCCGGTTCCCAGGTAGACATATTGCTCCACTCTAACACATTATCCCGGATCCAAGGCAGACATATTGCTCCACTAACACATTATCGCGGCTCCCAGGTAGAAACATTGCTCCACTCTAACACATTATCCCGGCTCCCAGGTAAACATATTGCTCCACTCGAACACATTATCCCGGCTCCCAGGTAGACATATTGCTCCACTCTAACACATTATCCCGGATCCCAGGTAGACATATTGCTCCACTAACACATTATCCCGGCTCCCAGGTAGACACATTGCTCCACTCTTAACACATTATCCCGGCTCCCAGGTAGACATATTGCTCCACTCTTAACACATTATCCCGGCTCCCAGGTAGATATATTGCTCCACTCTAACACATTATCCCGGCTCCCAGGTAGACATATTGCTCCACTAACACATTATCCCGGCTCATAGGTAGACATATTGCTCCACTCTAACACATTATCCCGGCTCCCAGGTAGACATATTGCTCCACTCCAACACATTATCCCGGCTCCCAACCAACCAGTCTTTTCTCATACTACTTCATCCTATATGCTTATCAGTAAAACAACAAATTATAAAGTCTTTGGTTTCAATGAACCCTGGTTCAAACCCACAATCTACGACACAAGAGCCAAGTGAGCTGATGAGATTATGATACCGGTAAGTCTGATATTTAACTCGAAAAGGCAGCATCAAATTCTAGAATTAGGGTTGTGGGTGTTAACCAATATTTCAATTATATGGTGGTACCATAGGAAAACCGCTGACCTGCCACGAATCACTGACGAACAAATCACTTAGTAAACAATAAAAAACCAATCATTACTCCAAATCACATAGTCCATAATATATATTATTACATTTATGATTTTATGCAGTATTATAAAACCATACAATTCGTTTTTTGTGATAAATTATGACAATGCATGGCAGGATTTCATATTGAACGATCAATTTAGCGGTGGCCGAAATCTCGGCAAAAATTTGAAATACTAGCAAATTGTTTTCTACCTCCGTTGCATTGACGTCAGACACACAGAAAGTGGCACTGGAGTTTTACAAACGCAAGCAGAATCCAAATATAAATTTGGACACACTGAATTAGTAATATAAATTTGTACACACTGAATTAGTATTCATGATATTAAATGTATCAGCTCATGCATGGGTTTTTGGATTTGAAAATAAACACAACAAACAATCCCTAAAAATCTATCCAGGTACATTTGGCTTGCTAAATGTAATAAAACAATTACAGCACTTCATTTTGTGCAATATGATGTGTTATGGAGCACTGAAAAGCAATATTGACCGCGGCCTTCAGCCTTGGTCAATATTACATTTCAGTGCTCTATAACACATCACATTGCACTCAAATGAAGTGCAATAATTGTATATTACTCACCTATGAGCTGGTGACCCATGAACAACTGTTTGTACAAGAACACCTGCAGTGATATTCTGTGGAAAGTTTGATATTCTAGCTTGTAAATCTAACAGGAAATCGGGTGATAAAGTAAACATTGTAATTCCTAGGTAACGTCCTTGTTTTGTAGCTTTATTTTTCATACCAAACCATCCTTTACTTGAAGCTGTAAAATAATATGTTTAATTGATAAAAAAAAAAAAAAAAAAACCTAGAGAGATTCAATTGAAAAAGATTGTGATATTTAAAAAAAAAAAATTAACATTAGTTTAACATTGATATACTTTCGTTGTTCACACTCAAAATTTTAAACTTTGCAGTTAATAAGAGGAAAGTAGAAACAGAATGATATAGCTTTGCTGTAGAATGTGTGAATTGCCCACTTTTATAATAGTTCTCTTTGTAATTCAGTAGCGTTTTTTAAAAAAAAAAAAATTTTTTTAGTAAAACAATTAGCTTTAAAACCTTTTATATGAAAAGTGAAAATTAAAAAAAAGCACTTTTAAAATAATTCATAGGTTTTTATGATAGTATTAACATCAGTCAGGCATGCTGTTGACAATATTCATATATTTATTTCAGAAGTACCTGGAGAAAATCAACAACCTGATGGAAGTCACTGACAAACTTTATAACATTTGAGAAAACCAAGAAAAGTTTGAAGATATCAAAGAAGTCATAAATCAAATCAAAGAAGGACAAACAATGCAATGGCCAAAAGAAAAGGGATAAAAAACGATCTACAAAACACTACACAGAAAACTAAAGAACACGAACCGAGAGTCACAACTGATTATGTTAGCAGATGAAGATCAAAACTACTACCCACACTTTGAAGCATAAGTTGTACATGTTATTGAAGTCGTCCTGGTGATAGTAATATAAAGAACAGGTATAAAGGTGGATCTTTGTGGAAAAATAATAAAAATAACAAAAACACCACACTGTCGTTAGTCACCGACAAACTTTATCACATAATGTTGCATCGAGTTCACCTCGCCATGAAAGGAATTTGAGCTCACAACGTTAGTGATGATAGGCACTGATTGCACAGGTAGTTGTAAATCCAACTACCATACAATCACGACCACGACGGCACCCTGAGGATTTGGTGTGTATGCAATAACTGTGAGTAATAAAAACACATATTATATCTCCCGTATTAACAAGCAAATGCTTGAAACATTCAGTTCATGAATTCATTTGGAAACAATTTATTTTGGAGAATGATTTGAATTACCTTCTTTGTGGTGCAAATAAATGCTAGAGAATACTGAAACAAATATGGGGCAGGGGGCAATCAAAAATGGACAATCCAGAAAAACTGGTAACAATGGGTACACAAGACGAAGATTAACAAAACAAAAACACAACACAATACATGTTGCAGACCACTATACGGAAATAAACACAAATAACGTCAATAAGACATGAACCCTGCAACAAACAACTGGAGGTAAAGACGAACCGAAAGTCGTTTTTATGTGGAAATCGTAATGAAAATCACAACACGGAACTAAGAACGTAAAGACTCAAAATAGGACAACACAAAAAATATACAAGCATAGACATCTGTATAAATCCTTTCTAAAAAAAATTAAGGACATTGCACTGACTTGTAAAGAATAAATACTTACTTCTCTTTTCTAGCTGTTCTGCTTTCTTAAGAAACTCTGAAGCCCTATCTGAAGGAATAGCAAATGATATTCCAGACATCATATTAAGTGTGTTAATACCAATAGCCTCTCCTTTCTATAAAATAAAGATAAAAACATACCTGTACTGCATAAATAAACGCTAGAGAATACCGAAGGGGCAATCAAAAAAGGACAATCCAGAGAAACTGGCAACATATGGTACACAAGAGGAAGAAAAACAAAACAAAAACATAACACAATATGTGCTGGACACCACTATATGCAAACAAACACAAATAATGTAAATAAGACAAACAATTTGAGGTAAAGACGAACCGAACATGATTTTTATGCAGAAATCGTTTGCTAAATTTAATAAAATGATAAATTGATAGTATTAATTTGATATAATATTAATTGGTTTCTGCAAATTGTTTTGATTGGGAAAAAATGCTCAACGGAATCCTGTTCATTGATTTATCACTACTGACAAGACAAGAAAATATTTCTTGTCTTATTTGTTTTAGATAAATTAGATATATTTGATTCAATATTGTCCATATGTCTAGTAAAAGAAAAGTTTGAAGATACCAAAGGGGTAATTAGAAGTGGTAAATCGAAGGACAGACAATACAATGGCCAAAAGAAAAAGGAGAAACAAAGACTTACAAAACAATACACAGAAAACTGAAAATCAAGCAACATATACCCCACTAAAAACCGGAAGTGAACTCTGGTGCACCGGAAATGTAAAAAAATTGAACATCGTAATTTGAATAGTTGTCTGTTATGGCTGAAAATTGCAATTCTTCCATATTACCAATGTGTGATAGATTTAATTTGATATTACCTAAATGTTAAGAATAGAGAACGCTTACCGGGTACTTTTTATATGGTCTGTGTTTGTCACAATCATTTTTATTTCAACAATATGTATTGAAAATCATAAAACATTTTTCTCAGTATATAGTCTTCATTTCCATTCCACATCCTTTATTGAACTTACCATATTCACAAGAGGTCCTCCAGAATTTCCTTTCTGAAAAAAGCACAATAAATTCCATGTCATATTCAGCTACCTTAATGTATAATTAAGGGTTGATTGCAATTTGTATTCGGTTCGTGAAGAAATAACCTCAATCAGGTTGCAATTTGTACACACCGTGTAACCCGCGTAGTGTGTTTGTTTCACAAGGGTGTGTACAATCTGATTGAGGTTATTTCGAATGAACCGAACAAATAATTTTGATCAATCCTTATAAATTAATTCAAATTTTTTTGCTATGATATTTAAAAATATATCTATTTTTTCAAAATAAGGCAAATAATCGGAAATAAATTTAAATAACCCCAAAGGTGACTCATTTAAAGAAAATCATCTGATGACAACGGCACGAGACGCCTTGAGAACGACGTCTATTTTTAGATTTCGTTCATTGACAAATAACCTCAACTTTTTAAACCAAGCAAAATACGCATAAAATGACATGTGACTAAAATTAATTTATATAAGAATATACAAATTTAACATGTGTCTTTATAGAAATATGAAGCTCTTTTGAGAAATAAACAAATCAGAATAGTAAAAGCCTTTCTGTGTGCTAAATATTAATTGTTTATACCATATAGACACAGAATAGGGGGCATGGTGTTTAAAGCTACCTTCAACAATATTTCAGTTATATCATGGCAGTCAGTGTTATTGGTGGAAGAAACCAGAGTACCCGGAGAAAACCACCGACCTGCCGCAAGTCATTGACAAACTTTATTACATAATGTTATATCGAGTACACCTCGCCATGAGCGGGATTCAAACTCACAACTTTAGTGGCGATAGGCACTGATCGCATAGGTACTTGTAAACCCAACTAACATACTATCACGACCACAACGATCCTGACCTAGTATATGAATAAGTAATAACAAAACATGCCCAATCACATTAACATATTTTGTTGGTGTGAATATGTGATGTAGAATTAAGTGGGTGAATCACACTCTTGTCTACTTGAAGCTAAACACTAAGACATAAAAAAAAATAATCACAAATGAATAAAGAATATTGATATGACATAAAACTGAAATTAAAATGAAAAAGATATATTAATCAAAGTGCAAATCGTAGTGATGAACAGAGATCTTAAATCATGTACCATAAAAAGACACATGTTTATGCAAATTACTTCAATCAAGCTGTCTAGAAAACTGAGTCAATTCTTGTCAGATTGGTTTAAAACAAATTAAATTACAATGTTAAATTAAAAATATGATCTGTGGTAGCAGTCATCTTGGATTTTAGATTGCAAAAAAACAACAAACAAACAAAACAATGCAAAACAAAATACACCAAAGAAAACCACACCAAAAAAACAATCAATAACACAGATTATGATCAAACCGTTTAATAGTAAGGGAGAATTATATTTTGAAACATTTATCCACATGTCTTATGCTTAACTAAGTCCTCTGGTAACAAATATGCTGGATTTAGAATCGGTACTTAAAAAACAGTCTTGTAGTGGATCATCAAAGAAGCATCCCCACAATGCAACAATTCCATCAGTGGTTTGGTTTCTTAGAAATTGATTCAAATTTCACATGATTATATTTGGCTCTGTAACTATTTTTTTTATATTTTGGATAAGCACTACACATAAAACTAGAGGTTCGGTGGGCTGAGCCTGTGTCACTCACCTATCATTCTGCTTTGAGGAAACTTAATACAGAACCTTCCATACATGTAGATACTTCCTACCAAGTTTCGGTTCATATGGCTAAGCAGTTTCAAAGGAGAAGATATTTTAGAAATCGACCAATCAGAAACAAGAATTGCATGTGGTGGCCATGTTTACTAACCGATCGGGACGAAATGAGCAATCTTCATAGAGGACATTCCATAGATGCTTCCTACCAAGTTTCGTTGGTAGCCATGTTTGCTAACCGATCGGGACGAAATGAGCAATCTTCATTGAGGACATTCCATAGATGCTTCCTACCAAGTTTCGGTGGTAGCCATGTTTGCTAACCGATCGGGACAAAATGAGCAATCTTCATAGAGGACATTCCATAGATGCTTCCTACCAAGTTTCGGTTCATTTGCCAAGCGGTTTCAGAAGAGAATATTTTTAAAAATCGGCTAAGGTTTGCTAAAAAGAATATTAAAATGTGAATACCTACTTGTAATGTATAGAATAAACATGTTACACTATATCAGCATTAGTTAATTTCTAAGGGAGATAATGGCAAGAGTTATCTTTCTTTCAACAGTTTAGGCAAGAGTTATCTTTCTTTTAACAGGAGAATTTTTTTTAGAAATCAACCAATCAGAAACAAGAATTGTCTGTGGCGGCCATGTTTGTTAACCGATCGGGACAAAATTAGCAATCTTTATAGAAGACCTTCCATAGATGCTTCCTACCAAGTTTTGGTTCATTTGGCCAAGTAGTTTCAGATGATAAGATTTAAAAACATCGGCCAATCAGAAACAAGAATTGCCTGTGGCGGCTATGTTTGTTAATGGATCGGGACAAAATGTGCAATCTTTAGAGCGAACCTTCTACAGATGCTTCCTACCAAGTTTCAGTTCATTTGGCTGAGGGGTTTCAGAGGAGAATATTAAAATGTGAAAAGTTAACGGACGACGGACGCTAAGTGATGGCAAAAGCTCACATTGCCTTTGGCAAGGTGAGCTAAAAAAGTAAATAATTCACTACCTTGGACATTCCAATATCACTGTTCAAGAGTAATAGTGAATTTTATATAGTTGTAACATAAGCAGGAAAAAGAATACAAACAAACTGCCATAGGATTCTACATTTTCAATAAAGAAAATGGAAACTTATTATATTCTGATTCTGATTACCCCTTTGATACCCTCTAACTCTTCTTATATCATGAACGTCTGACAGAAGATTTGTGCCACTTTTTACATTACAAACCGTAATAACAGCATCTGTCTGTATGTACTCCATATCACGATTGTGCATTCCTAATTCATCACTACCCCTATGTACACTACTAATAATACCATGAGTTACTGTATTATTTAGTGTTAGAGGACTACCCATGGCTATTACAAACTCTCCAGGTCTTGATGATGATGATTTCCCCAGTTTTAATGTTGGCAAATTTTTCTGAAACAAATAAACAGAAATCTATTTTGGAACAAATATAATTTAAATATAATATGAACTGCTTATTTAACCAGCAAAAGGGTATAATTGTAGTGTAAAAGTTGAGGTATAATTCCATAATTTTTGTATTATTAGAAAAGGAAATTGAAGGTAAATTTGTTTGCTAAATTCTACTACATTGTTTCAACTGGATGGATATACAAGGTTTATACAATGTAGTTTTATGTACTGTAAAACCTGTCTAAACAGAACCTCCTTGGGACTGATTCTTGTGTTGGGTTTATACAGGTTATCTCAATAAATAGTTGCTACATTGTGATTTATCTAAAATTTATTTGTACATGATTGTTTATTTAGGAATCGATTTAGATTAGTTTCACTTAGGACATAACTGTTTCGTATTTGAAAATTTCACGGTATCAATTGGAGATTTGATGGTCGCAAATTGAGTTTGCTGGCGACGCGTTAGCGAAGCCAGTAAACGGATATTTGCGACCATTAAATCGACAATTGATGCCGTGAAAATTTCAAATTCAATACAGTTATCTCCATTCTGATGTAATCATGTGTATAGATGTGTATTGCCACATTATTGACAAGATGGCGTAAGCGGTAATCAGTTAAAATTCTAAAAAAAAATATCATCTTATTTCAACCGTGGAATTGATACCGTGAAAATTACACCATTAATTCGACAATTGATGCCGTGAAATTTTCAAATACAATACAGTTATCTTCATTCTAATGTAATCATCTGTATAAATGTGTACTGCCACATTATTGACAAGATGATGTAAGCGGTAATCGGTTAAAATTTAAAAAATATCTCATTATAATTACAACATTGTTCAATCACAAACCAGGAATATTAAACAACTACATTAGAATGTATTTTATATGTACAATTGTATCTAAATAAATCTTAGAAATACAAATATATATGTTGTGCTTTAATTCCTTTATTGGTGTCAGAGATTTAGGTAGCGTCTTAGCAAGATCACTAAGCTTAGTTTAATGTATTTATATTATATTCAATTCATGGATGAAAAATATACTCTTTAAATCTAAAATACATGTATGAACAATAATTTGAAAAGGTTTCGTTCAATCACATTTAGTATGGGATGAGTATAAAGAGGCCACATGGTGATTTAAATCGTTGACTACTGACCACAAGACACATAATACTGATCGCGACTCGGATTCACATCCCGATACCCATGCCAAGAATACAAGACACCTACCCAATGGACGCTCATGAGAGGTGTACTGATACAACTTTATGTGATAAAGTTTGTCAGTGATTTGAGCTCGAAGTCAGTGGTTTCCTCCCAGGTACTCCTGTTACCTCTAATAGAACTGACCGACACGATATAACTGAAATATTGTTGAAAGTGGCGTTAAATACTATACCCCCCCCCCCCCCCCCCCCCCCCCCCCCCCCACACACCTCAATGGGCAGTGGTTTCACCAATCAATTTGATATAGTTGTTGGCTTTTCTCCTTCAATACATAGCTAGAATAATTGCTAACAATGACGTTAAACACCAATAACCTTTAGGTAATGCATCATTATAATTCACCAATAACCTTCAGGTAATGCATCATTATAATTCACCACTAACCTTCAGGTAATGCATCATTATAATTCACCAATAACCTTCAGGTAATGCATCATTGTAATTCACCACTTTGCTTGAAGCAGAGTAGAAAAATAATAGTACTTACTTCATTAACTTTGATTGTGGCAAGGTCGGTTACTGTGTCGACAGCCTGGACTTCTCCTTTAACTACACGACCATCCTGAAGCTTGACATTGACAGTAGATTGACGACTTACAACATGAGCATTTGTCAGTATCAGTCCATCTTCTCTCACTATAAATCCTGATCCATGAGATTTTACAATAGCGTTTCCATAGGGATGACTAAAATTAAACATAGGTACAGTGTAATCTTTAATAAGAGTGGGAATAATGATTCACAGTAAATTATATCTCAGAATAACCTTAATCACAATCTGTTTCTTCCAATTTAAGGGGCCGTTGTAGTGGTAATCGTATAGTAGTTGGATTTATAACTACCTGTGCAATCAGTGTACATCACCAATTAAGTTGTGAGTTCGAATCCCGCTCATGGCGAGGTGTACTGAAATATTGTTCAAAATGGCGTTAAACATCATAACCCTAAACTCTTCAAATTTGACGATAAACAGTAGCTTGAAAAACTAGAATTTATGAATCACAAAAGTCATATAAGGCTAACTGTAGTGAGAAAGGTGTGTTTGATGCTTGTAAAGGACATTCACACCTGGTGACCTACTTGCACTTCACCACCTGTGCAATGTCCATCTTTCTAAACTGTATAATGTTTCTCAAATTGCAAAATATATCCTCAAAAAGTCTCCTGTACATTATAGATAGATAACTTAACCATACTTATTGATGTCAGATTCTATATACTGGTTATCATACTTATTTCTGGTTTTATGTAATATTTAATTGAACAAATACAAATGTACACTAAATATTTTGAAATATAAAATATGTTATTGTGCAAATGCTGATACATTGCCCATTGACTTTCATTTTTCAGAAATGTATTTTTTAAACAGGTTAAACAGTAGTTGCTATAGCAACAGAAATTTGTTTTGTTACTTTGAATAGCAAATGTACTTTTTTACACGTTCTACACATTGTCATGCAAACAAAAATCAAACGAAAACGAAAATACAAGACACTATATTCAGATAATAAAAGTATTAGATATACAAGAAAAACCTTTCCTGAAACCATTATACAAATTTATGTTTTCATATTTGGAAGAAAACAAACTTAAAATATTTAGATGGAAGTTAATACAATACATCATTCCTACAAAAAAAAATATTATTTCAATGGAAAATTGTGAATAATAATCGATGTAACTTTTGTGGAAATGAAGAAGACTATCTTCATTACTTTATTACATGTTCTTTTTTTAAAACGTTTCGGAAAAAAATATATAATCTTTTTAAAAGTAATAATTTAGAATTCACATTAAAGTTAAAACATCTTATATTTGGTTATACGATATCTGATAATAATTATTATGGTGTTAATTATTTTATCACATTTCTCGGTTTTTCAATATATAAATCATATTATTTATCTGAACAGAAGACAAAAAATGTAAATGTTTATACAATTTGTATATACGAATTAAATAAAAGAATTGATGAGATAAAAAATCATAGTATGAATAATAGTTTTTTGTATGCTATGAAAAAGAAAATAAACAGTTCTTAAATATTATTATTTTTATTCTTAAAATGTATTTAAATTTGTACCAGCTGATTAATTCCCTGGATAATCAGTGGAGTGTAACAGGGTACATCAAGAGAAGCTTGGACTCTTCATTAGATTTGCAACAAGCAAGAATTCAGAATAAAAAAAATTATTATGTTGTTGAAAAAATCAAAGATATAATTACCGCATCGTTACTTCAATAAAGACAACGGCGGGTTGAGTCTTTTCAATGACATCAGCAAGAAAGTTGTATGACTGAGGAATGGGTCTGTCTTCGTCAACACGTTCAATTGCATTTACAATAAATCTGTTTGGTTTGAAATATTTGTCTTCTAAATAATATGCTGTAGCTCCACATACAAGAATAGTACCACTGATTTGTGTTATATACTTGGAAAGTGATTTCGTCTGATTTAAAGGCCTACTATAAAATCTGTGTGGTATACAGGTACATCCTTTAGGTTTTGATGAGATCAGTAACGCCGTCTTTATTAAGGAGCAGATTTTTGTCGGTGGTGTCCTGGAGTTAAACATTTTCCTTGTTTACATATGCCTTGATATATGCTTCTGAAATCATCGACAAAATCTGGAAATGAATGAAAAATATAAATGATTGAGTGAAGCAGTGAGTGATTGTTGTTTAACATCAAGTAAGCAATTTTATATCATGGCGAGAACAAGTTACATTTCAATGGGAGGATGTCCGCTTTGTACTAGACCAACATGCTTAGTTGTATTGTTATAGTGTTAGTTCACTGAAACAACAGTCTACATGTAGACATGTCACTTCACTTCGACATATTATACCAACATGTGCTTAGTCGAAAAGGGTCAAATACAAATTGTATAGTCGTTGGTTTGACTTCGCCCGTGCTTGACCCGACGATCTATCGCACTCGAGTTGAGAATGCTAACCATTAATTAGTCCATATGTCCAGTTCTATAAGTGGTTTTGAGCTTCAGCTACATGTACATTTATAAATTTGGCAGTAAAGCTGATAGATATGGGGGTTTTTTAAGATAAGAACTAAATATTTTAATTTTATGAATAATTGTTCACCTTTAAGTGCAGCGGTATGACTAGATAGAATAGACCCATAGCATTTGTTCAGACTTGAACAAATATAACATAACCAGTACATCTATTTATCCCTCACGGAATAAAACAGTATTTATAAAATGTCTGTTCCTAAAACAATGTTGCATGTCAATGACGAAATATTATGGAGTTGTTTATACTGAATGCTCCAAAGGAACAAATATATGTTCACAGGGGTACGAACAAATTGTTTGTTCTCCAATGTTGTGATGGTTAAAGATATCATGTCACAATTATAGATATGTCAATAAGGGTAATAACAAAATTACCGAACTCCGAACAATCTTACAAAGGGAAAGTCAAAACTCATAAGTATATAAACAGACAAAATCAGTCAACAACCGGAAAACTGTGAAAACCGTAATGACCCTGAATTGGTACAGGCATTTCTAAAGAAATAGTGGGTTAAATCAGATTTTAAAGCGCCAAACCTCCCCCTTTCATTACGGCACAACGTTTCCGGCTGTCACGATAACAGTATTTATAACAATACTTGAAAAAAACAGTTGTCAAAGCAGCACCCAAAGCTTTTGTTGGGCCTCAAAAATATATGTCGTATACGTGTCAAGATCAGACATGTTTACTTACATGTATTTTATTGTTTTTATGTGTTTTTTTTTTATATAAAACAGTACACATGGACACGATTTCCCACTATTTGTACGTAGAATGCTAACTGATTCATCATAATACCGTTCTTATTCGTGATAATAAAACAATACAGGTTCTATTGTGAGCATGTGGATCTAAAATTTTCAAAATTATTTCAGCGATATCATGTCAGTCAGTATTGGTGGAAGAAACCAGATAGCAAATTAACTCTCAGCTTACGTAGAGATAGAAACTAGTAAATTAAACCACAATACAATCAAAGCCAGGACAATGGTTCTATATTTCAGTTATATTGTGGTAGTCAGTTGTATTGGTGGAGGAACCGGAGTGCCCGGAGAAAACCACCGACCTACCACAAGTCAATGACAAACTTTATCACATAATGTTGTATCGAGTACACCTCTCCATGAACGGGATTCGAACTCACGACTTTAGTGGCGATACGCACTGATTCCACAGGTAGTTGTAAATCCAACTACCATATGATCACGACCATGACGGTCCCTTCTCTATATTGAAATTTCTGCAAAAAATCTTCTCTTATGGAATTAACTTTCTCCCATTATTACGGCGTTTTAACCCCGCTGAACCAGTGGTGGAACAATCTGTAATCCTCTAGAGGATTAAAATGTCTCGTGTCATTCCCTGCATGTTGTCATATCGGTAATTTTGAAGGATTTTGAAATAAAGTTCGTGTTTAAATAATGGGAGAAACAAATTCTCCTTCAGTTGTCCATGTGGGTTACGATATTTCTCCACTCTAGAGAGTTAAATTTAAAATTTTAACCACTCGCCTGACGGTTTGTGGTTAAAATTTTAAATGTAATTCTCTTGAGTGGAGAAATATCGTAACCCACGGGCAACTGAAGGAGAATCTATATATACAGGTTTTTTTTAATGTATTTCATGATTGAGTATGTTGAGATTTAAATAGGTTTCTGCTAAAATATTTCAGTAATACAATATGCTGGTCAATTACTATTAGAAGTAACAAATTACCAGTAATTATAATCAAAGGTCTACTATCCTCTGACCAAAAACATAAATATATTTAAATCTGTTAAAGCACGAGTGATATAAAAAAACAAATATATTCAATAAGTACCCGAAGAAAACCACCGACCTATCGCAAGTCATCGACAAAATTGCATCGAGTACACCTCGCCTGAGCGGGAATCGAATTCGCAACGTTTGTGGTGATATGCACTGATTGCATAGGTAGTTATAAATCCAACTACCATACGATCACGACTACGACGACCCCTAAAGCTAAGGTTCTCCTCTTTCAGAAATAGTTGACCTTAAGCTCTCCTCCTTCAGACATAGTTGACCTTAGGCTCTCCTCCTTCAGACATAGTTGACCTTAGGCTAGCCTTAGCCGATTTTGGTTGTCTCGTTTATGCCGTTACTTGCTCCTAAATACCTTTAATTATTTTGATTTCCAATCTTTTGACTATTAGAGTATACGTACCTTATGAAGGTTAATACAGAAACGTGTCTTCTCTTGTGCAGTAAATTTGATATCTACGTTTTTGTCAAAGCATCAGAGACACACAGGCCGAGTTCCCTAATACATGTATTATTAAAATTCTTTTAGAAAAATTCCAGTTTCTAAACTTGACTGAGATAATAGTATTCATTTATAACTCGTGTTTAAATATTTGTTTGAATAGGTTGATGAACTATTTAACACGCACATCTTGACCGCACATACCTCTACTACTTCTTGAATAAAAAATATGGTTTCTGAGTTGGACTGAAATATTGTCTATTATTTATATATATAGGGATTAGCTATATAGCCTGGGTATTAATTTGGTTTTAATCTGTTGTGGTACTATATTTTTTGGTAATAAATAAATGAAATTGAATAATAAAGTGCGTTCATACATCAGTCTTGCTACATACAAACAATTAGATGATAAATCAAATGACAAACAAAACATTAGATAAAATAAATCAAAATCAAAAGCTAACCCTTCCGGAGCACCTAAGCTCATCTCCGTTTTTTCGTGGGGTTTGTGTTGCTCAGTCTTTCGTTTTAAATGTAGTGTTTTGTAGATCATTCTTTTTCTTTTGTTATTGTGTTGTCTGTCCTTCGATTTACGGCTTCTGATTACCCCTTTGGTATCTTAGATTTACGGCTTCTGATTACCCCTTTGGTATCTTAGATTTACGGCTTCTGATTACCCCTTTGGTATCTTAGATTTACGGCTTCTGATTACCCCTTTGGTATCTTCAAAAACATATGAACTGTATATCTTTCTCTGTTTCATGTGTTTCCACTCTTTGAGAGCTTCACCAAAAAAGTCAAAAGAATTAATGTTTGGGCCATTCTGAGAAATCATCACGTGGTCATTCAAAGTCTTTTAAATAAAAATGACATAAAATTTCTTAATTTACTCAAAAATTATATTTATTGTGAATAGAAAATCCCTTCTCACAAGGCACAGTGGAAATTGTTATCAATATAGCCAATTTCAGTAGTCTGGGAAGATTTGAAAGGATCTCATTATAATTTCTGAAAATTCCGTACATGAAGTCAAAGAAGAGTTGCAGAAGCTCACAACTAGTAACATCTTAAACTGTCTATACTCTGACACACTATCACAACTAGTAACATCTTAAACTGTCTATACTCCGACACACTATCTTAATTAGTAACATCTTAAACTGTCTATACTCTGACACACTATCACTACTAGTAACATCTTAAACTGTCTATACTCTGACACACTATCACAACTAGTAACATCTTAAACTGTCCATACTCTTGACACACTATCACAACTAGTAACATCTTAAACTGTCTATACTCTGACACGCTATCACAACTAGTAACATCTTAAACTGCCTATACTCTTGACACACTATCACAACTAGTAACATCTTAAACTGTCTATACTCTGACACACTATCACAACTAGTAACATCTTAAACTGTCTATGCTCTGACACACTATCACAACTAGTAACATCTTAAACTGTCCATACTCTTGACACACTATCACAACTAGTAACATCTTAAACTGTCTATACTCTGACACGCTATCATAACTAGTAACATCTTAAACTGCCTATACTCTTGACACACTATCACAACTAGTAACATCTTAAACTGTCTATGCTCTGACACACTATCACAACTAGTAACATCTTAAACTGTCTATACTCTGACACACTACATGCTCTATCAATGTCAAGACTCTCTTAAATTGTGTCAAGGATGAAATTCTATTCGTCCATCGAAATCTGAATTATTTCTCGTCACTCACAATGCAACTGGGTACAAAGAACTTGCTCACATGGTCACTCTCCACAAATCTATCATCTAAATTACTTACAGTACGATCTACATAGCCACTCATCATTGTGTGTACCATACCCTTCTGTTGTACATAATACTCAGACTCAATATCACTATCACCATCCTCCATACTCTTACTACCACTTTCAAAACCATCAAAACCTTCAACATTCAACTTCACATTCTCATCAACTGATTTCTTACTACTCTCTCACTTTTATACAATACACGGTCGCCATCACACTCTACAAACTCGTCTAATGCATCAACATACATACCTGGGGCCGTATGCATAAAACATCTTAACATAAGTTACTTATGTTGTTACTTATGTTAAGATGTTTTATGCATACGGGCCCAGGTATGTATGTATTTTTTTTAATCATATTTCCCATAGGGTCATACATTAAACTATGACCTGCCGTTGGCAGCCATCTTGGATTTTCGATCAGCCAAAAAAGTAACAACACTTGGTTAGCATATTGCAATGATCATTCTTGACAACTTACAATTCCATCCTCCATGTACATTGTAGTATCCGAGAAGAAGATCTTTGAAATTTCGGCCAATCAGAGGCTTTTATGGGTGCTGGCAGCCATGTTGGATGACCGATCAGAACAAAAAGTAACAAAACTTGATCAGAACCTAGTAAGGAACATTTCTGCCAAGTATGGTTCCAATCCATCCAGTGGTTCTTGAGAAGAAGTTTGTTTTACATATTTCCCATTGGGTCGCTATGTTATATTATGTCCCCCGTTGGTGGCCATCTTGGATTTTCAATCGGTCTAAAAAGTAACAAAACTTGGTTAGCAGCTTGCAATGATCATTCAAGACAATTTTCAATTCCATCCTCCATGTAGTATCGGAGAAGAAGATCTTTGAAATTTCAGCCAATCAGAGGCTATTATGACCCCTGGCAGCCATATTGGATAACCGATCGGAACAAAAAGTAACAACAATTGATCAGAACCTTGTCAGGAACATTTCTACCAAGTATGGTTCCAATACATCCAGTGGTTCTTGAGAAGAAGTTTGTTTTACATATTTCCCATAGGGTCGCCATATTAAATTATGTCCCCCGCTGGTGACCATCTTGGATTTTCAATCGGTCCAAAAAGTAACAACACTTGGTTAGCAGCTTGCAATGATCATTCATGACAATTTTCAATTCCATCCTCCATGTAGTATCGGAGAAGAAGATCATTAAAAATTTCAGCCAATCAGAGGCTTTTATGGCCCCTGACAGCCATGTTGGATAACCGATCGTAACGAAAGTAACAACACTTGGTTAGACCATGCAAATGAACATTCCTGCCACGTTTGGTCCCATTTGCTTCAGTGGTTCTCTAGAAGAAGATTGAAATGTTTACGGACGGACTGACGGCGGACGCCAAGTGATGGCAATAGCACACCTGACCCTGACCCTTCAGGTCAGGTGAGCTAAAAAGTTATTTTGAAAGCAGTTTTCCTCGTCGATAACTTCTGGAATAGCCTCTATGAGTTCTAATGTACATTTGAACCTAGATTTTGGCATTTCATGTTTTCTATGGTGACAAGATGTTTTGGGATATGTTTTAACAGCCTGATCTTTTAATAAGAAAAGTTTGACATACCAAAGGGGTAACCAGAAGCCTTATATCGAAGGACAGACAACACAATGGCCAAAAGAAAAGGACAAACAATGATCTACAAAACATTACACCCACAAGCAATTATCTATAAAACACTACCCGTACAAAGCAACCCTCCTAAAAAACCTGATGAACTCATGTGCTCCGGAAGTGTAAGCAGTTCCTGCTCCACATGTTGCACCTGTGGCATTACTACTACTTACGAATAAGATTTACCTTTATACAAGTACCTGTCTGACTTTTTTTTTTTTTTTATTAATCCAGACATACAAAACTAACACATGGATACAATTTGTATCAAATCAAATGTAGATAATACATGTATACAACATAATCAAGATAACAACATGTAACAATTTCATGTTAAATATGTTTAATAACAAATATAAAGTAAAGCTTACTTAAAACATTTTAAAATAATAGGCTTGAAAATAGATGGTATTTCTGAAAGGTTAGGAATATACCAAGTTCTACCAAATTAGTCTTCGGATTGAATATCAAAACCAAAATGGAATACAAAAGTTTTATCAATTAGACTTGTATTTTCCTCTTCATGACATTTGAAAACATTGCTTTTTAGTTTGGGTGTAAAAATTTTAATTTTAATAAATTGTTTTATCTTTAGACTATCTGATTTATATTTTCAATTTTTTTTTACATACATGTACAAAATTTACTAAAACATGCAAATTACATTAAAAACCATTTAATGTTAACAACTTTTTTTTAAACAAGTATTGACAATGTGCCTATCAATCATAGCATTCTTTATTGAAAGTAATAGATTTCTCTTTTCTGTTTGGTTATTTGGATTTGTTTGTGTTAATTTAGCCATATCTGTCAAAATACATTTGTATTATTCATCATGTCCAGAAAACTGTCATAACTGTCATTAATTATATCACCCATAACCATTTCAGCTAATCCCAAGCTATATTGTGCCAAATTCGTGACCACCCTTTTCAGTACCATAAGCTATCTACTGTAGCATAACTTCTTTTGCCTCTAACTGTGCTAACAGTTTGGTTCCTAGCATAGTTTCTGAAAACGTTTTTTTTTTAAGTTGTTCAGCTATAATATCCACCATTTTTAATCTATGAGGATTACAATAGCACATATGAAGAACTTTTACATATAGCAAAAGTACCATCTCTACAAATAAGGAGAATGCGCACTATGGCATGTATAAACTGTCTCCACCATGTTTAAATGATTTAGTTGTTTTAAAAAATAGTAAATATAGGTTTAGATATTCTAATATTGTAGAGATACCTAGAGTAAAGACTACTACCTATGGTAAGAATTCTTTTAAATATACAGCTTCTGTTTTATGGAATGACCAACCTGATGATTTTAGAAAAATTGGCAATTTTAACCAATTTAAAAACATTTTATTATCTTGGAATGGAAATGAATGCAAATGTAATGCATGTAAAAAAAATTAATATCATCAAGGTCTTTTAAATTTTTATATTATTTATATTTAAGCAGTATAACATGCTTTTAGCTCATAACACCAGCTTTATTTTATTTTTTTTTAGCTTTTATTACTGTGCTTGATTACCCTTTGTACCTTTGTATATGCTTACCTTGTCTGTGCTATATGTGTGCGTTAACTTATTTGCTGTATTTTGCTACTATGAGTGCTTTTATCTAAATTATTAATTTGTGTGCATGCTTTTGTTGTTTTTAACTGTTATTTATTCTTGTATTGTGTATGTCGGTCAAAAGCCCACTAGGGCTTATGTTGTATTGTTATTTAAATATGCCGACTATAAATAAAATTTATCTTATCTTATCTTATCTTAACAGTTAGCACAGTCCAAACAAATTTCTCTACATTTTTTACAACAACATTCATCGTAAAAGTTAGCACAGTCCAAACAAATTTCTCTACATTTTTTACAACAACATTCATCGTAAAAGTTAGCACAGTCCAAACAAATTTCTCTACATTTTTTACAACAACATTCATCGTAAAAGTTAGCACAGTCCAAACAAATTTCTCTACATTTTTTACAACAAGATTCATCGTAAAAGTTAGCACAGTCCAAACAAATTTCTCTACATTTTTTACAACAACATTCATCGTAAAAGTTAGCACAGTCCAAACAAATTTCTCTACATTTTTTACAACAACATTCATCGTAAAAGTTAGCACAGTCCAAACAAATTTCTCTACATTTTTTACAACAACATTCATCGTAAAAGTTAGCACAGTCCAAACAAATTTCTCTACATTTTTTACAATAACATTCATCGTAAAAGTTAGCACAGTCCAAACAAATTTCTCTACATTTTTTACAACAACATTCATCGTAAAAGTTAGCACAGTCCAAACAAATTTCTCTACATTTTTTACAACAACATTCATCGTAAAAGTTAGCACAGTCCAAACAAATTTCTCTACATTTTTTACAATAACATTCATCGTAAAAGTTAGCACAGTCCAAACAAATTTCTCTACATTTTTTACAACAACATTCATCGTAAAAGTTAGCACAGTCCAAACAAATTTCTCTACATTTTTTACAACAACATTCATCGTAAAAGTTAGCACAGTCCAAACAAATTTCTCTACATTTTTTACAACAACATTCATCGTAAAAAGTTGAACCTTACATACATTGTTCTTATATTTTCCACCTTCAAAAAGTTTAACTGTTTGAGAGTTCATATACTTGGGTCTTGAGAACTTAATTTCACTTTCAAGAGTCTTTAAGCCATCATTTAACATACATGTATTTGTATTTTCAAGACTTTGATCCAAGCTGTTGTTTTTTTACGATGGAATTTCCACATTTTCCCACAATTTTGAATTTTCCATCTCATTTTCACAGTACTTGATCAAGTTTGATTGACTCTTAATATATTCTTCTTCATGGCAATGCTACTTTTCTTTTCTTATTTGTTCTATGTGTCTTTCAAGCTCAATAATTTTGCTACGTTTTCTTTTCATTTTTTTGTTTTCCTTCCTGGTAGATTGTTTTGTGAGCACTAATGAAATTATGTCATGTTTTGTTTTTAATATGTCATATTCTTTTCTTAATTTGATTAACCTTACGTTTGCACTTAATTTTTCTTCTTTAGCTTTTTGCAACTCTATCTTTAACTTTCTAAAACAATCTTTGTCAGCTTTTACTTCAAAACCATTTATCTGGCTATTTTGAGGCACAATTTTTCTTTGAGGAGGCTGGTAGGTTTCATTTACATATTCATGTGCAGGTATTTCATATTTTAAGGGTCTTAAAAGTCTTAACTGATGATTTTTATATATTCTGTCAAACTGTCTTTTCATGCCATCAGCATCTGGTGTATAATCTAATTCACATAAATACTTTATCCACAAGGACGTTTTTTTAAGATTTACACTGTGGCGTGTTCTAACTCTCCTCAATTCTAACACGAGACCTTTTGTAACTTCTACATGTCTATTTAATGGTATTGGATTATGCAACCATTCCAAGGAGATATTTTCCTTTTCACATAAAGGTCCTACCCCTACAATTACCCCTACCGCTAATGCTTGAGCAGCATCAGCAGACCTTTCCTTAACAACAAATTTTATTTTATTTCTGATTTTTCTTATAAATGCAGAAAGATTAGATACATCGAAAAAATTCAGATTTTTCAACACAACAGGAAGATTTAGCTTAAATGAAAGTTCACTTGTATCCTCTATAAGTATTATCACATAGTACCAAAAAATGTACTCCTGCCATACTTCACGTTGAAATTGTTCTATCTGCCAATCATCTGCAAAGAAGAATATGCATTAAATTTTCAATATTAGTATTGAACCAGAACAACTAATGAAGAAAAAATATTGACCTGCATAACTTAGGTAACAAAAAAAAAAGTTTAGTCTTTCTATATTTTCAAGTATGTTAGCTAAAACACATTTTTTTCCTTGACCTTATCTATTTCCCCATAAATGTACAATGGCTTAAACAATACTACACTGTTTATATAAATACAATAAATGATGTCTAGTTTGATTTTATGGTTTGTATTCCAACTGCCACATCCAGTTATTCAAGATATAACTTGAGTCTGTAATTCATCAACCCATGCAAAAGACAAAGAAAAAAAAAGCCCTATAAATCTTTAGTCATGTTACAGATCACCATGATATAACTGAAATATTGTTAAAAGTGGCATTAAACCCCATAACCTTAACCCCTAGTTACAGTATGATGCATGTAGTAAGCAGATGTTACACTTAAATTACAGCCTAGTTCAACAGTTAAACACAGATAAAGACATACAGTTAACAAGTTGAATGTGCAGTTTTTAATTTAAGCTGAACATAATTAATGGTTAATAGACAACCACTCTGTTATAAAGATCTCCTAAACATAAATATCAAAATCGTGATTTATTTTCATGAAATAAAACTAACCAGTATAACACTCGTTTGTTAACAAACAGTGTATCATATCTCTGTTGATGGTGTGTGACAACAGGTACTGTTTACAAATATCAGTCAGCTCACTTGTGTTGGACGGGTCGAAACTCTGTAGCAAATCATGCAGAAGTGACCGACCTGCAAACATTCAAAACAAAAATATACTGTATTCACTGAACACAAGCCAATTTTGTCATGGTGCTGAGGTTTGCCTGCTTCAATGGATAATATGCAGTGATTTTGCTGTCGGCATAAAATATGTATGTACAAAATTACATAATAGTAAATAAAAGAAAAAGCTATTGCATATTCATTTGTTGGTTTCCAAATTAAAATATGTACTATTAATAGTATTATGTTGACTGTACTATTAATAGTATTATGTTGACTGTAAATTATATATATAAAGTAACATATGCAATAACTTTCACTTGAATTTCGTAGGTAATTATTATGTGTGGACAGCAAAAGTGAACCATGCCCGATCATTCGTGAAAGCTGGCAAACCTCAGCAGTATGACAAAAGTGGCTTGTGTTGATGTATACAAATGCAGTTGTCTGCCTTCCAATCAATCATGTTGCAAAGAAATCATTTTCGAATTCAAGTGTATCTAACAAGAAATAAAAGATTCAATGTATTTATTCATATAATCAAAACCAAGCTTTTGAAAAGTTGTTACAGTACATTACCCATAAATGGAATAGAATTAATTATATTGCCTTCAAAACTAAATCTACAACCCCCCCCCCCCCCCCCTTTTTTTTTTTTTTTCACTTGTGGTAAAAAGTTAAAAGCATTACAACTAGAAAAGTCAGAAGCTGTTTTTACGAAATAAATTGTGTGTTAAAGACATTTATAACAACGTTAATACTAACCTATGGTCAAATCTGTGTTGCAAGCGTTAGCAGTTCCATTTGTTTCCAGCGAAGTACTCTGTTGACATTCTTCTTCAGACATGTTTATAATTAAGGGCGTTTTAAATACCTAAAAATAAATATGTTCCCGATCAAATATAATATTATTTATATTTCACTTTACTACATACAAAAATGACGTATATACTAAAATTGCATTGGAGAATTCAAATGTTGTGGTCAAATATTCCACTATTTCACTATTTTTTTTTTATCTTTCTTAACGTTTCAAAAGACCATTTTAAGGTTACAATGTACAAGAAAACCAAAGTGACTTCGATTATGTGCAAACTGGGATCTTCACTTCCATTAGATAATAAATTTTAAGAAATATTTGATGTCAGGAACATATTTATTTCTGAATTTGAAATGGACAACCTGGTTGAAAAAAAAACCGGATGTGAAATGTAAATACCTAAACAACAATCACGATTTGAACACGTTATATTTAACTATGCATCATAATAAAAAAAAATTAAACAATGTTTCAAATATAAATTTATGTAAAAAAACATTATACATAATATTGTTAACATGTAATTAGTAGAAATCTGAGATCGAACTTTGACATTTTCCTGTAACAGGGAAAACATAATGACAGGAGAAATAACGATACATGCAAGTCTGGGTTTTTTTTAAACTAAAACGAATTCGAAAGATGAAACCTTGTGAAAATTAAATTTCAGAGTGAAATATCCTTCATTTGAATAATTTTGAATGAATATCATGTATGTGCTTATTCACATACATTGTATCGTAGAAGAATCAACATGGACTTTTCTGCCATTGTTTATACGGGAAGTGTAACCTACATTGTAGGTATAATTGTTCAGATGTCCTTAGTGTTAGACACTGTCCAATTTAACTCACAATCAAACCTCAAATATATGCCTAAACATTAACAGAAAGTGTCATTTAAAATGTGGAGGAAAAATCAATATAGCGAGCTATACAACTTGCCATCCCATGAGGAATGTAATATAAATTCTCCGTAGCAAAGGTCAGGGATGGCATTCATTCAAATTGTCAAGGAATAATATAAAACAAGGACAATTTACCTTAAGTCTTAACCTTGTGATGGAGTATAATTAATATTCGATTTTCAGTGCAAAAGAGTAAGGAATGAACATGAGAAAAATAAGTACCATCAGGACTCTATAATGCGACCAAAACACTCGCATTTGCGAGTTACTTTTGTAAAATGTGAGTAAAAATTATGTATTGATCGCCAGACAGCGAGTTTAACTATCCGGAAAATTTTCGTTCCCTCACCGATCGTATTCTTGAATTTAAATTCCGACTTTGATTATCCGGTCTTTAAAACCGCACAATTGACTCGGACAAAAAAGTTTTAAATCACATACTTTTAACACTTTTATCGCTTGCAACAGACTTTTTGAAATTCGTCGGACCGAGCGGGTAGAAAATCACAAGGACCTGCAATACTGCCAAGTATGCTGGTCCCGGAAATCGGAAATGCAACGGTCAACTCGGAATTAGATTCTGCTTCAAATGATATTTACTTCTTAAACATGCAACTATTTCCATGGAAAAAAATGTAATTCTATTAATCATTGTATTTTTATAGTTTAAACTGGCTGTGATGCATCAACGCAACCATTTCGTGTGTTTATATTTGAGAACATGGTGGGTCAGGTTTTTATTGTTCCCATCACCAATTCCATTTAAATTTTAGAATTTTGTAAATTCCGTTCCTGCACAATTTCAGTAGGTCCTGCAGAAAATTATTGGGTGCAGGACCTATGTCCTGCATATTGAAAAAAATATTCAAAAAGTCTGTTGCAAGTTTTAATAAATAAATATGACAAAAAAATACAATTAGCAACACAGACCTACAAAAAGTGGGGTTGAGTTCAAGTTCAAGAGAGTAAGCATCTTCTGTCTCACTCAGGGCATTAATAATTATGTACAAATAAATACATATTGGAGTTATATGGTACGAATTGGCTGGCAAGTTACATACTTTTGCTGCCGAGTAAAAAATGTTTCCTTCCTAATAGTATCCTTTCGTCTGTTAAAATCGGTCACCAATTTGGAATGCGCTGTCATGCGAGTTCAGATGTCGATGACGTCATTTATTCTACAAACTGCGTCCAGAAATAGATAATCGATTCACTTTCGCTTTGATCAAGACAACAAAGTGAACAATGAGATTTAAATAGATAAGAAAAGATATCTACTGGTTTTGGTGCCAAAATGTGGCCATTTTACTACTACCATTTTGACTTAATAATCAGTTAAATATTTCCAGAAAAACACAGTCCGTAGTGAATAATTTGCATACCCTGTGTTTGCTTACATTCCAATGCGCATCTTGACCTATGTTTACAACTCTATTAGGCAACAGCAATTATATTGTTTTCGTTTTGAAATTAAGTAATTCCTTAGACAATTTTCAGATTTTCAGTGGGTGCAATTACATAACCTATGCAAACAATAAAAGGTTAGTGAGCCGACATTTCTTCATTAAATTAAGCGATGTTTTGGCATTTTATTTGGCTTAAGTGCCCAATACCAATTTGAATGAGAATTATAAGGAAATGTCTTAACTGACCGATTTACGGTCACAGGTGGATATCAGTAATATGGGACGAAGTCCCAACTATGATAGAAATAGCAATATTTTCCATATCACTAATGGCTTAAATTTCATGCACCGGAAACCAATACATGGTTAAATCTGCAGAAAAGTGGCTGCGCAGTAATCTGGAAGGGTGCAGGATGTTTCGTACCTAGATCGGGACGTTTCGTACCGGGGTAAAAATGTATAGCGAGACGTTTCGTACCTTCTTTTCAACTCATAGATTTGTAATAAACTCGTTAAATAAAATGTTGTATGTATAGTTGAAACTCTGGAACTTAACTTCCGGTTATGAATGTTAAAAAATGACTCAAAATCGCAGTGTGTTCTAGCCCATTAAACATATACAATGGGACTGACAATATCATTAAACAGAGTTTCATTTCTTACTCCTCTATGAAATTGAGACGTTGGGTTTGGGTTAGCTGCAATAATGTAGCTCCTGTGACAAACTTGTGTCTTGGCAGAGCTACAATGCGGTCCCATTCGTCACAATGGAGCAAAAAAAAAGTTGCAGTTGAAACATAAAAACTCACTATTTACGCTTCAAACATTTCATTATAACTATTACTGATGATCCCAGTCCTTGTTAAATCGGTTTGGCTGAGAAATATATGCTTTTCAAAGTTAGCAACAACCTTGTTCAAATTTATCGATCGTTTTCCATAACCGGAAACTACGGAAGGCGGAGCTTTTCTAAATATGGTCTTTCTTACTACAAGCTGATGTAACATTCCAATCGTAACTACTCGGCCATTCTCGCTACCCTGTTATTTGCAGGGTAGCGAGAATGGCCGAGTAGTTACGATTGGTAAACATTCACTCCTAAATCGCCAAATATGGTATCGACATCCAAATAGTGAGGCCGGAAATGACGAAATTCAAAATGTAAACATGGATTTTTATTTTGTGGGAATTACATTCTAAAATACTGGTAGGTGATAAAAACTTGTTATAATAATGGACAAAAGGAAAGGTTATGTCTTATTATTGATAAATGCAGACGTCAGAAGCTCTGTAAGCGAGCGCAAAAAATCTCGGCGGCTGCTCCATTACGTGTAATGGCATCCCGTTATAACCCTTGCGAGTAAGCGAGCAATTAGGGTTTTATTATTAGAACTAGGTTTGGGTCCCCCTATTTGCCCTTGGCCTCTCTTTTAAGAAAGTCTGGATCCGACCTCGGTCGGCTACTTTGAAAAAAATTATAGGTCCAAATATATCTGAGTTAATATTGTTTTAAAAAAAATATTGGACTTCGTCCCAAGTTAGGTAACACCTATTATCATATTACTAGACAAGGTCAGGGTAAGTCCCAGTACGGCAGTAGTGGGAGCTGGTATGAATTGTAGAGCCCTTACCATATTTTTGAAATATGGTTCATGCGTCACAGAGCACAGCATCAAACTCAAAACTCAAAATGCATCCGTTTATGTGTACTCAAGTTATTTTATTACATGTTTAGACTTACAATTTAGATGTGCAACTTCACTTTGAAAAAATCAAACCGGAAGTAGTAATACATTATATAATATGAATCGCTTCTGGAGAGACGCGTTTTGTTTTCCGGTAAAGAAAATAGTAATATATATTATTAATTAACTCTATGTTATTGTTGTCAATACAACCTAAACTGTCTTTACAACATAAAATCATAAACTCGGCCAATATAAAAAAACTAAGCCAATATCGATATTGGATTAGTTTTTCCGATATTGTATCAGCTTTTTATATATTGGCCGAGTTTATGATTTTATAATACCCATTTTTATGGTTAATTAATAAATATATCAATTTTATAAATACCCATTATAAGATAAAATGTTATGGTTAATTAATAAATATATCATTACGTGATGATTTCCGTATTGGCCTAGTTATTAGCCCGAGGGGAGCTGTATTGGCCTGAGGCGAATAGGTAATTACAAGAACATATTTAAAGGTTGGTTGGTTGGTTGGTTTATGGTGTTTAACGCCACTTTCAACGATATTTCAGTTATATCGTGGCAGTCAGTCTTATTGGTGGAGGAAACCAAAGTACCCGGAGAAAACCACCAACCTGTCGCAAGTCACTGACAAACTTTATCACATACAATGTAATGCTGCTTCGAGTACACCTCGCCTGAGCGGGATTCGAACTGGCACTGATTGCATAGGTGGTTATAGATCCAACTATAATATACCACGACCACGACGGCCCCTATATTTATAGATAACAGAATATAATACTATTATTTTGCAGACGACAATTTTATTTATTTATAGTAAATGGCAAGTGGTTGTAAGGAAATGTGTCAAATGGTAATTTACTGAAACTTCTGTTGTACAAATACTCCTCTAAACAGTCTAAAGTCAGGTATTCATAATCCTGATAAAACTTATTTGCAAATAATTCTTTTTTGGAGACAAGTTCGTTTAGATCACCAATACCAAACACACATATACTGCGAACAAATTTACCATGGCATTGATCCTGCTTTTTCCATGCAACATAAACAGCAAGCCAAGGTTTTTTCTCTGGGTCACCTGTAAATATAAGACTATATATTTAGTTTCACCCTTTTATCTATACTACACAATATTTGTTTACTTGTAGATAAAATATGAGCTTGTTCAGTTGCTGACTGTGGAATCGTAGCTCTTTTGGTTCTTTGTTGCATTGTGATATGTGCGAAACCGTAGCTCTTTTGGTCCGTTGTTGCATTGTGGTATGTGCGAAACAGTAGCTCTTTTGGTCCTTTGATGTATTGTGGTTGGTTTATGGTGTTTAACGCCACTTTCAACAATATTTCAATTATATCGTGGCGATGATGTATTGCGATTTGTGCGAAACGGTATCTATTTTGTTCCTTTGTTGCATTGTGATTTGTGCGAAAATGTAGCTCTTTTGGTCTTTTGTTGTATTGTGAATATGTGCGGACCATATCACCACACAAGACCATATATAAGAGCTATGGTTCTAAAGATATAGTAAAGTTGTGATATGTTACGGTATTAACTGTGTGGTTTTTGAATGAAATATAACCAATATTTAAATGTTTTAGCAATAATTGCTTTACGCCATTTGAGAATATTTGGGCTACATCATTACGATAATAAGTTATTAAATTATTTTGTATAAGATGGTGTTGATGTCTGTTTTTGTATCCGGGTACTCCGGTTTCCTCCACCAATAAAACTAACCGCCACTATATATAACTGGAATATTGATGATTGAAAGTGGCACTAAACACCATAACCCTACACGTTTTTGTGTGTAGGTTAAGTCTGATTCTATATATTGCCAGCTCACTGACAGAACAGTGCATATGTCGCTTCATGTGGACATGTCATCTTAATTTCGAATCAATGGGTCTTTATTCTTATTCCTAAATGATTGCGTGCTTAGCGTAGAAGCACCACATATCAATTATATATTCTTTGGTTCGATCCAAGCAGGGATCGTACCAAATATCTAACGTATCTCGGGTGAAGCACGTCAACCATTACGTCATGATTACGTCATCCAGGTATGTTATTGTAAACGTTAAATATTCGTTTTGCACCATGCATAGACAAGCATCAGTCGCTTGTCTTTTTGATATGTCAATTTTGATCTATATATCATGACATCAGAAAGTTACTCTGAAAAACCTACAGGAACTTCAACTTCAAATATAAATTTGCACTTACAATACCTTTTCATAGATCCTCTGGGAACTCATTATAGATAAAGCTGGTTTATCACAGTCTTGGCTACATGTAATTCTGCGTGCAACAAATATGCTAATCAGTCATTAAAATGTTTATGAGTGACCGCGAGATCGTTGTTGTTAAGCTGTTGATTGTGTACTCAAGTTTCAAATATTTTGTTTCATGTTTACTTAAATCAATATCTTTCCTTGTTAAATGTTTTCGTAGAGTTTCAAAATGTTATTAAAACATACAGATACAATATCGGGGGTTAAGAAAATCGACAAAAAACAATCTTTTTTTGTGATTAAGCTAATCATATGATAATAGGTATGTCACATGATTTTTTTCCCCTTTGAAATAAAGGCCTTATCCTTTCACACTATCAAAAAGATACATCGACCAGGATTCCATATCATTTTATTTTTTTGGAAATCGTAAACCCCTTTTAAAAAGTTACAACATTTTGAGTTTTCAAAAATTTAATTACCTTTGTGCGACTTTGTGGGATTTTTTTTAGAACAAGAATAAAAAGTGACATATGAAGCTACCCGTATAACTTTTCTTCCAAGTAATTGTAGATATTGAATAACATGAATTTGCTGAACTTTGCATAGTTAATAGATAAAATCACTAGTGCATAATTCCTACTTTAGATAATTCAAAATACGGTAAATTTAAAAATGCAGGTTTTAGTCCATTAATAGAAATGTCCACTGTGAAGACGTCAAGGAGTTGATACAAGAGATCCACTTCTTTAATTGAATGGCTATAGTAATTTACAAAACAACTATTGACATTAGTATAATTTAAAAATGTTGTTTTGCGGGTAATGTCATATTCTCATTGGTTTAACAATTTCGGTTGCCATGGTAACCATGGATGTGCATATGAAGAACACTAAACTTGCTAGATTTATTAAATAAATATTTTAATCCTCATTTTTTGTTGTTGCGAAAATAAACAATTTCATCTCCATCACAATGAAAATAAATTAATTCATTGCCAAAATCCTATATCTTAGACAGAAATAAAAAAATTAGCCCTCGTTTGTCGAAAACCCTACTACAGTACCACTTACATATATATGTGAAGCGACCACTCCCTCCATCTCCCGAGTTCGGACTTGGCTTTAAACTATTACAAAAAGGTGAAGAACATTGTACTCTAATAAATTTGTCAGTTACGTGCCTAAGGTTGGTTGTTCTCTCAATTTCCCAAGCCCATTATAGTCTACGGCACGATATACAAATATATCAAACAGATAAAGTCTTCAAATTAAATACTGTCGAAATCCAGAAAATTATTTTGTATGCAGTAAAATGTCTATTGTTGTTGACGATGTATGTTGTTTTGTTTTGTTTTTTTATGGAGTTTTTTTGTATTTTAATTTTTTTTTTTTTTTTTTTATTATTGTTGTGCTTATACGAATGAAAGCAAATTTCATCAGATACAGTATTTATTCTTTTTCTTTTTTCTTAAACTTCTATAGAAAAAATGTATTTACTTTAAAACATATTTTTCTCTGGATTTGTAACATTTTTGTACAAATAACTCCAAATGTGTATTTTCATAATACCAATGATAATATTACTGAAATGTTTTGGATGATTGTCACCAGATTTTTCTGCTAAACGGAAACACTGCGCGATTTTCCTTGTACACTGAAAGCAGGAATATTTTCTTTAAATTTGTTTTCTCTCCTTTCATTAAAAAGCGTATTTGATTTTTTCATTATACTCGAGCGGTCGGAGACACGGCAAGATAAATTTGAAAGCATTTTAGAAATAATAGAATCTGTTGTTTCTTCACCATTTGTTACAGCTGAAGCGGATTCGGATAGAATATTTTGTACTGTGTTTGAAACGGTCTGTGCTTCTTCTTTAGCAATGTGCGCTTATCGGATATGTGAACGCCTGCATCTAACATTTTCCGGCCATCTCGACTTGTACAGTCAACAAGCAAATCCCAATTTTCGGTTTCCGTCAGAGCAGATCCCACTTGTATCTGGATAAATACAATGTAATGTCCCTCGTCTAGAATATTTTGAATAGGAAATATAACGATCGCGAACGCAGCTTTTTCTGTTTTTAATGTACCAAGAACAAGCAAACGATCTATCGTTAAAAACAATAGTGTATTTGGAGATCGCACATCTGTCCATTGAAACTTATCTGTCGTATTAAAGAAGTATTTTTAGACACTTCTCGACAGCTACCCATGATTTCTGATACCGTCTAAGTACTCTCGATAAATAAGTTATTTTGCAATAAATGAATTTACTGTTTCATAATCTTAGTCAAAAATACCTTTCTGACGCTAAGCTTAACAATGTAGACAACAACAAACAAAGACTGATGGGATTCGAACCACCTTCTAGAACTATCCATTCCATCACAGGGCAGCACCAATGCGATCATGACTATTGTCCTTCTGCATTTAGTCAAGTAAGTTTATTACTGGGTAAAATGCGAATTAATAAGCATAGCAGACGCTTTGATTTCTCAACTGCAGATTTAAGAAAATAACTACCAAGCACAAAAAATATAATAAAAGCTCTGATGGTATGCTTTCGATAAAAACGACATGTGCTAAATTGCTTTATTTTTAGTGATTATGACGGTTTACGTGATGTTCGGGAAAAAAACCGACAGAATAGTTAATATTGATAAAGAAAAATATGAAATTAACCGCTTGCATGTAAATTCGTGCTATGTTAATATGTAAGGAAATGTTTGTTGAACCACTTTCGAAAAATCGATACAAATCTACTGCACATTCACAATTCTTATAATATGTAAAAAAAAATTAAATAACTTAATATATAGCTTACATTTTTATCACTTTAACCAAACTGAAATATTGTTGAAAGTGGCGTTAAGCACCATCAAACAAACAAACAAACAAACAAACCAAAATCCATAATGAAACATACATTATGTTGCAAAAAAAAAAAAAAAAAAAAAAAAAAAAAGACCCAATAAATCAAAACAAAGCTGCTCCTATGGGATTCGCACTCTCAGTGTAAATAAGCAGAGGTCGCGAAGCAGCGACTATACGATCACGGTTATGGTATAGTGATCAACCGATCTTACAAATTTGTGGTATATAAGGTGTACCTGATGTAAATTGGTGTAACTCTATAATAAAGCAGACGATGCCTGTGTTTCACATAATCATATTTAAGCGTATTTTCCATAGGAAAGCCTTTTTATGTTACCAAAGAGAAAATTTATATGCATGTTTAAAAAGGAAGTTTTGTGTTGCAAGTTTTCGATTTTTAACAATTATAATCTTGTTTGTTTTCGTGTTTTTTTTTTCTTTTACATTTACGACCTAGCATTGAACGCACTTGTATCTGCAAAAATTTCCATTTTTCCCCCTTAAAATCAGAGTCAAATCTTCATTTTCCCATCCAGTTTTGGGAAGGAGCGGATGCCGGTGTTCTAGAGTCATTTTCCCCCCTAGCCATCTTCCCCCCTCCCCGGAAAAATGGCTATATAGCCATCTTTCCCCCCCCCCTCCTTATCAGGGGGGAAATGGTTATATAGTAGAATTTCCCCCCGGAAAAATGACTACCCCCCCCCCCTTTACAAGTAGGGAGGAATGGCTATATAGTGGGTTTTCCCCCCTAAATGTTATTTCTAATTTATTATAAATAAGTTATGATTTATTTGCACTAAGCAAACATTTTATTTGAGAAAAAAAAACGAAAAGCTATTATTATTATTATCATTATTATTATTATCACTATTATTATTATAATTTATATACTTAGAGTAAAATACATAAATTTTTATTATGCATGATGCATGACTTTGCAAGACATGTATCACCTACCCTATATCGCATCCCTACTCGGGTGTTATTTGAAGAGTTATACATGATCAAACTTATACTACATGCTATGTCAAGCCTCGACCAATATCACCCCTAATATAAAATAATAATAATAATAATAATAATAATAACTAGATAACATAGAGATGGAAACTATCTCTAAGGACCCCGCCGTTGCAAAATAAAGTCAATATCTAAAGAATATGTTGGGGTACCAACATTATCGTCCCATGAAAAACCCTAAGTTTGAGACCTTGACCTTTGAAGGACAAAAATGAATTAAGTAAGACCTTCTCACAGTGGTTAACAATCATGCAAAATATCATCCCTCTACAATAATTTGAGCGGACACGATTTTCTGTAGTTCACAATATAGGGGTCCCATGAAAAGTTTGAGACTTTGACCTTTGGAGGACAAACAAGAATATGATATGCGACACATCTTCTAATAGTAGTTAACAATCATGCAAAATATCATCCCTCTACAATAATTGGAGCGGACATGATTTACTGTAGTTCACAATATAGGGGCCCCATGAAAAGTTTGAGACTTTGACCTTTGGAGGACAAACAAGAATATGATATGCGACACACCTTCTAATAGTAGTTAACAATCATGCAAAGTTTCATCCCTCTACTATAGAATAGAGAAATGACTGGTTATAAAGTTATGAAGCGGACACGAATGTGTTTCGGACGGACGGACGAACAGAGCGATCACTATAGGGCGTTCGCCACTATGTGGCGGGGCCCTGATAATCTGTTACATGTTTTTTTTAACATTAATGTACCCTTTGGAAGTGATTACTTTGTTTTGATATCCCAACAAAATTTATCTGTGTTTTCTTTTCGAGGACTTAAGAATTAGAAATGTATATACCTGAATTCATTCATCGGAAACCCAAAGCTAGGTCTTACGCACTCACGCTGTGCAGCACTTACAGTTAAGTGTGGAATTGGAATGACCGCTATAGGAGCGGCAAAATTTGTTAAACATACATTATATTCAGTACTTTGTAGTATGTGTTAATAATTATGTCTCTTTCGTGTACTTTGGATTAAACTCTGGGCATGAAAATGGTAGATTGAGATGAAAATTTAGCTATTAAAAACAAAATATCCTAATGTTAGGTAGCAAAGCAAGTTTTGACTGAAAATCGCCAATTTCGTTTACAATAACACATGTATAGTAGTCCGTATAGTAACCCCACGATGCAATTTGAGGTCATAGAATGGATTGGTCAGGTTTATTATTGTTGACACTTTTGGGTCATGAAACGGAGTCACGTGTAACATCCGTATCAGGTAATTACTCGACCAGTTAAACATTTGCCTAAGACCCTTTAATTATGGACATATCACTGAAAAGTGGAATTCATCTTCTACATCTAACCTGCATGTGGAACATGTTTTATTGTACCGACATTGTTCTTCAGTTACTCTGCTGTTACTTATCCTTAAGTTTTGAAAATGAATTTAAGGGAAACCACGGTTAGAGAGATATTCAAAACTCAAAAGTGAAGGGACAAACTAGAGACCAAGAAACGGAGACAGAAACAACAAAGAACAAATAAAAATCGAAAGAAAACACACAGAAAACTTAAAGTGAATGAACAACCCTTATTGACATTCTGCATTGTTGTATTTGTTTATAAAGAATTAAATTATTTTATTTGTTTATTTTATTATTTTTTTGTGTGTTTAAGAGTTGAATTGTTTTATTTGTAAATGAAGAATTAATTTTACTAAGTTGAAAAAATAATCAATGAACTAGAAAGTTCTCTTAAATATTGTTCTTCAACCATTGCGTTTTTTTATCTATCTTAAACATGTTTATGGTTCATGATTTAAATGTGCTTCAGATTGTTTTCAACCATAAACAAGTTTGAGAATTAAAAAAAACTGTCGGTTCAAAATTATTAATATCTGGTATCAATAAAATATTGAGAAACATCATTACTAACTAGGTGTAATTAGGGAAGGCCCTTTCTTCTTTTTTTCTTTTCTTTTTTTTGACTAAGTTTTATACACCAAATTTGAAAAAAAAATGTTTGACCAGACAGATGCAAAAATAAATAATCTGATCCTGTAGGTGTCAACAAGAGATCGTGGTGAAGAAATGTGAAAAATTACTGATTTTTCATGTCAACAATGAAAAATAATCTGATTTTGTTTCGTGTGAAAATGTTTTGTTCAAGGGAATCCCTCTTTTTGTTTGGTTCAAGGGAACCCCATTTTGTTCCTGTCCCCTAATTTATGTGTTCGACTCTTACTATGATCATGCATTCGACTTAAAATATGTTATCTTGAGTGTAATCCGTAGACAGTGTTCCAAATTTTAAACATGATACATTAAACCGTTTTTCTTTAATCTTTAATTCACGTGGTAATATCACACACTTTCTTCCCAATAAGTTGCCGGAAATATGTTAATATTATTAGATTTAAAGGAATTTTAACCTATAGTATAGTTATTTTATAATACACGATTTGAACATAAATAAGATCTTAAATTTACATTACTGAAAGTTATTTCATACAAGAGTTGTTTTGCAATAAATAAAACCATTAATTTATATAAATGTACATAGTTTTATCAGCCAGTTAAATGTGTGTGTGGAACTTACGAAATCTCTACAGTATTTCTTTACGACTCATTTATTGATTGATTCATTCTCTTTATTTCCTCCATAATTGAAGATTTTACAATTTATGTCAAAAAAACAACATTTCAAAACATTACATAAACATATTTACATACTAAATACACATGAAATATTTAGGAACAAAATACAAAAAATACATAAAACAGGGGCGGATCCAGGATTTCAAGTTAGGGGAGGCGCACTTAAAAAAAATTGCGCCGAACGGAGGGAGGCGGGAAAATTTTTGGGGTATTTCGTGTGAAAAATAACGATTTTACGCCAAAAAATCATATTTTTTTTCAATTTTAGTGGATCCGCCCCTGTAAAACATCAGAATGTCTTTCAACAAGCACTTTGTATAACAACATATTAATTTAAATCTTATGATCGTACTTGAAAACTGGTATAGTTAAAGCATAAAGGAAAGTCAACATTGATCAATAACCTAATCGTAAAAACGTGGGCCGAACCTGTTAAAAAGTAACTAACAATCGGGAGCATTTCATCCATGCAAAATGTACCAATTACAGTGATGAACATGTGTTTTTAATTCTTATTTATTTTATTTTAATAGCCATCTGTTTGTTCCTTTTGTAGGTTTGGCTTAGGTTTAGGTTTATGGTATTTAACGCCACTTTCAACAATATTTCAGTTATATCGTGACGGTCAGTTTTATTGGTGGAGGAAACCGAACCGGATTACCCGCAGAAAACCACCGACTTGCCGCAAGTCACTGTCAAACTTTATTACATAATGCTGTATCGAGTATACCTCGCCTGAACGAGATTCGAACTCACAACGTTAGTGGTGATAGGCACTGATTGCACAGGTAGGTGTAAATCTAACTACCATACGATCACGACCACGACATCCCCGGTCAAAATACATGTGACATCTGACATCTATGCATGCAGGATGTAAGTAGAGTTCGTTTATAACGAACAGGCTTATAACGAAATCAGGCTTATAGCGAAGTAAAGATAAATCCCCGGTCCCATCGCTATTTAAACAATGTATTTGTGAAGGCCTATTATGACTTTTTATAACGAAATCAGGCTTATAACGAAGAAAATGTTAAACCCAAACAACGTTTTTATTACTCAAAATTGACATGATAAAGAAAATTGCTGAACAAACAAATCGTTTACCTGTCTTCCGTTACGCAGGACGATCACATATTAGAATGGTCAAGTGCACTTGACACTTCCGTTATTGATAATTGAAAAATCAATAATCCCACCTTTGATGTTGTTAATGATGTCAATCAAGACTTTTCTTTAAAATATTCAAACAATAAAATGGGTTGTGATTAACAAGTTGTCAATTAATAACACACGCGCTAATTTATTGCATTAAAAATGAATAAAACGTAATCTAAATTTTAATGAATGGATGCACAAGCTAAAGAAATTAAAAACAAAGTCATGTGTGAGATTAATTCATTCGCTATTGTTTATTTTTTCTTTGATGATAGACTCTTTAATTAAACAACAAACTGCGTGGTCTCAAGGTTCATCTAAATACCAAAAGCAAAAGAAATATACTCGTTCTGAAATTTCGATTAACTTGAGTGTTTATGTGTATATGATACCAAAAAGAAACAATTATTCTTCAAATTCAAATAAAAAAAACGAAAATGGCTACAATCTTAAAGTTGGCCATTAAAAATATATATCCGAATTATCAGCATTATACCGATATCGATCCAAATGTTAATACCCGACCTCATATTTCCTGTTTATAAAATAGATCGTGAACAAAGGTGAAAAAAAATGTTTCTAAGGAACATTTGAAGATACCAAAGAGGTATTCAGAAGCCGTAGTCTTTGAGAACTGTCTAAAGGATTAAATATTTTTTTACGATAAAGGCCCACTTTACTGTGCATCAGTTATCATAGCGTAATGAAACTGCCCGGGTCAGAACCAGATTTGTTTCTCTCTAAAATTACGCGACCTCGGTGGCTCGAACTACCGATAGCTAGAACAGATTTTGACAGTCCCTTCGAGTTCGAGCCAGCAAAGTTCTACTGTACGATTTTCAAAAGGGGAGGTAATTCTACATTGTTTCTCTTATAACGAACGATGCCTATAACGAACTAAGATCGAGAGTCCCTTGGACTTCGTTATAAACGAACTCTACTGTAGATAGTGGGATAAAAGAAAATTAAGAAGATCAAACAAACATATGATGTATCATTGTCATCACTTGGTCGGTGAGGTACTTCGTAGAGTTTATTCGTGTTAACTACTCTTACGTTATTATGACCAGGGGCGGATCCAGGATTTATGGTTAGGGGGGGGGGGGTGAGTAGGCGAGGGGTCTGGGGACCGCTTAAGGTCCCCAGCGGGTCCAAGGCAGAGCCCTGGCAGGGGACCAGGGGGGCGAAGCCCCCCGTAAACTCTGGGGTTTGAGGAATTACAGACATTTATTTGAACGACAATTTTGAACCAACCACACCATTTTTATCAGACCAAAAAAACTTCACTTTGAGTCTTAATTTTGTCGGATAATTGTTAACAGTATGTTTTTGTCAGATTATAAGAAGGCATGCCTTATAAGAACCTAAAGTAAAAAAATTCTTTAACAACCGTGATGCGAATTGTTCAACTCATGACTGATCGATCACGATATTTTAACCCTTCAAAGAACTATTGGTTTAGTTTTAGCGCATTCCTCATTTCACTAATTGATCTGTACTTTCGGTGCTTGTCCTTTCGGGTGGTTCTAGTTAATGCTGCCCGTCCGGATGGAGCTTTTTTTTCCGTCGTTTGATTCATTCATAGAAAACGTATGATTCGACCGTTCTTGTTTATAGACAAATAAAAGCGGAAATTGTCAATACATGAACTTGTTGTTGATTTCTGACAAGCTAACGTAACTAAATTAGATGATCAGAATCGTTTCATGCAGCATTAATGTTAACATATTAGGCTTTGTTTGTCTATAAACAAGAACGAATCATACGTTTTCAATGAATGAACCAACGGCAAAACGAAAAGCTTCATCCGGACGGACAGTGTATACTGATCATTTATCAATGGGTAGAGCTTTTTAGAATGATATCCCAAATTTACTCCTAATATCATTACTATTCATTTTGACTTACAGGTCACGAGTTAACCATTCATGAAAAAGTTGAACTGCTTAATTAACGTTGTATAACATATGCTTTGCGAATTTTAGGGGGGGAGCACACCCCGCACGCCCCCTCTAAATCCGCCACTGATGACTATAACTGGGTCGATACCTCTGGTGGACTACAAGTCCTCGGGGGCATCACCCGACCAGTAGCCACTGACACGGGTCATAAGATAGCTCAAGATACCCCATTCAGCGGTTATGTTCCCGAAAAGAGCACAGGATATATAAATATAGATAGGACCTAGTTCCTCTGTTGGGAACACCGTGAAACCCATTCATAAGGGCAGATGCAAGGCAAAATATCTGGATACTGTTCGTTATTTCCTCTTAATTTTTAATCTCATGCGGCAATGGAAACATCTATCTATACCCCAATTTCAATGCCACTATTTGCCAACAAGTTAAATTGTTTGTAAACTCTTCGCAATTAATACAGCTGAAATACTGTTCACTTTAACATTAAACAATAATCAATCAACCAATTCGTCTTTTTAAACGCATCTAGCTTAAATTATATATGCGTTAAATTTTCATAATTAGCTATGACTTAAGCATTACCTGTATACTTCCCAGGGGCCCGTAGTACTTTATTATGATTTAATGTTGCCCAAAAATATTCATCTGGACTTTTCATATCCACCATGTAGTTTAAAATGTCTCGGGATTTTTTGTCCTTGATAATAAAATGAACAAACTCACGACTAAATACTCCGTATGCACTCCCTTTTACAATACTGACGTTGTGTGGTGGATTTGTTTTTCTTACGCCAACTAATTTAATGGCTTTTGTATAGTTGAGATATTTATAAATGTACTTAAATCGATCCTTCAACATCCGACGAGGGGAGGTAATTCCTTCAATATCATTGGCGCCATTGTATATCTTTAATATTTTCACCATTTCTAGATTCGTCTTTAACGGGAATTGCTGATGCGGTAAATTTATGAAGTAACGCCATCTTTTAGATATTTTTAATAGGTCTGTCATACAGTTCAGATCTGCCTGAAGGCGTGACACATGGTTGTATATGACGTCTTCCGTTTTAGAAACAATGAATACATTTTCTAAGCAGTCACAGATTCCGCGCATAGCATTGTGTATCGCTTGAGATGAACTACGATCTACATGTATACAATAAAAGTTGTGTGGGCGGTAAATTGCACGCAGTAGACGTTCGGTCTGATTGACGTCTTTGAACGTAAGAATACTAAATGCAATCGGAAAGTCTCTTTCCTCATCGGTAATTGGGAAAATATCATAATGCATCTCTTGTCGAAATTGAACACAGTCCTTTGTTTTATTTATGAATTCTTCATCTGTAAGACCCTTAGGTAGATTCAATGTCATAAACGTTTTTGCTTTATCCATTTCGACTTTATCGTACTCAATAAGTCTACGACAATCTATGTCTATTATTTTACGAGGTGGTGGAGTCTTTTCTTTAAAAGCCATCGGGTTTTGGTAAACATCTAATATTGTGTGTTTTGTATCACTGAACACCAGAATCGATGCACTTTTCAACAAAATATTTATAATAAAGGCTATTAGACAATACAAAAATACAAACTTACAGAAACTTCGAATTCTCATGACATCTAGGGTTTTTTTTCAGTCTTTAATGAACGGATGAAAATGTAGTTACACAACAACACAAACAGTCTGCATCCTTGATCACACCGGAAATGTATTAACCGATATAAAATTTACAAATCCGTAATATTAATTCTCCTTGGGGACTTGTAGGGCATGTCCCTTGGCGGATTGTCACACTCTTTTTTTTTTTTGTGCTTCTTTTTGTGATGTTTGCAAGTACCAATTCAAAACTTAAAAATCACAGTTATTTTAATGTTTAATGCTACTACCAGTATAGTATAATATCGAAAATCTATCGCTACAATACAATACAATAAGCTTTATTTAAAGTCGGAAAACAATAAACATTACAACACAAGCTCTAATGAGCTTTTAAATCCGATATGAGAAAATGCATATATAATCAATAAAACAATAACATGCATACAATATTTGTAAAAAAAAAAAACACAAAAAAACATTGTCATATTAAAATTTCAAACCAAATTAAAATATGAAAGCAATTTAAAACACAGCAGTAGCAGAAGCATAATTTAAAGGCACATTATATATTGATGTGAATAAACAAAAAGCATGGATAAAATGAGACAAATAGAAATCAAAATTTTTTAAATCACATGCATCTATATCTAAAAATATTAAAAAAATAAAGCAAAAAAGTATGAAAATAATTTAAAATCATGCACAGAAGCTGCAGTGACATGAGCTGCCATTCCAAGAGTTTATTAAACTCTTAAATTGATTGAAAGATGTTTCTTTCCTGAAATGGTCTGGCAGCTCATTCCAAGTTTTTGAAGGATAGTATCTAAAAGAGTTCAATCCATACCGGGTAGTCTTGACTGTTGGTATATGTGCTGTATTGCTGTACCTAAAATTATATTTATTATTTTTTAAAGTTACAAGATCATGTAGATATTGAGGGGTTTCCTTATTTATAATTTTAAATGTTTCAATAGCTATAAACCCCTGTTTGTTTCGTCTTGTTCAACAAACCAGGTTGAAAATGTGTTATGCATAATTGAACATTCGAAAATTAGGATCAAAATTTATAAAAGAAAACATTATTACGCAGGTGTGTTAAGGCTGTTTCACGTCGGTTTGTTTCATTCAATTCAATTCTTTATTAAAGATAACTATGGTTCTCCATTACAAATCACATGATAATCAGTCATTCCAGAAAAATGGGCACAATAAAAAAAAAGAAAACTCCAAATATTAAAGTATTTCATATTATCAAAACGATTGTATTGTTTGCAAAGAGAATATATACAACGTTTAATTTGAGATTTTCACACACAGAATTGTATTAGTTTTGAAATTACACCACTTGAAACTTAAGTATCGATTTTTTTCGTTACGGATGTCAGAATAATAATCAGATCGATTTCTGAGAAATCCCTTAATATGAAAATCCATTTTCAGTGCAAGAGTAGAAATGGGGGAGGTATTAAGGCTCGATGAGATATTAAGTTCCTTGATAACAGCTGGTTGTTTGTTGCGACAACAGGCACATACATAAAATATTTAAGGATATAACGAACATTTATTTCTGAATAAACATCAAACATCATAATAAAAAATAAAACCTATTAAAATGAGTATTTATGATTTAAACTAACTCTTGAAGATGTCTAGTGAAACATGTCAAAAGTCCAAACGATTTGGTCATCAAGTTTCAAAATTTTGCATTCTTCAAACTAGCTAAAGTTTTGTTACGGAAGTTAGAAATTTGTTGTAAATTCTGAATTTTTGCGATGTTTTAAGTTGACGAAAAATGTAATACAGAGTGAATCAAAATAATCGGAATTCGCATTTTAGAACTCGATAGTTTAATTTAAGTACAATATTTCCTGAAATCACATCAAATAGTTCAAAATTTTCGTTCCGAGAACAATTGGTCCTCAATAACCATTTCACATCATGATTTCTGATTTAACAGTATATAATATTCATATATGTTACATTTTTTATTCACTCTGTGTTACATTTTGGATATCCATAAACATAAATGCAAAAATAAAATGGTAGGTATATTTTTACACATACTATTTATTAATTGTTTGTTTTGTTACGGAGGTCAGAAACCTGTTTCTAGATATGGGGAAAAAAAATTTTGAATTACAATTAAATTGAACAAATGCTGGAGTATGTACTAAGATTGTTTATATCTTTGAAAAGATCTTCTCTATGTTTTCGAAATCGGTATCTACTATCTTCATAGATCGTTCACGACTTCCTATCTTTGCGGGTGGTTCCGATAAAACGTAAAGAACTTTCTCAGGTTCTATCCAAATACTATCGTGTTGATTTGGTATCCTAATTCTGTTCGGAATTTTGCCTGTAGTTTTCCAGGAAATCAACAAAATACTCGCCATCTTCGTTGTCAATTTCCATGACTTGACCGACATACCATTTTCCTGAATATACTACCGCAATCCAGTCATTTTCTTCAACATTTACTTTGTTCCTCTCCAATGGTTGTTGTTTGTCATTGTCATCCACATTTTCACTAATGTGTTCCATTTCTTTCTGTGCGTTTTCGTTTTCCTTACTTTTGTTCGTTGATTCGGATCGATCTGATCTTTGTTTTTCTTCTTTTCTCTCATTGTCAGACAATGATTTGTGTATCCTTCACAGTTACTTTGTGCTACGTCGTCAATACATTGCTGGCAATAGCACGATACGTTCCTTGTGTATATTTGCATTGGATTGATAGCGACGACATAATGGATTTTGAAGGTTCCTTGGACGGCTTGTATCGGTGTTTTAGCATCTAGTGTCGATTTGGCTTCATCATAGTCTTCTTGAGTGTAATAAATGTATTTGACCTTACTTGAACCTTCTTCCATGGTTTTTTGTGCATAACTAAAGAAGTCTGATGCATTCTGTATGCTGGCTTTGCCGTGCTTGATGGCATTGTCTGCAGATCTCTTCACGCTGGCCCCTAGGCCATATAACGGGCCCTTCCCGTGCCCCCATTCTAAATAGTTCCATCTTGCCTGAATTCCAAATTCCTCTTCATGTGTCGATATTAATCTAAAGATCGATTTGTTTCTGTACTGACTCGTCGGCGAGTCCGTCAAATAATGAATCCTTCTGATATCTGGCACAAGCATTTTTAGCTCTGAAATATTTTTTTTCAGTATAGTGTAAACGGACACGGCATTGTGACTTAGAACATCCGATACCGCAAAATAATATTGTACACTATTCTCCTTGGCATCACTTTGTACTCGATTGATGCTCTCTGAACGAAAGTAAACTACCATAGTGTGAAGAGTTACCATACTTGTGTTCCAGTAGGCCGACTGGACTTCTTCAAAAGACGAACAAATATAATTCTCGGCAAAGTCCATCCATACTACAACATCTCCTTTTGGAAGATTTTCTCTCAGTTTTCTCAACTCTTCATATTGGTGCTTCACTCTACCAACGTTTTCTTCAAATTGATCTAATTCGCTCTCAAATTCAGTAAGGAAAACAGCCTTCTCTCTAACTTCCTGAACTTCTTTGTGTCGATACTTCTCCCCGTCTTGGACTTTCTTCCATTGTTTAAATGTAATCTCTTTGTCTTTCAATTCTATTACTTGTCGGAGTAGTTCATTCTTTTTCTTGACAGATTCATCTGGAAGTGGTGACACTGTTCAAAAGTATTTTTGGTGCAAATGTGCTTAATATTTATTCTTATGTGCAGTTATTAGATTTCTGACATCCATAACAATTGTGATTTATGACCTCCGTAACGACTCAAGAGATGAAAAAACGTATTTGAAATGTGATATTGTGTTGAGAAATAAAATGTATTCAACATATACTACTATAAGAATAAAGTTTTGAAATGATTTATCTGTATTTTGATTGGTATTAAACACTAAATGTTATTTTGCATATTGAATTCATTTATATCTGACATCCATAACGCCGCTTGTGTTGAGCCATATCCAGAAATCATGGGTAGTTTGCTCATTTGCATATCCAAGATGGCGGTTTCTTCAAGCCAGAAATTTTTACAAAGATTTCTTAAAGAAATATTTTGTTCGGGGGTGCGGGCATTTTTCTGAGGTGAAATATTTGACATTACACCGGTAGAAACAAGCACAGCAAATTTTAGCTAGATGTATAAATTATTCGCGGTTCCCACACTATTTTAAAAACAAGGCATATTTCTGTGAATTCTAATATGGATACCACTGCAGAATTCAAATCTTAGTCGACTTCTGACCATTTTTTTAATTGCTTACCATGGATGCACACTATTTTCTGAACCAAATACGGAAACTTCCGGTGTAGATCTATCTCTTTTTTCACACATTATTTGAATAAAATTTGTTTCCACGGTTACCAGGAAGATTGAAATGGTCAGAATTTGGGAAATGTCAGCTTCTGTAAGGGCTACTTGAAGGGTAACGAGTGTTTTCATTAAAACTCGAATTGTTATCTGCTGAAAAATAGTCAATCATTGTCGACACCGGTTTAAATATAGATAATAATTACGTCGAGGCTCCATGAAGGGTGAATAAACTTTTTATAATGATACATTTGAATTCGATGAATGTTTATTACACAATATCAACAAAACAATGAATACTTGTAGTAAGCACATTCAAAAAATTTAACAATATAAAATCTATATATTAAACGATTTCAATGACATAGTTAGCATCGTGTTATCGGTGCACAGGGCCTTGTCACTATCCAGGTAAATATACTATCAATGTATAAACATATACAAGGGCGGACATCTTTTTTTACCCCGCTCGCTTCAAGTCGTGTTTGTTTTTTAAATTCCTTCTAATATATTCAAAACCCTGTTTGGTTCAACTCCCAAGACCTTATTCTTTTCAAAAAATATCATGACCTCCCCTCGACTACCTCTTGTGAAGGCGCAGCGGTCGTTTTTGTCAGGAATTCGCCCGAGTAGAGAACAACATGGACCCAAAGTGAAATTAACAGCGCCACCTAAAAACAAACCGGAAGTTCGGAACTCTCGGGGTTTTAGCTTTGAGGTAAGGAAAATACCGTTAAGATTCAAACATCATTAAACGAGCGGGACGATTTGAAGTGAAAACTGAACATTTTTGACTTGTACATACAATGAATGATAAATGCCATTTTCAAGGCTTTTTCTTGATTGCTGTCCATTTTCTTTAATTTATTATTTCGTCTGTTATTTTCCGCGGTATCTTATACTTAGAAACACGATAACTAGCGAGAAAACCAAATATCGAATGGTAAAACCCCGAGAGTTCTGAACTTCCGTTTTTTTATAGGTGGCGCTGTTACTTTCACTTTGGGTCCACGTTGTTCTCTACTCAGGCGAATTCCTGACAAAAACGACCGCTGCGCCTTCACAAGAGGTAGTCGAGGGGGGGGGTCATGATATTTTTTGAAAAGAATAAGGTCTTGGGAGTTGAACCAAACAGGGTTTTGAATGTATTAGAAGGAATTTAAAAAACAAACACGACTTGAAGCGAGCGGGGGTAAAAAAAGATGTCCGCCCTTGTATATGTTTATACATTGATAGTATATTTACCTGGATAGTGACAAGGCCCTGTGATCGGTGTTCGTGCTATTATCGATTTTCCGATATAGTGATTAAGTGTTAACCCTTCATTCATATGACGATTGGAATTTTCAAAGAATGGCTAGTTAAATATTTCTTTGTACATAAGATTGTTTTAAAGTCATTCTTGTATTTTAATATACTCTCGATTATCTGGCAACTTTTGTTGTCAGTAAAATGGCGTCATTTGTTTTCGTGCGAAGTAAAAACAAGGCCGATATACGGGAGGCAAACGAATATATAATCCGGAAATGGCTGGTTTTAAAATTTCATGGTTCTGGCCATCTACCAAATCATACTACATCTAAATAAAATAACAGAATGTTTGAAAATGACCACTTTCAAAATTGTGTTTACTTTAGATGTTTTTTAGTGCTGAAACCACAATGCACTGCAAAGTGACATGTATTTTATATAAGAAACAGGCACATTTCAGTCAGCTCTTTTGTTTACAAGTACGATCAGTGACCCCATGACAGTTACATGACATGAAGAGCCGGTGTCTGAGAGGCAGACGACATAGTTAAATTTTATATAGCCCTTCTGGATTTTTTTCCAGCTACTTTATAAATGAAGTAAATTTTTTAGCATTACAAAAAGTATGGTTCAGTAGGTAGGTTCACTGTTTTTGGTACTTACGTCTTTAAAAGCAAACTTTAACATCTTTTACAGATGTCACGCTGTAGTCTTGTTTATGTTCCATAAATAGAAACCGAAAGACACGTCAAAAATAATGCGTGCGCTGTGGAAATCAAAATAAAATGGATAAAACGAAAACAAATGACACACGAAAACACATACCGTGACGATAATACTTATGTTGGGCAGATATTGAAAAAAAATGCACAATATATTTTTTATTTACATATTTTTATTTATTTAATTGATCGTAAAAGGGGGGGGGGCAGTGCATATGGGTCATTATCAAAATACACGCACTTTTCTATTATTATGCAATTAAAAGACAACAAATATCAACCAAACTGATTGGATAAAACATGTTTTGCATGAAGGCACATCAGCCCTCTATGGTTTTACCATCTAAATCCAGATTGGTCCAATTGCGAATTTATACTTGCTACACGAAGACCTGTTTTTTCCTTGGTGTTACGTGTTATTTTTCCAGAATGACTTACTTCTGGTCAATTGTACTATTTAGATGTAATGATTTTATTCGATCTTTATATTATTTTTGAACTATTCCTAAAATTCTAATAGCACAACATTATTTTTGCTTGATATATATTGAAATTTAAAAAGAAAATTAGCAAAAACCTGCTGTTATAGATTTTCATGTCTGTGGTGTTACACTTCCTATTAAGACTGGTAAGAGTCATCTGTCTTGTTATATTTGAAGCAAAAATAGTTTCTCCCTTTGGTTATTTCCTGTTTCATGACATGTGTAGACGACAAACACAAAAGTGATCCATAAACTAATATAGAACCGAAAAGGTACGTGCGATTGGTATAGTATATAAATTGTATGTCTGTGGTGTACTTCTCATTATTTCTTTTTGTTAGAATTGAACAAAATGTAAAAATATACAATACATTCCATTTGGTATTTATTCTTCACAGGATATACATATAAAATATAGTCAGAGAGATATTATTTTCCTTTTATCCCGAAAATACTTACCTGTTTGTCTGTGTTGTTACTGTCAATGGTGTTATCATAAAGATTGTGTAACACCACAGACATTTAGCATTACAATTGTGAATAAACACATTATTCCATAAACAGTAATATTCAGAACAAAATATTGCTCTTTAACCTATGCAGAAAAATTGTTCAAACCTCGTCATTTACTTATAAGATATAGTTTAAGGAGCTGATGGGAGTATACTGTTTAGACCTGGTAACACCAGGGACATATCTTCATAACACCATGGACAAAACTGATATTGTTCATGCATTAAACCAATATGTTGAAAAATTGAATATTGTACTGAAAACATTTAAGAAAACAACAAATATAGGTTGATAGTTGTGGTTTTTTCTTGAATTAAATGTTTACATGCATGAAGATGTCCCTGGTGTTACTTTTGTTATCTGTGGTGTTACCTCTTGTCAATGGTGTTACCTCATGTAAATTGTTTCATAAAAAGGATAAATGACATAATTGAAGTAAATTATAATATAGTTGAATAAAGTTGACTTTGATAACTATGTATAAGTCATCTTTTTTTTATATAAAGTGAAACAAAATACAATTATGAAAACTTGTTTGTTTCATAATCAGCTTAAATGGAACTCCGCAACTACATATCCAAATACTGTGGAAAAAAATAGTGCTCCAAAGAAAATATCCTACACTATGCATAATTTCCCTGTATATTATGTATGTAACCACTTTTTACATAAAAATTTATTTTCATTTTCCTAAAAAGAATAATTTTATGTTGGCAACACCACGGACTGAAAGGTATGAGGGGGTACTACATATCAAGAAACAAAAATTCATGGTGGTTTTCCCGACTGCATATTATGTGAATATGTCATTGTAATGTAGGAAAAACAAATAGGCTAGAGCAAAACGGGAACGAAAATATGAACAGGAAAAAGTGCGTGTATTTTGATAATGACCCATATATGACACGTCAAAAATAATGCGTGTGCTGTGGAAATCAAAATAAAATGGATAAAACGAAAACAAATGACGCACGAAAACACATACCGTGACGATACCGAACTTGAAGAAAGCACATGGAGAATCAAAATAAGGTACTTAAGCCTAGAACTCTATCATCTTAATACCAACATGTTCGTGATCTTTGCATGGAGTATCTATTTTTGCCACAGGCACAGGTGAATCAGACACCCCCCTTTTTTTGCAAGTTATGGAACACAATTTATAGAGAAATAAGCAATATAATGACTATAATGATGAAAACCATTTAAAAAAACGTTTGAATCTTTATACAAAAAATATCTTGATGGGTTGGGGTTCTGTTTATTTTTAGAATTTACATTTGTTTTCTTTGCAAATGACATATAATCTCCGTAACACCTTGGCTCGGAAAAGCAAATTGTCCATTCTGACTACTTGTGCAGGACCAATTTTCAATTTTGATCAAAGAAATTTTTATTGAGACATATTACAAAGACAGATGCTTAATTCCTTTTAATATATTGTAGTTTATTTAGTTATGCCAAAACATGTTCAGTAAAATTAAACCTAAATACATAATTAAAAATTGCACTGATCAAATTGTATTAGCTGCGGAATATATATATATAATACACAATTTATATAGTGCTATATATAATAGATAAAAAATTACTCTACGGAACCGTAGCCCTTTATTGTCCTTTTCTTTTTTTTTCTTTTTTTTTCAGAACTGCGACGAATTCTTCGTCGCACCTTTCAACAGTAATTTTCACAACAAAACGCTTTGTGATAGCGGAGTCATGTGAATAACTAGTTTCGTTACATATTTATCTATCGCTTTTCACATTTACTTGCTTATTATTATTCATTTCTAGCTCATTATAATAAAAAAATGTTTCGATATTAACTGATTTCACCTACTTATTCCCGCCATCTTGTCTTCGTGGTATTCTCGCTTTGAGGTCACATAGAAGAGTCGGGAGAATATTAATTTACCCCCTGTCCGTCCGTTCGTCCATCCGGATATAGATACATGGTTTGTCCGGCTATCTCCTCCTACAGTTTTAATATTTTGTAGGATGTTTATACACATAATGGAGGTGTGCATGTCCACAGGATTTTGATTTTCTTCAAATATTCTCAAAATGATAGGTACAACTGTAGTTGGACTTAGTAATTTTTTTCGTACTAGCTGTATAAAGGGAACATGGTTTGTCCGGCTAACTCCTCCTACAGATTTAGAGCTACAGCTTTAATATTTTGCAGGATGTTTATACACATAATGGAGGTGTGCATGTCCACCGGATTTTGATTTTCATCAAATATTCTCAAAATGACAGGTAGTTGGACTTAGTCATTTTGTTCGTCCGTTCGGATATAGATACATGGTTTGTCCGGTTATCTCCTCCTATAGTTTTGGAGCTACAGCTTTAATATTGTGTAGGATGTTTATACACATAATGGAGGTGTGCATGTCCACATGATTTTGATTTTCTTCAAATATTCTCAAAATGACAGGTAGTTGGACTTAGTCATTTTTTTCATACTAGCTGCATAAAAGGAACATGGTTTGTCCGGCTAACTCCTCCTACAGTTTTGAAGCTACAGCTTTAATAGTTTGCAGGATTTGTATACACATAATGGAGGTGTGCATGTTCTCAGGATTTTGATTTTCATCAAATTTTCTCTAAATGACAGGTAGTTGGACTTAGTCATTTTGTTCCTCCGTCCGGATATAGATATATGGTTTGTCTGGCTATCTCCTCCTACAGTTTTAGAGCTACAGCTTTAATATTTTGTAGGATGTTATACACATAATGGAGGTGTGCATATAAGTTTTATAGACAAGTATGTTTGATTTATAAGTTTCATAGACAGGTATGTTTTATTTTTAAGTTTTATAGACAGGTATGTTTTATTTATAAGTTTCATAGACAGGTATGTTTTATTTTTAAGTTTTATAGACAAATATGTTTGATTTTTAAGTTTTATAGACAGGAATGTTTTATTTTTAAGTTTCAGTAATCTTACCATTAAGTATTTCATCATAAACAGGATTATCACAAATTTCGTTAATATTAATTTCATCATGATCATTAACATCTTCATCACCTGCATTTAATTTTTTGAAGTAATCATAAAAAGTTTCAATTTCAACGGACGGGTCTTCTTTTTTTCTGTTAGAAAATTTGTGTACTGTTTTCCAAAATGCTTTTGTGTTTGTTTTGGATAACGATCCGTCTGAACATTTTTCTGTGTATTTTTGATAGTTTGCATTCAGTACAAAACGATATTCTTTAGCTCTTGTGTTAAGTAGTATTTTATTTTCAGGTGTTTTTGATGATGCATATTTTTTTCGAGCATTGTGAAATTCATCCCGCTTAACCTTACATTCCCCGTTGAACCATGGTTTATTATTCACCGAGTTACCTTTCTTTCTTCGTTGATTTTGTCCGAATGTAGAAGAAGCAGCATTTAAAAGTACATTTCCAAGGTCATTAACTATGCCGTTTACCTGGTCAGGTGTAACGGAGTCTGTGTTAATATTATCAATGAGGGTATTTAATTCATTCAATACAACATTACTATTGTCATTGTGGAGTACCTGTGTAAAATCGTCTGCCTTGTTCGAGTTCCATCCAGCGTAAGTATTGTTTTTGTTTACACTGTCTTGTGTATTGGACTTATTATGTGAAAAATATAAAGAAAAGTGTATTTGATTGTGTACATCTGAAAACATGGGGTTAAATGGAAGTACTTCAAAATCTGCAAGAATATGAAATAAATTAGACGACAATATCAAATAGTCAACTAGACTTGTATCTTTACAAGTACTTTTTCCAATAAATTTATCTTTATAAACTCTGCCATTGGCAATATATAGAGAACAACGTTTACAGAGCTCTAATAATTTTTGTCCATATTTATTTACACGTGCTTTGTCTTCGCTAAACCTTTCAAGTGGAATACCAATTTCTGCCAGTTTATAATTAAACAACGGGATTTTGATGATCAGGCGGGGGCATCATTTGTGTCTTACAGACACACTTCATTTTTTTTAAATCTCTCCTAACAAAACAACTTTGTCCATAATTATCAAGTGCGGGACATACTTCTTTTCTATCTTTTTTTTGTTGTAGAATTAATACATATTTTTTCATCTCTAATTTCTGGTGTCTATGAAAAGAACAATGTAACCCAAGATTCATTATTATTTAATTAAGATTTAATAAATTTAAATATTCCATCAGTTTCATCCGGTTCAAGTTCTAGATATGAAAATTTACAGGAATGAAAAATAGATTTGAGGGTTACGAGTGTTGCCGTAAATCGGGAAATTTTGGTGTAGGTTAATTTTGGCCTTTTTTCTCCAAAAGAGGGTTGTTTTATTTTGGTGTGTGAAATTTTGGCCATTTTCGTTTCTAGTGTGTTTGATTTTGGCCACTTTTGGTTCCCATATGTTAAATTTTTTTGTCAGTTAATTCAGAACGTAAATGGAAGCGTTCTCATTTCAATTAGCGATACTACCGGATATTTTGATGTCGTACTAAAAACCAAATCGATTATGAATAAATTGTGATATTTATTAAAACTATGAATTTAAATATTTAAACAGCATACAAAAAAGTAAAATGCATTTAATATAAAAATAACAAATAATGATTTTGCACTGGTATTAATCATCGCTTTTACGGGTAAACAGTCTTATTATAACGGTCAGTACATGCACTTGTTTACACAACAATTATACATCAAAGGTTACACAAAAATGTATATGACAGATCACACCTTTATAATTGGATTTTGTACCTGTAAATCTATTTGATTATTGACTGAATTTTATGTTGCTTTAAATAAAACCGATAAGACACTAATTACGTGTTTATTGGTTTTTTGTTTTTTCTATAGGTAATTGTCATTTTAATGATATTTGACATTTTATTGATTGAATAAATTTTATTGGTATTGCATGGTTTTTATCAATGTACTTTATTTACCTGTAATATCTCTCTTATGATCCAAGCCAACGATTTCACATCGTGAACACTTTTCAGTTTGACTTGTGTGTGTATATATACATGTACAACGGTAATTGACAAAGTTTTACTTAGGAAAGAAGTAAGACAAAAAGGTACAGACTAGGGAATATAAATGTAAAAAGATATTGAGGCAGTGCTCAATTTTGGCAGTTAATTTTTGGAGTGTGACTTATTTTGGTGTGTTTAATTTTGGCACTTCGTATTTAGGGGCCAAAATAGGCCAAAATAAAACCATGTATCTGGGTTTTTTCCGCTTCATCTGTATATATATGCCATTATAAAAAAGTAACATTTTATCTAGTACAACAAAAAAGATATGAGGGGAACAAAAGAAACAACTCTTATCATTACACCATGCACACTCTGCTTTGTACATACTGTACATGACGCCCAGGACCAGGTACAAAATTGTGTGATTCTTCTCTTCTTTAGGTATAGTCCGTTTGACCAGCCTAAAACAGGACTAAAAAATTAATTAAAAATCAACAGTTCAGCTTATTGATTTTTTTTCTTCACACATTTACTCAAATATCATCTACCTACTCTGACAAATAATTTCAGAATTTTGACACTATTTTCCAAAAAGTTGCCCATTAGGTCTCTATGTTGAATATTTGTACCAAATGTGGATATGTGCAGAGGGAGTTAGTATGCTTGTTGTTACCAACTTCCAGTGTAAACAATAACAACAACACATGTGATTTTATTTACATTTCACTGTCATGTGATTACCTAATTTGAATATGTCACCAGAACCCAAGCATGCATGAGATGTTCATTTCACTTTCACCAAGTGACAATTTTGATTCGGCTTCAAAATAATCAAACACTTTTAGTATTAAATCCTGTTTTTCATCTGAAGTTTTGAGAGGCATGACTATCCTTTCTATATAAGTATTGGTAGAGTTCTAAATAAGGGCTGATAATTTTTAATTTGTAAATATTAATTTATGAAAAGACAAAAAAATGTTGTTTTTTTTCTACCTTTATTTTATATTTTTTCTATTATATTTAAAAAAAATATATATTAATTACTTGTTTTTTTTATTATGCTTAAATAACATACATAAAACTTGTTTTCATTTTCTAAAAGCATACACAAAGCATGCAAAGCATGGGCTATTTACATGGTATATCTGGTCAATACACATAGACTTACTTTATAACCATGTTCTTTGAGTTCAAATACTGGGCTTTAGAAAACACCAAAACAAAAGTGATTTTATTTAGAATTTAAAGAAAAAGATTTAAAATTCAAAGGTTTGCATTTATACTTTTTACTTTTAAATTTCTAAAATAATTTCCAATAAAATGTAAAAAGTTAAACTTTGGGTGAAATGAACATCTCATGCATGCTTGGGTTCTGGTGACATTCAAATTAGGTAATCACATGACAGTGAAATGTAAATAAAATCACATGTGTTGTTGTTATTGTTTACACTGGAAGTTGGTAACAACAAGCATACTAACTCCCTCTGCACATATCCACATTTGGTACAAATATTTAACATAGAGACCTAATGGGCAACTTTTTGGAAAATAGTGTCAAAATTCTGAAATTATTTGTCAGAGTAGGTAGATGATATATGAGTAAATGTGTGAAGAAAAAAAATCAATAAGTTGAACTGTTGATTTTTAATTAGTGTTTTAGTCCTGTTTTATGCTGGTCAAACGGACTTTTATATACAGTACTCCTTCAAGGCGTTGAAGATTACTACTGTGATACTGATGAATGCCAGACAACTCGGCCCGCGGACAACTCGGACCGAGACAAGTCGGCCCGTATGTTAAGACAACTCGGACCGTATTATTGTTTTATAATATTGTTCAATATTTATATGTGTATAATTATTGATTTATTTAAAAGACAATTATTATCTTTTAGTGAAAATGAATTATTTATTAAATGATAATATCAAGTGACCAAAAATGTGATTGGACGTGATTTTGTTCTCATAACATGGTCTATTACCTATCATTTACAGGAATAAAATTAATACATGTATGAAAAATAAAAATAAATAATTTAAGAAAAAAATATCTAGAGCTTATAAAAATTATGAAATTTCATATAAACATTATGTATTATTTTTGTTTGTATAAGCTTCATGGTTGTTGGAAATGTTGCAAATAAAAATATTTCTGAACAGATTTTTTCTTCAGTTTATTTACAAAATTTCTCTGCTTTCTATAAGCTTCCCAGTTTTTGTTTGTTTTTTGCTTTAAAAATTTATTGTGTAGCGTACGCTTTTTGTAAATTTCCTGTCGCAAACCTTTATTCATAAATGGTGCAGGATGTGTAATATATCTTCTTTTTTTCATTGGTATATTTTTGTCGACTACCTTTATGAAAGTTTCAAAATTGTGATAAGCTGTCTCAACATTAGAGTGTTCTGTTATTACATCTAGTTGTTCAGATTGTAGTTCTTGTAAGAATTTCTCTAGCTGCGGAACCTTATGGTCCTTGTGCAGTTTTTTCTGATATTTGCGGACCATAGGGCTACGGATTTCACCCTATCAAAAACTTTTGAAAGCCGTGTGCGGTGAAAATCCTGCGCACCTTTTTTGCAATTATTGTCATGAAAAAAGGGTCCGAGAACGATCAAACATATATGTATCGTTTCGTTAGATATTTATCTACATTCTTCTATACTTACTTACCTATTAATAATCATTTCCAGCTCATTATTATAACAAATGTTTCATTTGTGACAAGTCCCGCCTACTTCGTCAGCTATCTTGCTACTCCGGTAGTGCACTTGATCTTTTATTTAGTTACCTTCATCAAAGAAAACAGTGTATTAAGGTTGAAAATGTGTGCAGTAATTTTAAATATATGTATAAAGGTGTTCCGCAGGGATCTATTTTAGGGCCTGTATTATTAAAATTTTTATAAATGATATTTTTAGTCCCCTACCGACGAAAGCCGAAGGGGACTATAGTTTTAGGTTCTGTCCGTCCGTCACATTAAAATTTTAAGTTGTCCGGACTTGTTTTTGACGTCCTTTGAGATATTTGGTATGTGGCTATATCTAGATGAGTTACAGTTTAAGTTCGAATTTCGTTCGGGTCGAATGATTTTTGGCTGAGTTATGGCCCTTGAACTTGAATTTTTTGTTCAAATTTTAAGTTGTCCGGACTTTTCTTTTTACGTCCTTTGAGATATTGACTTGATATTTGGTATGTGGCTATATCTAGATGAGTTACAGTGTAAGTTCGAATTTCGCTCCGGTCAAATGATTTTTGCCTGAGTTATGGCGCTTGAACTTGAATTTTTTGTTCAAATTTTAAGTTGTCCGAACTTTTTTTGTTACGTCCTTTGAGATATTGACTTGATATTTGGTATGTGGCTATATCTAGATGAGTTACAGTTTAAGCTCGAATTTCGTTCCGGTCGAATGATTTTTGCCAGTGTTTTGGCCCATGAACTTGTAATTTAAAATCTAGTCACTGCAAGGTGATACTTCTAATATTTTAGGTCCTCTGATTTTTGTGGCCGGTAGGGGACAATGTATTGCTATGTGCAATACTCTCAGAATTCTTGTTTATGTTGTAAATAATAGTACAATTTATAATTATGCTGATGATAACATTCTGTCCTATGCTGACTATGATATCAAAAATGTTGTTCAAAATTTGGGGAGTGACAGTTTAAAGATGCTGGATTGGTTTCATTATAATCTTATGAAAGCCAATCCAGACAAGTTTCAAGCTTTGGCAATCGACAAAAAAATCTTTTGACCATAAAATAGTTTTTGAAATAAAAGGAAATAGGATAGAGTGTGAAAATGATGTTAAATTATTAGGAATAACTATAGACTATGAACTTAAATTTGACAAACACATTTCAGATATATGTAAAAAAAAGCCTCTCGCCAACTAAATGTACTAAAGCGCATTGGAAAATATATAAACAAACTTGGCAGATTAACTATGCATTATTCTTTTATTTTATCAAACCTGAATTATTGTCGGATCAACCTGGCATTGTTGTAGTGAAAAAAATACTTTAAAAATGGAAAAAAATACAAGAACGAGCCCTACGTTTTGTTTATAATAATTAAACAAGTAACTAGGAAGAACTACTACATTTGTCAAAGTTACCATCACTAAAGGTGCGTAGACTAAGATCAATTGCACTGGAAACATTTAAAATTATTAATAAGAACTGTCCATCATATTTGTATGATCTAATAAATATTAAGAAACATCAATATTCTTTCAGATACAGTAACACAACTGAATTACCTCAGGTCAGAACTACTAGGTACGGTATTAACTCTTTTCGTTATACCCTTCACAGGGGCGGATCCAGGATTTCAAGTTAGGGGGGGGGTGCACTTAAAAAAATTGCGCCGAGCGAAGGGAGGCGCGAACATTTTTGGGGTGTTTCGTGTGAAAAATCATGATTTTACGCCAAAAAATCATATTTTTTCCAATTTTAGGGGGGCGCCCCACCTGGATCCGCCCTTGCTCTAAACTATGGAATGAATTGCCAGAACATTTTCGAAATGAAACAAATTTTAATCAATTTTCAAAATTAATCAGTATATGGACTGGCAATTCATGTCTTTGCAATGCATGCAAATAGCTTTGCTCTGTAGTGCTATAGTTTCAAGCTTTTAGTATTGCTATTTTTAAATTAGTGCTTGTAATGCATAAATTGTTTGTGTTTGTGCTTAATTATCTTTGTCGCTTGTGTTTTATAATAATATGTGCTTCATATACAATGCCTTATGTTTTTATTTATTAGTAAGTATGCATGATATATATGTGCTATAACATTTAATGTTGTAATGTCTTATGATTGTATGTATTATATGTACTGTCATGCATGTGTTTCTGTTACTATTTTATGTTTGTTTGATAGACGATTTAAAAGCTCAATAGAGCTTGTGTTATTTGTATTGCTATGTATCGTCTTTAAATAAAGCTTTTGAACTTTGAAAAAAGCTTTTGAACCTCCCTTTGTGGTAGGCTAGATCACTTGAGTGTTTTATTGTTTTCGAGATTGATTAAATATTGAGTACGTACACTTCGGCATGAAAGTTCTAGAATATACGTGTCAATAAATTCACAGTTAAAAACATATTCACAAAGAGCAGATAATAAAGATATATGATTTTGCTACGAGATCAATGAAAAACTTGACAGAAGACGACGATTTACAATTTTACACCATTGGTCAACAGGAATCGTCAATTTTTCACGTTTTATCTTGTCTTAATCTCCATTGTTGGCTGTATAGTATCTCTCGTAGTACTTTTCTTAAACAAAAACAAAAAATCTTTCAGAAAATATCCAGTTTTTAATTCAACTTTCACTCTAAATTCTAGAACTTTTCAAAATTAGTTAAGGCACTGATTGTAGTCACGTGACCATCATTTTATCAACAGAAATCCACGTTGAATCGCACAAAGTTGAAACATTTTCACTTTCGAACATGTATAAATAACTGGTTGTAATATGCATCAATTATTGTTATGTTTTACTCATTAATTTGTCTTACATACCCGACCCTTCTTTTTTATTGCTTGCAATCTTAGAAACAGCCTTAACACACCTGTGTATGCTCTAAACGTATTTTCAAGCAGTATGTGTATATATATACACGTATATATATATATTATATATAATTGTATTATGTATTGTTAATTCAAATATATCTTATATTTGTCTATGATAGATTATTATATTTATTGTCATTTTCCCCAAACACACATAAAAGATCAGTAAGCAAGAAAATATCAATACAGTAGACCATTTGCATATTTCAGGTTGGTTGGTTTTATGGTGTTGAACGTTAGCCCCACTTTCAACCATATTTCAGTTATATCGCGGCGATGACATTTCAGTGGTGTCCAACACATGTTATGTTGTGTTTTTGTGTTGTTGGTCTTCGTTTTTCAACAATAAGTCAGATATATCATGTCGGACAGTTTTATTGGTGGAGGAATCCAGAGTACCCGGAGAAAACCACCGATCTGTCGCATGTCACTGACAAACTTTATCACATAATGGAATATATTTATAGATAACAGAATATAATACTATTATTTTGCAGACGACAATCTTATTTATTTATAGTAAATGGCACGTGGTTGTAAGGAAATGTGTCAAATAGTAATTTACTGAAACTTCTGTTGTACAAATACTCCTCTAAACAATCTAAAGTCAGGTATTCATAATCCTGATAAAACTTATTTGCAAATAATTCTTTTTTGGAGACCAGTTCGTTTAGATCACCAATACCAAACACACATATACCGCGAACAAATGTACCATGGCATCGAACCTGCTTTTTCCATGCAGCATAAACAGCAAGCCAAGGTTTTTTTCTCTGGGTCACCTGTAAATATAAGACTATATATTTAGTTTCACCCTTTTCTCTCTGACAACACAATATTTTTTACTTGTAGATAAAAAAAAATATGAGCTTGTAAAGTAGCTGACTATGGAACCGTAGCTCTTGTGGTCCGTTGTTGTATTGTGGTACGTGCGAAACCGTAGTTCTTTTGGTACTTTGTTGTATGCTGAATATATGCGGACCATATCACCACACAAGACCATATATAAGAGATATGTTTCTAAAGCCATAGTAAAGTTGTGATATGCTACAGTATTAACTGGGTGGGTTTTTGAATGAAATATAACCAATATTTAATTGTTTGAGCGATCGTTGCTTTACACCATTTGAGAGTTTTTGAGTTACATCATTACGATAATAAGTTATTAAATTATTTTTATGAGATGGTGTTGATGTCCGTTTGTGTATGTACGTTTAGTTGGATCCTTATTTTACCAGCTTGCAATCAGTGCCTATCACCATTAAAGTTGTGAGTTTGAGTCCCGTTCATGGCGGGTGTAATCGATACAACATTATGTGATAAAGTTTGTCAGTGACTTGAGGCAGGTCGGCGGTTTTTCCCAGGTACTCCGATTTCCTCCACCAATAAAACTGACTGCCACGATATAGCTGAAATATTATTGAAAGTGGCGTTAAACACCATAAATCTATATTGCAATCTCACTGACAGAACAGTACACCTATCGCTTCATTCGAACATGTCATCTTAATATCAATCCACTCGGTCTTTGCTCTTTATACTCCTAAATTATTTAGGATCGTATCTAAAATCGAACGTTTCTCGAGGCGAGCACGTCAAACAATACGTCATCGCGGTATTTTATTGTAAACGTTTTACATATTCGTATTCCAGCATATTTAAACAAGTATCAGCTTCTTGTCTTTTTGATATGCCAATTTTGATCTATATATGGCACACGAAAGTTACTCTTTGAAAAACCTCAATTTGTGCGCATATGAAAGTAATATGGACGTCTAAATTTTGCAGCTGAAATTTTCTTTTTGAACTAGACATACAAGCCAACTCAACAGTCATGGAACTGTTCTAGTACATCCCTTTGATATCTTCAACACTTTACTGTTAAAAAATTTCTCAGTTTTATTGACATATTTTGTAAATTTTTGAACTGATTTATATACAGTGGTGGGAAATTGATATTAATACTACTTCCGGAATTTTTTCAAAACAGTCGGTATTATGGTAAACATTGTCTCTGATATAAATAGGGTATATAAAATCCCTTTTATCACACCAGTACCTTTATTTATATAATATGGCTACCTCTTGTGTAAATTGTAAATACCTTGTGTCCTTGAGTCGCCCAAGGAACGAAGATAACAGTAGTAAGAACTAACACCTCTTATTAAACTTTATATATATATACACTCCGACAAAAGTTAAGCACCACCCTATATTTTTATCGATATACTTTTTTACATCAATACTGTTAAAATAATAAAAGATATCAGCATTTTTCTTACACTTCTTAAAAAACTACGCCAAGGGCTCTAAAATTACCAATCTATGAAGTATTTATCATCGTGAAAGACGTGAGTATGACGTGGCAAAAATGGGGTTCAAAACAGACGCTGGAAAAACCAGTTTGTCTTTGATGGAAGTTTTTAACTATTGCATTAAAATGCAGAGTCTTCAGATTTTAAGAACTTTTAAATGCATCTATTGTGCGTATGTGTAAGGCATACAAATCAATAACGAGTATATCCACCGCGTTTATTGTGAAGTCCTGTAACACGTCTCGTCATGCTTCGCACAAGACGCCTAATCCGTTCTTGGGGGAACTGTTGCCACTCCTGTAAGATAGCAGTTCTTAATTCGTCAATATTTTGACATTTTGGATTGCATTGGTTAATTTTTCGGCCAATAAAGTCTCATACATGCTCTATAGGGTTCCTGTCTGGCGACATCGCAGGCCATGGAATTGTCTGAACAGCCTCTTGCTGTAAAAAAAAATGTTGTACAATTCGGGCTCTATGTGGCCTAGCGTTGTCGTCCATGAACATTGGCCTGTCAGCCAACGCATGATTGTCGAAATGGGGGACTACGCGTGAAGCGAGCACATTGTCACGGTATTTTTGGCCTGTCAGATTACCATCGAGAACGTACAAGTCCAACTTACAGTCAAAGGAAAAACAACCCCAGACAGTTACACCCCCACCCCCAAAAGCAGTTGTGCCCAAAATGTGGTTGTCCTGAAATGAAGTGTTTCGTTGGCGCCAAACCCTTGCACGACCGTCGGTAGGGCGTAGCAAAAGACGACTTTCATCAGACCAGTGGACCCGTCTCCATGTGCGAATAGTCCACCCCAAATGATCATGTGACCAGTCAAATCGAGCATGGCGATGACGTAATGTCAACTGTGGACGTTTTATGGGTCGTCGCGCTGGCATTCCCTGATGGTGGAGGCATCTGATTGCAGTGCGTGTGCTAATGTGGCCTCCAAACGCTAAATTACCACGAAGTGCACCAGCTGTTCTGAACGGCCGTTGCCGCGCCCGTCTGGGTATGAGCCGGTCCTCTCTCGGCGTCGTTTTGCGAGGTCTACCTGCACGTGGACGGTCAGTAACATTCCGCGTTTGACGAAAACGCTGCATCAGTCGTATAATGATGGAATGGTTAACCCTGAAGTGGTCTGCCACCCTTCTATGACTAAAACCACCGTTATGCATGCCAACAGCTTGCCACCTTTCTGGTATGGTTAATTTTCGCCGCACCATACCAAACCAATAGAAAATGAAACTTAAAACTCTACACACAAAAAAATCAGCTTTCGTTCCCAAACACAAATGTTGAAAAGTACACGTGGCACTTTACACACCCTGTCATATACACATAAATAAAAATCGATCAATAACCTGTTTCGCAGGTAAGTAAGTATGTGTGTACAGGTAACGAAAACAGCAAACTGATTTGAAATAAGTTCATTATTAGAAAAGATATTATTGAAACAAGTCAGGTGGTGCTTAACTTTTGTCGGACTGTATATATATATATATATTACATACATGTTGTCAACACTTTCCCCATCTTCTTCACCTGCACTTTCCACAGAGGCAGACAGTGTAAGCATCATGTGTAATCATATGATAATAATTTTTTTTTTTTTTTTTTTTATTATTTTTGAATAAAGAAAATTATTTTAGAAGTTGTCTAGTGTTGAATGTTAACATCAATGGAATAAGTTTGCAACAAGATGCTTCACTTAGCGCTACAACGCAGATATATTACTGGCATCTGCATGTGTCAAGCTTCAAAAAGATATCTATTTTTGGTAATTCAGATAGACACATCCATTTGCTCATCAGAATTTTGCTAAGTAATCAAGTTGAACTCAATCCTGGACCACAAAGCCTGGATGATTCCAGTTATCCTTGCTCTATTTGTTCCCAAGAATGTACATGGGATTCTGATGCAATTGTGTGTGACAACTGTGACAAATGGTGTCATATTGGATGTGCTAACATAAGTCCATCCATGTACAAAAAATACGGGAATACTTCAGTTCTTTGGATTTGCCCAGTATGTAATACATTCTAGAACAATATTTTAATCATACTTATCCTCAGGGCATTCACTTCTTTGTTCAAACTCATATTTCTTGTTCACTAATAACTCAGAAATTTCATTAAATATTAATGATAATATTGGAGATCCTTTGGCAGCATCATTTCCCAAACCTCCTCCTCCACCAAGAAATAAAAAAAAACAGACATCTAAACCAGACATAATCATTGGAAACGAAACGAAACGACACTATTTGAAGACGTATTTCATAATGACCGTGACTCGAGAGAAGGCGGTGGTGTTCTAATTGCAATCAAGAAGTATTTAAAAGTGAAAAGGTCGAATTAATAGCTGGACAAATTAATATCACTGATACAAAATCATTAATTATCGTCTCAGCATACAAACCACCCAGTAAAACCAATATAGATTATGTACATCAAATGATCTTAGAAATTACAAACTTAAAAAATAAATTTAAAAATTCCATCTTCTGGTTAAGTGGCGATTTTAACCTTCCTGATAAATTGGCTTAACCAAACAGTCACATGTACGATGTATCCAAGAGAATTTAATGAATTATTTATAGATATGATAAATAAATTGAGAATTGATCAAATTGTGGACAAGAATATCCCACAAGAAAGGATAATATTTTAGATCTTTTTTGTACAAATCAGCCATCGTTAATAAATAAAGTCAAATCTATACCAGGTATCTCAGATCATAACATTGTTTTAGTAGATGCACGTTGCAATCCAAAAAGGTCTAAAAAACCACAACATAAAATATATTTATGGAAACAAACAAACATGAATGATCTTAAGAATTTAACTAGTAAATTTGTGTCAGAACTGTTAACAAACATTGATACAAAAACCACAGTCAACCAATGGTGGATTAAATTTAGAGATGGCATCAATAAAATTATAGAAGATAATGTACCCAGTAAAATGTCAAAATCTAAATTTACTAATCCTTGTTCAAATACAAAAATAGATAACTTATGTAAACAACAAGGAAAGGCATTTAATAAAGCTAACAAGACAGGTAAACAAGAACATAAAGATAAAAATAAACAAATTAAAGCTTCAGCACAAAGAGAAAATAGAAGAGCCCAAAGTAATTATATGCAAGAAATAATCAGTCCCCAGTTAGATGAATAACCTAAATCTTTCTGGCAATATATTAAAAGTAAAACAAGAGAAACATCAGGAGTATCACCCCTTAGAGGTAAAGATGGACTGTTGTATAGTGATACAAATATCCAAGCTAACATCTTAAATGAACAATTTAAAAGTGCATTTACAACAGAAGATACTACTACCATGCCAAGTAAAGGTCAATGTCCCCACCCCACCATGCGAGAAATAAAGGTTAACACCAATGGTGTAATAAAATTATTAAAATGTATTAACCTCCATAAAGCTACTGGCCCTGATAATATACCAGCTCATTTTTTAAATAATTTATCAGAAGAACTATCACCATTTTTATCATTTTTCTTCCAACTTTCAATTGATAATATTCCAGTAGATTGGAAACAAGCTAATGTTGTACCGATTTTTAAAAAGGGAGATAAACACAGTGCTGTAAATTATAGACCTGTGTCTTTAACTGCTATTTGCTGTAAATTATTAGAACACATTATAACTAGTAACATCAGAAAACATCTTAGTCAAAATAAAATATTACATGATAGCCAACATGGTTTTAGAAGCAAAAGATCCTGCGAGACACAACTGGTCATTAGCATTCAAGATCTTGCTAAGTCACTAGCAGATGGTATTCAGATTGATATAATCCTACTAGATTTTTCAAAAACCTTTGATAAAATTCCCCACCAAAGATTGATTCATAGATTAAATTATTACGGTATTAGAGATAAAAACTTAAATTGGATCACATAATTTTTTAGGAAATAGACAACAAATTCTTTTAAATGGTATAATATCTTCTAAATTATCAATTGACTCTGGAGTCCCACAGGGGACTGTTTTAGACCCAACCTTGTTCTTATTATTTATAAACGACAGGGGCGTAGTAGCTGAGGATTAATAGCGTGCACGCCATAATTCTTGAGAGGGGGAGGGGGTCTGGATTTTTTTTTTTTTTTTTGACGAGATGCAAAATGGTGCGATCTGAGGCCATTTCAGGGTTTCATATAATATAGAATCAAGCACAATATTAATGACTTTGGTAGACAAGAATTTCTTAAAATTGTCCAAAATCTGCCCTTCGTGTCTTAGCAGATACGAACACCTCCTTTGCTTTGTACAAGTTCACTTCAAAATCTCGGTTAGGGAACGACCATTTAACTTGAAGGGGGAGGGGGGGGGGGTTATGTTTTTTTTTATTTTGGTGGTGGAAAAAAAAATAATTTGATTCATAGTCTTTGTCATATAACCTAATGTTAAATTCTGGAAAAAAAAATTCGCGCGCGACAGAAAAAATAAATATTCTAACTCGTGTTGTCCGAAAAAAAATTTCTGAACGAAACGAAAAACCATAACAACCCCACCAGTTTAGAATCCATTTAAAAAACAGCAAATATCTCAGGTTGAGCAAATACAAAGGAAAGCAGCTCGGTACGTCTTTATTGACTACCGTGACAGGTTACCTAGTGCAGTCACCAATATAATTGACACCTTACAGTGGGATAGTCTTGCTTGTAGACGAACTAAAGCAAGTCTGATACTGCTATATAAAATAAACGGGGGTTTAGTAGAGGTACCAACAACCATGCTATCCCAATCTGCCAGGCGTACTCGTGGGGCACATACATTCAGTCAAATAAAGATTTTTATAAGTTTTCTTTCTTCCCTAATACAATATCAGTCTGGAACAGTTTACCTCAGTCAATAGCTCTTTCACCTAACCTAGAATCCTTCAAAAGTTGTATCTCCACATTAACATTTGAAGGATTTCCAACCCACCTTTCAAAACATATTGCAAGCCACTGTACATATATATATAAGTTATTTTTGTTTGGTTATGTTTTGTTTATTATACTTTTAAATTGTCCATGTACATAGCGCACACAGTTCCAGGACGTTACACACTCAAACCTTTGAGTCTAGTCCTGTATTATAGCACACACAGTTCCGGGATGTTACACACTCAAACCTTTGAGTCTAGTCCTGTATTATAGCACACACAGTTCCAGGACGTTACACACTCAAACCTTTGAGTCTAGTCCTGTATTATAGCACACACAGTTCCAGGACATTACACACTCAAACCTTTGAGTCTAGTCCTGTATTATAGCGCACACAGCCCCAGGACATTACACACTCAAACATTTGAGTCTAGTCCTGTATTATAGCACACACAGTTCCAGGACATTACACACTCAAACCTTTGAGTCTAGTCCTGTATTATAGCGCACACAGTTCCAGGACGCTACACACTCAAACCTTTGAGTCTAGTCCTGTATTATAGCACACACAGTTCCAGGACGCTACACACTCAAGCCTTTGAGTCTAGTCCTGTATTATAGCACACACAGTTCCAGGACGTTACACGCTCAAACCTTTGAGTCTAGTCCTGTATTATAGCGCACACAGTTCCAGGACATTACACACTCAAACCTTTGAGTCTAGTCCTGTATTATAGCACACACAATTCCGGGACGTTACACACTCAAACCTTTGAGTCTAGTCCTGTATTATAGCACACACAGTTCCAGGACATTACACACTCAAACCTTTGAGTCTAGTCCTGTATTATAGCACACACACTCCCAGGACATTACACACTCAAACCTTTGAGTCTAGTCCTGTATTATAGCACACACAGTTCCAGGACGTTACACACTCAAACCTTTGAGTCTAGTCCTGTATTATAGCACACACAGTTCCAGGACGTTACACACTCAAACCTTTGAGTCTAGTCCTGTATTATAGCACACGCAGTTCCAGGACATTACACACTCAAACCTTTGAGTCTAGTCCTGTATTATAGCACACACAGTTCCAGGACGCTACACACTCAAACCTTTGAGTCTAGTCCTGTATTATAGCACACACAGTTCCAGGACATTACACACTCAAACCTTTGAGTCTAGTCCTGTATTATAGCACACACAGTTCCAGGACGCTACCCACTCAAACCTTTGAGTCTAGTCCTGTATTTGGAAGAAGAAGAACAGGAACCTCAAGACTCAAAGGTAAATGTAAATTTGCACTTGCAATACCTTTCTTATATTCATGGACCCCCATTATAGATAAAATTGGTTTATCATAGTTTTGGTTATATGTATTAATTCTGCGTGCAAAAGATATGATAATCAGTCAATAAAATGTGTATCCGTGACCACAAAATGTAGAATAACAAATCGATGTTGTTAAGCTGTTGATTGTGTACTCAAGCTTCAAATCATGTTTACTTAAATCAATATCTTTCGGCCTTGTTACATGTTTTCGCAGAGTTTCAAAATGTCTTAAAACATACAGATGCAATATTGGGGGTTAAAAAAATTGATTAATTTTTTTTTTTATCATGTACTTACAGAGGCGTAGCTGCATATACGCTGTCACGCCATGGCGTGCACATCGACAAGTTAAAAAAAAAGGAAACAAAATTAAATAAAAGTGTTTTGTTACTTTTAACAGTCTAATCAAGGATTTACTATACAAATCCTTGGTCTAATTAAATCAGTATAATTAATATATCGCTAATAAGACGCACTAGTAACTTTTGTATGATAATTATGTGATGGACAAGTCGAACGAACCTTAAAGACGTCAATATCCAGTTGTGGTCCATGCGTTAGAACGCTTACAAAACCAAGGCGATGACAAAGTTTCCTGCATCCATCATGCGGTTTCAGTTTATCATAGCTTTGGTAGTAGCATAACATATTTTACATAGCACTGTTTATCTGTCAACATTCCTCCAAGATAACGAATGTGACCTTCTTGAAGCAATCAAAGAATCCAAGACCGTGATTGAAATGCTAAGAGCTGAACGACAGGACGAATCGGTTTAGGATGAGTTGTATCAGTCTGCACTTAACTTAGCCATTGTGTTAGCGGTAGACGATCGCCACGTCGCATTTTGCGAATATAACGGTAGTGTGGCGAGAATAATTTGTGTAGCAGTAGCCACACTGGCGAACGAAAAACTTTTAGAGCGTGCATCTGACAACGATCTTTTATTATGTAGAAAGTCAACGTCGAATAAAACGTGTTATAGACAATGATTTGATCGATGTATAATATCCAAAATGATTTTAAAAAGCGGGTCAAATTGATTATTTCCGGTAGTTTTTTCAGTTGAAATAACATTATCCGGGTCCCATTTCGGAAATAGTTTCGAATTTAGTCAACGGCTGACTGGTTCCCTAAATTACGCTTTATTCTGTCTGTCCTTCTGTCTACGCTTGAATCTAAAACCAGTAAATTATTTGACAACGAGAAGGTCAAGTATGACTAATTCACGTTCGCCCTAATTAATACACGTTCCCCCTGGGTCCATTCGCCCTGATAATTATATATATATATGAAAGTTATTGAAAATAAATGAAGTACTAATGATATTTGATGGTTTAAAAATTTAGAAATTTTAAATATGGTGTTGACATGCTAAAAACTTAAAAGTGTATTTCGATAATAAAAAAGTTTATCAAAACACACAGCATTAAACAACAAAATCATACGAATATTGAATGTTCTGTTTATCTAATGTTCAAAGTTTGTTGTTTATCATGATAATATATGAATTATTATTGTTAGTTAATTAAATAATAAAGTTTTGAACTTTCAACTGTTTTATGCTCTTTGTTTATATTTAGTGTGGCTAACTGAAATTGAGTGTGGCTAAAAGAAATTATTACCCATTAGCCACAGTGGCTAATAAAAAAAAATGTCTACCGCTAACACAGAGCCAAATCTTTTCATATATCTGATAGTATGCTCAGGCTCAGACACACTACCAGAGTCAATCACCCCGCGGAAACGCCAAAACAGTATTGGCGAATTTCTTTGTACTATCCATTTTTGGGCAATTTGATTATGAACTTGAATCACGTCTCCTTAAATCGGAAAACCGCTTCCATGCACAGCATCTACTGCCCCGTGCTGTAGACAAATTAACTGATGATCATGTTGCTACAATATACGAGGCATATCAGACTGACATTTATTTGTCATTAGAGGATTTCAGGAGAGAAGTAGCCAGATGGCGAACCCACTGGGTCATTACTAAACGTAATAATTGGCCAACAACACTTTGTACCACACTTGATTCTGTAAATCCAGTTCTCTATCCTTCTATAGATACAATATTAATAAAACTATGTGTTTTGTTAACCATGCCAGTAGCAAGTGCTACTGCTGAAATATTCATTTCGTGTACTGAGACGTTTGAAAACTTCTGTTAGGTCGACCATGAAGAATGACAGACTATCTTCCCTTGGATTGATGCGTATTAACCGAGATTTTGAAGTGAACTTGTACAAAGCAATGGAGGTGTTCGTATCTGCTAAGACACGAAGGGCAGATTTTGGACAATTTTAAGAAATTCTTGTCTATCAAAGTCATTAAAATTGTGCTTGATTCTATATTATATGAAACCCTGAAATGGTCTCAGATCGCACCATTTTGCATCTCGTCAAAAAAAAAATCCCAGATCCCCTCCCCCTCTCAAGAATTATGGCGTGCACACTATTAATCCTCAGCTACGCCCCTGACTTATATTAGGGTACATCATGACTATCGTTCAAGTTTATTAATATCCGTTATCATTCGTGCGTGTGCATCAATTGGACCCCCATTTTCTTTTTGGTTGAAGGGAACCGCATTTTTTTACCCTGTCCCCAATTTATGCGTTCGACTCTTACTATGATCATGTATTCGATTGTTGTGCGCATGTCCGAGAGGTAGAAGTGGTGTTTTTCCAAGAGCGCATTTTTTTTTTTGAAATAATGTGAAAAAAAACACTTCGTCCGAGGTACATAGTATGGCAACACATGGTTATGATATTGTGCTTCAGTAGCTCTAGTGAAATATGTGACAATTGTGTGTAAAGAACAATTTTAATTTTGATTATATATACCTGGAGTTGGACATTGTTAAAAGGACCCGGTGAACACTACTCACGAAATCAAAACAAAATCAGGTATTGATGGGTAATATGTCCGCCATTAATTCTGTTTACATTTTGAATACACATTGATTTGTTTGGTGTGGGCATTTTAGTTACATTGAAAGTAAATTGACAATATATCAGATGTCCAATAATCAATCGACCCCGATACAAAAGCGACATATTCGCACTAGCAACCCTACCCCTCCTGAACGAGTAGACATAAAAAAGGCAAGATCCGAACCTTTCGATTCTCTGTCTGACTCTGAAACCAATTCCTCAAATAATAACGAGATGGCTGACGCGATTGAATTTGTACAACCACTATTATCACTATTATCACAAAAGATGTCCATAACTGAAGAGGATATTATAAAAATATCCAAAGCAGTTAAGGCTGAAATACTTGCTGATATCAACAAACTCATACACGCAAGAACAGAACCATTAGTCCAGAAAATTTCAAAACTGGAAACTGAAAATAAACAATTACAAAAAGACATTGACGCACTGGAACAGTATGGACGCCGTAGTTTAGTTAGAATTTCTGGTTTATCCGAACGTGCGACAGGAGATGAAACAACTACTGCTGTTCGTAAAATAATGTCTGAAATCGACCCAGACCACAAACCAGAAGACGTCATCAGATCACATTGGGTTGGTAAAAGTAGCGGTCCCCAGGTATCACACAGAAAGCCCAGACAAATAATTGTCCGTCTGTCCGACCCATCAGTTAAAATCAGACTAATGAAGTGTCGAAAAACTTGAAGTCGTCAAGAGACCTTAAGTCTGTCTTCATCAATGAAGATCTAACTCACACTAGAAACAAAATATTTTTCTTAGCAAGACAATTTCAAAAGAACAAATCCGTAGAACAAGTGTGGACAACAAATGGCAACATTCGCCTGAAAGATAGACACGGCCGAATATATGAAACGAACACAATAGATCGATTTCTACAGGTTGCAGTTCAACTAGATCCATCATATACCCTACCCGAATAATCTAGCTAACTGTTCATTAAATAAAATGACTTGTTGAATTGTTGACTGTTTATTTTCTAAATCTCTCTATATATATCAACAATGTAGTATGACCATACTTCAATTGTTTTCTACTGTTCTAATTATTACGTGTATCTTACATGTTAAACATAATTATTATATAGATATATAATATCGTGTATATGCATGATATGGTTACTCAGTTCGTTGACACTGTGTCGCGTAAACTTCTGTTTTACTCAGTTATTTGTATATATTTTTTTTTTTTATATATACTCCAATTCCTGCGTTGTACTAAATTGGTTGACCTTTTCACAGTAACCCTATTTCTTATCATCGTAAACGAAATGTAATATCGTACATGAAAGACACAAGTATGAGTACCAACTCAACTTTAGTTCATTCATGAAAATCCTCCAATAAAAGTAGCTCACTTCTGTTTTGTAATTGGCTAACATTTTTATTGTGTGACCAACCTTGACCTTTTCAGTGCTGCGCTCGATTAGTTATGTTTGTTTACAAAAATACCCCCCCCCCCCCCCCCTTTCCTCCAGCCGAGACGTATACCATTTCTAAATACGTTTACACGTGAGTGTATACATGTACATAAGTATGGATATCCTCAAATTGGTTTGTCGGCATATTGTAAATCGCTTAAATTATGTGGTCATTTTAATTATCCAGTTAAATCAGCTCAACCGCATCTTTGGATCTTGAATTGTTGACCTTTTAACTATAATTGGACGTTCTCACAGGTACATATATTTCATGTTTATTTATAACCCCAGCCTTTTCTAAATATCAAATTAATCTAAATATGTTAAATGAGTGTACATACATGCATAAGTACATTGTACATGTACATGTATGGCTATTCCTCAAAATTGTTCAGTTCAATTCATTGATAATGTCTTATGTCCACCAACTGGGAATTTGGAGTAGTGATTATTGATTGACCAGTTATTCCCGTCGTCGTAAACTCAATGTAACATATAGTAATCTCAGATGGTTTTTTTTATTTTTTTATTTAATAAGTCGTAAACACAATGCAAGATAATAGTATTTTAATTTATGTACATAATAGTTAATGAATATAGTTCTACTGCAGTTGCATCAAAGATATTAAACCTGCACGTAAATATCGCTTTAGCGTGCAATATTTCTATTGTGTACAAGCAGGCCGATTTACAAATGTAGCCCAATGATGAGAATCTTTCAATCGAAACAGCTCAATTTACATTACTGGTTTGTAATTGGTTAACAGTGTAACCTCATTTTCTTCAGGGTGATTTACCTTAACCTTATCAATAAGTCTGCGCTCGATTAGTTCCATTTTGCTTATAAAAAATATATCTTGATACATGTACATGTATTTCATATATTCTATTTCACATATTCTATGTTTTGTTTATGCTTGTTTGATTTTGTTTTTGTATATATGTTTTCGTTTCCATGCGTCGAGCGCAGACCTTACCACAAAAAAAAAACACAAAAAAATGTATCTCGATACATGTATTTCACATATTCTATGTTGTGTATTATTTGTTTGATTTTGTTTTTGTAAAAGTGTTTTGTTATAATTATGCACATACCTGATATTGTAAATTATTTCTTGCATCATGCTATATTAATAATCCGAACATCATAATCACACGTCCTAAAATATCTTAGGGAACATATTCGAACTTCATAAATTCCGCATACATACTACAGTACCTCGTATCCTACTTTCCATAATCACGTTAATATCCATAATATTAATCACTTACTTTTACTTCTTTTCTATGCACACCCTTTTTAATTTGTTTTGCACTATTCTCACAAATCCTTCAATGGTGAATCTGACATTGGTGACCTACTTATTGATTGAACTCCTAACCGATACTGTTACATGTACCAACTGGTATAACATGATTCATGGGTACTGACGCGTTACAACACAGAGAGAGCATCGGTCGGTTCTATTGTTTAGTACGTACTGTTAAAAATAGTAAACGGCTAACATTATTAGAATTTATAGGTATATATTTGTTTGCCATTCATGGTATTGTCGCGCTGCCTATTACAGTTTTTATTTTTTCGTTTCAATATAAATATCGCGTTAACCTTTCAGGTAGTACCGTTCAAACTAGCGAACAATTAGTTAAATCAAAATCGCTGGAATATGTGAAAAATTACGCCTTCTTGTGCATTGTGATGTGTATTTTGCTTATAATATCAGGAATAGAAATGAATCCTGGTCCCTCTGATTCAGACTTATCAAGTAGCTTCGGTAGTATCAGTTCAACTTCAACGACTGTAAGTTTTATACATAATTCCGTTTCTTTTCTTCATTTGAATATTCAAAGTATTCCACCAAACTATTAGACCTAATAGCCGCAGAATACTCTTGTCATGAGATACTCTCATTTACGGAAAGCTGGTTGCGCCCTCATGTAAGTGACGATATGCTTAAAATTCCTGGATACAAATTTCCACCATTTCGACGAGACAGAGTAGGCAAAATGGGCGGCGGAGTGGTGGTTTTTGTAAAAGACCATATCAACTGTAAGCATAGACCTGATCTACAAATAGGGAATCTTGAATGTATATGAGTTGAGATAAAAATCAAGAACAACAAATACTTGTATGGAACATTTTATATTCCTCCCAATAGCAATCTGCAAACTTGGGATGAACTAGACCAATCCAATCAATTGATCTGGCATTAAACAGTACCCATGACATCATCATTACTGGTGATTTTAATATAAACCAATTAAGTGACAATCATAGGAACAAAATTAGTTCATTACTGACCCAATACAGCTTTCAACAGTTAATTACGGAACCCACTTACATGACTGAGCATAGCTCATCTTTATTAGATTTGGTTATGGTAAATAATCCCACGAGTGTTTTGCATACGGAAGTCGGCCCCCTCCCCTCAAAAGTCTTCTTCACAGTGATTCAGGTGGTGATCGATCTATACCGCCACTTCAAGTTGAAAATGACATGATACAAGACGATAACAAAAAAGCTGAATTGTTTAATGACTATTTTTGCAAACAAGCTGACCTTAATGATTCTGAAACCTCTGTGCCTGATATTACCGATATATTGATCAATGGTCTTGAACAAATTACTGTTACAGAAAACGAAGTGGAAGATATATTGAAGATACTTGATACATCTAAAGCTATTGGGCCTGACCTGTTAAACCCTAGGCTCCTTAAAGAAGCAGCATCTATACTTAAATATCCCTTATGTACACTGTTTAATTTATCATTAGCACTTTCTACCTTTCCATCAGAATGGAAATATGCTAATGTGACCCCCGTTTTTAAAAAAGATTGTCCCAGTAATTTGAAAAACTACAGACCAATTTCCCTCATTAGTATACTTGCCAAGGTAATGGAGCGATTAATCTATAAACATATTTATAACTATTTGATTGACAATAACTTAATTACTTCCCATCAATCTGGTTTTACGCCTGGAGATTCTGCCGTTAATCAACTCCTGTACATCACAAATGAATTTGGTAGAGCGTTGGACGAAGGTAAGGAAGTGAGAGTTGTCTTTTGCGATATAAGTAAAGCATTTGACCGAGTTTGGCATAAGGGATTACTTCGTAAGCTTGAATCAATAAGGATTAGAGGATCATTATTATCTTGGGTGAAAAACTACTTGTCTGAAAGAAAACAACGTGTCGTAATTAATAATTCAACTTCTAGTTGGCGTGACATAAATGCTGGTGTACCCCAGGGATCGATTCTAGGTCCTCTTTTGTTCATTGTTTTCATAAATGACATACTGACCGATATTAATTCGACTATAAGATTATTTGCCGATGACACTAGTCTGTACTTAATTGTAGACGATCCACAAGAAACAGCACAAACACTCAATGATGACTTAGTGAAATTACATGCATGGTCTACAAAATGGCTGGTAAATTTTAATACACAGAAAACTGAAACCATGACTATCTCTCGAAAATTAAATAAACCCCATCGACCTAACCTTATTATGAATAATACAATCATTAGTACTGTTACTGAACATAAACACCTTGGACTACAACTTTCTGACGATGGTAATTGGAATAAACATATTGACATGATAACTAAAAAAGCATTCTCACGTGTTAACATTTTAAGGAAATTCAAATTTATACTGGATCGGAAAACTCTAGAAACAATTTATATTACTTTTATAAGACCATTACTAGAATATGCAGATGTTGTTTGGGATACCAAGACTCAAATACTAATTAACAAACTAGAAAATGTTCAGGTTGAGGCTGCTAGAATCGTGACTGGGGGTACCAGACTTGTATCCTTAAGTAATCTATATATTGAAACCGGGTGGGAAAAATTGAAAGATAGAAGGGAAAGGCATAGAACGATTCAATTTTATAAGATGTCAAATAATCTAACTCCTCAATATCTTAGTAACTTAATTCCGCAAAATTTCGGCATAATCCATGACCACAATACTCGTCATACCTCACGTATTCCTCCAGTACGCACTCGAACATCGCTCTACGCAAGCTATTTCATACCCTCCAGTGTACAACTATGGAACAAACAGCCAGAAAATATTAAATCAAGCAGATCTGTTCAGATAATTAAATCAAATCTTCAACCCCAAAACAATACTAAACCCATTTATTATTATATTGGTATTCGACTGGGACAAAATTTACACGCTAGGTTGCGTATGTAATGCAGCTCTCTCGATCATCACTTATTTCGTAAAAACATTGTAAATTCCTCATTTTGTCAATGTGGGGCAACAGAAACCACGGCCCATTTTCTGCTACATTGTCCCCGTCACAATGCAACAAGACTGAGATATATTCACACCATTAATTTACCAATTAACTTAAATACGGATTTATTATTGTTTGGCTCTACAGACTTAACGAACACTCTAAATACAGATATATTCTTAAACGTGCAGAAGTTCATCATAAGTAGTAAACGATTCACCTCCTAACCATATTCACACAACTTAAACATGTTAAAAAAAAAAAAAAAAAAGCACTTGCACTTTTACACTTCATTAGTTTGTTTCTTTTTATTTATTTATTTTTTTCTTACTAAAGCACACCAAATAACATTGACAACGACTGATTAACACTTGATAATTCTCAAAACACTTCTACCTTTCGATACTAATTAAACCTTGAACACCAGATAACAACAGGGATACGGATTAATATAAGTTTAACCACTTGTTTCCGAATCCTATTGATTAATTTAAATGTATATATAATTTATATGTGTATTATCATAATGTGTAATATTGAATTAATTAATAAAATATGTTTATACTACATTCGACTTAAAATCTATGTTATCTTGGGTTTAATCCCTAGACAGTGTTCCAAATTTTTGACATCAGACATTATCTGATGTTCTTGTGGCAAGTAGAATTTTGATTGGCTAAGCATTTACTTCTAACACTTCACGGACGTCATTTGTTTTTACATAAAACAAATTGCCGTCATTTATTTTGACATCAAACAAATTGCTGTGCTGTGTATTTCATACGGCACAGAAAATCATTAATCGCTCTCTGTGACCTTTTTCCAAAGATACACGTATTTATGTTTTTTCTATAATAAGGACATACTTATTAATGTTAGAACATTCAGATCAAAATGTTATCAGTCTCGAGATGTTATATATCCCGTTTTAAAGGGCAGTGGTGTTGATAAACGGTTGGCTGACGCCTCGTCGTTTAACAAAACCACTGCCCTTTAAAACGGGATATATAACATCTCGAGACTGACAACGTATATTAAACCGTTTTTCTTTAATCTTTAATTCACGTGGTAATTTCACATACTTTCTTCCCAATAAGTTGCCGGAAATATTTTAATATTATTAGATTTAAATGAATTTTGAATTATAGTATACATGTAGTTATTTTATAATACAATAACGATTTGAACATAAATAAGACATTAAATTTGCATAAAAAGTAATTTTATGCAAGAACTGTTTTGCAATAAATAAAACCATTAATTTATATAAATGTACATAATTTTATCAGCAAGTTAAATGTGTGTGTGGAACTTACGAAATCTCTACAATATTTCAAAAGTGGCACAGCACATAATTTAATTGGATCTATATTATTTAATTTTTTCTTAATCCGACCACTCACTATGCATCTAAAACATTCTGAATTGGGTCCCATCACGCAACCTTTACCATTCAGAAGCTCTCTATCTTCTTCATATACCGCTATGCTGTTCAATATCTACAGAACTGTGGTGTAGCAATGAGTAAATGATGTGTACTCACAACGTGTTGAGCGACTCGTGGTCTGGGAATGACTAAAGCCCAGGTGGATCGAGTGCTGCCCCTGGTGGGGGTCCCTGGGTGAAGTTCCCAGAATATCATGCATTTTAGTGATTTGAGAAAATGAAATGCACATAAAAATTTCTAATACATGTATAAGACAATTTTTTATTTGCAGTCAAGGAATAGTATACACATTTTTTATTTGCATTCAAGGAATAGTATACACATTTTTTTATTTGCATTCAAGGAATAGTATACACATTTTTTATTTGCATTCAAGGAATAGTATGCTCATTTTTTATTTGCATTCAAGGAATAGTATACACATTTGTTATTTGCATTCAAGGAATAGAATACACATTTTTTATTTGCATTCAAGGAATAGTATACACATTTTTTATTTGCATTCAAGGAATAGTATACACATTTTTTATTTGCATTCAAGGAATACTACACATTTTTTTATTTGCATTCAAGGAATAGTATAAACATTCAAGGAATAGTATCAACATTCATGGAATAGTATACACATTCAAGGAATAGTAGACACATTTTGCCAGTTACAAAAAGAACAGGGATCGTCGTGGTTTCGATCGTATGGTAATTGGATTTACAACTACCTGTGCAATCGGTGCCTATAGCTATCACCACTAAAGTTGTGAGTTCGAACCCCGTTCATGGCGAGGTGTACTCGATCCAACATTATGTGATAAAGTTTGTCAGCGACTTTCGGTGGTCGGTTATTTTCTCCGGGTACTCCAGTTTCATCTACCAATAAAATTGACCGCCACGATATAACTGAAATATTGTTGAAAGTGGCGTTAAACACCATAAACCTAAACCTAAACCAAACCTACAAAAGGAACAAACAGATGCCTATTTTTCATAAATTTGAGTACGTTTGTATTTCTTGACGACTCATTAAAAAGATAATATTCAAGTATCACTTACTTGTAACAAACCATGTAATAAATAAATATTTCACAAGCTTAATCAATGATCTTAAGTAAAAAATATACTTAAAAAGGAAAGTCAACATTGATCAATAACCTAATCGAAAATACGTGGGAAACAGTTAAAAGGCAACTTATAACCATTGAGGACATTTCATCCATGTTATATACAAAATGTACCGTTCCCGTGGTGGTTGTGCATATCCAAGACTGTCGCCTAATTGGCTAATTACAGTGATGAAAATGTGGTGGGTTTTTTTTTTGGTTTTTTTTATCTTTATTTATTTATTTTTGTTGTTGTTCAAAGGATATGTTCGCACGTGTGTTTTCGTGTTAATGTTGCTACACCCCTGTAGTTTGGTCAAAATACAGGTTAAGGGTTATGGTGTTTAACGCCACTTTCAACAATATTTCAGTTATATCGTGGCGGTCAGTTTTATTGGTGGAGGAAACCGGATTACCCGCAGAAAACCACCGACCTACCGCAAGTCACTGACAAACTTTATCACATAATGTTATATCGAGTACACCTCGCCTGAGCGAGATTCGAACTCACAATGTTAGTGGTGGTAGGCACTGATTGCACAGGTAATTGTAAATCCAACTACCATACGATCATGACCATGACATCCCCGGTCAAAATACATGTGATATCTGACCTCTATACATGCAGGATGTTATTTGATGTAAGTAGATTGTCGGATAAAAGAAAATTACGGGTTCTGATTACCCCTTTGGTATCGTCAAACTTTTTTTATTCGCCACATGGGACTGCTCTGGTAAGTTATATGGGCCGTTGAGACCGTCACCAGTACCGAGTCCACGATTACCTGTATGATAATTTTAAGAATAAATATGAATTGGCTCTCCTCTACTTCGGCTGTTGTGGTTTTATGCCTAACGAGTTCGTGATTGCTAAATAAGAAAATATTTGATTTTCATGGTAATTGGTTTTTCTTTTTCAATATTATCATAAGAATGATCGAAAATGCCACATATTTAGCAACGGTCGTTAGTTATATTATAAAAATAACACCTATTTTTCTTTGTGTTCACAATTTTAGATTATTAGCAAATTTAATCCATTCCCACTCTGCATTCATGTTTAAGCAATGAACTTTATATAATGAAATGTTTGAGATGTAATATTGGTGAACCGTAATATTCGGTTATCGTGGGTGTACGCAGAACAGACGTATCCTTTTTGTATTCAGCCAATTTTTTTATATTGTCCACCACAGGTTATCAAAAATTATTGTTCAGTTAGGTAAGGTTGTTCCAAACTGTACCAGATACACATCTTCACAAAAAATCCGGACCAAATCCGACGGATCTTCTTGAAAACAAGAAAAACTGAATATAACCAATGTAAACAAAAAAAAACATGGCGGCAATTATGAAATAGGAATTTGACAGCTAGCAGACAAGGAGAGTGTGTGTGTAGGTGAGTTCATCTTATCACCACATTCCTCTGCCGTTCACTATGCAGGGCTCAATCATCGTTATATTACTGATAACTGCTGGACATCGTATTGGTCAAAATAACACAAACCCACGAAATGAGGAGCATATGTTTATCATTACAAACAATTGCAATCCAGAGTATTTTAAACAAAATGCCATCATTGACAACTTAAGAACAGAAGTACTAAGTATGAATGAGAGAAGATTAATATATCGTAGACTGATAAATCATCTTGCCTACCTCTCTATGATGTTAATCCTCGTATCAAATGACGTAAATGCGCATCCGGGTTCAGGATGCTCAGACACAAATGAAACCGTGTATCCATGTGGCACATGTGACCAACCAGTAACATGGCAAGAAAGAGGCATAGTATGCGATACGTGCAACCAATGGTACCACATCAATTGTCAGTCAATGCAAACCAAGTCATATCTGTAACATGCCAACGACTCTGCCATTGCATGGGATTGTATCATGTGTAATTGTCCTAATTACTCGACCTTCTGCTACTCCTTGGTATTCAGCACATCAAATCAATTTAGTCTATTGTCAAATACATCCATCAATTGTACAACACCTGGTGATATAAAACCACTACACACTTCAACGCCAGAAAGGAAAACTCAAAAGAAAAAGGAACAAGATTTATCAAATATGAAAACCATCCGGATATTGAACATAAATTTCCAGTCGATAAGAAACAAGCAAGGTGAACTGATTAACCTTATTGACAGTACTAAGCCAGACGTAATTTTTGGAACCGAGACCTGGCTGGATCCTTCAATAAAAGATGCACAATTTTTCCAGGAAGGATATAATATTTACAGAAATGACAGGAACTTAAATGGAGGAGGAGTACTTATAGCAGTTAAGGACACATACATAACCTCATCTGTACCAGAACTCCAAACTGATTGCGAGATAGTTTGGTGCAAGATGGAGATTGCGGGACGCAAAACGTCTATATCTCCGCTTACTACAACCCAAAGACCGCAAATGAAAGAGGATATGATGAATTTAGAATAAGCATAGAAAGAGCTAGTAATATCCGAAATGCTTTTATTATCTCAGTTGGCGATTTCAACCTACCAGGCTGGGACTGGTCACAAAACATAATCAAACAGAACACACAATGTATAGCCAATCATGAAAAGTTTGCTGATATATTGGATGATAATGGAATGGCACAACTAGTACAACAGCTGACTAGAGGATCTAATACCCTCGACCTAGTCGTAACGAACCATCCAGATAGCTTCAGAAGAGTTGAAACATTACCTGGACTCTCAGACCATGACATAGTCTTTACTGAAGTAAATATCAACCCAAAGAAATGCATCCAAAAACCAAGGAACATACCATTATACAGGAGAGCAAATTGGGAAAATATGAAAGATGATATAAATCAACTACATGAAGATATCATCAAAATAAAAGATCAGAAATCAAACGTAAATGCAATGTGGACACACTTCCAAACTAAACTAGAGAAAAGCATGGAAAAAGGATGGTAGTCCACGGATAACACCAGACATCAAGCTTCTTATACGAAAGAGGGATAGATGGTATTAAAGGAAGAAGAAATCTAGAAATAGTAGTGATGAAGCCAAATTTAAAGAACTTAAACGACATACACAGAGAAATCAGGAAAGCGTACTGGAAATACATCGAAAGTATAGTCTCACCACCAGACAATGACCAAACGAATGAAAGACCAAACTGTATAAAAAGATTCTCGACTTTTATAAAACACAGAAGATCAGATGGAAGACAAATACTACCTCTTAAATCAGATGGAACTTTGCACTCTGAGCCAACAGAAAAGGCTGATATACTAAACGGGCAATTCCAGAAAGCTTTTTCAGAAAAAACCCAGCATATCAAAGACATCAATATTACAGAAAATGGTGTACACAAGCTCCTGAAAAACCTAAATCAAAACAAGGCAGCAGGACCAGATAATATAACACCACGAGTCCTTAAGGAACTTGCAACGCATATAGCACCAATATTAACCATCATATTCCGTTGTTCATATCAAACAAGTGAAGTACCAGATATATGGAAATCGGCTAACATCTTCCCAATGTACAAGAAAAGAAAGAAATATGATCCGATAAATTACAGGCCAGTATCTCTTACCTGTGTCTCATGTCAACTCATAAGAGCATATCATAACTAGCCATATGATGTCTCATGCAAACACACAGAACATCATGTACCCACTTCAGCATGGATTTCAAAGAGGATTATCTTGCGAATCGCAAGTGATTGAATTTATAGATGATGTAACCAAAAACCTAGACCAAGGAAAACAGACAGACTGTCTCATAATGGATTTTTCCAAAGCTTTTGATAAGGTTAGCCATAGCCTTATCATTCACAAGCTGAAACATTATGGGATCACAGGAAAAACAAATGAGTGGATTAAGAACTTCCTCAGCAACAGGACACAGTCAGTAGTAGTGGAGGGTGAAACATCGACTTCCATACCCGTAGAGTCCGGAGTACCTCAAGAATCCGTCCTAGGGCCTAGCTTATTTTTATTCTATATAAATGACATGCCGGAGGGGATTCAATCAACAGTACTACTGTTTGCTGACGATATCATTGCATATGTCACAATATCATCTGATGCAGATGCAGCAAACCTTCAACAGGACCTTGACAAACTGGCTGAATGGGAATCAAAACGGCTCATGAAATTCCATCCAGAGGAATGTTATGTACTTACCATCTCCAAAAAGCGAAGTTCATCTAAGTACAATTACACACTACATGGACATATCCTCGAACAGATACATCAGCAAAATACCTGGGATTTACCATTTCATCAGACTTCAAATGGGGTAAACATATAAGCACCATCTGCTCTAAAGCCAACAACACCATCAGTTTTCTTAAAAGGAACATAAACATCTCCAACAAATCGATCAAAGAAAAAGCGTACGTGTCCCTCGTAAGACCTACCCTGGAATATGCCAGCTCTGTATGGGACCCATACCAACAAAAAGACATCCATCGGTTGGAGATGGTTCAAAGAAGGGCTGCACGATATGCTACTAACCGATACCACAACACCTCATCGGTTAGTAGCATGATTGAACAATTAGAATGGACTACCTTACAGGAACGAAGAAAACATAGTCGATTACTGATGATGTATAAGCTGAAGAACAACATCGTACGAGTTGATGCATCAAGCAAACTTATACTAAATGAACGACCCTCCAGAAACAACAACGAGCAGGCATTGCGCATTCCATCATGCAAGACCACAGCATGTAAGGATTCGTTCTATCCTAGAACGATCAAGGAATGGAACACCTTGCCTAACTGTACTGTCTCTGCCCCGAGTCCTGAATCTTTCAAGGCTCAGCTCCGTCATTAAACTTAAATGACAGTTTTTATTTGCACTGTATATAAATTTCACTTTATTGCGTCTAAGTATGTTCAAGATTTTATGCGCACACCCAAACAAGTGGCAGAATAGTCAACCAGTTGACGGTGGCCATTAAATAGAAGAAGAAGAAGAAGAAGAGTTTCATCTGGCCAACATTTGAAAATGTCATTGTTTCACATGGCCAACATGCTAATTTTTACCTGAGTCATACCTGATTGATTTTATTCCTATAGATTGTTGTTTTAGCACTTATGTTGCGGCCACTTAAAGGTTGTTATTTAATTTTATAAAAGTAATTAATAAGTGAAATATCGCATGCTATATTACGTTAAATCCAATGAAAATGAAACTAAATATGTTCATTTAAGAAGAAAAAAATGACAAATTAAATGAGAAATGAAATAATATATATCTTTGCAATTTGCAAAAAAAAAAATAATAATAATTTAAAAAAAGTAATTAGTAAGTGAAATATCACATGCAATATTTAGTTAAAATCTAATGAAAATGATATAAAACAGATTTAAGAAAGAAAAAAAAGAAAATTAATGAGAAACGAAATAATATATTTGTTGAAATTTAATTTTTAAAAAGTAATTAATAAGTGAGGTATCACATGCTATATTTAGTTAAAATCTAATGAAAATGAAGTAAAGCAAGAAAAAGTATGTCTTTCATTTATATGTAACTTGTCTTGTTAATCATAAAGATTGGTGAACAATCAAGTTTAGAGAGCATATTTCATGTGTCCTTGCATTTTTAAAGTTTAATATAAATATTAATTATTATGTTTTCATATTTCATGTGTGTTTATATAGGTTTAAAATTTAATAATAGATATTCATTATTATGTTTTCATATCTCATTTGTGCTTATATAGTTTTAAAGTTTAATGATAATTTTTCATTATGTTTTCGTATTTTATGTAATTCCATTTATGTAGAAAGAACAAAATGACAATCAATTTTACTTTTATCTACCTGTGATTATCCTGATTGTTCACTTTTAATAAGACCTCTTAATCCCTCTTAATTAAGAACGCCAACATTCTTTCACCGTCTCACATAACCACCATTTTTTTTTTACCTGTACCACAGGGGCTTGAATCGCTTTCACAGAGGTCACGCGTCCTATATACTAACAAGTGATATAACGACCAACGTAGCCAAGCCACTACCCGTTCTGTTTCAGGCTTGAAAAAAATCACACATTCAAACAATCTTTGTTGTCATTCGCTAGCATATTGATTTATCTTTCCGACGAGACATAATTTTTCACAACTGCTTCACTCTAGAAGTCAGAGCACCCCTGCAAACTTGAAACTTTGTTCGAAAATAGGCCATCAGCGTTTTGCTATGGCACACAGTCAACGGTAGAGTATAGAGCTGTCATCTGATTGGTTAATATTTCTCACGACACGGTAAGTGTGTTTACTTATTTGTAACATATAAAAAATATTGTAAATGATTTTTAGGTATATTATAATCATATAAAATTACTTCTAAACGTAATTCTCACTGAAAAAAGTTTAAAGCATATAATTCAAGCGTTATCAGAATGTGGGCGTGTCGTGAGAAATATTAACCAATCAGATGACAGATTTCATTTGCTGCTGTGTACTCGTAAACAATGGCATCCATGATTTGAAAGGGGTCGTACCGGACTGAAAAACGTGAGTTATCGCTGTTCGTCTGCACTATGTGAACTGTTCTGGTGATAGTTGAGTCGAAGGCGTTCATAGGTATTTACGACAGTCAGGATTTATGCGGATATTGTCCACAATTGTGCTCTATACACTTGGAGTTTTATCGTTGACTGCCATAGCAAAACGTTGGTGGCCTATTTTCGAGCAAAGTTTCAGGTTTGCAGGGGTGCTCTGACTTCTAGAGTGTAGCAGTTGTGAAAAATTATGTCTCGTCGGAAAGATAAATCGGGTGGTTCTAGTTAATACTACTCGTCCGGATGGAACTTTTCTTTTCGTCGTTTGATTCATTCATTGAAAACGTCAATACATGAACTTGTTATAACTTCTGATAAGCTAACGTAACTAAATTAGATGATCAGAATCATTTCATGCAGCATTAATGTTAACATATTCGCCTTTGTTTGTCTATAAACACGAACGAATCATACGTTTTCAATGAATGAACCAACGGCGAAACGAAAAGCTTCATCCGGACGGACATTATACTGATTTTTTTCAATAAGTAGAACTTTTTAGAATTATATCGCAAATTTACTCCTAATATCATTACTATTCATTTTGGCTTTCAGGTCACGAGTTAACCATTCATGAAAAAGTTGCTTGTTGAACTGCTTAATTAACGTTGTATAACATATGCTTTGCGAAATTTAGGGGGGGGGGGGGGGCGCACGCCCCCTCTAAATCCGCCTCTGGTATTCATAATTGGATTAGATAAACACGCTTCAGTTGATATTTTATGGCTTATTCCCGTGATTTTGGCCGAATATTTCGAAATATGGATTATTGAATCGAACTTAAACGGTTATTGTTTAAATTGTTCAGAATCACAAAGTTCAGGACCAGGGCGGACAAATGATGGGGGGTCAAATCTATACGGTCATCAAAATTAAAGAATTAACCATTTTGCCAGATGTGGGCCAACAGATCGATCTGTAGCTATTCAGATTTTAACCTTGCTTATGTGGCAGAATTTCAATACAAAACAGGGTACGCAAAAAAAAAACCGGTCGGTATGGAAACCCTCAACACACATTTTTTACTAACGGTATATATTTTGTACAAAAGAACTAAGTTCCCTTCGAATATTGTCTTCACTTCACAAAGCCACAAAGTCGCATATTTTTATGATGTAGGGAGCACGTATGCAATTGACCAAAAAATCAATCATTTGCACAATGATAGAGTAGCAAATATGTGGAGGAATAATGTTCCGTCCGTATGCGGTAGAGGATAACATAGAAAGAAAAAAAAACTGAGTTAAATGTTGTCTTAAATGAAAATTTAAATACTATAAACAAAGGAAACGGGAACGAAGTGAGCAGTGTAGGAATTATTGTTTTTCATGTAGAAGCGGCATAAAATAATTAACAATTTACAGAGCTATCACATTTCTGTTGATAAATCTTGAAATAAATCTTGATTCTGTAAGAAGTAAAAATGAACGACATGATGTCTTGCAACAAGATTCGGCGATTTTTTTTTTCTTTTACCGGTAGTTTTTTGTTATTATAATTCAGTTATATATATTTTTATCATTTTTAACCCTTTGTGGGAAGGGGGTAGAGTTTAACTGTCATATTGCAAATCAAATACATTTAAGAATCAACCCAATACATAAATTAAGTGTTTGTGTTTTAGTGATGTCTTTGCTATAACTTGTTATGCAATACACAGTTAACTATCAGTTATATTGATAGTTATCTTTCTACAATATGAATTTAACACCTCTGTTGCAAAATGACACGACTGTCTATTCCCCTAAGTGCCAAACCCGGGAAGCATCGCATCGCTGTTGACACGGTCGACCTTCAGCAGACTAAAAGTCTAGAAAGCGCTACCACTTCCTATACACGTCAATATTAAATTTTAATTAATCTTCAAAAACATATAAAATTAAAGAATAAATCAATATAAAACTATGAAATCCTAACAAAGAAATTTAAAAAAGAAGACAAATGGGGTGAAAAATGCCCGTCCGGTTCACGTATCTGAAACCAGGGAGCAAATAGTTATATTAGGTTCCTCATGAAACTTTTTTTTCAGATAAAGAAATTCAGATATTCAGATGTTTTAATTTGATAAAACTTAAATTCCTTTTCATTTTCACTACAGATCCTTATAAAGAAATTGACCGACAAAAAGTTTTAATTTGTTTTACAATTTAACAAACAAAAAATAAATAAAATAAAACAGAATTGGGGAAGGTCTAAAACGCGGAAGTGGGAAAACACGGAAGTAAGCCCAAAATGGGTACTTAAAAGGTCATATGTTGAAAAGTACTCAACCTAGGATAAAAATCTAAACGGATTCTAAAAGCTATTGTTAAGATCTATCTTTTAAGTACCCAAATAATGAAATATTTTATTATTTATTTCCTTAAAAGATAGATCTTAACAATAGCTTTTAGAATCCGTTTAGATTTTTATCCTAGGTCGAGTTTTTTTTCAACATATGACCATTTAAGTACCCATTTTGGGCTTACTTCCGTGTTTTCCCACTTCCGCGTTTTAGACCTTCCCTTGAAAAATGCACCTTAAGATGTCACATTCAAAGTTAAGTTCTTTCTTATAAGTTAGGCACACTTTTTATCATTATTACTTCACTTTAAATCTATAGTAATAATTTCAAAAAGCGTATATTATAATTTATATATTTACTTTTTAATTTCATACAAAATATTAATTTCTTATACTTGAAAAGCAACAAAAAAACAAAAAAGAAAAAAAAGTGCATGCAGTTTTTTATCAAGTAGGATTTATACTGATTTTGTATGGGGAAAATAACGGTAATTAAAAAAAAAAATAATAATACATACCAGGTAATTTATTTGTTGTCATTATATCTCCGTTTACAAATCACTTCACATCAGGTGTTATCATTGAATTTCAAGCCGAAATAACAGTATATTGTGACACCTGTACTAGAGAAACCATACATTAGCGTATCGATAAACCCCGAGAACATAAGATTTTTACACTTTACTAATGGCGGACACACTCGGAAGTCGATAATGGCCACGCCCATGTTTTTAAGAATAAAAAGGTCTATATAGGAGTATATAGGCCGCGTGACCTCTATGAAAGCGATTCAAGCCCCCGTGCCTGTACCAAGGATTTACATAGCAGTACTACATAAATCCTGGCCTGTACCTATATGCAATATAATACAATATAGAATGTTGGCTAAGTGAGATAATATTCAATTTCGTGAGGTTTAAAAACCAAATTACCGTATTGTGTAATGACCTAGATTTTACATATACAATGTATTCTTTATTTTGCATGGAAGGGAGGTAATTTTAATGTTACATTTTATACACTTCTTATATGTCTAAGAATATATTTAAAAAGTAGTAAAATAGTATCCTCATACTTATAGGTGTAAGCATCGTGGAACAAAAACATGCACAGAGTGAGCGAGTGAGAAATTGTTCAGCTATAACATGACTACAACAGTTCTTTTTCTTGAGTTGATGATGATGTGTGCTTTGTTGTTCATGTCTTTTAACAGCACCTTGACTGGTGCTACTGGTGAAGCCGGAACTGCTGACTTTTCTGGAGAATCAGTTCATCCCCGGTTTCAAGTGAGGTTCGTGTTGCTCAATGTGTTGTTTTCTATGTAGTGTTTTGTATACCATTGTTTGTGTTTTTGTCGTCTTCTGGACACTGGTGTTGTCTTCTGGACACTGGTGTATGTCCTTCTGGACACTGTGGTGTTGTCTTCTGGACAATGTGGTGTCTGTCCTTCTGGACACTGTGGTGTTGTCTTCTGGACACTGTGGTGTCTGTCCTTCTGGACACTGTGATGTTGTCTTCTGGACATTGTGGTGTCTGTCCTTCTGGACACTGTGGTGTTGTCTTCTGGACACTGTGGTGTCTGTCCTTCTGGATACTGTGGTGTCTTCTGGACACTGGTGTATGTCCTTCTGGACACTGTGGTGTCTGTCCTTCTGGACACTGTGGTGTCTGTCCTTCTGGACACTGTGGTCTGTCCTTCTGGACACTGGTGTATGTCCTTCTGGACACTATGGTGTCTGTCCTGGACACTGGTGTCTGTCCTTCTGGACACTGTGGTGTCTGTCCTTCTGGACACTGTGGTGTCTGTCCTTCTGGACACTGGTGTATGTCCATCTGGACACTGTGGTGTCTGTCCTTCTGGACACTGTGGTGTCTGTCCTTCTGGACACTGTGGTGTCTGTCCTTCTGGACACTGTGGTGTCTGTCCTTCTGGACACTGGTGTATGTCCTTCTGGACACTGTGGTGTCTGTCCTTCTGGATACTGTGGTCTGTCCTTCTGAACACTGGTGTATGTCCTTCTGGACACTGGTGTATGTCCTTCTGGACACTGTGGTGTCTGTCCTTCTGGACACTGGTGTATGTCCTTCTGGACACTGTGATGTCTGTCCTTCTGGACACTGTGATGTATGTCCTTCTGGACACTGTGGTGTCTGTCCTGGACACTGTGGTGTCTGTCCTTCTGGACACTGGTGTCTTGTCCTTCTGGACACTGTGGTGTCTGTCCTGGACACTGTGGTGTCTGTCCTTCTGGACACTGTGGTGTCTGTCCTTCTGGACACTGTGGTGTCTGTCCTTCTGGACACTGTGGTGTTGTCTTCTGGACACTGTGGTGTCTGTCCTTCTGGATACTGTGGTGTCTTCTGGACACTGGTGTATGTCCTTCTGGACACTGTGGTGTTGTCTTCTGGACACTGTGGTGTCTGTCCTGGACACTGTGGTGTTGTCTTCTGGACACTGTGGTGTCTGTCCTTCTGGACACTGTGGTGTCTGTCCTTCTGGACACTGTGGTGTCTGTCCTGGACACTGGTGTATGTCCTTCTGGACACTATGGTGTCTCCTGGACACTGTGGTGTCTGTCCTTCTGGACACTGTGGTGTCTGTCCTTCTGGACACTGTGGTGTCTGTCCTTCTGGACACTGGTGTCTGTCCTTCTGGACACTGGTGTCTGTCCTTCTGGACACTGGTGTATATCCTTCTGGACACTGTGGTGTCTGTCCTTCTGGACACTGTGGTGTCTGTCCTTCTGGACACTGTGGTGTCGGTCCTTCTGGACACTGTGGTGTCTGTCCTTCTGGACACTGGTGTATGTCCTTCTGGAAACTGTGGTGTCTGTCCTTCTGGACACTGGTCTGTCCTTCTGAACACTGGTGTATGTCCTTCTGGACACTGGTGTATGTCCTGGACACTGTGGTGTCTGTCCTTCTGGACACTGGTGTATGTCCTTCTGGATACTGTGGTGTCTGTCCTTCTGGACACTGTGGTGTATGTCCTTCTGGACACTGTGGTGTCTGTCCTGGACACTGTGGTGTCTGTCCTTCTGGACACTGGTGTCTGTCCTGGACACTGGTGTCTGTCCTGGACACTGTGGTGTCTGTCCTTCTGGACACTGTGGTGTCTGTCCTTCTGGACACTGTGGTGTCTGTCCTTCTGGACACTGGTGTCTGTCCTTCTGGACACTGGTGTATGTCCTTCTGGACACTGTGGTGTCTGTCCTTCTGGACACTGTGGTCTGTCCTTCTGGACACTGGTGTATGTCTTTCTGGACACTGGTGTGTGTCCTTCTGGACACTGTGGTGTCTGTCCTTCTGGACACTGTGGTGTCTGTCCTGGACACTGGTGTATGTCCTTCTGGACACTGTGGTGTCTGTCCTTCTGGACACTGTGGTGTCTGTCCTTCTGGACACTGTGGTGTCTGTCCTTCTGGACACTGGTGTATGTCTTTCTGGACACTGTGGTGTCTGTCCTTCTGGACACTGTGGTGTCTGTCCTTCTGGACACTGGTGTATGTCCTTCTGGACACTATGGTCTGTCCTTCTGGACACTGTGGTGTCTGTCCTTCTGGACACTGTGGTGTCTCTCCTTCTGGACACTGCGGTGTCTGTCCTTCTGGACACTGTGGTGTCTGTCCTTCTGGACACTGTGGTGTCTGTCCTTCTGGAAACTGGTGTATGTCCTCCTGGACACTGTGGTGTCTGTCCTTCTGGACACTGGTGTGTGTTCTTCTGGACACTGGTGTATGTCCTTCTGGACACTGTGGTGTGTCCTTCTGGACACTGGTGTCTGTCCTGGACACTGTGGTGTCTGTCCTTCTGGACACTGTGGTGTCTGTCTTTTTGGACACTGGTGTATGTCCTTCTGGACACTGTGGTGTCTGTCCTTCTGGACACTGTGGTGTGTCCTTCTGGACAGTGGTGTCTGTCCTTCTGGACACTGTGGTGTCTGTCCTTCTGGACACTGGTGTATGTCCTTCTGGACAGTGGTGTGTCCTTCTGGACACTGGTGTATGTCCTTCTGGACACTGTGATGTCTGTCCTTCTGGACACTGTGATGTATGTCCTTCTGGACACTGTGGTGTCTGTCCTGGACACTGTGGTGTCTGTCCTTCTGGACACTGGTGTCTTGTCCTTCTGGACACTGTGGTGTCTGTCCTGGACACTGTGGTGTCTGTCCTTCTGGACACTGTGGTGTCTGTCCTTCTGGACACTGTGGTGTCTGTCCTTCTGGACACTGTGGTGTTGTCTTCTGGACACTGTGGTGTCTGTCCTTCTGGATACTGTGGTGTCTTCTGGACACTGGTGTATGTCCTTCTGGACACTGTGGTGTTGTCTTCTGGACACTGTGGTGTCTGTCCTGGACACTGTGGTGTTGTCTTCTGGACACTGTGGTGTCTGTCCTTCTGGACACTGTGGTGTCTGTCCTTCTGGACACTGTGGTGTCTGTCCTGGACACTGGTGTATGTCCTTCTGGACACTATGGTGTCTCCTGGACACTGTGGTGTCTGTCCTTCTGGACACTGTGGTGTCTGTCCTTCTGGACACTGTGGTGTCTGTCCTTCTGGACACTGGTGTCTGTCCTTCTGGACACTGGTGTCTGTCCTTCTGGACACTGGTGTATATCCTTCTGGACACTGTGGTGTCTGTCCTTCTGGACACTGTGGTGTCTGTCCTTCTGGACACTGTGGTGTCGGTCCTTCTGGACACTGTGGTGTCTGTCCTTCTGGACACTGGTGTATGTCCTTCTGGAAACTGTGGTGTCTGTCCTTCTGGACACTGGTCTGTCCTTCTGAACACTGGTGTATGTCCTTCTGGACACTGGTGTATGTCCTGGACACTGTGGTGTCTGTCCTTCTGGACACTGGTGTATGTCCTTCTGGATACTGTGGTGTCTGTCCTTCTGGACACTGTGGTGTATGTCCTTCTGGACACTGTGGTGTCTGTCCTGGACACTGTGGTGTCTGTCCTTCTGGACACTGGTGTCTGTCCTGGACACTGGTGTCTGTCCTGGACACTGTGGTGTCTGTCCTTCTGGACACTGTGGTGTCTGTCCTTCTGGACACTGTGGTGTCTGTCCTTCTGGACACTGGTGTCTGTCCTTCTGGACACTGGTGTATGTCCTTCTGGACACTGTGGTGTCTGTCCTTCTGGACACTGTGGTCTGTCCTTCTGGACACTGGTGTATGTCTTTCTGGACACTGGTGTGTGTCCTTCTGGACACTGTGGTGTCTGTCCTTCTGGACACTGTGGTGTCTGTCCTGGACACTGGTGTATGTCCTTCTGGACACTGTGGTGTCTGTCCTTCTGGACACTGTGGTGTCTGTCCTTCTGGACACTGTGGTGTCTGTCCTTCTGGACACTGGTGTATGTCTTTCTGGACACTGTGGTGTCTGTCCTTCTGGACACTGTGGTGTCTGTCCTTCTGGACACTGGTGTATGTCCTTCTGGACACTATGGTCTGTCCTTCTGGACACTGTGGTGTCTGTCCTTCTGGACACTGTGGTGTCTCTCCTTCTGGACACTGCGGTGTCTGTCCTTCTGGACACTGTGGTGTCTGTCCTTCTGGACACTGTGGTGTCTGTCCTTCTGGAAACTGGTGTATGTCCTCCTGGACACTGTGGTGTCTGTCCTTCTGGACACTGGTGTGTGTTCTTCTGGACACTGGTGTATGTCCTTCTGGACACTGTGGTGTGTCCTTCTGGACACTGGTGTCTGTCCTGGACACTGTGGTGTCTGTCCTTCTGGACACTGTGGTGTCTGTCTTTTTGGACACTGGTGTATGTCCTTCTGGACACTGTGGTGTCTGTCCTTCTGGACACTGTGGTGTGTCCTTCTGGACAGTGGTGTCTGTCCTTCTGGACACTGTGGTGTCTGTCCTTCTGGACACTGGTGTATGTCCTTCTGGACAGTGGTGTGTCCTTCTGGACACTGGTGTATGTCCTTCTGGACACTGTGGTGTGTCCTTCTGGACACTGTGGTGTGTCCTTCTGGACACTGGTGTATGTCCTTCTGGACACTGGTGTCTGTCCTTCAGGACACTGTGGTCTGTCCTTCTGGACACTGGTGTATGTCCTTCTGGACACTGGTGTGTGTCCTTCTGGACACTGTGGTGTATGTCCTTCTGGACACTGTGGAGTCTGTCCTTCTGGACACTGTGGTGTCTGTCCTTCTGGACACTGGCGTATGTCCTTCTGGACACTGTGGTGTCTGTTCTTCTAGACACTGTGGTGTCTGTCCTTCTGGACACTATGGTGTCTGTCCTTCTGGACACTGTGGTGTCTGTCCTTCTGGACACTGGTGTATGTCCTTCTGGACACTGTGGTGTCTGTCCTTCTGGACACTGGTGTATGTCCTTCTGGACACTATGGTGTCTATCCTTCTGGACACTGTGGTGTCTGTCCTTCTGGACACTGTGGTGTCTGTCCTTCTGGACACTGTGATCTGTCCTTCTGGACACTGGTGTATGTCCTTCTGGACACTGTTGTATGTCCTTTTGGACACTGTGGTGTCTGTCCTTCTGGACACTGTGGTGTCTGTCCTTCTGGACACTGTGGTGTCTGTCCTTCTGGACACTGGTGTATGTCTTTCTGGACACTGTGGTGTCTGTCCTTCTGGACACTGTGGTGTCTGTCCTTCTGGACACTGGTGTATGTCCTTCTGGACACTATGGTCTGTCCTTCTGGACACTGTGGTGTCTGTCCTTCTGGACACTGTGGTGTCTGTCCTTCTGGACACTGTGGTGTTTGTCCTTCTGGAAACTGGTGCATGTCCTCCTGGACACTGTGGTGTCTGTCCTTCTGGACACTGGTGTGTGTTCTTCTGGACACTGGTGTATGTCCTTCTGGACACTGTGGTGTGTCCTTCTGGACACTGGTGTCTGTCCTTCTGGACACTGTGGTGTCTGTCCTTCTGGACACTGTGGTGTCTGTCCTTTTGGACACTGGTGTATGTCCTTCTGGACACTGTGGTGTGTCCTTCTGGACACTGGTGTCTGTCCTGGACACTGTGGTGTCTGTCCTTCTGGACACTGTGGTGTCTGTCTTTTTGGACACTGGTGTATGTCCTTCTGGACACTGTTGTATGTCCTTTTGGACACTGTGGTGTCTGTCCTTCTGGACACTGTGGTGTCTGTCCTTCTGGACACTGTGGTGTCTGTCCTTCTGGACACTGGTGTATGTCCTTCTGGACACTATGGTGTCTGTCCTGGACACTGGTGTCTGTCCTTCTGGACACTGTGGTGTCTGTCCTTCTGGACACTGTGGTGTCTGTCCTTCTGGACACTGGTGTATGTCCATCTGGACACTGTGGTGTCTGTCCTTCTGGACACTGTGGTGTCTGTCCTTCTGGACACTGTGGTGTCTGTCCTTCTGGACACTGTGGTGTCTGTCCTTCTGGACACTGGTGTATGTCCTTCTGGACACTGTGGTGTCTGTCCTTCTGGATACTGTGGTCTGTCCTTCTGAACACTGGTGTATGTCCTTCTGGACACTGGTGTATGTCCTTCTGGACACTGTGGTGTCTGTCCTTCTGGACACTGGTGTATGTCCTTCTGGACACTGTGATGTCTGTCCTTCTGGACACTGTGATGTATGTCCTTCTGGACACTGTGGTGTCTGTCCTGGACACTGTGGTGTCTGTCCTTCTGGACACTGGTGTCTTGTCCTTCTGGACACTGTGGTGTCTGTCCTGGACACTGTGGTGTCTGTCCTTCTGGACACTGTGGTGTCTGTCCTTCTGGACACTGTGGTGTCTGTCCTTCTGGACACTGTGGTGTTGTCTTCTGGACACTGTGGTGTCTGTCCTTCTGGATACTGTGGTGTCTTCTGGACACTGGTGTATGTCCTTCTGGACACTGTGGTGTTGTCTTCTGGACACTGTGGTGTCTGTCCTGGACACTGTGGTGTTGTCTTCTGGACACTGTGGTGTCTGTCCTTCTGGACACTGTGGTGTCTGTCCTTCTGGACACTGTGGTGTCTGTCCTGGACACTGGTGTATGTCCTTCTGGACACTATGGTGTCTCCTGGACACTGTGGTGTCTGTCCTTCTGGACACTGTGGTGTCTGTCCTTCTGGACACTGTGGTGTCTGTCCTTCTGGACACTGGTGTCTGTCCTTCTGGACACTGGTGTCTGTCCTTCTGGACACTGGTGTATATCCTTCTGGACACTGTGGTGTCTGTCCTTCTGGACACTGTGGTGTCTGTCCTTCTGGACACTGTGGTGTCGGTCCTTCTGGACACTGTGGTGTCTGTCCTTCTGGACACTGGTGTATGTCCTTCTGGAAACTGTGGTGTCTGTCCTTCTGGACACTGGTCTGTCCTTCTGAACACTGGTGTATGTCCTTCTGGACACTGGTGTATGTCCTGGACACTGTGGTGTCTGTCCTTCTGGACACTGGTGTATGTCCTTCTGGATACTGTGGTGTCTGTCCTTCTGGACACTGTGGTGTATGTCCTTCTGGACACTGTGGTGTCTGTCCTGGACACTGTGGTGTCTGTCCTTCTGGACACTGGTGTCTGTCCTGGACACTGGTGTCTGTCCTGGACACTGTGGTGTCTGTCCTTCTGGACACTGTGGTGTCTGTCCTTCTGGACACTGTGGTGTCTGTCCTTCTGGACACTGGTGTCTGTCCTTCTGGACACTGGTGTATGTCCTTCTGGACACTGTGGTGTCTGTCCTTCTGGACACTGTGGTCTGTCCTTCTGGACACTGGTGTATGTCTTTCTGGACACTGGTGTGTGTCCTTCTGGACACTGTGGTGTCTGTCCTTCTGGACACTGTGGTGTCTGTCCTGGACACTGGTGTATGTCCTTCTGGACACTGTGGTGTCTGTCCTTCTGGACACTGTGGTGTCTGTCCTTCTGGACACTGTGGTGTCTGTCCTTCTGGACACTGGTGTATGTCTTTCTGGACACTGTGGTGTCTGTCCTTCTGGACACTGTGGTGTCTGTCCTTCTGGACACTGGTGTATGTCCTTCTGGACACTATGGTCTGTCCTTCTGGACACTGTGGTGTCTGTCCTTCTGGACACTGTGGTGTCTCTCCTTCTGGACACTGCGGTGTCTGTCCTTCTGGACACTGTGGTGTCTGTCCTTCTGGACACTGTGGTGTCTGTCCTTCTGGAAACTGGTGTATGTCCTCCTGGACACTGTGGTGTCTGTCCTTCTGGACACTGGTGTGTGTTCTTCTGGACACTGGTGTATGTCCTTCTGGACACTGTGGTGTGTCCTTCTGGACACTGGTGTCTGTCCTGGACACTGTGGTGTCTGTCCTTCTGGACACTGTGGTGTCTGTCTTTTTGGACACTGGTGTATGTCCTTCTGGACACTGTGGTGTCTGTCCTTCTGGACACTGTGGTGTGTCCTTCTGGACAGTGGTGTCTGTCCTTCTGGACACTGTGGTGTCTGTCCTTCTGGACACTGGTGTATGTCCTTCTGGACAGTGGTGTGTCCTTCTGGACACTGGTGTATGTCCTTCTGGACACTGTGATGTCTGTCCTTCTGGACACTGTGATGTATGTCCTTCTGGACACTGTGGTGTCTGTCCTGGACACTGTGGTGTCTGTCCTTCTGGACACTGGTGTCTTGTCCTTCTGGACACTGTGGTGTCTGTCCTGGACACTGTGGTGTCTGTCCTTCTGGACACTGTGGTGTCTGTCCTTCTGGACACTGTGGTGTCTGTCCTTCTGGACACTGTGGTGTTGTCTTCTGGACACTGTGGTGTCTGTCCTTCTGGATACTGTGGTGTCTTCTGGACACTGGTGTATGTCCTTCTGGACACTGTGGTGTTGTCTTCTGGACACTGTGGTGTCTGTCCTGGACACTGTGGTGTTGTCTTCTGGACACTGTGGTGTCTGTCCTTCTGGACACTGTGGTGTCTGTCCTTCTGGACACTGTGGTGTCTGTCCTGGACACTGGTGTATGTCCTTCTGGACACTATGGTGTCTCCTGGACACTGTGGTGTCTGTCCTTCTGGACACTGTGGTGTCTGTCCTTCTGGACACTGTGGTGTCTGTCCTTCTGGACACTGGTGTCTGTCCTTCTGGACACTGGTGTCTGTCCTTCTGGACACTGGTGTATATCCTTCTGGACACTGTGGTGTCTGTCCTTCTGGACACTGTGGTGTCTGTCCTTCTGGACACTGTGGTGTCGGTCCTTCTGGACACTGTGGTGTCTGTCCTTCTGGACACTGGTGTATGTCCTTCTGGAAACTGTGGTGTCTGTCCTTCTGGACACTGGTCTGTCCTTCTGAACACTGGTGTATGTCCTTCTGGACACTGGTGTATGTCCTGGACACTGGTGTCTGTCCTTCTGGACACTGGTGTATGTCCTTCTGGATACTGTGGTGTCTGTCCTTCTGGACACTGTGGTGTATGTCCTTCTGGACACTGTGGTGTCTGTCCTGGACACTGTGGTGTCTGTCCTTCTGGACACTGGTGTCTGTCCTGGACACTGGTGTCTGTCCTGGACACTGTGGTGTCTGTCCTTCTGGACACTGTGGTGTCTGTCCTTCTGGACACTGTGGTGTCTGTCCTTCTGGACACTGGTGTCTGTCCTTCTGGACACTGGTGTATGTCCTTCTGGACACTGTGGTGTCTGTCCTTCTGGACACTGTGGTCTGTCCTTCTGGACACTGGTGTATGTCTTTCTGGACACTGGTGTGTGTCCTTCTGGACACTGTGGTGTCTGTCCTTCTGGACACTGTGGTGTCTGTCCTGGACACTGGTGTATGTCCTTCTGGACACTGTGGTGTCTGTCCTTCTGGACACTGTGGTGTCTGTCCTTCTGGACACTGTGGTGTCTGTCCTTCTGGACACTGGTGTATGTCTTTCTGGACACTGTGGTGTCTGTCCTTCTGGACACTGTGGTGTCTGTCCTTCTGGACACTGGTGTATGTCCTTCTGGACACTATGGTCTGTCCTTCTGGACACTGTGGTGTCTGTCCTTCTGGACACTGTGGTGTCTCTCCTTCTGGACACTGCGGTGTCTGTCCTTCTGGACACTGTGGTGTCTGTCCTTCTGGACACTGTGGTGTCTGTCCTTCTGGAAACTGGTGTATGTCCTCCTGGACACTGTGGTGTCTGTCCTTCTGGACACTGGTGTGTGTTCTTCTGGACACTGGTGTATGTCCTTCTGGACACTGTGGTGTGTCCTTCTGGACACTGGTGTCTGTCCTGGACACTGTGGTGTCTGTCCTTCTGGACACTGTGGTGTCTGTCTTTTTGGACACTGGTGTATGTCCTTCTGGACACTGTGGTGTCTGTCCTTCTGGACACTGTGGTGTGTCCTTCTGGACAGTGGTGTCTGTCCTTCTGGACACTGTGGTGTCTGTCCTTCTGGACACTGGTGTATGTCCTTCTGGACAGTGGTGTGTCCTTCTGGACACTGGTGTATGTCCTTCTGGACACTGTGGTGTGTCCTTCTGGACACTGTGGTGTGTCCTTCTGGACACTGGTGTATGTCCTTCTGGACACTGGTGTCTGTCCTTCAGGACACTGTGGTCTGTCCTTCTGGACACTGGTGTATGTCCTTCTGGACACTGGTGTGTGTCCTTCTGGACACTGTGGTGTATGTCCTTCTGGACACTGTGGAGTCTGTCCTTCTGGACACTGTGGTGTCTGTCCTTCTGGACACTGGCGTATGTCCTTCTGGACACTGTGGTGTCTGTTCTTCTAGACACTGTGGTGTCTGTCCTTCTGGACACTATGGTGTCTGTCCTTCTGGACACTGTGGTGTCTGTCCTTCTGGACACTGGTGTATGTCCTTCTGGACACTGTGGTGTCTGTCCTTCTGGACACTGGTGTATGTCCTTCTGGACACTATGGTGTCTATCCTTCTGGACACTGTGGTGTCTGTCCTTCTGGACACTGTGGTGTCTGTCCTTCTGGACACTGTGATCTGTCCTTCTGGACACTGGTGTATGTCCTTCTGGACACTGTTGTATGTCCTTTTGGACACTGTGGTGTCTGTCCTTCTGGACACTGTGGTGTCTGTCCTTCTGGACACTGTGGTGTCTGTCCTTCTGGACACTGGTGTATGTCTTTCTGGACACTGTGGTGTCTGTCCTTCTGGACACTGTGGTGTCTGTCCTTCTGGACACTGGTGTATGTCCTTCTGGACACTATGGTCTGTCCTTCTGGACACTGTGGTGTCTGTCCTTCTGGACACTGTGGTGTCTGTCCTTCTGGACACTGTGGTGTTTGTCCTTCTGGAAACTGGTGCATGTCCTCCTGGACACTGTGGTGTCTGTCCTTCTGGACACTGGTGTGTGTTCTTCTGGACACTGGTGTATGTCCTTCTGGACACTGTGGTGTGTCCTTCTGGACACTGGTGTCTGTCCTTCTGGACACTGTGGTGTCTGTCCTTCTGGACACTGTGGTGTCTGTCCTTTTGGACACTGGTGTATGTCCTTCTGGACACTGTGGTGTGTCCTTCTGGACAGTGGTGTCTGTCCTTCTGGACACTGTGGTGTCTGTCCTTCTGGACACTGTGGTGTCTGTCCTTCTGGACACTGTGGTGTCTGTCCTGGACACTGGTGTATGTCCTTCTGGACACTGTGGTGTCTGTCCTTCTGGACACTGTGGTGTCTGTCCTTCTGGACACTGTGGTGTCTGTCCTTCTGGACACTGGTGTATGTCTTTCTGGACACTGTGGTGTCTGTCCTTCTGGACACTGTGGTGTCTGTCCTTCTGGACACTGGTGTATGTCCTTCTGGACACTATGGTCTGTCCTTCTGGACACTGTGGTGTCTGTCCTTCTGGACACTGTGGTGTCTCTCCTTCTGGACACTGCGGTGTCTGTCCTTCTGGACACTGTGGTGTCTGTCCTTCTGGACACTGTGGTGTCTGTCCTTCTGGAAACTGGTGTATGTCCTCCTGGACACTGTGGTGTCTGTCCTTCTGGACACTGGTGTGTGTTCTTCTGGACACTGGTGTATGTCCTTCTGGACACTGTGGTGTGTCCTTCTGGACACTGGTGTCTGTCCTTCTGGACACTGTGGTGTGTCCTTCTGGACACTGGTGTATGTCCTTCTGGACACTGTGGTGTGTCCTTCTGGACACTGTGGTGTGTCCTTCTGGACACTGGTGTATGTCCTTCTGGACACTGGTGTCTGTCCTTCTGGACACTGTGGTCTGTCCTTCTGGACACTGGTGTATGTCCTTCTGGACACTGGTGTGTGTCCTTCTGGACACTGTGGTGTATGTCCTTCTGGACACTGTGGAGTCTGTCCTTCTGGACACTGTGGTGTCTGTCCTTCTGGACACTGTGGTGTCTGTCCTTCTGGACACTGGCGTATGTCCTTCTGGACACTGTGGTGTCTGTTCTTCTAGACACTGTGGTGTCTGTCCTTCTGGACACTGTGGTGTCTGTCCTTCTGGACACTGTGGTGTCTGTCCTTCTGGACACTGGTGTATGTCCTTCTGGACACTGTGGTGTCTGTCCTTTTGGACACTGGTGTATGTCCTTCTGGACACTATGGTCTGTCCTTCTGGACACTGTGGTGTCTGTCCTTCTGGACACTGTGGTGTCTGTCCTTCTGGACACTGTGGTGTCTGTCCTTCTGGAAACTGGTGTATGTCCTCCTGGACACTGGTGTGTGTTCTTCTGGACACTGGTGTATGTCCTTCTGGACACTGTGGTGTGTCCTTCTGGACACTGGTGTCTGTCCTTCTGGACACTGTGGTGTCTGTCCTTCTGGACACTGTGGTGTCTGTCCTTTTGGACACTGGTGTATGTCCTTCTGGACACTGTGGTGTCTGTCCTTCTGGACACTGTGGTGTGTCCTTCTGGACAGTGGTGTCTGTCCTTCTGGACACTGTGGTGTCTGTCCTTCTGGACACTGTGGTGTCTGTCCTTCTGGAAACTGGTGTATGTCCTTCTGGACAGTGGTGTGTCCTTCTGGACACTGGTGTATGTCCTTCTGGACACTGTGGTGTGTCCTTCTGGACACTGTGGTGTGTCCTTGTGGACACTGGTGTATGTCCTTCTGGACACTGTGGTGTCTGTCCTTCTGGACACTGTGGTCTGTCCTTCTGGACACTGGTGTATGTCCTTCTGTTGTTGTTAAATATAGGAGCAACATGCACTGATTGCACATAACTCCAATAACAATCTCATGTCGGCTACGATTGTCCCAATTTCAATCACCCATCAATATAGCCAATCATGTCTTTTGTAACCTTCCAAGGTAACATTTATATATAGTCACATAAGACAGGTGGTCACTAAATACATGTAATATGAAATACACTCTGAAGGAAATTAAAATTCAGGTCACACAATATAAGTTATTGTTTAATAGAGGTGGTCACAAAAGCAGGTTTGGCTGTATCTCAACATTTATGCAGAATACTTTCACTATTTAACATGATGTTGAAAACAGATAGTTTGAAAGAAACAATGAATTAATATATTTTCTTTCCTCCCTAGCCATTGTTTTAAAATATTGTTATTTGTTTTCTTTCGTTTTGTTTGTTTGTTTGGTTTTTTTTCTTTTGTTTTTTGGTTTCTTGTTCCTAAACGTTTTTTTTTATTACGTTCATTTTCTGGTCGGAATGGCAGTCATCTAAATATAAACTGAAACAGCATTTCGAATCTTTCTTTTATTTTAAACAATAAAATACAAACAAAAAAACTATAACAATACCAAAACAAAATATTGCTACAAATGTCCCCCAAACGAACAATACTAGTGGTATGAATGAAGAATAGTGTGAGAACATAGCAAGAAATAATTAGAGCTCAGATTTTGACTCTATCATGTCTATAGTAGGGCTTCTTTGTTATGTTACCCTACAATGTGCTACAATAAACTAGTAAGCAAAGCAAGAAAAAAATGGCTTCAATTGTCTGCCATCATCTACAACACCAGTAATGGAGATGTTAGAAGACTATATCATTAGCATGAAATCAAATGCAAAAGATGCTTGTCATACACTATTATATTAATAAGCAAATATTAAATAGCCATTTGCATACTAAGTCTGAAAAGATATGGTTGTTTATCATTCACCTTTGTGTTAAATTGAGTGTTTTGTGGTTTCCATGGCAACGGCAGGCATTTTGAAATTTCCAAGCTTCAAAACCATTTATACACATACCATACAACAATTCTATTAAGTTTCATCCAATTCCCAGCAGTTTAAATTGTTCACGTTTTTTTGTGGCAACGGCGGCCATTCTGAAATTTCTAAGCCTCAAAATTATGTGTACACATGTCAGACAAAATTTCTGGAAAGTTTCATCCAATTTCGAGCACCATAGCAAACCAACGATAAATATCAATTCGCAACATCATAATCTACTTGGAAACCAAATTTCACCCAAATCGGAGAATTTTTGTATCTGGCGGCCATTTTGTACCTTGGTTACCATGGCAACGGCCGCCATTTTGAATTTTGTCAACCCCTCAAAAGCTGCCACATACTACGGTGGATATTCCTACAAAGTGGATCATAATATGGCTCCCAAACCATGGATATCAATTCCCAACATCAAAATCTACTTGGATGCCAAATTTCGCCCAAATCGGAGGATTTTTGTATTTTGGCGGCCATTTTGGATTCAAAATGGCCGCCATAGCAAACCAACGATGAATATCAATTCGCAACATCCAAATCGGAGGATTTTTTGTATTTGGTGGCCATTTTGTACCATGGCAATGGCCGCCATTTTGAATTTGTTCAACCCCCCCCCCCCCCCCCCCCCCCCCAAAGGCTGCCACACACTACGGTGGATATTCCTACAAAGTTTCATGAAGTTGGATGAAAGGAATCCCAAAAAAAATTAAATCCCCCCTTTTTGGTTTCCATGGCAACTGTGGCAAAGTTTGTCCAACCGATTCCGATTTTTTTTTGGTTTATCTCGTTCCACTAGATGTGGATGTTGTTCCTATCAAGTTTCATCAATTTCTGTTTGACGAGTAACCTGCTATGATCAATTTTGAGTTTTTTAGCATTTTGGCCGTTTCCATGGCAACGGCGGCCATTTTGAAAATTTCGAAAGTAGTCTACACGTCTACTCATAGTGCTTAACATTCCTGTGAAGTTTCATTGATTTCCGTTTGGTAATCGCCGAGAAATGTGTCGGATAAACTTTTGGCGGAAGAAAGAAAGAAGAAGAAGAAGAATAATAATAATAAGAAACGGAGCAATATGTCTCCCAAACTTTGTTTGGAGGACATAATAAGGTTCCAACGTGAAAATGCTTAGTCTTTGATTGCAAAGGGTAATTGGTTATAATAAAAAGATTCAAATACTAGTTGATTGAAAGTTCTGTTGTATAAATATTCCTCTAAACAATCCAAAGCTAAATATTGATAGTCGGAATAAAATTTGTTCGCAAATAGTTCTTTCTTTGAGGCAAGTTCGTTGAGATCACCAATACCAAAAACACAAACACCTCGGATAAATTTCCCATGACACCGGTCTCTTCCACCCCAAGCTGCATAAACAGCATTCCATGGCTTCTTTTCAGGATTACCTGAAAATAAAAAAAAACAACAATAAATAACAAATAAAAGGATACACCGAGCGAAGCATGATACGACCGCAGGATTTCGACAGGGAAAGTTGAACAAGTGCATTTTAAAAGCAAATGTGAACACTGTCTTTTGCGTGACACAGTAAATTGCTGGACTCAATAATGTATTGGACACAGTAATATGCTGGACCCATTGTATTTTGGACATTTGTGTTGCTTTACTATTTCAAGTGTTAAATATGTTTTCCAACTATGCGAAATTTCGGAATTTCAGCTACTTTTAGACCCATTTTCGAAATAAAATAGCAATTTGTTGTGGTCAATCACAAACCCATACAGAAGATCATTTGGCAAAAAACGGCATTAAAATTGGATGTAAAATAGGAACGTTCAAATTTTGGAATTCGGCTTTCGGTTGCGTTTATCTCCGAAACCATAAGAGACAGAGCAAATCCGTCGACATACTATAGGAAACTCTCAGATCAATCAATTCAAAGAAAAAACTGCATCAAAATTGGATAAAAATAATCATTTCATACACCTTCCAAATATACTAAATTTCGGAATCTGGGTCCCTTTTTGAAATCAAATATCACAAACTGGTAGGGTTACACCAATATTTATGCAGTGTCAATGATCATTGTGCTAAAAATTCAGAAGCATCCTTCTACTACAACTTAAGTTATACCACAGAAACCATTCTGTCTACTGATGGACGACCGCGATAACAACAGCGCCATAACATAATACGGCCGAAAAACAAATTGCGTCGCATAAAAATACGCAATAATGGGACCAGTAATATATAAATTTACATATCATAGCATAACAGACTGCTACCGAAGCATATGTATTGTCTGCCAAAATATCGGCATCATGTGTATTTTCACAGCACAACCAAACCTGTTCATTATGGGAACTGAAAGGATCCTGAATATGTACCCATTATGAGCAGGTGCTCATTATGTACAGGTTTTTATTACATATTTAGTTCAATTAAAGGCATTTCTGTATGACCAATATGACCGGAAGTAAATTGTCCATATTTTCACACCCCGGGAAAATAACTGGTGATTGGATTACTACAAGATCATTTCCATATCGAGGCCCGGGCCAATATGGACCTCGACTTCGTCTCGGGCCAATATTGGTGTCTATTTTCTAGACGTCGGAAGTATGTAATAAATAGTTTAATACATGGGCATTTCCATATTGGCCTGGTTATCATCCCTCGACCTATATTGGCCCTCTACTCCGTCTCGGGATGATAACCAGACCAATATGAAAATGCCCATGTATTAATCTGTATGTATAGTTAGTTTTTGATTACATGGAGAAAATGAACCTGTTCGTTAAAGACGGTAAGGGCCGGTCGTGATCGTATGGTAGTTGAATTTATAACTACCTGTGCTGATCGTGTGGTAGTTGGGTTTACAACTACCTGTGCAATCAGTACCCATCTCCACTATAGTTGTGAGTTTGAATCCCTCTCATGGCGACGTGTACTCTATACAACATTGTGTGATAGTGTTTGTCAGTGACTTGCGACAGGTCGCTGGTTTTCTCCCGGTATACTGATTTCCTCCATCAATAAAGCAAACTGCCACGATATAACTGAAATGGGTGATTTTCAAAAAAATGAAGACTGTGTGACATTGACGGTGAAAATTCAAATTGGACAAATTGACATAATTTGGGTCGTAAAATAATGTCAATATGATATATTTTTCAGATTCAGTTGCTCAGTGCAATATATGCAGACAAAAAAAAAATTTCAACTTTTATTAGCAACAAAGTGTTAAAATGATAACAAATACAGGCTTACTTCCTCAGAGGTATCATTTTCTTTTGGGTATGGTAAAAGACCTAAATGTATTTCCATTTGATAATGATATGAAATAGGCACATTTTGGTACCAAACTTTGGATATATCATGAGAAAACAGTTTCAGTATATCAAAGAAACACTATTTTTATTGTATATTTTAAAAAATCTGGTAATTAAAGTTTTCATACAAGCATAAAAAATATGATCTAATGAGGTTTAATAGTTGTAAATCAATTATTTATATATGCCTAATAAATATAACAAAAGTTAAGTTAAGTTGATCATTGGTGGTAAAAACTAGAGGTAACCAAATGAAAATACTGTCCATTTTTTTATGTTTTGTCACACTCCTGACACATTTTTCTAAAAGATAAATACACCAAATATCAAGCTAAATGCAATCATTGTTGGTCACAATAACTTTTTTAAGTAGTAGTACATAATCTATTTTGACTGAAAAAGGTTTCCCTTGAATATATTTCATTTTTGCATTGCTATGATGTTATTTCAATCATATTTTATCATATTCTAAGTAATACTATCATAATTATAAAAAATGGCAACTCAATTTTCAACCATTTATACATCTTTTCAAGAGTATAGTGCTTATTGAGAATTAAATAATTCCCTGAGACAATTACAAGCAGTTTTATTGAGGCTATATGCTTACAAAATAATCTATTTCTTAAATAAAATTGTCACACTCCTGACTCCCTCTCGAAAATAAACCTGTCGAGCTGAAAATAATATAACCAACTTATTCTTTCCAAACTAAAAGTTATATTTCTTCAAAAGCTTATATTTCTTACAGTTAACAGTAAATATTAAATGAAGATTCAAAATTATGTTTTTGTTTTTTCTAATGATTAGTGTGCTAATTATTTGCCCTTTAGGAATTTATCTCATCAAAAATGGTTAAAATGGATTTGAAATTTATCAAAACTAGCAATAGATCATCTTTTCTTAGTATAAAATTACTTTTTAGTGGTTTTCAAATTAGTTTCCCCATGTTTCTCAATAATTTACTCTGCAAAAAAACTTCCTACTGCAATTGCAATGACATTTAAAGTTTTTATGTCAGGAGTGTGACATATTACTGTTGGATGAAAAATTATCGATAAATTTTCAAAAATGCTATATCAAAAGAATGAAAATGTTTTATGAAAGGCAAGATATATTAAAGTAAGTATTCTGTTTATCTAAAGCAACATACATCAATTTTTTGTTTAGAAAAAATCCATATTTTGACATGTTTTAAAAAAATATAACCCTTTATCATCACTTATTATGAAAAAGGTGTCATGCAATATACAAAAATACTACAATTATTACTTATTGTTTATATGTAATTAAATTGAAAACATTGTGGAAGTTTGTAGAAGCATGGTTTATTTTATTTTTTATTTAAAAGATATGCCTATTAAAAGTGTCACACTCCTGACATTAGTTATTTTGATTTCTTAGCTATGATATGTCATATATCAGTGCTATTTCCAACTTTTTTCTTTGATTTGGTCTGGAGCTTTTGGAAAATAAAGAAAATTGTGAACTATTAAAGCATACAACATAGTACTATACAACTAAGATAAAATGTCACACTCCTGACATTTTTTGTGTCTCTCCTTATGCAAGCCCAATTTTACAACTATCATATACATCCAGTCTAATACTACTAAATTATTATAACTAATGTTTTTTTACAACATATTTTGACTTTTCTGAACTAATTAATCTCAACAATGAAAAACTATTAAGGTTTAATTTGACATTTGTACAATTTTCCAAGTTAAATTTATTCACCTACACTAATTTAAAAAATAGAATAATTTTTTGTCGCAAAATCATAGGGTCACAAAACATCTAGATATTTGAAGTAAAATGGTACGAAATTATAGAATACCATCTTTCTTTAATATATTTTTTACTTAAATTTTGTTATCATCAAGGTAAGTTAAGGCAATTTAAAGTTTGTCACGCTAAAACGTCACACTCCTGACAAATTTGACCAGTTTTTAGAGGATAACTTTTTAACCGGAAGAGCAATCTCCATGACACTTTGCATGAAGATAACTGTTGCTGTTGTGCTTGTTTTAAGATATTTACCTTTCTTTCATATCATTTAATATTCAAATTATTATCTGAAAATGAAAAGTCTTCATTTTTTTGAAAATCGCCCAAATATTGTTAAAAGTGTCGTTAAACACTTTAACCCTAATCATAACCCTATAGACAGTGATTTGTTATATATCGGTGCCCTTAAAGATAGGTTTTACTGTATAAATAAACTACTCTTTCATGCTTTGTAGTGTTTGGTGTCAGTAGTATATGGGTACAGCTCAGTTAGTATTTGCGGGGGATCGGACCATTGCGCATGACCGGAAGTGACGTGAGTCACGCGACCGGAAGTGACATCAGTCACCTGCCCTGTCCGGAAGTATGTTCTGCGCATGCGCAACCGGAAGTTGCGCCATATCCGCCCTGGTGGGGCCTTTTGACCGGAAGTGACAGTCAAGTGACCGGAAGAGGTCCTGTCCAGAAGCGGTCCTGACCGGAAGTAGGTTCTGCGCATGCCCGGCTTTTCCCCCGCACTTTTTTCTTAGTAGTAGTAACATGGCAACCGGATGTGACCTTAGGTCATTTGACCCCTTCAGGGTTCCCTTGGGTGTACGCATGCGCAACCGGAAGTTGCACAACACCCGTAGTGACCGAAGGTCACATGACCCCCTTTGGAAGTGTCCATGGGGTGTTCTCTACAACGTCCGCGTCCTATGGCCATAGGAAACCCCGCGTCCTATATTTAGCATGGTGACTGGAACTAGCCCTGGCGATCGTTTCACTAAAGGTCGTAAACGTAGACGTAAGTGTACCCTTAAGAGTCACAATAGTTAGGATTTACGACTTGCGAGTACCTTCCACCATTCTTAACTTTGCGATCACTTTTTGTCGTAAGTCGTAAATCCTAACTATTAGTGAAACGGGGGGGGGGGCAACAGTGGTAAAAATGTAGAAAACAAACTATATTCTTATCATGAGAGCAGTATATGTTCAGTATCAGTCTATCAGCGTGCTTGTTAGCAAAAGACCTGTTTATTGGTTGTCAACTTTGAAAGTTTGCCCCACTTCTACGGGCCATCGTATGGTAGTTGGATTTACAACTACCTATGAAATCAACCTCTATCACCACTAAAGTTGGGAGCTCGAACCCCGTTCATGGCGAGGTGAACTTGATACAATATTATGTGATAAAGTTGGTCAGTGACTTGCGACAGGTCGGTGGTTTTTCTCCGGGTACTCCGGTTTCCTCCACCAATAAAACTGACCGCCAAGATATAGCTGAAATATTGCTGAACGTGGTGTTAGACACCATAAACCAACCAAACCAAACCCTCACTTCTAAAGCTTGCCCCACACTCAATATTTCCCGGAGCGAACCCCTATAAGTTGTGTTAATTTTGTGGTAAAAGTCAAAGACATTATCCATGCCGATATCAAATACCCTTATGATATAATGATCAGAAAAACAAACGCTTTAATAAATGTGTGCATGCGTGCGTCGATAGTATTAAATATGATCAAAATTTAAAATACTAGTAATGCTTACCTATGTATCGACCCGGGGCTTTTAAGACTTTATTGTGATTTAATGTTGCCCAGTAATACTCATCAGGGCTTTTAACATCCTCCATATACTTCAACATATCCTGAGCTTCTTTGCTTTTTAATATATAATGAATAAACTGGCGGCTGAACACACCGTACGCACTCCCTTTAACTATACTGGCATTATAGGGCGGTTTGGTTTTCTTTTCACCCATATCCATCCAAGTGTTATTTACATATTTGTGACTTCGTTTAAACCGTTTCGACATCATTCGTCCCGGTGATATAATCCCTTCAATGTCATTGGCACCATTATAAATCTTTAATATTTTCACCATTTCTAAATTAGTTTTTAACGGAAACTCTTGATGAGGTAAATTGATAAAATATTTCCATTTTTGTGACATAGAAAGTAAATCGGACATACAATTTAAATCAGCTTTCAAACGCGACATGTGATTATAAATGATATCTTCAGTTTTAGAAACGATAAAAACATTTCCAAAACATTGCGAAATGGAACGTAAAGCTTTATGTACTACAGGTGGAGAAGTTAAATCTACGTGTATACAATAAAAGTTCTGTGGGCGGTAAATTGCACGCAGCAGACGTTCGGTCTGATCCACATCTTTATACGTCAGAATACTAAACGCGATAGGAAAGTCTACCTCTTCATTAGTAACAGTGTATGTATCATACCGCATAGACCGACGAAATTGAACACAATCTTTGGATAACTTAATGAAATCCTCATCTTTTAAACGAACTGGCGGGTGTATTTTCATATAAGTATTTGCTTTGTCTATTTCTGTTTTGTCGTACTCTAATATTTTGCGACAGTCTATTGGGGCTATTTTTCGTAGAGATGGAATTGTTGTTGATAGCGTCGTCTGCAATAATGGCTGTTCGATATGTCTTCCATTTTCAATTGAGCTTTGTACTAACAATGTATTGTACAGTGTTGTCACAACAAAACCAACCAAACAAAACAGCAGCAGTTGCTTAAACACAACTCGTCTTCTCATGTCATCTCACGTGTTCAAATGAGTAATTCACCCTGCAATGAAAAAATCAATAATTATATTACTACATGGAAACAATATGATTTAAATATGTTAAAAGTAGTCCATAATTTTTCCTCAGTTCTCAATCCCTCATACAAGACAAATATGCATTCCTAATTGGTTCATTCCTGTACAATCTGAAGTAGTGAAACCAACACCAGGGAAGACAATACAGGAAGTTAGAGTTATGGTGTTTAACGTCACTTTCAACAATATTTCAGTTATATCATGGCGGTCAGTTTTATTGAAGGAGGAAACTGAGAAAACTACCGATCTGCCGCACATCACTGACAAACTTGATCACATAATGTTGTCTCAAGTACACCTCGCCATGAGTGGGATTCGAAATCACAACATATCAGTGGTAATATACACTGACTGCAGAGGTCTTTGTAAATCCAGCTCTCATACTATCACTACGGCCCATGGAATATACGCAGACAAACAAATTGAAAAGATATAAAAACAGTCTAATTTTCATTTGTATTCCCTTTCCTGGTTCTAATAACCACTATAAAGGATCGTAACCAGTTTAATATCAGATCGTGTTGATGGATTCAAAAACCCTTGATAGTTTATCAACATCAGTGTATTAGTTTTAACAATGTTCTGCTTAATCAAAATGGTTCAATAGTTGTCTACATGTATGTCAATTATTATCTACTGTGAAAGTACTTTTCTTCGTGAGCATCAATTTTCGTGGTTTGGTTAAAAATTACAAGTTCGTGGTTTCGTAAATTTTGTGTTTGTATCCAAAATAAAATTTGTGGATTTTATATTTTCAACATAATATATCAGTTTCATTGGGTAGCAAATCTTCGAGAAAACTTCAATACATTAGACAGATAAGCCGTATAAATATGTAATAGGAAGTGGAGCGTGGATATTAAAGTGTTCATTTTGACAGTTGTAGAAAATTCCGGCATTTGTAAATTTAGCAGAATTTATTTTATCGAATTTGAAAATAAAAAAAAATTCTACTGAGATTACTTTATTAGCACGTACACTACCAATTTCCTTTAATATACATTAAATTCTTAAAAAAAATTAGAGGCTCCCAGGAGCCTGTAATCGCTCACCTGGTTTTCAATTTGACATCTAAAGTTGATAGAAAATGGAGGTGTTACACATAGTTTTGAAAGTGGGACCACCGATCTTTTCAATTTAAATTTCTGAGCAAAAGATTTTGATGTGATTTTTATCTCATAATATTCCTAAACGGAATAAACTAGCTGAAAAAATCCCACAGAAAAACCCAGAATATATGTTAAACTACTCATTTCCATGTAGCTGCAGCTAAAATTTGAGTTCATTTTGATTTGTAATAAAGCAGCAATGGACAATTGAAGAAATTTCCATTTTTAGTAACAGCAGCCATCTTGAATGGAGGGCAGGGCTGTCAGACATAATTTTGAAAGGGACCCACCCAAGGACCATCCAAACCAAATTTAGTTCAGCGGTTTCAGAAGAGAAGATTTAAATGTGGTCTAATATCAAAATATGCCTAATTTGCATAATCGGTATATATCGACTAAAAGAAAAATTTCACAGAAAAACCGGGAATATATATTAAACTTCTCACTGCCATTTAGCTGCAGTTAAAATTTGAGCCCATTTTGATATATAATAAAGCAGCAATGGACAATTGAAGAAATTTCTATTTTTAGTAATAGCGGCCATCTTGAATGGAGGGCGGAGCTGTCGGACACAATTTTGAAATGTGATTACCCCAAGGACTATCCCAGCCAAATTTGGTTTAATTTGGTTCCTCGGTTTCAGAGAAGAAGATTTAAATGTAATCCTTTATCAAAATATACCTAATTTGCATAATCGGTATAAGTCGGCTGAAAGAAAAATTTCACAGAAAAACCGGTAATATATGTTAAACTACTCATTGCCATGTAGCTGCAGTTAAAATTTGAGCTCATTTTGATTTATAATAAAGCAGCAATAGACAATTGAAGAAATGTCTATTTTTAGTAACAGCAGCCATCTTGAATGGAGGGTGGGACTGTCGGACACAATTTTGAAAGGGACCCACCTAGGAACCATCCCTGCCAGGTTTGGTTTAATTTGGTTCAGCGGTTTCACAGGAAAAGATTTAAATGTGATCTTTTATCAAAATATGCCTAATTTGCATAATCGGTATAAATCGGCTGAAAGAAAATTTCACAGAAAAATCCGGAATATATGTTAAACTACTCATTTCCATGTAGCTGCAGTAAAAATTTGAGCTCATTTAGATTTATAATAAAGCAGCAATGAACAATTGAAGACATTTCTATTTTTAGTAACAGCAGCCATCTTGAATGGAGGGCGGGTCTGTCGGATACATTTTTGAAAGGGACCCACCCAAGGACCATACCTGCCACGTTTGGTTTAATTTGGTTCAGAGGTTTCAGAGGAGAAGATTTAAATGTGAAAGTTTACGACGTACGACTAACGGACGGACGGACGACGACGGACGCCAAGTGATGGCAAAAGCTCACTTGGCCTTTGGCCAGGTGAGCTAAAGAAAAGAAAAGAACAATGATGTTTTTTTCTCACTCGTTGTCGTGTCACAAGATTAATCCTGTCCCCGGGGCAAATGTAGTTAACTTATGGATAATTGATCATTAATTGTTTAAAGAAAGGTGATAAAATATGTTTATTGAAGCAAGGGTGTTATACTTAATAGTAGAAAAATGTTTATACAACACTTAGAAGCGTGTCACCGTCAGTGTATGATTTGGAAGTAAATTTGATTTCTATAACCGGAAATTGTTAAAATGTTTTCACATATAACCATTTCTGCCATTTTTACACATGCATTCAAAATCAAATAATTCACGTGTTCACGTATTTGACAACGAAGAAAGAAATTCAGAGCTTTACTCCCTTCACTTGCAGCTATATATGGAACTGTAGCTCTTCCGGTCTCTTTTGTGGGCATAAAAAAAGACCATGAGAGCTACGTTCGGCAGCTAATTTCTCTTCGTATCTTTCTATAATGCTAACAGCTACGTTTCGGCAGCTAATTTCTCTTCGTATCTTTCTATAATGCTAATAGCTACGGTTTGACAGCTAATTTCCCTTGGTATCTTTCTATAGCGCTCTGGTTCAAGTTACTTTCTCTACGTAACTTAACTGTAACTTAACAGAGGTGGTCACTAAAGCAGGTTTGACTGTAACTTAACAGAGATGGTCACTAAAGCAGGTTTGACTGTAGCTTAACAGAGGTGATCACTAAAGTAGGTTTGACTGTAACTTAACAGAGGTGGTCACTAAAGCAGGTTTGACTGTAACTTAACAGAGGTGGTTACTAAAGCAGGTTTGACTGTAACTTAACAGAGGTGGTCACTAAAGCAGGTTTGACTGTAACTTAACAGAGGTGGTCACTAAAGCAGGTGTGACTGTAACTTAACAGAGGTGGTCACTAAAGCAGGTTTCACTGTAATTTAACAGAGGTGGTCACTAAAGCAGGTTTGACTGCAACTTAACAGAGGTGGTCACTAAAGCAGGTTTGACTGTAACTTAACAGAGGTGGTCACTAAAGCAGGTTTGACTGTAACTTAACAGAGGTGGTCACTAAAGCAGGTTTGACTGTAACTTAACAGAGGTGGTCACTAAAGCAGGTTTGACTGTAATTTAACAGAGGTGGTCACTAAAGCAGGTTTGACTGCAACTTAACAGAGGTGATCACTAAAGCAGGTTTGACTGTAACTTAACAGAGGTGGTCACTAAAGCATGTTTGACTGTAACTTAACAGAGGTGGTCACTTAAGCAGGTTTGACTAACTTAACAGAGGTGGTCACTAAAGCAGGTTTGACTGTAACTTAACAGAGGTGGTCACAAAACAGGTTTGACTGTAACTTAAGAGGTGGTCACTAAAGCAGGTTTGATTGTAACTTAACAGAGGTGGTCACTAAAGCAGGTTTGACTGTAACTTAACAGAGATGGTCACTAAACCAGGTTTGACTGTAACTTAACAGATGTGGTCACTAAACCAGGTTTGACTGTAACTTAATAGAGGTGGTCACTAAAGCAGGTTTGACTGTAACTTAGCAGAGGTGGTCACTAAAGCAGGTTTGACTGTAACTTAACAGAGGTGGTCTCTAAAGTAGTTTGACTGTAACTTAACAGAGGTGGTCACTAAAGCAGGTTTGACTGTAACTTAACAGAGGTGGTCACTAAAGCAGGTTTGACTGTATCTTAACAGAGGTGGGCACTAAAGCAGGTTTGACTGTAACTTAACAGAGATGATCACTAAAGCAGGTTTGACTGTAACTTCACAGAGGTGGTCACTAAAGCAGGTTTGACTGTAACTTAACAGAGGTGGTCACTAAAGCAGGTTTGACTGTAACTTAACAGAGGTGGTCACTAAAGCAGGTTTGACTGTAACTTAACAGAGGTGGTCACTGAAGCAGGTTTGACTGTAACTTAACAGAGGTGGTCACTAAAGCAGGTTTGACTGTAATTTAACAGAGGTGGTCACTAAAACAGGTTTGACTAACTTAACAGAGGTGGTCACTAAAGCAGGTTTGACTGTAACTTAACAGAGGTGGTCACTAAAGCATGTTTGACTGTAACTTAACAGAGGTGGTCACTGAAGCAGGTTTGACTGTAACTTAACAGAGGTGGTCACTAAAGCAGGTTTGACTGTAATTTAACAGAGGTGGTCACTAAAACAGGTTTGACTAACTTAACAGAGGTGGTCACTAAAGCAGGTTTGACTGTAACTTAACAGAGGTGGTCACTAAAGCAGGTTTGACTAACTTAACAGAGGTGGTCACTAAAGCAGGTTTGACTAACTTAACAGAGGTGGTCACTAAAGCAGGTTTGACTAACTTAACAGAGGTGGTCTCTAAAGCAGTCTGACAAACTTAATAGAGGTGGTCACTAAAGCAGGTTTGACTGTAACTTAAGAGGTGGTCACTAAAGCAGGTTTGACTGTAACTTAACAGAGGTGGTCACTAAAGCAGGTTTGACTGTAACTTAACAGAGGTGGTCACTAAAGCAGGTTTGACTGTAACTTAACAGAGGTGGTCACTAAAGCAGGTTTGACTGTAACTTAACAGAGGTGGTCACTAAAGCAGGTTTGACTGTAACTTAACAGAGGTGGTCACTAAAACAGGCTTGACTGTAACTTAACAGAGGTGGTCACTAAAGCAGGTTTGACTGTAACTTAACAGAGGTGGTCACTAAAGCAGGTTTGACTGTAACTTAACAGAGGTGGTCACTAAAGCAGGTTTGACTGTAACTTAACAGAGGTGGTCACTAAAGCAGGTTTGACTAACTTAGCAGAGGTGGTCACCAAAGCAGGTTTGACTGTAACTTAACAGAGGTGGTCACTAAAGCAGGTTTGACTAGCTTAACAGAGGTGATCACTAAAGTAGGTTTGACTGTAACTTAACAGAGGTGGTCACTAAAGCAGGTTTGACTGTAACTTAACAGAGGTGGTCACTAAAGCAGGTTTGACTAACTTAACAGAGGTGGTCTCTAAAGCAGTTTGACAAACTTAATAGAGGTGGTCACTAAAGCAGGTTTGACTGTAACTTAACAGAGGTGGTCACTAAACCAGGTTTGACTGTAACTTAACAGATGTGGTCACTAAACCAGGTTTGACTGTAACTTAATAGAGGTGGTCACTAAAGCAGGTTTGACTGTAACTTAGCAGAGGTGGTCACTAAAGCAGGTTTGACTGTAACTTAACAGAGGTGGTCTCTAAAGTAGTTTGACTGTAACTTAACAGAGGTGGTCACTAAAGCAGGTTTGACTGTAACTTAACAGAGGTGGTCACTAAAGCAGGTTTGACTGTATCTTAACAGAGGTGGGCACTAAAGCAGGTTTGACTGTAACTTAACAGAGATGATCACTAAAGCAGGTTTGACTGTAACTTCACAGAGGTGGTCACTAAAGCAGGTTTGACTGTAACTTAACAGAGGTGGTCACTAAAGCAGGTTTGACTGTAACTTAACAGAGGTGGTCACTAAAGCAGGTTTGACTGTAACTTAACAGAGGTGGTCACTGAAGCAGGTTTGACTGTAACTTAACAGAGGTGGTCACTAAAGCAGGTTTGACTGTAATTTAACAGAGGTGGTCACTAAAACAGGTTTGACTAACTTAACAGAGGTGGTCACTAAAGCAGGTTTGACTGTAACTTAACAGAGGTGGTCACTAAAGCATGTTTGACTGTAACTTAACAGAGGTGGTCACTGAAGCAGGTTTGACTGTAACTTAACAGAGGTGGTCACTAAAGCAGGTTTGACTGTAATTTAACAGAGGTGGTCACTAAAACAGGTTTGACTAACTTAACAGAGGTGGTCACTAAAGCAGGTTTGACTGTAACTTAACAGAGGTGGTCACTAAAGCAGGTTTGACTAACTTAACAGAGGTGGTCACTAAAGCAGGTTTGACTAACTTAACAGAGGTGGTCACTAAAGCAGGTTTGACTAACTTAACAGAGGTGGTCTCTAAAGCAGTCTGACAAACTTAATAGAGGTGGTCACTAAAGCAGGTTTGACTGTAACTTAAGAGGTGGTCACTAAAGCAGGTTTGACTGTAACTTAACAGAGGTGGTCACTAAAGCAGGTTTGACTGTAACTTAACAGAGGTGGTCACTAAAGCAGGTTTGACTGTAACTTAACAGAGGTGGTCACTAAAGCAGGTTTGACTGTAACTTAACAGAGGTGGTCACTAAAGCAGGTTTGACTGTAACTTAACAGAGGTGGTCACTAAAACAGGCTTGACTGTAACTTAACAGAGGTGGTCACTAAAGCAGGTTTGACTGTAACTTAACAGAGGTGGTCACTAAAGCAGGTTTGACTGTAACTTAACAGAGGTGGTCACTAAAGCAGGTTTGACTGTAACTTAACAGAGGTGGTCACTAAAGCAGGTTTGACTAACTTAGCAGAGGTGGTCACCAAAGCAGGTTTGACTGTAACTTAACAGAGGTGGTCACTAAAGCAGGTTTGACTAGCTTAACAGAGGTGATCACTAAAGTAGGTTTGACTGTAACTTAACAGAGGTGGTCACTAAAGCAGGTTTGACTGTAACTTAACAGAGGTGGTCACTAAAGCAGGTTTGACTAACTTAACAGAGGTGGTCTCTAAAGCAGTTTGACAAACTTAATAGAGGTGGTCACTAAAGCAGGTTTGACTGTAACTTAACAGAGGTGGTCACTAAAGCAGGTTTGATTGTAACTTAACAGAGGTGGTCACTAAAGCAGGTTTGACTGTAACTTAACAGAGGTGGTCACTAAAGCAGGTTTGACTGTAACTTAACAGAGGTGGTCACTAAAGCAGGTTTGACTGTAACTTAACAGAGGTGGGCACTAAAGCAGGTTTGACTGTAACTTAACAGAGGTGGTCACTAAAGCAGGTTTGACTAACTTAACAGAGGTGGTCACTAAAGCAGGTTTGACTGTAACTTAGCAGAGGTGGTCACTAAAGCAGGTTTGACTGTAACTTAACAGAGGTGGTCACTAAAGCAGGTTTGACTGTAACTTATCAGAGGTGGTCACTAAAGCAGGTTTGTCTGTAACTTAGCAGAGGTGGTCACTAAAGCAGGTTTGACTGTAACTTAACAGAGGTGGTCACTAAAGCAGGTTTGACTGTAACTTAACAGAGGTGGTCACTAAAGCAGGTTTGAGTGTAACTTAACAGAGGTGGTCACTAAGGCAGGTTTGACTGTAACTTAACAGAGGTGGTCACTAAAGCAGGTTTGACTGTAACTTAACAGAGGTGGTCACTAAAGCAGGTTTAACTGTAACTTAACAGAGGTGGTCACTAAAGTAGTTTGACTAACTTAACAGAGGTGGTCACTAAAGCAGGTTTTACTGTAACTTAACAGAGGTGGTCACTAAAGCAGGTTTGACTGTATTTACATTAAAATTAAATGTGTTATCGAAGCCAATCGACAGACGGAAAATGAACGTTGTTGGACTCGTTTCTGTGCAGCTTACCTGAACATTCGTACTCTCAGCAGATATTTATATAGTCCATAGAACAGAACGAATATGAAATCCAACTTCTTAATATCCATTTCATTAAATAGTTTAATATTCACAATCTGAAAGTAATTCCCTCTTTGAAGCTTCAAGACACGTTATTGGATATCAAACAATAAATGTACTGAGTCGTAAAATGTAAAATACTATACATATAAATGTCATTCCATTACATGATTTATTTTGCTAAACTAATTTTTATTTATTTTTAAATTGAGGTTTACGTTGGTCAAAACATATAAAACATAATATTGTTTTTATCAAACAGTGGTAGTTGTATTTGTTTATAGATATATATATATACATTGTCTGTTTAGTATTAGTTTATGTTTGTATTGTTATGCCCAAAAGGGTTTTATATGTAATAAAGATTATTATTTATTTTTAGAGAAAATACTTAAGATTGCATTTTAATCAGATTGCAAGTATTTTATGTTTATATGTAATTTATATGCAATTTCGTGTCAAATTTGACACAGTCATGTGTATCCGTGTTTATTTTTCTTAACAATCTTTGTGCGTCGAATCAATTTGTTATTGAACCTGGACCGAATAACTGAAGCACATATAAGCGAGAAAATATTTCGATTTAACATTTAATTCAACAATTCTGAAAATACATGACATGCGATAACAACAGCGATGACTAAAGCTTTAACTGAAAAAAAATGTGTGGCTTTTTTTTAACTTTCTATAACAATTTAAATTAACCAATGACGCATACTGTCACACATCACCCGATTGGTCACCTGCACGTGAGATCTTTATGTGGGACCAGAAAAGCTGGATCAATTAAAGTGAGTGAGTGATTGTTGTTTAACGCCAACACAGCAATTTTTCAGCTATATCATGGCGAGAACAAGTTATTTTTCAATGAGATGATGATGAGGTCCGCTTTGTACTAGACCAACACGCTTTGATTTTCATAGTGCTAGCTCACTGAAACAACATTTCGCGGATAGACATGTCGCCCCACCGGACACTATTCAGATTTCGCACCAAACAGTCATATTTTCTCTTTCTCTTTAATGCTATCTGGTTAGGGGCAGACTTGGGGTCAATTACATTCAAATGTAATCGATTACATTACAATTACTTTGCAATTTTCATGATTACATGTACATTACATTACGATTACATCAATTTTCAAATGTAATCGATTAAATTACAATTACTTTGTAAATGTAATCGATTACATTACTGATTACATTTAATGTTATGACAACCAATATATTAGTGTTTTATGTTATTTTGTCTCATGTTTATCTGTCCAATATCTCTTATTTAATGTATTTCTTACTCAGAACTATGAATTACAATTCAGTTTTAATGTGATCATTACATGCAATAACATTGTAAATTATAAACAGCAATTCTCATTTTCCTTTTTTCAAAAAATATGTTGTGTCTTATTACTATAACCAATATTCATTCAATCTTATACTATTAGTAAATATTATAACATACATTTGCACATTTTAATAATATATATCAAATAATTTCAAACATCCTGTCAAAAGTTTATTTTGGATAATAAACTAGCAGTTAACCTGTGCCACAGATAAAATTTGTAATTATGGTCTTATTTATGGCACCAAATTATGTAACAATCCCCATTACTAAATTTCACACCATTTCAATGTGATATATAATTCAGAAGATAAAAAACAAAAGTCATTTTAGTTCTAAAAACTTGCTTAAAAATATGCACAATTTCTCAGTCTAAATATGAAAACTAAATCCTTAATTTATGTAAATAGATTTAATCAAATATCCATTGCCATTGGCATTACATCTTCGCTAGCCAAGGGTTACGATCCGCTCTACTCATCTTCATGTTGGCATTACAGGTTGCATAGTAACCCACAAATAATGAAAATGATCATATAATCCAATATTAAAAGGAAAATCAGCACCAAAATAAAAAGCAGAAATATCACATATCTCTGAATATCAGATGTACATTGGAATATTCTTTAAAAACAATCCAAAATTTTATAAATATTACAACTTGCTATTTATCACTTAATTTGTAATATGTATGATTGAATATATTTTGTTATTCTACTATATAATTTACATTTTGCTTTTTATATAATATCTTTATTGAAATTTAGATTTCTTTTTAAACTTGTATAAGAAATCTTCATGAGATACCTATGTTTTGGTTTATATAAAATATTTCTTTATCTTATGGGAATCATGAGGACATGGCGATAGTCTTTCATAGAAGCAATTTCATATATGAAATCTTGAAAGTTGTGTCCGATAATTTAAAATTTTAGAGCTTGTTGTGTTTTACACAAGCCGACAAACTGTTTTCACTGAAATTTTTAAATCCTAAAGTAATTGAAATTGAGATTTTATTTGTTTGGATATCAAGTCTTTGAAGCCATAATTAATACATAATATTTTTTTGTACCTGTGATAGTTTTGATTGCAATTAAACAGAATAATATCTTTTGATCATGTTGTGATTGCCACTTATTTTAATAGATTTGTTTTGGAATTTTTAACAATTGAATTTAATAACATATTTTTTTTTTAGATATCAATAAACTTTATATTTTTTCTAGTAAACCATTCTACATTATTTGTTTAATAAATTTCATGCCGAAAATTCATTTACATAAATCATATATTAAATATCTAAGGAGATATGTTTCAAGACAAAATAAGTCAAAATGATGAAAAGTAATCTAAATGTAATCAGAAAGTAATCATGATTACAGGGTCAAAATGAATGTAATTGATTACATTACGATTACATGTAATCTAAGAAATGGTCGATTACAGATTACATCCAATTACATGAAGAAATGTAATCGATTACAACTGATTACGATTACAAATTACGATTACCCCATGTCTGCTTAGGGGAGAACAAACAAATATCAATTTTATAATCTTTAGTTTGACCCGATCGTGGCTCGAACCCCAGATATACCGCCCTCGAGGCGAGTACGCTGACCATTACACCACCGATGCGGTTAGGGAGAAATTAAATACATATCCAATATTAAATAGATGACATGGACACGTGCTGGTTACTGGTTTGTTTCACACGGGCAATCATCACACGAAATAACCCAAAATCCTTGTACAAATTATATTTATCTCTCATAAATACCGACAGAAATGCCCAAAAATTCACATAATTATTCATAGAATACATTTTTGTATAAAAGGCCGTCGTGGCCGTGATCGTATGGTAGTTGCATTTACAACTACCTGTGCAATCAGTGCTTATCACCACTAAAGTTGTGAGTACGAACCCCGTTCACGGCGAGGTGTACTCGATACAACATTTTATGATAGTTTGTCAGTGACTTGCGATAGGTCGGTTGTTTCCTCCACCAATAAAACTGAACGCCACGATATAACTGAAATATTGTTGAAAGTGGTGTTAAACACCATACAACCAAACCAAACCAAACCATTTTCGTATATTAGTATAAGCAAAATAAGTTTCCCTACCTTCACTTGACTCTAGAATATATTTTAAAACATTTGAAATAGAATATCTGGTCGAAGTATCATACCATACTACATTGTATGATGTAAAATACTTATAGAAAAAAACCGGTATTAAGACTTTTTGAACATATATAAAATACAAGATAGCTGACATTTATAAGGAAAATGTAACACTCCTACCAGAATTTAACATTAGGTTATATGACAAAAACTCTGAATCAGATTTTTTTTTCCTTCACCAAAATCAGAGTATTTTTTCATCAACATCGAGAATCAGAATATCTTTTTAGAAAAAAAAAACATATCCCCCCCCCCCCCCCCCCCCCCTTTCAAGTTAAATGGTCGTTCCCTTAGTGAAACTACCCAATGACAACAAAAAAAATGCCACGCAATCAAGTTTTGACGACTTTAAATGCACTTATTCCGGATTTACAAGTACACTTTGGTGACAAAAGTATTTCACGTTTTGTGTACTCAACGTCACGCCACCAGATAAGAATGTACTTCGGTTGCCTATAACTTTATTGATATTTATCATTATGTTACTAAATTTAGACACCATAATTTCCAAAATATGACGTGTTAGTGATGACGTAATTTCTACGTGTGTACATAAAACGTAAACGCTACAAAAAGGGAGTTTCCAACATGTCTAGAAAAACAAAAGAGATGAGCCATGACTAAAAACGGCAGGTATTTCGGCTACATCAGGATGGATTAAAAAAAACAAAAATCGGAAAGATCATTCGATTTAGTCGATCTGCAGTGTCTAAATTTTTTAAAAGATATAGAAAACAAGCCGTGGACATGTCGACCCAGATCTACGAGCAAGCGAGGTGAGCTTACATTGATAAGGCTTGTAAAACAGGATTGTAAAAGAAACTTACGCGATTTGATGAATGAATTTAGTCAGTCTATTCCTCCGATTTGTAAAAGGTCAATTCAAAGACGATCGAGTAATTTATGACTTTCACAAGAGAATTGTTGCGAAAAGAACTGACGATTTCGTTGAAAATAGATAAAATCGTGTGCAATGGTGTCGAAATAGACTACACTGGATAATACAAGAACAATGGAATAAAATAATATTTCTGGTGAAATGTGGTGTTAACTAGGGAAAAATTCACGTGCGTATGTGTGGTGAAAAGCAGAAGAAAGGTGGAACACACAATGTTTAGGACTGTATGGAAGTCGTAATGGCGGCGCACGTGTGTCTAATGTTTTGGGGTGTATTTGTAAAGACGGGGTTGGTACAATCACAGATGTAGAAGGAAATATTAACTCGACTAAGTGCGTAGACATCCTCGACAATAATCTTTTGCCAGCCGTTTTAAAATTCGAAAATTATCAGTGGATTTTCCATGATGACAGCGCCCCCGGTACACTAGTCCGTACAGACAAAATTGTAGAAAGATAGCAACGATGTCGATTGTCATGTTTGGCCATCCCAATCACCAGACCTTAATATAATTGAAAATATTTAAAGATTAATTAAAATACGATTAGAACTGGAACAACACACCATTCATTCCAAGGTTGATCTAGTCCGGGCTGCCACAAGAATTTGTATATGCCATTTCAAGTGTGTGCATTTCAAACTTATTTCGTCCAAGACAAACAAGACATGTAATTATAGCTAAATGTCATGTTACTAAATACTGCATGTTTGGTGATATAATTATATTTATTATGAAGTTATAGCTTCTCAAACATCAACAAACTGCAACCGCTTAACTTAGCGTGACGTCGTAAACGTGAAATACTTTTGTCACATAACTGTACACGTTGAACAATCTCGCGTCTCTAGACAAAACATTTGAAACTGAACCGGATATAATAAATGCAAGAATCCTTTCACTGAGTAAATTGCTAGATTTCTCCTTGATTACTTATTTTGTTTGTTTGTTTGATAGTGTTTAACGCCACTTTCTACAATATTTCAGTTATATCGTGGCGGTCACTGTTATTGGTGGAGGAAATCGGAGGATCCGGAGAAAACCACCGACCTGTCGCAAGTCACTGACAAACTTTATCACATAATGTTGTACACCTCGCCCTGATCGAGATTCGAACTCACAACATCAGTGGTGATAGGCGCTGATTGCATAGGTAGTTGTAAATCCAACTACCATACGATCACGGCCATGACGGCCTCCTCCTTGATTACTTGACAATATACCGTAGACTGGGAAAATTTTATGGTGTATATAATTGTTTAAGAACGCCATAAGCGAGATTCGAACTCAAAAAGTGTGTGGTGATAGGCATTGATTGATTGCACAGGTATGCGTAAATCCAATTACCATGTGATCACGACAACCGATGTCCCCTAACTCGTAAGGGTAAAAACTAGTATAAAAAGGTTTAAAACGTATAATTTTAGAAACAAATCGTGAATATCGCAAAAGTTCTATTGATTTTAAAAGTTACACACATTCCCTCATAACATGTCTGATTGTTAATGTACATTTCCTCATGACATGTCTGATTGTTAATGTACATTTCCTCATGACATGTCTGATTGTTAATGTACATTTCCTCATGACATGTCTGATTGTTAATGTACATTTCCTCATGACATGTCTGATTGTTAATGTACATTTCCTCATGACATGTCTGATTGTTAATGTACATTTCCTCATGACATGTCTGATTGTTAATGTACATTTCCTCATGACATGTCTGATTGTTAATGTACATTTCCTCATGACATGTCTGATTGTTAATGTACATTTCCTCATGACATGTCTGATTGTTAATGTACATTTCCTCATGACATGTCTGATTGTTAATGTACATTTCCTCATGACATGTCTGATTGTTAATGTACATTTCCTCATGACATGTCTGATTGTTAATGTACATTTCCTCATGACATGTCTGATTGTTAATGTACATTTCCTCATGACATGTCTGATTGTTAATGTACATTTCCTCATGACATGTCTGATTGTTAATGTACATTTCCTCATGACATGTCTGATTGTTAATGTACATTTCCTCATGACATGTCTGATTGTTAATGTACATTTCCTCATGACATGTCTGATTGTTAATGTATGAAAAAATGCATGTACAAACATTTGCAACATTTTTTACTTTAATATAACATTATCTTTTCTTTTCATTGCGGATTCACAAAAGGATACGAAGCGAAAATTAAAAAATCAACTTTGGATATAACTAATGATTTTCGTAGGGTCTTAGATATGGGTAAATACAGAGTATGGTATTTTTGTGACGAGTCCTTTCATAGAGTTACATGCTATAAGTAAGAAGAACATTCAAAAGTCTGACCATACATTCATTTTCTGTTTGTGATCAACTTTCTGAATCATTGTCTGTACCTGATATCGTTCCTGAAAAATTTCCTTCTAGGTATCCCGCGTTAATAAAAATATGTTGATATAGTAAACGTGGGCGAGAAAGAATGCATATTAAAACAAACAATAGCGCACAGCTGTTTCAGTGATTTTATACGGCTCTCGAAATATAAAAATTGTAGCTGCATCTTATATTTATAGTTCGCTTATCTACTACCAGTCAGATCTACTGTATCAGTCTTGTACAATCTAATTAAACTAGGTTCTGCTGCCGGAACCACTAATTTCATCCAACAGGGTTAGCGGTATGGTGTTTACATGCAGTGTTTAACGCCACTTTCAACAATATTTCAGTTATCGTGGCGGTCAGTTTTATCGGTGGAGGAAACTGGAGTACCCGGAGAAAACAAACGACCTACCACAAGTCACTGACAAACTTTATCACATAATCTTGTATCGAGTACACCTCGCCATAAGCAGGATTCGAACTCACAACGTGGCGATAGGCACTGATTGCAAAGGTAGTTATAAATACAACTACCATACGGTCACGACCATGACGGCCCCTCTACCCACAGAGCTGTCCAGCAAGTCTCCGTGTGGGGGATAAGAGATGTCCAGTGTTTGTAGGGTTATAAGTCGGAAAGTCCGACTTCTAATTTTGACCTAGCAAAATGAGTGATTTTAGCGTAATTTCGCTCCGTTTGATTTAAATCTATATACTCGTTTTACCTCAACAAAATTCAACAAAATTCAATAATTATGCTACATGTAATACAATGTAGTTAAATGTGATATGATATTGCAATGCCGGCTATTTCATGTATTATAATTTCCACAAGTCATGCATTATTATTTTCGCAAGTATTGGAGGGTGAAGCAGATTTATTGTTTCATAGCTCGGATACGATGTAAAGGTTTGAAAGCATACAGAGCTATTATTTCATAATGTGGTGTATATGACATGAGATTATGAATTCGAGGGGCAGTCAGATATTTGTTTCGTCACCGAGCTGTTAAATTTGGTCTACCGATTGAATGTGCGGTACTCAAACCCCGGATTCTGTCAGACACAATTTATGCAGGAATACCCTATTAATAATTATGAAATTACCATAGTCGTTAATCAATATTTAGTCAAAGGTTACTGATTTTAGGGTGCCGTAGGTCGTAGTTCAGCTTTTGTTTACATTCGTCACCGCCGGTGACAGTTTGTTTCCATATCAAATAAGCCGGTGCTTCTCAAATAAAGACCGGTCAGCAGCTAAAATATAATCCTACCTTGTTTACGAAGTTCGCTTTGATATAATTATTATAGAAATAAACGCCTTTTTTCCGGAGTTTATTGATGTATAACCTGGACCAATTCACTCATAAACTTCGGACTTTTATGTAAGTTTGTGACTTTGTGAGTGACTTGGTCCAGGTTATAAATCAATAAACTCCGGACAAAAATGCGTTTAATCCTTATAATTCTGTAACTAAGTTTTTTTTTTCTTCATTTGTTTTGAAAATTTACCTTTGGGGGTCCCCAGTAGTGGGAGTACGCACACATACATTCCATCGATGTGTGTCGGCCATGAATAACAAAATGAACTAACCTTATTTCCTACTTTAAACTAGACGGTGATGTAATTAAGTTACCGATATTTTCCAATTTTATGGCATTTTGCATTTAGCTACTCAAACAAGTAAAATGTCCACAAGATCGTAAAATAAATCAGTAATCAGCTTGTGTCAATAAGCGTCCCTTGTAAACAACGTCACAGGATGACGATATATTACAAGTCAAAGTCGATAGATGGTTGTCTTAAGTATTTTTTCCGGAATTTTTTTTTATGTCAACAATACAAGCTTTTTTTTTCATTGGCATTTATTTTTTTATTTCATATCTAACAATAATTGTCGATTATTAACAATAAACATTGTTTCTTTTATCTTTTTATATTATCGGGAATCCAAGCCGCCATTTTGTTTACATTACGAAAAAAGTAGTCCGCTGAACATCGTCTATCGAAAAATAAACTGACAAAACCCCGCCTCCATAAGCGCTTATACCTAATCAGAGTATAGGATTTCTAATTATGTAAATCATATAAGAATTATTCTAAAATAATTAAATAGAAATGAGCAGTTAGTAGGAAATTAAAACGAATTGCTTTATTGTTTATGAACGTCAATTGTTGACAAAATGGCCTACCTAATATATGAAGTCAGGGGGAAAGTCCCTTTACATTGTTTCCGTGATGCTGATTGGTTGAGGGATATAACGACGTCAGCCGTTGGTTCAACGTGGGTATAAAAGCAGGAACTCAACCGAAACAGGAAGATAGATTGGTTATATCTTCAAGGGACGCTTTAAAATTAGTACAGTTGATTAACCGCAAAATGTCTGATAGACAGAGTGGATACAATACAATACAATACAATATTTTTATTCCAATTAGGGTCCCTCAAGGGGCAATAACAAATATACATTCATAATTATATCAACAGTTACAACAATACAGAATGGAGATATATGTTTTTAAACAAGACAATTCTAACTATTTAAATGATATATGTTACAAAAAATATATAAATAAATAAATAGGCCGTGTTCGGCAGCACGACCCGATGAGAGGCAATGAGTAATGTATAGTTGCAGTGTATCATATGGTTGAAGAATGGACTACATGAATGCGATTACTTAGCTGGAGGAGACACCAGGGGACGATGCTTAAGAATTGTGTTATGATTCTCCCCGTGTCTGATCCAGCAAAGCAAGCGGTTCAAGTAGTAAAACATCATGTGTTTGATGAAAGGACTGTGATTACTTAGCTGGAGGAGACACCAGGGGACGGTGCTTAAGAATCACATTTCGATTCTCCCCGTGTCTGATCCAGGAAAGCAAGCAGTTCGAGTAATAAACTAAATTGGGAATAAATAGATGTATCGTTTATCTGCAACAGACACCAAGGGACAGTGCTTCAGGAAATGTATTGCATCTACTAAGATTAGCAATGAGCATTCCTCCTCGTGTCTAGTGCAGACAAACAATAATATATTTTAAACATTAATATGTAGATTTTGTTAATAAAATTGAAGCAGTGTTATTCAGTTATTTAAATTATCTGCAGTATTTATAAATAAAGTGACACAACTCTTTTAAGATTGATACATCTTCACAGGTCATTAACCACATCAAATTGCATGTGTCGACCCTATTAGTATCTATGACTATTATAGGGTCGACACATGCAATTTGATGTTAGCAAAAGATTGTATGAATATGACACGAACAAGTTAAAATAAGGAAAAAAGAGATGAAATAATAAAGAAATTTGATTGAAAATAAGTTTGTAAACAGAAAGTTAGAAAAAGGGGGGTGGTCCGTGCCACGAGCGCCTGTGTGTAAAACAAGCAAAAAGACTGACAAAATGATCCCCACGTGTTTGTTCATGCAGATGACATAAAAACACATGAAAAATTCTTTAACTTTACTATTAACTAAGCAATTTTTTTTATTCAAACAAGACAAATTATCAGTTTTGCAATAAAAAAGTGATCATATTTGAGTCGCACCACGTTCAAAAAAAAAATTCCGCCTAGCACGCCCTCGATCAGTTTATCAGCACATACACGAAATTAAAAGTACTCTAAATATTACTTAATTTCCTGGTACCGATGACGGTGGTCGGGTGACATCGTCTAATATATAGGTTAGTTATTTAACCTTATATTTATGGTGATGGTGACGGTGGTCTGGTGACGTCGTCCCATCTTAAGTGTTAGTTCTTTAATTATTATGTTTATGGTGCCGGTGACGGTGATGGTACCGGTGTCGGTGGTCGGGTGATTGCGTCTAATATATACGTTAGTTATTTAACCATAGGTTTACGGTGACGGTGATGGTACCGGTGACGGTGGTTGGGTGACCTCGTCTAATTTTAAGTTAGTTATTTAACCATATGTTTATGATGCCGGTGGCGGTGACACAGGTGATCTGGTGAAATTGTCTAATATCTAAGTGTTGGCACTATAATTATAAGTTTATGGTACCGGTGACAGGTGAATAACTTGTGACAGTGACCATCCTTTGAAATAATATTATTGTGATACACTTTGTTGTTCTTCTATAGAAGTACGGTGATTTGTGATTTGATTAGTGTGTACCATATTTGAATAATTATCCATCGGATAATATTAAATTACTAGACGTCCTAGTAATCTGTTGACGACCATCCATGGGACCAGTTGCAGCCAGCTCCTCCGTCAATATTTAACTGTTTTAATAAATTATACACTGAACTTATTTTGTATTTACTACTTGTATTGCTCCTCAAGAGGAAACATTGATTAGTTATATCGACTAACTGGGATATTCCAGAACCCATTTCTATAACGTAGTGAAGTTGGTGGTAACATCTAACGTGACACCATCTTCACCGCCTTAGGAATCCTTTTAAAACTTTGCAAGCACCGTCGCCTCTGAGTGCCCGACTCTAACACCAGGGGTGCGGGGGTTGCAATATCTTGCACGAACCATGCGTTATCATAAGGACTACTGCAAGCTAAGGTTGCACTTTTAGTGGCCACTTGGGGTGAAAAATGAAACACCTTTAATCATTCCCAATTTTAATTGTTTTTGAACACAAACAAGATTCCAACTGATCAGGGATAGTTTCCATCATTTTGATTGAAAAAATATACTAAAAGATAATGCTGTCAAAAAAATCTGTACGTATGGGGCAATCACTTATGATTATTATTTTTTTTTCCTCTAAAGACTTTATTATATTTTGAAATCAAAACTAGCTTGCTTTTAACTCTAGAGAACAACCAGGGCTTTCTGGTAAGATATCTTTTTATAATTTTCCCATTTTTCAAGCTGCCTCAAAATAATTGAAAAAATTGTTGATTGTTTTCTCTTTAAAAATCACACAAGCTAAATTATTTTTCATTTAACATAGTGATTATGAAATTTTACTATTCTTTTAACCAATAAAACAAATTATTAAGATATCTGATACATAAAATTCACAATATACTATTTTTAAAATGTCTGATTTTCCATATTCTTGTCCCATACGCAAGATTTAATTGACCATGTTTAGTAAAATTAAATGAAACAATAACATTCTATATTAAAATCTTCCAGTTGTTTCAAAGAAATAAGGTGATGAAAATTGTAATCTAAACCTTTAAAATAAATTTGATATAAAAATGATCAGAAAGAATCACCAAATAAGTCTTTTTTTTTCCTTAAAAGAAACAACACGTATATATTAACTCCTGTTTCTTGCAAAAAATAAACAAATTTTTGACTGAATAAACTGATTACATTATGACCTCTACATTTTGTATAGTGTTAAGAATTAAAATTGTAGCATTTGACTCATTCTTATAAGGATAAAATAATACTTTTTACAATTATGTTCCATACGTAAGATTGTATAGCCTATATATAGATGTAAAATTAAATAATCCAGAAACATCATATTCAAATTTTCCAAGTGTTTCAGAGTAGTAAGGTGGTAGAAATAATATATTAGACCTTTTAAGCTCATTTTATATGAAACAATCAGCATTGGATCACCAGAGAGCTATTCTTTTTCTAAAAAAAGAAGCAAATACAAATACTAATTCTTGTTTCTTGCAAAAAATAAACAAATTTTAGACTGACTAAGCTGATTTAAATAAGTAGTCAACACATTGTATAGTATTCAGAATTAAAATTGTAGCATTTCACACATTCTTACCAGAAAAACTTGATATTTTAATTGTTGTCACATATAGAACTATATAGTGTAATCCCAACATCTTACGTATGAGACAAAAGTTTGCAATATTTATTTTGTTGTGGATTTCACTTATATTTAATTTAGAAAGGAATGAAATGTTGTCTGATTTTTTTAGTGTTCTACTTTTTTTTCCAACTGTGACTGTTCATTTAGCTTATTCTTGACAAAATGAGAATATTTTGCTAAGTTGAAGAAGAAAGAGCAAACACTATAAACAACATTTTGGATGGATATAAGGAGTTAATCCTATGTTTATGTAGTCATCAGTGTATTAGAAATGTAATGATGCAAAGAATGCAAGTCAGTAAAGGAATTTAAGAGAAAATTTTCTACCTTACGTACCGGCTGCGCTAACAAAGATATTATACTTTACGTTTTTATTTTCATTATTTGTCTTTGTTAGCGGAGCCGGTCAATTAACGTTATATGGACCGGGACTGGACTGCCTCGTTTTCGATTCGGTTCCGGAACGGTACCTGCATTATTATTTTAGATAAAATGTATAATATAGCAAATAGTTCATGTCACTTCGGGTCATATGGCAGTATATGGACCAGTCCGTCACCAAAAAAATATTATATGGACCTCAGAAGCTTCGGTCATATGACCCTCAGTGACATGAACTGTTTGCTATATGTTGATATAGTAAACGCGGACGAGAAGGAAAACATATTAAAACAAACAATAATGCATAGCTGTTTCATTGATTTAATACGGCTCTCAAAATAAAACAAAATTGTAACGTGCATCTAATATGTATAACTCGCTTCAACTGATTTGGCCTAATGCTCGCATTAAAAAAAATATTCCCTTCAAATGAAGTATAGAGAGGTTGAAATCACGTAAGCCGGGACCGTGGGTGTAAATAGCTGTGGGCGGAGCAAACATCCAGATTGTTCATTATTTTGGCCACGGTTATATCGAGGAGGAAAAATCAATGATACATAATTTCACAGTTACTTTTGGAGCAAAATATTTGACAGGCATGGTCGCTAGTGTTCCTCCCTACGAAACTTTCAGTCTTATTAAAAACAATATTCTTCATCAGTCTAAAAACTACAAAAATCACTTGGAAAATAAAAATTTCTGAGGTATGTGACCTTTAGGTCACGTTGGTCATGTGACATACAGTTTTATAAATATGCTGTTCATTTCAACGGGGAGTTTTGTTTACGATTCTATGATAAGCTCCGCCCACAAATTTTGTCGGTAGGCACTACAGCAAATGCCGCTTTAAGAGAGTTGTAATTGATCATAAACTTCGCTTTCAATAATTTCAAGAGACGTTTATTTATTCTCAAAATAGTGTCTTGATCTGTAGATGAATTGAATGTTCGAACTCACAGCATCAGTGGTGATATACACTGATTGCATAGGTAATTGTAAATGCAACTACCATACGATCACGGCCACGACGGCCCCATAGATGAATTGGAGAACTAGGTTCAAATATGATTTGATGCAGATTCAATTTATTTGTTGCGCGGTGCGATTAAATTAAAGTGGGTTGAGCTTATCGCGAGAAATCCGCTGACTCTCTCCTGAAAAAGAGCTACAAACAAGACGGTCATCTTTGTTACGTGCATGCAGTTTTACGATTTACGAGTACCTGTCACCACTCTTAACGTTACGATCACCTATTATCGCAAGTAAATATTATTTCTTAGTGAAATAGTCGTAACTATTTACAGTGCATTTAAACGTCTACGTTTACGAATAACCACCTTTAGTGAAACGGTGATCTGGATATTATAAGAAAAACAATTGTTATTTTTTTCATCTGTAATACTCAATCATGAAATAATACGTTTAAATAAATGTTACCTTGTGAGGGTTGCATCATATTTAACCTTAAACAATAATTGCCTACAATTTTTAAACCCGTTAACGCTTATATTATATTTTGATGTTAAACTGATACATATTTATTGCTTTAAAGTTTTGTAGGGTCGTGCATTGCTTACTTACTTCCTAGTTTCGGACCACATCGGTGTTGTAACGATTAACTAGTTTCGGACCACATCGGTGTTGTAACGATTAACTAGTTTCTGACCGCATCGATGTTGTAACAATTAACTAGTTTCGGACCGCATCGGTGGTGTAACGATTAACTAGTTTCGGACCACATCGGTGTTGTAACGATTAACTAGTTTCTGACCGCATCGATGTTGTAACAATTAACTAGTTTCGGACCGCATCGGTGGTGTAACGATTAACTAGTTTCGGACCGCATCGGTGGTGTAACAATTAACTAATTTCGGACCACATCGGTTGTGTAACGATTAACTAGTTTCGGGCCACATCGGTGGTGTAACGATTAACTAGTTTCGGACCACATCAGTGGTGTAGCGATTAACTAGTTTCGGGCCACATCGGTGGTGTAACGATTAACTAATTTCGGACCACATCGGTTGTGTAACGATTAACTAGTTTCGGGCCACATCGGTGGTGTAACGATTAACTAGTTTCGGACCACATCAGTGGTGTAACGATTAACTAGTTTCGGGCCACATCGGTGGTGTAACGATTAACTAGTTTCGGACCACATCGGTGGTGTAACGATTAACTAGTTTCGGACCACATCGGTGGTGTAACGATTAACTAGTTTCTGACCTCATCGGTGTTGTAACAATTAACTTGTTTCTGACCGCATCGGTGGTGTAACAATTAACTAATTTCGGACCACATCGGTTGTGTAACGATTAACTAGTTTCGGGCCACATCGGTGGTGTAACGATTAACTAGTTTCGGGCCACATCGGTGTTATAACAATTAACTTGTTTCTGACCGCATCGGTGGTGTAACAATTAACTAATTTCGGACCACATCGGTTGTGTAACGATTAACTAGTTTCGGGCCACATCGGTGGTGTAACGATTAACTAGTTTCGGGCCACATCAGTGGTGTAACGATTAACTAGTTTCGGACCACATCGGTTGTGTAGCGATTAACTAGTTTCGGACAAAATCAGTGGTGTAACGATTAACTAGCTTCTGACCACATCGGTGTTGTAACAATTAACTTGTTTCTGACCGCATCGGTGGTGTAACAATTAACTAATTTCGGACCACATCGGTGGTGTAACAATTAACTAATTTCGGACCACATCGGTGGTGTAACGATTAACTAATTTCGGACTACATCGGTGGTGTAACAATTAACTAATTTCGGACTACATCGGTGGTGTAACGATTAACTTGTTTCGGACCACATCGGTGGTGTAACGATTAACTTGTTTCGGACCACATCGGTGGTGTAACGATTAACTTGTTTCGGACCACATCGGTGGTGTAACGATTAACTTGTTTCGGACCACATCGGTGGTGTAACGATTAACTTGTTTCGGACCACATCGGTGGTGTAACAATTAACTAATTTCGGACCACATCGGTGGTGTAACGATTAACTTGTTTCGGACTACATCGGTGGTGTAACGATTAACTAGTTTCGGACCACATCGGTGGTGTAACGATTAACTTGTTTCGGACCACATCGGTGGTGTAACGATTAACTTGTTTCGGACCACATCGGTGGTGTAACGATTAACTTGTTTCGGACCACATCGGTGGTGTAACGATTAACTTGTTTCGGACTACATCGGTGGTGTAACGATTAACTTGTTTCGGACCACATCGGTGGTGTAACGATTAACTTGTTTCGGACCACATCGGTGGTGTAACGATTAACTTGTTTCGGACCACATCAGTGGTGTAACGATTAACTAATTTCGGACCACATCGGTGGTGTAACGATTAACTAATTTCGGACTACATCGGTGGTGTAACAATTAACTAATTTCGGACTACATCGGTGGTGTAACGATTAACTTGTTTCGGACCACATCGGTGGTGTAACGATTAACTTGTTTCGGACCACATCGGTGGTGTAACGATTAACTTGTTTCGGACCACATCGGTGGTGTAACGATTAACTTGTTTCGGACCACATCGGTGGTGTAACGATTAACTTGTTTCGGACCACATCGGTGGTGTAACAATTAACTAATTTCGGACCACATCGGTGGTGTAACGATTAACTTGTTTCGGACTACATCGGTGGTGTAACGATTAACTAGTTTCGGACCACATCGGTGGTGTAACGATTAACTTGTTTCGGACCACATCGGTGGTGTAACGATTAACTTGTTTCGGACCACATCGGTGGTGTAACGATTAACTTGTTTCGGACCACATCGGTGGTGTAACGATTAACTTGTTTCGGACTACATCGGTGGTGTAACGATTAACTTGTTTCGGACCACATCGGTGGTGTAACGATTAACTTGTTTCGGACCACATCGGTGGTGTAACGATTAACTTGTTTCGGACCACATCAGTGGTGTAACGATTAACTTGTTTCGGACCACATTGGTGGTGTAACGATTAACTAATTTCGGACTACATCGGTGGTGTAACGATTAACTTGTTTCGGACTACATCGGTGGTGTAACGATTAACTTGTTTCTGACTACATCGATGGTGTAACGAATAACTTGTTTCGGACCACATCGGTGGTGTAACGATTAACTTGTTTCGGACCACATCGGTGGTGTAACGAATAACTTGTTTCGGACCACATCGGTGGTGTAACGATTAACTTGTTTCGGACTACATCGGTGGTGTAACGATTAACTTGTTTCGGACTACATCGGTGGTGTAACGAATAACTTGTTTCGGACCACATCGGTGGTGTAACGATTAACTTGTTTCGGACCACATCGGTGGTGTAACGATTAACTAGTTTCGGACCACATCGGTGGTGTAACGATTAACTTGTTTCGGACCACATTGGTGGTGTAACGATTAACTTGTTTCGGACTACATCGGTGGTGTAACGATTAACTAGTTTCGGACCACATCGGTGGTGTAACGATTAACTAGTTTCGGACCACATCGGTGGTGTAACGATTAACTTGTTTCGGACCACATCGGTGGTGTAACGATTAACTTGTTTCGGACTACATCGGTGGTGTAACGATTAACTTGTTTCGGACTACATCGGTGGTGTAACGATTAACTTGTTTCGGACCACATCGGTGGTGTAACGATTAACTTGTTTCGGACCACATCGGTGGTGTAACGATTAACTTGTTTCGGACCACATCGGTGGTGTAACGATTAACTTGTTTCGGACCGCATCGGTGGTGTAACAATTAACTAATTTCGGACCACATCGGTTGTGTAACGATTAACTAGTTTCGGGCCACATCGGTGTTGTAACGATTAACTAGTTTCTGACCGCATCGATGTTGTAACAATTAACTAGTTTCGGACCGCATCGGTGGTGTAACGATTAACTAGTTTCGGACCACATCGGTGTTGTAACGATTAACTAGTTTCTGACCGCATCGATGTTGTAACAATTAACTAGTTTCGGACCGCATCGGTGGTGTAACGATTAACTAGTTTCGGACCGCATCGGTGGTGTAACAATTAACTAATTTCGGACCACATCGGTTGTGTAACGATTAACTAGTTTCGGGCCACATCGGTGGTGTAACGATTAACTAGTTTCGGACCACATCAGTGGTGTAGCGATTAACTAGTTTCGGGCCACATCGGTGGTGTAACGATTAACTAATTTCGGACCACATCGGTTGTGTAACGATTAACTAGTTTCGGGCCACATCGGTGGTGTAACGATTAACTAGTTTCGGACCACATCAGTGGTGTAACGATTAACTAGTTTCGGGCCACATCGGTGGTGTAACGATTAACTAGTTTCGGACCACATCGGTGGTGTAACGATTAACTAGTTTCGGACCACATCAGTGGTGTAACGATTAACTAGTTTCTGACCTCATCGGTGTTGTAACAATTAACTTGTTTCTGACCGCATCGGTGGTGTAACAATTAACTAATTTCGGACCACATCGGTTGTGTAACGATTAACTAGTTTCGGGCCACATCGGTGGTGTAACGATTAACTAGTTTCGGGCCACATCGGTGTTATAACAATTAACTTGTTTCTGACCGCATCGGTGGTGTAACAATTAACTAATTTCGGACCACATCGGTTGTGTAACGATTAACTAGTTTCGGGCCACATCGGTGGTGTAACGATTAACTAGTTTCGGGCCACATCAGTGGTGTAACGATTAACTAGTTTCGGACCACATCGGTTGTGTAACGATTAACTAGTTTCGGACAAAATCAGTGGTGTAACGATTAACTAGCTTCTGACCACATCGGTGTTGTAACAATTAACTTGTTTCTGACCGCATCGGTGGTGTAACAATTAACTAATTTCGGACCACATCGGTGGTGTAACAATTAACTAATTTCGGACCACATCGGTGGTGTAACAATTAACTAATTTCGGACCACATCGGTGGTGTAACGATTAACTAATTTCGGACTACATCGGTGGTGTAACAATTAACTAATTTCGGACTACATCGGTGGTGTAACGATTAACTTGTTTCGGACCACATCGGTGGTGTAACGATTAACTTGTTTCGGACTACATCGGTGGTGTAACGATTAACTTGTTTCGGACCACATCGGTGGTGTAACGATTAACTAGTTTCGGACGACATCGGTGGTGTAACGATTAACTTGTTTCGGACCACATCGGTGGTGTAACGATTAACTTGTTTCGGACCACATTGGTGGTGTAGCGATTAACTTGTTTCGGACCACATCGGTGGTGTAACGATTAACTTGTTTCGGACCACATCGGTGGTGTAACGATTAACTAGTTTCGGACCACATCGGTGGTGTAACGATTAACTTGTTTCGGACCACATCGGTGGTGTAACGATTAACTTGTTTCGGACCACATCGGTGGTGTAACGATTAACTTGTTTCGGACTACATCGGTGGTGTAACGATTAACTTGTTTCGGACTACATCGGTGGTGTAACGATTAACTAGTTTCGGACCACATCGGTGTTGTAACGATTAACTTGTTTCGGACCACATCGGTGGTGTAACGATTAACTTGTTTCGGACCACATCGGTGGTGTAACGATTAACTTGTTTCGGACCACATCGGTGGTGTAACGAATAACTAGTTTCGGACCACATCGGTGGTGTAACGATTAACTTGTTTCGGACCACATCGGTGGTGTAACGATTAACTTGTTTCGGACCACATCGGTGGTGTAACGATTAACTTGTTTCGGACCACATCGGTGGTGTAACGATTAACTTGTTTCGGACTACATTGGTGGTGTAACGATTAACTTGTTTCGGACTACATCGGTGGTGTAACGATTAACTTGTTTCGGACTACATCGGTGGTGTAACGATTAACTTGTTTCGGACCACATCGGTGGTGTAACGATTAACTTGTTTCGGACCACATCGGTGGTGTAACGATTAACTTGTTTCGGACCACATCGGTGGTGTAACGATTAACTTGTTTCGGACCACATCGGTGGTGTAACGATTAACTTGTTTCGGACCACATCGGTGGTGTAACGATTAACTTGTTTCGGACCACATCGGTGGTGTAACGATTAACTAGTTTCGGACCACATCGGTGGTGTAACGATTAACTAGTTTCGGTCCACATCGGTGGTGTAACGATTAACTAGTTTCGGACCACATCGGTGGTGTAACGATTAACTAGTTTCGGACCACATCGGTGGTGTAACGATTAACTTGTTTCGGACCACATCGGTGGTGTAACGATTAACTTGTTTCGGACCACATCGGTGGTGTAACGATTAACTAGTTTCGGACCACATCGGTGGTGTAACGATTAACTAGTTTCGGTCCACATCGGTGGTGTAACGATTAACTAGTTTCGGACCACATCAGTGGTGTAACGATTAACTTGTTTCGGACCACATCGGTGGTGTAACGATTAACTAGTTTCGGTCCACATCGGTGGTGTAACGATTAACTAGTTTTCACCGCTGAAAAATGGCTAACTCACTCCTAGTTTCAGATTACATTTCTCCACGTACCTTTCTCACACTTAAAAAATTGGAATACAGTATATGCAGCATAATGAGATAAATTTAAAAGGTATGCAAAAAGAGGGGAACTGATCGTGATTATTCATGTGTTACCGACGATAACGAAATCCCCGACAAGCCTAGTTTTGCTTCAGAAACAGTTAATAAAAGGGCATTCATATATCATGATTGTTAAATTTACACAATGGGGGAATCAAATTTGAATACTTTTTAAAATATTTTTTTGGTAAACAAGTGATAAAATGCATGCTGTTCTAAAATGCCTACCGCCCTGGAATTGTATGCCTTTTAAGAATATGTAAAGATCATGCATAGCATTAGAAGTAAAGAGTACTAACTAACTTGATTGATTGATTGATTGATTGATTGACGCTTAATATCAAGTAAGCAGTATTTCAGCTATATCTATGACGAGAACAAGAGCACAAACAATACATCCTGCATACTATATGATACAAAAGAATACCACAATGAAAAGAGAATACAATGGCTATGGTCGGACAATTAATCTGCCTCCCAACGGGTAAACAACGACCACTCGTACCATGAGACTTAGCTTCTCGATCTTTCTCTCGTAATGGATGTCCGGATAGTTGTGCGAGATTCAAATGAAAGTTTCGTGTATGGAGAAATGTACGTAAAAATATTACAGCAAGTAACTCCTAGATATCAACACCTTGGAAGATAATTAATATATCAACAAAAATAACACATTCCCCCTTTTATTACCGAAAATATATCAATTTCGTTCTTTCTTGAATCTTTACTAAGTAATTTAGAATCACTTTTGACAACAAAACATCAACATATACGTCGAAATATCTTCTTTCTCACAATCATAATTGGCCTTTAATGTAACGGTTTTATATTAAACGATAATTAAATGTAAATATATTCAAATATTACATGTGATAAAACATGTACGGTTGTAATTATCTTTGAAGTGTACCCAATTTAAAATGGACATTTAAAACCATTTATCTTACACACATTTATTTATATATGTGAGAATTATACAAAATAAAATAGCATTGTAAGTGACCATGAAAATAGAATAATATCTTACCGAGGTACATCACATCCTGTATGTACACAAACCATGTACCAGTCGTATAAATCCCTCATTTATGTCATCCTCGTATCAGGTTAAAGGTTGCGATATTAAAACAATTGACGATCACGTGATTTATGTGTACGTATAGACATGTACGTTGCCTATACTACTAATAGAGTGGGAACTGCAATATTTACTTCATAAATTAAATATATTGACCACACACGCACCACCACAAACAATTTACTTGGAGATTTAAAGATAGATGCTAGTGTGTTAAATCCTTCATACATCACGTCTAAGCACATACATGCACTTTGTTTTGAATTGGGAAAATTCTAACCTCCCCCAACATTTCCGGTTTGGGTACACGTGGTCAAAAACCAGGTCAACTATCTCTTCCGTGACAAAATCGGTCATTCGTCATTTACTTTTCACATTTAAATCTTCTCATATAATACAATTTAAAATTAAATGTACTTCAGTATTTTTTATGGGATTGGGGACATTTAACATGATAATCTTTATATTGCAAGCACTCTTGTACAATCTATTTAAACTAAGTTCTGGTGTCGGAACACTTATTTCAACATACAGGGTTAGGGTTATGGTGTTTAACGCCACTTTCAACATTATCGTGACGGTCAGTTCTATAGGAGGAGGAAACTGGAGTTACCGAAGAAAACAAACGACCTGCCACAAGTCACTGACAAACTTTATCACATAATCTTGTATCGAGTACACCTCTCCATGAGCAGGATTCGAACTCACAACGTTTGTTGTGATAGACACTGATTACATAGGTAGTTGTAAATCCAACTACCATACGATCACTACCAAGACCACAGAGCTGTCCCGCAAGTCTACGTGTGGTGGATAGGAGATGCCCAATGTTTGTAGGGTTATTAGACGGAAAGTCCGACTTCCAATTTTGACCTAGCAAAATGAGTGATTTTAGCGTGATTTCCCTTCGTTTGAGTAAGATCTACACCCGGGCACGGTGTAGTAAAATGTGATTGGATATCCTGCATGAACCATGTGTTATCACAAGATAAGGAAACATTCCTCGAAGACCCTTACAGCGTTTTAGATCTAAGAAGAGTTTGAAGATACCAAAGATTTTTTTAGTTTGTTTGTTTGATGGTGTTTAACGCCACTTTCAACAATATTTCAGTAATATCGTGGCGGTCAGTTTTATTATTGGAGGAACCCGGAGGACCCCGAGAAGACCACCGACCTGTCGCAAGTCACTGACAAGATACCAAATGGGTAATCGTAATCCGTAAATCGAAGAAGAACAGACAATACAATGGCCAAAAGAAAAGGTACAAAAAGACAAACAACGATTTACACACGCGGCGACTAGTAAGCAACCGACAGAAAATATGGTGCAATTGCGGAGATCTAATTTTAAATAATTTAATTTGATTTGAATATTTCAATCTGATTGGCTAATCCGCCTGGAGAAAATTTTGGTTATACTCGATAACCTGGGTTGGTATTGTGACGTCACCAACGTGTTCATCCGCCAACGACAAATTCAAATAATCACATGAAATAATCGTAATTAAAATCGAGGAATCATTAAATTTTGTTGTAAAAATTAAATTATAAGGAATATTTGAATTTGTTGAACAGGTTCAACAATTTCAAATATTTCTTAAATAGATTGCTTATAGCATGGAGGTATTATCTATAATACATACAGTATCTGGAATCATAGAGAGTAGTGTTTCATATTCCGAATAATTTATCCTTTGTAGTCTCCCTTTACTCTATACGCGTTATAATGTTGGTAAATAATTATAATTCATCTGCAAATGAAAATAAAATATGGCATCTCACATTCATATTTAAATACCACAAGCGATATAAAAATATAAAAGGTGTAATACCACTAAATCTGGGAACCAGTTAAAAGGACGTAAAATTGTTAGATAAAAAATAAACCTTAGTAGATACTGTAAAATACTGAATGGCAACATATTTAAGGATCATTTAAAGCCCATATTTGATGAACTTGTTGTCTTAATGTCCAATGTTTTAGCTTTTTGGGTAAGTAAAACCGTTTTTACATACAAATGTATATATACGTTGCAGTATAAATAGATAATAACAGTGCTTTGACTTGACATAAAATCGATATACGAATGAGGCTTAGAATCGGGGAAAATGCGAGGGTTTCCCCGAGCATTTTCCCCGATTCGTGCCGAATACGTATATCGAATTTTATGTCAAGTCAATGCACTGTTATTGTCTTTATACTGCAATCATTAGTGACATTATAGGATTAAACACTGTTTTTTTGGAAATTATCTATGTATAAACTCCGGCAGTTCACTCACAAACTGAATAAAGTTATTCTTGGACATCGTGTTTGTTTTCGACGCTAAATACTAATAATTTAAATTGATTTGAATATTTCAATCTGATTGGCTAATCCGCCTGGAGAAAATTTTGGTCATACTCGATAACCTGGGTTGGTATTGTGACGTCACCAACGTGTTCATCCGCCAACGACAAATTCAAATAGTCACATGAAATAATCGTAATTAAAATCGAGGAATCATTAAATTTTGTTGTAAAAATTAAATTATAAGGAATAATTGAAATTGTTGAACAGGTTATACTTGCATAACCTGGTTTGGGCCAGTTTACGCTTTTCATAAACCGGATTATGAAAAGCGTAAACTGGCTCAAACCAGGTTATGCAAGTATAACCTGTTCAACAATTTCAAATATTCCTTAATTAAAAAAATACCCAAGGACATACAATATACATACGATTGTAAGCTGAAAAAAATCCGCGAAATGTTATTGACGACTTTGGAACATAACCAACATGACGTCATTGACGTCATATGAAGACTTCCAGTTTGAAACGTAAAGATTAAACGTTATTTGGCTTCGTGTACGCTTCAAGTTTGATACAATTTAACTAAAATAAGTTTTCAAGGTAAGCTTCTTAATTATTGTATTACCAATATTCAAATTATTTAAAAAGTTAGTTACCTCCAAGAGGCCCCAACTGATTTTGGTCAAGTAGGCGTGACCTAAATGTTATAAACGGTCAGTCAACGCATTTTGACTGCTCAAATAGAACGATTGCAGTATAAAAATGAATATCACTACCATTGTATATAAACACAAAGTATGAGAAATTTTAATTCATAAATGTCTTTTCATGGTGTTGTGATTTACGACAATACACTATCCACGAAGTACCAAAGTACGTCCCCCTAAGGAATATCTCTTCTTATTATAATTCCCGATTTGCGATAACTAGAGTTATCGTTCTTGAATCGAGTTATCTTTTCCCAACAGAGGGTATGTACACTTCCGGTTACATAACTGTAAACGTCACAAAGCGTTTAAAAAATTGAAAAAACTATGTATTCTTATTCAAATAAAATCCGATTTATTGGAATTATTTTATTTAGCTTTTTATATCGCCCGATATATTTCATATCCTGGATGACCGTAATAATTAATAAATTCAGTGTTGTATATTCAAAGATGTAGCATTTTCTCGAAAAATCGGCTTTGTTCTTAAAATTACGGACGTTAATAGCGATGTATTCAAAATTCATTCCGATTTTCGCAGTGGAATCATTTGTTTTATTTTCTTTTACAGGGGATTATCTTAATCCTGAAATGTTCAAGATATTTTATCTGCTTGGAGTCTATTAAAAAGATGTCTATTTTTGCAGATCTATACAAGTGCTTTCAATGCTGGTGTAAAGGAGAAAAACACGAAAACAAACAAAATTACAATTGTTAAAAATCAAAAACTTGCAACACAAAACTTCCTTTTTAACATGCATATACGTTTTCCCTTTGGTAACATATAAAGACTTTTCCTTTTATGGAAAATATGCTTAAATATGATTTTATGAAATATAGGCATCGTTTTCTTTATTATAGAGTTGCACCAATTTACATCAGGTACACCTTATATACCACAAAAAAGAAAACAAAACTTACAAATTTTATCACTGTACCATAGCCGTGATCGTATAGTCGCTGCTTCGCGACCCCTGCAGATTTACACTGAGAGTGCGAATCCTATCGGAGCAGTTTTGGCTTGTTTTGGGTTTTTTTGGGAGGGGTTTGTTTTTTATTTTTTTAGCAACATAATGTGTTTCGTTATTAATTTCGGTTAAAGTGATAAAAATGGAGGCTATATTTTTTTTTCTTTACATATTATAAGAATTGTGAGTGTATACAGTAGATTTGTATTGATTTTTCGAAAGCCGCACAACGAATATTTCCTTACATATGAAATCATAACACGAATATACATGCAAGCTGTTAATTTCATATTTTTCTTTATCAATATTAACTATTCTGTCGGTTTTTTTTTGTGTTTTTTTTCGAACATCACGTAAGCTGTCATAATCACTAAAAATAAAGCAATTTAGCACATATCGTTTTAATCGAAAGCAAACCATCAGAGCCTTTTTTTATATTGTCCTTGGTAGTTATTTTTCTTAAATCTGCAGTTGAGAAATCAAATCGTCTGCTATGTATACTAAGTCGCATTTTACCCCATCACTACTCTAAGTAATAAATTTACTTGACTAAATGCGGGAGCACAGTAGTCATGGTCGTATTGGCGCTGCCTTGTGATGGAATGGATAGTTCTAGAAGGTGGTTTGAATCCCATCAGTTCTTTTGTTTGTTTGCCTACGGCATTTTGGCTGTAAGATTATGAGACTGTAAATGCATTTATTGCAAAATAACCTATTTGTCGTCAGTACTTAGACGGTATCCGAAATCATGGGTAGCGGTCGAGAAGTGCATATGTCTAAAAATACATCTTTAATATGACAGATAAGTTTCAATGGACAAGAGGTGTGATCTCCAAATACACCATTGTTTTTTAAACGATAGACCGATTGCTTGTTCTTGGTATATTAAAAACAGAAAAAAGCCGCGTTCGTGATCGTTTTCTTTCCTATTCAAAATATTCCAGACGAGGGACATTATTCATTCAGAAAAAAGTGGGATCTGCTCTGACGGAAACCGAAAATTGGGATTTGCTTATTGACTGTACAAGTCGAGATGGTCGGCAAATGTTAGATGCAGGTGTTCATCTATCTGATAAGCGCACATTGCTAATGAAGACGCACATACCGTTTCAAACACAGTACAAAATATTCTACCGAATCCGCTTCTGCTTTTACAAATGGTGAAGAAACAACAGATTCTACTATTTCTAAAATGCTTTCAAATTTATCTTGCCTTGTCTTCGACCGCTCGAGTGTAATGAAAAAAATCAAATACGCTTTTTAATGAAAGGAGAGAAAACCTTTTTTAAAGAAAATATTCCCGCTTTCAGTGTACAAAGAAAATCGCGCAGTATTTCTGTTTTGCAGAAAAATCTGGTGACAATCATCCAAAACATTTCAGAAAGTTAATTACGTAACATGTTCATTGGTATTATGAAAATACAGATTTGGAGTTATTTGTACAAAAATGTTACAAATCCAGAGAAAAATATGTTAAATAAGTAAATAACTTTTTTTTATAGAAGTTTAAAAAAGGGAATGCCGTGTATATAATTTTCTTTATAAAAGTTAAAGCCTCTATTGAACTGTCTATAGCAGCTAATTTTTTTCATTGTCATCTGACCGGCTTTTTAAAAGATGCGTCTCTACATCTTTGTCGGAGCGCAACTCCCGGAGCTCATTCTTGTTACCACTGATTTGTTCATTACATTTCCGTAAAAACTGTACAAGTTCAGTCTTTTTTTTAAAGTTAGGAAGTCTTCAAGTGTTGCCTTGGAATCTACGTCAATTAATTTCATATTTTTTCGAATTTATTATTTATTCAATCAATTTATTAAAAACAGCCAGGAAAACTTTTGCAACCGGAAATGCTATATACCCACTGCCAAGGACGATAATTCAAATTACGAACGCTAACTCCATTTTCCGCAGAGGGAATACCGTGCATACAATTCACCGTAAATTTATGCTGACATAGAGTTTAAACAAGTATTTAAAATTATAACAATAACAGACCATTTTAACAAAATGTAAACAAATAAAACAAACAACAAATTTACCTTTAGTGATCCTCCATTTTGAATTGGGAGCCCCCAGTACGTCCCCGGATGTAATTGTCACGTGACACACTATTTAGGTAGATAAAACAAATTGTTTTTGCGGAAAATGTGGCACAGTTCAATGTTAATAAAAAAAAAATCCATAAAACGAAAATTTAAATAATTTTTATCCAATTTCGGCTAATCTTTTATAAAGTGTCAATTTATGATGCTATTACACTGATTTCCTCTATTTGTCAGGGGAAAAAACGTAAGGAGTCACAACTTTTTGAAGTTATTAAAAAAATATTTGCTTGGCCTATTCCATATAAATAAAAATTTAGGTCGACGCATTGGAATGTCAACAATGTTGGGCAAACAAATTTTCTGAAGTTTTTCATCAATATATGTATTTTTTTCTGACATTTATGGCTTTCTTAATTATGACTTAAGAAAAAGATGACGTCACGAACTTGCGCAAGCGTAGTAAACGTAAACAAAGATGGCGAACGAACTTACGACACGGACGTACATGAGGCCTCCTACTATAGTACGGTTTGTTTACATTCACAACGGAAATAGCCTCGCATTTCCCCCGATTCTAAGCCTCATCCGTATATCGTTTTTATGTCAAGTCAATGCACTGTTATTGTCTTTATACGTACATGTTACATACATTGTCGGGGGAAATATTAAATGTATTTGTACTCTTCTCAAAACAGGAATGAAAAACTCGCTTTTCTTCCTGTATCTAAATAAACGTTAGAGAATACCGAATGAATAATGGACATTCCAGAAAAACTGGCAACATTGGGTACACAAAACATAACTTGAGACGAAGACAAGCACAACACAATATGTGTTGGACACCACTATGCGTAAACAAACACAAATAACGTAAATAAGACATGAGCCCTCCTACAAACCACTACAGGTAAAGATGAACCGAACATCGTTTTCATGCGGAAATCGTAGCAGACATCAAAAACGGAACTAAGAACGTAAAGATACGCAATAGGACAATACAAAACATTAAAACACGAACCCACCAAAAACCGGGGGTGAACTCAGGTGCTCGCGAAGGGTAAGTAGTTCCTGCTTCTTATATACTCGTGTATACAGTCAAATCTGGGCAAAGTGTTGGCAGTGATAGAGGAAAGAAAGAAAAAATCTACGTAAAAAGTAAAAGATCCATCGTCATGTGAGATATGGATATTTCGTTTCGGTCAACCAGATCGTGATGACCACCGTATAATTTTTGTAGCTATGACTTCACCTTGGGAGCAACGTAGTCTTGCTTGAGTAACTTTTTTGGCAGCAGCTGAGCTCTGTCCAGAAAATTACTGTACTGAGCACAAGCTCTAGAATAACGTATGAGTTGTGAAATGTAAAATTCATATGCTGGTGATTCTGGAATATAGCTTATAATGCTGTACAAATAAATTTTATATTTCCCGACAATGTAATAATAATAACACTTTATTAGCACAACTTACACCCAATATAGAGTCAAACAAACAAAAAATGAATCAAACACATACACAAACAACAATTAGCATACACAAAAAAACAAAACGGCTGTATCACAATATAACAAATGTACACATATTGTCTATATATTAAAAAAAAACAAGGTGACCGCCCAACAACTGTTGTGTTTCATAATATCGTTAGGAAAAGTAGAGTTTGTTACACTTTAAACCGTGATGATCAACAATGCCACCAATATCAACAAAACGAATTAATAATTAAAAATACCATCATGTGTCGGGTCAAATTTTAGAACTCTTTTGAAGACACAATTTTGACTAAACTATGAAACTCTACTTTATATGTTAATTGCCTCAATAATAGACTGAATATTAAAAAACGAAAATCGTCAAGGTCGACTTCAAACAAATGTTCACCAATACCAATCCTTTTATTTCAAATTTATGCCCAAAAAAAACATGAAATACATTCAGAATGAAGAAAAAACCCTTGTTTTGAGAATTTTTAGTTCTGCTGAATATACAAGGTGGTGAATCAATGCCTATAACCACTAAAGTTGTTCGAACCCCGGTCAGGGTGAGGTGTACTCGATACAACACTACGTGATAAAGTTTGTCAGTGACTTGCGACGGACGGGTCGGTTGTATTCTCCGGGTACTCCCGTTTCCTCCACCAATAAAACTGACCGCCACGATATAACTTAAATATTGTTGAAAGTGGCGTTAACCACCATAAACCTGTTCCTACAAGGTAGTGGTACTTCAGTAGTAGCAACATATAAATATATTGGTAAAATTATGAAAGCATAAATGTATAAAAATAAATAATTCAACTTACTGTCAAACATGTGATCAAATTGTTGAGGAAAATTATATTTTCATTTACCTGCGTCCACTTCCCATGTTTTCATATACAATAAATGTACTTCAGTATACATTTCAAATATGTTTTCTTGACAGGTAAATCGATGTATGTAAATTAAAAGGAACGCTGCACAAAAATCGTGAGAGCTAATAGGTAATGTGTCAGTGTGATTATGTACTTGCTAAAAGATTTGCGCATGACTTGAAATAAATAAACAAATACTGTATATAAAATAAATTTTACATAATAAGCAAGAATTTTATTTGAGAGTATATGGGAACAGGCATTTAACTCAGAAATTTGTATTCTCGTATCGTATTGTTAAATAATTTTTCTTTAAATTTTGCTCAGATGGTTGAGTACACCATGTCAACTGTCTCGCGCAACAATGCTCGATTAATACGCACCACGTGTAACAGCAATCCATTACAATTTCACCCAATCGATTATTTTAAATAAAATTAAAATAAATATTTATTTACGCATTCATTAATCGTGAAAATTGAATAATATGCTTCCAAGTGAAATAATTTTATACACAAAATAGTATGAACGGTTGGGATAAGATTCGTTACAAATCGGCTGATCTTTATTTGAAGACACATTAACTGATATCAATAATGGTCAACTCGAGTGAAAAATAGAATCAGAAATATAAAATATTTACTATCATTAGTGGATCATAAGGATCGTATGGTAGTTGGATTTTCAATTACCTGTGCAATCAGTGCCTATCGCAACAAAAGTTATGAGTTCGAACCCGTTCATGGTGAGGTGTGCTCGATACAACATTATGTGATCAAGTTTGTCAGTGACTTGCGACAGTTTGGTGCTTTTCTCTGGGTACTCCGGTTTGCCCCACCAATAAAACTTACCACCACGATATAACTGAAATATTGTTGAAAGTGGCGTTAAACACCATAAACCATAAACCATCAAAACTTGAGTGATGTTACTCGTCAAATATACACAACATACGAAATATACCACGATTTTCCTCAATATACTTTACTATACAAGCCTTAGTAGTAATACAAATAGCCATTTAAATGAGAGTGAAAATGAATTCAGCTAACTTTATGAACCTTTCATAACAAGAACAAACAATATCACCTTACTAAATGGGAGAGCACAATTATTTTGTTTGTTAGTCAACTGGATTTCCGACTGAAGGAAGTGTTGAGTACACATTTATAATCTTAATCAAATTGCAATCGGCGAAGATTTACCGGGAGCATTAAGTCCGTTTGAAGAAAAAATAATTAGTTATTCAGATACAGATAACCATCTCGTTTTGGATAAAAACTTTCTACAACGAAGGTAGAGAAAAAAAATATCGACAGATGTCATGCAAAAAAGAAAAGAGAGAAGAAAAAAATATAATTTATACAAAAATCCTGGAACCAAGTGCCTGTGTTATGAACCAGATCACAAAGATAATGTTGTAAATGAATTCAAAATGGCGAAATTACTTTGATACTGATATTTTCCAGGAAAACTACATGGCATTTGTCAGGGTAGATAACTCTGTATGTGACAATGTTGTAATTTCAGGACTTGTCCCACGACTTGATGATAGAATAGGTAATATAGACAAAGGGAATATTGTATTAGTAAAAAAAATTGTTAATGATGAAAATTGTCTTTTTATCAACAATGGTGACTCTTTCAGGCTCTTGAGTGGTGCAATTAATACAGCTATGTATCATACAAATTGTGTTCATCTGAACTGGCACAGGGCCCTAAAACTGACTGACAACTTAGGCATCCAGCCAAAATTTCCCAACAATCATCACTATAAAGATAGCACTGGAGGTCAGTATAGCCAGATAATCGATATAATCGACATGGTCAACATATACATTTTTGTACATAAACAATCTTCCACTCATGCAAATGAATCAGTGTATAGCCGAAGTTTTCACAATCGGCGTAGTCTTGATTGTAGTACGTGTACCGCGGGTACGTGTATGCGCACTCTACACGTACCCGTACACGTACTACAATCCCTCGGGTTTTTTGCGGATTTATTTCGACAACGTGTGCGTGTACTTGTAACGTTACGCGTTCGCAAAATAGTTCCATCCCCATAATTCCTACTTGTAAATTGTGCAACATATTTCTTGATTGGTCAGTCTCTAATAACAAACACCGTCGCCAACATGTCCCTAGTCGAAATGATCAAAAAGGTTATAACAGACAGACATCGGGCAAAGGTGAAACATTTTGTTAGTTTTGTGGTGAAAGCAACCACACTGCATCAGTATGTAGACATGGTACTTATATTACATGTAATACCTGTAACATGACAGAACACAAGTACCAGATGTGTACTTATCATTATGTAATAGGCCTAGAAAAGAGTGCCGAAGTTAGCGGTGACCCTGAAAAACTCAAAATCCGCAGTAAGCGAAAAGGGCACAAACGTGGTCGAAAGTCTGGTATAAGGAAAGTCCGCATCGATTTGACTATCGATATCTTGAATATCCGGTGTGTAATGTTCAAGGGTCGTCGCGATTAATAGTTAATAGGAATTTAAATTGTTAAAGCAACAAAATATACCACTTGTTATTTTAGTCCAGTAGGCCTAATGGGAACAAAGATGACATCAATAGACACTATTAATTATTAATTATCAAGTTATATAAACTTATCGATCTTTGACCAGTGTGTATGGTTATATATATATATATTTATTCTCATAAACCGTAGATTTTATCTAGATTTAAATTTTTTTTGAAAATCTAAACATTTTTCGTTCTCCCATTTTTTTATTTTTCCTGTACTTTGAAAATTGTTCATAGTTTGATTTTCTGATTCATGTTTATTAATAGTCAAATTACATTGACTTCCTGTAAGTGACACTTTCAAAGGACATTGAACATCTGAAAACAGCTTACAAAAATCAAGAACAGTAATGTTACTAAAGTATTTAAGAATTTCTCAGCTACTTATACAATAATTTACTATATTTGCATTTCTACATGTGACTTTACCTGTAAGTTTATCATCCTCAATTCGTTCATTCAAATACAACCAGTATCTTATCTATATTCTATACTTGAATTAAAAAGATATTAATTGTAGGTTAATTTATTCAACATTATTCAATCATTTTTCGAAATGTCAAATCTAAGGAAAATTGAGTGATTAGTTGTTTAACACCAACTCAGCAGTTTTTCAGCTATATCATGGCGAGAACAAGTTACTGGTAATTTTCAACGAGATGATGAGGTCCGCTTTGTACTAGATCAACACGCTTAGTTGTATTTTCATAGTGCTAGATCACTGAGACAACAGTCCGCGGATAAACATGTCGCCTCACTCGGACACATTATCCTGATTCCAAGCCAACCAGTCTTTGCTCTTTCTCCTTAATGCTGCGTGCTTAACGGATAAGTAAAATATACCAATTTTATATTCTTTGGTTTTACTCGAACCCACAATCTACCACATTCGAGGCGAGCACGCTAACCATTGCATCACCGATGAGGTTCCAATCGAATGAGATACGTTGGTATGTAATCATAGAAATAGAGATATGGGTCGGATATTGCATTTAATAATATTAATAAAATTTTCAAATCTGCGAAAATCATAACATAAAAAGCATCATTATCAATTAACATTGACTTGTTATGTTGGATTCTAAAAAAGATAAATGAACCGCATCATCGCTAGTGTAATGATAAGCATGCTCACTTTGTGTGTTATAGATCGTTGGTTCGAGCCTCGGTCGGATCGGACCAAAGACTATAAAATTGGGTTAGGGTTGGGCTTATGATATTTAACGCCAATTTCAACAACATTTCAGTTATATCGTGGCAATCAGTTTTATCGGTGAAGAAAACCAGAGTACCCGGAGAAAACCACCTACATGCCCCAAGTCATTGACAAACTTTATCACATAATGTTGTATCGTGTGCACTTCGCCATGAGCGAATTTCGAACTCACAATGTTAGTAGTGATATTCACTGATTGCACAGGTAGTTGTCAATCCATCTACCATACGATCACGATCACCACGGCCCGATGTGAAATTGGTATTTACTGCTTCTGCGCCAAGTACGCAGCAACAAGGAGTAAGAACAAAGGTTGGTTGTCTCAGAATCAGGATACTGTATCCGAGTGGAGAGAATTTTCTATCCGCGGACTGCTGTTTGAGTGAGCTATCACTATAACAATTCAACTAAGACTGTTGGTCTAGATTAAAGCGTAAATCAGTTGTAGAAATATAACATTTTCTCGCTACGATATAGCAGAAAATTTGCTCTGCTCACTGCTGGCGTTAAACAACAATCACTCACTCTAACACAGATTTGTATCGAGCTAAATCTGTGTAATACTTTCCTTTAAGGTTCATGTTATTGTGTTTAACGCCACTTTTAACAATATTTCAGCTATATCGTGGAGGTCAGTTTTATTGGTGGAGGAAACCGGAGTACCAGGAGAAAACCACCGACCTGTCGCAATTCAATGACAAACTTTATCACATAATGTTGTATCGAGTACAGCTCGTCATGAGCGGGATTCCAACTTACAACTTCAGTGGTGATAGGCACTGATTGCACATGTAGTTGTAAATCCAACTACCATACGATCACGACCATAATGGCCCCTGACTTTCATTATGAGGTATGCAATACAATAAAATAAGATTCACAAAATGAGAAATCCTGATGATCTGAGGGATATATCCTCCACTTCGACTTAGCTGAAGCTGAACTATTTATTGTGACACTTAATTAATATTTTTGAACTAGGTTCGTTTCGAAATCATTTCATTTGTTCAGAGAGACTTCGGAGACCCCAGACTGCATAGGACGGTATCAAAATCATCGTATGGTAGGTTTCGCTTGAACATTAAGTTGATGACACGAATCAAATAAGAAATCTGACAAATAAATTGGGTAAAAATGTATAAAACCCCTTATTAAATTAAACAAATTAGCACAGTCGAGGAGATTCAATTATGTCCATTCAACGTGCTGTGCTAAGTACATCTTGTGTATTCTTTAAGAACTCTAACTAGAATTGTGAGTGACCTCACTGAGTGATACCCCCCGCTTGCAATACTATGTTCAAACTTTGGAATACAGATATATCAGCAAATTACCTATGAAAAAAGAACGGATATGGAGTAATGTCAAGGAGACAACATCCCATCTCCAAAATAACTAACCAAGAACATACATCAAGGGGTCGCCACAAGGTCTTCAACAAAGTGGGATTGTTTAAAACCAATACGGTTTCATCAGTATACATGAGGATTACAACATTTCCTAATGTTTGTACAAGAGGATATAGGTCACATCAAATGTTATTGATTCAAAATTAATTATTTATTCTTGAGTAGTTTTTATATTGCAAATATCCAGATGTGAAAAGGTCAATTAAAATCTTATTTCATTCAGGAATAGTTACGCTTACATCACCTTCCAAATTTTTGACAGGAACTATATTCCTTCATGCACATCTGCAGGCAGTGTATTACAACTGTGTAAAGTTTCTTTTAAATCCAATGAGCCGTTTAGGAGGAGTTGCGCTTACAAGCCCATCTCTCCATACAGAACGTATTTCAGAGTATAAGTTAAATTATCCCCCCTTCCAAATTTTGGACAGCAACCATATTCCTCCATGCACATCGCACATCTGCAAGTAGTGTATTACAGCTGTGTAAAGTTTCATAAAAATCCAATAAGCTGTATAGGAGGAGTTGTGTTTACAAGGTACATGCCCTCCTTCTTTTCGTGAAAGTACAAGTTGAATTATCTCCCCTTCCAAATTTTGGACAGCGACCATATTTTTTCATGCACATCTGCAGGTAGTGTATTACAACTGTGTAAAGTTTCTTTTAAATCCAATGAGCCGTTTAGGAGGAGTTGCGCTTACAAGCCCATCTCTCCATACAGAACGTATTTCAGAGTATAAGTTAAATTATCCCCCCTTCCAAATTTTGGACAGCAACCATATTCCTCCATGCACATCGCACATCTGCAAGTAGTGTATTACAGCTGTGTAAAGTTTCATAAAAATCCAATAAGCTGTATAGGAGGAGTTGTGTTTACAAGGTACATGCCCTCCTTCTTTTCGTGAAAGTACAAGTTGAATTATCTCCCCTTCCAAATTTTGGACAGCGACCATATTTTTTCATGCACATCTGCAGGTAGTGTACTACAACTGTGTAAAGTTTCACAAAAATCCAATAAGCCGCTTAGGAGGAGTTGCGCTTACAAGGTACATGCCCCCCCCCCTTTTCATGAAAGTATAAGTTGAATTATCCCGCCTTTTAAATTTTGGACAGCAACCATATTCTTTCATGCACATTTGCAGGTAGTGCACTACAACTGTGTAAAGTATCGCAAAAATCCAAAAAGCCGTTTAGGAGGAGTTGCGCTTACAAAGTACACGACCCCCCCCCCCCTTTTCGTGAAAGTATAAGTTGAATTATCTCCCCGTCTAAATTTTAGACAGCAACAGTATTCCTTCATGCACATCTGCAGGTTGTGCACTACAACTGTGTAAAGTTTCATAAAAATCCAATAAGTCATTTAGGAGGAGTTGCGCTTACAAGATACATCCCCCCCTTTTCGTGAAAGTATAAGTTGAATTATCTCGTCTTTTAAATTTTGGACAGCCACCATATTCCTTCATGCACATCTGCGGGTAGTGTACTACAAATGTGTAAAGTTTCATAAAAATCCAATAAGTCGTTTAGGAGGAGTTGCGCTTACAAGGTACATGTCCCCCCCTTTTCGTGAAGGTATAAGTTGAATTATCTCGCCCTTTAAATTTTGGACAGCAATCATATTCCTTCATGCACATCTGTAGGTAGTGTTCTACAAATGTGCAAAGTTTCATAAAAAATCCAATAAGTCGTTTAGGAGGAATTGCGCTTACAAGGTACATGTTCCCCCCCCCCCCCTTTTCGTGAAAGTATAAGTTGAATTATCTCGCCCTTTAAATTTTGGACAGCAACCATATTCCTTCATGCACATCTGCAGGTAGTGTTCTACAAATGTGTAAAGTTTCATAAAAATCCAATAAGTTGTTTAGGAGGAGTTGCGCTTACAAGGTACATGTCCCCTCCCCTTTTCGTGAAAGTATAAGTTGAATTATCTCGCCCTTTAAATTTTGGACAGCAACCATATTCCTTCATGCACATCTGCAGGTAGTGTTCTACAAATGTGTAAAGTTTCATAAAAATCCAATAAGTTGTTTAGGAGGAGTTGCGCTTACAAGGTACATGTCCCCTTCCCTTTTCGTGAAAGTATAAGTTGAATTATCTCGCCCTTTAAATTTTGGACAGCAACCATATTCCTTCATGCACATCTGCAGGTAGTGTACTACAAATGTGTAAAGTTTCATAAAAATCCAATAAGTCGTTTAGGAGAGTTGCGCTTACAATGTATATGGACGGACGGACGGACAGGATGATTCCTATGTACCCCCCAAAATTTTATTTGCGGGGGGTATAATTATGTTCTATCTACCTCATTAAAAAGCTTTTTATCTATCATAATTACATACATTAATATTGTGTAGGGGAAGTGAGCGAGTGATTGTTGTTTAAAGCCAACTGAGCAAATTGTTGACTATATCATGGCGAGACAGGTCTGCAACTACCATTGAGGCAGTCGAGGCGACTACCTCGTCTGATTTTCTGGGAGGGGGGGTAGAAAAAAAAGGGGAAAAACAGAGAGAGAGAGAGAGAGAGAGAGAGAGAGAGAGGGGGGGGGGGGGAAGAAGAAGGACTGAAATCCAACTTCAACTAGTTTTAATCCGAGTCTTGTGACTTAGTGAAAACCCATCAAGAGGCTTGAGATCTTGTTTGGCTTTTTCAGGGCATAAGGGCAGATTCCGATGCAAAGTTACATGATCTGTATAAGCGAAGCATTTCCATCATGAAAAATCACATTTTGTCGACAAAGCCAAGACGTACACAAAGGAAAAGACACAGAGCAAACGCCCCAGTCGCTAGTATCGAAGATCGTTATCGCGTTAACTACTTAATTCCATTCATTAAATTCGCTATTTCCCCCAACCACTGAAAGTAATTTTCTACGGCAATTATCTGGTACCAGCCCTTGTAAATAATGTAAATCCGGAAATAGTTAATGACATGAAAACATAATACATGAATGACTTTCCATACCAAAATCATCTCCCACAAGAGGTTGACAGATGGGTGGCAATATGTATCCGCTGCAACTTACAGTTTGTCAACACACAGACTCAATTTCTTATACTGACACTGACTTGTACCCAAATGTTCATGTGATTTTAAAACTACTTCTAACATTACCAGTGGGTCCCTGTGCATGTGTGAGGTCTTTCTCGGCTCTTCGGCACCTCAAGACTTTGTGTAGCAGAAGCTGTTTTCAAAAGATGGGATTCGAGTGGTAATAGGAAAATCCATCTTGCATTTACCGACAAAGCTGTGTCATTTAAAATTATTCATTAAAATATTACCGGTATTTTAAAAACCAATCAGCTGTGTTATGTTTAATTTACCATAGAAATTTCGACGGCGTGGTCGCTATTTACGATAGTAACTGGTATATAAAGCGTCTCAATAATATAGAAATCGATAAAAAAAAAACAAAAAAAAACAACTTTATTTTGGGCCGTTAAGTCACAATCGCCGGTCCCATACACCTGCCTCCCCTGCTTTAAACCCCTGGTCACGGCCCTGCGAGAACAAGTTAATTTTCAATGAGATGCTGATGACCTCTGCTTTGTACTAGACCAACAGGTTTAGTTGGATTCTTAGTGCTAGCTCACTGAAACAAGTCCGCGGATAGACATGTCGCCCTACTTGGACACATTAACCTGATTCCGAGCCAACCAGTTGTTGCTCTTCCCCGTTACTACTGCGTGTTTAGAGGAGAAGCAACAAATACCAATGTTAGAGTCTTTGGATTGACCCGACCAGAGCTCGATCCCACCATGACCTTGTTAAGACCACAATGACCTAATTCAGTACAATACTCTGAACCTTACACGTAGTTAGTATTTATCAAGTCATGCTAATTTGTCGTTTCTGGATTAATTAAATAAACAATTTTAATCGAATAATTTTATAAATATGAAGAGTACATGTAGGTCATTATAAGTTCAAGACTGTGCACATGTCAAGCTATTGTTGAAGTGTCAATTTAAATCGCTCGTTTTTTATATTGTGTAACACAGTGTGATTTGGTTTAATGTTCATCTTTCATAACATCTTTTCATATAATATACTATATAGACCCAATCTAATTAAAATTAGATCTCTGCATTTCCTCCCTATTTTCTTTCGGTTGTTTTGTAGTCGCTGCGGGCTTTTCATTTCCTTATTTTAAAAAAGATTATGTTCATGTAGCATACCTCATGTAACATGAATGTCTTCCCAGTTGTCCCACTTTCTAAAATCAAAGGTAAAAAGGGAATACAAATGTGGGCGAATAGGGATGATCGTTATGGGACAATTGGCAACTCTATTTGCTGGACAATTGGGAATTGTTTTGATAGGGATTTAGAATAAAAAGCAATTAAGGGTGTGGAGATTACAGTATGATATAAAAAAAAAAGAGAAAAGATAGTATTTTCATAATATTTTTTTTAATTTACATCATATTATGAATTCAGCCATATACATAACAAATGAAGCACTATTTAATTCAAAACTTTTCTAATACATTTATCACAAAACATAGATATTCACATAAAAATAAAAGCATTCTAAGTTTAACAAATAAGGGCAGGGTCAACATAATGATACACAGTAATGTCTTGATTCTGGAAGCACACTTTGAGTTGGTGAACTCTTTAGTTCAGTTGGGTGTACTTCCGTCGCTTGGTGGTCTAACTCCTCTGGCTTGGTACTGGATGATGACCACTTCATTGGCTGCTTGCTCTTCTTTCAGGTATGTAAGTAAGTGGTAGATGTTCGGATGTGGCACTTTTATCATCTTCTTTATGCCGTTGTGCCATCTTTCGATGTTGTTAGTAGTTCTGGGTCTCACTGTCTGGTAGTGGTTCCATATGTGTCTGTTGGTCTCAACCCAATGTGTAGTGAAGTAGTCCGTGAATGTAGTTGTGCTGGTTGTTGAATCTGAGTTCTCCAATACTTCCAGTACATGGTACCAAACTTCTTCTATTGCTGCCTGTGACACAAGGGTAAGAACAGCTGCCCTGTGTATGAGTGGATGGATCTCTGGTTCATCTTTGTAGTTGGTGACAAGTCTCGTAGCCTGTAGTTGGTGACAAGTCTCGTAGCCTGTAGTTGGTGACAAGTCTCGTAGCCTGTAGATGGTGACAAGTTTCGTAGCCTGTAGTTGGTGACAAGTCTCGTAGCCTGTAGTTGGTGACAAGTCTCGTAGCCTGTAGTTGGTGACAAGTCTCGTACGTAGCCTGTAGTTGGTGACAAGTCTCGTAGCCTGTAGTTGGTGACAAGTCTCGTAGCCTGTAGTTGGTGACAAGTCTCGTAGCCTGTAGTTTGTGACAAGTCTCGTACGTAGCCTGTAGTTGGTGACAAGTCTCGTAGCCTGTAGTTGGTGACAAGTCTCGTAGCCTGTAGTTGGTGACAAGTCTCGTACGTAGCCTGTAGTTGGTGACAAGTCTCGTAGCCTGTAGTTGGTGACAAGTCTCGTAGCCTGTAGTTGGTGACAAGTCTCGTACGTAGCCTGTAGTTGGTGACAAGTCTCGTAGCCTGTAGTTGGTGACAAGTCTCGTAGCCTGTAGTTGGTGACAAGTCTCGTACGTAGCCTGTAGTTGGTGACAAGTCTCGTAGCCTGTAGTTGGTGACAAGTCTCGTAGCCTGTAGTTGGTGACAAGTCTCGTAGCCTGTAGTTGGTGACAAGTCTCGTACGTAGCCTGTAGTTGGTGACAAGTCTCGTAGCCTGTAGTTGGTGACAAGTCTCGTAGCCTGTAGTTGGTGACAAGTCTCGTAGCCTGTAGTTGGTGACAAGTCTCGTAGCCTGTAGTTGGTGACAAGTCTCGTAGCCTGTAGTTGGTGACAAGTCTCGTAGCCTGTAGTTGGTGACAAGTCTCGTAGCCTGTTCTTTGCGCCAAATACACTGTGTGTAGTGAAAGAAACAACATTTCTGATGTGAATTGTGATCTTCCAGCATCCAAACTCACATTTCAATTGTTATTTTGTTAACAAAAGTAATATTTTTAAAAATGAAATTGAATTATCATATTGATAATCAAAAATATAAGATATTATACATTTGTAAATAATTTTAAAATTGCAGAATTGGCGTTAAACAACAATCACTCACTCACTTACTAAATAATTTGAATCTTAAGTAATGCAATTTTAGAGAACAATGTTTTAAATAAAAAATTGAATTGATGAATTAGCTTAAAATATGTTTTTGATTCAATATTACTAAATAAACAATCATATAATTTGTTTATTTAAGATATTTCTATCCCCAAAAATAATATTGGACAATCAGAACTTTTGGTGTGGGACAATCAGAACTCTAGAATTTTAAAAAGTGGGACAATCGGGAATAAACCCTTTCATGAACCTCAATTTAATAGATATGTTATTGCAAAAACAACAGTATGTACCATCCTGGCTCGCATACTTTTAATTAGCATACTTTAATTAAATAGTTAAATAAACAAAAAAGACAATAGGTTCACATACCATAAAGAGCTATAGTCTATTTTGAATATGTTAAATATCTATGACTATATATTGCAATATAGTTAATATAGATGAATAATTTAATAATCATTATATGATATATTTTAAAGAAAATCAAAACTTTATAAGTAAGATAAATCTTTATTTATATTTAAAAGAGAGCTACTAGTAACCTCTGGCTGTATGTAATCCTCATAAAATAAATAAATAATTAAAATTAATGAAAATCTAAAGTTGCAAGCAAGATAAAATTTTACCATTATATTAAAGGGGCATTAGCTACGATTTTGACCAAAAAAATTATGCTTTGGAAATTGGTAAATAGCTTTAAAATGATGAAATAAAGGTAAATATTTCACATTAAACAGCTTATTGTACCACTTTTCGCCTTTTGAGAACGAAAATTACCATCGATTTATTATTTCCTTGCAAGCAAATAATTTGACCTCGCTTTCTCCGTGTGCAACTGACCTTACTAGTGACAAGTAAAAACGAATAATTTGTATTTTGTCGCTTATTAACTGCAAACTCCGTAAACAATGCCGATAATTAATAAGATGGCGTTCATTTCTTGATGATCTCAAAACAGGAGCAGTTGCACCTTTTTTCCCCGATGCGCGTACATTTCATAACATGTATAAGTTACAGAAACACGTTTTATTAAGGCATCAATCATATCTGATAGTTTTTATGGGTAACAAAAATTTACGATTTTGGCAGATAATGTCCCTTTAAAGTGCAGCATATTACTATAATCATTCTTTAATCTTAATCATGTCTATATAAAGTTCATCAGATATTTACTTAGTTTGAGATCAAATACTTCTAACTTTACTATTTCCTCAATGTTTAATTTTACCTGTAATTAAGCTATGAGAACCAGGATGTTAGTGTATCGCCAAAAATATAAGGCCTGGTTTTTTTATGCTCAAAATTGTTTATGGTTTGAAAACAACCTGAAACATGTTTAAAAGGATATTGTCTACCACAATCGTAATTTTTTCATACCCAAAATTATTGTCGTTTTGCCTACTGACCTTCATAAAATGAAGATTAAACACCGAATTATTGGCGAATACGCTACGAAACGTTGTTTTTCGATTTAAAAAAGCTGATCATCGTTACTGGAAGCTAATTAATTATGCACTGACATGAGCGAGGCCAAATCTATTTTTATCTATTTGTATGCCAGTAGCCCGGATGCTGCAGCATGGATGTTAAAATTCGTGTTTGCTTACCTCGCAAATACGGTCGTTTTATGCTATTCATTGACAATAATTTGCTGTTGCCAGGTGCAAGATTACATATATTGAATAATATCTACCGAAAATGATCATAGGCATCATCATAAACTCATAAAATATGAAAAACGATTGAGGAAAGAAGGAAAAAACATGCTCGGCTTACCTATCAAGCAAAATCTTTGCCACTTCAGCGCGAGTTTGGACGTGTAGCACTTCCTTGAGTTCGTTCCAACGATCCAACTGATCCCCTACACATATCCTGCATTTGTTCCATTTGGAAGATACTTCACTTCTATTCATCTTTCTCTCTAAATCCATCAAAGTCCGCTTTCTTCCACGCGTTGCCACTTTCTCTTTTGCCCAAGAACCACATGTTGTTTATTGTTTCTAAACAGTGCGCATGCTCAAGACGGGTTCACATAGAAGGCCATATGAATAGATTTGAATTCTTGTCATCCAGGACAATAATTCCGATAATGATAGTTTTGGGTCATTTTTGTCAAAAAATCGTATCTTTTGCAGCATAACTCGGTGTTAATCTTCATTTTATGAAAGTCAGTACGGAAATCGACAATAATTTTGGGTATGAAAAAATTACGCAGCTGGTAGACAATATCCCTTTAAATCATGAACATAAACATAGATAAAAAACGCAATGGTTGAAAAGCAATATTTAAGAGAAATTTTCTAGTTCATTGATTATTTTTTAGCAAAGTAAAATTAATTCTTCATTAACAAATCAAACAATTCAACTCTTAAACACGCAAACAAAACAAAAATAACACAAAAAAACAACAAATAAAATAATTTAATTCTTTATAAACAAATACAACAATGCAGAATGTCAATAAACAACTTGGAAATGGGTCTATAATACAGATGTTCCTATTACAAACATATACTGGTAATTAACAAGGTTCAAACATATTCAACCGTGCTTCGATCCCGGTTAAGATGTTCTTTAGCAATTTAACCGCATGACTAAAACCACATCGTAAAAAAACACTCAACCTTAAAAAAAGTTTAAAACCAGGATAATGGTTAAGAATTAAAAAAACAGGCCTATAATAAAATACAAGAAACATCTAATGTTAATTAGATTTATACATATCACAACTAAAGACCTCAGTTACATCCCCTTTTTCACATGGAGAGGTGTACTCGATACAACTTTATGTAATAATTTGTCATCAACAGAACGGTGGATTTTTTCTATCTCTCGGTTCTAGCAATAAAACTGCCCGTCACGACATACCTGGGGAAAAAAATGTCGAAGATAACCACTTCAAATGTATCGTCACTACATAAAGAACATTTGATACGTGCATGAAGTCCGTGTGTCCTCCACAGATCATCGAACGGCATAACAAAAAAATAATATCTTTCTTGAGAATATATACTGCACTTACCTTTAACAAATTCTTATCTTCAATTGAAAAATAAATTTAACTAACTAAATATATCTAACATCGCCTTTAGGGAAGATTAGTCGTCTACCAACTGTCTGATCATTATCATCGTCCTTCGGACAAATAAACAAAACTAAATGTAGGGGTACTGATGGGGAATAGACGTGTACATTATTGTTAATAAATTATCCAAATCAGATTGTATTAAGAAGGCAGGAAACAATGTCACGAAATTTTTTTTAATTGTAAATTTTAATAATTCAAATAAATTATATATATTCAAATTTAATATCATGCGACCTCGTCTTATGTCTATTCAGTGTGCATCAGTTTGATAATTCATGCACGAATGTCGTATGATATCATTCGGTATTTGATTCCTATCGATAACTCGAAAAGGGTGTTGTCATAGAACTAGATGTTTAATGGATTTGTCTTTATCTGGTGACCAATAATATAGGTAAAGTCTAATACCCTTCTACACCACGGGAAATAGAAGACGCTCAAGTTTTATCTAAAAGAAGGAACACTATTTGACATGTAAACCAGACATTTATTACTTGCAAGCATATTTGTATCCAGTTTTCTAGAGCAAAAATATTTTATTTTCACTGTGGATTTATCAAAATTACAATTAGTTTGACCCAACAAGCAGTACCAGTCTTAAAAGCAAAATAGACCAATTGCTCCCAATTGCGTCATTTACTGGAGATATCTACTCTCGGATGTTCGAGTACACACAAATTGGGCCCACACCTTCAAAGGCCGGTCATGTCAACAAGGACTCAAACTCACGATCTACCACACTCGAGGCGAGCACATCAACAGTTCGTGTGGCGTGGATGTGACTAACCTTCCGCACAATATTCTGCTATATTAATATGATTTGAATTAAATAACTGTATTTGTAACTTTTTGTTGAAAAATTTAAGACATGAGCATCTACTTAAGTTTTCATTTTTCCATCAAAATACATTTCTGTACATGCAATTTTATCGCTGGTAAAGTGATGATTTTTTCTCTGCTATCTAATTAAAATTATTTGTGTGTGGCATCTTTTTTTTTTACTTTGTTTATGATATGTGCACTAACGCCTAAATTATAATGACATATCTTATTGGGTCACGTCGGGTTCATATTTTCAGCCGACCAATTAGCGATGAGGTATTAAAACCAAGAAGACACAGACAGCTGTTGTCTAGTTGGTCAATAGACCTGTATACTAGTATTTAACTATCTTGCTAATGGACATCAAAGATGAATGAAAGTTATCAAACATGACCCCAAACGGATGCTGTTAGATGTTAGTATATAGCCAAAATCAAACTCAACATACATGTAATTTTAATCAGATTAGTCTTTATAGCCTCATCTGTGTGGTTACGACAATCACCTTGACCACAGATCCTACTGCAACGTCACTTATCCTTTTACAGCTGTGCGTAAAATTTTAAACCACAAACCGGATCGGAAATAATACAATTAGAAAAATAACGACTTGCTGTATATTAATTGAATTAGTAATTCAAGGACAGAGGAAGCCACAAGGTTGCCATCACTTAAACACAACAGATTAGGTCTGCTTTGAAATATAAATTTCAAATTAATCCGTTTCAATCAGTCTATCCTAGTTGAACAAGAACAAGAAAAAAATAATGACTTACATTTTATTGGCAGTAATTGGTGATTTAGTTTATGGTGTTTAACGCCGCTTTCAACAATATTTCAGTTACACCACTGCGGTCGGTTTTATTGGTGGAGGAAATCGGAGTACGAGGAGAAAACTACCGACCTGCCGTAAGTCACTGACAAACTTTATTACATAATGTTGTATTCAGTACACCTCGCTATGAACGGGTTAGAACTCACAGCTTTAGTGGTGCCAGGCACTGATTGCACATGTAGTTGTAAATTCAGTTGCCATACGGTCACGACCACGACGACCCCTAGTAAAAATAATGACTTACATTTTATTGGCAGTCATTCGCCACAGTTTCACAACATTATTATTTCAACCATAGCAATACAAATATCCATTTTCTTGCTATTTACACTTCGTAAAGAATATATTGTGCACACTAAATTTGATATCTACGTTTTTATTCCAAAAAAATTTGAACTTTTAACTATAAAAGATTAAATATATTGAATTATAGAGACATTCTATCAATATTATGATAGAATGTCTCTATAATTCAATATATTTAATCATAATATTGATGGTCACTGACTGTTCTCTATCTATATTTGGCAGACCATATCTATTAAATATAATGTAAAACTGAAAGATCAGAGGTTAACAAAAAAAATTAAACTTTGAAATATACATGAACAGAGAAAATCCATTAGCACTTGAATTCAAAGGGTAATAATTGACTTGCGGCAGGTGAGTGTTTTTCTCTGGGTACTCCGGCTTCCTCCACGTGACCAATAAAACTTACCACCACGATATCACTGAAATATTGTTGAAAGTGGTATTAAACATCAAATCTACCTATCAAAGATTGAAACATTGAAACGAAGTCTATATATTTAAATGAACATATATATCAATGGTATTGAAGCGCAGCGTAAAGTGTCGTTGACATGGCGATCAGTCTGTTGGACAATGTTGATTAATAAATCGATTCTGTATAGGAGAATGTCCAAGTAACTCTCCATTCCTTAAAAATAATGGAGCCGAGGCCCCGAAGGAGGCGAGGCACATTGTTTTTAAGGAATGGAGAGATACGAGGACATTCTCCAACTTAAAATCCCCCAATTGTACTTTATTAATCTTATTAATTATTAATCTTGTAACAAAAAAAAGTCTGTGTATAGTATCTAAAGTACAAAGAGAACAATAACTCCGCCCCTGTCCGCATTGTTCATAACTCTCCATTCCTTGAAAATAATGGAGAGTTTAGACAATAGATTTACATCACAGGTGGATTTTAAGGAAATTTAACTCTTAATATATGCATGTATACATGTAGGATATTTATATAACAAAGATACTTACATGCAATACACATCTTCGTGTATCTTTCTATTTAATGAACCCTGGAAATGCTGAAACACAACAGATCGATACTGGAATATCTTACACAGTAAAGATCGATTGGAACTAAGTATTGGTTTTCACAAATCTACGAGTGCAAAGTGTATTGTATTTTTTTTTCATGGGAATTCAACAATGCTTGTGAATATCCGATGGAAATTTCTTTTATTGCAGCTTCAATTAGTCTAACCTTCTTAAAAAAAAAGGCATGAATATATCGTCAGGTTGTATATTGACTCTCAGATCACTACACTACACTACATAATTCAAGATAAATCCGAAATTCGAGTTTGAACACGTGACGAACGTTACCATTTATCTGACTATTTGTCATTTTTAAGCTGGATTGATTTTCGTTATTATTCCAGATATACAATGAATGTATAAATATTTTATTAGTAAGAAAAAACATAGATATCAAATTTTGTGCACACGACTCGTTTCTGAAATAACCTTCATCAGTCGAAAGGTTGAAAAGCCAAATAAATAACAAATCCTTGGGAGCAATAAAACCAAAGGGCCTAAACAGGATAGCTAAAATCGTATGAGGTCAACTATGCTAGAGGGAGGAGAACCTTAGTTTTATTTAAGAAATAAATCATGGAAACCAGAATGTTTCTGGTTTCCATGAATAACTAATATACACCAATCCAAGTTAAAACTCAAAACACATTCTGGCTTCCATGAATTATTTCGATTCTGATATTTCTAAGACTACAAATACAGTAATATACTTTAATTGGAAGACGGTTATTTATATTTACGTTTGCGGAATATGTCGCACACAATTTATGCTATCAAATTCGAGCAGACGATAATTCATCAACATGTACATTTACGACGGGAAAGTCAGTCACATGCACCGGTGCATGTGCTAATGAGATTATACCCAATCGATAAATCGCGCGCTTGTTCACAAAGCGAAGGACGTCATGTTAGAATAATAATTATCGTCACGGTATGTGTTTTCGTATGTCATGTATTTTCGTATCATCCATTTTATTTTGATTTCAACAACGCACGCATTATTTTTGACGTGTCTTCCGGTTTCTATTTATGGAACGTAAACAGGACTACAACGTGACATCTGTAAAAAATGTTAAAGTTTGCTTTTAAAGACGTAAATACCAAGAACAGTGAACCTACCTACTGAATCATACTTTTTGTAATGCTAAAAATTTACTTCATTTATAAAGTAGCTGGAAAAAAATCCAGAAGGGCTATATAAAATTTAACTATGTCATCTGCCTCTCCGACACCGGCTCTTCCTGTCATGTAACTGTCACGGGGTTACTGCACTCGTTGCAACTTCGGTTGATTCCGTACCTTCATCATACCTCGTCCGTATTACGATAGCTCCCATTGGAACTACTTTCGGAAATCTTCAATGAAGGAGGTATTAAAATAATTTCACTTTCGAATATTCGTTGAATAATAATATATTTTGATTCGTCGCAATGTCGGCTGATTCCGTACCTTCATCAAAGACCAATATTTTTCAAAACAAACTCTATACACTCATCTATTGTCGCCATTTTAGAACTTATTCGCGGTGCGCAATGTTTGATTGGAGTGATACGGTCTTCCGGCGAAGAAATGTGACGCGTAGACGCATATCAAATACCGTATTACAGCCGAGGTATTGAGGGAGAGAAGCGGACTCACCCGAGGATTGCCGATTGGGGGTCACTGATCGTACTTGTAAACAAAAGAGCTGACTGAAATGTGCTTGTTTCTTATATAAAATACATGTCACTTTGCAGTGCATTGTGGTTTCAGCACTAAAAAAAACATAAAAAGTAAACACAATTGTGAAAGTGGTCATTTTCAAACATTCTGTTATTTTATTTAGATGTAGTATGATTTGGTAGATGGCCAGAACCATGAAATTTTAAAACCAGCTATTTCCGAATTATATATTCGTTTCCATCCCGTATATTGGCCTTGTTTTTACTTCACACGAAAACAGATGACGCCATTTTACTGACAACAAAAGTTGCCAGATAATCGAGAGTATATTAAAATACAAGAATGGCTTTAAAAGCAATCTTATGTACAAAGAAATATTTAACTAGCCATTCTTTGAAAATTCCAATCGTCATATGAATGAAAGGTTAACACCGTTAATCGCTATATCGGAAAATTGATAATAGTACGAAAACCGATGACACGATGCTATATTATTTAAGAACTATAACGTATTAATATATCTAATAAACCATGTCAGTATCGAAGCACTGACTACTGGGTGAGTGATACCATCCGGGACTTATAATCCACAACAGAGGTATCCAGTGTCAAAAAAAAAGACTAAAAAAGAATAGTATTTGCTTCTTCTCTACTAGTTTTGCACCTGCAGAGCAAATACTACCTAACTCGAAGTCTGGTTAATACATCCATATTAAGCAAAATATCTTACCTGTGGACAGGTGACTGGTGTAGCGAGTCAGCGTGTTGGTTCTCATACAAAACAATAATCATCATCTTATCAAAAGGTATCTTATATATCTTACAAAATACTCAGTTGGTGTTAAACTACAACCACTCACTCACTCGCTCACTCAAAAATAACATATGCTACGTGTATATAAAATGTTTGTTAGCCAACATTCATATGCTGTGAATTCATTTAAATTCGTGGGGCCAAGTTTCCTGGTTTGAGAAAAAGTTATTTGCCTCTAGTAGCAGCTACATTATGCCTACTCTTCAAGTTCGAAATCTTCAAAAAAGTCTTTACAGTGCGAGGCGCGTGGCTCAAACACGGTATTGCACTGTGGTCCACGGCTTTCTGTTTAATAACCTGACAAGCCAATTCAATTCAATTCAAATATTTTATTGAATAAAATGCATAAATTCAATTATATAATATCCAATGGGATTGCACATCAGGCATAGCCTATGTAAGTGCTCTCCTTAAATAACTAAGGAGATCAAGTATAATGATAAAGAATAATTAATTAATTTACATTATAATTGGTGTCCATTTATTCATTATAATTGTGAAATTTGCCAATTTAGAGTGTGAACAAGTTAACTAGTAATTAATATATTCTCCTGTATATTAAGGATACAATGTACATGTATAGGCACATAAAAAGGCATATTCATACATATGCATACACATACACATAAATACAGATATATATTTGCTTAACCATCTTAAGCAACAAATTAAAAAAGATTCAAAGCAAATAATACAAAATCAAATTGAAAAATGTTAATATTAATAGTCAAGTCTCTTGGTTCCACAAATAAAGGTGTGGACAGAGTTCAATAAGTACATTATCATCAAAAGAAAGGTCAGGTGATCCCATTAAGAGTATATCAATGTTTAAGAAGTCGGCTAAATCTCTCAGTTGAGTAAACAGCAAAATTCTTTGGCAAATGAAAAGTGGACAGACATAAAAGTAGTGAAAGTTGTCAAAACGGAATGAGTAATTCCCATAGAGGACCTTCCATAGATGTTTCCTACCATGTTTCAGAGTAGAAGAAACAATAATTGCCTGTGGCGGCCATGTTTGTTAATGATCGGGACGAAATGAGCAATCTTTATAGAGGACCTCCCATAGATGTTTCCTACCATGTTTCAGAGTAGAAGATTGTTTAGAAATCATCCAATCAGAAACAAGAATTGTCTATGGTGGCCATATTTGTTAACGGATCGGGACGAAATAAGCAATCACAACAGAGGACTTGCTATAGATGCTTCCCACCAAGTTTCGGTTCATTTGGCCAAACGGTTTCAGAGGAGAAGAATCGAATTTTTCCAATAGTTTTCTATTTTTTGCTGATTTTTTTCACTAATTTTCAAGTTTGAGAAGCGGCAACGGCCATGTTTGATGGCAGTCGGGGTCATCATTCATGGTATGAAAGAGAATTATATATGCATTGTTCCTTTATAGCTTGGTAGCAACATTGGCTCTTTACAATATTTAAAAAAAAAAAAAAAAAAAAAAAAAATCTATTTTTTGTAACGATAGCAGCCATTTTTTTATAGCGACCAGGGTTAGCAACCATAAGTCTGAAAGTGGATCATATATGCATCATTTCCATAAAGTTTGGTGGCAACTGGCTTTTTACCGGATTTTAATCAGGGTGCGCACTGAGTTTTGAAACTGGGGGTACAATGGGGTACAATTGCTGTTTTTTCCTTAACTTTGTACCCCTGCATATAGAAAGTCCCTACAATTTTGGGGGTGCAGGGCCTATTTTGGGGGTAAGAAACCCTCTGCAGAGGGTAAATGGGCATGCCGTTTTAAAATATGTTTTTTTGACAATAATTTTCTATTTTTTTGTAACAGTGACGGCTACGTTGGATGACAGCCGGAGGTCTTCAATCAAAATTTTGAAAGAAGACCACATATACATTCTTTCCATATGGTTTAATTGCATTTGATTCTTTACAGGATTTTAAAATAATTTTTTAATGAAATTTTTCACTAATTTTCAATTTATGTTTGATAGGGGTGGGGTCCTCAACCATAATTCTGAAAGAATATTACATATATGTATCAGATTTAATTGCAATATACTCTAAAGGATTTTTATGGATTTTTTTGCTGATTTAACCCCTATGTTCTATTTATAGACATGGCGGCCATGATGGTTAGTCGGCAGGGTCATCGGACATAACTTTTAAAAGGAACCCCCTAAGGATGATTCAGGCCAAGTTTGGTTTAAATTGTCCCAATGGTTTCAGAGGAGAAGATTTTTGAAATAGTTTACAGACGGACGACGGACGACAAGTGATGGCAATAACTCGCACAGGTGAGCTAAAATTTATAGTAAATAAAATAAGATAGAATTAATCTAGCCGACCAGCCCACTATGTACGATAGGACACCGGGTTTTATTTCAAACAATTTTTATACAATATACTGATATATGTGTACTTTATACTGATATATGTGTATTATATACTGATATATGTGTACTATATACTGATATATGTGTACTATATACTGATATATGTGTACTATATACTGATATATGTGTACTTTATACTGATATGTGTACTTTATACTGATATATGTGTACTTTATACTGATATATGTGTACTATATACTGATATATGTGTACTTTATACTGATATATGTGTACTTTATACTGATATATGTGTACTTTATACTGATATGTGTACTTTATACTGATATATGTGTACTTTATACTGATATATGTGTACTATATACTGATATATATGTACTTTATACTGATATATGTGTACTTTATACTGATATGCGTACTTTATACTGATATGTGTACTATATACTGATATATATGTACTTTATACTGATATGTGTACTTTATACTGATATGTGTACTTTATACTGATATACGTACTTTATACTGATATATGTGTACTATATACTGATATATGTGTACTTTATACTGATATATGTGTACTTTATACTGATATATGTGTACTTTATTCTGATATATGCGTACTTTATACTGATATGTGTACTATATACTGATATATATGTACTTTATACTGATATGTGTACTTTATACTGATATGTGTACTTTATACTGATATGCGTACTTTATACTGATATATGTGTACTTTATACTGATATGCGTACTTTATACTGATATATGTGTACTTTATACTGATATATGTGTACTTTATACTGATATATGTGTACTTTATACTGATATATGTGTACTATATACTGATATATATGTACTTTATACTGATATATGTGTACTTTATACTGATATGCGTACTTTATACTGATATATGTGTACTATATACTGATATATGTGTACTTTATACTGATATATGTGTACTTTATACTGATATATGTGTACTTTATTCTGATATATGCGTACTTTATACTGATATGTGTACTATATACTGATATATATGTACTTTATACTGATATGTGTACTTTATACTGATATGTGTACTTTATACTGATATGCGTACTTTATACTGATATATGTGTACTTTATACTGATATGCGTACTTTATACTGATATATGTGTACTATATACTGATATATGTGTACTTTATACTGATATATGTGTACTTTATACTGATATATGTGTATTTTATACTGATATATGTGTACTTTATACTGATATATGTGTACTTTATACTGATATATGTGTACTTTATACTGATATGTGTACTTTATACTGATATATGTGTACTTTATCTCTCTTCATTCATTGACGATAACATATAATAAAACAATAAAAGAAAATACTAAACCCCATGTCAACGTCCAAGACACGATCAGAAAAAAAAACAGAGTATGTAACTCTGGAAACCTGCGTTCTTACGGCAAATATACCTTTCGTCAGGCCGTCTCTGGGGTACAGTGTAAGAACAACCCTCACTTTGAATATACAGAATTTTCTTCACCAATGTAACGTTATATATACAAACACAATTTGTCTAAAATACTCTATAAATAAATACGTAAATAATACGTAGATAATACCTCATATTATCACCAGAAAATGCTAATATTGTTTTTCATTTTGATATAATAAACTTTAATCCTATTTGTTTCTACATGTATACATAAAGGAATAAATCTTATCTTTTCTTGGTCTTGAAAGTCTGCTTTTTTGTAAAGACGAAGGAGAAAATAATACAGGTAAACAAAAGTTTTAAACAAATACAAAAAATGGATTGTTATAGAAAACAGTTAAAAAACATTGAAATGATATTTTAAATGCTGACACAAGATCGTGTATTTGACTGAGGTGGTAAACGTTATATACATGAAATTTATACACAAATGTAGTTCAATTATTTGAGGTTAAATAAGACTTCCATCATTCACAAACGATTGCACAATGAAGGGGGTTGGGTGGGTTATTGTTAGTTATCGTCACTTTCGGCAACTCTTCATCAATGGCCGGACAGTTGTAACGAACTGATCGCTAACAAAAATCCAGTGGCACAACTACTTTGATGAGGTAAAACAGTTTTAAGCTTTTGGAATGAGTGAGTGATTTGAGTGATTGTTTTTTAACGCCAAGTCAGCAATTTGTCAGCTATATCATGGCGAGAACAAGCTAATTTTCAATGAGATGATGATGAGATCCGCTTTATTCTAGACCAACATGCCGAGTTGGATTTTTATAGTGCTGGCTCACTGAAACAACAGTCCGCGGGTAGACATATCGTTCCACTCGGACACATTATTCTGATTCCGAGCCAACCAGCTTTTGCGCTTTCTACTTAATGCTGCGTGCTTATCGGAGAAGCAACAAATACCAATTTTATAGTCTTTGTTTTGACCCAACCGGGTCTCGAACCCACGATCTACCACACTCGAGGCTAACACGCTAACCATTACGCACCGATGCGGTTTTTAAGCCTTTGGAGTTAAAACTGAACAGAATAGTATCTAGCTAAAGAATAAAGAACACTTTTAAAACTATTCAAGACAAATGTTGTAAAGAATTAAGATTCTATTAAAAATAATCCCAAAGTTTCTTAAATGGCAAGCTCTTAACATGCAGAAAGGGAATCCAGAGATTCATCATATTCATTTTTGTGATTTTTATGGGGGTTTTTCTTGGTAAACGACATTCATTTTAATCATTGATAATGTTTGTATTCCTCATATTACACCGTTGTGGTTTGAACGTTTAACTTGAAAATTGATCATTATGTAATTAAAATCGATTTACTTTCCCAAAACTTCCTGATAGTTATATAATTCATTGAAGAGACTGTATACATTGGTGGGCAGTACCATATTTACTTTAGTTGTGTTAATAAAAAAAAACTGCTTTATCGTTGATAATGCTTGCACTGAAAAAGAATAGAAGTAATGATTGCAACTCCGTCTTTTTATAATGTTTTTTCTATACGATTTATGTTCTTGTGGGAAGGTATTTTCTTCTTCAGATATTTAAAGTTTAATACCCTATATATTATGAACTTAATACAATTCTCTTAAAAATCCTGATGTGATAGAAGAAAATATATATTTTATCTTAATAGTAATGGTCCTGAAATTTTCACCTAGTAGTCGGTTAATTCCCACGAGTTAAGGGGCTGTCGTCACCGTATGGTTGTTGGATTTATAACTACCTATGCAATCAGTGCATGTCACCACTAAAGTTGTGAGTTCGTATTCCGTTCATGGCGAGGTGTACTCAAAATAACATTATGTGATCAAGTTTGTCAGATACTTGCGACAGGTCGGTGTGGGGTACTCCAATTTCCCCCACCAATAAAACTGATCGCCATGATATAACTGAAATATTGTTGAAAATTGCGTTAAACACCATAACTCACGAGTTGACTATTGAGTAGTGTATTTTTCTAACTGCGGAACCGTAGTTCTTATGTTTTTTTTTCCATGACCATCACCCAAAAAAAGGAAGAAAACTTGACCACAAGAGTTACGGTTCCACAGCTATGTACTGTCAATGTTTATGCTGTCATTCAGTTTTTTTATGGTGTGTGGTCTTTTTGGGGGAAGCCAGAAGTCTGTGTGGATGTTTTGTTGTTTATTTACACATGTACTGCTTTTGATGATCCAATAAAATTGTCATTAGTCGGTTTAATCCTGCCACATTTGTGTGACTGTCCTAACTGGACATTTATTTAATCCTGTTACATTTGTGTGTCTGTCCTAACTGGACCTTGATTTAATCCTGCCACATTTGTGTGTCTGTCCTAACTGGACCTTGATTTAATCCTGCCACATTTGTGTGTCTGTCCTAACTGGACCTTGATTTAATCCTGTCACATTTGTGTGTCTGTCCTAACTGGACCTTGATTTAATCCTGTCACATTTGTGTGGCTGTCCTAACTGGACCTTGATTTAATCCTGCCACATCTGTGTGGCTGTCCTAACTGGACCTTGATTTAATCCTGCCACATTTGTGTGGCTGTCCTAACTGGACCTTGATTTAATCCTGCCACATTTGTGTGGCTGTCCTAACTGGACCTTGATTTAATCCTGCCACATTTGTGTGGCTGTCCTAACTGGACCTTGATTTAATCCTGCCACATTTGTGTGGCTGTCCTAACTGGACCTTGATTTAATCCTGCCACATTTGTGTGTCTGTCCTAACTGGACCTTGATTTAATCCTGCCACATCTGTGTGGCTGTCCTAACTGGACCTTGATTTAATCCTGCCACATTTGTGTGGCTGTCCTAACTGGACCTTGATTTAATCCTGCCACATCTGTGTGGCTGTCCTAACTGGACCTTGATTTAATCCTGCCACATTTGTGTGGCTGTCCTAACTGGACCTTGATTTAATCCTGTCACATTTGTGTGGCTGTCCTAACTGGACCTTGATTTAATCCTGCCACATCTGTGTGGCTGTCCTAACTGGACCTTGATTTAATCCTGCCACATTTGTGTGTCTGTCCTAACTGGACCTTGATTTAATCCTGCCACATTTGTGTGGCTGTCCTAACTGGACCTTGATTTAATCCTGCCACATTTGTGTGGCTGTCCTAACTGGACCTTGATTTAATCCTGCCACATTTGTGTGTCTGTCCTAACTGGACCTTGATTTAATCCTGCCACATCTGTGTGGCTGTCCTAACTGGACCTTGATTTAATCCTGCCACATTTGTGTGGCTGTCCTAACTGGACCTTGATTTAATCCTGCCACATTTGTGTGGCTGTCCTAACTGGACCTTGATTTAATCCTGCCACATCTGTGTGGCTGTCCTAACTGGACCTTGATTTAATCCTGCCACATCTGTGTGTCTGTCCTAACTGGACCTTGATTTAATCCTGCCACATTTGTGTGGCTGTCCTAACTCGACCTTGATTTAATTGAATGTTCATTATCGGTTCGAAAATTGTATCTACAATCTTTTACAAATTCTTTTTCAATGAATCTTTAAACTCGTGGGAAAAGCCCTAATCTGGAAAGGAGACATCCTTGATACAAATTAACAACAACAATCTGTGGTTTATTGTAAACATTCGCTGTTGACTTCTTTGGCTTTGTTATAATAAGCAGGGATGGTTATAATATTGGATGGTTCTGTACATATTTTGTGTTTTGGAATATCAAACAAGGCTAATATTGTATTCTGATTGACACAACAAGAACTTAAAATAGACCACTCCCACAGATGATCCTCTACCAACATGTATTTATAGATTAGTATATGTCATATGAACCCGAGACACCCTTGGGCTAATATGTCGAGGGTTGATATGACATGTGATATGAAAAATGCATGTAACCTATTTATTCTATACTTCAATGCATCTTTCTTAATATTTTTGAGAGCTGATCGTTTTCAGAAACCACAGCTTGATATGGGATATGATGCAATAATGTCATATTATGTATAAATGGAAGCGAAGTAATTCTTGATTAATTTCAGATCATACTCATTTTCTACTTGTGTTTCTGTTTTCAATTTGATTTATGAAACCAGTAGTGTCATCATTTATTGCATGAGCATTTTCCATGTTTTCTCTGTTATTCCTATTGGTTAATATTGATGTCTCGAGTTGATATGTAATATGAAAAATATCATATAATAATCAATAATTATCCCTGTCTGAAATTCTCGAATATATTTTATGGGTGAAATTAGGATATGGGGAATTTTCGGAATGATAATATATGTATTTCCATTATGTAAACATTTGAATGAAGAAAAAATAGAAGATACTTAGACATGTTCAAAAGACATTAATTCAAAAAATTATTTTCGCATATTATAAATAAATATTAAAGTTTCAAAATATCATGGAGTGTAACTGTTTATATAAAATGTAGAAAGAACACATTCTTGGATAATTATTCCTTAAAGGTATAATGTCGTTGATATTGGTGATTATTCCTTAAAGGTATAATGTCGTTGATATTGGTGATTTTTTTTGTCCAGATATTTTCTACATTAAAACATAAATTAACACTAATTATCGAGTTTTAAAGTAAAAAATCCATTAATTTTCAACACACCTCGAACATAAATTCCAGTCTGTACCACAAAATTGGCTGCCGGTGGAAAACATACACGCCGATGTACGAGAATTGTATATGATTCTGCTAGAAAAAGAAACAGGAAAGAAGTTTTGGCGAAATATAATATAACAAGAATTAACATAGACCACCAACATTACCTTCGGATGGAATTGAAGGAAGGAGTGTCGAGAATTCCAACTCATGCTGAAGTGTAAACATCAGTGTCATTGCGCATGTTGTTTGGAAATTGGGACATGCATGATTAATGATGCTGGGAGACGAGCTGCACACAAAAACAGCGTTAATACACGATGCTGGGAGACAAACTGCACACACAAACAACGTTAATACACGATGCTGGGAGACAGGCTGCACACAAAAACAGCGTTAATACAAGATGCTGGGAGACAAGCATTAAAATGTTCGCTTTGTTTCCTTGCATATTATTATTTTTTATTTTCGGGAAAAAATACTACAATCTACCGGCTTTGACTTCTGTAAACTGTCGTATTCCGGTGACGTAGTTTCCAAAGATGGCTGGCGACATTGCCACCTGGTTAGTGGTTACTGATTTATTGTTAAAGTTGCTAAAATCGCCGGGAATACCATCAAATTGGAAAATTTCAGTAACTTAATAACATCTATGTTTATAGACTGCAAAGACGAAGGTTAGCGTGAGTTTTTACGAATGCATTTCATTGCAAGCTTCTTCATTTCCATCTTCGCTAGCCAAGGGTTACGATTCGGGTCCGCCTTCTCTCCACCCTTGGCAGATCTAGAATACATTTTGAGGATTCACGCTTTAATATTTCATTGGTTACGGCTACCAGTACACGTATCCAATCAGAAGACGTTTTACACGGAGCACATGTAAACAAAAATGGCACCGGAATGCTCTCATATGACAACGATTTGCCACTTCCCGTTTTGGTTCCAATGAAAACATCTTTCCCGTCTGCCAAAGCTTTGAAACTTTCACTTGGTTGACAGTAAGTGCTTCCAAATTAAATTTATCACAAATAAGTTTTTATTCACTGGGCGCTGCCATTTTCAACTCTCCAACATACGTATAACAAAACGATTCTGATTGGCTGGCGATGACGACTATCTAAGGGGTGCAACTTCGATAAACCACCAGGTGGCATTGCGCGTGAATTTCAAAATGTATTCTAGATCCGCCAAGGGTGGAGAGAAGGGGGACCCGAATCGTAACCCTTGGCTAGCGAAGATGCTTCATTTCTTGCTTTGTACACATTTTTATAGAGGCAGTAGTGTTCGTGATCGTATGGTAGTTGGATTTAAAACAAACAAAAAAACTACCTATGCAATAAATGCATATCACCACTAAAGTTGTGAGTTCGAATCCCGCTCATGGCGTGGTGTACTCGATACAACTGCATGTGATAAAAAAAATTCAGTGACTTGCTGCAGGTCGGGGGTTTTCTCCGGGTACTCCGGTTTCTTCCACCTATAAAACCTACCGCCCCGATATAGCTGAAATATTACTGTAAGTGACGTTAAACACCAAAACCCAGGACATTAATAATATGTTCACTTTCGGTTGCTCGGGATCAAATACTAGTATCATTCCAACCTATGATAAAACTCCCAACACATTATGGCTTTCACGAAATATTTCTTAATGTAAGCAAGTAATATGTTAGATTCAAATACCACATTTTGGCAAAAATAAATAAATAAATAAAAATAAATGATTCATATTACTTGAAAAAATAATGTTGAGAACATTGAAAACAAGCATTAGCTAATTTAAATGTAAGGCATGTCATGCCATCCTGATAAATACACTCACTTGCTCCTCTCTTTTGCGACAAACAGAAATTATGATCATATTATAAGATCTTATTTTAATTTGATAACTGCCATGTTGAATTTGTGTTGAAAGAGGGATAACTCGTATACAACTTCGTAAATTTATGCATAAAATACGCAGATCTTTAATTTAGTTCGCACGTGGCATTTTATTTAATTACCTTAATCAAGTAAGCTCCCAGTCAGAAGATTTCAAAATAAATTATTAAACGTTTCTGGAGAAAGAAAACCAAGGGACCTAAACAGGATAGCTAAAATCGATTATGAGGCAGATGAAAAGTTTAATGATAGTTATTTATTTAAGAACTGTAAATTTCAATAATACATAAACCAGGTCAGTGTCGAAACACCGACTTGTGGGCGGCCAATACCTCAGGAACTAATAGTTCACCAGCAGAGGTACGACTTAGTATGTAGAGACATAATCACCTCTCCTCGACCAATTAGAAACCTTGACTTAAAGCTCAAACGCCAAATGAGCAATGCTCAGCTATATTATGGCGGAAACAGGTTTCATTCAATGTAATGATGATGTCAGCTCTGTACTATGTAATGATGATGTCAGCTCTGTACTATGTAATGATGATGTCAGCTCTGTACTATGTAATGATGATGTCAGCTCTGTACTATGTAATGATGATGTCAGCTCTGTACTATGTAATGATGATGTCAGCTCTGTACTATGTAATGGTGATGTCAGCTCTGTACTATGTAATGATGATGTCAGTTCTGTACTATGTAATGATGATGTCAGCTCTGTACTATGTAATGATGATGTCAGCTCTGTACTATGTAATGATGATGTCAGCTCTGTACATGCAATGATGATGTCAGCTCTGTACTATGTAATGATGATGTCAGCTCTGTACTATGTAATGATGATGTCAGCTCTGTACTATGTAATGGTGATGTCAGCTCTGTACTATGAAATGATGATGTCAGCTCTGTACATGTAATGATGATGTCAGCTCTGTACTATGTAATAATGATGTCAGTTCTGTACTACTTACACACTTAATTGAATCTTTATGGTGTTAGCTCACTGAAACATTACACCGATAAACATGTCGCTCTATTCGAACACATTATCCCGATTCCGAGCCAACCAGCCTTTGTTATTCGTAAATGCTGCGTGCTTAACAGAGAAGCAGCAAATTCAATTTTATAGTCTTTGGTTTGACCCGACCGAGCTCGAATATGTGATCTACCACACTCGAGGCGAGCACGCTAACCATTACACAACCGATGTCTACCACGCTCGAGGCGAGCACGCTAACCATTACACAACCGATGTGGTTTCGATTTAGATAATGAATAGAGTCCTTTTGATGTATGTGTTGTGTACTGTGACCCATGCATTGTCAATAGAAACCACCATTTGAATATTCATAAGCACAATATCCATTGAAATTAATATCTGCTTCATTATCTTTAATCTAATGGAATAAAATGAAAATAAAACAGTTTTCATGATTTAATATTTCGTAATCTCGACTTTTTTTCCCGCCATTATTTCGATTTTATTGTTCATTGTCACGATCTGGAAACTCGTTACTTCGAAATTAAGAATCAGTTATCTCGATTGGATTTATTATTCCGATATCAGTGGCGTAGTTAGACATAAATGAAAGTGGGTGCTAATTTTTCGCAGGGCGTCAATAGGTTTCGCAGCTGCGATATTTTAAGCACATATTCCTGGTGCTCACCGTGCTTAATTTTGTTTTCAATAAGAATTGATTGATTATTGCCTAACGTTCAGCGAGCAGTATTTCAGCTATATTTAGGATGAGAACAAGTTCAATAATATATAAAAACTATATAAAAATGATGGAAAGGATGATCGGGTCAACGACATTTTGCTGCCACTGAAAAAATATGGATAGTTTGGTAAGGACGAACATTGTTTGTCTTTTGTAGCATCAACAATGTGCCTACTCTATTACAAAAGAGGTATTTAACATGCAAGGAGCATGGCATTCTCAAACCACATTACCCACTATGGTTCACGGTCAGACTTTCAACGGTAATATAACATAACAACACCTCATAGACAATACACGGGTAACATTCTGACATATTAACCTGATCATCGACAATACACGGGTAACATTCTGACATATTAACCTGATCCTTTCTCCTAAATGCTGCTTGTTTAGCGGAGAAGCACCAAATACCAATTTTATATTCTTTGGTTTGACCCGACCGAGGTTCGAACTCACGACCCGCCACACTCGAGGCGAGCACGATAACCATTACAACACCGATGACGTTCGAGAGAGTTTAATAAACCCCACACTCCCTTAAAAAGACGTTGTGCAGAAAAATATGGCTTATTAAAGAATATAAATCTTTTAATGTTCTCTCCCTTTATAAGATACTGTTTATTATTGAGTGAGTGAGTGCGTGGATGTTGTTTAACGCCAACTCAGCAATTTTTCAGCTTTATCATGGCGAGAACAAGTTAATTTTGAATGAAATGATGAGGTCCGCTTTGTACTAGAACAGCACGCTTAGTTGGATTTTTTTTCTCACTGAAACAACAGTTCGCGGACAGACATGTCGTCCTATTCGGACACATTATCCTGATTCCGAGCCAACCAGTCTTTGTTCTTTCTTCTTAATGCTGTGTACTTAGTGGAGAAACAGCATATACCAATTTTATTAACTTGGTTTGACCTGAACGGGGCTCGAACCCACGATCTACCACACTCGAGGCGAGCCCGCTAACGATTACACCGCCGATGCAGTTGTTTATTATTGAAGCGTAGTAGACAAGGATTAAAATGAAAAATATATATGTACATCAATGATGAAAACAAAAACAAACAAATATGAAGAGAATACATGCATTTACGAGAATAATATAACAAAAAATTACATCAAACAAAAAGGCGTACGGTTTGTTCTGAGGCATGATAATTTGTTCTGGCATGTTAATGGGCATATGGTCGGATGTTGAGATCCCAACATTTAAAGTCAAGATGATAGATAGGATTTGAAAAAAAATGTTGCCTGGCAATGGGCCACCAACGAATACTCCTAATACACTGGAGTCCCTTAGCTGACGATTTACTACACAAACATTTTGGACTATATATATAATATCAAATCTAGCCACTGAAAGAATGGAATATATGTTGTTTGAACAACCTAATTAAAATTAGATCTCTGCCTGTGCAATCAGTGCCTATCACCACTAAAGTTGTGAGTTCGAACCTCGTTCATGGCGAGGTGTACTCGATACAACAGTATGTGATAAAGTTTGTCAGTGACTTGCGACAGATTGGTGGTTTTCTCCGGTTAAAAACTGTATTTTTTTGCTTAGAAAGCAACGAGCCACAACATATTTGTCAGAATACATGCACGTAGAAGCAACGCTATTAGATATAAAATGATTCCGAATTTGAATTACTCTATAACGGGAGAAATATATGTATAATTGTACAAGTCCAAAAGTTCGCTATTGTAGCTAATCTGTGTTTTTATCTACTGTACTACCGTAAAGTTACATATCTAATGTATAACAAAGAGAATCCATCTTTTATCAACTTTGATATTCAAAGACAATTCACTGAAAATGTTTAAAAACGGGATGTAAGCCGTTTATCGAGCTCCTGTCGGAATAAAAAAAAAAAAAAAAATGGTATTTTGGTTTCGGACTATTGGATCTTCGGACTATCGGACCGTCACCCATAATTTATCCCAGCACGTCCCGATAAAGTCTAAATGATCATGTACGATAATTACAATTTGTTTTGTCAAAGTTTGAATTTTACTCACTGAAAGGAAGTGTGTTGAAAGGTGAGTAACTTGGTTTTGTTTACATTTTATATAATTAGATCACTATATGAAGGACATGATGAAGTAGAGTTCTAAACTGAGTTTGTGCAAGATAACTGTGTATGGTAAGTCGAAACCCGCTATAGTATACGCCACTGCTATACGCATTTAATGAACCAGTTTATTTTGTTACAAAATATACTCGCCCAATGTGACGGTCAGACACATACCCATAAACCATATGGGTCCCACTTGTAAATTCGCCCTCCCCTATAAAGTCCGGTAGTCACGATATATAGGTAGAAATGACCGAGATTGACGGTAAATACCACCATTTGTGTCATTTTCAGTACAATAAACGTTACTAAAATAACGAATGAGTTATCTCCCATTCCATATGTTTGTGAGAAAAACATGTATGTAAAGCTTTAGGAAAGAATGACGAGGGCGATAAACTGGGTAATTTTGAGATCGATTTGCAATTTAAATACTATGAATGTTGTTCCTATACCACATATTCCGATTCACATTTGCTTGTCGTATGAAATTGCCATTTTGTATTTAGTTTTTATTTAATTGTTTAATACTAGTATACTTTCTATATATTTGCGTCATAATGTTATTTCAGCATATTGTTATGTTCCTAACGTGTTCTTGTCCACATTCATGCAACCTTATGATAACAACGGCTTCCATCTACTCTTATTTTCCACGCGAAACCAGAACATTGAATAGAAAATTTAGGATTCTATGGCGTTAACCAAAAATAACTCGTTGGAACAGTATAACCACTAAACAGAGAGCCTAGTTTCTCCACTCTAGAGGAGGGGGAGGGGCTTTAGAGGAGGGGAGGGGCTTTACGCGAATGAGTACTTTGTGTATGGAGAATGGCATGCGCCTTCACCATAAAATGCAGCAGTTCGTAATATGCAGCTTTGAATGGAAATTGGTGGCAAGTTGAAAGACAGAAGTTTCCCACTCATCTAGTATATATAATATTTTTGTCCTGTAGGAGCTTAAACTTCGCTCCTCAGCCACATTTTTACTTGTATTATTTACTGTAAACGTGTTCTCGTTAGGCATATAACTGCAATACTGATAACAAATTGAAAATACTGCTAAAAAAATGAAATACTGCTCACTTAACGAACAATTAGCCAATTAATCAATGGTCTTATTCGAATTCGACCTCAGTCAGTTTATCAAAATTGTTCTTATTTATAACCTTACCGTAACCCAAAGACGGAATCTATAAAAGAGGAAAATGCAAAATCGTGAAACAAAAAAAGCGATATCGCGAAAGCAAAAATCCGAAGTCTAATACTAGGCAATGCGTGACATCGCGAGTTCATTCACACAGTTTAGCACCTTCTAATGTGTGTGCTTCCTATTTTCGCGATTTCGCTCTGAGAAATGCAAAGGTAAAACCGCGAAAACACTAGAGACACTGGTCCAGCCTGACTTCCAAAATGCATCCAATTAGTAACTTTTTCTCGGAGAACTTATGATCTAAGCAGGCTGACATTTGCGATATTTTCACTAGTACATTTTTTATCGGAAGCCTAATGACAGCTAATTGAGATGAACCAGGAAGTAACAATATACCTACTGTTAATAGCTAACTGACATAGTATATGGGTCATTATCAAAATACATGTACTTTTATGTTAAATATTACGCACTTAAAGGACACATATCAACCAAATTGATTGGAGAAAACATGTTTTGTCTGAAGGCACGTCAGCTTTTCATTATTTGACCATCTAAATCCATATTGGTCCAATTGCGAATTTATACTTGCTACACGAAGACTAGATACGATAACGTAACCCTCATTCCGCTTGTGCTCCAGTTAGGGTTACGAATCGGTCCCATTCAACGTATGGGAGCAAATTAAAATTTTCGTTAAGTGAATATTTCAACTTTCTTTTTGCATATCTGGTCATAACTTATTATTCCCTACAATTTTTATGTAATGGCGATACGAAATAAGTGTTACAATACCTGTTTCTACCTTCACTATCGATTTAGTATTCGAAAATTGTTTCTTGTCCGCCATGGCACCTTACGTATTCTCTCGTGATGGGCGGAGCCTATCCATATATGGATCTGAATGCCAAATATGAAAAACGTTACTACGAAGTTGTATTACGATTGATTCAAATAAGGATATCTCCAAAACGAGGCAAGTACACGTGAAATAGCAACTTGTAAACAAAATGTCAGACAGAAAGAAGATTTCATGCATTCAAATTTGCAGATGGATGTAAGTCTACCATGGATTGATGCAGCGTTTACTTAACACCTCAAGGTTTACCTAAATATATTTATCTTTCACCCCCGTTAATTTTTCCAACCACTTACAACGGAATTATGACAAAAAACCGCTCGGTGTGAATCACTCCGGGCGCTGCTCCCATAAGTTGAATGGGACCGATTCGTAACCCTCGCTGGGAGCAAAAGCGGACTGAGGGTTACGTTATCGTATCTACACGAAGACCTGTTTTGTCCTTGTCCTTGTCCGTGTTATTTTTCCAGAATAACTTACTTCTGGTCAATTGTACTATTCAGATGTAATGATTTTATTCGATCTTTATATTATTTTTGAACTATTCTTTAGGCTTAAAGCTCTAACAACATTATTTTTGCTAAATATATATTTAGATTTAAAAAGAAAATTAGCATAAACCTGCTGTTATACAATTTGATGTCAGTGGTGTTACCTTTCCTATTAAGGCTGGGTAAGAGTTATCTGTCATGTCATATTTGATGCAAAAATAGTTTCTCCCTTTGCTTATTTCCCGTTTTATGACATACAGACGACAAAAACAAAAGTGATCCATAAACTAACACATAGCCGAAAAGGTAGGTGCAATTAACATAGTATATAAATTTGGTGTCTGTGGTGTACTTTTCACTACTTCGAACAAAACATAAAAATACTCAGGGTGCCCACTGAGTTTTGAACCTGGGGGTACAATTGCTGTTTTTTCCTTAACTTTGTACCCCTGCATATAGAAAGTCCCTACAATTTTGGGGGTACAGGGCCTATTTTGGGGGTAAAAACCCTCTGCAGAGGGTAAATGGGCATGCTGATACCCAGTACATTACATTTGCTATTCTTCACAGGATATATATATATAATATAGCCAGGGAGAAATTATTTTCATTTTATCCTGAAACTACTTACCTGTTTGTCTGGTGTTACTGTCCATGGTGTTGCCATACAAATTGTAACACCACGGACATTTAGCATTAAAATTGTGAATAAACACATTTTTCCATAAACAGTAATATTCAGAACAAAATATTGCTCTTTATCCTATGCGCAGAAATTGTTCAAACATCGTGATTTACTTATAAGATATTGTTGAACAAACTGATGGGAGTATACTGCTTAGACTTGGTAACACCACGGACATATCTTAATAACACCATGGACTAAACTGATATTATTTATGCATTAGACCTGGTAACACCAGGGACAAAACTGATATTGTTCATGCATTAAACCAATATGTTGGAAAACTGAATATTGTACTGAAAACATGCAAGAAAACAAAAAATATTGTGTCTTTTTCTTGAATTAAATGTTTACATTTGAACATGAAGATGTCTCTGGTGTTACTTTTGTCATCTGTGGTGTTACATCATACAGTTGTTTCATAAAAAAGATAAATGACATTATTGAAATAAATTATATCATATTTGAATAAAGCTGGCTTTAATTGCTATGTATAAGCTATCTTTTATTTAAATAAAGTACACTTGTTTGTTTCATAATGCAGCTTAAATGGTACTCCACAACTACATTTCCAAATACACTAGTATTGTGAAAAATATTAGAACTCCAAAGAAAATATCCTAAATTATGAATAATTTCCCTGTATATTATATATTTAACCACTTTTGACATAAACATTATTATTTATTTTCCTGCAAAGAATAATTTTATTATGGTAACACCACAGACTGAAAGATATGAGGGGGTGCAACATATCTTGAAATAAATTTTTTCATGGTGGTTTTCCTGACTGCATTATTATGTGAATATATCATTTTATCCTGCAATCAGTACATTTGCTGTACAAATATGCTATGCGAATAAATTTTTGCTTTATTCGTACTAGACGAATAAACTTTTCAGCCTACGAATAAACTTTCCTGGTACCCTGTAGCTATGTACAGCGGAGGGCGCAGACAAGTATGAAACTGGTACTAATGTAACGCGGACCACGAAGAAGACACCCTTGACAACATTTATGAAAGGCGAGGAATGACGCTTGTTTCTGTCCTTTTTGCTTAAATCTGACAAGTTTTCCGACTTTTTTTACATTGCAGGATAAACACAATATACGTACATTGTCGTTAAATATAAAATTCATTTGTACTCGCTGCGAAACAGGCCTGAAAAGCTCGCCGAAGGCTCGCTATTCTGCCTGTTTCTAAATCTCGTACAAATAAATTTTATATTTACCGACAATGTACGTATATTGTATATGTAATGTAGGCAAACCTAAACGACTAAAGAAAAACGTGAAAGAAAATATTCGATGTCACCAAAAATGAACAGGAAAAAGTACATGTTTTTTTAATAATGATTAATTAGGTTACACCCATCTGATAGAATATATATGTGTAAACTGAGATGCTCGAATTTGAAACTTCCTATCGAAACTGGTAGATGGGCAAATATTCTGAAACAAAACAGGAAATGTCATCTATGTAACCTAGAAATTGGAAATGAATTTCATTATTTATTTATTTGTTCATATCTACAAATTATGAACTACGAACAAAATTTATCCCGGAATATTACTAAGAAATCCTTCGTTATATAAATTGAACGGGATGCTGTCACCACAGTCGTATGGATTTTAGTCATAAATAGAGAAAAATAGTGAAAATTTAGATGTTCGGGTAATATAATATATATCATTCTCTATCCAGAGTTGTCGTTCCTGTTACGCTAGGCTCTATCTCTGTCAATGCCCATTTTACAAGATTCTTGTAAAAGTTAGAAACAGTAAAAAAAAATGTACTTAAAATTGTTTTAATTATTGTAAATATCAATAAAGATGAAAATAAATCACTCATTTCAAATCAATTCTCTCTTAAAAATGATCCCCCCTCCCCCCTTCCCCCACACTTCTTGGAGAACTATTTTGCGGAGGTAAAAATTAAAAAGTTAAAAACGATCACAAATCATTTTTAAGAGAGAATTTATTTTAAATGAGTGATTTATTTTCATCTTTATTGATATTTCCAATAATTAAAACAATTTTAAGTACATTTTTTTTTATTGTTTCTAACTTTTACAAGAATCTTGTAAAATGGGCATTGACAGAGATAGAGCCTAGCGTAGCAGGAACGACAACTCTGGATAGAGAATGAATATATATATATATGAGACTAAAATTCATACGACTGTGCTATCACTATGTAATGTAACGTTGTATCGTAAAATATGTGGATTCATTAGAAAAATTATTAAATATTTGTAAATTGGTAATATCCTTTTCAGTTTTATATTAATGGTTCCAATGTTTTAGCACATTTTATATGTTTAGGCATAATTCATTGTACCATAATTGTATCTTTCTTTTCTTTTTTTTTTTTTTCTTTTTTTTACTCACAAGAACATGGAATTAAACTAATAATTAAAAAAATAGTACTTACCCTGCATACTTTAAAATATGTAATCTCACACAAATAAATAAAAACTTAACAACACTTTACAAAGTACATACACGTATATAGACGTTTTCAGAAATCGGTGATTACCTAGTTATCGTTCGTGGACGCTAGGTGGTGTTACTATCGTCCGTCATTACGAAAGTGTAACAATCGGTTGTTTACACTAGTTACGATTAATCAGTATTCATAATTGGATTAGATAAACACGCTTCAGTTAATATTTTATGGCTTATTCCCGTGATTTTGGCCGAATATTTCGAAATATGGATTACTGAATTGAACTTAAACGGTTATTGTTTAAATTGTTCAGAATCACAAAGTTCAGGACCAGGTCGAACAAATCTATACGGTCATCAATATTATCAAAATTAAAGAATTAGCTAGTCATTTTGCCAGATGTGGGCTAACAGATCGATCTGTAGCTATTCAGATTTTAACCTTGCTTATGTGGCAGAATTTCAATACAAAACGGGGTACGCAACAACAAAAAGCGGTCGGTATGGAAACCATCAACACACATTTTTTACTAACGGTATATATTTTGTACAAAAGAACTAAGTTCCCTTCGAATATTGTCTTCACTTCACAAAGTCGCATATTTTTATGATGTAGGGAGCACTTATGTAATTGACCAAAAAATCAATCATTTGCACAATGATAGAGTAGCAAATATGTGGAGGAATAATGTTCCTTCCTATGCGGTAGAGGATAACATAGAAAGGGGAAAAAACTGAGTTAAATGTTGTCTTAAATGAAAGTTTAAATAATATAAACAAAGGAAACGGGAACAAAGTGAGCAGTGTAGGAATTGTTGTTTTTCATGTAGAAGCCGCATAAAATAATTAACAATTTACAAAGAGGTATCATATTTTTGTAGATAAATCTTGAAATAAAGCTTGATTCTGTAAGAAGTAAAAATGAACGACATGATGTCCTGCAACAAAATTCGGCGATTGTTTTTTTCTTTTAGTTTTTTGTCATTATAATTCAGTTATACAGTATATATTTTTATCATTTTTAACCCTTTGTGGGAAGGGGGTAGAGTTTAACTGTCATATTGCAAATCAAATACATTTAAGAATCAACCTAATACATAAATTAAATTTATGTTTTAGTGATGTCTTTGCTATAACTTGTTATGCAATACACAGTTAACTATCAGTTATAATGATAGTTATCTTTCTACAATATGAATTTAACACCTCTGTTGCAAAATGACACGACTGTCTATTCCCCTAAGTGCCAAACCCGGGAAGCATCGCATCGCTGTTGATAGGGTCGACCTTCAGCAGACTACAAGTCTAGAAAGCGCTACCACTTCCTTAACACGTCAATATTAAATTTTAATTAATCTTCAAAAACATATAAAATTAAAGAATAAATCAATATAAAACTATGAAATCCTAGCAAAGAAATTTAAAAAAGAAGACAAATGGGGTGAAAAATGCCCGTCCGGTTCACGTATCTGAAACCTGGGAGCAAATAGTTATATTAGGTTCCTCATGAAACTTTTTTTTCAGATAAGGAAATTCAGATATTCAGATGTTTTAATTTGATAAAACTTAAATTCCTTTTCATCTTCACTACAGAAATTGACCGACAAAAAGTTTTAATTTGTTTTACAATTTAACAAACAAAAAATAAATAAAAATAAAACAGAATTGAAAAATGCACCTTAAGATGTCACATTCAAAGTTAAGTTATTTCTTATAAGTTAGGCACACTTTTTATCATTATTACTTCACTTTAAATCGTATAGTAATAATTTCAAAAAGCGTATATTATAATTTATATATTTACTTTTTAATTTCATACAAAATATTAATTTGATTACCCAAAAAAACAAAAAAGGAAAAAAAGTGCATGCAGTTTTTTATCAAGTAGGATTTATACTGATTTTGTATGGGGAATATAACGGTAATTAAAAAAAAATACATACCAGTAATTTATTTGTTGTCATTATATCATTGTTATTATATCTCCGTTTATAAATCACTTCACAGCAGGTGTTATCATTGAATTTCAAGCCGAAATAACAGTATATTGTGACACTTGTACTAGAGAAACCATACATTAGCGTATCGATAAACCCCGAGAACATAATATTTTGGCACTTTACTAATGGCGGACACACTCGGAAATCGATAATGGCCACGCCCATGTTTTTAAGAATAAAAAGGTCTATACTGCCAGTGTAGTATAAATGTTTACACTTTTGCCACGAACTGCACGTGACGTTGTTCGAGTCAAGCTACCCTGTTTGTATATTGTTGTAAATTTCTAACTGCTATTGTCAATTTCAATGTATTGAGTTTACATGTATTTATGTTGTAAATGTCTAACTACTGTCGTCGATTTCTATGTATTTGTTTGATGTTTTGACCCCTTGTGTCTGGGGATAATAAAGTATTTGTTTGATTTGTTAAAAATAACACCATGGACTAAACTGATATTATTTATGCATTAGACCTGGTAACACCAGGGACAAAACTGATATTGTTCATGCATTAAACCAATATGTTGGAAAACTGAATATTGTACTGAAAACATGCAAGAAAACAAAAAATATTGGTTGATAGGTGTGTCTTTTTCTTGAATTAAATGTTTACATTTGAACATGAAGATGTCTCTGGTGTTACTTTTGTCATCTGTGGTGTAACAGTTGTTTCATAAAAAGGATAAATGACATCATTGAAATAAAATTGTAAAAAATAAGATTTTTTTAGCGTAAAATCGTAATTTTTCCCACGACATACCCCAAAATTTTCGCGCCTCCCTCCGCTCGGCGCAATTTTTTCAAGTGCGCCCCCCCCTAACTTGAAATCCTTGATCCGCCCCTGAAATGGTACTCCACAACTACATTTCAAAATACACTAGTATTGTGAAAAATATTAGAACTCCAAACAAAATATCATAAATTATGAATAATTTCCCTGTATATTATATATTTAACCACTTTTGACATAAACATTATTATTTATTTTCCTGCAAAGAATATTATAGTATTATTACGTGATGTTAATAGATATTAGTTTTAGATCACCCCTTTACACTCTTGAATACAAGAGGCAGAATGTTGTTAAACCTGGACATTTATTTGGGGGAGGGGTTGCTGTTGTTATTGTTTTGTTGTTTTTTTTTGTTGGTTTTTTTTTGGGGGGGGGGGGGGGGACAAATTTAGTAAGAATATGATAACATGTGTTTTCTGGTGGCCACTGGACAACACTATCAAAATAAAATATGAATTTTTGTATAGACAGATTTGATCATATAACGGCTAATAAATCAAAGTTAATTAATAAATAATTTTATTATGGTAACACCACGGAATGAAAGGTATGAGGGGGTACAACATATCTTGAAATAACTTTTGTCATGATGGTTTCCCTGACTGCATATTATGTGAATATATCATTGTAATATAGGCAAAACTAAACGACTAAAGAAAAACGTGAAAGAAAATATTCGATGTCACAAAAAATGAACAGGAAAAAGTACATGTTTTTTTTTTAATAATGACCTATATACTCTGTTGTTGATACACTATGCTATAATTAAATATCTATGTACACACTGATAGGCCATGGGTCTCACTCAAAACATACATAGATATTAACAGTTTTAGATCACCCCTTTACACTCTTGAATACAAGAGGCAGAATGTTGTTAAACCTGGACATTTATTTGGGGGAGGGGTTGCTGTTGTTATTGTTTTGTTGTTTTTTTTTTTGTTGGTTTTTTTTGGGGGGAGGGGGACAAATTTAGTAAGAATATGATAACATGTGTTTTCTGGTGGCCACTGGACAACACTATCAAAATAAAATATGAAATTGGCAGTTGGTAGCCTCCCTTTTCAAGTTGTGAACACATCAACAATATATATACATATGAGAAATTCAAACATCAGTTCAAAAGATATACTATGACATTGAGAATATTGTGAGGATACCAAAAGTGGTATAGTCAAATGCCGTAAATCGAAGAAGAACAGACAATACAATTGCAAAACGTAAAGGTACAAAACGACAAACAATGTATGGTCCGCAAAACTAAATATGGAGCAACTTGAACCCCACTAAAACTCAGCTATGAATTTAGGTGTTCCGCAAAGATAAATAGTTCCTGCTATTTTTACTAGTACATTTGTTATCGGAGGCCTAACGACAGCTAATTGAGATGAACTAGGAAGTAACAATATACCTACTGCTAATAGCTAGCTGCCGTAGTATATTATACAGTTATTTAATGGGTGTGGATGCAATAGACCAAACTATTTGTCCTGAGGTGCTGGGAATGACCAAGTGTTCTATTGCATGAGGCCAACATATAGTTTGGTCTATTGCATCCACACCCATTAAATAACTGTTTTATTTCCTAATTAAACAGAAGCAAGGTAGCGGACATGACTTACCGGTAAATATATTCATGCATAGTCCATTTGACCAGCCTAAAACAGGACTAGAAAATTAATTAAAAATCAACAGTTCAACTTATTGATTTTTTTTCTTCACACATTTACTCATATATCATCTACCTACTCTGACAAATAATTTCAGAATTTTGACACTATTTTCCAAAAAGTTGCCCATTAGGTCTCTATGTTAAATATTTGTACCAAATGTGGATATGTGCAGAGGGAGTTAGTATGCTTGTTGTTACCAACTTCCAGTGTAAACAATAACAACAACACATGTGATTTTATTTACATTTCACTGTCATGTGATTACCTAATTTGAATATGTCACCAGAACCCAAGCATGCATGAGATGTTCATTTCACTTTCACCCAGTGACAATTTTGATTCGGCTTCAAAATAATCAAACACTTTTAGTATTAAATCCTGTTTTTCATCTGAAGTTTTGAGAGGCATGACTATTCTTTCTATATAAGTATTGGTAGAGTTCTAAATAAGGGCAGATCATTTTTAATTTGTAAATATTAATTTATGAAAAGACAAAAAAAATGTTGTTTTTTTCTACCTTTATTTTATATTTTTTCTATTATATTTAAAAAAAATATATATTAATTACTTGTTTTTTTTATTATGCTTAAATAACATACATAAAACTTGTTTTCATTTTCTAAAAGTATACACAAAGCATGCAAAGCATGGGCTATTTACATGGTATATCTGGTCAATACACATAGGCTTACTTTATAACCATGTTCTTTGAGTTCAAATACTGGGCTTTAGAAAACACCAAAACAAAAGTGATTTTATTTAGAATTTAAAGAAAAAGATTTAAAATTCAAAGGTTTGCATTTATACTTTTTACTTTTAAATTTCTAAAATAATTTCCAATAAAATGTAAAAAGTTAAACTTTGGGTGAAATGAACATCTCATGCATGCTTGGGTTCTGGTGACATATTCAAATTAGGTAATCACATGACAGTGAAATGTAAATAAAATCACATGTGTTGTTGTTATTGTTTACACTGGAAGTTGGTAACAACAAGCATACTAACTCCCTCTGCACATATCCACATTTGGTACAAATATTTAACATAGAGACCTAATGGGCAACTTTTTGGAAAATAGTGTCAAAATTCTGAAATTATTTGTCAGAGTAGGTAGATGATATATGAGTAAATGTGTGAAGAAAAAAATCAATAAGTTGAACTGTTGATTTTTAATTAATTTTTTAGTCCTGTTTTAGGCTGGTCAAACGGACTATTTTTTATAGAAAAACTGATGAAAATTATTTATTTAATAAATTAGATAACAATAAACAAGTGGAATACAGAGTAAAAAGTCCTTAATTTTCATATTACATATGTTTTTCAATATTATTATTTAATAGAATTTTGAAATTTTATGAAAACTGAAATGTTTGAAATTTTTCGAAAATTTTGAAATCTTGGTAAAATTTTTAAATTTTATGAAAATTTTGAAATCTTATGCAAATTTTGAATTTTTGAACTTTAAAATTTTTAATTTTTTTTCTATTTTAGAATATTGAAATTTTCTGAAAATTTGTGAAATTTTGAAAGTTTTTGAAATTTTTGTTTGAAGTTTTGAGATTTGTTGTCCAATGAAAAAACGGTTCAAAGGTCAGTTCAATAGTCTGTCGTGCAATAGTCTCTTGAAGACTATTGACGCGTCAATAGATCACAGGGGGGCAAAAAACGCAAAAATATCTTAAAATATGTAGTTACTTAATAAACAAGAAAAAAATTATAATTAGGTAATAAACTCTGTTATTGAATTCAATATCTATGAACATACTTAGACCGACCCCTTTACACTCGTGAATGTGAGAGGCAGAATATTGTTAAACCTGGACATTTGTTTGGGGGAGGGGTTTCTTTTTTGGGGACAAATTTAGTAGGAATATGATAACATGTGTGTTCTGATTGCCACTGGACAACACTATCAAAATAAAATATGAATTTGGCAGTTTGTAGCCTCCCTTTTCAAGTAATGCAATGCACCAACTTACTATGACATTAAGAATATTTTGAGAATACCAAATGTGGTAGTCAAATGCCGTAAATCGCAGAAGAACAGACAATACAATGGTCAAAAGTAAAGATACAAAGGGACAAACAATGTATTGTTCACTCCACGAAGACAAAAGATTGAGCTACATGAAGACAACTAAAACACAGTTGTGAAGTCAGGTGTTCCGGAATGTTAAGCAGTTCCTGTTACTCTAATGTCACAAGCCGTTAATCGTGTTAAAATTCCGGTTGATTAGTCAATAACAAGGAAAAAAGGACGGGATTGTGACTACAGAAACGGAAATTGTCCGTGGTCATCTGTGACAGAAATCAAATACAGTTTTCAATAGTTTTGTCCATCTCAACTTGTTTTTGTCAACATGAACTATTTAACGGACAAACAAACGACCTTTCAATATGATTAGTGTCTGTTGATATTGTGATACCCATCATACAGTCTGTGAGTGTTCCCTAGAAACTTTAGAAACCAGCGTAATAATACTCAGTAACTGTTTTTTTCTGGTAGATCGATGTTGTCATTATTTTAATCAGTTTTTTTCTGATCGAACTGCTTTACACTAAGCAACTACACCATGCATAGACTGAATGCTACCTTACTTTTTAGTGTGGTATTTTGTCATTCATTTTCATTTAGACTTAATTGTTATCTTTAATAAAAAAATAAACTACTTTTATTGAAACCATGACAACGATGTGACAAGACAAGACAATGAGTATTAAACCGTGGAAGCAACAAAAATGACAAAATGAAGATTCATCTGGAAATAGAGTAGTCATTCCGCTTACAATGTTAATAATTTTGTTCCGTATGATAGTAATAATGTTGTTGCATGGTGATTTCGTGATTAGTGTAAAGTTTATACGTGATATGTAAGATCGTTCTGATGTCTGGTTACAAAGATTACTCTTGTAATAGACAAAAAATTCATGTCAGATAGAAATTTTTATTTAATATTTGGAACAAAGTAAATTAGATGAGATATTCTATCACAAAAAGAGGGAAAGTCATAACAGTTCCCTTTCCACATGTACACATTGGCTTCAAATTGTGTTTCTGGAAGTAATGTTAAACCGAGTTATCTCCCCTGTTTCTTCTATTAAATTAAATTGTGTCAGTGAGTAATTGTTGTTCACAGCAAATTTGTTCAGCTATATCATGGCGAGAGAAAAAAAACATTTCAATGGGATGATGATGATGATGTCCGCTTTCTATTAGACCAACACGTTTAGTTGGATTTTTATAGTGCTAGCTCACTGAAACTACAGTCTGCGGATAGTATGTTGTTCCGCTCACTCAGATACATTATCCCGAATCCGAGACAACCAATTTTCGCTCTTACTCCTCAATTCTGTGTGATTAGCGGGAAGCAGCAAATACCTGTTTTATTAGTCTTTGGTTTGATCTGACCGGGGCTCGAACCCACGATCTACCGCACTCCAGGCGAGCACGTTAACTATTACACCATAGATGCGGTTAAAATAATTCGATTGATTTGATTTTTTTGTGTTTTAACGCCACTTTCAGCAATATTTCAGCTATATCATGGCGACCAGTTTTAATGGTGGAAGAAGTCAGAGTACCCGGAGAGAACCATCGACCATGGGCAAGCAACTGGTAAACTTTATCACTTTCGACTGCGAGTCGAATGCACCCTTTTTTGTAATTTACAAAGCCGGGTGCGAACCCACGCCGTATTGGTGATAGGCTTGTATGAGTTGTTAGGTAATCCAACTACCTAACTCATTGAGCCACCCGGGCCCTAAAATAATTTGAAGATAACATGATGTGTACATGCAAGATATCTGGACAGTATGCAATAGGTTTAGAATATAACTGTTATCCCAGTCGAGTGTAAACTATGCGGTTTTAAAATTTAAATTACGCTCTTTTTCATATAAAACTTCTCGGTGAAAATACTAATTATTGTTGCTTTATTTGAATATCAATTATTGTTCAGCAATACTTAATAAATTAAAGTCAATATTTCAACATTTCTTAATGCAGTGTTTATTCACTATATTTGATGTTATTAAAATAAGACTTAAAGAGTGATTGTTAATATTTCCATCAATATCAACAAAACAAACAACCACCTCTCACATCAAACCATTGAAAACAAAAATCCTGGTACTGGTTGGTATATCCTCAAACATATGATACGGTAATTGAATCTCCAACGACAATACAGGTATAAAGAACAAAAAAACAAACATCCGCACAGATTCCATGCCACTTAAAAAGACTACACGCTATCACAAAAATGAATGACAACATAAACATTGACAGTACATTAGCACGGTCGGTGAATACTTGTAGTTAAGCTGACAACTAGTTAAGAGGAGGTCGAATCTGTTGGCTAAAGACAATTACTCTTAGGACAAAAACTTGAACTGATACTTATAACAGATTTGATATCAGTTATTTATAAACAAAGGAAGAAATCAATGGTCTTTACGGGAGACCAGAGCTCAGCAAATATGTCAATTTATTGGAATCAAATATTGAACTTATAATAGTAATAAAATATGGAATAAAATATACATGATTTAATTGTTAGTATTTTATTGAAGATCGTAACTCAACATTTTAAAATATATTCACCAAGTTTGAATTATGCACACGTTTTACGATAATATTTTAAAGATTTTATACAATTATATTCTTTTGTTGAGGTCAATACGAGTTTTTATCCTGCAATGACAGCATTTACCGACCAATATAGCCTGCCCAATATTTGTTTTGATATTGGTCAGTTATAAATAGAACATATAGCAAACTCATCGGGGGATATTGTTTTCAAATACATACACAAAATTATTTCAAATACTTTTATCATCGTCCAGTAAACGTTTATTTACGATTTAAAATTGCAGGATAAATACAATACATGTGCACTGTCGAAGCATATAGTTAAATATGTGTATTCGGCGCGAAATGTTTCTAAGCCTCATACACATATTACCTATATGCTTCGACAGTGCACAAGTATTGTATATTTATGGACCTTAAAAACGATATTCACCGAAGCCTTTAGGCTGAGGTGAATAATGATTTCTAAGGTCCATATAAACTCGTATTGATCGATACAAAAGACTGTAATTGTTTTATTACATTAAAATGAAAAGTGAAAGTGAAACCAAGTCTCCGAGATTTCTGCAAATCTCCGTTTGACTTCTGCAAGCCCATCGCCTGCGTCGGACATGGCGATTACTTGTTCATTCTAAAGTAACGCTAATACGACGATTATGATTGGACGAACTTTCACATTACCTTTATGTCCATTGGTCGAATAGAAATAGAATTCACGTGATTCTTTTTATAGATTTCGTTAGAAAACGGAAGTGAAACCAAGTCAATACGAGTTTTAATCAAACAATATAAAATTTTACGGAATGCCAGGTGACAGCATGATAGCCAATACAATTGTTTACATACAATTATTATGTAATAATATAAATAACAGACCCAAATATGTACAAGAGACCCAAATATTGTTTTCAACATGTTTTTCAAGACAAGGCATAAATAAATGACATAAAACAAGATGCATCTTCGCCTGCCAAGGCTTACAACCCAGCTCCTCCCGGAGAGGTGGGGCACCAAATCGTAACTCGTGGTAGCGTAGATGAACAAGATGTCGCTATATTACAATAACATATAATTTAATTGGTTTAATACATATACTTCTGTAGCCCTTTTCACAAAAATTCGTAACTATAGTCCTAACTTTTTCACTTAAGATTATCTTATGACAATTCCTAAGTCCTTTTCACAAAGATTATCTTACGACAAATTTTAATCTTACGACTAAAGCTACACTTACGATAAAAAATTCTTCCTTTGGTGTACTCGATACAGCATTATGTGATAAAGTTTGTCAGTGATTTGCGACAGGTCAATGGTTTTCTCCGAGTACTCCAGTTTTCTCCACCAATAAAACTGACCGATATATTGTTGAAAGGGGCGTTAAACATCATAAACCATCTTCCTTAGCAACCTAGTTTCATTTCCATAGCACAACAAAGCATTTTTTTTTTAATAAAATTATTCTAAAAAATATCCCCAACACTAATTTATAAGCAATTTTTATGCTATTTTTATCTAATACAAAAAAATGTATATGAATCGGTCACCAATAACTGCACAAAATATGAACGGGTATGATTTTCGTATAGAGGAACATCTCTAATGCATGTAAATTAAAATGATCTATAATAATTATCATTACTTGGAGTTGTGCGTCATCATCCACGCGTGGTTACTTTTGGTAGAAGTATTTTTTAAGGGAGCACATCTGGAGTGTGAAAAAAACCCTATTCATATAATTCATTTTATCGGTTATTTGTCAGCAAAATATTTACCCCTTTTTTCCAATTAATCCCATCCCACATAAAATTAAACGCTTGTTCTTTTACTGATGAAAATTTATCCCGATTTTTCTAAGATAACCCAAATAAAGATGTGTTTATCATCTATCAATCATGAAGACGAATAAATATCCCTGTTATATATTAATATTAATATAACAGAAGAATGTACACAAGTTTATGTATTGCCAGAGTGTTCGATGATCATCGAAGTTGCCAGAAATTAATAAATTATATTACTAATATAAAGGCAAAATCAAAACGATATCATTGGATCCAGAAAATTCCAGTCCTAAAGCGGCTGTTCATACAAAACTTTTGTAAGCGAAGTAGATGTCTAGAAGAAAATCCCGTATTCCTGTTTTTATCCTAAAAAAAAATGAAAAAAAAGAATTCTCCCCAAGTTTGCAAGTACATGTAGTCTTTTCGATTGTCGATCGTTCCCAATTTGAAATCTAAAATTAATGAGAATTATCCTGATTTTTTGGTCATGTAAACGATACACTGCTGCATTGAAGAGGTAAATGTACGGAATGCATCGTTATAGACAGACTCTGTTATTAGTCACGCCAAAAAGGAGTAAACAACAATGCCATTTGTAGCGTCTGTTTGTATTAAACCATATTCATTTCAATAAACATTTATCAATATGTGTAAATAGGTTTGTCATACGGTCAGAGAAAATGCGCTAACGATGAATTGCTCTCTTATTTTCAAGTCGAAGCGCCAATACATCGTCCATCTTTTTTCTATTTTTTTCACTTACGATAAAAGATAAGACCAAAATTTCTCTTACGATCAAAATTTTACACTTAGGACAGGATAGTTTTACACGTAAAGTTAGGACTATTTTTACACTTAAGATTATCGTAAGTATTTTTGTGAAACTCTTTTTAATCTTAGTTTTACACTTACGACAATTTTTTATCGTAAGAATTTTTGTGAAAAGGGCTACTGGGCCCGTATGCATAGAACATTTTAACTTAAGTATTTCTTAAACTAAGATTCCACTAAGGAATCCCTTAGTTAAGTGATGATATTAAGTAGTATGCACATAACTACTTAAGTTTGGACTTAACTAAGGAAACCTTAAGTGGAAATTATCGGAATTCTTCTCCATTTACCGTTTAATATTATATTTACTCATCCTTGGTAATTTCGCTTTAATTTTTCAATAGATAGATAATGCACGCTCGGGTGTGTTTGAATGTTACTATTCGTGACTGTTGAAAATAAAAAATGTCTTAACGGAAGCCAAATTGGACAGATAGAGAAACACTTGTATTGTTGGAGGAGCACGAGAAGAAAAAAGTTATTATGAAAGCAAAGTTTTCCTCGTCGATAACTTCTGGGGGCAAAGGGCATGGCAGGAAATTGCAAACATAGTAAATGCCGGGAATTCTGTAAAAAGAGACATTAAAGAAATACACAAAAATGGGACAATACATGTGGTACCGCAAAAACTGAGGTTTCTTTCGACACTGGAATTCATAATTCACAAGCTCCCTTTAAGGCGAGGCAATTACACAGGCTTATTTAGAGGGCGTACAAATATCTCGTATCCCCTGAAGTTTTGACACAAATATCCCTGTGATTTAAAGCATAAAATAATTTAAGATATCCCTAAAATTCAATTTGAATACCCCATATCCCCGTGATTGATTATTTACACAAATATCCAAAATCCCATTAATTAAAAGGGCCAATAGCCAGTATCCCCATATACCCTAAACAACCCTCATTACATGTTGCCAAACAAAAGTTGTATGTTTTATTTTAAGGAGCTTTATGCATACCACATAAGTGGGATGGGCGGAGCTATTTAAAACTAAGATTTTGCCAAGGAAAGTCTTAGTTTAAGCAGTATTATGCATACCACTTAAGTAAAAGGGGCGGAGTTACCTTAACTTTAGTGTTTTCTAAGGAAAATCTTAACATAAGTAGCTTTATGCATACGGGCCCTGGAACACAAAGCTATACATTTTCAAGCACAATGTCCGTTGAAAATAATGGTACTGACATATTAAGCTTTCTGTTATCGAATATGTACAAAAGAGATGAAATTTACTCGAAATAAGTAGCTGAAATATACATATTATAATTAAGCACATTGTTTGATCAAGGTATTATGTGTATCAAGGCCAGTTCGATCTGTTCAGTGCTGAAGCTAATTAAATACCTCTTGAATTTAAGTTCGTTGCCTCTTCAGTCGAAAGTAAATTCAAATTATCTTTCTTGTCTGTTGGCGAATGTTAAGAATAAAACTCGTTTAGATGTTATAATTATATATTGGTTGTGTTTAAAATATACCACATTTTCAGCTTTCTCGTCAATCTTTTAATAACGCTTAATATTTCAAAATTTCAAAAGAAGGGGGAAATATGATTTTGACGTATACTATGCGTTTAAAATAATAAATGTTTCATTAAGTTTTGCATTTTTTTTACCACCCGTTAAATAAATTTTCAACAAAAATGACGAAACAGTAATTCAAAATAATCATTACTTCGCAAGGTCCGTCTATATATATTTGTGCTCTGCCAGTGTTTGATTCGGGTTGTACTAAACTACGAAACGAAATCGAAACGCAACGAACGAAACGAAACGAAACGAAATATTACGCAACGAAATATACTAAAATGCGAAACGAAACGCAACGAAACGAAATATACTAAAATGTGAAACGAAACGAAAATATACTAAAATCCAATAAGAACAACATGAATGGAACGAGAAGTGATGAAAAAGTCTAAGCAGAATTTTATACTGATATGCATGTATAAGAAGATTTATGAACCATTCTTCAAGACACAAATTTAATGTATAAGATTTATGAACCATTCCGTCAAAACAAACAAAATAAAAATTTATCAACCACCATTATGCCAGGTAGAATCCTCTTTTCTATAAGGAGCACCCTCAATAAATGAGGTAAGAAGGATATCCAGGCATTCCTGTCAGGGTTTCTGTAGTACCTCCAGAGTCGGACCTCAGTGCCTATGCGTCTGGTCTAACAGCTTAAAAGGGGGTGCAGGAAATACTTACATGCCACTCCATGATCATCCCTACAGTGATGTGGACAAAATCCTCAAGAAACCACCGAACTGTCAGAGGAACAACCGAAACCTGCAGACATCAAGTAAATGAAAGGTCTGCTTGACTTCCACAGGTTCAATGAAAGTCAACTGACAGCCTCACGTTTTCCATCTTCACAATAAAAAAGAAAAGAAATCCGTTCTTTGTAAAAGTGAATCAGTTCACCATAAATAAAAAAAAAATAGTCAATATAATCGATCTAGACATTTTCATATCAGTGTGGAAACAACGTTTTCATATCAGTGTGGAAACAAATTTATTATTCGTGCACATTTCAGTACGTACATATACAACGTTCGTAATAACGCATCATTTATTATAGTAAATCCGATTACTGTGGATTCAATTATTTTTGTGGGTATCAATTTTCGTAAACTGAAAAAAAAATGGCAAGTTGTGGATACTCACTTTCGTGGTTTGTGGAATTCTACTAGATCATTTTTTATAGAATAATAGAATAAACAGGTCGTTGGAAAATTGGTACCTATCGAAATTAAATGAAGCCACAGTTAATAAGAGTCACGATGATATCTTAATAGAATATCTTAAGAACATCTCTACGGAAACGATAACTTCGTTTGTTGTTATTTTACATTCGCATTTTTTTATAATGTTTAGTCGGTTTCGAATTACGAAGAATAAATGTTGAATTTTAGACGACCACTTTGTGGTGCAAGGACAGTGCAATTTTTTTTTCAATTTAGAACTGATTAGTTTCCTAATTAACTCGTAGTTTTTTCTGTCGTCTTACCGAACTATGACATGAGCAACGTCTTACCGAACTATGACATGAGCAACGTCATACCGAACTACCGGTATGACATGAACAACGTCTTACCGGACTATGACATGAGCAACGTCTTACCGGACTATGACACGAGCAACATGGTGGTGTTTCATGAAAAGCAGAGGACACTTACCCAACCGGTGCATCTGGTTTAAGTTCCACATATTTGGCAGAGTCTGAGTTGCTGGTTACTCTTTAGTTTCTGTTGTGTAAATTTCAAGTTTTTGAGAGTTGAATTTCGTCTTTGTCATTGCTATCTTGGCCTTGTCTCTGGATTTTGAGATTGATTATCGTTAGAATCGCGGTTTTTCATGACCTCTCTTGATTCGATATACATATATGTAACTACTTAAGTTTATCTAAGGACCGCAAAATGACACTTTGACCTTGACATTTGACCATTGACATTGAAAATAAACATTCATACAATCTCAACGATTAATATTTACAAGTTTGATTGAAATCCACTGAAAAACACAAGTTTTGTTGTGTCAACAAGGCTGTAAAAGAAATTAAAAATATAACGGGGACCTTGACATTTTGACCTATGACATTAAAAATACGATAAACGTCTTGCTCTCTAAATGGTTAATGATCTAACCAAGTTTGATCTAAACAAATTAAAAAAAGTTATGTTGTGTCCGCTAGGCTATATATAAAAAGACAAAATGTCACAAATGTCCCTGACCTCTGACTTTAAAAATTAAAAGGCTACTTGCATTCTCAATTGTTGATGTATTCTCCAAGTTTAATTGAAATCCATCGAATGAAATAAGGAATAGCGAATAAGGAATAAATAATGAATAAGGAATAACTTACGAGCCAGGAATAAGCAACCAACTTGCGGCCGGTTGAAAAAAATAGTCTTTGTTGTGTTCACATGACTGTTAAAGAAATGCAAAATAGGACGACGAATTGAACATTTGACCTACACGTATAAAACCAACTAGTTTGTTCCACTCTCAATGAAAAATATTTTCAGAGAGTCCGATCGAAATCCAAGGTAAAAAAAGCTATGATGTGTCCACAACGCTGTAAACTTAGCAAATATGTATTTATGACCTTAACCTTTAGACTATGACCTTAAAACTCGAATAGGGTTTGCTGCTATTATACCGAATATGTTTACTAAATTTGATTAAGATTGGTTGAGAAACATCCAGGATATCCACAAGAATTAATGTTATGGACGGACACACAACAGGACTGGTATTGGTGTGCAGGGAGTGAGGACAGTCCAGATACAATGCACCCTGTGCACCCTCGCTGCTTGGGGATAACTAAGGTGCTGATAAATACATGCATGTTGGACACGTTATGAGGACCGTAGGTCTATTTCTGTCATGTTTGGTTTCAATCCATGCAGTGGTTCTTTTGTAACATATTTCAAAAGGGTCCAATTTTAAATTCTATTCCAAGAGTTTAAAATATTTTTAAACTCTATTCCAGGGCCTGGGTGGCTCAATGAGTTGGGTAGTTGGATTATCTAACAACTCATACAAGCCTATCACCAATACGGCGTCGGTTCGCGCCCGGCATTGTAAATTACAAAAAGGGTGCACTCGACTCGCAGTCGCATGTGATAAAGTTTACCAGTTGCTTGCCCATGGTCGGTGGTTCTCTCCGGGTACTCCGACTTCTTCCACCACTAAAACTGGTCGCCATGATATAGCTGAATATTGCTGAAAGTGGCGTTAAACACCAAGAATCAAAATCAATCAATCAAATCAATACGATGTACCTTTTGTGAAATCAGCATTGAATTTTACAGTACTAGCACAGAAGCTCCTTTCGAAAAGACTATTATTATTAATAACTATTTTTATTATTATGACATTGCACTTCGTGGTCTGATGAATTCACCATGAAATATATGCCCGCTTTATTTTGGACAGGGGCCACATAGACAATACCCATGTTTGTGGAAACCCCATTATTTGTTTGCATGTGAAGCAACATGGTTTTCATCATAATAAATGATCCTCAGTGTCTTAAGATATTTAATTTCTTTTGACGCCAGATAATGTATATAGTACTTGAAACATGTTCGCTGCCCCGTTAATTACGGGTATTATGATGGAACCGTAACCGATGCCTATCAGAGAATTTCAAAGGCAGAGTAACTATTAGCTGCTAGATTACATTGAATTCTGAGTTTTTAATTATCATTATTATTATCATTATTACAAGGCATTTTTATAGCGCATTATATAACAATACAATTACTCTAAGCGCTTTACATGTTTAAAATATACAAAATGTACACAAATGTACATAAATAAGAAAAATAAGTGAAGTAAGAACAATACATTTAAAAGCATGCCCAATTTAATCAAATATAAAAACTTTAAGACTCAAAAAGCTTAACCAAATTGAATTAAAAAGAAGAAAATTGCGTATTTTAAGAGAATTAGGGAAAACATATCTAAAAATATTAATTAAAATAAAGGCTTAAAAATGGACAAGAAATTGAATAATAAATAAACTTAGCTATCGAAATCAGTGAATGTAACTAAAAATTAATAAAAACATATTACGCAAAGACAATGAATCACAGTAAGAATTAAAAAGTAATACTCAACTGAACAAAAAGACAACAAATTAAAATCAAAAGTATAAAACAATATTGTAGCAGAACCGCACCAGTTAAAACAGTCAATCACAGATCTAAATCTATACTCATTTCACAAAAGCGATTTTGAATAAATGAGTCTTTAGTCCCTTTTTAAATGCCTCAAGAGATTGTTCATTTCGAAGACTTGCTGGAAAGCTATTCCACAGAGTCCCGGCCGCCACATCAAACCTCCGCTCACCATATATTTTAGTACGTGCGTTTTTGGCATTTCAATTAACGCAGCACTTTGAGATCGCAAGGTTCCTGTTTGTTCGTAAAAATATTTGGAACAAAACCGGGTCATCATGCTGTAACATCATTCACGAAACCGGGTCATGCCATTTTGACATGACCCATTTCTTTCGCCCCGTGCTTACTTCTATCAATAATTAAAAGCACAAAGTGACGATTCTTGTCATCATTATTCATCAATCGTTCCTTCAATACATTTCGTTCCATTCAATGCGAGCAATTCAAAGAGAAACTGAGCGCAATTCGGGGTTGGGTTCAAGCTGATCGTCATTTTGCGGCACATTATCGCTTATTTCTCAATTAATATACGATGACATGACAAAAATGTATCATCTGACAGCAGGAAATGGTTAATAAATCATTTATTTCCCCCAAGTTCATGCAAAAAACAAATAAATAAACAGAATTCTTACCTTCTTCTTGCCTTCTTACAGTCCGGTTCCGTTCCGGAATTAGATATGCCCGAGTCCAAACATTTTTTGCCGGGTCAGTTTGTACACAGTGTACAACCCGTTTGATTCACACGAAATATCTTGCTGTGAATTGTGAACAACATACTTAACAATAAATGTATTAAGTCTTGTTTATTACTTCAAATATATATACACCTCGCCAAAAGTTAAGGAACACCTATATCATTTTGCTAATATTTTTTTTTTTAATTTAAATTTGTTGTTTTTTTGTTACCATATTATTCTTTCATCTATTCTTAATCGACAGGTAAATTTTCACCTAGCGATTTATTTTCTTTATGTATGAAAAACCGTTTTACTATGCAACCCATCAGATTTCGCCTTGCAAGTTTCGTGCAATTAAGCGTAACGTGTTTCTCGTGCTGTTGTTATCGGTGTATACCATTCATATTCACATTTTGATGATGCCCAGACGTAAGTTAACACTTGAACAGAAATTGGAAGTCATTGGCATGCGAAATACTGGATTGAGTCTGCGCAGAATTGCCGATCACTTTGGGGTGTCACACAGTGTTATATCCAGGCTTTTGCAGCGCCATAGAGAAGCAAGGACCGTTAAAGAACGTGATCGTTCTGGTAGGCCACGTAAAACATCACCCAGAAATGACAGAACACTATCCCAATCAGCTCGTCGTCGTCCATTTTCGACTGCACGTCGATTACGCGACAACTGGGCGATGCATGGCCGTGTGAGTGTACGAACTGTTAGCCGCAGACTCAATTGTGCACGTTTAAAAGCCCGAAGACCAATCAAAAGACCTTTGTTGACTCGAAGACATCGTCATGCTCGACACCAGTGGTCTCGTGACCTATCGTAATTGGAATGTGAGGCAATGGCGTAGAGTTCATTGGTCAGATGAGAGTAGGTTCCTTCTACACCATATATTGATGGCGGCATGTGAGTGTGGCGACCCAAGAATACAGCATATAGGGAACAATACATCTTGGGGACAACAGCTTTTGGTGGTAGAGGTGTCATAGTGTGGGGATGTTTTTCTTTCTGCAAAATGGACCTCTACGTTCTGAACGGTACCATGACAGGTCAAAAATATCGCGACAACATCATCCGGGATATCGTTGTGCCTCATTTTGACAATCATCGTTTTGCAACAAGACCGCTATTCATGGACGATAATGCTAGACCATAAACGGCACGGATCGTTAGTGATTATTTGCGTCAGGAGTCAATTGACAGTATTCCATGGCCAGCAATGTCACCGGATATGAACCCTATTGAACATTTATGGGATGATATTGGACGGAAAATCAATGATCGGGTTCCAGCATGTCAGAATTTACAAGAATTGCGTGATGCTTTAGTCCAGGAATGGCAAAGTATACCCTTGAGAACTTTACGCCACCTTGTTCAAAGCATGAGACGACGTGTTGACGAACTTTTCCGGAAGAGTGGAGGTTACACGCGTTACTGACCCCTTGTATTGAAATGTAGTCTTAAAATTGTCAATTTCGAGTTCTAAACATGATTTGTTGTAAACATGCAAACAATTTTGCTACAAATATCAGATTTAGGTGAAACTTTTTTTGATTTTTTTTACTGCCATTTTACACACATTTATGACTCTTCTAAACAAGCTTTAAAATGTCCAAATTTATAATTTGTATTTAGAATGAATTTACTTGTTTAATAAAAATCATAAACCCAGTCCATTTAATAGATGTTTTGGTTATTTTTTTATTCCTTGAGAAAATATTATTTAAAAATAATCGGGTGTTGCTTAACTTTTGACGAGGTTATATATCGATAAATCAATTATATACGTAAATAAAACATTAGTGTGAAGAGCAGTATAAAATCCTTCCTATGACTGAATAGTCAACAAATCCATGACTAAGTCGTCTACATGCACTAACATGGTAAACAACTAATAGCTAAGATCTAGTCTAATGTTGACCTTTCGACTTAGAAATTTAGACGTTCAATCAATGTTGTATTTTGATACTATAATCAAGAACGCCTTTAAGCCAACTGGACCAATTGCATCCCAATAGGGCCCCGTGCTGGAGTTATCTACTCTCGGTTGTTCAAGTACACACAACAACATTGCATGCTTTACAGAGAACAGGGGCACCACTACTCCAAAGGCCGGTGTTATAGAGCCATTTTCCCTTCATAGCCATTTTTCCCCTTTCCCCCTTACCTGGATAGGCGAAAAAATGGCTATATAGTAGATTTTCCCCCCAGAATAGCCACTTTTTCCCCTCTTGGCAAATAGGGTGGGGGATGGCTATATAGTAGTTTTTCCCCCTCAAATATATATCTCATTTATTATAAATAAGTTATAATTTAATTTTAATGTATAAACATTTTATTTGAAAAAAAATTAAAAGAAACTAATTATTTAGAGAATGGAAACGGGGACTGTCAAATAGACAACAACTCAACCAAACAGTGAAAAAAATACGTTCGTGTCCGCTTCATAACTTTATAACCAGTCATTTCTCTATTCTATAGTAGAGGGATGAAACTTTGCATGATTGTTAACTACTATTAGAAGGTGTGTCGCATATCATATTCTTGTTTGTCCTCCAAAGGTCAAAGTCTCAAACTTTTCATGGGGCCCCTATATTGTGAACTACAGTAAATCATGTCCGCTCCAATTATTGTAGAGGGATGATATTTTGCATGATTGTTAACTACTATTAGAAGATGTGTCGCATATCATATTTTTGTTTGTCCTCCAAAGGTCAAAGTCTCAAACTTTTCATGGGACCCCTATATTGTGAACTACAGAAAATCGTGTCCGCTCAAATTATTGTAGAGGGATGATATTTTGCATGATTGTTAACCACTGTGAGAAGGTCTTACTTAATTCATTTTTGTCCTTCAAAGGTCAAGGTCTCAAACTTAGGGCTTTTCATGGGACGATAATTTTGGTACCCCAACAGATTCTTTAGATTTTGACTTTATTTTGCAACGGCGGGATCCTTAGAGATAGTTTCCATCTCCACGTCATCTAGTTATTATTATTATTATTAATATTATTATAATCATCTTATATTAGGGGTGATATTGGTCGAGGCTTGACATAGCATGTAGTATAAGTTTGAGCATGTATAACTCTTCAAATAGCACCCGAGTAGGGATGCGATATAGGGTAGGTGATACATGTCTTGCAAAGTCATGCATCATGCATAATAAAAATGTATGTATTTTACTCTAAGTATATAAATAATAATAATAATAATAATAATGAATAATAGCTTTTCGTTTGTTTTTTTTTCAAATAAAAAGTTTGCTTAGTGCAAATAAATCATAACTTATTTATAATAAATTAGAAATAACATTTAGGGGGGAAAACCCACTATATAGCCATTTTTTTCCCCTATTTGTAAAGGGGGGGGGGGAATGGCTATATGGGAAATTCTACTATACAGCCATTTTTCCGGGGGAAATTCTACTATATAGCAATTTTTGCCCCATGACAAGGAAGGGGGTAAAGATGGTTATATAGCCATTTTCCGGGGGGGGGGTGGGGGGGGGGGGGGGGGGGGGGGGGGTGGTGGAGGTGGCATGGGGAAATGGCTCTAGAACACCGGCCCTGACTATAATGTTACAATAATATGTTTGTATCTACTTAAAAGGAAATTAACTAGACTTGAAATATTTCTCGTGATTTATGCCTTTAATGTATCCATTTTTGGAAACTCACAATTACAACGTTTTTTTATTTATTTGTCTTCATCCTTTCCCTGTATTCAATAGTACATGTAAAACAGTCCGTATCGTGATAGCTATAGTGATACATGTACATATTTATTGTAAAAAGTGTTTTAATGTACCAAAAGGTTGACAAGAATCCGTCAATCGAAGAAGGATAGACAATACAATTGACGACAAAGGCACTTTGAGAAAAGACTTCTGTTTTCTTCTTCTTTTTCCATTACACCTATGCTAATAACTGTAATTTTGGAATGGACGGTTGTTGTTTTTTTTTTTATCTATTATACTTTAAAGGTACAATCAGTTTTTTATCCTACAGTTACATTGTCGTATATCATATATAATAACTGATATATTTATAGATACAATGCCCAGGCTCCGGCTTTGTGGAAACAAGTGGACATAGAAACCTAGAAAAGTGAAAAATGGGCAAAGTGTATGTTTGATGGCAAGCAAGAGGATGACTCTAAGGTGTTTTGCAGAAAGGTAATAAGTTTTCAATATCCTCTATCCATTTCTAAGACAGTAATAAACAGCGTTCGAAAATTCCCAAAAACCACTATACTATTGTGGCCATTCTCTATCCAGAGTTGTCGTTCCTGCTACGCTACACAACAACTCTGGATAGAGAATGTATTGTGGCGGGTAACAAAGTGCGTTCGAAAATGACCGAAATTCCATATAAAATGTATATGGTTTTGGTACATGTACATTCTCAAATTCATAATTTTCTGAGTATATGATATTTTTACATAAGGCTCTATTTTACTTTGAGCCGTAATGAAAGGGGGAGGTTTGGCGCTTTAAAATCTGATTCAACTCACCATGTCTTTAAAAATGCCTGTACCAAGTCAGGGTCATTACGGTTTTCACAGTTTTCCGGTTGTTGACTGATTTTGTCTGTTTATATACTTATGAGTTTTGACTTTCCCTTTGTAAGATTGCTCGGAGTTCGGTAATTTTGTTATTACCCTTATTTACTGTTTTTCTATTGGCCAGAAGCAATACACGTGACATTCCATTTTCTAACATATTGATTAGCAAAAAACAATTTCTGTGCAATAAAAAAGCATATTGCACTCTCGTGCAAAATCAGTGAATGAAATTACGTGGCACGAGAGTGCAATATGGTTTTTTTATTGCACAGAAATTGCTTTTTGCTAATCAATGTTATAAAATTTCAAAATTATAAAATTAAAAAAAAAAAAAAAAAAAAAAAAATCAAAATTTTCTTATCATAAGGCTCTATTTTACTATAATTTTGAAATTTTTGAAAAAAAATTCATTTAAATTTTTTTTTTTAATTTTGAAATCTTATGGAATTTTTGAAAGTTTAATTAAAAAAATTCTATAAGATTTCAAAATTAAAAAAAAAATTTAAAATGAATTTTTTTTCAAAAATTTCAAAATTATAGTAAAATAAAGCCTTATGTAATAAAACAATTACTACACTTGAACTTGATCAATAGGAGGTTTTATGGAGCAGAGAACAACAATACTGAACTCGGCTTCGCCTCGTTCAATAGTGTTGTACTCTGCTCCATAAAACCTCATTGATCTCGTTCAAGTGCAGTAATTGTATAATATTTCGTGAGCAAAAAATTAAACCTTGTGTCTAAATCATATTTTAAGGAAAAAGTACAAATAGACTTATATGAAAATTATAAGAAGAACAAATATATTTTTTTTCTACTTTTAATGCTGAAATTTTCATGAAAATCGAGTAAGATTTGACAAGAATTTATTTTATATCATGTTTTTATATGAAATACATAGGGGAATATTTTAGTAATGACAGACTGGTTTAGATTTATGGTGTTTAACTCCACTTTTAACAATATTTCAGTTATATCGCGGCGGTCAGTTTTATTGTTGGAGGAAACATGAGTACCCGGAGAAAAGCACCGACCTGCCGCAAGTCACTAACAAACTTTAACATATATTGTTGTTTCGAGTATACCTCGCCATAGGCATGGCTCGAACTCACAACCTTATTGGTAATATGCACTGATTGCACCGGTAGTTGTAAATGCAACTACCATATGATCACGACTTTGACTCAGAAAGAATATTAAACACCTTTCATTCATAATTTCAGTGTGATAAATATAACTGATATTACCGCCAAAAAATAGTACAAAAATAGCAATTCTTATTCTTATTATTAATTAATATTGTGATGAATAAGATTGCTGACAGAAGATATGAATGGACTTTTGACGAGGAATTATAGCATTTTTGCAATAATTGCCATGAATATGAAATATGTATGTAATTTAATCAGATTTGTGGTGCATGTGCTTGAAATGACATAATTCTGTAGTTGTTGCATATTAACACAGATGTTCTGTGCGATCACCTCGGTATATGTAAGTAGTGAAATATGTCTTGATAGAACGCTCAGATTGTGGCGAGGTGTACTCGATACAACATCATGTGAAGTGATAATCTGTAACAGTGGCTTGCGACAGGTGATTTTCTCCCGGGTACTCCGGTTTCCTCCAGTCCAGGATATTACTGAAATATGATTGAAAGTTGCGTTAAACACTATAACCCTAACCCTTGTGAATGTGTATGTGTGTGTGAGTGTATGTGTGTGTGTATGTGTGTGTGAGTGGGAGGGGAATGCCATAACAAAACTCTAGCAATGTTTATGAAATTACACTTCTTTTGAGATATTGTTTGTCTTTAAAGACCACATTTTGACGGCAGAGGAGGAGGTATGTATGAAATGTCTATTATATTGGACTTGAGTTCGACGTGTTCTTCTTGTGGCAATCTTTTTACTCGACACTACAATAGAAATGGGCGGTAGTTTCCTCTGGTGGACTTCTTTGGCGGTTTTTGTTGTTGTTAAAAAAATTATATAACATCTTACATATACATATACTTCTAATAATAAATCACGGTGTATATTCATAACGACTCCTTTCCGATTAAATCGGCGTTCTTGTCTCCTTTCCGAATCAGGAAACGCTTCCATTCCGACTTTTGATTTATTTTCACAACAGACGGTGAGTACGTTTTGTCAATTTATCTTTTAATTGCCATATTTAGTGACTGAAAACATAGATGACGGAACACAATATACATACAAGAAATCGAAATAAGATCCTACGTGATCTCACTGGGCGATGATGATTTTATTTTCAGCGCACACAAAATATTTGTTACATATCTATGCAACACCAAGAAGGAAAATTTCAAAAACGTGATGTTTCTCGAGTAACATGTCTATCAAAACCAATTACACAACAATTTTAAGACAATTACAATTCCATTGAAATAGATAATGGGTTTATATCAAAGTTTGCATGTACATAAAGTGCGATTATTGTAAAATAAGTATAGAACGCCTCCTTTCAGAGCATGGAAACGATTCTTTTCAGATAACCATTCATTGTTCGACTTGTATACGATTTCATGGATTTACTTTACAACATTTCAGTGTGTGGATTTAAAAAAAAAAGATTTTTGGTGTTTTAACGCCACTTTCAACAATATTTCAGCTATATCATGGTGACCAGTTTTAGTGGTGGAGGAAGCTGGAGTACCCGGAGAGAACCACCGACCACGGGCAAGCAACTGGTAAACTTTATCACTTGCAACTGCGAGTCGAGTGCACCCTTTTTTAGCTCACCTGGCCAAAGTCCAGGTGAGCTTTTGCCATCACTTGGCGTCCGTCCGTCTTACGTCGTAAGCATGAAAAACACAGTGACCATTCTACCCTTAAACGCAACAGATAAACCGAGGGGCTAACAATTTATATCGAAAATAAAGTTTACTGTCTTTACAGTGAAATTATTATATCTCCTAACGTCTTTGTATGCCTATTAAGTTGGTGTTTTTAGCATTTTTAGACATGTCATTGGGCACGTCCGATGCTCTCATTTTCATATTAATATTTTAGTTTTCTTTGTGGGTCTGTCTTTAATTGTTCTGTGTTATTTGTGTGACTTTTTTTCTTGACTTTGTCACGTTCTTTTACATGTTTTCACAATCATGATAATATTGTTCAAACATAATCCATTCACCTTCTGAAAGGAATCGTTTCTTTACACTCTCAAAGGAATCGTTTCCAGAATAGATGTTATATTCGACTGATCGGAAAAGAGGCGTTTCTTTGATTTTTGTAAATCACCAATTTTTCGGAAATTTACTGAAAAAATGAATCGACAAAATACGAATGTATAACAAGGACGGTACCAGATTCCAAAATAAGGGTGTCAATTTAATTGTCTGTCTCATATTTTGAACATTAAAGTGATTTATGTACTACACACTCACCTCACCGTTTACAGTGTCACAGATTTCGTCCAGAAGATAGGTCAACTAACCCTTTTCAAGCTATTTTGAGTTACTATGATGATTGAAATGTTCCGTGACTGAACTGCTCAGAAAAGTCTTGCATACCTTTTATTTTCATATCAATCAGTTTGAAATGCATGTTGTCTGAACATAACTCCGAAAGGTTGCGTTTCCTGATCCTGATATGGTTTATGAGAATAAAGATCTTGTCTTGTCTTGTCTTGTCTTGAAAGGAGGCAAGAACGCCGATTTAACCGGAAAGGAGTCGTTATGAATATACACCGTGTAACTGTGAACCAATTAACAACTTGAAAATAAGTACACTCAGTGAACCTATAATATACTAAAGTAACATATGGCGTCACGCCAATACCTGGACTTAGCACTATAAATAATTGATAATTAAAAACGAAAACAGTTTGGGAATATTAATTATTGATTTGTGTGTCAACAGTCCTAATTGGTCTAAGTCACTCCTTGTATTGCTGAAGCTAAGTAAGGTAATTTTCGTGTAGATATACATGTATATATATATATTTTTTTTAATTAATTTCCTTTCATCTCCGCTCATCGACAAGAGTGTCGAGATAAGAATTTTTTTCCCCTGATATTTAACCTGAAAAACGTAACTGGCAATGTACGTCAGAAAGGGCATTCAGGTGGCATTATTCTGCATTCGTTCTGACATTCGAAAAATATACATAAGTATACTTGGGTTTCGGAAATATTGCCAAAGTTGAGAATTTCGAAGAAGAGGAAAAGAGAATAAAAGTAGCACTCGCCCAATATAATTAAAATCAGAAGTTTGATGGGATAAACATAGCAATTGTTGCACCCACATGACCTACTTAAGTGGGGTCAATTCAATCTTATTAAAAACAGTTTGAAGATATCAAAGTGGTAATCAGAATCCGTGAATCGAAGGACAGACAATGCAATGACCAAAAAGGACAAACAATAATCACAAATCATTATACAGAAAACTAAAGATCGAGCAACACGTACCCCACTAAAAACCGCGGATGAACTCAGTTACTCCTGAAGGGTAAGCAGTTCCTGCTTCACATGTGGGACCCATCGTGTTACTCTTGTAAATAGATCTTTAATTCCCCCTGTTTACTGATCTGATGGACGACATATCAGAAAGTAGGGAGCAATTGAAGATCTAGATCTATAAGAATTAAGAATAAGAATAAGAAAACTTTAGTTTGATTCTGCACATAATAAAACAGTACAACATAAGCTCTAAGGAGCTTTTTACCGAATATACATTAACAATAAAACAACACAAGTCACATGCAAAGTTACAAACTAAAATAAGCTAAGACATACAGGCATAAAAAGGAGGACTGTGTATAGATCTGAACAAGAACCCACGTAGCAAGTGCCTCTTTGGACTCTTGTTCAAGATCCACACACAGATGCTCCAACATAAAGTAGCATTTAAAAAAGAAGCAGCAGGTAAAACAAAAAATAATACTGAATACTTAAAGCTGGTACCAACATAATCAGTAAAAGCAGCACTGTCTAACTAAAAAATCAAAGAATATAAAATTTTCAAGCCAAACTAAAAAAAAATTAATAATTAAAAAAATAAAAAATAAAAAAAATTAAGCAAACCAGAAGCAAAATTTTAATCATCTACATGCAGAACAGCGACATTTGGACCCATTCCAGGACTGCAAAAGACTCTTGAATTGAGAGAAGTTATTTTCAGTCCTGAAATGATCTGGGAGGGTGTTCCACAATGTAGATGCAGCAAATCTGAAAGAGTTTTTACCGTACCGTGCATATTGCATATCGATGCCGGCCGGGGACCAGGTGACAATGCCTCGTTGGGTTCCCACCGGCATCTACATGCAGCATGACAAAATAAAGCAGAAAATTAAGCATGTTTGGATAAAAAATTGACAAGCACTAAAACAAAGCAATATATATCTAAAAGCTATATGCAAATAAAAGAGCAAAAACTGTAGCAGAATATTTATCATCTGCATGCAGAACAGCAACATTTAGTACCATTCCAGGACTGCATTAAGCTCTTAAATTGAGAAAAACTGTTTTCAGCCCTGAAATGGTCTGGGAGGCTGTTCTATATATTAAAGATTTTAATTAAGATTTAATTTGATGTTTTTTGTATTTAATTCTAGGACGTAGATGAGACACGTGTACTTAAAAATCTTATATAAGGTCCTTAGTTGTTTAATGATATATAATCTAATGAATTTATTACGACAGTGTCTACAATAATTCAGTTATATCACAGGGTTCAATTAAATTAGTGGAGGAAGGCGAAAACCGCCCATCCGTAGAAGTCACAACCATGATTTCAAAGTCAAAGTTCATATCGAGTACACCCCAACACAGACCATGGAGATTGCAAAGGTTAAACGTAGTTAAAATAACCACATGATCACGGCCACGATGTCCCCTTATTTAATAATATAAAGTCTGTATATTATAAAATAAAGAATTCATATTTATTTTGTATTAACTATGCCGATTTATTTTTTGCAAACATTTTTATAGTTACAATACTGAAAACATACATAAAACACTGTCGTTTGTTTTTTATTTTGTAGTATATTTTGTTTGTCTGATATATATTTTCGTATGAATCTATATTATATAGGGAGTCTCGTTGATCGATACTTCATTATTTTATTATTTTAATCATTATGGTGATTATTTGGTATTTTGCGCACCATTTAAATATTGAACAATGACATCGCCAAGTAATTAATTAATTGTTGTGTACTGCATTGATTTTTCTCTCGTTTTGCGTTAGAGCATCTGGTATACAAAAAACATAAAATATGATTTCCGAAGGAATATATGTTTGTTCAGTATAATTTGATTTGCACGTCATAATAATCTAACAGATTATCTTTGATACCAAGCATGCTGCTGATTGTTTACGGAAGCACACGCGCGATACACGCGCTAGTGATTAAATTCATTTTGGTTGCTATCAATATGTAATCGACAATCTCTGTCACGTGATCAAACTCTCTCAAATGAATGGAATTCCTTTAAGCAAGGTGCGTTATATGTAGAACCTGGATAAACAATATACGAAAATCCAGAAAAAAAAAGACTGGAATTGAAATTCATAAATATTTTGTTCACATTTTTACCCGATTGTGAATTAAATTTATATTTATGAACGTTTCTTGTCGCCGTTATCGATTTGCCGTGTATTGATAATTGCATTCTCAGGTGATTCTGCTAGAATTTTATGTCTCAATCAATGGTACATAGAAATTATAGCTGCTTGATGGTAGCCACAAGATGTCACATAGGGGATTAAACTAGAATGAAAAATTTTGATTTTCATAACATTTATACATTGAATGATATTACTACCGAAGTTGAGGATAAAATATTTATTGAGTGGAATGTTACAGAAATGGTATATTTTGTTATAATGTATGGATAATTACAGAATCGTGTGTTTTTATTTTTTTCTCTAGTGACGCAAGTTTATCTGAAATTGTATAAATTCAGTATGATGCAAAGTTATGTCTGATGAAAAGCAACAGGAAAATGGAACCGCGATGGAAGAAACGACAGCGGAACAAGAGCTTCAAGAAACAGCGGAAAAGAAATCGAAATCTCCATCAAATTCGCAAGAATCTCATAATTCTGAGTCGGAAAATGATGAAGACCAAGAACTACCATTCCCTGGATTTACAGCTAAAGCATTATGCCTAACACAGGATAACAGACTCAGATTTTGGAGTTTAAAGATCTTGACACATCCATATCCTTTTTAAAAAAAAATACCTTAATTACAAATGTCTTTCAGGTAGTCAAGTCTTATAAAAATTGTAAGTATGCTCTTCATTTTTTATGTTTGTATTGTATACCGGCATGATATAACTGAAATATTGTTGAAAGTGGCATTAAACACCATAAACCAACCACTTTAATGTTTGTATCATAATGTGGACATTATTATTTTAATAATCTTCCGTCCATAATTCGTATTTGTTTTATTACTTGCACGTATACATGTATATGATATTTTTGTTCTTAAGTTTCGTGTTTTTTAAGAAAGAAAAGTCGTAAATTGGAAATTATTTTAATGAAAATTGTTTCGACCAGCAATATTCAAGAATAGAAATGAAATTACAAAAGTCTGATATTAATGTCAATACGCTGAAAAACACGAAAAGAGGGTATTTCTCTGTTTGGGGTAGAATTTGATTGAAAGTAAAAAAAAAATCTGTGCCAACCCGAAAAAAATAATCATACCAAAAGATCTTTTTTTTTAATTTTCGATTTAAATTACGCTTAGAATACTAACATCTGATAATATCGAACCTATTATATTAGAAAAATGTTCTTTGACTATTGGGAAATATAGAGAGATATAACAATTATGATGTCTCTTGTGATAAAATGTACTGAAAAAATCGAAGTCTATGACCGTCGAGTTGAAAATGTATTCAAATTAACGATCTGTGTGTATACCATGCGCTTTTAAAATATACGAGTTTGTAAATTAAAATTTCTTGTCATTTTAGAGTCACTGACACATTGTCTTATATCGTGATTCAGGGAACCCCCATTTCTCAGTTGAAATTATTATTTTTTACATCATAAATATGTTTGTATTTTTTTTAAATTTATATATTGTCTGCTGAAGTGGAAATATTTTGCGGACATTTTTGCATAGAAAAGTTTACTTATCCGACTTATTTTCATAAAAAATCATATAAACATTAATATGAAAGGTCTAACACTTGAGTTAAAACCCAACACATCGAATAGGCTTAAGGCTTTCCCAAAGCAATCCGTTAAGTTCAAGGCTGAAGTCAAAATCAAAGGACAGTATGACACGAGAAAAGCAAATGAATCGAATAGGCCTAAGGCTTGCATAAAACAGTACGTTAAGTTCAACTCATAGGGAAATAATAAATATATCATGTTTCATGGAAGAGAATAGATTTATCAATGTACATTATCAAGAATCAGTATGATTCAGACATGATTTTAATATTGAATTATTATCAAAATGACACATGCATGTCCAAAACCATTAACTGGAAAATAGGTGTCACTGACGGGACATCTATCATATGCCTTACGGACTAATTCTGTAGTAAGGTCCACGGGGTACTTTTGGGACATGATAGCGCCCACTTTTTTCTTAAGTGCGAAAAATATATTGGCCTATCATATTCTTCAGCTATGATTTTCAGTTTGTTTATACGTTAATCTGATATGCATAGGTACCGTACCGTCTGGCGGCACAAAATGTCCCACAAAATCAAATCAAATATTTTATTAACCAATCAAGGGCCCTCGATACACATATAAAGAGGAAAGAGTTGTTTAATTGACATACACAAATATATAAAATGTATATTAAAATATTAAGACATGCCATGGTAAAAGATAAAAAATATATATATTAAATTGGTTAACAGTAATTTAATGCATGTTTTCATATAGAAACCTACCAACAGATTGTAGGATTTCTTGATTTTCGCAGGTTAGGATATAATATAATTTCTGATTATTAGATAATTTGGTGAAATTTTTCACTTTTGATGAAATAAATTTGAACAACTCCTCTCTCTTGTTATTGAGTTTATCACATTTGATTAAAAAGTGTGCCTCCTCCTCTATCTCATTAGTTGGGAAATTTTTGCACAACCAGTATGTTTTGATACCGACCTGTTTCAATATAAAGTCTATGCGCTGATACACGAAATCTACATATTGATTTTCTGTAATTGAAATTATTTATTATTCTAATATGACGTCCTTCAAACGCTTTGAGTCCAAACCCGTGGTAAAAATAATATATACCTACACCCATTGTAATTTATGATGTCATCGACAAGTTATAACGATATTTTACCAATTTTTACATATTAGAATCGAAATAATTCATGGAAGCCATATGTATATATTGTTTTTACAACGGGTAGGCCTTTATGTCAGCTTTTTGCCCCTCGCTAACGCTCGGGGTAAGATGTCGTGACATATAAAGGCCTACCCGTGGTAAAAACAATATATACATATGGCTTCCATGAACTGACATAAAAGCCTACCCATCATGGTAAAAACAATATATACATATGGCTTCCATGAGCTGACATAAAGGCCTACCCGTGGTAAAAACAATATATACATATGGCTTCCATGAGCTGACATAAAGGCCTACCCGTGGTAAAAACATTATATACTTATGGCTTCCATGAGCTGACATAAAGGCCTACCCGTGGTAAAAACAATATATACATCTGGATTCCATGAATTATTTCTTAAGTATTTCATTGCATTAAAATAGTCGTTGAAAAAACCCTATATTGTTATAAATGAAGGGTTTTATATGGACTGATTGATACGGAAAAGGTAATTTTGTAACGATATATAACAGATTAACGTATAAATAAACTAGAAATACATCTAAAACGGTTACGGAAATTTTTCGCAATTTGGGGGAAAAAAAAGGGGGGGGGGGTTATGCCCTCAGTACCTGTAGTATGGCCCTATAATTAAAATACATATAACTTATGCATAAATAAAATTTATCACAATAAGGACTACGATAAAATTATTATTGTTCTGTGTATAAAAAACCAGTGGTTTGAGATTATTTTGACCGTGACATTTAGAGATTGATTTTTCAGCTGTGGTACTGAATATTATCAGAAGAAGCAGGTGCGACGGAAGTAGAATTTGTGGTGATTAGAAGATAAAACGCCTATGACATGAGTGCTTGGTAATTGATTGTATTAATAATCACTGTAAAATCTTTAGCAACACCTGAAAAACTTATAGGTTACTACATAATCCAATAAATCTCAGCCTCCTCCACTAAAGTAAATATTTGGTGGATATCTGAATCCAATGTACTGCACGTAGCTGCCGAACCATAGCCCCATAGGCATAGCATAGGAATAGCTCTTATGCCAAATTTATGGTATATATTTTGTTGTTGTTTTTTGTGTGTGACCATATTTTTTCCTCCACCAAAATCAGAATATTTTTTTAGAAAAAAACCATAACTCCTCCCCCCCCCCCCCCCCACCCCCCTTCAAGTTAAATGGTCGTTCCCTAAGAGATACGATTCTGCATCTAGATCTACCGGAACCCTGCGCGGAATACAAGATACAAGATACTTTATTTTCCAAATCAGGGTCCCTGGAGGGCATGATACAACATTTATAATTAGCACATACACAATAAATAATATGTTATACATATATTTTTATGTAAGCTACTTTTAATAGCTCAGGAAGAGTTTTTGTACCATATCGTACTTTCTACCATACAACCAACAGATTCTACCTTAAATAACTAGTCATTTTTCATATTTAAATCTTCTCTGAAGCCACTGAACCAAAATAAACTAAACAGGGCTGGGATGGTCTTGGGTGGCCATGTACACTTTCAAAATTGTGTCAGAAATCCCAGCCCTTCATTCAAAATGGCAGCCACTACAAAAAATAGAAATGTCTTAATTGGTCTATTGCTGCTTTTGATATGACTCAACATATACCCGGTACTTAAATTTGAACAACAGCTACATGACAAAGAATAGTTTAACATACATTCCGGATTTATTGTACAAATTGGGCATATTTTCACAGATTAAAAAAAATCACATTTAAATCTACTCCTCAGAACTCATTGAACCAAATTGGGTGGTCCCCTATCAAAATTGTGTCGGACAGCCCAGCCTTCCATTTAAGATGGCGACCATTGCTAAAATTAGACATTTCTTTGGCAGAGGAGTGGTGAGTGTTGGGATATTAGTCATAATGTCTGTCTTGACCTATAAAACGGCTGTTTTTCTATATTTCAAGGGCACAATGTCTACTACCTGTAGTTTGAAACACTAACTGTGAATTTACATGATGATGTTTGAATACAAATTTCAATATTTCAAGTAAAGATATAGTGAAACTCATCAAATCCTAATTAAACTATAATATGTAAATTTTTATACTCAATTAGTTTGTGTCATCTTATGCTCTATTTGGAAAATGAGAGAATACATTTAAAATGGATAGAATTTTCCGTGTTTTAATTTAAATTTACTGTTTTCTTTTTGAAAGTGAACTGTTTTGGAAAGCCGTTGAATACTAATAGAGATTAATGTGAGGAATATTTAGATGGCTTTACATTACACAACCAAGAAAAGCCATTTGCCATGACTGAGAATTCATTTTTATTTAAATGGGGAGAACCAAACAGTGATAAAGGAGATGTCATTAAAAGATAATTATTTGATGAAAAATAAATGAATTGTTCACAAAGCAAGAACAAATAGGTGAAGAATCTTATTTATAATAGATGATAGTTTCTCTTGTAAATTGTTCAGTAAAATATATAAACATTTAATAAATTAGCTAAAATGGATGAAATGATTTGAGAATTTTTTTATTTTATTCAAGACAAAGCTATGTCAGTCAAGTTTACTATAGTTCTTTGTTACATGTACAGCTATTTCCCATGATGTAACTTTATGAATATTCCTCCTTGATTCTAACTAAATTTTAAGCTTGATCTTTTTTTTAAACAAATCTCTTTATAGAACATGAAATTTGAGGGTGGTACATAGTGACTTATATCATACCTTGGAAAATAGATTTTTTTCTATCTTTTGTTGTCCAGCACTTGAGTTTAACCCTGTTTTTTGTGTGGTTTATGTTTCTCCGTCCTTTGTGTTTGTCTGTTTTGTCCTTTTTCGTTTGGGTATGGTATTGTCTGGCCTTTGATTTACAGCTTCTGATTACCCCTTTGGTATCTTAAATCTTTTCTTATTTTTTTGTCCTTTTCTTTTAGCTATTGTATTGTCTTGGCCTTTGATTTACAGCTTCTGATTACCCCTTTGGTATCTTAAATCTTTTCTTATTTTTTTGTCCTTTTCTTTTAGCTATTGTATTGTCTGGCCTTTGATTTACAGCTTCTGATTACCCCTTTGGTATCTTAAATCTTTTCTTATTTTTTTGTCCTTTTCTTTTAGCTATTGTATTGTCTGGCCTTTGATTTACAGTTTCTGATTACCCCTTTGGTATCTTAAATCTTTTCTTATTTTTTTGTCCTTTTCTTTTAGCTATTGTATTGTCTTGGCCTTTGATTTACAGCTTCTGATTACCCCTTTGGTATCTTAAATCTTTTCTTATTTTTTTGTCCTTTTCTTTTAGCTATTGTATTGTCTTGGCCTTTGATTTACAGCTTCTGATTACCCCTTTGGTATCTTAAAACTTTTCTTGTTTTTTTGTCCTTTTCTTTTAGCTATTGTATTGTCAGGCCTTTGATTTACAGCTTCTGATTACCCCTTTGGTATCTTAAATCTTTTCTTATTTTTTTGTCCTTTTCTTTTAGCTATTGTATTGTCTGGCCTTTGATTTACAGTTTCTGATTACCCCTTTGGTATCTTAAATCTTTTCTTATTTTTTTGTCCTTTTCTTTTAGCTATTGTATTGTCTTGGCCTTTGATTTACAGCTTCTGATTACCCCTTTGGTATCTTAAAACTTTTCTTGTTTTTTTGTCCTTTTCTTTTAGCTATTGTATTGTCAGGCCTTTGATTTACAGCTTCTGATTACCCCTTTGGTATCTTAAAACTTTTTTGTTCTTTTTGTCCTTTTCTTTTAGCTATTGTATTGTCTTGGCCTTTGATTTACAGCTTCTGATTACCCCTTTGGTATCTTAAATCTTTTCTTGTTTTTTTGTCCTTTTCTTTTAGCTATTGTATTGTCTGGCCTTTGATTTACAACTTCTGATTACCCCTTTGGTATCTTAAAACTTTTTTGTTCTTTTTGTCCTTTTCTTTTAGCTATTGTATTGTCTTGGCCTTTGATTTACAGTTTCTGATTACCCTTTTGGTATCTTAAATCTTTTCTTGTTTTTTTGTCCTTTTCTTTTAGCTATTGTATTGTCTGGCCTTTGATTTACAACTTCTGATTACCCCTTTGGTATCCTAAAACTTTTCTTATTTTTTTGTCCTTTTCTTTTAGCTATTTTATTTTCTGGCGCTTTTAGCTATTGTATTGTATATCCTAAGGTACCCCTTTGATATCTTGCAAAGCTTTTCTTACAAACATAAATGATGATGAATATATCTCATAATCTGCAGCTATTTGTGCATATAGACTTTTATTTGTGCACTGCCAATGCTATTGAATTTTATGCAGCATGCCTATGTGCTTTGAATTTTTTTTTTTTTTTAAAGAATGAAGACTTGCAGTTATAGACAATAGTATCATGTGTTATTTAATTTTGACAATAAACTACTTAAAACGTCTATTCTTTAGGTGAGTAAACTAATGGCCCTAACTTGTCTAATTGTTCCACCCATTTCAAATGAACATTATGCAATATCAAAGACTTGTGATGTAATTATTAGATGTAAATCGATCAAGGCATTTTGTTTCCGTGTGAAAACCTTTTTCTTCAATCTAAAAATCTGATCTCTGCAACAACTATTCCATTTTAAATATTTATACAAGTGTAAAACGTAATAGTCTTTTGGGACAAGAGCTTTATATAGTAGTGATGTATTAACGGGCTAGAGCAATATTGAACAGGAAAACAGTATAGATTGGGTGAAGATTTACAAAAAATAGATTTATAACAAATGTCCCTTGAGGAACATTACATTAGTCTTGGAACAAGAGAAGATTACAATGTGAGATTTATTTTTTAAATAAATCTTGCCACAAATTATTTATTTTTCTGACGAGACTAAATTCTTTACTTGTAAATAATTAAGATTTGTTATGATGTTCATGATCTTATTTATTGTTTGTTTTAGTTCTGTTAGCTTATTTTTCCATATTTTATTTGGGGGCTGTGATCGTATGGTAGTTGGATATACAAATACCTACATGTATGCAAAAAGTACCTATCTCCATTTAAGTTGTGAGTTCGAATCCCGTTCATGGTGAAGTCAGCACTGACGATACAACATTCGGGTCCTCCGGTTTTCTCCATCATTAAAACTGACCGCCACGCCACGATATAAATGAAATATTATTGTTGAAAGTGGTGTTAAAAACACCGTAAATCAATCAACCAACTATTTATATTTTGCTTTAGTTCTGTTAGCTAATTTTTCCATGGATTTTTTTTGTAGAAAAGTTATTACCTGAATTCATCATCAATCATCAACCTCTAACTGAATCATTTAAAAAAAATATAAATCTTAAACTTACTCATTATCATCTGATTTATATTTTGATACTTTACAAATGTTAAATGACTTTACATACATAATTTAAAATAGTTAATATATACCTCTTGTCTATAATCAATCTTCTGTCTTCTATAGGAGGACAGGTGCTACATTTTTAAAAGATTTTTCAATTAATGGTTTCATTACTAAGACAGTAGTCTCTCCTCTTATAAGAGACCTCTCACCAAAGGATACCCCTGTTGTCAGGTCAGATTTCAGATGCACTGATAAAGTAAAATTCTAGTCAATTGCCTCCCTTAATAGAGTCCATGCCACCCCTCGTGTCAGGTCAGATATCAGATACACTGAGATAGTAACATACTAGTAAATTGTCCCTCTCAAGAGAGGCCACCCTTCTTGTAAGGACACTTTGCCATTGCATAAGGGATGGCCTTATAACAGGGGGATTATTATGCGGTATACCATATTCATAATGTTAATATGAACATTAATATATACATGTACCTTTATTTACTACTATTGTAACAAGAGACTTTTGAACAATGCTATACATGTAGAATGGGCTGGGAATATCATTAACAATGCTATACATGTAGAATGGGCTGGGAATATCATTAACAATGCTATACATGTAGAATGGGCTGGGAATATCATTAACAATGCTATTCATGTAGAATGGGCTGGGAATATCATTAACAATGCTATGCATGTAGAATGGGCTGGGAATATCATTAACAATGCTATTCATGTAGAATGGGCTGGGAATATCATTAACAATGCTATACATGTAGAATGGGCTGGGAATATCATTAACAATGCTATACATGTAGAATGGGCTGGGAATATCATTAACAATGCTATACATGTAGAATGGGCTGGGAATATCATTAACAATGCTATACATGTAGAATGGGCTGGAAATATCATTAACAATGCTATACATGTAGAATGGGCTGGGAATATCATTAACAATGCTATTCATGTAGAATGGGCTGGAAATATCATTAACAATGCTATACATGTAGAATGGGCTGGAAATATCATTAACAATGCTATACATGTAGAATGGGCTGGGAATATCATTAACAATGCTATACATGTAGAATGGGCTGGGAATATCATTAACAATGCTATTCATGTAGAATGGGCTGGAAATATCATTAACAATGCTATACATGTAGAATGGGCTGGAAATATCATTAACAATGCTATACATGTAGAATGGGCTGGGAATATCATTAACAATGCTATACATGTAGAATGGGCTGGGAATATCATTAACAATGCTATTCATGTAGAATGGGCTGGAAATATCATTAACAATGCTATTCATGTAGAATGGGCTGGGAATATCATTAACAATGCTATTCATGTAGAATGGGCTGGGAATATCATTAACAATGCTATACATGTAGAATGGGCTGGGAATATCATTAACAATGCTATACATGTAGAATGGGCTGGGAATATCATTAACAATGCTATACATGTAGAATGGGCTGGGAATATCATTAACAATGCTATTCATGTAGAATGGGCTGGGAATATCATTAACAATGCTATACATGTAGAATGGGCTGGGAATATCATTAACAATGCTATTCATGTAGAATGGGCTGGAAATATCATTAACAATGCTATACATGTAGAATGGGCTGGGAATATCATTAACAATGCTATACATGTAGAATGGGCTGGGAATATCATTAGCAATGCTATACATGTAGAATGGGCTGGGAATATCATTAACAATGCTATTCATGTAGAATGGGCTGGAAATATCATTAACAATGCTATACATGTAGAATGGGCTGGGAATATCATTAACAATGCTATTCATGTAGAATGGGCTGGAAATATCATTAACAATGCTATACATGTAGAATGGGCTGGGAATATCATTAACAATGCTATACATGTAGAATGGGCTGGGAATATCATTAACAATGCTATACATGTAGAATGGGCTGGGAATATCATTAACAATGCTATTCATGTAGAATGGGCTGGGAATATCATTAACAATGCTATTCATGTAGAATGGGCTGGAAATATCATTAACAATGCTATGCATGTAGAATGGGCTGGAAATATCATTAACAATGCTATACATGTAGAATGGGCTGGGAATATCATTAACAATGCTATACATGTAGAATGGGCTGGGAATATCATTAACCATGCTATACATGTAGAATGGGCTGGGAATATCATTAACCATGCTATTCATGTAGAATGGGCTGGGAATATCATTAACAATGCTATACATGTAGAATGGGCTGGGAATATCATTAACAATGCTATTCATGTAGAATGGGCTGGGAATATCATTAACAATGCTATACATGTAGAATGGGCTGGGAATATCATTAACAATGCTATACATGTAGAATGGGCTGGGAATATCATTAACAATGCTATTCATGTAGAATGGGCTGGGAATATCATTAACAATGCTATACATGTAGAATGGGCTGGGAATATCATTAACAATGCTATTCATGTAGAATGGGCTGGGAATATCATTAACAATGCTATTCATGTAGAATGGGCTGGGAATATCATTAACAATGCTATTCATGTAGAATGGGCTGGGAATATCATTAACAATGCTATTCATGTAGAATGGGCTGGGAATATCATTAACAATGCTATTCATGTAGAATGGGCTGGGAATATCATTAACAATGCTATTCATGTAGAATGGGCTGGGAATATCATTTACAATGCTATTCATGTAGAATGGGCTGGGAATATCATTAACAATGCTATTCATGTAGAATGGGCTGAGAATATCATTAACAATGCTATACATGTAGAATGGGCTGGGAATATCATTAACAATGCTATACATGTAGAATGGGCTGGGAATATCATTAACAATGCTATACATGTAGAATGGGCTGGGAATATCATTAACAATGCTATACATGTAGAATGGACTGGGAATATCATTAACAGGTTTAGCTTCACCACATGTAGAATGGGCTGGGAATATCATTAACAGGTTTAGCTTCACCACATTTGTGTATCTGTTTCATGCCAGGACCTGGATTTTGAATGGCCTTTGTTGTGCTCTTTTTACGTTCATTGAGTTGATATTACTATTAAGAGCCTAGAGGTGATTGTTTGTTTTATTGATATTGATGGAATTGTTGACCTTCACTGTTTAAAACTCTTTTAATAACAATACTATTTATTTTGTGGCAGATCAATGATTTTCACTTGGTACTCCGTAAATAAAACAAATTCACCGCCACAATATAACTGAAATATTCATAACCGGGGATAACCTTGTTAATATGACACATAATATTATATAATTCAATGTTTGATTCTATTGTGCCATTTAAGATTATCAACAACTTATGTCATATATTTGCACACCTGTAAATATACATGTCAGACTAGTCCTATTGATTAACAGCAGCTTGTGAAACATTTTCATTCCATCCATATACTTCAATTTTGTTGACTTAATGGACCATAAGCCCTATTTGTCTTGTCTAGGTGAAGATCAATAGTTTTTCTTGGTGTTTGCTTATGGGCCCTTGAATGTGCTTGCAGGATGATGAGGCAGATTTTTATCTCTGTCTTATTTCCAATGGATTTATCATCGGTTTTTCCCAATTCTACGTTTTAGGCTTAAACGAGTGCATTTAACAATTTTTTTTTCGTGGATATATTTTTTTTTATGAAGTTTTGTTTACAAACTGACTTGAAATATAATTCATAGGATTTTCTTTTATGAGCTTCAGCTCTCTTGCTATCCTTAACTTTTTGGCAGAATTAATCAACTTTGAATTAAATCTTCATATAGCCACTAATATTTTGAAGTGAAAATAATTCTATGAAATCATACTTTTTTGATGCAATTAATTCAAAGTTGAAATTAAATTTTCTAATTGCCACTAAAAATTTGAAGTGATAAATAAATCTATACAATAAACTTCAATCAATAAACCCTTTAAACATCTAATAAAATAAATAATGAAATTTTTATATTTAAATAAATTTTAATAATAGAATTTGTCTTATTTGTCATTTGTTTTTAGCATTAGGCTATATGAAGAAGAAAAAAAATTTGGTAAATTATATTTGAGCGTCAATTTTATTCCACGTTCTCGGCAGTCCTGGTACTAATTTCATTCATTCGCTCTGCAATCTCTTGGCTATGACATGTAACATATTGTAAATCAAATAGGTCTGAACTTAAGTAGTCAAATTGTGTTAATGACAACCAAGGGGAACTATTATCATATTGTCTTCTCTGGTTGCTATAGGCTGGTATCTAACCATGAGATGTCAAGACAACCAAGGGGAACTATTATCATATTATATATCACAGGGGCTCGCAGTTATATTTTCACATCACCAGGTATGTGTTAAAAGAAGAAGGGAGGACACTTTTTTTGCCGCCCAAAGTGAAAGTAGAATTTCAGCACCTTTTTTCGCTTCAAAAACGGTTTAGTCTTTGTTCTTCCCATAAAATTAATGCAAATATCGTTGTTTTTTGCTGATTGACTGGTTTACAGTGGAATAACACTCGTTTTTAAATTCCAAGCGGTCTGGACAACTTCTTATCATACTCAATTCCGGTTTATACGGACTTAATATTAAGGTGAGTTTTCATTGGTCGAAATAAAAAAATCGAAATATGATTTTTCTAAAATCGGAAAGCAACAGTAAGTGGGAAATACAAATCGAAAGCAACATATATAAGAAGAAATTTTTTAACCAAGGATGGCTCAAGCAAAGATTACCCCTTTGGCATCTTCAAGCACACCTATTCTTTGATTGATTAAAATTAAACTCCTCCCCCCCCCCCCTTTTTTTTTTGAAAATTTAAAATTAGGATCTTATTTTTGGAAATACTACTCTATTTTTAAGACATTTTAACTTCACATTGTATAATTACCATGAAACATTGTGTTTAATCTTAAAAATTATATTTCGATTTTTTTATTTTGACCAATGAAAACTCACCTTAATATTAAGTCTGTATAAACCGGAATTGAGTATGATAAGAAGTTGTCCAGACCGCTTGGAATTTAAAAACGAGTGTTATTCCACTGCAAACCAGTCAATCAGCAAAAAACAACGATATTTGCATTGATTTTATGGGAAGAACAAAGACTAAACTGTTTTTGAAGCGAAAAAAGGTGCCGAAATTCTACTTTCACTTTGGGCAGCAAAAAAAGTGTCCTCCCTTCTTTTAACACATACCTGGTGATGTGAAAATATAACTGCGAGCCCCTGTGGTTGCTATAGGGCTGGTGTCTAACCATCAGATATCAAGGAAGAATACCAGGAAGATTGATTGATTGATTGGTGTTTAAAGGCAACCTTAGCAATATTTCAGGAATACATTTTTGGGATTCGCAAATACAGTCAAACCTGCCCATGTGGACACCTCTATTAAGCAGTCACCTGTATTGAAAGGTCACCTTTTTCTTGTCCTGTCATAGAAAATTTTATATGAATTTGAACCTTATAAGGCCACTTTTTCTTCGTCCCAAAGATGTCCTCTTAAAAACAAATAATAAAAACATTGGTGAAGTTATTTTTTAAAGAAAATTTAAATTTTTGTGAAATGTTAGTAAAATTTTGCAATTGTGTGAGAATTTCAAAGATATTTTATTTGTTGGATTCAGGATATATAAGCAAGAAAAAAAAACCAGATTGATCATCAAGTTATTTTTAAAGAAAGTCATTTTTTTGTAAAATTTTAGTAAAATTTTGCAATGGTGTGAGAATTTCAGGAAGAATTTTTTTTGTTGGATTCAAAATAAAACAGGCCTAAACCTTTTAGTTGTCTGAAAAAATTAATAAAAATTACAAAAACTAGAGAATAATTATCCAGGGCTCCAACTACTTTCAAATTAGAGGGAGAAGTGACTTCTCTTTCAGAGAGCTCACAGGGAGAAGTGTAAGACAACAGAGAGAAGTGGGGAGACTTCTGGGAGAAGTCAATTGCGATTAATCGAAACATTGTTTCGCAACCCCTCTGACGTTACCCTGCCCAAATTTAGTAAATAATCAAAGCTGCCTGAACTGATTTGTTCTGGGTTTTTTTTATTCATAACTACATTAAGGACATATATTCAATGTCACATTTTTATTTCTGTCTACCTTGATGACTATTGGAGTCTTGCATACCAGTGATTTGTATATGCACCCCCCCCCCCCCCCCCCCTCCCTTTTTCCTTTTGAAATATTACTGTGTTGTGATCCAATACCCACACAAATTGTAATAACTCACATTTGTGTTATATAAATCGTTGTTTCTGGTAAAAAAATATATCTAGGTATATTTTTTTTTTACCAGAAACAAGTGCCTGTGATATAAATAAAGCAAAGTATTTTATTTAAATTCAGAGAAATAAAAATTTTAGTGGATCTTTTCAACCAGATCAGAAAAAAGCTTGTAATATTTGTCCATTTCAAAGGTTTCAATATTTCCCAAAAGCCTAAATCAAGTCCTCTATCGTATTTTGCACAAAAAACAAGTTTAAATTTGGCGCCAAATTGATATCCGATAATTTTTACGTGTCCGTTCCGGAGTGGTTCTTGTTCTTATATTTCAAATATTGATATTTCCGTTCATTAAAGCGTTTCTGAGATTGCGACTTTAATTTTGTCAATGTCCTTGAACTTCATCAAAGCATGGAGGAACGATAAATATAATAAAAGAGTTTTGATCTGGCATTTCACTTTAGTTTTAATCATTTAATAAATAATTTATTTAATTATGGACAAATTGGAGATCAAACAGGGCTCTTTTATACAACAAACCCAGTATTTTATATCAGTGGGAATAGATTTTTTCACTTGTCCCGTCGGACAACCGTAATACAAGATCTACTGGTACCGGACAATCGAACAAACGTTAATGTCGAGGCCTGTAAAAGCGAGAAAAGTTATTTTTTTTAAAGAGAGTTATGCGTTTGTTAGTCTAATTTTGCAGTGGTGTGCCAAAATTTCAAAATTACACCAATTTTTTTGTTAAATATCTTTATTTTACCCATGTTAAAGGACTTTTTACCCCCCCTTGACTGAATTACTTTCATGTCGTGCAGTTGATATGAATTGAATGAACTTTTTTTTATATCAGCTTGTTTGTTTTCCATTTATAACAGATATTTTTTTTATTTCATCTCAAGGATGACCTTAGTTTGCCACTAGTTCTCTGTATGTTTCTACTTAAAATTCATGGAATGTTTTCTATATACAGAAAACATTGTAATCCCCATGACTTCTACAGATATTTTCTACAGCCCTACCACTTTCTATAGGATTACACTGTATGAATATTCTGTCTTTTCTCGGTGGCTTGTGTAAAATAAAACTTTTGAATTAAATTCCTCAATCAATATATTGTCTAGTACAGTAGATAAATACATAGCATATCGATTTGAGGATCCCTAAATCAGATTTGCCGAAGACAACTATGTTAAGGACATACTTATCGTTATTGGACGAGGTTTTGTATTTTATTAAGTTGACAATGATATGAAGTAATGAATACAGATGAGACTCTATTATTTAAATATTAAAGGCTCTTTATTTAACATTGCATTGACTAAAACAAATATACAAAGTTTGATTTGATTTGATTTATTGTGTTTAATGCCACTTTCAGCAATATTTCGGCTATATCATGGCGACCAGTTTTAGTGGTGGAAGAAGCCGGAGTATCTGGAGAGAACCACCGACCATGGGCAAGCAACTGGTAAACTTTATCACTTGCGGCTGCGAGTCGAGTGCACCCTTTTTTGTAATTTACAAAGCCGGGCTCGAACCCACACCGTATTGGTGATAGGCCTGTATGAGTTGTTAGATAATCCAACTAAAAAAAATGTACCTAACTCATTAAGCCACCCAGGCCCTACAACTACCTAACTCATTAAGCCACCCAGGCCCTACAACTACCTAACTCATTAAGCCACCCAGGCCCTACAACTACCTAACTCATTAAGCCACCCAGGCCCTACAACTACCTAACTCATTAAACCACCCAGGCCCTACAACTACCTAACTCATTAAGTCACCCAGGCCCTACAACTACCTAACTCATTAAGCCACCCTACAACTACCTAACTCATTAAGCCACCCAGGCCCTACAACTACCTAACTCATTAAGCCACCCTACAACTACCTAACTCATTAAGCCACCCAGGCCCTACAACTACCTAACTCATTAAGCCACCCTACAACTACCTAACTCATTAAGCCACCCAGGCCCTTTTACAAAGTTTGAAGTGAATCATAACAATACATGATGTTTCCTCCATAAAAAAAAGGGTTTCTCGTTTTTTTATGTGATTTTTATTTTATTATTCCCTCACCAACGAAGTTGCGAAAGGATATAGTAATGCTACCATCCGTCCGTCCTTCCTTCTGTCCGTCCGTCCTTCCGTAGCATCCTTGTGAATACTCTAGAAGCAACATCCTTCAATGGATTTTGACCAAACTTTGTATATACTTAGTCCTTAAGAGAATCTGGAACCCTATTGATTTGCAAGGTCATAGGTCAAAGGTCAAGGTCACCAAGTCAAATTTTTAGGCGAGGGGATACGCCACGCTTTGCGTTGCCCTTGTTGTTATTTTGAATGTTTTTTTCTATGCTGTAATTTGTACAATGGCCGTCATTTCCATATTGGTGTTTTTTTATGTGATTTTTATTATATTGTCATTTTAAATGTTCTTTTTAATGGTTTTATTTGTATTGTAGCTATCGTTTCCGTGATCGTATGATAGTTCATCTACCTATATAATCAATGTCTATCATCATTAAAGTTGTCAGTTCATTTCCTCGCACATGGTGAGGTGTCCTCGATGCAACATTTTGCGATTTAATTATGAAAAGTAAGTTTAAACGGTGACGGTCAACAGTACCATCAATATCAACAAAACGACCAATCACCTCTGACCTAAAATCACTGAACACAGGAAAGATCACGACATATGTTCTGTTTGTCAGTGATTTGCTACACAGCAATGATTTTGTCTGGATACTCCTGTTGCCTCTAACGATGAAAATGGTGTTAAACACCAACAACCCTTATCCTACCTCCCTTATTTTTATAAACTTATTTAGGGATACTTTGGTGCTATTGTCCATCTTGAGGGTGTTATTGTGTTGCTGTTACTTATTGCTAGAATTAATATGTTGATGTAAACATACTTATTAATTTAAGGGGCGTTCGTGGTCGTGATTGTATTGTACATGTAGTTGGATTGATAGCTACCTGTGCAATCAGTGCCTATCACAACTATAAAGTTGTGAGTTCGAACCCCTGTTCTTGGCGAGATGTACTTGATACAACATTATGGGATAAAGTTTGTCAGTGACTTGCGACAGGTCGGTGGTTTTCTCCAAGGACTCCTCCGTTCCTTCACCAATGAAACTGAATGAAATATTTTTGAAAGTGGAATTGAACACCATAATCCAAGCCAAACCTTATTTATATAAATATACCCAAAAATTGGATACAGTAATTGTGTTTCCTTTGGTAAATACACAAATAAATGTATTGATCCAAATTCAGTTTTGGTAATTACATGTACATTGACGTCATTGTATATTAACAACATTGATTGATTTTTGTTCGTTGAAAATTGTGTAATTAGATCTTTGCAATTAGTTCACAATTACTTTCATAATCAAGTTATTTTGACTAAGAAAATAATAAATATATCTATACAAACACAAATGGAGGTGTTTGGAACATTCAATCATAAAAAAATTCTCCCTCAGCAGGCTCGACTCCTGATTTCTAGAAATTTCCTCAAGATAAATCTTTTTTGTAAATTTGATATACATCCTTGACTGACAAACTACAAATCTGCACTGATCCTCGGCTGTATAATTGGCTTTTATGGTATAAATTCAACCATGTTTTCTGTCCAAAACTAATCTGGTAGTAAATAATTAATGTCAGATTGATGAGGAAATTACTGTTTTCTGTAAGCTCAGAATTTAATCACATTTACATGTAAATGTATGACCTTTGAAATTTACCAGCCAAATAATAGTTGTTGTTGGGATAGGAGACATGACTTGGTAATCACTGCAAATTAGTCACCGAGTAAATTACAAGAGAAAATTAAATTAACTGGTACTATTTACAGTCAAAACTTGTTAACCTGTTTGACCCTGCCACATATTTATGCCTGTCCCAAGCCAGGAAGTGGATTTCTAGTGCCAAATTTTGTGGTATTTTTTTTGTATTTAATGATTTTAAATGAAATGTGGTTGTTCTGTGTGTTGATATTAGTGGATAGTATATTATTTCCTGGGAATGTTGGCTGACCGCCACGATATAAATGAAAATTTGTTGAAAGTGGCATTAAACACCATAACTCCATCCCTTACCCCATTTGGAATGTTGGGAATTATTGCTCCCTTCGACTTCAACACAACAACAATGTGCGATTAAATTGAAAATTTCTATGATCTTTTTAGCTATATTTTTGTATTTTTAGACATCGGTTACTTTGAGCTAATGGAATTTTCTGAAATTAATTATTCTTCTTTTAGAATATTTTGCAAAATATTTTCATTGAAATTTGAATTTTATCAGCTTTTTTTTTTAAACATCAACTAATATTAAATTCTTTGGGTCCTAATTATAGACTTCGGAAAAGAAGCTCAGATTTCTAGATAAATGTGAAAATATATTGCTAAAGAAGCACTTCAACTTAAGCTTATTGACTATATTTTTGGGGTTCAAGGTTTGTTTTTATTTTGATTTTTAAATCAAGAAATTACTAGAAATTTTTTATTTATTTTGCTCAACAACCTATGATCAAAGGTTCAAAATATAGAATTTGCATTCAAGTTGTTTACCTTTTAGTTACTTTTTAATTACTGAGCAATCCCCACGATGAGCAACGGTCCTATGGCCCAAGACCAGTAAAACTTTGTTCGGACCAGTAAATTTTTTCAGTTTTTATTTAGATATACATTGTATAATTAAAAATATATTCAAGAATTTGAATCGGACCAGTAAATTCAAATTTTCATTTCAAGGACTGCCAAAGTCGTCTTTGTTAAATGAAATACTGTATGAAAACTCGCAACTGCAGAAACTTCAATGTGACTATTAGATAGGTCAAGGAGGAGAGGGATATAAATCTTTTGCTTCCTGCTATCACTCAGTCTAATACTGACATACCATGCCAGTACATTTTATGGGTGACATACAGCTTCCCTGTACTTTCAGAATTAACGTCCAACATATGTACTTCACTATACATAATTCTGTTATCACTATAAGACATTTTTATTGCTGAATAGTCAGCCTTTTAATTGAGATATAATTAAGATGAGTTGATTTTGTTTTACTGTTACTAACCTATCTTTGTGGTATATGTCTGGGAATCTTATTGAGTCAGAGGAATTATTTTCTTTATCTGTTTGAAGTGCCTGCATCTGTGTTTTCATGAAAAATACCAACACAAATTGTCAGCCAAAAAATTTAACTCTTACACAGTTGGTTGAATGTTCAGACTCAGTCTTTGCCTTATTTTTTTTCACCTACTTGCCCGAAAGCCAAATTTAGACAAAAATTATATTTATTCTTTAATAATTTTCACTTGTCCGAATCCAGTTTTACTTGTGCCGGGTTTCGGACAAGTGGGTTAGCACGAAGACTGCAGACTTTGATAACAATATTTGATACACTAACACACTAGTATCCTGTAGGAGTGAAATACAATGTATGTAGAGACAATTATATATACACCTGTCTGAACCAAACTCTTAATAAAATGAAATCCTTTATTCTGTATACAGAAATTTAAATAAAGTCCTGATGTAGGAGATCTCTGTTAATTTAACCTGTATAAAGCAAACTCCTGTCAATTTAACCTGTATAAAGCAAACTCCTGTCAATTCTGAACAAAACAAACTGGTCCGAAGCAGATTGAGTTCAGATAGGTTTCACTGTATATAAAGTTACATCCTCCATCAATAAAACTGACCACCACATGACCATATAGCTGAAATATTGTTAAAAGTTCCCTTGAACACTGAACTCTAACTCTGTGAAGTTGCATTATTCATAGATTAAGCCAGGCACCATCCTCAGGACATTTGTCCACCTATTTCTCAAATTGTCCTGAAGAACTTTATAAAATTTTGTTTAATTATTAAAGAATGTATTGAAGAAATTTTGATAAAACTGGTAATTGTCCTGAAGATTTCAAAGTCTAGCTGAAACACTGTTATTAGATTCATGTTGAGCTCTGCTTCTTTTACCTTCCATTCTGGTCAGTGCTCGTGACAACTATGATATTTTAATTATTATTCTGTCAGAAGCAGTTGTTTTTCAGTTTCAATTTATTATTGACCTTGGCTAACATATATTTTTATTCTAATATTGTAAACATATCAATTTACCCTTAACATGATAAGTGTGTGTTCTCACCAATATTTCTTAGATTACAATTATTTACAAAAAATAACAACTATGAGAAAACACTCCTTTTAGTGTAGGCTTTTCAGTTGAAATATGTACATGAGGCTGTATTGTTTAACCCCAAGATAGTACTTCCTGCCTCAAGTGAAAAAAAAGCAGACATTATCCTGACTCAGAGTCAATCTGTCTTTGCTTCCTCTCCTTAATGCTCCATTCTGAGCAGAGAATTCAGAAACAGCAAATACAAATGTCTTATTTTATTATCTTTGGTATGATCCAACAGGGGATCGAACACGCCACCCTTTGTTCTCAAGGTGAGCACGCTGACACCATAGGAGGTGATTTTATGTTGTTTGGTCAATAAACAGCTTGGTTCTATACTATTATAGTTTTATTACAAATACAAGTACATATATGTAAGGGAGTGCATACCTATATTAGGGTCAAATGTTTCCCAAAATTTCTCTTGTAATTTTTATTTAAAATTTTGTGAAATATGTAATTTCTAACCATCTATGCATAATATCTTTATGATGATATAATATTTCCTAAAATGACCCGATTCCTGTATTAGTTCTTGAAAATATTGATTTAAAGAATGCATACATCAATAGATCATTAATGTAATTGTAATTTGATGGATGGGTCATTTTGGCTTGATTCTGTGTTGATTAATTTCATGAACTGATGAACTCGTTATTATTGACGAGAAGTTTTAAAACATTGGATGATCAACGAATAAGTGTATAGCATCATTAGAATTCATGATGTGAAATTTCCTAATTATAGGTTTGTAATTATCTTTGGGACGAAAAGGAAGAAAAAATCCAAATACAGGATATAGCTCTACATTTCTTTGCTACAGCATAATGCAATATTGATTAGGAAGACTTTTGGACTTGTAAATTTTTAAATGATCTAACACCATTTTCATTGATTCTGTTGATTTTTTGGTCGATTTTCTTCATTTGACATCATACTGTCAAAGGTATATGAGAAAATATCCATCGAACTAGTACTACTGATCAGCTAGACTTTGAAATCTTCAGGACAATTGCCAGTTTTATTAAAATTTCTTCAGGACATTCTTTAATAATTAAACTAATTTTTATAAAGTTCTACAGGACAATTTGAGAAATAGGTGGACAAATGTCGTGAGACCGGTGTCTAGCTGAATCATTACTCATTCTTCTACTCTGTATTGTTCCTTGTTTTCTTTGATTTTGTAATACCTATATTAACATCTTAATTGAAATATTAATGGTTTATGCTTATATAATTACATAGCTCAAGATAATTATTAAGTTGATAGTGTATTTACCCTTTTTAGCTCACCTGACCCAACCAAAGGGTCATGTGAGCTATTGCCATCACTTGGCGTCCGTCGTCGTCGTACGTCGTAAACTTTTTCAAAAATCTTCTCCTCTCAAAGTACTAGACCAATGGAAACCAAACTTGGTCTGAATCATTACTAGAGTGTCTAGTTTCAAAATTGTGTCCGGTGATGCCGTGCACCAACCAACATGGCCGCTGTTACTAAAAATAGAACATATGGTAAAATTGCAGGTTTTGGGTAATAACTCAAAAACTGTTAATAATATCAAAAATCTGACATGGGGTAAAAATGATCAGCACATCAAGGTCTACCTACCCTGCAATTTTGAAGTAAATCTGATTACCCATCTTGGAGTTATTGCTCTTTTTTCATCAAATTTGTAAAATTTTAATACTTTTCGTCTTATATTTCAAAAACTATAAGAGATAAAGGTTAACTTTAAATTGCAAAAATGTGCGGCATATCAAGATTTACCTACTCTGCAATTTTGAAGTAAATCCCAGTACTCATTTTGGAGTTATTTCCCTTTTTTCATCAAATTTTCAAAATTTTAATACTTTTTGTCCTTTATTTCAAAAACTATAAGAGACAGATGGTAAGTTGAAACTGCAAACATGTTCAGCATGTCAAGATCTACCTACCCTGCAATTTTGAAGTAAATTTGATTACCCATCTTGGAGTTGTTGCCCTTTTTTCATCAATTTTTTTTTTCATTTAAATACTTTTCGTCTTATATTTCAAAAACTATTTAGAAATAGATGTTAAGTTTATTGCAAAAATGTGCAGCATATCAAGATCTACCTACTCTGAAACTATTGAGCCAATCTCAACCAAACTTTGCTGAAATGATCCTTAGGTGGTCCCCTTTCAAAATTGTGTCCGTCAGCACCGTCCTGTATCCAAGGTGGCCGCCATTACTAAAAATAGAAATTTCTTCAAATGGCCAAAACTGCTCTATTTTAAGCCAGAAAGTGCCCAAATTTGAACTGTATAAGCATAATGATGAGCTTTTTAACATATATTACGGGATTTTTTATGAACTTTGAACTTTTACCGATTTTGACCGATTATGCAAATTAGAAAAAAGGGGAGATGAAATTTTAAAAAATCTTCTTCTCTGAAACTACTGAACCAATCTCAACCAAACTTTGCTGAAATGATTCTTGGGTGGTCCTCTTCCAAAATTGTGTCCGGCATTTCAGAACACCGACCAAGATGGCCACCACAGCCGAACTTAATTTAACATAGGACCCTATGGGAAATTCCCATAAAAATCTTTTTGTCTGAAACCATTTGCTCAATAAGAACAAAATTTTGATGAAATAGTCATTGGATGGTTCTCTTTCAAAAATGTGTCTGGCGGTTCGACCCTTCTATCAATTTTTTTTTTTTTACCTGCAATTTTGAAGTAAATCTGATTACCCATCTTGGAGTTCTTGCCCTTTTTTCATCAAATTTATAAAAAAAAAAAATTAATACTTTTTGTCTTATATTTCAAAAAACTATAAGAGATAAAAGTTAAGTCTAAATGCAAAAATTTGCAGCATGTCAAGAGCTTCCTACCCTGCAATTTTGAAGTAAATCCAATTACCAATTTTGGAGTTATTGCCCTTTTTTCATCAAAATGTTCTCAATTTTAATACTATCATCTTGTATCTCAACAACTATTAGATATAGAGGGAAAGTTTAAACTGCAAAAATGTTCAGCATGTTAAGATCTACAAAAAATTTCCCACAGTTAAAAATGTGCGACAACTGTGAAGAGTTATTCCTCTTGAAATGCATTTTTTTGTTGACTCACTGCTTTTGGTTACTCAAATAATCAAAGGGAAGCAACTCTATTACAAAATGTGAAGTAGGAAAAGCTAAATTTTGAGAATCATTGACATATATGTTTTTTTACAGCAATTTTGATAACTTACATTAAAGGGGGAACCCCTGCCCACATTTTTTTGTAGAAGGGGTATGCGATGACGAAGGCTACATTTGTTAATTTTTTTTACCGAAGTTATCAAGTTTTATTGACTGATGTTGTTATTATACCCAGGTGAGCTATACAGGCTCCTGTGAGCCTCTAGGTTTTTTTTACAGCAGTAGAGGTATTTACATTTTTTGAGAGAATTTCTAACTGCTCACTAAAATTTAATCAGAGATTATATGCTTGGCATTTTGAATACATTCTTTTTGTCTTTTTAGGTAGCACAAGTTGAAGAAGATATATGTAAATTCTGAAAACAATCATAAGATTTACAAATATCTTTTGGAGAAACATTTGACATTTGTCGAAGAAATAACCTTAAAAACACTACATTTTCTTAACACTTTCAGTTAATTATTTAATCAGTTAAATTTACCCTTTAAATTTTTATCATAGGAGGTAAATAACAATTTTGTAGAGTATCTTGTACTTCCTGAATTTAGAATATGGGGGGAGGGGGAGTATTTGATGAAAAGAAGGGGGTAACATAATCCCCTTTTCTGTAACTTGTGTATTTTTGACAGCCTGTTAGAAAATTAAAAAATCTTAATGATTATATTCAATTGATGATTTAAAAAAAAAATTAAATCAAATTGACAATAAAATTTACACTTAACAATAAATAAAGAAAAGTGGGAGGATTTGAACTTACTCTAAGACAAAGCTCAAAGTACATGAATGTTATTTTGTATGGTCTTTTATCAGTATTTGTGCTTATTTGAAATCCTAAGTAATTGACACCAATATGGAACATTACTGAATATAGTAATCTTAGGGAAAATTGTTTAATTTTTTTTAAAGCCATTGAACTTTACCCTGGCTACCAGTGGCATAGCTTCCATTGATGCAACCGAGGCAGTTGCCTCATTAAAAAATCAACAACAAAAATTAGGCGTTTCACTTTCATTTTCTTTTTAATTCCGGCATGCTCAGTGATAATGGAAGAATCTAATTTGTATTGTAATATGATTCAAATAGGCAATACCTACTCATTTTAAAACGAAAAAAAATGTATTTTCCTCACATAACATGTTGATGGCTTCTGGGGGGACTGTACACCTAGACCCCCTACCTCGGTAATATTTGATCCCAAGCTATGCCCATGGCTACATTATACTGTCATGAGTGATGATCAGGTATACTGGTATAGTTGGCAAAATTGTGCAGATAGGAAATCCAAGATGGCCATCATAGTTGATCATTTTTTAAATATATATTGGAAATTATAGATGCACACACATGGTCATTGGAAGTTAACATAAACATTGAATGTTGTAGTGTTTGATTTGAATTCTAAGATGGCCAATATTGTTAGATATATGTTGTAGAAGGTTTTGAATATATTTCAATTCAAACCATGTCTTGAAAATCTTTTGTTTATGAATAAATAAATATGTTGACGGTTATATTAGAGTGGCAGATTTTAAATATACAAATGAATATATGAACTTCTGTAGTTTTTAGAAATATAATTAAAAGGGTTTGAGATGGGAGTGGTAAATTAACATTGGATTCAAACACTTTCCTTCTCCCAAAATTATTCTGTATGCAATCATACATCTGAATTATTACTGTTCATCAATGAAGGTTGAATCCAATAATATATTACATAAAACAAGAAAGTTGGCAGTCCCAAATCTAGAACATATTTTTCATACACCAGTTTGACATTTTTATGAACAAAATAAAGACTTCAGTAGCATCTCTGATATCAGTGTTTACATAACATAAATATTATTACCAGTTTCATTATTCGTTATTTACAATCAAATAGCAATACTATATCAATAAATACAAAATATATATGATAACGGAGGGGAATAGTTCTGTTTAATAAACGTCATGATACAAGAGAGCTGGATGTAATCTAATTTACAACAAAAAAGTCAATCGTTTACGGGAGTGTTTAATAAAATAGATGAAACCAAATTGTTTGTAATTTGGTCGAGATTTAAGTGTTGTCAATAAATGGGTTGTATTTGTTAATATCGGAGAAGTGCAGCTGTTTGATGAAGGTAGATACTAACACGGGAATCCTGACTCGTCAGACACACGTACTGAGCCAAATGGATTTGATTGTGCCAGTATAATGTTTTCTCTCCCAGGGACTGAATTTTTTATGAGAGAAGGTCATTTTTGTTAGTATCGCCATGGTATTTTTCATCATTAAAGAAAGAGGTGTGATTTGGTGTTAATGTGATATAGTGGAATATTAAATGTTGTCATGACTTAAAATTTCAGGAATTAAATAATTGATACATTGTTTGTTTGCCTCTGCAAACTTTCATAAAAAAAGGTACTAATTATTTTTTTTCAAAAACAAATGTATTTTTTGTTTATTTGCTGATATTTCCATGATATTGGTATCTTATTCCAAATTTTAAAATAAAAATAAATTTCCCTACCTACCCATGTACAAAGAGGTATACTTTAATGATTGATATTACCCATAATAGAAGAATGGAAATTACTGCAACTGTGAAATTCAGGATTTGTACATGTGTTTCTTATTTCACTAAATATTTTTTATCGCTTTACGAACAAGTGGAATAGATTTTTTTTTAAAGATTATAGTAGAACTTCTTTCAAACGTAAAGGTATAAGTAGAAAAAGTGGGTCACTTTTGGGATAATGGTTTTTTATTTTCGGCTTAAAAAAATAGATGTGTTTCTGCTAAAATATTTTGAAAAAAATAGGTTAGGTAGGTGGGCAAAGCTTTTTACATAAGGTTTACAGGACCTGGATCTTACTTTAACAGTGCTTGTGTAAAAATGGCAATAAAAACTTGAGGTACACACTAAAAATTAACGTGTTAGCGAAAAAACTTGTTTTTTTGTTCCCATCTTTGTGAGGAAGCTTAAGTTTGTTATTATTTTGTAAGAAGAGTCAAATTTATAATGTGCAGAGCTTTCAATATTTTTCAAGTGACTACTACCTCCCACCTACCGCCACAATATTACCTAAATATTGTTGAAAGTGGCATTAAACACCATATTCTAAACCTCTGTACCAGTACTTCACTATTTACAGGCTGTACTTTTTATTTAAGTTTGAACTATTTTCATGAATATCTGATACAACACTCTTTAAAATCAGGAGGTACCAAAGACCATTTTAGGAGGGTAGAAGTACCTGGTACCACCCCTTATATACAACACTCTTTAAAATCAGGAGGTACTAAAGACCATTTTAGGAGGGTAGAAGTACCTGGTATTGCCCCTTATATACAACACTCTTTAAAATCAGGAGGTACCAAAGACCATTTTAGGAGGGTAGAAGTACCTGGTACCACCCCTTATATACAACACTCTTTAAAATCAGGAGGTACTAAAGACCATTTTAGGGGGGTAGAAGTACCTGGTATCTCCCCTTATATACAACTCTTTAAAATCAGGAGGTACCAAAGACCATTTTAGGAGGGTAGAAGTACTAAAGACCATTTTAGGAGGGTAGAAGTACCTGGTATTGCCCCTTATATACAACTCTTTAAAATCAGGAGGTACCAAAGACCATTTTAGGAGGGTAGAAGTACTAAAGACCATTTTAGGAGGGTAGAAGTACCAAAGACCATTTTAGGAGGGTAGAAGTACCTGGTACCGCCCCTTATTGAAAGGCCTCAATGTAAGCTCTCTAATGAGTAAGATTAAAGTGTGCATTGAACAACAATTTGATTTTTATTAGCTAGGGGTCTAATATACCATTAGAACAAAATTTTCATGATCTGAAATATTAAAGAAAGCAATAACTAGGACAGCGAGTGTCAATGAAAAATATAGAAATATGTCTCTTACCCCCATCCCCACTTCAAACCCACTATCAATGTAATGTTGAAAGCATAAACAATCCTGGACAAGAATATATATTAAAAAAAAATCTGAGATAGCAATTTTGAAAATAAATAAAGAAGAAGCCAGGTTTGATAATGAATTCCAGTCCTCCACAGTATATATTAAATGGTGCACTTATACACTAATTGTATAAATTACCAAATTCTTCACCTCAGAATTGACATGCTTAGTCACTTAATTCCCCCAGTCTGTTTCTCTACTTGACAAAACAGATAGTTACATAATTCACATGCAAGGTAAACATATTTATGTTAAGTGCAGGAGGAAATGCAGCTGCACCTGCAACTGTTCAGAGCATGTCTTTTTAAAAAGAAAAATTGTTGTGTTAATATATTTCTGGTTTTTGGATGTACCTGATGAAAGATGGTGGGAGGGGTGTTGATGTATCAGATAAACTGTTTTTTATTAACAAGTTCTGCATGGTTTATCTGTGAAGATGATATACTTCACTTGTCTTCACCCATCTCAATTCTCTTTTGATTTTCTTTTGTTTACAGCAGAGTTTTTGTTATGTTTAGAAAGAGAATACTTTTTTTGTAATGAATAGGAATCAAGTGTGTAATATCCTATCAGTTTCGTTAGAGTAAGGCTTATGGTTGGAGTAGAAAGCCTCCATCCATGATCTCATTGTATAATCATCTTGGTTTGTTTTTAACAACTGATGGTCTATGTTGATTTATTGTTTTTTTGCACAGTACATTTTGTATGAAATAATGATTTAGAAATAATAAACTTTTTGACCGTTTTATATTTAAAAAAAAAATTGTTAAAAGAAGAGTTTGAAGATACCAAAGGATAATCAAAATCCGTATATTGAAGAAGAACAGACAACACAATGGCCAAAAGAAAAAGTACAAAATGACAAACAACGATCTACAAAACATACACATAAAACTAAAGATCGAGTAACACGAACCCCACTAAAAACCGAGGGGTGAACTCAGGTGCTCCAGAAGTGGTAAGCAGTTCCTGCTCCACTAGTGGCTCCTGTCGTGTTAATCTAGTTACAAAAATCATTTAGCATTAAAAAAGAATTGAAAAAATATATATTCCCTCTCATTTGAATTTATATCAAATCGGAATATTAGTTGAAAACACTTCTTTTTTCAAAACATACATTTACATTTTGTATTTATTTTTAAAAATAAATTTCAGATTTTGTTTTGGGAAATATTATATGTATGTTGTATGTATGTTGAAAAAAAGGTGATTTTAATTCAGGCCCGACTTGCTATACATTTCCCGGAAATGTACAACCATCCAAAATTAAATTGATTAAATTCATAGATGTGATAATTAAGCTAGTGTTATTTTTGTTGTTGAAAAAATGAGAATTAAAAAAAAAAAAAAAAAAAAGAGAAATTGGTGTAAAATAAGTCTTGCTGTGAAATTGATCCAGAGGGATTAAAGTAGTAAAATTTGTAACATTGGATTAATTTTTTGGGAAATATTGGTCCATCTGGACTTATTTTACTAGGTTCAATTTATCACATACACATATACCTAGTGATAAATTAAAAAAAATTGAAATCAGATAAAACAATAATATGTAAATTCTTGTTCAAGCTGTTACTCAAGATGCACTATTTGACATGGGACGACGGTATTGTTTTATGACATTATGATAAATGATCCTGAACCGTGAAACATATTGCATTTAATATTCCTCATAAAACATGGAGTAGAAGTATGATAAACATCTTTTATAGAAATAACTTAAAATGTCAATAATGTCTTACTTGCGACATGTCAGTGATTTTCTCCAAGTCCTCCGGTTTCCTCCACCAATAACTGAAATATTGTTGAAAGTGGCATTAAACATCATAAACCATGAACCAAACTAAATGTCAATAATTATTTCTTCGTGATTTTTAATTACGATTCATCTAACAACTAATAAAGCTATCTATTCCCGATGGATCCATGATATTTTAAAATTTTCTGCCTGATCTTGGTTAAAATTGGTAACGTAAACAGGTGAAACAAGATTAGCTTGAAGGACATAAAAGTGACTATTATAGAAGCATCATCTTGTGACATTGTTGTTTAAGAAATAATTCATGGAAACCATATGTATATATTGTTTTTACCACGGGTAGACCTTTATGTCACGAAGTTTTACCCAGAGCGATAGCGAGGTGTAAAAAGCTGACATAAAGGCCTACCTACCCATGGTAAAAACAATATATACATATGGTTTCCATGAATTATTTTGATTCTAATATGTAAAAATTGGTAAAATATCTTTATAAATTGTCGATGACGTCATAAATTTAATTGATCATAGATTAATATTATTTTTACCACGGGTTTGGACTCAAAGCGTTTGAAGGACGTCATATTAGAATACCGTATTTAGCATCGTAATCTTACTAACATGTTAATCTTAAAATCCCTGAGTTGATTTCTACGTATTGTCAAATTGATGCTTTTGTTGCCGATTTTGGATATATTCTTGCTAAACTGAGAAAATGTTTTCTGTGAGATTAAGAAAGGTAATTACAATTTGCTTTGTAGTTTACAGTTTAAATCAGGAAGCATATTACAGTGTTTAATGGAATGTTCAATAGATTTTTTTAATGGACTTTTATAGAAGATGTTAGGCCTATATTTTTAACATTATTTCCTTACAAAGCATGTTACCGTAATGTACATTTTATCTAAATTGGCAATATGAAATTGAGGATTGAGGTGACGTATGCTGGTAAAAATTTGTAATGCATGTTGATGAAACATGTTGAAATTATTCTCAAGAGGGCATATGGGGTATATTTGACTTGTACCACAATACTAAGATTGATGGGGTCGTCTTGGTTGTGATTGTATGGCAGTTGGATTTATAACTACCTATGCAATCAATGCCTATCATCACTACCATTGTGAGTTATAATCCAGCTCAGGCTAGGTGTACTCAATACAACAGTATGTGATAAAGTTTGTCAGTGACTTGCGACAGGTCGGTAGTTTTCTCTGGGTGCTCTGGTTTCCATCACCAATAAAACTGACGGCCATGATATAACTGAAATATTGTTGAAAGTGGCTTTAAACACCATAAAGCCAAACCCACAATACTGAAATTGATGCACAATGACAACTTATAATATTTTAATGTTAGGATCTTCCAGGAATTTGTCTTTATCTTATCATACAACAAGATTAATGCAGTGTATCCGAGTATCCGATTACGTTTTACAGACATTTAGATACAATGAAGACTATTCTCCTTTGACCTTTGTTTGAGGTCACTGAGATGGGGATAATAGAGTATTAGTATTTATAAGGCGGAGTTCTACATCTGTGGGGATCGCCTTATACAAATGTGTTACCAAGAAAACAAAAACATAATATACTGATTTTATGATGATTAATATTATCTTATTTCATCTGTTTATTAGCTTCACAACAGGACAAACATCCAACAAAGATTTGTGTTTAATAGTTTCAATTTAACATAGTAAAAGATGAGTGTTTGAAATCTGTTTATGAGAATGTTCCCTGGGGCATAGCATTGTTTATTACTATTTTTTTTTTATTTAATAGAACAGAAAAACTGTAAACATAAAAAGTTCGAGAAAAATCGGTTAGTTAACTTCACAAAGTACAGGTGTTGGGTTAATTGTTATAACATGATGCAATATTAAAACCATATAATGTGTAAACAAATTACAGAAATTAAGTCAAGGACAAATTAATTGTATATGTGTAAGACATAATTTTTTACTGATGAAATTTTATCCGGTGGAAAGAATTTAATATTATATATTTTATAATAAAATACTTTCCATTGCTATAAAAAAGTATCTTAGTGTACAATAAACAGGTACATAATATTATTTCTGACGCTGATTATTAAATCATGAGACGCATCTGTAATATTATTTCCGACAAGGATTTGTATTGTAGTATATTATGCAAATCCTTGTTTCCGACGATTAATGATAAATCACCTGAACCATCAAATGAGATAATCCGGATAATATTTTATACTAAGGTATGTAATATTATGTCCGACACTGATTATTAAATCACGAGACGCATCTGTAATATTATTTCCGACGCTCATTGATCACCCGATCCATCAAATGAGCTAATCCGGATAATATTTTATACTAAGGTATGTAATATTATTTCCGACGCTGATTAATAAATCACCTGACCCATCCGAAAATATTTTATAAATAAAATTTACAGGTAAATATATATATACCGAAAATATATTATAGCCAGAACACTGTCAATTTAAATGACAGATTGAGTAATCTTCAAACCCATTATAAAATCAATTAGAGTCAGATCCAGTTTGTTTGTTTGATTTGCAAGTATCACCACAGTTTATTAGTGAAGAAGATAATGAAACGGAGAGTGAAAATGAAATTTTGTGTACTCCTAAACCAAAGCGGCTGAGGAAAAGTAACAAAAGAAAGTTGTGAATATTATTAAAACACTGAAATTGTAATGATTTATATATTTATTTAAAAAAAACTGCAGTAATAAAGAAGTATTTCACTAGTATTAAGTACATATTTATTTGTACCAATGTTAATTAATTAATTGAGAAAATTTATTAGTAACTTGTAAAATCAGATCATTTCCTCTATAATATTTTTTCCGATTGAAAAGTTATAATGTGCAATGTTATCCACGGATTTATTTTGATATTAAATTTCTTCCACCTCACCTGGAAAATATATAATAGCATTGGAAGAAATTTAATATTGAAATATTGTCTAAGGATAATATTTTATATTAAAAATAATCTGCCGGAAAGAATATTATGGAGGATAAAATAAAATGTTACATATGCACAGTGCAAATGAATTATCATGTCAAGTGGAAATAGAAAATTTATGTAGTACAGTGCAAATGAATAATATTATTGAGTGTTTTCCCCCCAGATTGATCCTCAAGAGTGTATATATAAGACCTTGTTTCTGACTACTGAGTGGTACAACAGTAGTCCATTACACAATTTGTCCATGATATTTTCAATTTTGACGGTGTTGGTGCTGTGATATCACTCTGGATACCAGTTTTTTTTAATTTCACTTGGAAATCTCGGTTTTTCACAAGCATCTATGTTAATAAAGAATGTAGAGAGAGAAGATAAAGTAAGTTATCTCCCCTTTTAAAATAATGATTCCCTTCTCTATGTCAAGAACAAATATGCCGATATCAGCTAGCTGTTCCAACTCAATCAAACAAAGTTATTAATTCAAATAAAATAAAGCAAAATACATTTTTCATAGAATATGAATAATAAAAAATACACTCTCATAGGGGAATCACCTGTTTCAAACAAAATTATATGAAATAAATATCAGGTGGTCGACTTTTCATGTTATCACCAATCTTGTGTAAACTTGTTTTTGAACACGAAAGCTGTAATTTTCAAGTATTAGAGATCTGACTAGGGTCATAAATTAGATCACAAAATGTTATTGTATTAAATTTGTATAAAAAGGTCTTAAAAACTGGGTTCTGATGAAAAGATACTAAACCGGCATAAAATCGTAATAAAAATGAGTGCTTATGAGCTTTTAGATTTACGAGTTTCCTTTGATTCCAAGTGTTTCAATAAAATGTTATTTTTGTAATCTTGTTTTTTTTTTTTTTTTTTTGCCTGGAATGTTCTATTTTTAGAAATCATAGACAAGAATTTCATGGTCATTTGGTTATAATCTGTAATTTAAATCTTTTAAGGGCTTATTGTGGGGTTAAAAGACAATTGATTCTGTTTTGATGCTGATTTTACAGTTTTTATGCCAAACATATTGTGCAAGTGGTTCAAACAGAATAGTTTACCAAGTACTGAAGTACATAATTATGTTCTTCCTAGTTTTTTACTGGTATTTAGTTAGATTCCTTGATACCATTCAACCTGATCACTTATGATATCAAGTTCGAAAATTGCTAAAAGTGCATGAAGTGAAACATGTATTCAATCTAACCATTAAACTAAGTTATTGATTTTTGAAAAAAACCAACAAACAAAAAACGTTATCATTTATTTTGAAATTTAGACAGTCTAGTTTTAGTAAAATGATAGAATTTCAGAATAAGTTAGAAACACCCATATTGCACTGGCTGAATGCTATACTTAGTATTTTAATATAAATGTCAAATATGTCTGCAAATTTGACTGAAAGTCCAATATTTTTGTTAAGAAATAATTTGTGGCTGACATTTTATGCTGCATACTGACTGCTTGAGAGTATACAGTTGCACACATACCTTGAATGTTGAACATTCCACTATCTTCTCAGTTTTCAATTTTATTTCTTAATTCAACTTGAAAATGGTAGTATGTTTAAACTTTGTTGAACTTTATGTATTACATCTAATGTCCGTTTCACTTCTTGTTAGAGCTTTGATATTTACAAATGTTTCTTGATAAGAATTTGACTGGTCATATAGAATAGAATAGTTTTATTAAATCAATTAAGAAGCCCGTGAGAGCACAGAATTACAGACATTTGCATTTTACACTTACAATATATCTTCCAATACACAAGAAAGCATCAATTTACATTTTGTGTTTATAGTTATGATTGTATGCAGACCAATTGTGGTAAAATAGCCTCAGATTGAATTGGTGGTTTAAATATACCCAGTTTCACTTAACATAACATCAATCACAGAATCAAAATTACAGTAAAACTTGCTTAAAGCTCTAAAACCATGTTTGTTAGTCAAGGCTTTGCTTTCTTTGTTTTCGTTACTCTAAAACCATGTTTGTTAGTCAAGGTTTTGTTTTGTTTGTTTTCGTTACTCTAAAACCATGTTTGTTAGTCAAGGCTTTGTTTTGTTTGTTTTCGTTACTCTAAAACCATGTTTGTTAGTCAAGGCTTTGTTTTGTTTGTTTTCGTTACTCTAAAACCATGTTTGTTAGTCAAGGCTTTGTTTTGTTTGTTTTCGTTACTCTAAAACCATGTTTGTTAGTCAAGGCTTTGTTTTGTTTGTTTTCGTTACTCTAAAACCATGTTTGTTAGTCAAGGCTTTGTTTTGTTTGTTTTCGTTACTCTAAAACCATGTTTGTTAGTCAAGGCTTTGTTTTGTTTGTTTTCGTTAATCTAAAACCATGTTTGTTAGTCAAGGCTTTGTTTTGTTTGTTTTCGTTACTCTAAAACCATGTTTGTTAGTCAAGGCTTTGTTTTGTTTGTTTTCGTTACTCTAAAGCCATGTTTGTTAGTCAAGGCTTTGTTTTGTTTGTTTTCGTTACACTAAAACCATGTTTGTTAGTCAAGGCTTTGTTTTGTTTGTTTTCGTTACTCTAAAACCATGTTTGTTAGTCAAGGCTTTGTTTTGTTTGTTTTCGTTACTCTAAAGCCATGTTTGTTAGTCAAGGCTTTATTTTGTTTGTTTTCGTTACTCTAAAACCATGTTTGTTAGTCAAGGCTTTGTTTTGTGTGTTTTCGTTCTGTATCTTGTGCCCAATGTTGCCTACATCACTGGATGGTCCATTCCCCTTTGGTTTTCTCTCAAGTTTATCTACATTCTGAACCCCTTTCTTCAATGTTGGCTTGTGCAACCTTTAAGTTGTAATAACTTGTGGATTGTTGGAGTGATCTCCCTTAAGCAGTTATAAAAGATTTGGGAAAGGAACTGATTTCTCTGGTAATGTCCTGTTATCGATATTGATTCAGCACACAGATTTGATATATAAGATAAGCTAAACCATAGACTTAATTTGCTTCCATTTTATCTTTCTTATTCATTACATGTCCATTCAGACTTGGCATAGTCTGGAACAGAAAAAGGAATACATTTGTATTAGTTAGTAAGTAAATAGGATGAATAGACATTTATGGAAGATAATCAACCTGTGATTGAAGGAAATTCAACAGCTATCCAAGTCCTTAGTCATCTTTTATGATTTCGAATATTTTATAAGCGAGATTAGATTGGCATTCCAGTAAAAACATTGACATGTACATGTAACCATGCATGCTTGAGTGCTTAAGACTGAAAAGAAAGGAGTCAGACCATCCTTGGCTTGCAAATTAAAGGGAGTCTAATTCTATGAGATGAGGTTAAACCTAATATGAGACAGGCACAACCTGTTTGAAGGACGAAGTCCTATAATTTTAAGAGGGAGGCGTGAGAAGGGAGTGTATTATTTTTTTTCAAGTACTTTTTAAAGTTTTTTTTTTAATTATTTGGCTGGAATTATCTCTCTTTGACTTATGGCTGTTCCGTTCATTTTACCTACGCCGCTCTTCTGCCGAGAATCTCGTAGAAAGAGATTTTTTAATTTCGAATTTTATTTCAAGTTTATTTTCGATTTTGCATAGAGTAAATAATTAAAGAAATGGGAATTTTTCATTGAAATATATATTTTTTGCATTTCTAAATATTAATTGATCTATTTTTAAAACTTCCGGTGAAAAGATATTTGGCTATGAATAGATAAAGGAGGAAAAATCATACAGCCTACTTCATCCTTTATTAATGGGATCCCAACCCCCACCTCCGGGTAGGCATTTATTGCATAGATACATATATGGTGATTCTTTAGTACTGTGATAGTTAAATCTAAGAGAATGGTGTCGATTGGTTGAAATACTATGTGAATGTATATTACCATAGAACCTATGATACGATAGGATCACAGTAAATCATACAACCTTTTGATGGCAGCCTGATTTCAGTGTAGCCATTTTAGTTCCTGTATCAATCATGTTGTCCTTCAGTTAAGTTAGAAAAGTTTAGAGGATGTTATGAATATGTAATGATGACAAACTTCATTATTTATAGGAAGTGTAACACATTTTAAAGTTTTCAATTGTTCCCTATGAACATCAATTAAGCAGTGTTTCTGCCTCTGTATAATGGATATATTGTTTAACTTTAATTGAATTGCTGTTCTAATAATCTTGTTTAAATTGTAAAATTTGTTTCAATAACATTCCTAGATTATTCAATTACCTAATCAAATTCCGTAAAATTTTATAGTAAAACAAATTAGTCTTGCATAATCAACAGAAATACCAACAAATATCAAGAAATTTTATGTTTAACACAATAAAACCTTCGTAACGCGGGAAAAAATCGATAACATTTTATTCTTGTAAACGTCTTGATTTCAATTTCATAGTCGCACGCGTGATTTATTAATGACCAAAGAACCATCGAGAGTAAAGAAACGTTTCCAGCCAAAGAAAGTATTTTATTGAAAAAGTGATAAAATTTTCAGGCATTTATGTTATGGGTAAATTGCTTTTCGATGTTTTTTAACATGGTTGCGTGTGGCTTTTTCCAAATTGCTAATCTGTGACCAACAAAAATGAGCATGAATAATTAAATTTCATCATTTGGTTTTCTGTGAAATAATATCTTAGTATGTTTTCTTTTGGAGTCGTAGGGACAGAGAGTGTAATTTTTTTTCATGACGAAGAAGAAAATTTTGCTTAATACACAATAAAAAATGCAAAACAATTATATTAGATTTATACAGCATGAAGAACTACCAATATTTACTGTTATAGAATTCAAAAGTTTGTCTCAAATAAGGATAATATTTTTCACTGGTTTTAAGCATTTAATTTTAAAAGTTAAGTAGAAATGAAAATGAGTCTGTGATGTTACAGGTTGTTAAATTCAGAGTTAATTATATTGTATTTTAAACGTTACTGATGTCAATTGCTGGTTTTAGTGTATCAAATTTAGTTTAACTAGTGAATTATCTCCATTGTAATGTAACATATTTTTTTTTTTAAATTGTCTTTATGAACCAAGAATTTAAATGCAATTGTAATCTCTGATATGGAGTAGCATTGTGAAATGAAGATTCCATTTTTATCAACAAAGGGTCTGTAATCTATTTGGTTGAAGTCCTGGGGAATCGAAATTTAATGTGCTATAAGATGGCCAATAATAATCTTCATTACCAGATGAGTGATACAGACTCATGTGAACCTCTTGTTTTTTTAATCTATGTAAAAGTGAATGTTCTTCTTTATTTTTAAAGTGTAATCTATGATTAACTATCTTTTGTTATAATTTTCTTTATTATTCAAACATGGATTTGTTGTACTAGTTTATCATAACACCGAACTGATTTACAGTTTTTAGAATCGGCAGAACCACCAAAGCTGATAATTTTGATTGATTTACTCGGTTAATAATTTCCTCTTCTTTCCGATTCTGACTGACCAAATAATTTAATGTATAAATTGATTGAACACATGGTATGCATACCTTAGATCTGATCAATTACCCTAATAATTAATAGATAGAGAATTACCTATGACAGGTGGGATCATTAGAAAAAAACATGTTTTTGATAAATATGAATGAATATGGATTATTTTTGATAGGTGAATGGATAATAAGATAATGTGAAGTGAGGCTAGTGTCTGGTCTTACAGATAACTTAATACACACAATATAAATCATTGATCAAATGTAAACATACATAAGATAAAGATTAACCAGCAACCTCTGACTGACCAATGCATATAGAATAACAGAAGTTTTGAAGGTTGAGACAGAAATTATCACTAGTATCACAGCCAATCCCATAGGACAAGCTGTGAATTTTTTACTAATGATATTGTGTGTTTAGACCTTCACAACTTTTATTGTTTTTATCAGTATTAAGCTCATAATGTGACCTCACACTGACAATATTTTCCAGTATCAGAGTAAGTCTGTTGATACTGACACTGTCACTCAGTGAGATCAAAAGGAAAATGTCCAATGCACCGATAAATACATGTATCAAGGAAGTCAGGTTTTTTTATTTCTGTTTTAAGAAGTTGAATATCAAAGAATATGATGGGTGCAGCTCCAATACAAGCCCTGACCAATACATACATGTATCAACAAAGACAGATTATTTTTATTTCTATCTTAAGAAGTTGAATATGAAAGAATATAATGGATGCAGTCCAATACAACATCTGACCAATACATATAGATTATTACATGGCATTTTTCGTATCATACCCTTTATCAGCCCTAGGTCATGATATCAGCCCGAGAGCGGATAGGCTCAAGGAATAATATATGAAGGAGGGCTGATAAAGGGTATGATATGATAAATGATTTATTATGATCTGTTTATCATATACTTCAACAGAAGAAATAACTGATTTGTACCAAAATGTTTTGTCATTTTTGGCTAGAATTAAATACATGTTACTGAACAAGAATTTTTCGTTTTAATATGCAAATCCAATAAATGCACTTTTTTCTAGCACTTTCAATGTCATAAGAAAGAAAATTGGCTGTTGATAATTTTCTGTGCAAATATTCAATAAAACAGTTTAGTCCGCAATGATTGTAAACGCAGTTTTCCGGATATTTACAAAGTGAACTTACGAACATTGACGGAAAGGCATGTAATAACATTCAGGAAGCAGTTAATAAACTTGCTTTATCAGCCCGCTTGGGCCATTTTTATGAAACTGGGTGAAATAAACATGAATCCTCTTATTATTCTTAACAAAACTAAGTTTTATCACAGGGTAAAATTTTAGCTATATTATCTACAAGTATATGATAAATGCATGTATCAAGGAAGGCAGATTTATTTTTATTTCTATCTTAAGAAGTTGAATATCAAGAATATAATGGGTGCAGCTGCAACAATACTGCTGTATAATTCAGATGTTTTGATTGATGCCCTGATGAGAATTGCATGGGGGGATGCATGCATCAAGATTGAGATAATTTAATTTTGTTGTTGTCTGTTTTATATAAAAGAGAAATTATGCTGTCATCTTGATCTTGATAAACCATAAATCAGTACATGCAAAATTACCCTGCAATAAGGTCAAATCTTTATTTGAAAAGGACATGGTGATATTGGATGTTTTATTTTATTTAAAAAAATTAATTAATTAAAAAAAAACACAATTTTGTGGAATTTTAGTTGTTTAAGCCTAACATGAAATGGTTCTGACCCAACTAATTATGTACTCGTTTGAAGTTTTAAGTTTTTCAAAAGATTGGAATTTTTAAAGAAGAAATAATTTTTGAAATTCAACAGGCAATTTTTTTGGGGAGAATTTTGAAAAAAAATATATTAATGAAACAAAAAATAGTTGTTGAAATGAAAAAAAAAATGATATAGATTAAGAAGAATATAGAGTTATTCATCTTATAGTCATTTGTAATTTAATTCATATGTTATGTAGTTCAGTGAGGTCATCTTTACTAAAATAAAATTGTAGTTACAATGTGAACTATCATAAAAAATGACCACCAGTAACATTTTTAATCACCACGTTGGTAAAATATCAGCATGAAAATGCACACCAGTTTCTTTTCGACTGCCATTTAATTAACGACAGAACTTAACAACTTAAAAATATTTTTGATGTTTTGGTCATAGGAGAAATAGATTCTCCTGCCACCAGTGGATTACGATATTTCTCCAACCTCGATAGTTTAACTATCAAAGTTAACTATCTTGAGTGCAGAAACATCGTAACCCAAGATTAAAGAAATTCCTTCCGAAAGTAGGGCAAAAAAAAAAAAAACGTACAGCACTATCAATGTAAATACAGTCAAACCTGTATTAAGAGGTCAGCTTTGGGAGAAAGAACAAGTGGCCTTATAAGACAGGTGACTTCTTAAAAGAGGTTCAAATCATATGAAATTTTCTATGACAGGACAAACAAAAGTGACCTTTTGATATAGGTGACTGCTGGGCAGGTTTGACTGTATAGATTCTTATCATGAAGACTATGCAAATGTAACTGTTGGTCAGACTTACAGACTGATCATCTAGATGACAAGATACAATACCTTGGGGTGTAATAATATAAGTAGGAGATTAGATTTTAGATATAGGTGGGATCAAACTAAGGTCAGTATGTACCTGTATTAGTAATCTTGTATAACTGATTGAGGGTATCTTTATTGATGATGGTAGTTAGATTACCTATGCAATCAGTGCCTATTACCACTGATGTTGTGAGTTCGAATCTCAATCAGAGCAAGGTGTACAACATTATGTGATAAAGTTTGTCTGACTTGCGACAAGTCAGTGGTTTTCTCCAGATCCTCTGGTTTCCTCCAACAATAAAGCTGACCGCCACGATATGCATTTTTTTGCAGCTGAAATATTGTTGAAAGTGGCGTTAAATACCATCAAAAAAAAACAAAAAAAAACAAGCTTTATTTGATGAGCTAAAGAAGGAAATTGGAACCCCAATTATTATTTTTTACATTGGTTGTAATCATATTGCTATGTTGGTTTTCTATGTACCTTTACGATCACTGCTTGTCACCTCTAAGGGAAATTGGTGTTTAACCTCAATGCCCTAACCTTAAAAGGGACTACTTTGTTTATAAGAAAGAGAGCTACTGTACTTTGTTTTTGTACGGTAGATCAGATAAAGTTTTACTTTCATTGACATATTATTTTTTTTAAATCCAATTGGTTTTACATAGAATTGTAATATATCTGTGTTGACATATCACAAAGGTTGATTGGGAACCTTCACATTTCTAGTTGACATATCACAAAGGTTGATTGGGAACCTTCACATTTCTAGTTGACATATCACAAAGGTTGATTGGGAACCTTCACATTTCTAGTTGACATATCACAAAGGTTGATTGGGAACCTTCACATTTCTAGTTGACATATCACAAAGGTTGATTGGGAACCTTCACATTTCTAGTTGACATATCACAAAGGTTGATTGGGAACCTTCACATTTCTAGTTGACATATCACAAAGGTTGATTGGGAACCTTCACATTTCTAGTTGACATATCACAAAGGTTGATTGGGAACCTTCACATTTCTAGTTGACATATCACAAAGGTTGATTGGGAACCTTCACATTTCTAGTTGACATATCACAAAGGTTGATTGGGAACCTTCACATTTCTAGTTGACATATCACAAAGGTTGATTGGGAACCTTCACATTTCTAGTTGACATATCACAAAGGTTGATTGGGAACCTTCACATTTCTAGTGGACATATCACAAAGGTTGATTGGGAACCTTCACATTTCTAGTTGACATATCACGTTGATTGGGAACCTTCACATTTCTAGTTGACATATCACGTTGATTGGGAACCTTCACATTTCTAGTTGACATATCACGTTGATTGGGAACCTTCACATTTCTAGTTGACATATCACGTTGATTGGGAACCTTCACATTTCTAATTGACATATCACGTTGATTGGGAACCTTCACATTTCTAGTTGACATATCACGTTGATTGGGAACCTTCACATTTCTAGAGTAAATAAAATAGAATGAAATATAGCAAAAATAATTTGATAGCAATATGTGCCCCCTCTCTTTTTACAATGTATGTTTGCCATTTTAAAAATAAAAACCCGACTTGAGATAGATTTTATACTCCACATTTTTCTTTTTATTATCTTCTCTGCTCTATACTCTTATCCATCAAATGATGCCATTAATTTAAGATGACAATATAGACATTAATTCAGGTAACAGTCTTGTAGCCTGTTGTTAGCTGTAGGCCAGATGGCCTATGTAACAACTTCTCTTATCTCATTGACTCTTGGCAAGAGACTTTGTTTCCTTGTCAGAATTATGTAGACGAGTTTTGTGTCAGAAACTGGAGTATTTCTTCCTGTTAATTACACTAATTAACTCTCATCCTCATTTGAACAGTATCATGAAATGGTTGGAATGCTGTATTTAATTTGCTTTGTGTTCTTGGTTATTGCTGTAATTATGTTGACAAATATTTCACCTAAATGGCTTCTGTTTCCTTTCGTTTCATATCGTACAAATGTTTCTTTATTTCGTTAAAATAACATTCTGTATTGTAATAGTCTTAGATAGGAAATGTTTACTTTATATCTTCACCTTACTGAACTATATAGATGACCAATGTTTATTTATTGTAGAAATTGGAAAATTCATCACTCAGAAACTGCCGGTATGGAATGTGTATATAAATATATACAGTAACTATAAAGATTTCATTGATATTTAGCTTCCGACAGGTCAGTAGTTTTCTCCAGGTACTCCAGTTTTCTCTACCAATAAAAGTGACCGCCACAATATCACTGAAATATTGTTGTAAGTGGCGTTAAACACCCAAAACCAAAGTTTTGTTAATCTATAACTACCAGAAAATATTTAATCAATGGGAAACAAAATACCACACAGAAAACCAAAAATTGAAGAACATCATCTCGGGTAAAAACTGGGTATGAACTGAGGTGTTCTGGGATAGAATGCAGTTCCTGCTCCACTAGTGGCACCCGTTGTGTTACTCTTGTTACAAATGTGATGATAAGTCATGATAGGATGAACCAGTGGCTAGTTGTTTTTATAATTGTTGCTTTGTTTAACTGTATATTCCAGTGGCGTAGGAAGATGATTTTGAAGTTCAATGTTATTATTTCAAAGACATTAGCAAGAAATGTTTATCACAAAATAATGCGCGTATATTAATTATTGAATTTAGCAATTTTCTCGTTTTTGCCAATTTTCTTTTTGCAAAAAAAGGTGGGTTTAATCCCCTCCTACGTCTGCCATTAGTTTATCTATCAGTAAGTCTGTGACCAGGTCTGTGACAGAGAGAGACAGACAGAATAAGAAGATTTTGTCATATGCACCTGGGTTTATTTACAATGACACAGCCAATTATGGTAGAATAGAAATGGCTAAATAATTAATTAAGCAATAATCAACGTGTTTTCAACGAAAGTCTTTCTAATAGGAGAAAATTTGATTTGTCATGTTCAGCTTTAGATGTAACCAAGGATATACGTCCTTGATGTAACATTGCATCTGTAATGCTGCGTCCTTGAACATATAGTTTGCAGTGATTGTAACGATATGATAAATTTAATCAGGATGCAATCCTATTATCTGTCGGAATCAGGATATTGTGAAATTTTGTACTGGATTATATACCCAGGGAGATGAGTATAAGATCCAAATTATTTCTATGTCGAGGTGGGCCCAGTTGGAAACGAAGTTATAATTCATAAAATTTATTTATTCATTAGTGCAAATGTACTTGCAGTATTATACTGTTTAGTGTTATCAGAATAATTTGTCAGTTTAAAAAAAAGAATATCAGTGCAACAACTATCGCCCTTGAAAAATACTCTTAGAAAAATGGTGTCCTTTTTCAAGTCCCCTTTCTGAGCCCCTTGTAAATAGATATTGAAACAAATACCTATCAAATCAGAAATTCACATACATAAGCCAAAGAGGAAATGAATTGGCTTTTATACTACCTCTCATAACGGTGGAAACACAATAATTCATTTCTATCGGCATGAAATCTGGTTGCAAATAATACAGTTATGGATTTCTTGTCAGAATTATGATGTCCAACGTTAAGAGTCAAGATGGCTCTCTTTGAAATCTAGATATATTTCCATTCATAAAACAAGATTGGTAGTTTGTTTTGCAAATTGGAATGGGAAGTCTGAGAATCGAGGTCTAAACCGATATAATGTATTGCCACAAGTCGATCATTATGTGATAAGGTATCTCCCAGGATGTTTATTAGTTTTGATGTAACGTTACGACAATGTGTAAAATGGTATAGCGTCTTGGGAAATATTAGCGAAGAAATAAAGTTTTAGTAAGTCTAAATGAAACAGAAAGCCAGAAATAATCTAATATATTGAAAATCGGTTAGTAGGCTATTTTTGTTATTGCTTTTTAAAAAAAATTGTAAAATATAATTTAACACGAGAATAAAACGATTTCCGATACATGAATTTCTTAAATGTTTTTTTAAACAAGAATTCTAAATGAGGCCTGTTATAGCAAATTTGCTGAAACATAAAATATTTCTTACTGTATTTTTCTGACCATACATGCATAGGTCGAGACATTGAATCTGTGCAGTATTTTTATTGTTTTTTTTTTTATATCTGCATTAATGTTGGAGATCCAATTATCAGGAGGAGAGGTTTGGAATTCCATTATCCGGTTTAACACTGCCACGTTTTTGTTCCTGTCCTAATTCAGGACCTGGACTTCCAATGCCATATGTCAAGGCTTTTTTGTGTTCAATGGTTTTAGGTGACAAATCACTGTTCGTTTTGATGATATTGGTGGAATTGTTGACCATCACTGCTTAAAATTTATTTTCATAATTACTTCAAAAACTTGTTTGTACTATGATTTAGACATATGGAGAATTCACAATTTAGAAGTAATATATAGTTCATATTTGCCAGTACCTATTACCAATATTCGTGTAATTTTGACTTCCTGATATAAACTGTTCTACACTTTAAACAAAATGGAAGACCAAATTATGTGTTCATCCAGTGACAAAACACATTGTGTCCACACACATTTGGTATAGCAGTCCATTTTAGTGACGTCTGCTTACTCAAAGTGTGTCCCATCCAGTGACAAAACACACATTTGGTGTAGCAGTCCATTTTAGTGACGTCTGCTTACTCAAAGTGTGTCCCATCCAGTGACAAAACACACATTGTGTCCACACACATTTGGTGTAGCAGTCCATTTTAGTGACGTCTGCTTACTCAAAGTGTGTCCCATCCAGTGACAAAACACACATTTGGTGTAGCAGTCCATTTTAGTGACGTCTGCTTACTCAAAGTGTGTCCCATCCAGTGACAAAACACACATTTGGTGTAGCAGTCCATTTTAGTGACGTCTGCTTACTCAAAGTGTGTCCCATCCAGTGACAAAACACACATTTTGTCCACAAACATTTGGTGTAGCAGTCCATTTTAGTGATTTCTGCTTACTCAAAGTGTGCCCCATCCAGTGACAAAACACACATTTGGTGTAGCAGTCCATTTTAGTGACATCTGCTTACTCAAAGTGTGTCCCATCCAGTGACAAAACACACATTTGGTGTAGCAGTCCATTTTAGTGACATCTGCTTACTCAAAGTGTGTCCCATCCAGTGACAAAACACACATTGTGTCCACACATTTGGTGTAGCAGTCCATTTTAGTGATGTCTGCTTACTCAAAGTGTGTCCCATCCAGTGACAAAACACACATTGTGTCCACACACATTTGGTGTAGCAGTCCATTTTAGTGACATCTGCTTACTCAAAGTGTGTCCCATCCAGTGACAAAACACACATTGTGTCCACACACATTTGGTGTAGCAGTCCATTTTAGTGACATCTGCTTACTCAAAGTGTGTCCCATCCAGTGACAAAACACACATTGTGTCCACACACATTTGGTGTAGCAGTCCATTTTAGTGACGTCTGCTTACTCAAAGTGTGTCCCATCCAGTGACAAAACACACATTGTGTCCACACACATTTGGTGTAGCAGTCCATTTTAGTGACGTCTGCTTACTCAAAGTGTGTCCCATCCAGTGACAAAACACACATTGTGTCCACACACATTTGGTGTAGGCCAGTACATTTTAGTGCTGACTGCTTATTTACTGGGTGTATGTATATATGTATGTATATAACTGCTGTAGGTGATAAAAGTTTGGCATAAGTTTCCTGCTATCTGTTAAACTTTTGAGTGCTAAGTTACCCACCAGATGTAACTCATTGTTGAAATGTTTATATGATATAACATTTATCATTGCGTCTTATATTAACACAAGTGAAATATTTGTTTTTCCTGTAGGTCTTATAATCACAGGCAAAGTTTAAAAAAATTGCTCAAATACACAGACTATTTGTTTTTACTGTTATTTAATTCATAGACTGTTTACACAATATTAAACTAGGGTAATAATCATTAAACAGTGTTTGTGGTTTTGCGTTCATTTAAAAAGATTAATGTGTATTTGTTTTATACTGTTATTTGATTTATAGACTGATTGAACAATATTATAAAGTGAAACCTGTCTCTAAGCCTGAACACTATTATAAAGTGAAACCTGTCTCTAAACCTGAACAATATTATAAAGTGAAATCTGTCTCTAAACCTGAACACTATTATAAAGTGAAACCTGTCTCTAAACCTGAACAATATTATAAAGTGAAACCTGTCTCTAAACCTGAACAATATTATAAAGTGAAACCTGTCTCTAAACCTGAACAATATTATAAAGTGAAACCTGTCTCTAAACCTGAACACTATTATAAAGTGAAACCTGTCTCTAAACCTGAACAATATTATAAAGTGAAACCTGTCTAAACCTGAACAATATTATAAAGTGAAACCTGTCTCTAAACCTGAACACTATTATAAAGTGAAACCTGTCTCTAAATCTGAACAATATTATAAAGTGAAACCTGTCTCTAAACCTGAACAATATTATAAAGTGAAACCTGTCTCTAAACCTGAACAATATTATAAAGTGAAACCTGTCTAAACCTGAACAATATTATAAAGTGAAACCTGTCTCTAAACCTGAACAATATTATAAAGTGAAACCTGTCTCTAAACCTGAACAATATTATAAAGTGAAACCTGTCTAAACCTGAACACTATTATAAAGTGAAACCTGTCTCTAAACCTGAACACTATTATAAAGTGAAACCTGTCTCTAAACCTGAATAATATTATAAAGTGAAACCTGTCTCTAAACCTGAACAATATTATAAAGTGAAACCTGTCTCTAAACCTGAACACTATTATAAAGTGAAACCTGTCTAAATCTGAACAATATTATAAAGTGAAACCTGTCTAAACCTGAACAATATTATAAAGTGAAACCTCTCTCTAAACCTGAACAATATTATAAAGTGAAACCTGTCTCTAAACCTGAACAATATTATAAAGTGAAACCTGTCTCTAAACCTGAACAATATTATAAAGTAAAACCTTTCTCTAAACCTGAACAATATTATAAAGTGAAACCTGTCTCTAAACCTGAACAATATTATAAAGTGAAACCTGTCTCTAAACCTGAACAATATTATAAAGTGAAACCTGTCTCTAAACCTGAACACTATTATAAAGTGAAACCTGTCTCTAAGCCTGAACAATATTATAAAGTGAAACCTGTCTCTAAACCTGAACACTATTATAAAGTGAAACCTGTCTCTAAACCTGAACAATATTATAAAGTGAAACCTGTCTCTAAACCTGAACACTATTATAAAGTGAAACCTGTCTCTAAACCTGAACACTATTATAAAGTGAAACCTGTCTCTAAACCTGAACAATATTATAAAGTGAAACCTGTCTCTAAACCTGAACAATATTATAAAGTGAAACCTGTCTGTAAACCTGAACACTATTATAAAGTGAAACCTCTCTCTAAACCTGAACAATATTATAAAGTGAAACCTGTCTCTAAACCTGAACAATATTATAAAGTGAAACCTGTCTCTAAACCTGAACAATATTATAAAGTGAAGCCTGTCTCTAAACCTGAACAATATTATAAAGTGAAACCTGTCTCTAAACCTGAACAATATTATAAAGTGAAACCTGTCTCTAAACCTGAACAATATTATAAAGTGAAACCTGTCTAAACCTGAACAATATTATAAAGTGAAACCTCTCTCTAAACCGAAACCTGAGTAAAATGGAATTCTGTATAAACTGAACTTTGAATAAAAGTCCAAATGTAGGGAATCTTTGTTAATTTAACCTGTGCAAACCAAACACCTGTTTATTAGGAACAGAAAAGCTGGTCCCAAGGTTCAATTTAGGCAGGTATCACTGTACTTGGTTATTATTGAAAAATGTGTTTTGGCTTGATTAAACCCAATGTGAGAGGGTATTTAGTATATTTATCTTTTGTAAATTTTCTCTGAATCTTGTTTTTCAAAGAGAAGCCAAGGACTTATTAAGAATAACATTCTATATTTGAGCAATAACTCTTAATAACTATGAAGGACAGTTAGAAAAGCAAGTTTTACATATATAGTAATGTATGATATATGAGACACTTACAGCAATTTGTCAGCTAAATCGTGACTGAGAGTTATTGGAGAGGATAACATGGACAGTTGTAATTAACTGATTGATGGGTAGATATCTAGAAATCTTAATACTTCAAGTGGGTATCAAAGTGGGCATCAATGGTGTTAGGTTTTTGGTCAATCAGCCCCACCCCCTTCTGATATATGGAAAATTAGACCACAGTGAGTTTATTTAGATCTAGAGTTGTATGCTATGTGAATGTGGTGGGATTTTGATCACTCTGCCATCTAGGACCTCTGAGCCCCTTGATTAATGGAAATTAAGTGAGATCACAGTGTTAAAATATTGAGTTGTATCGCTATGTGAATCGGTATTTGACCTTTATTACTATATTTTTGTAGAGTATCTACAGACATTGTATACATAGTTTTATAACTATAATAAGAAATGAAGTCAGATTCATGCTTCGATATCTCCAGATTCAAATGAAAATGCCGGCGGTACAAAGTTTGTATAATGCAGGCCTTGAGTTATGATGCATTCTGCAGCATTCTGCAATTTTCTGTCAGTTTTCCTGTGTGATATATCTGAAGTTTTTAAAATGAGTTTTGACTTATAGCGGACTACACATCCTGACAAAAACACGTAGAAACAACAATTTAGTTAACAAATGTAGGAAAGTTGAGTAGAAAAATCCAGCTGAGAGGTTTACAGATTCTCAAATTGACATTTTAATAGGGTTCAAGGGCATTATCTCGGTGCGTATAATTTGAACGATGTCTGGCAAGAATTCTCCTTATTTTCAAATCGACATCCTAATCAGCTGTAGAAACAATGAAGCATTGTAAGGATGTTTCATTTTGCATCAGACTATTGTTTCTGTTTTGATTTTTTATCAGTGATACTGTGTAGTATCTATTTGCTTCCTCTAATTTACGTATTTATAAAGTTCACACCAGCATTGAAAGTTTATCAAAGTCTTTGGTTAAACATATAGAAATATTTGTAATATTGACAATCAACATTCCAATTTGATCTGGTTTTTTGTTGGTTTTTTTTGGAAAATTGCTTTTTTTTTCGTACATTTTTACATCATACATTTATGAGTAAGAATATTATGTAATATTTGATAAAAGTCAATACAGAGATAAATAATTTATTGAATATTATTCTGGTGATAAAATGAAAATTATACATGGCATACATATTGTAGGAGTCTTTATTGTAGCCATTAATAGAGATCAAGCTGTTTGGGACACTCACTTTAACTTTTAATGAACACTCACTTTAACTTTTAATGGACACCCACTTTAACTTTTACTGGACACCCACTTTAGCTTTTACTGGACAACCACTTTAACTTTTAGGTGAAAAAAATATCGGATAACTAATTTTATTTTACAGAAAAATCGATTTTTTTTTTTAAAATATTACCAAAATTTCTTGTTGAAAACTGCAGTGTTGAGAATATTTATATTTTGTATCCTGCAGCTCAAGATTTTGCAGGTTAAACTCCAATAACACAAACCCAATTATGAAAGCATAGGATTTGTTTAGACAGGCCATACATATACACATCTCAATGCTGTTTTTAGCCGAGTACTGTAAATTCAGAATTTTTTGTGATGTTTTTATCCCTGTGAAAATTGCGACTGTACCAAGATTGTGAAAATTAAACCTTGCATTTGTAAATGCATTTTATGCACAAAGTAGTAGTTTTTGACAATATTTCACCTATCTGTATATTTTTAAATGGTAATCACAATAATTCAAATTGATATATTTTTGTCATGAAATTGGCTTTGCATTAAAAAATGAATGCAAAAAATTTTGAATTTACACTACATGTACATGTATATTGATGGTAAAGGTATGTTTTCTTTGATATTTGCAAAATCCTATTTCCATGACGATCAGTCAGTTAAATTGTGAGCATAATTATATTTGTTCCTCCTAATATTTGTTGCTTTGAATGATATATTACAAACAACTCCATAATATTTCTTCTTTGATGATAAAGTCTGTCAGTGACTTGCGACAGGTCGGTGGTTTTCTCCGGTTTCCTCTACCAATAAAACTGACCACTACATTAATAACTGAAATATTGTTGACAGTGGAGTTAAACACCATAAACCAAACCATTGAAGAACAAATATGCTATACTGTTTATCCCGTCAGGAAGAAATATTGTAATATTTGTTTCTGTTGGAATAGATATATGTTATATTTATTAGTTCCAGTCGAACAAATGCTGTAGCAGAAATTCTATCTCATCACAAAATGACCACTTCTTGTAAGTAAAAGATGCATTGTCAATGCAATTTGAGGTCTGACTCAAATCATTGCAATCAGTGTATTATTGGCAAAGGAAACTGGAGTACCCAGAGAAAGTCACATACCTTCCATCAAGACATTGATAAACTTGATATTGTATGGTTGTATCAAGTCCACCTTGATATTGTATGGTTGTATCAAGTCCACCTTGATAAACTTGATATTGTATGGTTGTATCAAGTCCACCTTTGCTAAGGTTGAGAGTATAATGATATTGTGGGAGGTACATAATGAAAATGAGGGTTTTTCTTCAGGAAATACCGGATATGGAGAGTATTGATATTATTGGTGGAACTTATTGAAAATGAGGGTTTTTCTTGAGGAAGCATACTTATTTACCTTCATGAATTAATCATTTTGAAAACATTTCATTTCCATACGAGAGACAGGCTCTGTTTAATCAAAATTGATCTACTTCAGAAAATGTCGTAAAAACTAACCGCATGCTTATATATTGCATCAAGACATGCTAGCTTTTAATGTGTTTTCATTTCATACAATAACTGAAGATGGAATTGACATTATTTTAAAATCAATACAGAAAGGAAATCTCGATGAAGCATGTTGCAGCGATCTGAAGTAATGGTTGAACATGCTGAGACTTCTATAAAGATCATTTTCACTATATCTGATGCATCATAAAATTAAATTTCTTTAAAATGATCAAGTTAAGCAATTTTTTTGGTCACATTTTAATGCAAAAAAAAATATACATTGAAGGAATGGATGTATAGTATTGTCTACCTTTGTCATTTAGAATTGTTATTGTTAAGAGTCAAGGAGTTGTTGGAACTGTTATGGCATTTAAGATGAAAGGATGTTAATAGATCATATGTTTAAATTTTGTTATTTTTAGCCAAGATCAATTAACCTTTAAGGAGAAATTATTGATTAAAGGACTTGTACATTGATTAAAGGACTTGTGCATTTGTTGATTGTAATTGTCATACTTACATTGGTTGATTGTAATTGTCATACTTACATTGATTGATTGTAATTGTCATACTTACATTGGTTGATTGTAATTGTCATACTTACATTGGCTGATTGTAATTGTCATACTTACATTGGTTGATTGTAATTGTCATACTTACATTGGTTGATTGTAATTGTCATACTTACATTGGTTGATTGTAATTGTCATACTTACATTGGTTGATTGTAATTGTCATACTTACATTGGTTGATTGTAATTGTCATACTTACATTGGTTGATTGTAATTGTCATACTTACATTGGTTGATTGTAATTGTCATACTTACATTGGTTGATTGTAATTGTCATACTTACATTGGTTGATTGTAATTCTCATGCTTACATTGGTTGATTGTAATTGTCATACTTACATTGGTTGATTGTAATTGTCATACTTACATTGGTTGATTGTAATTGTCATACTTACATTGTTTGATTGTAATTGTCATACTTACATTGGTTGATTGTAATTGTCATACTTATATTGGTTGATTGTAATTGTCATACTTACATTGTTTGATTGTAATTGTCATACTTACATTGGTTGATTGTAATTCTCATGCTTACATTGGTTGATTGTAATTCTCATACTTACATTGGTTGATTGTAATTGTCATACTTACATTGGTTGATTGTAATTCTCATACTTACATTGTTTGATTGTAATTGTCATACTTACATTGGTTGATTGTAATTCTCATGCTTACATTGGTTGATTGTAATTGTCATACTTACATTGGTTGATTGTAATTGTCATACTTACATTGGTTGATTGTAATTGTCATACTTACATTGGTTGATTGTAATTGTCATACTTACATTGTTTTTTTTTTTATTTTAAAGGAGAAAAACACCCACAAAAAGAATGAAATACAGATACTTATTTCTTCCTCTAAAATGGTGGCAAAAATTCCCTTTAATGTTTTGAAATGATTTTTTGTTCAGTGGGTGGCGAGTTTCTTTATGAATAGTATATGATTAAAAATCTAATTAAAAACACTCAAAATACACCGTTTGTAATAAGAGAAAATGGCATTTTTACTTTTTTTCTACAATGTATTTATTAATAAACAAGTACGTAGACAATATATGTACACTGTCAGCAAATATTAAATTTATTTATATGAGCTTTTGAAACAGAAGGAAAAGCAAATCTCTTTTGAGCATTTTTTTCCTGTTTTGAGGCAAGTACAAAAGCATCTTACTTTTTTCAACAATGTCATGTATGTAAAAAAGAGCAAACAACTTGTAACAGTTAAGTTGATTTTCCTGTTGGGTGTCCACAGTGCAGTCTGTGTTCAACCAGTCTCTATTATGGTTGTGATCATATGGTAGTTTGATTTACAACTACCTGTGCAATCAGTGCCTATCACCACTAAAGTTGTGAGTTCGAATCCATATCATGGCAATTTGTACTCGATATTCAGGGCACTAGATTGATAGTACATGTGTACATTATGACCTTAACACATGCCTGTGTAGTCAGGACACTAGACTTACCTGAAGGAGGAAAGGTCAAGGTCATTTCTGGCAGCATGCCACTGGTTGCAAAATGTTTTACAGAAAATGTGGCATAGTACATTTGTACATTATAACCTTAACACATGCACTATATAACTGAAGTATTGTTGAAAGTGGTGTTAAACACCATAAGCCTAAACCAAGCCTTAGCACATGCCTGTTCTTTGACAGGTTGTCACATAGTACACGTGTACATTATAACCTTAACACATGCCTGTTCTGAGTGTTCTCTGACAGGTTGTCACATAGTACATGTGTACATTATAACCTTAGCACATGCCTGTTCTGAGTGTTCTCTGACAGGTTGTCACATAGTACATGTGTACATTATAACCTTAACACATGCCTGTTCTGAGTGTTCTCTGAAAGGTTGTCACATAGTACATGTGTACATTATAACCTTAGCACATGCCTGTTCTGAGTGTTCTCTGACAGGTTGACACATAGTACATGTGTACATTATAACCTTAACACATGCCTGTTCTGAGTGTTCTCTGACAGGTTGTCACATAGTAAATGTGTACATTATAACCTTAACACATGCCTGTTCTGAGTGTTCTCTGACAGGTTGTCACATAGTACATGTGTACATTATAACCTTAGCACATGCTTGTTCTGAGTGTTCTCTGACAGGTTGTCACATGGTACATGTGTACATTATAACCTTAGCACATGCCTGTTCTGAGTGTTCTCTGACAGGTTGTCACATAGTACATGTGTACATTATAACCTTAACACATGCCTGTTCTGAGTGTTCTCTGACAGGTTGTCACATAGTACATGTGTACATTATAACCTTAACACATGCCTGTTCTGAGTGTTCTCTGACAGGTTGTCACATAGTACATGTGTACATTATAACCTTAACACATGCCTGTTCTGAGTGTTCTCTGACAGGTTGTCACATAGTACATGTGTACATTATAACCTTAACACATGCCTGTTCTGAGTGTTCTCTGACAGGTTGTCACATATATTGATTGTGTTATTGATGTCTCCTCAAGTTGCTGTCCTGTTGAATGGTCTATAATGCTTTGACCAATATCTCTTTACATTTTCATGACAAAAATAGTGATTTATGCAAATTCTTATTTATTGTACAAGAAGCTAGAGAGTATTGTTATATTTGCATATTTATAAAGAATATTTTCTCAGTGCAAAAAGTTTTGAGTTAATTTTATGAATGATTAAGGGTATTTGGAATAGAGGGTAATACTGTAATACCAATGGGTTATTGATATTGTGCTTATATGCTAATGGGAAAGTTAAGTTATTGGTTGTCCAGGCCAGGGGGATGAAATTTTGAACATTTGTTCAACTGAGACCCTTGAGGGTTATTGTAAATTGAATAAAAGAGTGAGAAAATGGAAAATGTCAAATTGACCAAAACACAAGTTAGAAAATGACAAAAATTGATATCAGAAATCTGGGTGCTTGAGTGGTTAAAATTGTTTAGTTCTGATCACAGCAGCACAAACTTAACACCACTTTTACCTGTCAGTTTGATACATCTGTCAAACTTTCCTTACATAATAAACCAAGATGTTATTGAAACATTTCTGAATTTTAGTGTCAATAAAAACCAATAACAATGGCCAATCAAATTTTGATAGATCCATTTACATCCTTCTCATGGTACTTAACTGCATCTGTGGTGTAATAGTTAGCATGCCTTGAGTGTGATAGATTGTGGGTTCGTTCCTCGATCGGGTTAAATCACAAGATATATAATTGATTTTTGTTGGTTCTAGCATTAAGGAGAAAGAGCAGAAAACACTGGTTGCCTCGAAATCAGTATGATGTGTCCTAGTAGAGTGATATGTCTGTTATGTCAGTCAGCTCTCACCATAAAAATCCAACTAAGCATGTTGGTCTAATATAAAGTAGACATCATCGTCTTCTTCTCAATTGTAACTTGTTTTCACCATGAGATAGCTGAAAAAAATCACCCACTCACTCATATAGTAGTTGTGCTTAATACTCGATGCTCATCATAACTCAGTCTTCGAAATTAGACTTTCGAATTTACTGGCCCGAAAACTTCAAAATTAGAATATTTATATAGATTCTAATGAAAAAATTTGGCAAAAGTCACTGGTCCGAATCAATTTTCACTGGCTGTGGGCCACCGGACCACTGCTAAAGTCGATGACTGATAACTAAAGTTGTCTGTTCAATAAAAAAATTTGTTATTAAAATTTGTAAATGACTTGCTGCTGTACTGGTGATAATGTCTGGCTGGACCTTCAAAACTACCTTTGCTCTATATATTTCGATCAGCCCTATGATATATTGTTCATTTTTTACTATTCCATAAAACCATATTGTAGAGTTTGTTGTTTATTAGCCTACAAATAGCTACTTATAGAAAGATAAGTAGAAGCACATTTATATAGAAATTTCAATTGAAAACTAATAAAACAGAATAAAAATAGGTATTAAGTAATAACAATTATATTCCTCAGCTGCAACACACCTGTTCATTATATAACATGTATTGAGTTTGTCAAGTTCATCTCTTAGACTTGGAATGTGCATCACTATCTATCTTATCACTGGAAGGAAATTCTTCATTATGATTTAGACAAAAACCACAAACATTTCAAGAAAAATACCAATATTCAACTTCCATACATTTACCAGATTTCTTCATTATGATCTAGACAAAAAGCACAACATTTCTAGAAAAAACACCAATATTCAACTGCCATGCACCGTATCCTCCAAGCGTTTTAATCAATATAGAGTAATGATATACTGTAAAGAACTTTTGAGTATGCTTATTGTGTTAAATCCTTCAATATTGGAAGTTAATTCAAGTTGATTTATGAAATTAATTAAATAGTCTTGCTGTTAAAAGCCTGGTTATTGAGTATTAGCTTAACTGAATATTTTGACTAAAATGAAAATTACATGTTCAGTTTTGTCGGATATATTATGACAACATTTTAATGTGAAACCTGTTGGGTCAAGTTTTTTGTATTGTTGCCATGACGACTCAGATTAATTACTTAGGGCCAAATTAAACATGTAAATTTTTCTTTCAGCATAAATTTACACTTCTGATTATACACCCTGAATCAGTTGTGGTTCTTTGCTAGAATTAAAAAAAAAATCTGATTCTTTTGTAGGATATTTTGTTTATTTAGCATTTGTACTGTTTGTTTTAATACACCTGGCCGAAGGCGTTTTGATCTTTTAATGTCACTTGGCATCGCTTTTTAACATTTTGCTCCAGTAGAGTTATACCAGCTCATGTGAGCCTCTGGTTTTTTTATTTAGATTAACCCTTTACTTAAAAAAAATCTTTCAAAACTTAGGTACTCTGCAGTGCTTTGATTATAATAAAACCTAAATAAAATGGATAAAATCAAAAATAAGATGAAATCAAAAATAAATAAAAAGAAAATAAAGTTGTGATTCCTACTGTTATGCTAATTTCTACATCATGAACAAATCATATTTCTTATTATCAAATTCTTACATATCGTCAAGATTTAAAAATAGTTTTTTTCGTTATGCATAGCTTTCTTTTTATATGATAAATCAGCAGGCAAGATAAATTTATTTGTGGTTTTTATTTTAGATCTATATGTATTTTGTCGAAGGTTGTTTCGACCCGAAGATCTATCATTATTTAGATCAAGCTGCGAAAGTAATTGAAAATGATATTTATATTCACGATTGTTCATCTTCTCTTACAGTATTACAACATTATAATTATCCCGGGAGGAGAGATGAAAGTCTTCTCACCTTATTTCACCATCAATAAAATTCCAGAAGAAATTTATTTAATGCCAGGAACAGAAAAAACAGGCATGAAGAATCGGATCATTAATTGTTATAATTCTTAAAGAATCTGTTGTTATGAGATTCCCTACCTCTTATTAGATAACGTCCAACTAGAAGTTATGTGAAATCCATATTTTATGATATTGGGTTTTATTGTTGGAGGCTTTTTCCAGTAAATGTTTCTGTAACTTAGATGTTGAACTTGTAAATTACAGACAGGATGTTTTTCTTGTTGACTGAGTTAGTTATCTCCCATGTCACCTTGACATACATTGTTATCTGCAAGGTTTATTTGTTTGTTTTTCTCTGTTGCTGTTCTGCCCATGCAACCAAGATTTGATAAGATGGTTGATGTTGGGATTTGGAAATGCAGTTTAGGTAATTGGTGGAATTTGAAAAGATGGTTAATGGTGGGATTTGAAAATTTGGTTAGGGTAATTTGTGAGGTTTGAAAAGATGGTTGAATAGGATTTGAAAAGATTGCTGGTGTTATTGGTGGGATTTGAAAAGATTTCTGGTGTTATGGGTGGGATTTGAAAAGATTGCTGGTGTTATGGGTGGGATTTGAAAAGATTGCTGGTATTTGAAAAGATGGTTAGGGCTATTGGTGGGATTTGAAAAGATGGATAGGGTTATTGGTGGAATTTGAAAAGACGGTTTTGGGTGGGATTTGAAAAGATGGTTAGGGTTATTAGTGGGATTTTGAAAGATAGTTATGGGTGGGATTTGAAAAGATGGTTAGGGTTATTGGTGGAATTTGGAAAGATGGTTATGGGTGGGATTTGAACAGATAGTTAGGGTTATTGGTGGGATTTGGAAAGATGGTTATTGGTGGGATTTGAAGAGATAGTTAGTGTTATTGGTGGGATTTGAACAGATGGATAGAGTTATTGGTGTTTATTAACATCCAGACCACCTAGATTTAACAAAACACAACAATGCTAATTGATAAGTTAACACAAACTAAAACATTGTATTCATGACAAATATGAAAATAATTTACCCACCAATTTATTAAAAAAAAGTATTTATTATATATTCTTATTTTGTGAGATCGGTCTAAAATTTGATCAGGGAATACATTTTATATAGTTATTTGCAGATACAAAATGTACATTGTATCAGACAAATACTCTTGCAAAACAACAAAAAAACTATTTTCCATGAAAAACATTGGAGATGAATTAGATATATTATTTATATAATTGTGATGATTTTGGCTAATAATAGTACTTAAATTGTCTAATAATTTAATTAGATAAAATATTTTTATTGTATTACATATTGTAATAGATTAATAATTAATAGTTTGTGTAACATGATATATAATGTTACTGTGAATTCATGGATCCCTATTTTCATGGTTTCTAGGATAATTGTATTTGCATCGACATGTAAATTTATTGATCCCCACCAAGTCCTAGAGTCAGTACATATAAGATGACAAATATTTGTTTAATTCTTAATTAATTAAAGTTGCTGTGTATCTTAGAAACCAGAGAAAGACAAGATTTACTAAGCCTTTCTTAAGTTTAGAGAAGAATACACATAGATTATGTTTTACAACATCACATTAATACTGTTTTTATCTTGCAGAAAAATCCATGTATATTGTTTTCGTGCCTTTTGATTGGAAAAGAGCACTGTCACCTATTTGTTTTTGATTCGTTCATAACTCGATGACCTTTTCAATCTACAAGTCGTAACTAAAGGGTTCAGCTAGAAGGATCCACCATCTTGTAAATGTGAAATTCTACATGTCATATTTAGAACAATACACAAAAATAATTAAGATGCCTACCTTGGAAACTTATTTTAGTTAAATTTTATCAAAATTGAAGCGTACACGAAGCCAAATGATGTCTGATCTTTACGTTTTGAACTGGAAGTCTTCATATGACGTCATGTTGTAAATATGCCAAGGTTGTCAACAACATTTCGCGGAATTTTAATATATGCGATTTTTAGACCAGGGATATGCAAGAATACATTTTTATGTTCAGTATTGCATTGAAGAATTATAAGTATTAAACGGTTCTTTTCAGGAGTTCATGCATCTGTTAACGTTGTCGATGCACTCACAAAATTTACATAAATGTCTAAAGGACATTTATTCAGTTTGTGAGTGCATCGGCACCACATTTATTCAGTTTGCGAGTGCATCAGCACCTTTTACACATGCACGAACTCCTGAAAAGAAGCGCTTAATATACTATATTAAATAAGACAATTATACAATTATTCCTTGTTTGCACCTCCTTATATTAATTATTTTGTCAACAGGAAGTTAACTGATTTACAACTTGTTTACATGTAAAACATTTAAAAGAGGAACCAGAAAAAAACTTTATTACGTCAATGGCTATGATTACACTGAAATTAGATTGACCCCTTATTAATACCAATACTCAAAATCACACATTTACAGGATAAATTGTATTCGCTGATTTCCAGTATCAATAAACCTTATTTTGCCTGTAAAATACTTATTTAGACATATTGATTTTCTTACACTTTGTGAAAACTGTTTTAAAAAGTTAACATGTATGGTATACTGAATTATGATGCATATGTGTATGTAACACCTGTTCTGAATGAACTAATTTAAATATTTGCCTGCGTCAATTGCTGTTAAACAGTTTGCACTTTAAGGAAACAATTTGTCTGGTTAATTGAAAATGTAATACTTCTTCATTTATCAGACAATGTATTAGAATGAAGATAATTGTATTATTTTGAACATTTGCAGACATCAATTGTTAATTGATGATCACTAATATCCATTTGCTGGTTCTACTAACGTGTCACAAGTAAACTCAATTTGCGACCGTCAATTCAACAATTGATGCCGATAAATCTTCAAATGTATTATACAGTAATTTCCAAAGTATTTAAACTGGATACAGAGGAACCAGTTTAAAACCAGTACATTTTATATATCGGAGGACGATATAACATTATGTGATAAAGTTTGTCAGTTACTTGTGACAGGTCGGTGGTTTTCTCTGGGTACTCCGGTTTCCTCCACCAGTAAAACTGAATGTCATGATATAACTAAAATATTGTTGAAAGTGGAGTTAAGCAACATATCCCTAACCCTACAATCTGACATATTTGATAAGATGTTAGTTAGATAGACAATATTTTGTAATTTTTAGTTCATTGGAGTATCTAATTGAGTTATTTGTTTCAGATTTTACTCTCATTTGCTAAGCAATTTTATCCCTCATACACAACAATATATACATTTTCCTTAACTCAGTATTACATGGTTTGAGCGAGTGAGTATGCTAGTGATTCTGCTCAACTGCATCACGCTAGGAATGTACCAGCCATGTGAAGATAAAGTCTGTACTTCAATACGATGTCACGTTCTTGCCAACTTTGATCACTTCATCTTTGGATTCTTTGCCATGGAAATGATCATCAAAATGATTGCAATGGGAATTTATGGGAAATCAACATATTTGGATGATTCTTGGAATAAATTGGATTGTTTCATCGTCATTGCTGGGTAAGTTATCCATTAGTACTTTTAGTTCTTGTATTTTTATTGTAGTTAATAGCTTGAGCATGCATATCAATGTAAACTTACAGTAAGAGAAAATAAATTTTGCAGCTTAAAAAAAATGGAAATCTCTCCTTTACAAAAGATTATAATGGATATATATCTGTTTTGGAGAGATTTTCATTTATTCTCAAAAATCGCATAACCCAATAAGTATCTTAACCTAGTTCATATCCTCTTAATGGTGAAATTATTATGATATATCTTTTCAAGTCTATATCTTTTTTTTGTTGTTGAAAGAACAGAGTTGTGTTAATATAATATCACAATTTTCCCAATAATTCCTAGAAACAACTTTTTTGTAATTTTATACAATATTATTTGTAAATATTGACAATATATGGTCACTGAAGATAAATCGTTACTGTTAATAAAAAAAATACAACCCAATTTGTTGTCATATGCTTTGCTAAATACAGAAATATTTGTTGAGCAGTTTTATATTATTGGAGATATTATATTGATAATGTATACATAACAGTAGAACAATATCATATTATATACCTCATAGTTTAATCATAAAATATCAATGAGGTATTGATCATAATGAGGAGTAAAAAAAAATCGGAACGATCATCATCAGTGTCAGCATTATGTTTATTCAGTATGATTTGTAGTATCACTTTTCGCTATTTTTGTATCATATAGGTTAGTTATATTTATATCCAAAATACGGATTCAAAAATGTTCGGTAATTTGCCGAATGAAATAATGGATCATAAAAGACGTAATTTGTGATAGAGGAGGCCATTTTTCATTGCAGACTTCTATTATGAATGGTATTGTCTTAGATGATTGGCATCGATTTTGTTGCATTGCTTTATGGCATTGCAGTTGTAGACTCATAAAGAATGAGTATAATCAGACAGGAATTTTGCATGACATACGAGTAACTTCTGTGAAGTGTAAGAAGGATTTATTTGGGTTTTAAGTTTTATGAACTTTACAAAGTATCATGTTTATCAGCTTTTGCAGAAATTATTTTAGTAAAATGGTAAAAAGAAAAGTAATGTTTGAATTACCAGAATAATAACCCTTTCCCCACCCCCTCTTTATTAGATCATGGTTTCTGTTGCATTTCAGTTAGGGTTTGACATTGGTGTTAAGTATTGTCACTTTCAGCAGTTTCTCAGCTTACATGTATATCATGACTGCCAGACTTATTGTGGCGAGGAAATCTTGACAGTTTTAATAAACTGATTGGTGAAAGCCCTGACCTTGGTAATCTGTCTGGAAACTGGGATATAAAGTTAGCATTTTCTGACAATGTGTATATGTATCATGGCGTTATCAGTTCTCGATAGTAATCTATTCTCAATAGTTTTGCGTGTGTGCAATTTGGCAGATTTCGCGAAATCGCACATGTCTTCTGTTCACTTGGAATTTACCTACAGTACAGAACACCACCTCGCTTGATCAAAGCAAAAAAATCACTATGTTACGTATTAAGGTATGTAAATAAATATAGTTTCCTTCTACCCCAAGTTTATGGCCTTTCTCTTACTCCCAAAACAAGACTAACTTCCCCATTTTTCCTCAGAAAATCCCTGTTATCAATGTAAACAAATGGTGAACTAAAATGAAGGTCATGTATAACGGAAGTATAGCTGTGAAAAATGCCCACCATACATACAAATGCACACTTATCGAGAACAGATGACGTAGTACACAAAATGTCAGAAATTAGCACACATGAAAATCATCGATCTGGAGTGAAATATTATTGAGGCATACATATAGAATGTAAATGAAGAAAAACTATGATAAAATAATGTAAACAAAATTATAGGTTTTTATTGTGCATACAGGAAAGTGGACAAACAAGTTTGTTATGTTATCTAGAACAGATAACACCAGGATATTTGATATTGTATATCCCAATATAATATATAAAAAAATTGTGATCCCCAAGGCCTAAATTAAAATATTGATTGTTTGCCGTCAGCCGACCGACCCAAAAAAATCTGCGCGACTCAAAAGATTTTATTGGCGTTTTTAATTTTTTTTTTTTTTATTTCTGAAATTTTCGTTCCGGTCCGTTCCGTGTTTTAGTAAAGTTCCAGTTTCCTGTATATTCGGAATTCTCGTAGTCTTTCCATAGTTCGTGTCGATAACACATGCAATATATCCCAAAAATTGCAAGGTTCATGTATCTAAATCTAAAACAGAAACATGCCCGGATGTCTATTTAGCATCATGCATGCTCAGTACATGTATATTCATACTGTATGCTTAATATTTTAAACATACAAAAAATGTATGTCTGGTTCAGAAAAATAAAATAATATACCTACCTACTTAGCCACACAAAAAATCTGAGTCGGAGAATGGCAAACAAACAATTTTTTAATTTAGGCCCAACATGACTAGTTTTGTCTGAACTGCCATCATCTTACTATTTCATATGGTATAATACTACTACTGATTAAGTATAATTATTACTACAATGCTTTTTGATGGGGTTTTTTTTGGTGGGGGAAGGGGGTGGCCTCTTGAAAAAGGTGAAAAATGGCTAAATAACGTTTTTTCTACAGATAGATTTTAATTGAGATAACCATGACATTGTTTTGCCTGATGGTTCCATAAAATAAAATACAAATCAAATTTGATTTTTAATGTGATGTTATTTACTGTTTGAGAATAACATCTTTCCTGTTTTTTGTTTTCTAACGACATAAGGTTGAGGTTTTTTTAAGTCTGACATGTTGTCCAAATTGATCACTTTATGTTTTGTTTTACAACAGCTTAAAGCTGTTTTTTTTTAGCTCATCTTGTCCAAATTTTTCATTTTGAAAAAATACTCCATGGTTTGAATTTTAATTATGTGTGAATGATCCTGGCATAGTTCTTTACAATGTATTTGATTTTTGTGTCGATTTTGAGCCACCAACATAGGACATAGTTTAAATTATTTGGCTTTCCAATCTTTTGATTTGAGGGTACCTGATGAAGGTTATTCCAGAAACGTGTCGTGTGCACTAAATTTGTTATTTACGTTTTTATTAATATAGCACCCTATGGGGAAAGATATAAATAAAAACGTAGATATATAAAATATTGGTGTATTGACAGTAAATATAGAATTTATGTGGCGAGGCATAGAAACGGGGGAAAGAACGAGCTTTAGCGAGTCCTTCCACCCGTTTCATGCCGAGCCACATACATTCTATATTTACCGTCAATGCACCAATATTGTATTTATCCTGCAATAAAATGTGCAAAAAAATGCTATTTAATTTAATAATAATAATAAAATGATAACGGACACCCCATTGATACCTCAATAGTAGTTCTGGTAAGAGGCGCGGCTTAATATCTTTATTAGGCTAGTGTGAAAAGTGTTATTATGACAGGGATGTGGCTTATTAGCTTTATTAGGCTAATATGAAAAGTGTTATGAGAGGGGTGTGGCTTAACAGCTTTATTAGGCTAATGTGAAAAGTGTTATGAGAGGGGTGTGGCTTAACAGCTTTATTAGGCTAATATGAAAAGTGTTATTATGCCACTGTCATAATAAAGCAACAGTCTTAGTATTTCAATCCATTTATTATGACAAAAAATAACCCAATTGCAGGATAAATCTATTTTAGTGTGTTTCCGGCACAACCCCCATAAGGCACACTTTTCTTATTCTCAGACACTACATACTTGATTACATCCTAACTGTACATTAATGGTCATTGGATGGCCAATTACAACATTGATATTTTTAATGTAGATCAGAAATTCTAGGTTGTTGACATCAAAGGACAAAATATATCGAAAGACCCTTTGGGGAAAAAAATTCTATGAAACAGCAATGCAAACTTGGCTGGAATGTTTCTTGAATAAACCTGTAGAAATTTTGTGTGGATTGAAAATCCAAGATTATTCTTAACAATTTAATTTATGTTTTTTTAATGTTGATAGAAAAATATAAAATATATTCAAAATGTTAAAAAAAAGAACAATGGAGAAATGCTGAAATATCTTCTCAGAAGCAAAAAAATATGATTGAGCCCACACTACATAAATGATCATTGAATAATGAATTGATAATTTATATCTGGATAGGCAATACTGGTTCATGTGAGCCTCTAGTTTACTGAGACTATTACGGGATTGACCTTAGATTGTCCTTCCACTCATTTATCCGTTTGTCCATTCTTCCATCCAGTTGCCTGACCCAAATACAGGTTCATGTTAGCCTCTAATTTACTGTGACTATCACAGGCTTAACCTTGTCTGTCTGTCTGTATGTTCATGCATTTGTGCATTTTTCCTTTCATTTGCCCAATCTAGAATCTTTTGTATAAAACCTAGTCTTTAATATTTTTCAGATTCTATTCTTATTACATGATGTTTTTTGTATTATTTGAATACAATAATTATATAAATTTTCCGTTATACAGCAAGTAACTGTTTGCTTTGTTTGTTTGTATGTTAGACAATCATAGTCTTAGAGATACATCTAGGAAGGGGGCATTAGTGTGAAAAGGCCCATTTAATTTATAAAAGCACCACATTTTATAAAAAGAAATAACATATTGTGCACATAAAATTATCCCTTTTCACTTTGTTTTGGAACCTTGGATACACAAATCCTCAACATACTGCCACTGTTATTATTACAGAGAGGACATTTAACCCCTTTTACAAAATCCCTGATTATCAGTTGAGCACAGTGGTCAAACAAGCAAGAAACATGTACCAGTATAGCATGAACCTGATTGAGAACACCCGTTAAAAATTATTGGTCATTGTGACATCAAACTTATTATGATGTTACTTATAAAACTAATGTCAGTTTTTCAAAATACATTATCAATTGGTATCACATCTCGTCCTATCAGACTCAATGCAATACTATATTGATATAATGTCTGTCTCAACCTTCATAAAGACCGTTATTCTATATATCTAGAAAGGTTTTCAGTGGCCAATTCAGGTTTTCTATCCTTTTATTTTTGTACTTTTACCTATAATTAACAGAAAACAATGTGTCTAATTAAGATTTAATGGACTGAAAGTTATTAATGATGACATCTTGGGCAACATTTGGCATTTTAAAATCTGTAAATTTCCGTAATCATTCTACGATTTGATCAAGATCAATGGAAAACATATTAAAACCCATTAAGTTTTAGACTTAAGTCACCGATCTATAAAATCCTTCAGATTTAAAGATTTTTTAATACCATATGTTTGCATCGGTTATCTAGTACTTTAATTTGTCTCAGATAATGTTTTTTTTACAGTCAAGAGTCTTAGTCATTAAAGTGTTTTAAAGTCAGCTTTGATTTCTTTTATTTGCAGAATTTCTATGTAGATTTTGTTCAAATTTAAAATTTTAGGATTTTTTTTGTTGGATAATTTAAACTTTTGGTTTTTGTATTCAAGCAAAACAATCTAATTCAGTGTATTACGTGTACTTGAATTCACTCTTACTTCTGACAGATTCTCAATTATTCCCAATATTTGTGTGTAAAAGTTAAAAATGGAAATACACAGTTCATATTAATTCTGGAAAAGGTACAGGAATCTGATACTTTTTATGTCATTTTCCAGTTATTGAGATGTCCAAATTGGTTAATTTAATTATAACCAATCCAAAGTAAAGGGATTAATTAATGAAATGATGTCTTTTTATATTCAGTATTTGAGACAAGAGGTGGTTTTGTTAATTCGTTTTGTTGATATTGGTGAAATTGTTGACCATCACTGTTTAAACTTTCTTTTTAATAATAAAGTGTTGAACAAATTATTTATTATTGTACTTGAATAATTAAAATCTTCTTATTTAGAAATTTCAGACAACCACTAACAGTGTTTAAAAAAAATCAAAAAGACTATCATTACAATATATTGCAGAGCATGCTTAGTCAGGAAATGCAAAACCTTCCCCTAAATAAAATTTTGCAATTCTATACTGTGCTATTGGGGTGTTGTTGTTATTGTGATCTTTTGGTTAATGAGATTTACTTATGCACTCAACCTTCATAAAAATTTTGAGATAAACAAATACCCCAACTGTGCAATGGTCTACGCCTTAAACGTGACCCACTTTTCAAAGCCATTGTGTAAAATTGAAAAAAAAAATCCCCCAACTACTGGTGCAATGGTCTATGCCTTAGGCATGACCCACTTTTCAAATCCATAAATATTAATGACCAAAACACAGACAAATATTAGGCTGTGCTGTTGACAATTTATTCTTTTATTACCGGTTGTAACTTTCGACATTGGTTGTGACAACATTTCAGTTTCAACAAAAACCAGATTAAAATTAGAAAATCTCTAAGGGTTTATTTAGTATGACAAACACACTATCGATTATTGAATTATTTTTTTATTCTGATGACTTTGGGAAATCAACATCAAAGTTAATGTTGGATCGTTGAAACAAAAGTGACATGTTCATTTCACCTGAGATATACAACGTTTCTATGGCAACATAGCAATTAATGCAAGTTAATAAGTCACGATTTTCATACCTAACTTCCGTTTTAGAAAACATCGGCAGCTGAAATGTATCATAATCTCTATGTAATTAAGTTTTACCTGAAAGCTTTACAGGCGCCTCAAAGAAGTTTTTCAGTTCTTTTATTCATGTGAGAAATTAATTCCTGTTAGGTTTATTCATAACATCTTTGGGGTGCCTAAAAGGGGTATCTATTTATACAATGTATAATCAAATCCTCTTATAGATTTCTATATCATGGTAATAAGAATGTAGATATCTAATTTAGTGTACACAACATGTTTCTGGAATAATCTTCATCAGGTACGCTCAAAATTGGAAAGCCATATTAATTTTAAAGTCTGGGAGCAAGAAAACCAGAAAGTCTATATTTGTTATGTTTCATATTTTGCTCTCTCTCTCTGTCGCGGTCAATATTCCGTGAATAAACATCGCCAGAAGGAAGTGATTTCTTCATAGCATAGAGTGGTATTAAGTGCAAAATCAAACAAATATATTATAACAGCGAATGGGTTGAAAATATAGATGTTTGACAAAATACAGTAGTCAATTCAACTCATTAGTGTAATATGGATATGTCTACTGTGATCTAATAACAGCTTGCTAACATGCGAATATTACACATGCAAAACAATATTTTTTTCCTTTAACAGGGATGATTTTTGTTAGTTATTCAACTGATTTCAGCTTCTTATCTCTGAAATTTTTATTCTGAAAGTTGCAGCTCAAAAAGGGGGGTGTAAATGGTTTCAGCTATTTTTCATTCATTTTCGGTTATTTTATTTTTTTGTCAAAATCATCCCTGCTTAAAGGATATCCAATGGTATCAAGGAAACAAAGGGGTTTATAACACTCTAAATATGAAAGATGAAAGACATCATCTCGATATGGTTTTACAAGGAATCATTATTGATTGCTTAAAGACACATCTGATTCTCCGAATTGTCAAATGTTAGAAGCTTGAACTCGTGTCGATGACATGATGTAATTATGACCTCATACTTTTAACTTTCATATTAGGTCTGTCACCACTGTAATTTTTTTTACATGTAATATAGAATATTATATACTCATATAAATATCTTGAATCTGATTTGATAAAACACTGTCATGTGATATTTATCCATTCGTTGGGTCAACCGCTAATCGCAAGGTCCACTGTTCGCGAGGAAATCCCAAGGAAATTCCAACGTAAGCCTCACATGTTTCCAATTATAGTTACTTCCCTTGATTCAACAGACAACAAACATGGCGTCCAGCGACAGGTTCGTCGCTGTAGGCGAAGAAGAAATTTTACATATTATATCGAATATTTTTCGCAAAGCCGCAGGTACTTGGTGTCTGATGCAAAAATATTCAATATAATATACCAATTATCACCCTTGTTGGAGTGTGACCCGACGGTTTGTCTCCCCTCGAAAAGTTAGGTCACCCTTGGGCAAGCCCTCGGGTGACCTTGCCTTTCTCTGGGAGACGAACCGTCGGGTCACACTCCAACAAGGGTGATAATTGTATAAGGTTGGAATATCCAAGACTTCTGTAGATGGAGTTTTTCCATGTGAGACAGCCCATAGAAGATGGCAGTATCATTGTATGTGATGCTGTCATATGCCATATGATAAGGCTTATTTTCATAAATCTAACAAGTCTTTACTCAAATACTGGACATTTTTTTAAGGAGGAACTAAGGTTAATTTTCTAAGTGGCTGTGATTGTTTGGTAGGTATTAGGTTATTGTAATTTTCTAAGTGGCTGTGATTGTTTGGTAGGTATTAGGTTATTGCTCTCCACTGCTGTTTTTAATTAAATTTTTTTGAGAGTTTTTGTTTTTTTAAAGTTGTAATCTGATCAGATTAGGTTTCCTATGTACCATATTTTTTAATCTTTCAATTTTTTTTTTCTTTGAATGAAGAGACATTTGATTTTACGTTACAAGTCTTAGGAGAATGTGTCTATAAGAGGTCTAGTTCACATGGACTTATAGTCCAGACAGACAAAAAAATACAGACAGAGATACTGCAAATTTCAATGAATACTGAACATTGAACATAAGGTCTCCTCTAGTATGACAAATTGGTTTGATTTTGGAGTTACCTTATTTTTATTTGAAAAAAATAAGCTAATCGTCAACGCTGTCTTTCAGATTTAGGTTTAGGTTTATCTTGTTTAACGCCACTTTCAACAATATTTCAGTTTTATCATGTCGGCCAGTTTAATTCCATTGTCATTGACAAGCTTTATCACATAGCGTTGTATCGAGTAAACCTTGCCATGAACGGGGTTCAAACTCACAACGTTAGTGGTGATAGGCACTGATGGCACAGATAGTTGTAAATCCAGCTACCATACGATCACGACCATGATGGCCCCTTCGCTGTCTTTCAGAATTATGTTTGACTCAACTACATATTAATTATTCCAAGTCTTAAAATAGATTCATCATTTATTATGGTGTAAAATTTCAAATATATGCTATAAATGGAGATGTTTTGTGAGGAGATTAATGTTTGATAATTAAAAAAAAAATATGTAAATGATATGCCTATTATGACGCGCAAACATATTTATTTATATCCTGTATGTGGTTAAACATTGTATGCAACAGAACTATGGATTATTCAGATTAGCAAGTAGGAGAACAATTGTGGATAAAAACAGTAGATATCTAATTTTATGTGCACAGCATGTTTGTGGAAAAACCTTCATCAGGTACACTCAAAGCCAAAACATTTAAATAAAAGCAAAATAATGGTAAACATTAGATTGTTATCTTTACTGAGTAAAATATCCAAAATAGATACAGTGGATGTTTTTCCATGTCAATACAAATAAATTGCTTCACCCGTGTTTTGCTTTCCTGTTGATAGCCCCACATCTAGGATATAGAATTCTATAAATAACATCAGAACGACAAAGATACCCAGATGTAACGTTTATCTGGAGAAATAAAATGACTGCTCAACTGCAGGCTAGGAGCCGTTTCACTCTCAACTGCAGGCTAGGAGCCGTTTCACTCTCGACTGCAGGCTAGGAGCCGTTTCACTCTCAACTGCAGGCTAGGAGCCGTTTCACTCTCGACTGCAGGCTTGGAGCCGTTTCACTCTCGGCTGCAGGCTAGGAGCCGTTTCACTCTCGACTGCAGGCTAGGAGCCGTTTCACTCTCGACTGCAGGCTAGGAGCCGTTTCACTCTCGACTGCAGGCTAGGAGCCGTTTCACTCTCGACTGCAGGCTAGGAGCCGTTTCACTCTCGACTGCAGGCTAGGAGCCGTTTCACTCTCGACTGCAGGCTTGGAGCCGTTTCACTCTCGACTGCAGGCTAGGAGCCGTTTCACTCTCGACTGCAGGCTAGGAGCCGTTTCACTCTCGACTGCAGGCTAGGAGCCGTTTCACTCTCGACTGCAGGCTAGGAACCGTTTCACTCTCGACTGCAGGCTAGGAGCCGTTTCACTCTCGACTGCAGGCTAGGAGCCGTTTCACTCTCGACTGCAGGCTAGGAGCCGTTTCACTCTCGACTGCAGGCTAGGAGCCGTTTCACTCTCGACTGCAGGCTAGGAACCGTTTCACTCTCGACTGCAGGCTAGGAGCCGTTTCACTCTCGACTGCAGGCTAGGAGCCGGTTTACTCTCGACTGCAGGCTAGGAGCCGTTTCACTCTCGACTGCAGGCTAGGAGCCGTTTCACTCTCGACTGCAGGCTAGGAGCCGTTTCACTCTCAAATGCAGACTAGGAGCCGTTTCACTCTCAACTGTAGGCTAGGAGCCGTTTCACTCTCAACTGCAGGCTAGGAGCCGTTTCACTCTCAACTGCAGGCTAGGAGCCGTTTCACTCTCAACTGTAGGCTAGGAGCCGTTTCACTCTCAACTGCAGGCTAGGAGCCGTTTCACTCTCATTTTAGGTATGAGTATTGCTTGTTGGTGAATACCCTACTGTGACTGTCAAAATGCAGAACAGCAATAAAAGTGCTGTACCTTTACTTTAATTTGTGTCTAAAGTATAATGTTGGATAGTCTCTTATATTCATTTACATCTATATCCTTTCTTACTAATTTATATTTGTTTTGTATTATGAAAATCAAGTATTTTTGTGATTTCAAATCATATAATGTAATAAGTTATCTATAAATTGGTAAGGAGGGGAGAGTGGTTGTTCATTGAATACAAGCCTGACAACTGACCTAATCTTGTGCCCTGTGTTCGTTGACTTATGATCACAAGCCTGACAACTGACCTAATCTTGTGCCCTGTGTTTGTTGACTTATGATCACAAGCCTGACAACTGACCTAATCTTGTGCCCTGTGTTTGTTGACTTATGATCACAAGCCTGACAACTGACCTAATCTTGTGCCCTGTGTTTGTTGACTTATGATCACAAGCATGACAACTGACCTAATCTTGTGCCCTGTGTTCGTTGACTTATGATCACAAGCATGACAACTGACCTAATCTTGTGCCCTGTGTACGTTGACTTATGATCACAAGCCTGACAACTGACCTAATCTTGTGTCCTGTATTCGTTGACTTATGATCACAAGCCTGACAACTGACCTAATCTTGTGTCCTGTGTTCGTTGACTTATGATCACAAGCCTGACAACTGACCTAATCTTGTGCCCTATGTTCGTTGACTTATGATCACAAGCGTGACAACTGACCTAATCTTGTGTCCTCTGTTCGTTGACTTATGATCAGAAGTGTGACAACTGACCTAATCTTGTGCCCTGTGGTCGTTGACTTATGATCACAAGCCTGACAACTGACCTAATCTTGTGCCCTGTGTTCATTGACTTATGATCACAAGCCTGACAACTGACCTAATCTTGTGCCCTGTGTTCGTTGACTTATGATCACAAACATGACAACTGACCTAATCTTGTGCCCTGTGTTCGTTGACTTATGATCACAAGCCTGACAACTGACCTAATCTTGTGCCCTGTGTTCGTTGACTTATGATCACTGACAACTGACCTAATCTTGTGCCCTGTGTTCGTTGACTTATGATCACAAGCCTGACAACTGACCTAATATTGTGCCCTGTGTTCATTGACTTGTGATCACAAGCCTGACAACTGGCCTAATCTTGTGCCCTGTGTTCGTTGACTTATGATCACAAGCCTGACAACTGACCTAATCTTGTGCCCTGTGTTCGTTGACTTATGATCACAAGCGTGGTAACTGACCTAATCTTGTGCCCTGTGTTCGTTGACTTATGATCACAAGCCTGACAACTGGCCTAATCTTGTGCCCTGATTCTCACCACAAGTGTTGTCTGAACATTGGGCAAGATTAATGATGACAATATCAATAAAACTGCTGTTTTTTTTACCAGAGTTTCAGATTGCATTCCTCTTACTTATATTCTCATTCTTTCTTGTTAAATGTGTTCTAGTTAAGTCTTAAGCAAAGTTTTAGTAAGCCTTTCATATGTATAAGTGAGTAGTTGAAGAGATTGCATGCACTTTTATATAAGTTACTGTTGGTCTATAGGTACATTTACATTAGCATATCAAACAATACACATGTACAATGTACATTCGTGCATGTTTTAAAGATAGGATATCTAACCTTCATACTGTCAAAATTTTAAGCGTTATTTTTGCACATTTATAACTATTTAAAGCAATGGTAGTGCCAACTGAAGCTTTTCTAGATGTTATCAAATATAAAGACGACATTTGATAATATCTTTCCTTGCTCATTCCACACTTTGGAAACCAAAATATGTAAGAACAATTTTCTTTGAAGTATTTAAATCAATTTGACATGAACTGCTATTATCAGTCACTGTTCTGTACTCCATCAAATCTTGGTTTCATTAACGTTTTGATGATAGAAACTTCCACTATGTTAAATAATAAAGACTTGCCAAGCTTCTCAATGAAGTGGAAGAATATTGATGATTTAAGGTCAATTATCAGCTTGTAAGAGGATAATTATTTGGTTTAATTTTTGAGAGAAAAAAATTGAAGAAAAAATGAAAATTATGAGAATTTAAGAATTGCTTTCTGATGTTTTTTGGGGTTAATTCACTTTTTTTCCATGGGAAAAGTGGTTCAAGAATATATTTAAGTTCAATTACAAGCAAATTTAGCCTATTTTAAGTGGATATTTATGTTATTTTTAACCGATGTAAATAACTGTCTGTAAAGTATGTGAAGAATAAACTGACACCATGTAAATTGGAAAGGTAAAAAATAAACACACGAGTCATTTTTTGGCAAATGTTTCTGGATCAAATTCTCACAAAAATAATGAATTCAAATGTTCAATAGAGTCTGTCTTTTATCTGGCAGCAGATACTGTTACAGATTTAGAGAAATAGCTGATTCCAAGACAAACTTTGGCAACAGAACTAAATAAACTATATCATTATACATTAAAAATAGCAGATTTCGTGCTTTAAGATCTAACCCCTGTAATTCATGTGCACTGGATATTCATTTAAATATATCGTTACAAATTTTCGTGGTTTGAGGCAAAAAAGCAATTTTTTATGGACAAAAAATACTTTGACTAATCACAGTTGAAAATCAAGCAGTCTGCTTATCTGCAGATGATATCACACTTGCTTTGAGGAATGAGCAATACTTAGTTTGATATATTAAATAGGGTTATTATTGAAGATTTGATCTTCACTGTAAGATGAAGAACAGCAATGAAAAATTCTTGTTTCTGATTGATCAATTTCTAAAAATCTTCTCCTCTGAAACCGCTTGGTCATACGAACAGACACTAGGTAGGAAGCATCTATGGTCGGTCCTCAATTCAGATTGCTCATTTCGACCTGATCCGTTAACAAACATGGTCGCCATAGGCAATTCCTGTTTCTGGTTTGTCAATTTGTAAAAAAATCGTCTCCTCTGAAATCACTTGGCCAAATGAACCAAAACTTGGTAGTAAGAATCTGTGGAAGGTCCTCTTTGAAGATTACTAATTTTGTCCTGATCTGTTAACAAACATGGACACTTTCTTCTGGAAAGATTGCTCATTTTGTCCTGATCTGTTAACAAACATGGCCACCATAGGCAATTTTTGTTTCTGGTTGGTTGATTTCTAAAAAAATCTTCTCCACTGAAAGCGCTTGGCCAAATGAACCAAAACTTGGTAGGAAGAATCTATGGAAGAATTAAAAAGATCGTTAAGAACTATGGTTTGCAGCTAGGTTAATCTATAACCAAAAGACCTTGTATTTAGTAGGTAAAAATTTATTAGTGTTATTACACCTTTATAAGAGGTATCATCTTCATTGCCCTACTTCAAAGGCTTACTTTCTACTTTTCTCTTTAGTATAATTCTACTCTAATCAGGTCTATAGCCTATACTATAGATGTGCTCACACAAATCTTATTATAGACAATGCTGACTGATGTATTATCATTACACGATCATTTTCATAATCTGTAGGAACAACAGTCAAAATTATTATTATTATTTTTTTTTTCTAAAAGTTATTTTAAGTAAATAGAACTTCTTAATTTAATATACATCAATTGGAATTTGGCAAAGAGGCAAAAACTATTGATCACTGGCAGGTAATCATGCCAACAAAAAAACCGGCATTGATATCACTATTTTCCGATAAATTTTGTGATTTATCGAAAATCCCAAGATATAATGTCGGACATTATCAATATTACATAATTAATCTGTCATGTTCTTTTTGTATTAGACGACGGTTATATATTCTTTATTCTTGATTAAGTCGTGTTAAATCTTTAGAAAGAAACAAATGTACGGGAATATTTGCATACAGAGAAAAATGTGTGCTTTCTGTAAAAAAAATTATGTTTTTTTGTAGGTTTTTAATTATTTAGTAAATAGGGTAAAATGATTAAAAGCTTACTAGACACTATTTTTTTAATGTAAGTTTACTACTCTCTGTACTTATAAATAACCTGTATGCAATCACTGCGCTCACTCTTTTTCTTCACATTTGTTAAGATTAATTTTTTTTTGGAGTCATAATTAAAGGGACAGCAATTTAAAACACTTTGATTAAATTAGTCCTACAATTTAAAACATTTTTGCTCGTTTACTTTTAACATTTTATTTTTTTATTTTTTTTGTGTGTGGAAAACATGTTACAATATAAGATTCCTCCCTTTGTTTCCAATCACTACTTTTTTGTTAAAAGTAAACAATTGCACACGTACAGTCTTATATTGTAGGAATAGTGTTCAATATCAAAGTAAAAGGACCACATTATAATTGCTATTCTGATTGTACAACCTACGATTATGTGTCTTTACGTTCTGAGTTATGTGTTGTGCTATCCTTTACGTTTTCCACATAAAAGTGATTTTCGGTTCGTCTTTACCTCCAGTTGTCTGTAGGATGTCTTATTTACGTTATTGTATTTGTTGACATATACGAGGGCTGTCCGTAAAGTTCGTGGACAGGTCCCAATTTTCCTAAAAAAACAACGTGTTTTTCAAAAATTTTAGTGATACCTGTATTCCTTAATTAAATGCGATGTTAGATATAAAAAATCTGTATCAGATTTTAATTTCCTAACTTAATTAAATCGATTTTGTAATGTCTGTCATAGGGCACCTGGAGCACAGTATAAATTACGTGTAACTTCTATGTAGTTAGTTACTTGTGGTTGGCCATGATTTTTTCATTTTATCGCGCAAATTTGAATGAAACTTGTACTGTGACGTTGATAGTGCTCTCGACGTCACATCTGTAAAATTTGAATAGGAAGTACTCTCAGATTGCTGCGGAGTCCAGTTTTCAAACCTTGAAGATGAAACCTTCTTCATCGGAAAAAACTACGTTTTCAAATAAGGTGGAGCAGAGAGCCGTTATAAAATTTTGTGTCGACATAGGAAAAACGCCTACTGAAACGCATAAATTCATCAAACAGTCAGTAACACATTCCAATGTTAGTCGCTCGTTAGTGTTTAAGTGGCATAGGGGATTTTCTGACGGTAGAGGTAGTTTAATGGACGATAAACGCGAGGGGAGACCGTCTTTTAAGACTTCAGATGTTGTGAAAAATGAAGTACGCGACGTTATTGACGGTGACAGACGTTTAACTGTGCGTGAAGTTGCGGACAAGTGCGTTATATCAAAGACAACGGTACATGAAATTTTAGTTCAAGAACTACATATGAATCGCATTTGTGCGCGATGGGTACCCAGAATGTTATCAGAAGAAAATATGACAAACAGAACTGAGGCATCAAGACAATTTCTTAGAAAGTTTAGCCAGAGCGGAATTGGATTTCTGGATAGAATAATAACCATAGATGAAACATGGTTTCACTACTATGACCCAGAAACAAAGTAACAATCAAGTCAATGGAAAAATGTCGACTCTCCTCGGTCAAAAATAGATTTACTTGAATTTCAGTGTTTAAAACATCCACCGTGCAGTCCGGACTTAGCACCAATGGACTTTGCAGTTTTCCCCTACATCAAATCCTTCTTACGGGGAATGAGGTTTGACAATTTAAGTGAATTAAGACAAGCCGTAATGAATGTAATATTTCACATGAAAACTTATCAGTTTGTGCAAATTTTTGATGACTGGGTAAGACGACACAAGAACTGTGGAACTTAAAGGTCACTACGTCGAAAAAAGTTAACTGGTTTGAGCGTTTGACGTCGCTTAACGTCAAAAACTTTTACCGCTGTGCTCCGTGTGTGAGTATGTTTATGTATAAGATCGAGAAAAATTCATACTTGTAGTTCATTTTTATTTACAAAATTTTGTTCACTTATCGAGTAAACTCTACTATAAATGAAAATTACAATTTCTTTTTTTCAACAAATTAAATAACAAAATTACAGAGATTGTCCACGAACTTTACGGACAGCCCTCGTAGTGGTATGTTTTTTGTTTTTCGTATATCTTCATCCTGTGTCTTTTTTTGTTTTGTTTGTCTTCGTCTTGTTTACCTTATGTTGCCAGTTTCTCTGGATTGTCCATTCTTTTATTACCCCTTCGGTGTTCTCTAACATTTGTTCATCTACAGTGAAAGTGTAAACAGTCCCTCAGCTTGTATCATATACGATACTCTGACTTCTATTAGACACTGGACATTAAATCTAGATTTTCATTCCCTATAGATCCACCATCATCAGGAAGAAATATAATAATGAGAGATCATCTTACAAATAATGTCATTAATATGCCAACGTCGCATCACAATATAATGAACAGTAACAAAGCATCAATTGTAGAGTTTCCTTTCATGTTATAATGTCAGATCTCATGAAAGTCTAGTCCAAATTAAAGTGAGTGGTTAATTTAGATGGGAAGTTAATTTAAGAAAATGTCATTAAAAAAATTAAAGCTTAAGAACAATATATCATACACAAACAACTCTGTAATTAACTCTAGTATAGACCATTTCCTATCATCACGGTATATTAATTTTCATTAGTCTAAATTAAAATTTTTATGAATTATTAAAAAAAAACTTTAATTTAGCAAATTGAAGCAAGTTCAACTGCAATCTTGCTTTGATTTTTTTTTTAAATTATAAAAAAAAAAATGTGGGGGGGGGGGGTAATACAACAAAAAATGGGGGGGGGGGGGGGGGGGGGGGGGGGAGTAATACAACAAAAAATGTAATTTTAGTTACTAGTAGAATGTTTCAAATGTAACCTATAAGAAGAGGGAAAATTGCACAAAATTGAAGTTCATAAAGAAATTAAATCCTATTATATTAGTGTTTGTCAAAATATTCCCTCTGTTAAACTCAATGGAAATGTTCACTAAAGATTAATCTTCAGATTTATAATAAGTAGACCTATGATCCTGCCTGATTAAACACTAAACCATAAACCTGTCTAGAATATTACCCAGACTGTACAGCCACAAAACAGTCTACTTGCTTATTGAAAAAGTAGGGTTAATTTAAAACCATTTACCATCTTGATGTGGCAAAATCACATTATTTTTTCACAATTAATTTCTGCATGATAGCCTCTAATACAAATCATTGGATCGGCAGCTTAGATAACTACAGCGCTGTTTCTGACTTTTCTCATTAGACAAAGATTCGTTGCCGATTTCTGATGAAGCGGCAAAATACGACTATTGGAAGGATTTTCATGTCGTCTAGAATTAGTTAGGAAGAAACGGTCCCTCACTCCTACACTGTAGACAAGACTACACGAACATGTGTTCACATTGATATATGTTCTATGTAATAGATAATTATATCATTTGTAGAACGGCAGTCTCTAATAATAGGAAAGGCCTCAAATTTTATTTCTATATTGCTTCAAAAGGACAACCAACACATCTGCTAATCTTGATGAAGTCGTGGTCGTGATCGCATGGTATTTAGATTTATTACTTCCTATGCAATCAGTGCCTATCAACACTAATATTGTGAGTTCGAATCCCACTCAGATGAGGTGTACTCAATAATACAACATTATGTGATAAATTTTGTTAGTGACCTGCAGCATGATTTCTCCGAGTACTCCGGTTTCCGCCTCCAATAAAACTGACCGCCACGATATAGCTGAAATATTGTTGAAAGTGGCATTAAACACCATTACCCCAGCCCCCCCTTTTTTTTAGCTCACCTTGCCTAAGACAATGTGAGCTTTTGCCATCATTTGGCGTCCGTCGTTCATCGTCCGTTAACTTTTCACATTTTAATCTTCTCCTCTGAAACCCCTCGGCCAAATGAACCAAAACTTGGTAGGTATCATCTATGGGCGGTCCTCTATAAAGATTGCTCATTTCGTCCCAATCCATTAACAAACATGGCCGCAGGCGATTCTTGTTTCTGATTGGCTGATTTTAAAAATTCTTCTCCTCTGAAACCTCTTGGCCAAATGAACCAAAACTTGGTAGGAAGCATCTATGAAAGGTCTTCTATAAAGATTGCTCATTTAGTTCCGATCCGTTAACAAACATGGCCACCACAGGCAATTCTTGTTTTTGATTGGTTGATTTCTAAAAACTATTCTCCTCTGAAACCGCTTTCCCAAATGAACTGAAATTTGGTAGGAAGCATCTATGGAAGGTCCTATATAAAGATTGCTCATTTTGTCCCGATCCATTGACAAACATGGCCGCCACAGGCAATTCTTGTTTCTGATTGGCTGATTCTTAAAAATCTTCTTCTCTGAAACTGCTTGGCCAAATGAACTGAAACTTGGTAGGAAGCATCTATGGAAGGTCCTCTATAAAGATTGCTAATTTTGTCCCGATCCGTTAGCAAACATGGCCGCCACAAGCCAGTCTTGTTTCTGATTGGTTGATTTCTAAAAAATCTTCTTCTCTGAAACCGCTTTCCCGAATGAATTGAAATTTAGTAGAAAGCATGTATGGAAGGTCCTCTATAAAGATTGCTCATTTCGTCCCGATTCGTTAACAAACTTGGCCGCCACAGGCAATTCTTGTTTCTGATTGGTCGATTTCTAAAAATCTTCTCCTCTGAAACCACTTTACCAAATGAACCGAAACTTGGTAGGAAGCATCTATGGAAGATCCTCTATAAAGATTGCTAATTTCATCCCGATTCGTTAGCAAACATGGCTGCCACAGGCAATTCTTGTTTCAGATTGGTCGATTTCTAAAAATCTTCTTCCCTGAAACTGCTTAGCCAATTGAACCGAAACTTGGTAGGAAGCATCTATGGAAGATCCTCTATAAAGATTGCTAATTTCATCCCGATTCGTTACCAAACATGGCTGCCACAGGCAATTCTTGTTTCAGATTGGTCGATTTCTAAAAATCTTCTTCCCTGAAACTGCTGAGCCAATTGACCGAAACTTGGTAGGAAGCATCTATGGAAGGTCCTCTATAAAGATGGCTATTTTCATCCTGATCTGTTAACAAACATGGCTGCCATAGGCAATTCTTGTTTCTGGTTGGTTGATTTCTAAAAATCTTCTTCTCTGAAACTGCTTAGCCAAATGAACCGAAACTTGGTGGGAAGCCTATATGGAAGGTTCGGTATTAAGTTTCCTCAAAGCAGAATGAAAGGTGAGTGACACAGGCTCAGCCCACTGAGCCTCTAGTTAATCTTATGTTTTATGAATCTCAGCAGCCTGTAAATATTGTTGGTATGATGAATAGGCAAGATTTTGAATGCCGGGGAAAAAAAGAATGCGGGGGAGAAAGTACATGTATGCCTATTATAGTCATTTTCCATCTTGGCTATTGATCATTACAAACAATTTGTACTGGCCCCTGTGTAAGTGACCACCTCTATTAAGCAATAACTTGTACATGTATTATGTGACTTTAATTTTAATTTCCCTACACTGTGCATTTCATATTAATTAAACCTGTAATTAGTGACCGCCTGTCTTATGTGACCTTATTTCAACGTTCCCTTGGAAGGTCACATGAGACAGGTTTGACTATATATGTCTTACAGCCAATGATATTAAGTAAACTTATATTACCCACATTCTGATATATATAACAATCAGGAAATATAAAATGTTATGTATATGAGGCCTCTGGTATTAAGTTCAAATCAATATTTAACATTCAGAGCTGTTTTTATTACCGTAAACGCAAATTAATTTCCAAGTATTATTCTGGAACATTTAATGAGATTTTTTTGTTTTATACGTGGAGAGAGAAAAAACAGTGAGCCAGTTCCTTCATGAACTAGGGGCCGTCCTGGCCGTGATTGTATGGGAGTTGAAATTACAACTACCTATGCAATCAGTGCCTATAACCACTAACATTGTGAGTTCGTATCCCGTTCATGGCATGGTTTACTTGTTACAACATTATGTGATAAAGTTTGTCAGTGGCTTGTGGTAGGTCTGTGGTTTTCTCCGGGTACTCTGGTTTTCTGATCCACCACAATATAATTGAAACATTGTTGAAAGTGGCGTTAAGCACCATAAACCATAAAACCAACCATACTTAAGAAAATATGTGATAAGAGAAGCATTGCCGTAAGCAGTTTTATGAATATAAAACGACTAATTAGCAAAATACATACTAGGAGGTGCTAATACCAAATAGGTATAATGCTATCAGTGCAAATGAAAAACGTGTACTTAGATAGGTAGTTCTCAACCTAGTATAAAACGGCTAATTAGCTAAATGCATACTAAGAGTTGCTAATACCAAATAAGTACATGCTATCAGCTGACAAAATCTGTGTCAGAGCTTTAAAAGTACAAACAGGTGCTTTTGTTTGTAAATTAACAGTTTATCATGGAATTAATAAGATTATTGTGAATTTATATAATTTTTCATAATAAAGATATTTACTTTTACATGCAATATGATATTTGGAAGTAAGATGGGACTTTAATTGAAAATCAATGGGTATAAAGCATCGTATAAGATATGATGACCCTAATATCTCGCCTCCTTCCCATTTTCTGTATAGCTCCCCTTTTTAGTTATGGGTATATTGTATTTTATAGTTATATCCACTGGCATTGATGTGAGCCCCGGCCGTTACCTGTATTCAAGTGTAAAATATCCATGCACCACCCAAGGAAAGAGGTCTCGCTTGTCAGTTCACTAAAGCTGTCTGTGCTATCATCCCACAGTCAGGTTTATCATCAAGAATTGAAAAATTGCTGAAAGTGACGATAAACAAAGCTAACCCACCCCTTGTATTATAAATGTATTGCAGAAAGTGACATTAAGTTTACCTAACCCTTGTATTATAACTGTATTGTTGACAGTGACATTAAGTTTACCTAACCCTTGTATTATAACTGTATTGTTGACAATGACATTAAGTTTACCTAACACTTGTATTATGACTGTATTGTTGACAGTGACATTAAGTTTACCTAACCCTTGTATTATAACTGTATTGTTGACAGTGACATTAAGTTTACCTAACCCTTGTATTATAACTGTATTGTTGACAGTGACATTAAGTTTACCTAACACTTGTATTATGACTTGTTGACAGTGACATTAAGTTTACCTAACCCTTGTATTATGACTGTATTGTTGACAGTGACATTAAGTTTACCTAACCCTTGTATTATAACTGTATTGTTGACAGTGACATTAAGTTTACCTAACCCTTGTATTATAACTGTATTGTTGACAGTGACATTAAGTTTACCTAACCCTTGTATTATAACTGTATTGTTGACAGTGACATTAAGTTTACCTAACACTTGTATTATGACTTGTTGACAGTGACATTAAGTTTACCTAACCCTTGTATTATGACTGTATTGTTGACAGTGACATTAAGTTTACCTAACCCTTGTATTATAACTGTATTGTTGACAGTGACATTAAGTTTACCTAACCCTTGTATTATAACTGTATTGTTGACAGTGACATTAAGTTTACCTAACCCTTGTATTATGACTATTGTTGACAGTGACATTAAGTTTACCTAACCCTTGTATTATGACTGTATTGTTGACAGTGACATTAAGTTTACCTAACCCTTGTATTATGACTATTGTTGACAGTGACATTAAGTTTACCTAACACTTGTATTATGACTGTATTGTTGACAGTGACATTAAGTTTACCTAACCCTTGTATTATGACTATTGTTGACAATGACATTAAGTTTACCTAACCCTTGTATTATGACTGTATTGTTGACAGTGACATTAAGTTTACCTAACCCTTGTATTATGACTATTGTTGACAGTGACATTAAGTTTACCTAACCCTTGTATTATGACTGTATTGTTGACAGTGACATTAAGTTTACCTAACCCTTGTATTATGACTATTGTTGACAATGACATTAAGTTTACCTAACCCTTGTATTATGACTGTATTGTTGACAGTGACATTAAGTTTACCTAACCCTTGTATTATGACTATTGTTGACAGTGACATTAAGTTTACCTAACCCTTGTATTATGACTGTATTGTTGACAGTGACATTAAGTTTACCTAACCCTTGTATTATGACTATTGTTGACAATGACATTAAGTTTACCTAACCCTTGTATTATGACTGTATTGTTGACAGTGACATTAAGTTTACCTAACCCTTGTATTATAACTGTATTGTTGACTGACATTAAGTTTACCTAACCCTTGTATTATAACTGTATTGTTGACAGTGACATTAAGTTTACCTAACCCTTGTATTATGACTATTGTTGACAGTGACATTAAGTTTACCTAACCCTTGTATTATGACTGTATTGTTGACAGTGACATTAAGTTTACCAAACACTTGTATTATAACTGTATTGTTGACAGTGACATTAAGTTTACCTAACACTTGTATTATAACTGTATTGTTGACAGTGACATTAAGTTTACCTAACCCTTGTATTATGACTGTATTGTTGACAGTGACATTAAGTTTACCTAACACTTGTATTATAACTGTATTGTTGACAGTGACATTAAGTTTACCAAACACTTGTATTATAACTGTATTGTTGACAGTGACATTAAGTTTACCTAACCCTTGTATTATAACTGTATTGTTGACAGTGACATTAAGTTTACCTAACCCTGATCCTATATCACAGTTGTGATAAGTTATCTATGTAATTCCTACAGGATAATCAATGAGTTTTCTTCTTTGTATGGCTATATACATTTGTATGGTATATTATTAAAATATTCTATTTTCATCTACAGTGGCAATCAGTACCTGTCACAAACTAAGATTTGTACAGGAAGTTGACTTATCTGCCCTTGACAATGCAGGTACTGGTAGTTGATACAAGCAAAACTTGTGTGAGGCAGTCAAACCACCTCTATTAAGCAATAACTTGTATTGTGTGACCATAATTTTTATTTCATTTGCAATGCATTTCATATTAATTAAATCTGTATTAAGAAACCACCTGTATTACTAGTATGTGACCATTTCTTTAAATTTTCCAAAGGTCACATAAGACAGGTTTGACTGATTTTGAATCATTGTAAATATAATTTTGTAAACAACATTAATTTAGTCTTATGCTCTTATCAAATCTAATCAGAAATTGTCCATGTTATAATGAGTTAAGATAATATATAATCTCATATTGTAATTGAATTGATGAGTTTGTCACACAATTAAGTTGTTGTCATCTTGGTTCCCACGGTTGATAGCTACAATACATGCATGATACTTTTAATGGAACTTGATATGAATTACAATATTCAGTATATATACCGATAACTTTTTGTCCATTTCATTTTTTTTTGTTATTCAGCCCTCCCTTAATTACTTTGAAATCTCTTTAGTTTTTGATAGATGGGAATCACTTTTTTCCTTTTCACATAATTACATTTTTTTTTAAAAACCTCCAATTTTGAGTTTCACATATGAACATTTTCAAAGTGTTTTTTTTTTGTAAGCTGTACAAAATTACAGTAATACATAGACAGGTGGGATTTGAAAGCAAGTTACAAAAACAAAACTTGTATGAATCCATGTATCTGCCATTTAATCATTTTCGATATCGTGTAGTTCTTTTTTCTTGCTTAATTATTATATTTTATGATTCTGCATCACATTTTATGCAAAAAAGAAAGCTGATCACCTGTTGTTGGTATGACCCCTGAGTTTATGTGAAAGTGATATTAAAAAAAAACATCCAATTATTTCAGCAGTGGCAACAAAATAAGAAAGATATTTGTGCATTGATTACATTGTACATACAGGTTCAATATAATTACCAAGTTGCTTGTCCTGAGAAGATACCCTACAGTGGGTTATTTTAACGGATATAGAACTTAACGATTTAACATGAAAAACAGACACGGAAATATTTCGTGGTTTGTATTTTGGAAATTACTTGCCATTAGTTTTCCATTGCACAATGTGTAAAACATTAAAATTGACAGTATGGTATTTGTTTAGGCATATTGTGATCAAAGGTTAAAATAAGCTACAGTTTTGCACCCAATGAAATAGGCTAACGGTATTTCAAGACAGAGGTGGCAGGCATTCATGTTTACAATGAAAACCAAATCTAGCCACAATAATATATAGCACTCAATAGAAACTTACTTTGTTTTTAGCAGTACTCGGTTCAAGAACAGTTGGTTGGCTGGTTGGTTTTATGGTGCTTAACGCCACTCTCAACAATATGTCAGTTATATCATGGCGGTCAGTTTTATTGATGGAGGAAACTGGAGTACCCGGAGAAAATCACCAACCTGTTGCAAGTTACTGACAAACTTTATCACATAATGCTGTATCGAGTACACCTCGCCACGAACGGGGTTTGAACTCACAACTTTAGTAGTGATAGGCACTGCCATATGATCATGGCAACGACACCCCCTCCCCTCCTCCATGCCAATAACAGTAAGATGAGTTTAAATTTCAGGGTTTTGCAGGAAGATTATTTTTAATGTTAACATCAAGACTGAACCAGGAAGTAGATTAGGAAAATCTTCTAAATATAGCACTGTTTTTGCTAATGTTTATTTCATGTATATAATTATTGCTGATGTATATTTCATGTAAATATTCTATAGCTAAATAGTTTTAAGAATCAGAATGACAGTAGTGTCTATTTATAGATTGTATAGGTTTTATTTTGCTACCAGACTCTTAGTTGGCTGATATTTTCAAAGTTATATAATGTATTTTACAGTTTAGAATAGAAATTCTTGAGGGTGCCAACTCCATATTTTGCTTTATCAATAGTCAGTCTGACATGAGATTTGGAAGTTGTAAGGATTTGGCAGTAACTAAAACATGGATATGACAGTCATAATAGTACTTTAAAAAAAAAATGAAAATAGGGTTGTTGACATCCTCTTGCTGCAAATGAGTTGTTTTTGTTTTGCTGGAAAAAAGTGCAATTTAATTGCACTACTCCGTCTCGAGTTCCCCGCACTAAACCTAGGATATTGTAATTTTGTTGAATGGTATTTCGATGTTTGAGATTGCTGTATCAAAAATGACGCTTAACAACAGAGATTTTCAAAATGGTTAAAGATCTGAAAGAAAATGTATTTTTCATACCAGTTTTCTGTTTTAGGTAAAGTTCTTGTATATCTGATTATTTATTCTACTGTGTACAACTGAGTTAACTGGTAATTACAATTTAACATGTTTAAAGATAAACAAATTCAACTCGGGCAGTTATTTCTGTTAAAAAATTATATTACATGGTATATGATTTTGCTGGTATTATCAAAATGAATTTTTCTTAGAAATGTTCATTTCACGTATTTGTGATGTTTTGTTACAGTGGTTGAACCAAGATCTGTTAACAAATTGTCAGTATTTACAAAAATAAAAAACTTTTGTTTGGAAATTAATTATAAACTTCATTTTTGGAGAATATAGTATGAATTTCCACTCACGATACATAATGATAATTTTATGCTAATTAGTTTTATTTTGGTGGATATCATTTGCATGGTTTGATAAAATATTAATATTTTAACAAAAGCTGTAATGAAGGCATTACACATTGGATCAAAAAATATGATACATCTCCTTAATACCTGTACTCAAATCTTGGTCTAAGCATTGTGACAGCTTCCATTTAATATGACTAAAATAAGTTTGTAACTGATGCTGTTTTTCTTTCTTATTTTTTTCATGCCATTTTGAATAATAGTGTGGCAGATTATATCATAAACAAGTACGTAAGATAGATTTTTAACAGTTTATTTTCTTAGTTTCTGTTTTTTGCTGTTTTTTTTTTTTTTTTTCACAGCATGGTGTTGGAACTATTTCTGTTGGCATGGACCACCGTTCTCTCTCACACTCTCTCTCTCTAGTCTTGCATGATTCTAACACACAGTTTTTCCTTAACTAACACAAAATGAATTCATTTTTATGACAAGTTTAGAAGTAATTGCCTTGTCTATTTAGTAATAGTTGCCTCCCCTTTCCAATTGATTCATTTCCTGTAGATAGTAGTTACCTCCCTTTTGACCAATACCAGTTCACCTTAATTCTTAGATTAGATAAGGTTAGATAAGCACAGTTATTTTATTATTTGAAAGTCATACCTATTTATTTAATTTTTTATATAGATCTTTGAAAAAATGAATTCATTGCACCTTGAGTGTTATTTTTTGCACACTTGCATGCAATAGTTTGTCTTTATTTTGTTCAAATTTTAATATCAACTGATGATAAACAGCATTAGTTCTATTTATTCCCCCATCTTAGTTGCCATGTCAACAGGGATGGTTTCCATGACAATTATGATGCACAGAACTTGTAATCAACTTCAAAAGACGAAAATAAAGTTCGATCTCATCAATCGATATTCCATTGATTGATACATTGTGAGTGACAACCATGCTTTTATTAAGGACACTGTTTACGTAATCGCTAGGTAAAGAAAACTATGAACAAAAATTAATGAAGAAAGCATACACAGTTACAAACTATTTTCTGCTGTCAACCTTGCATAAATATTGATTGTATTTTGTATTCATAAGAATATTTTCTCGGATCCTGTTGATGCATGTTTCTGTATTCAACACTGCACCATAGCTTTCATTGTAATTTTTCGTCTAATGCTTTTGTCCATAGACGTGTGTAATAAATAGCACAATGAACAGTGTTTGAATAGGTTAACAATCTTATCCCTACAGGGACACACAGGATGCAGTCATTGGAATTATTATGGTGGATTTTGTTCATTAAAGATTAAAGAAATCCAATATGAATGAAGTCAATTTAAAGAAGAAAAACAACACAAACATATGATTTTATGCTCGTATTTCAAAGTTTATTTAAGAAAACAAATCACACTTTATCATATAATAAAGGATGTGTAATTTGAGTAATCTTTTCCTGAAGGATTCCCCGGAAAACATTCGTCAAGGGAGAATATGCTGTAATTTATTTAATTTAGAAATGTTGGATCTATAGGGAATATAATTGGAAATAGGCTGTAACAGTTAAATGTAAAACAGTAGTCCCCCTCTTATAAAGCCACTCCCACTAAAGGCCACCTCTCCTCTTTCCAGGCCAGGTTTCAGATTTACTGAGGCCATCCCTCTTACAAGACCACTTTTTCATTGCAGAAGCGATGGCCTTATATGGGGGGTGGGGGGTAGGGGGTAGGGCGGGCTATTGCACGACCATTTTTGTTTGTTTGTATGTTTTCTTGGGTTGGATTACGGGAGATTATTTTAACTTTCATCAATTTTTCAGGTGTATTGTGACTTCCAGATTATATTGGGAAGGTAAGCCCAGACAGATACAATGATACCCCCAGCCTTCAGGGTAGTTATCTGGAAACCTTAACACTTGAAGAGGTTATCAGAGCTGGAATCCATGTCAGTGGGGCTTGTGGTCAGTAGTCAGTGCCTTTAATCACTTGGCCATCTAGACCTCTTATTTGGATGATTTGTGTCAGATAAAGATGGAACCTTAAAAATTTAATTTTTCTGCTCACTTGGCTAAAGGTCATATGAGGTTATTTCGTGTTGTGGCTTCCAGTGCTATTCCTCCACTGCAGCATATGTCGTCCAGTGTAATCTGTTAAAAAAAGTTTCTTTATGAAACTGCTGAACTTTGGCCTGAATTATCCTAAGGGTTTCTGTAAAGCAACTTTTTACCAACCCACCAACTAACTAGCATGGTTAATTAGAAGTTTGAAAATCCAAGATGACCACCAACAGGGCAATTCAAGATATCTGCCATTGCAGCTCAATGTTTGAATCTAATATTTATATGAATTTTCATTGGTTGATCTCTTGCAAAGTTTCCATTTTTTGTGTCGAATGGAAATCCAATATGGCTTGTACCAAATGACAAAATTAACATAAGACAAAAGTATTCCATGAATCACTGAACCATTTGAAAGCCAACAGTACTGGAATATTCCTTGGGTGCAGGACCTCTACCAAATGTCTATTTTGTGTTGAATATAAATAAAAAGGTATTTTTTCGATTTCTGCATCAAAACGATGTTCAGTTCATCTTTACCTCCAGTTGTTTGTATTTACATTATTTGTGTTTATTTGCATATAGTGGTGTCCAACACATATTATGTTGTGTTTGTGTTCATCTTGTGTCTTGTGTACCTAATGTTACCAGTTTCTCTGGATTGTCCATTATTGATTAACCCTTCTGTATTCTCTAACGTGTATTTTCTCCAAAGCTGCATACTTTCTTGAACCCTTTAGCAGTGCATGAACAATCCTATGAAAGATACAGTGAGTGTCTAGTTTCATATTTGATACTAATAGTAAGATAATCTTTCACTCTTCATGTCAACAACTAGTCATACTGGTACTTGATAAGTTGTTTTAGTATGATATCATGATCATATGGTATTGATATAATTTGTTAATCTGTACAATTTCTATAAAAATAAAAACGTAGATATCAAATTGCAAGACTGGAATGGCAAATTGAACAGTTAATATATGTTCCTATTGCCTGACCAATTATCTGATAATCAGGTTGGATAATAGGTATTCATGGAGGTATTAAAAGCTAGTTGAGGCACAGCAAAATTATCATTTTACTCTTTTTTACAGAGGACATTAGTACCTAACCTAGATTTCTAGGACATTAGTTACCTGACCTAGATTTCTATGACATTAGTTACCTGACCTAAATTTCTGTGACATTAGTTACTTGACCTAGATTTCTATGACATTAGTTACCTGACCTAGATTTCTATGACATTAGTTACCTGACCTAGATTTCTATGATATTTGTTACCTGACCTAGATTTATATGACATTAGTTACATGACCTAAATTTCTATGACATCAGTTACCTGACCTAGATTTCTTTGACATTTGTTACCTGGCCTAGATTTCTATGACATTAGTTACATGACCTAGATTTCTATGACATCAGTTACCTGACCTAGATTTCTTTGACATTTGTTACCTGGCCTAGATTTCTATGACATTAGTTACCTGAGGTAGATTTCTATGACATTAGTTACCTGAGGTAGATTTCTATGACATTTGTTACCTGACCTAAATTTCTATGACATTGGTTACCTGACCTAGATTTCTATGACATTAATTACCTGACCTAGATTTTTATGCCATTTGTTACCTGGCCTAGATTTCTGACATTAGTTACCTGACCTAGATTTCTATGACATTAGTTACATGACCTAGATTTCTATGACATTAGTTTCCTGACCTAGATTTCTATGACATTTGTTACCTGACCTAGATTTCTATGACATTGGTTACCTGACCTAGATTTCTATGACATTTGTTACCTGACCTAGATTTCTATGATATTTGTTACCTGGCCTAGATTTCTATGATGTTAGTTACCTGACCTAGATTTCTATGACATTAGTTACCTGACCTAGATTTCTGTGAAGTTAGTTACCTGACCTAGATTTCTATGACATCAGTTACCTGACCTAGATTTCTATGACATTAGTTACATGACCTAGATCTCTATGACATCAGTTACCTGACCTAGATTTCTATGACATTAGTTACCTGGCCTAGATTTCTATGACATTTGTTACGTGGCCTAGATTTCTATGACATTAGTTACCTGGCCTAGATTTCTATGACATTAGTTATATGACCTAGATTTCTATGACATTAGTTACCTGAGATAGATTTCTATGACATTAGTTACCTAACCTAGATTTCTATGACATTTGTTACCTGACCTAGATTTTTATGCCATTTGTTACCTGGCCTAGATTTCTGACATTAGTTACCTGACCTAGATTTCTATGACATTAGTTACATGACCTAGATTTCTATGACATTAGTTTCCTGACCTAGATTTTTATGACATTTGTTACCTAACCTAGATTTCTATGACATTGGTTACCTGACCTAGATTTCTATGACATTTGTTACCTGGCTTAGATTTCTATGACATTAATTACCTGACTTAGATTTCAATGACATTAGTTACATGACCTAGATTTCTATGACATTAGTTATCTGACCTAGATTTCTATGATATTTGTTACCTGACCTAAATTTCTATGACATTGGTTACCTGACCTAGATTTCTATGACATTTGTTACCTGACCTAGATTTCTATATTTGTTACCTGGCCTAGATTTCTATGATGTTAGTTACCTGACCTAGATTTCTATGATGTTAGTTACCTGACCTAGATTTCTATGACATCAGTTACCTGACCTAGATTTCTATGACATTAGTTACATGACCTAGATCTCTATGACATTTGTTACCTGGCATAGATTTCTATGACATTAATTACCTGGCATAGATTTCTATGACATTAGTTACATGACCTAGATTTCTAAGACATTAATTACCTGAGGTAGATTTCTATGACATTTGTTACCTGACCTAAATTTCTATGACATTTGTTACCTGACCTAGATTTCTATGACATTAATTACCTGACCTAGATTTTTATACCATTTGTTACCTGGCCTAGATTTATGACATTAGATACCTGACCTAGATTTCTATGACACTAGCTACATGACCTAGATTTCTATGACATAAGTTACCTGACGTAGATTTCTATGACATTTGTTACCTAACCTAGATTTCTATGACATTGGTTACCTGACCTAGATTTCTATGACATTTGTTACTTGACCTAGATTTCTATGATATTTGTTACCTGGCTTAGATTTCAATGACATTAGTTACCTGACTTAGATTTCAATGACATTAGTTACATGACCTAGATTTCTATGACATTAGTTACCTAACCTAGATTTCTATGACATTTGTTACCTGACCTAATTGTCTATGACATTGGTTACCTGACCTAGATTTCTATGACATTTGTTACCTGACCTAGATTTCTATGACATTTGTTACCTGGCCTAGATTTATATGACGTTAATTACCTGACCTAGATTTTTATGACATTAGTTGCCTGACCTAACTTTCTACGATGGTAGTTTCCTTACCTAGATTTCTATGACAATGCATGTAGTTACATGACCTAGATTTCTATGACATCAGTTACCTGACCTAGATTTCTATGACATTTGTCACCTAAATTTCTATGACATTTGTTTCCTGGCCTAGATTTCTATGACATTTGGTACCTGGCCTAGATTTCTGACATTTGTTACCTGGCCTAGATTTCTATGACATTTGTTACCTGATTTAGATTTCTATGACATTTGTTACCTGACCTAGATTTCTATGACATTTGTTACATGACCTAGATTTCTATGACATTTGTTACTTGACCTAGATTTCTATGATATGTGTTACCTGGCTTAGATTTCAATGACATTAGTTACCTGACTTAGATTTCAATGACATTAGTTACATGACCTAGATTTCTATGACATTAGTTACCTAACCTAGATTTCTATGACATTTGTTACCTGACCTAATTGTCTATGACATTGGTTACCTGACCTAGATTTCTATGACATTTGTTACCTGACCTAGATTTCTATGACATTAGTTACCTGATGTAGATTTCTATGACATTTGTTACTGGACCTAAATTTCTATGACATTGGTTACCTGATCTAGATTTCTATGACATTTGTTACCTGACCTAGATTTCTATGACATTATTTAGCTGACCTAGATTTCTATGACATTAATTACCTGACCTAGATTTCTATGACATTATTTACCTGACCTAGATTTCTATGACATTATTTACCTGACCTAGATTTCTATGACATTTGTTACCTGACCTAGATTTCTATGACATTAGTTACCTGACCTAGATTTTTATTAAATTTGTTACCTGACCTAGATTTCTATCTGCTTCTGTCATTGTTATTACTGTGATTAGGTCTTTTAAGGTTTTTGCAGAATTGATTTGATTTTTAAGTTTTTTTTTTTTTTGGAGTGATTTGTTTTGTTTGTGATTGTGTTATACAGTGAAACCTATCTAAATCAAACCTCCTTAGAACTAACTTTTGTTTTCAGAATAGACAGGTATTCGGTTGATACAGGTTAAATTAGCTTTATGTGTATGTTGTGTAGATCATAGTTTGTCCTTTTGTACTTTTTCTTTTGGCCATTATTTTGTCTGTTCTTCGATTTACGGATTCTGATTACCCCTTTTGTATCTTCAAACTCTTCTTAGCAAAGATTTTCTACATTGGGACTTTATTATGCCCTCGCCAACAAAGTTGCGAAGGGCTATAGTAACGCTACCGTCCGTTCGTCTTTCCGTAACATCCTTGTGACCACTCTAGAATCAACATCCTTCAATGGATTTTGACCAAACTTGGTACATACTTAGTCCTTAAGAGAATCTGGAACCCTATCAATTTTCAAGGTCAACGGTCAAGGTCACCAGGTCAAATATTTAGTCGAGGGGATACGCCACGCTTTGCATTGCCCTTGTTTAAAGTTTGGTTTATACAGGATTGCGGTTTATTCAGGGTTTGGTTTAGACAGGTTTATTCAGGTTTTGGTTTAGACAGGTTTATTCAGGGTATGGATTAGACAGGTTTATTCAGGGTTTGGTTTAGACAGGTTTATTCAGGGTTTGGTTTAGACAGGTTGATGCAGGGTTTGATTTAGACAGGTTTATTCAGGGTTTGGTTTAGACAGGTTTATTCAGGGTTTGGATTAGACAGGTTTATTCAGGTTTTGGTTTAGACAGGTTTATTCAGGGTTTGGTTTAGACAGGTTTATTCAGGGTTTGGTTTAGACAGGTTTATTCAGGGTTTGGTTTAGACAGGTTTATTCAGGGTTTGGTTTAGATAGGTTTATTCAGGGTTTGGTTTAGACAGGTTTATTCAGGGTTTGGTTTAGACAGGTTTCACTGTATTGTCAACCATTACTGTTTAACTTCTGACTTCAATTTGTAACCATATACAATTGTGTAGTTCTTTTATCTAATTATATTCTACATAATTTGAAATTTACATGTAGTCTCGCGTAGATGCATATTACATACATCAATGTATATAGTTCGTTAACAAGTCGTGGGGATATGCCAATTGTAATGACTCTTTTTTTTTTTTGACTTGACAGTAAAGACCTGGCTGTATATACTTCCCCAGTCGGAAATTCAATACCACTAGATCAATAATAATGACAGGTTATTTTTACATCATTATCTGTTAATTGAGAATGAAGCAACATCTTCTTTCTACATGGCAGTGAATTATTTCATAAGCTAAAGTTAATTAAAAAAAAATGTTGACACATCAATTTAATACATATAAGATGAAACTATGTAGAGATATGCAAAAATGTGATTCTTCAAATTTTCTCTTTGTATAAAAAAAAATATTCGAAAATTAGTTCTTGATTGATTTTGATCAAATGTTTATCAACTTAAGCAGAATTAAACCGGTTTTATTAGCTCACCTGGTCATAGGCCATGTGAGCTTTTTATGGCCAGGTGAGCTTTTGTCATGGGTAAACGTCTGTCGTCCGTCTGTCCGTTAGCTTTTCACATTTAACTCTTCTTCTCTGAAACCGCTGAACAGATTTCAACCAAACTTGCCATAAATTGGATGGTCCTCTACCAGATTTGTGTTTTTGGTATAGATCGGAAATTCAACATGGCTGCCAGGGCCAATAATGTATTCTGATTGGTTGAAACCTTGAAAATCTTCTTGTCAGAAACCACTAAACCAATTGAATTGTGACTTTGCAGGAATGATCATTGGGTGGTTCTGTACTAAACTTGTGAATCGTTTGCCTATCGGAGATTCAAGATGGCCGCCATGACTCGACTTAGTTTAACATTGGACCCTATGGGAATTTCACATTTTCATCTTTTTTTCTGAAACCACAAAACAGATTTGAACCAAACTTGGCAGAAATGTTCATTGGATGATGATATACAAGATTTTTGTTTTTGGCGCTGATCGGAAATCCAACATGGCTGCCAGGGCCAATAATGTGTTCTGATTGGTCGAAATTTAAAAAATCTTCTTGTTAGAAACCACTAAGCCAATTGAATTGTGACTTTGCAGGAATGATCATTGGGTGGTCCTGTACTAAACTTGTGAATCGTTTGCTGATCGGAAATTCAAGATGGCCACCATGACGCGACTTAATTTTAATATAGGACCTTATGGAAAAAAAATTTAAAGTCTTCTCCTCTGAAACCAGTAAGTCAATTTAAAGCAAACATGGCATGAATGGTCCTTAGGTGGTCAACTTTCAAGATTATATCCTGTGACCCCGACCTCCATCCAAGATGGCCACTGTCAGTGGACATAGTTTTAACATAGGACCCAATGGGGAAAATGTTTAAAAATTTGTTCCTCTGAAACCAGTAAACCAATTTAGAGCAAACATGGCATGAATGGTCCTTAAATGGTCAACTTTCAAAATGATATCCAGTGACCCAGACCTCCATCCAAGATGGCCGCCATCAGCGGACATAGTTTTAACATGGGAAATATGTTTAAAAATCTTCTCCTCTGAAACCAGTAAGCCAATTTAAAGCAAACATGGCATGGATGGTTCTTAAGTGGTCAATTTTCAAAATTGTGTCTGATGAGCCTGACCTCCATCCAAGATGGCCGCCTTCAGCAGACATAGTTTTAACATAGGACCCTATGGCAAAAAATGTTTTAAAATCTTCTCCTTTGAAACCAGTAAGCCAATATAGCAAACATGTCATCGATGGTCCTTAGGTGGTCAACTTCCAAAATTGTGTTCAGTGATCCCGATCTCGGTTCAAAATGGCCGCCGTCAGCGGACATAGTTTTAACATAGGACCCTATGGGAAAATTGTTTAAAAATCTTCTCCTCTGAAACCAGTCAGCCAATTTAAAGCAAACATAGCATGGATGGTCCTTGGGTAGTATACTTTCAAAATTGTGTCCGGTGACCACGACCCCCATCCAAGATGGCTGCCATGAGCAGACATAGTTTTAACATAGAACCCTATGGCAGTATGGGATTTGAACAGTAACTTAGATGTATTCGGCATGCAGACATTCTTAAAAGGACTTATTTATGTCAGGTGAGCGATACAGGCACACCTGAGCCTCTAGTCTTTATAATCTCAGCATAATTTTATAATCTAATAAATGTAATATTTTGCTAGTTAGTCGAAACTGAATATAATTTTGAACGTCAAAAACACAAATGCAATGAAAGTTATTTTGAAGACAAATGATTTAATTTTATGTTTTAATCATGAATATTTGTAAATCATTTATTATTTTAGTGACAAATTTTCCCAAGATGACACATAATTTTCCATTTGCTTTATTTCATTGTCTTTTTTTGTTTGGGGAGTGACTCCTGTTGTTGTGGTTGGGTAGATAGAAGTTTTTCAGAGGAGTGACTCCTGTTGTTGTGGTTGGGTAGATATAAGTTTTTCAGAGGAGTGACTCCTGTTGTTGTGGTTGGGTAGATAGAAGTTTTTCAGAGGAGTGACTCCTGTTGTTGTGGTTGGGTAGATAGAAGTTTTCAGAGGAGTGACTCCTGTTGTTGTGGTTGGGTAGATAGAAGTTTTTCAGAGGAGTGACTCCTGTTGTTGTGGTTGGGTAGATAGAAGTTTTTCAGAGGAGTGACTCCTGTTGTTGTGGTTGGGTAGATAGAAGTTTTTCAGAGGAGTGACTCCTGTTGTTGTGGTTGGGTAGATAGAAGTTTTTCAGAGGAGTGACTCCTGTTGTTGTGGTTGGGTAGATAGAAGTTTTTCAGAGGAGTGACTCCTGTTGTTGTGGTTAGGTAGATATAAGTTTTTCAGAGGAGTGACTCCTGTTGTTGTGTTTGGATAGATAGAAGTTTTTCAGAGGAGTGACTCCTGTTGTGGTTGGGTAGATAGAAGTTTTTCAGAGGAGTGACTCCTGTTGTTGTGGTTGGGTAGATAGAAGTTTTTCAGAGGAGTGACTCCTGTTGTGTTTGGGTAGATGTAAGTTTTTCAGAGGAGTGACTCCTGTTGTTGTGTTTGGGCAGATAGAAGTTTTTCAGAGGAGTGACTCCTGTTGTTGTGGTTGGGTAGATAGAAGTTTTTCAGAGGAGCGACTCCTGTTGTTGTGGTTGAGTAGATATAAGTTTTTCAGAGGAGTGACTCCTGTTGTTGTGGTTGGGTAGATAGAAATTTTTCAGAGGAGTGACTCCTGTTGTTGTGGTTGGGTAGATAGAAGTTTTTCAGAGGAGTGACTCCTGTTGTTGTGGTTGGGTAGATAGAAGTTTTTCAGAGGAGTGACTCCTGATGTTGTGGTTGGGTAGATATAAGTTTTTCAGAGGAGTGACTCCTGTTGTTGTGGTTGGATAGATAGAAGTTTCAGAAAAGTGACTCCTGTTGTTGTGGTTGGGTAGATAGAAGTTTTTCAGAGGAGTGACTCCTGTTGTTGTGGTTGGGTAGATAGAAGTTTTTCAGAGGAGTGACTCCTGTTGTTGTGGTTGGGTAGATATAAGTTTTTCAGAGGAGTGACTCCTGTTGTTGTGGTTGGGTAGATAGAAGTTTTTCAGAGGAGTGACTCCTGTTGTTGTGGTAGGGTAGATAGAAGTTTTTCAGAGGAGTGACTCCTGTTGTTGTGGTTGGGTAGATAGAAGTTTTTCAGAGGAGTGACTCCTGTTGTTGTGGTTGGGTAGATAGAATTTTTTCAGAGGAGTGACTCCTGTTGTTGTGGTTGGGTAGATAGAATTTTTTCAGAGGAGTGACTCCTGTTGTTGTGGTTGGGTAGATAGAAGTTTTTCAGAGGAGTGACTCCTGTTGTTGTGGTTGGGTAGATAGAAGTTTTTCAGAGGAGTGACTCCTGTTGTTGTGTTTGGATAGATAGAAGTTTTTCAGAGGAGTGACTCCTGTTGTTGTGGTTGGGTAGATATAAGTTTTTCAGAGGAGTGACTCCTGTTGTTGTGGTTGGGTAGATAGAAGTTTTTCAGAGGAGTGACTCCTGTTGTTGTGGTTGGGTAGATAGAAGTTTTTCAGAGGAGTGACTCCTGTTGTTGTGGTTGGGTAGATAGAAGTTTTTCAGAGGAGTGACTCCTGTTGTTGTGGTTGGGTAGATAGAAGTTTTTCAGAGGAGTGACTCCTGTTGTTGTGGTTGGGTAGATAGAAGTTTTTCAGAGGAGTGACTCCTGATGTGGTTGGGTAGATATAAGTTTTTCAGAGGAGTGACTCCTGTTGTTGTGTTTGGATAGATAGAAGTTTCAGAAAAGTGACTCCTGTTGTTGTGGTTGGGTAGATAGAAGTTTTTCAGAGGAGTGACTCCTGTTGTTGTGGTTGGGTAGATAGAAGTTTTTCAGAGGAGTGACTCCTGTTGTTGTGGTTGGGTAGATAGAAGTTTTTCAGAGGAGTGACTCCTGTTGTTGTGGTTGGGTAGATATAAGTTTTTCAGAGGAGTGACTCCTGTTGTTGTGGTTGGGTAGATAGAAGTTTTTCAGAGGAGTGACTCCTGTTGTTGTGGTTGGGTAGATAGAAGTTTTTCAGAGGAGAGACTTCTGTTGTTATGGTTGGGTAGATAGAAGTTTTTCAGAGGAGTGACTCCTGTTGTTGTGGTTGGGTAGATAGAATTTTTTCAGAGGAGTGACTCCTGTTGTTGTGGTTGGGTAGATAGAAGTTTTTCAGAGGAGTGACTCCTGTTGTTGTGGTTGGGTAGATAGAAGTTTTTCAGAGGAGTGACTCCTGTTGTTGTGGTTGGGTAGATATAAGTTTTTCAGAGGAGTGACTCCTGTTGTTGTGTTTGGATAGATAGAAGTTTCAGAAAAGTGACTCCTGTTGTTGTGGTTGGGTAGATAGAAGTTTTTCAGAGGAGTGACTCCTGTTGTTGTGGTTGGGTAGATAGAAGTTTTTCAGAGGAGTGACTCCTGTTGTTGTGGTTGGGTAGATAGAAGTTTTTCAGAGGAGTGACTCCTGTTGTTGTGGTTGGGTAGATATAAGTTTTTCAGAGGAGTGACTCCTGTTGTTGTGGTTGGGTAGATAGAAGTTTTTCAGAGGAGTGACTCCTGTTGTTGTGGTTGGGTAGATAGAAGTTTTTCAGAGGAGTGACTCCTGTTGTTGTGGTTGGGTAGATAGAAGTTTTTCAGAGGAGTGACTCCTGTTGTTGTGGTTGGGTAGATATAAGTTTTTCAGAGGAGTGACTCCTGTTGTGGTTGGGTAGATAGAAGTTTTTCAGAGGAGTGACTCCTGTTGTTGTGGTTGGGTAGATAGAAGTTTTTCAGAGGAGTGACTCCTGTTGTTGTGGTTGGGTAGATAGAAGTTTTTCAGAGGAGTGACTCCTGTTGTTGTGGTTGGGTAGATATAAGTTTTTCAGAGGAGTGACTCCTGTTGTTGTGGTTGGGTAGATATAAGTTTTTCAGAGGAGTGACTCCTGTTGTTGTGTTTGGGTAGATATAAGTTTTTCAGAGGAGTGACTCCTGTTGTTGTGTTTGGGTAGATATAAGTTTTTCAGAGGAGTGACTCCTGTTGTTGTGGTTGGGTAGATAGAAGTTTTTCAGAGGAGTGACTCCTGTTGTTGTGGTTGGGTAGATAGAAGTTTTTCAGAGGAGTGACTCCTGTTGTTGTGGTTGGGTAGATAGAAGTTTTTCAGAGGAGTGACTCCTGTTGTTGTGGTTGGGTAGATAGAAGTTTTTCAGAGGAGTGACTCCTGTTGTTGTGGTTGGGTAGATTGTTGATCATAACTGTTTTATGGTTTACCAGAGTAGTGGCTCTTATTGGTGTATTTTGTTAATATTGTTGACCATGACTGTTTGAGGTTTTACCAATGGAATGACTCATGTTGGTGTATTTTGTTAATATTGTTGACCATGACTGTTTGAGGTTTTACCAATGGAATGACTCATGTTGGTGTATTTTGTTAATATTGTTGACCATGACTGTTTGAGGTTTTACCAATGGAATGACTCATGTTGGTGTATTTTGTTAAATTGTACTTCTGTATGTGAAAGTGCATAATAATACCCAAATTCCCCCTTTTAGTAAATCAAAATGTCTACCATTCATTCAATTTAATCTGTTTTCCAACCATAGCTATTTTTACTACAGTCAGATAAATGTAAATGCTATGACCTATAGCCTTTACAGAAACTATTTCCTTTATAAGCAGGCTTCTTATTATAAGAAATGTTCTGGACAGAAACCTTTGTTATGCTTCATTAAAAGTTGTTCGAATATATAACCCATTATAGGCTAAATACCGGTAACATACTCTATTGATTTTATTGGTAATTAGACTTTCATTTGACAGTGTTGACAGTCAATAGTTTTTGAACTGTTGACTGGTAGTGAACTATTGACTGCTGACTTTGCATATCACTCTTTAATGGAACTATGTTTTGAAAAGACATGAAAATCTGCTGACCATGTATAACAAGATTGTCAGGTTGTTTTTTCTGTTGAACTTCAGTATAAGCTATTGCCATCAGTCAGACCTTGCTGTCTGTCATCTGTGTAGACTTGAGGTCGTCAGACTTTGGTATCTGCCATCAGTCGAGTATTCCTGGTGCAAGCTATTACTAACAATGGTAAAATGTTTCCTTTGTCCATTCATAACATAAAATCTAGTACATACTGTCTTGGAATTCTTAAAAAACTCTTGCCCAAACAAATTATACAGAAATTTGAATTGAAAGCCTCTCTCAGACTTAGGATTTTAAAAAGATATTGTATCTAAGATGACACCTCACAATTTGCACCAATCAAACTGCCAACTTTCTAGTGGTGTACAAAATTAGTCAATGTCATGTCATGTATAAATTTTGTGCAAAAAGTATGAATTTTACACCCACAAAAAAAAACTGCCACATTATGAGAACATGTTACTTTTTAATGACTTATCGTGTGCTCGCTGTCCTTATCATTAGGGAAGAAAATTCCCCTGTTTCATTGCCTTGATAGAAATATTGGGTAATAGATAAGTATTTAAATGTCATTCCTGAAGTATCAGATTTCCATATCAAATTTTTAGGCCTTATTGATGCCATAATGTCTATATACAGTAATTGACAGTAAATGTCTGTGGTCTTTTCTACCCTTTTCATGATAAACTCTCCAAAAGTTTGTTTTTTAGATACAAATGTCAGTAATTGTTTGTCTCATTTGTTTATTTGTTTGTTTGGAAATGAAAGGCGGAAAAATAATTACTCCCTTGCAGAACGTTGGATCCGACATTAGGATGAAATTGACATGTTTTTCCAGCACATTGACCAATGAATTAGTTTAGATTAAGATCTAATATAGACGACACTAACACGCAACATTATAAATATCACAAAAATAAAGAGAATCTATGCCAATTATATAGTTTTCCCTACATGATCATGGCAAAAAAAATATTTTGATTAATTTGATATTTAGTTGATATCCATCCATTTGAAATAGAACAAGACATGCAATGTATGTTTTAAGGAAAATCAGTTTCGCTGTAATCAACATCTTGCGTCATTATTTCAAACTATAATGATACATATCTTCTTTTTTTTTAAAGTTAAATGGGAATTTTTGAATCATTATGTTGAAAAATTTTCTCTGACATGATTGATAGTCACTGGATTAGAATGTTACATCTACTGAAAAGGTTTTTATGAAAGTTTAGCTAGGTACTTAAAAGCTGGTTTTTCAGGGGAAAATATAATCAATAAGCTTGTCATACAAAATGTATAAATGTCTGATGACTTTCTTTGGTTAAAATATCCTCAGGTTAAAGTTTGGGTAAAAACAGTCTAGGAATCGTTTTGTAATTATCCTCATTTGTTTTGTTTTTAATGAATTTTCTACTTGAAAGTATGTATAGCAGGTGTTTGCCTCGGCTAGTCAAAAAGATTAAAATTTTCAATCAATTACCGGTAAGAAGCAGTTTAATTGAATTTTTGCATCACAATGAATTGAAATGAATAAATTTGAACATCGTTATCTCGAATGGGAATGAATTATTAATAAAAACTATGGTTCTCTTCCCTCAGACATAGGTGAACTAAACTGATTTTGGATATCTTGTTTAGGTCCTTTGGTTTTATTGCTCAGAAAATTTACATTTTTTGGCTTTCCAATCTTTTGATTTTGAGTGCACTTGATGAAGGTTATTCCAGAAACGTGTCGTGCACACTAAATTTGTTATCTATGTTCTTATTGTTTTTGTTGGTAACTTTAAATAAAGATGCATTATTAGGATCAGATTTTACATTCAAATTCTGCTGAAACTTTTTCTTGCTAACTTTTGAATTTGAAGGGAAATTTGTTTAGAGGAACAAAGTGGAACCTATTAAACTCCCTTCCAATATTTGAAGGACCAATCAGTATTTTAGGAAGTGTTTAGACAGTTAAGTTTGTGTTTGAAACAGGTGCATAGATAAAGTATGAAGCAGAGATGTGACTGTGTAAATGTTCTTGAAGAATTTGATCTATTCATAGTAATTATTGGCTGAATTTTCACTGATAAGTTGAATACTTGGTTAATTCAAACTAACATAGGAAGTCCCTTCGACTTGGTTACAATGAGATTAGATTGTACTACAGTGGTCCCTCTCTTATAAGGCCACCCGTTCTGCCATGGAAAAGAGGTCTTAAAAGAGGGATGGCTTCTCTTGAGTGAGAGGGGGGAACAATTTAGAAGTATTTGACTAAATCAGTGCATCTGAAATCTGAGTGGCCTTATGTAGAAGTGGCCTTCTAAGATGGGGCTACTTTATTAATGAAACACAATTTTTTTTTAAATCAAGACGTATAGTCTTTGTTGTCTGTTTTAGTGTCGACTTTTTATGTCGTAGATCTAACCAACTAAGGAAGCTAGACATTTTCAGGATATTTCATTTATAAGATTTTTAATAAATGTATTGTGTAATTTAAATTATTTCATGATATGGTCTTTAACTTAAGTAAAACTGGCAGTTAGCAATTTATTTGTCACAATGTTCATCCAGGAATGTGCATTTTATTTTTCAACCAGATGGTGCCTAACTTTTGACTTTATTTTATGGCTGTATAAGTTGACTTAGCTTAATTTTATATTACTAGTAGGGCTGTCGTGGTCTTGATCATATGGTAGTTGGATTTATAACTACCTGTGCAATCAGTCCCTATCACTACTGATGTTGTGGATTCGACTCCTGCTCAGGTCAAGATGTACAACATTATGCGATAAAGTTTGAACGTGACGTGACGGTGGTTTTCTAAGGGCCTCCGATTTCCTCCACCAATAAAACTGACTGCCACAATATTACTGAAATACTGTTAAAAGTGGCATTAAACAACATAATCCTAATCCTAATCCATACTTCCTTGTACCACGTCTGTGTTCAAAGACATACATGACACTTTAGTTTTAGTGAGTCATCACTTTTCGTCCGTCGTCTGTCGTCCGTCCGTCAACATTTCACATTTTAATCTTCTCCTCAGAAACCACTGGGCCAATTGCAACCAAACTTTGGTGGAATGGTCCTTGGATGGCCCCCTTCCAAAATTGTGTCCGGTGATCCCGACTTCCAACCAAGATAGCCGCCAAGCTAAAAATAGAAAAAGGGGGGATGAAATTTTAATTGTCCATTGCTGCTTTAGTATAAGTCAAAATGAGCTCAATGCAGCTACATGGCAATGAGTAGTTTAACATATTCCGGGTTTTTCTGTGAAATTTTTCTTTCAGCCGATTTATACCAATTATGCAAATTAGGCATATTTTGATAAAAGATCATATTTAAATCTTCTTCTCTGAAACCGCTGAACCAAATTAAACCAAACCTGGCTGGGTCCCTTTCAAAATTGTGTCCGACAGCCCCGCCCTCCATCCAAGATGGCCGCCATTACTAAAAATAGATATTTCTTCAAATGGCCAAAACTGCTTTATTTTATGCCAGAATGTGCCCAAATTTGAACTGTATAAGCATAATGATGAGTTTTTTAACATATATTATGGGATATGTTATGAACTTTGAACTTTTGCCGATTTTGACCGATTATGCAAATTAGGCATAAATAAGCAAAAAATCATTTAAAAATCTTCTTGTTAGAAACCACTAGGCCAATTTCAACCAAACTTTGTCTGAATGATCCTTAGGTGGTCCCCTTTCAAAATTGTGTCCGTCAGCGCCGTCCTGTATCCAAGATGGCCACCGTTACTAAAAATAGAAATTTCGTCAAATGGCCAAAACTGCTCTATTTTAAGCCAGAATATGCCCAAATTTGAACTGTTAAAGCATAATGATGAACTTTTAAACATATATTACGGGATTTTTTATGAACTTTGAACTTTTGCCGATTATGCATATTAGAAAAAAGGAGGGATGAAATTAAAAAAAAATCTTCTCTGATGAAACTACTGAGCCAATCTCAACCAAGCTTTGCTGAAATGATTCTTGGGTGGTCCTCTTCCAAAACTGTGTCCGGCATTTCAGAATTTCGACCAATATGGCCGCCATAGTCGAACTTAATTTAACATAGGACCCTATGGGAAATTCCCATAAAAATCTTCTTTTCTGAAACCATTTGCTCATTAAGAACAAAATTTTGATGAAATAGTCATTGGATGGTTATCTTCCAAAAATATATCCGGCGGTTCGGCCCTTTGACCAAGATGGCCCGCACAGCCAAACTTAGCTTAACATAGGACCCTATGGGAAATTCACATAAAAATCTTCTCCTCAGAAACCACTAGGCCAATTGCAACCAAACTTTGATGGAATGATCCTTGGGTGGCCCCCTTCCAAAATTGTGTCCGGTGATCCCGACTTCCAACCAAGATGGCCACCAAGCTAAAAATAGAAAAAAGGGAGAAGGAATTAAAAAAAAATCTTCTCTGAAACTACTGAGTCAATCTCAACCAAACTTTGCTGAAATGATCCTTGGGTGGTCCCCTTCCAAAATTGTGTCTGGCATTTCATACCTCCGACCAAGATGGCCGCCACAGCCGAACTTAATTTAACATAGGACCCTATGGGAAATTCCCATAAAAATCTTCTTGTCTGAAACCATTTGCTCAATAAGAACAAAATTTTGATGAAATAGTCATTGGATGGTTATCTTCCAAAAATGTGTCCGGCGGTTCGGCCCTTCGACCATGATGGTCCCCACAGCCGAACTTAGCTTAACATAGGACCCTATGGGAAATTCACATACAAATCTTCTTGTCTGGAACCTGTGAGTTGCTCAATTGGAACCAAACTCTGATAAAATAGCCATTGGATGGTCCTCTTCCAAAATTGTGTCTGGTGGTCCCGCTCTCTGACCAAGATGGCTGCACAGCTGTACTTACTTTAACATAGATGGTCCTCTTCCAAAATTGTGTCCGGCAGTCGTGCTCTACCACCAAGATGGCTGCCACAGTGCAGTTGCGTTGTTATTGAAAGCAGCTTTGATCCAGGTGAGAGATTACAGGCTCCTGGGAGCCTCTGGTTCTTTAAATGACCGTTATGCCCCAAGAAATTATTGGACATAAACCATGAAACACTTTCTAGACAAATTTTGCAATTAATTAATATTAATAAGTTTAATATTGATATTAGAGCCATATAATATCATTTTCAAAAATCGTTAAAACTCTCTCTGGGGAAAATCGTACTGTCAGCAATGTCCTTGTAAAATGATCTAATCATTATAGGCTTGGTATACACAGGATAATTCTCCTCCGAGTATTAGATGTTGTGGGGCATTGACAGGAAGCTTGGTCATGATCAACTTTGGATCGTTGCATGATTATTTTGTGGTAGACTATGGCTTTTTGTCTTGACAGATATATATTCTTTAATTTTGAAAAGATTTCTGTCAGCAAAAGTCAATTGCTTTGTTTTCTGAATTCTACATACAATGTAATAATAAATATAATAACTTATTTATAGACAGTTTTGTTATATAAAGGTTGTTTGAAGTTTGAAAAAATTATATTAATTTATTATGAAATTCTTTTATCATGTTCTCTTTGATATCATAGCTGAAATATTGTTGAAAGTGGCATTAAACACCATAACCCCAAACCTTGATATCATAGCAATGCTACATATTAAGATTAATGGTAAACTGTAAGAGTCCCCCCTCCATTAATATTTGATAATTTGTGTTCTTTTATCAAAATGGTATCCATCCTTTTTATGTTGTGATTGTTTATTTTCGATATTTTAATCTTCTTTAAAACACTGAAGCAAATTTAAGCCAAACATTGTTTGGAAGGTTCTTGGTTGGTTCCCTTTGAAAATTATATTCAACAGCTGCAGCTCTCCATCCAAAATGGCCATCATTGCTGAAAAAGATTCTATTAATAGCCAAGCATCTTCATTGTAAGTTGGAATGAGTTGAAATTTAAACCATAACATGAAAATCAGTTGTTTATGTATTCTGGATTTTTCTGTTGAAAATGTTTAATATGTCTGATTTTTGTCTTGTCAATTATTCAAAATAGGCCCATTTTGACCAAAAATCTCCAGGCTTTATTTGGAGGTGTAATTTTACGATTTCCTGTCAAACTCTGACCCATTGAAATCACGGATATAAAAGGGGGAGAAACACTTTGTATTTTCCATGTGTTTAATATATTACATTTTGTACATATAATCTTTAAAGTTTCAGTCTTAACATGAAATTCAATTATTATTAGTGTTTATTATCAATTTAAACAATTTGTCAGTAATATCGTGACAACCAGACATTAAAGAGGGAGGAAAACCCAGACAGTTATTACAAACTGACTCGGATGAAATCCCCCCAGTCATTGGTAGGTGTCTAAAGTGGGCATTGAGGGACTTTTGTTGTATTAGATTTGTAGTAAGAAGTCAGAGACCTTAAATCACTCGGCCACTCAACCCTTGATAATATCTAATTGTTAGATAATGCAGTACTACTCTTGATTTACTGTCAGGTTATGACTGAATCAGATGAGAGGATGAGAGGAAATGTGAGTTATACAATGGAGGCAAAACATTTATTGATAAAAAGGGAATTCTTAGAAATAAAACAATGAGTTATTCTCTTCGACAACTTAAGCTACAATTAAAAAGGGAATTCTTAGAAATAAAACAATGAGTTATTTTCTTCTGCAACTTAAGCTACAATTAAAAAGAGAATTTTAGAAATAAAACAATGAGTTATTCTCTTCAACAACTTAAGCTACAATTAAAAAGGGAATTCTTAGAAATAAAACAATGAGTTATTCTCTTCAACAACTTAAGCTACAATTAAAAAGGGAATTCTTAGAAATAAAACAATGAGTTATTCTCTTCGACAACTTAAGCTACAATTAAAAAGGGAATTCTTAGAAATAAAACAATGAGTTATTTTCTTCTGCAACTTAAGCTACAATTAAAAAGAGAATTTTAGAAATAAAACAATGAGTTATTCTCTTCAACAACTTAAGCTACAATTAAAAAGGGAATTCTTAGAAATAAAACAATGAGTTATTCTCTTCAACAACTTAAGCTACAATTAAAAAGGGAATTCTTAGAAATAAAACAATGAGTTATTCTCTTCGGCAACTTAAGCTACAATTAAAAAGGGAATTTTTAGAAATAAAACAATGAGTTATTCTCTTCGGCAACTTAAGCTACAATTAAAAAGGGAATTTTTAGGAATAAAACCATGAGTTATTCTCTTCTGCAACTTAAGCTACAATTAAAAAGGGAATTTTTAGAAATAAAACCATGAGTTATTCTCTTCGACAACTTAAGCTACAATTAAAAAAGGAATTTTTAGAAATAAAACAATGAGTTATTCTCGTTGACAACTTAAGCTACAATTAAAAAGGTAATTTTTAGAAATAAAACCATGAGTTATTCTCTTCGGCAACTTAAGCTACAATTAAAAAAGGAATTTTTAGAAATAAAACAATGAGTTATTCTCGTCGACAACTTAAGCTACAATTAAAAAGGGAATTCTTAGAAATAAAACCATGAGTTATTTTCTTCGGCAACTTAAGCTACAATTAAAAAGGGAATTTTTAGAAATAAAACCATGAGTTATTCTCTTCTGCAACTTAAGCTACAATTAAAAAAGGAATTTTTAGAAATAAAACAATGAGTTATTCTCGTCGACAACTTAAGCTACAATTAAAAAGGGAATTTTTAGAAATAAAACCATGAGTTATTCTCTTCGGCAACTTAAGCTACAATTAAAAAAGGAATTTTTAGAAATAAAACAATGAGTTATTCTCGTCGACAACTTAAGCTACAATTAAAAAGGGAATTTTTAGAAATAAAACCATGAGTTATTCTCTTCGGCAACTTAAGCTACAATTAAAAAAGGAATTTTTAGAAATAAAACAATGAGTTATTCTCGTCGACAACTTAAGCTACAATTAAAAAGGGAATTCTTAGAAATAAAACCATGAGTTATTTTCTTCGGCAACTTAAGCTACAATTAAAAAGGGAATTTTTAGAAATAAAACCATGAGTTATTCTCTTCGGCAACTTAAGCTACAATTAAAAAAGGAATTTTTAGAAATAAAACAATGAGTTATTCTCGTCGACAACTTAAGCTACAATTAAAAAGGGAATTTTTAGAAATAAAATCATGAGTTATTCTCTTCGACAACTTGAGCTACAATTAAAAAGGAAATTCTTAGAAATAAAACAATGAGTTATTTTCTTCGGCAACTTAAGCTACAATTAAAAAGGGAATTTTTAGAAATAAAACAATGAGTTATTCTCTTCGACAACTTAAGCTACAATTAAAAAGGAATTTTTAGAAATAAAGCAATGAGTTATTCTCGTCGACAACTTAAGCTACAATTAAAAAGGGAATTTTTAGAAATAAAACCATGAGTTATTCTCGTCGACAACTTAAGCTACAATTAAAAAGGGAATTCTTAGAAATAAAACAATGAGTTATTCTCTTCAACAACTTGAGCTACAATTAAAAAGGGAATTTTTAGAAATAAAACAATGAGTTATTCTCTTCGGCAACTTAAGCTACAATTAAAAAAGGAATTTTTAGAAATAAAACAATGAGTTATTCTCTTCGACAACTTAAGCTACAATTAAAAAGGAAATTCTTAGAAATAAAACAATGAGTTATTCTCTTCGGCAACTTAAGCTACAATTAAAAAGGGAATTTTTAGAAATAAAACAATGAGTTGTTCTCTTTGACAACTTAAGTTACAATTTAAAAGGGAATTTTTAGAAATAAAACAATGAGTTATTCTCGTCGACAACTTGAGCTACAATTAAAAAAGGAATTTTTAGAAATAAAACAATCTTCGACAACTTAAGCTACAATTAAAAAGGAATTCTTAGAAATAAAGCGATGAGTTATTTTCTTCGGCAAATTAAGCTACAATTAAAAAGGGAATTTTTAGAAATAAAACAATGAGTTATTCTCTTCAACAACTTAAGCTACAATTAAAAAGGGAATTTTTAAAAAAGAAAACAATGAGTTATTCTCGTCGACAACTTGAGCTACAATTAAAAAAGGAATTTTTAGAAATAAAACAATGAGTTGTTCTCTTCGACAACTTAAGCTACAATTAAAAAGGGAATTTTTAGAAATAAAACCATGAGTTATTCTCTTCGACAACTTGAGCTACAATTAAAAAGGAAATTCTTAGAAATAAAACAATGAGTTATTTTCTTCGGCAACTTGAGCTACAATTAAAAAGGGAATTTTTAGAAATAAAACAATGAGTTATTCTCTTCTGCAACTTAAGCTACAATTAAAAAGGAATTTTTAGAAATAAAGCAATGAGTTATTCTCGTCGACAACTTAAGCTACAATTAAAAAGGGAATTTTTAGAAATAAAACCATGAGTTATTCTCGTCGACAACTTAAGCTACAATTAAAAAGGGAATTCTTAGATATAAAACAATGAGTTATTTTCTTCTGCAACTTGAGCTACAATTAAAAAGAGAATTTTAGAAATAAAACAATGAGTTATTCTCTTCAACAACTTGAGCTACAATTAAAAAGGGAATTTTTAGAAATAAAACAATGAGTTATTCTCTTCGGCAACTTAAGCTACAATTAAAAAAGGAATTTTTAGAAATAAAACAATGAGTTATTCTCGTCGACAACTTAAGCTACAATTAAAAAGGGAATTTTTAGAAATAAAACCATGAGTTATTCTCTTCGGCAACTTAAGCTACAATTAAAAAAGGAATTTTTAGAAATAAAACAATGAGTTATTCTCGTCGACAACTTAAGCTACAATTAAAAAGGGAATTCTTAGAAATAAAACCATGAGTTATTTTCTTCGGCAACTTAAGCTACAATTAAAAAGGTAATTTTTAGAAATAAAACCATGAGTTATTCTCTTCGGCAACTTAAGCTACAATTAAAAAAGGAATTTTTAGAAATAAAACAATGAGTTATTCTCGTCGACAACTTAAGCTACAATTAAAAAGGGAATTTTTAGAAATAAAATCATGAGTTATTCTCTTCGACAACTTGAGCTACAATTAAAAAGGGAATTCTTAGAAATAAAACCATGAGTTATTCTCGTCGACAACTTGAGCTACAATTAAAAAGGAAATTCTTAGAAATAAAACAATGAGTTATTTTCTTCGGCAACTTAAGCTACAATTAAAAAGGGAATTTTTAGAAATAAAACAATGAGTTATTCTCTTCGACAACTTAAGCTACAATTAAAAAGGAATTTTTAGAAATAAAGCAATGAGTTATTCTCGTCGACAACTTAAGCTACAATTAAAAAGGGAATTTTTAGAAATAAAACCATGAGTTATTCTCGTCGACAACTTAAGCTACAATTAAAAAGGGAATTCTTAGAAATAAAACAATGAGTTATTCTCTTCAACAACTTGAGCTACAATTAAAAAGGGAATTTTTAGAAATAAAACAATGAGTTATTCTCTTCGGCAACTTAAGCTACAATTAAAAAAGGAATTTTTAGAAATAAAACAATGAGTTATTCTCTTCGACAACTTAAGCTACAATTAAAAAGGAAATTCTTAGAAATAAAACAATGAGTTATTCTCGTCGACAACTTAAGCTACAATTAAAAAGGGAATTTTTAGAAATAAAACCATGAGTTATTCTCGTCGACAACTTAAGCTACAATTAAAAAGGGAATTCTTAGAAATAAAACAATGAGTTATTCTCTTCAACAACTTGAGCTACAATTAAAAAGGGAATTTTTAGAAATAAAACAATGAGTTATTCTCTTCGGCAACTTAAGCTACAATTAAAAAAGGAATTTTTAGAAATAAAACAATGAGTTATTCTCTTCGACAACTTAAGCTACAATTAAAAAGGAAATTCTTAGAAATAAAACAATGAGTTATTCTCTTCGGCAACTTAAGCTACAATTAAAAAGGGAATTTTTAGAAATAAAACAATGAGTTGTTCTCTTTGACAACTTAAGTTACAATTTAAAAGGGAATTTTTAGAAATAAAACAATGAGTTATTCTCGTCGACAACTTGAGCTACAATTAAAAAAGGAATTTTTAGAAATAAAACAATCTTCGACAACTTAAGCTACAATTAAAAAGGAATTCTTAGAAATAAAGCGATGAGTTATTTTCTTCGGCAAATTAAGCTACAATTAAAAAGGGAATTTTTAGAAATAAAACAATGAGTTATTCTCTTCAACAACTTAAGCTACAATTAAAAAGGGAATTTTTAAAAAAGAAAACAATGAGTTATTCTCGTCGACAACTTGAGCTACAATTAAAAAAGGAATTTTTAGAAATAAAACAATGAGTTGTTCTCTTCGACAACTTAAGCTACAATTAAAAAGGGAATTTTTAGAAATAAAACCATGAGTTATTCTCTTCGACAACTTGAGCTACAATTAAAAAGGAAATTCTTAGAAATAAAACAATGAGTTATTTTCTTCGGCAACTTAAGCTACAATTAAAAAGGGAATTTTTAGAAATAAAACAATGAGTTATTCTCTTCTGCAACTTAAGCTACAATTAAAAAGGAATTTTTAGAAATAAAGCAATGAGTTATTCTCGTCGACAACTTAAGCTACAATTAAAAAGGGAATTTTTAGAAATAAAACCATGAGTTATTCTCGTCGACAACTTAAGCTACAATTAAAAAGGGAATTCTTAGATATAAAACAATGAGTTATTTTCTTCTGCAACTTGAGCTACAATTAAAAAGAGAATTTTAGAAATAAAACAATGAGTTATTCTCTTCAACAACTTGAGCTACAATTAAAAAGGGAATTTTTAGAAATAAAACAATGAGTTATTCTCTTCGGCAACTTAAGCTACAATTAAAAAAGGAATTTTTAGAAATAAAACAATGAGTTATTCTCTTCGACAACTTAAGCTACAATTAAAAAGGAAATTCTTAGAAGAAGAAAAAATTTAATATAAGTAAATTGTTCACAGGTGTAATATAGATAAAATAAAAAAAAGATCATATATATTTTATTTTTTTGTTTATAAATTGTTATAACTACAAATAATTCTTGAATTGTACAACTGTTTACTATGTGAGAATAGAGCCTCTGGTTTAAACTTTATTTTCCAATCTTCTTTTGATGTTTCATCTTCCTGAAATAAGTAAGAATGAGAAGTCATGTAGTGACAATAACATTATGATTTATAAATACAGCATGCACATTTCATTGAATTAGTCTCTGTAGTGCTGGTGGATGATCAACAATCAACAAATCTACATTGACTACTCTTTGTGAATAATAGATTTGTTTGTCGGTATTTAACACCACTTTCAACAATATTTCAATTATATCGTGGGGGTCAGTTTTATCGATGGAGGAAACCGGAGGACCCACAGAAAACCACCGACCTGTCGCAAACCACTGACAAACTTTATCACATAATGTGTACAACCCCCCCTGATCGAGATTAAAATTCACAGCATCAGTGGTGATGGGCACTGATTGCATAGGTAGTTGTAAATCCAACTACCATGCAATCATGGCCACGACGGCCCCTTGAATAATAGGTCAACAAATGTCAAATTTGGGTAGCTTTTCCACAGTACAGCGAGGGGTACTATTTTGCTTATTCTGAAAATTTTACACAGAATGAAATACTCTTTTTGGACTATATTTTGGGTGTGATTATGAGGTACAGTAGTACCCCCTCTTATAAGACCACTCACAACAAAGGCCACCCCTCTTATCAGGCCAGATTTCAAATGAACTAAGGCAGTAAAAAGTAATTAATTGTCCCCTTAATTGTTTATTCTGTATAACTTGAATTCTGGAATATTTCAATGTAAGATCATTAGTTGACTTTGTCACAACTATGTTTAATTGTATGAGAAAGGACCAACCATCACACATTTAGGAGGGGGGTATGTTATTGCCAGTAGCTAGATTTGTTTTTCTACACGAGTCAAAAGTTAGATACTTCTTTTATTTGAACATGAAAATTTCAGTATTTTTTCTTCAAAGTTTATTCCCCCTCCTCTTCCCCCTCAAGAATGTTAAATGGTCGTTCCATAACTCAAAGATGGCTTGATCAATCATAAATGGCCTCATATAATTGAAATTTTAAATCTTCAGTAGCAAGGGATAGTCTAACTATTAAATCATAAAATGATTTGGTTCTTCTTAATGCATTCTTCATGTACATTATATTATCTTTATTATGAGTCAAATCTATTCTCTTAAAGAATTCTGATGATATTGTTGACAACGATAAGACTAGCGTTTCCCACGAGAACAATATAAATGGCTTATAGATATCACTTGATCTTGTTTTATACCCATAATGCTTCACTACTTTTGTAACAGAATTATGGACAGAAGATCAATGTATTATAAAGCTGGTGTTAAATCTGGTTACTTATGATACATAATTTCAAATATGATATTTTCTTAAGATTCACTTGAAGTACCAATAACATTAAAACCAAAGAATGGAGATTGTGTGCTGATTAATAAATTTATGCTTAAAATCTGAAAAGATTGAGTGAGTGATTGTTGTTTTATGCCAACTCAGCAATTTTCCAGCTAAATCATGGTGAGAACAAGTTAATTTGCAATGAAATGATGAGGTCCGCTTTGTACTAGACGAACATGCTTACCAAACATGCTTACCGGTAGTTGGATTTTTATAGTGCTAGCTCACTGAAACCAAAAACATTGAATACCCTTAAATCAATTGTTAAATGAACGTTGTTTTTTTTTATTTTAAATACATATGTAGTTGCTACATTCAATCATTGATTTTACTACCTCAAATTGATGCCTATAAAATTAAATATAGTGAGACCCTCTATTATACTTAGATTTACTGTTGTTTTTCCATTACAAATCCATTGGAGATGGATGTTTGCTAAATTCAATGGTACCTTATAACCTTGGTACAATTATTGGAAAACTTAGTTTCCACTCCCTAATATACGATCGTTGAAAATCTTCTCTCAAGAGCAAACGCTTGATTATCTATCTGTTAAATACGCCAATTGTTTGATTACCCATGATGCTTCATCGCCATTACTACATCATCTAGCTGTGTTCTTGTCCTTTTATTGTTTCATGTAAAAATCTGATCAATATAGATAAAACCATTTATTGTCGGAAAATTACACGCCCATTTATTTGTTCTGAGTAAACTTGTCCTATTCGGTGTTACTATCTAGTTAAACACTTATGTCAGTTAAATGTTTGTTATGCCAGTTATATGTTTGTAGGTGTGTTTAATGTGACATAATACTGATACAACTAGTTTTAACACTTGGCAAGTAACTATTGTAATAAACATGTCAAGATTTTTGTTGTTACCTGGATGTTAAAAGTATTTTACTGTTAGAAATTAATGTCCTTGATTAGTACATTTTGTATTTAGAATCTAGCATGTACAAGTCTTTTGTTTCACAATACAATATATTGTCCCACACACGATTGTAATGTGTCAATTATAGTGGGCTGGTGGAATTTTATAATTTCCAATGTTGGGAATTATTGTAGAATAAGCATTTTTGATAATTTGTTATTCTTTATAAGAATAAAATATTGAAAAATGAAAAAAACAAAAAAAATTCAGTTTCAGATTTCATTTGGTTATATTATGTTCTTGTTGTTTTCATTGATTTAAATAATATTAATAGGTATTGATTATGTTTATGAAAAAATATAGATAAAACAATTTTTCTACATTGTAGAATTTAATTTTTAAGCTTCCGTGTTCATACATGTTATCCATCATTTTTATAATAGGAGAAAGAAAGTGAACACTTGAAACGATATACATGATATATGGAAATTCATTGTTACAATCAAAACAATGTGGTAATTTTACATAAACTGTTAGAGTGATGACTTTACCAGAGAAATGTAAAAAAAAAAAGATAGTCTCGAAAGTATCAGAAGATAGATAGTCTCGAAAGTATCAGAAGATAGATAGTCTAGAAAGCATCGGAAGATAGTCTAGAAAGTATCGGAAGATAGTCTAGAAAGTATCGGAAGATAGTCTAGAAAGTATCGGAAGATAGTCTAGAAAGTATCAGAAGATAGTCTAGAAAGTATTGGAAAATAGTCTAGAAAGTATCAGAAGATAGTCTAGAAAGTATCGGAAAATAGTCTAGAAAGTATCAGAAGATAGTCTAGAAAGTGTCGGAAGATAGTCTCGAGAATATCGGATCGTTAATTTTAGTTAAAAATACATTCTTATTATTTGTAATAAGTCATAAGTTGTAAATAAATTAAGTTACTACATAAAACACTTGAGTTTGGCAGTTAAATACATAGATAATTCTTAATGGCAAGGGAGGTAATTCTTATTGAGGCATGATCACACAGTACTGATTTCTTTGGCATCTTTACTGTTGATCATTTATTTAATTAGTATTCAGAGGGTACCAGATCTATTTTCATACTCTGTTTAAGTCCTTTCAATGATTGACTGTTTATTGGTTAATGTTCAGCTAAATATTTCATGCATATTCAGAGCAATTATTCCTTTTTCGAACTGTTTTGAAACCTCAATAATGAGTACACGAGAAAATGAAGTCAGCTGACATTATTGTGTTGTTGTTATTGTTGTTGTTTTGTAGATTTAGTTAATCTGTGAATATTAGTATAGAAATCATAGGTTATTAACATAGGAATATTAAGGTCAAGTAGGACTCGGTAGCTTTTTCAAGATCTAATTTTTGTTTTTAAAGTGTGTTGCTTGCATGAATTGCTTGATTTTTACAAGTAAATTGATTTTTTTAATTAAAATTGATTACTGTAATCTTAGTATATTCTTATATGATTACTTATTAGCTTAGTGTAGTACAGATATTTTAAGCGTCTTTTTTCCCTTTCATCGATCGTAAAAACAAGTTTTGACTGGTCTTGTATTTCTTGTCTTTTTCAGTGCTGTAGAGTATGGTGTAGATAGTGAAAACCTCAGTCTTTCAGCAATAAGAACTATCAGAGTTTTACGCCCTCTTAGGGCTATAAATAGAATTCCAAGTAAGTAAAAAAAAAAAAGCTAGGGGTCAATGAAAGATGAAACAACTTGAATTATCATTTTCATAATTTAAAAAAAAAAAATATTCAAATTGTGGTTATGTCTATTTCTCAATTTCTGTGGTTTATTCCTCCTGTATTTTAGGATAAGCATAGATAATTTAATTGAAACAATATTTCAGTTATATTGTTGCGGTCAGTTTTATTGGGAAACCAGAGAAAACCACTGACATGTCGCAAGTCACTGACAAACTTTTTTTTCACATAATGTTATATCAAGTACACCTCACCTGAGCGGGGTTCAAACTCACAACGTTAGTGGTGATAGGTACTGATTGTGTAGGTAGTTGTAAATCCAACTACCATGACAAGACCAATTTTGCAAGCAATAAATAATTTGGTTATGGGATGGACCTAGGGCCAGAAGTTTAAAGATTGGCACAAGAAGAGGATAAAATGAATTGGGTTGGAAATATTTTACCTATCAGCAGCCACCAAACAACAAGCCTTGTTTTTTGCTGAAACAATGTGTTTTGCTAATTTTTGCAAAAAATATACATCTTAGGCTCATTTTTACCAAATTTTACTTTAAAATCTTCTTTTTTGAAACCACTGATCCAATTTAATCCGAACTAGGTTGAGATAGTCCTTCACTGGTCTCCTTTTAAAACCTCCATCGAAAAATGCTGCCATTAATACTAAAAATAAAAATGATTCTAGGGTAGACCTCTACCAAGCTTGTCATTTGGATGATGATTTGATATCTCATAGAACAGCTACCACAGAAACAGCTTCTTCTCAGACCTCTATCAAACTTGTGATTTTTATGCTGATCTCAAATCCAAGATGATCATTACCCTCTGAAAAGGAATTTCATATTGGTTTTTTTCATTGTCTATATAAATCAGGTTAAAGATGCAGACTCTAGAGAGCCTCTTTTTTCTTCAATGAATACTTGAGATTAAATATGAGTGAAAAATGATCAATTGTATGTCTTTTTCTTGTAAAGAATTATAATGAAATACAATGAAAATTGATCCAATGGCAATATTTTGTTCACAAATTAATTTTCCGAGAGAATTCTGAAGCCTACTCCGGTGTTTTTTAAACGAATACCAATGTTATCTTAATACCAGTGGAGAAGAATTAGATATTGATACAATTTATGATAAATAAAGGACTCGGCCCACATATCAATAAAATATTGTTGGAAGCTAACTACAAGAAATCTTGATGGTCTTATTCAATTTTACATTATTCATTTATTTCGTTAAGTTCTGTTATCCTTTTATTGTCAAATGGGGGTCTTTGTAGGGAAGTTTTTACTGGAAGATGTTCAACTCGTTCATTTATAAAGGGTACTGCGCTACAAAATATAACTAAAATATTGTTGAAAGGGGCATTTAACACCATAAACCAACCTACAAAAAATTAAAATAAATTAGTCTCTGGATGACCGGAAAGATGGGCTATATGAGAAAATTAATAGACTTGCAGAGCTAGTATTGTATTTCTGCTTGTAACCATGGTATCAATAAATAGGTTCAGCATGGTGGTCCCCACATGAAGTATTTGTAAGGAATGATGTAAGAGAACATGAGAGACTATCTAATATTACAATGTGCTTTTATTGCTGTTATACATTTCACAATCACAGTAGGATTTTCAACAATTAGCCTAGGTGGATACTAAATTAAGTGTGAAATGTATCCTGTAGTTGAGTAGTACTATTTACTTCTGCTGAGAAATGATACATCTGGGTATCTTTTTCATTTAGATTTTATTTGGTGTATAGAATAGAATTATATTTCTCAGATGAAATAATCAATAAAAAACAAAAAATATGGGTAATTAATCTTTTTGCAAACATCATTATCATGTTGAATGTTTTGACTCCCCCCCCTCTTTTCCATACACTGAAGTACAGGCTTCAATATCGCAGAGTTATCATTTTCTAAAGATTTGTCTCCGTAGATACTAATAGACCATACAATTCAACGCCCCCAACAATTACTAATTGAGTGGGAAAAATGCCATAAAATTATAGTGTACTAAATCAATGGACAATACACATTTCATTTGTGGTCAAACTGTCTGCAAAAATTGATAAAAATGAAATTGAATCAAACCATGGAACATAAAATTTAAAAATCCATATTCCATACATAGAAATTTTTACATGCAATATACCACACATTTGAAAATCTTTCTATATACAAGAAATAAAGCCATCATTAATTAAAAGAACTTATGTATCGGAATATATATAATAAGTTAAATAGTGGATCATAGGGAAAAAACTGGAAATATACTTAATAGGTCACTCAGTCCGCATAAATTACTTAATCAAATTTCGACAAGGTTGTACTGAAATTTGTCAGAGTAGACCAAGTCCATTAGGAAGATTATATAGATTAATAAAAAAACGTAATGAAGGAGATAAAGATTTTCGTCACTTATTATTCCAGTGACACATACGTTATTGTTGCCCAACCATTATTATTTGCACTCTAGCAAAAAAATCGCTATCTACATAAAAAGATGTAATGTTTGACATTTTCTGAGTCTACAGATTATTCCGTCTTGGTCTGCCTCCATTAGCCTGAATGTCAATATTCATCAGATCTTGGCCGAAAAAAATAAATCAAGTATTAGTGATACCTAATCAGGTATTAGTTTATATTGTGCTATAGATCTCCTTCAAGTATTAGTGATACCTAATCAGGTATTAGTTTATATTGTGCTATAGATCTCCTACCAAAGATAGATCGCCTCTTAAAAAGGTTAATATTTGTTATATAAATCACCAGTAGGGAAATTTAATTGGGCGTTTGTCTTACACTTAGTACATATGTAATTGAAAATGCTTTCTTTCTTCCATTTTTGATGTTTGGGTATAAACGTTAGGCATGAATTTAGAGAGGGCGCAGAGAACATGCACCCATCAACTTCCAAAGTTTACTGGGGACTTTACGTCCATAGTTCCTCTAACAGAGCTCTGTGTGGTACCCTCTGGGACTTAGACAGCCCCATTGGCCCCTTGCCTATGACCTAACAACAAAATCCTGCATTCAAACCTGATTATTCCACCTTAATTTTACAGTTATGTCTCCCCCCACTTTGGTGGGGAGACATATTGTTTTTGTCCTGTCCGTCACACAGTTTGGCAGCGCAACTTCTCTGAAACTACTGAACAGAATTTCATGAAACTTGGTAGGTAGTAAGGACACCATATGTAGTTGTGCATTTTACCAGAAAATTTTGATCGCCTGAATTTTGTGGGAGTTATGCCCCTTTGAACTTATAAATTTCCCGAAATTTACTACTGAAGCAGCTTGTCAGCGCAACTCCTCTGAAACTACTGAACAGAATTTCATGAAACTTGGTAGGTAGTAAGGACACCATATGTAGTTGTGCATATTACCAGGAAATTTTGATCGCCTGAATTTTGTGGGAGTTATGCTCCTTTGAACTTATAAATTTCCCAACATTTACTACTGAAGCAGCTTGTCAGCACAACTCCTCTGAAACTACTGGACAGAATTTCATGAAACTTGGTTGGTATTAAGGCCACCATATGTAGTTGTGCATATTACCAGGAAATTGTGATCCCCTAAATTCTGTGGGAATTATGCCCCTTTGAACTTAAATATTTCCCGAAATATACTTCTGAAGCAGCTTGTCAGTGCAATTCCTCTGAAACTACTGGACAGAATTTCATGAAACTTGGTAGGTAGTAAGGACACCATATGTAGTTGTGCATATTTCTAGGAAATTTTGATCCCCTAAATTTTGTGGGAATTATGCCCCTTTGAACTTAAAAATTTCACGAAATATACTTCTGAAGCAGCTTGTCAGCACAACTCCTCTGAAGCAACTTAACAGAATTTCATGAAACTTGGTAGGTAGTAAGGACACCATATGTAGTTCTGCATATTACCAGGACATTTTGATCCCTTAAATTTTGTGGGAGTTATTTGCAAACACTAGTGTAAAATCCCTTACTGAAACTTGTATATATATATATATATATATGTACAAGAGTCTATCATAATGTCACTATTTCCCTGAAAAAGTTTTTCATCACCAATCCATTGATTTTAGAAGAACAAAACTCCTTTAAATCATTGGAACATAAGCTGAGCAATTTTCTGGAATGGGGAACTTTGCCATGACAATATGGAATAGTACCTGTAACCCTTGCTTTAGCACTTTTGATCCAATTTTGTTTGTGCTTCATGGATTAAAAACAGTTTTTTTTTGTTATTCATTGAAGCTTAATTTTATTTGTTAATACCTAAATAGATTTTTTACCTTTGACTACAGTTTGTGGGATGGAGGGAGACATACGTTTTTGCGGGCAAAAACAAACTTTAATTTTAAAGAATTTTGTTTATTCTTGTAATACATCTGATATGAAATGGGGGAAAAAAAAAGGTTGAAAAGTTCCAAAGGCATTATTTTAGATATTTTTTCTTCAATCATAAACACTAGCTTTATTTTTTGGACTGTTAAGTCGTGCCTTTTTTAAAGCCATTAATAACAAAATTAAGACCATAGTCCACAAAAGTATGTAGTGCAAGGTTGGATGTTGTACATGGCTGTGATCATTTGTCTGATGGATTTACATTTACCTATATCTATCACCGTAATGTACTAAAGTTTGTCAGTAACTTATGTCATATCTATGGTTTTCTGTTGGTACTCCAGTTTCTGTCATCTACCAATAAAACTGACCTTCCACAATATAACAGAAATATTGTTGAAAGTAGAGATAAACACCAAGACCCTAACCTTAACCTTATTGTCCACTAAATATGTCAGAGATTATATAAAAATATTTTTAAGTTATTAATTTCCATTGTTAATCATTAATGGCCATCGAAAGGAATTTAGTGGGAATTCTCATGCAGAAATTTAACCTCTGTGGTGATTAAGAATATTAAGAATATTAACTAACTGGTACACTAATAATTAGATACGATAATGTAACCCTCATTCTGCTTATGCTCCAGTTAGGGTTACGAATCGGTCCCATTCAACGTAATGGAGCAAATTAAAATTTTCGTTTCGTGAATATTTCAGCTTTCTTTTTGCATATGTGGTCATAACTTATTATTCCTTACAATTTTTAAGTAATGGTGATACAAAATAAGTGTTACAATACTTGTTTCTACCTTCACGGTCGATTTCGTATTCGAAAATTATTTCTTGTCCACCATGACACCTTACGTAGACTCTTGTGATGGGCGGAGCCTATCCATATATGGATCTCAATGCCAAATATGGAAAACTTTTACTACGATGTTACGGCAATCGATCCAAATAAGGATATCTCCAAAACGAGGCAAGTGCACATGAAATAGCAACTTGTAAACAAAATGTCGGACAGAAAGAATATTTCATGCATTCAAATTTTCCGATGGATATAAGTCTACCATGGATTGATGCAGCATTTACTTAACACCTCAAGGTTTACCTAAATATATTTATCTTTCACCCTCGTTAATTTTTCCAACCACTTACAATGGAATTAGGGCAAAAAACCGCCTGGTGTGAATCACTCCGGGCGCTGCTCCCATACGTTGAATGGGACCGATTCATAACCCTCGCTGGGAGCAAAGCGGACTGAGTGTTACGTTATCGTATCTAACTAAGAATAGCAGAAATATATATGTTGATCGCTACAGAATATATCAAGACCAGCAGTTCATACAGTAAAAGAGCTATATGAAAGGCTAAGATGATGTCTTAATGAAACAGATATATAATACAGTAAAAGAGCTATATGAAAGGTTAAGATGATGTCTTAATGAAACAGATATATAATACAGTAAAAGAGTTATATGAAAGGTTAAGATGATGTCTTAATGAAACAGATATATAATACAGTAAAAGAGCTATATGAAAGGTTAAGATGATGTCTTAATGAAACAGATATATAATACAGTAAAAGAGTTATATGAAAGGTTAAGATGATGTCTTAATGAAACAGATATATAATACAGTAAAAGAGCTATATGAAAGGTTAAGATGATGTCTTAATGAAACAGATATATAATACAGTAAAAGAGCTATATGAAAGGCTAAGATGATGTCTTAATGAAACAAATATATAATACAGTAAAAGAGCTATATGAAAGGCTAAGATGATGTCTTAATGAAACAGATATATAATACAGTAAAAGAGTTATATGAAAGGTTAAGATGATGTCTTAATGAAACAGATATATAATACAGTAAAAGAGCTATATGAAAGGTTAAGATGATGTCTTAATGAAACAGATATATAATACAGTAAAAAAGCTATATGAAAGGTTAAGATGATGTCTTAATGAAACAGATATATAATACAGTAAAAGAGCTATATGAAAGGTTAAGATGATGTCTTAATGAAACAGATATATAATACAGTAAAAGAGCTATATGAAAGGTTAAGATGATGTCTTAATGAAACAGATATATAATACAGTAAAAGAGCTATATGAAAGGTTAAGATGATGTCTTAATGAAACAGATATATAATACAGTAAAAGAGCTATATGAAAGGCTAAGATGATGTCTTAATGAAACAAATATATAATACAGTAAAAGAGCTATATGAAAGGCTAAGATGATGTCTTAATGAAACAGATATATAATACAGTAAAAGAGTTATATGAAAGGTTAAGATGATGTCTTAATGAAACAGATATATAATACAGTAAAAGAGCTATATGAAAGGTTAAGATGATGTCTTAATGAAACAGATATATAATACAGTAAAAAAGCTATATGAAAGGTTAAGATGATGTCTTAATGAAACAGATATATAATACAGTAAAAGAGCTATATGAAAGGTTAAGATGATGTCTTAATGAAACAGATATATAATACAGTAAAAGAGCTATATGAAAGGTTAAGATGATGTCTTAATGAAACAGATATATAATACAGTAAAAGAGCTATATGAAAGGTTAAGATGATGTCTTAATGAAACAGATATATAATACAGTAAAAGAGCTATATGAAAGGCTAAGATGATGTCTTAATGAAACAGATATATAATACAGTAAAAGAGCTATATGAAAGGTTAAGATGATGTCTTAATGAAACAGATATATAATACAGTAAAAGAGCTATATGAAAGGTTAAGATGATGTCTTAATGAAACAGATATATAATACAGTAAAAGAGCTATATGAAAGGTTAAGATGATGTCTTAATGAAACAGATATATAATACAGTAAAAGAGCTATATGGAAGGCTAATATGATGTCTTAATGAAACAGATATATAATACAGTAAAAGAGCTATATGAAAGGCTAAGATGATGTCTTAATGAAACAGATATATAATACAGTAAAAGAGCTATATGAAAGGTTAAGATGATGTCTTAATGAAACAGATATATAATACAGTAAAAGAGCTATATGAAAGGTTAAGATGATGTCTTAATGAAACAGATATATAATACAGTAAAAGAGCTATATGAAAGGTTAAGATGATGTCTTAATGAAACAGATATATAATACAGTAAAAGAGCTATATGAAAGGTTAAGATGATGTCTTAATGAAACAGATATATAATACAGTAAAAGAGCTATATGAAAGGTTAAGATGATGTCTTAATGAAACAGATATATAATACAGTAAAAGAGCTATATGAAAGGCTAAGATGATGTCTTAATGAAACAGATATATAATACAGTAAAAGAGCTATATGAAAGGTTAAGATGATGTCTTAATGAAAAAGATATATAATACAGTAAAAGAGCTATATGAAAGGTTAAGATGATGTCTTAATGAAACAGATATATAATACAGTAAAAGAGCTATATGAAAGGTTAAGATGATGTCTTAATGAAACAGATATATAATACAGTAAAAGAGCTATATGAAAGATTAAGATGATGTCTTAATGAAACAGATATATAATACAGTAAAAGAGCTATATGAAAGGCTAAGATGATGTCTTAATGAAACAGATATATAATACAGTAAAAGAGCTATATGAAAGGCTAAGATGATGTCTTAATGAAACAGATATATAATACAGTAAAAGAGCTATATGAAAGGCTAAGATGATGTCTTAATGAAACAGATATATAAATACAGTAAAAGAGCTATATGAAAGGTTAAGATGATGTCTTAATGAAACAGATATATAATACAGTAAAAGAGCTATATGAAAGGCTAAGATGATGTCTTAATGAAACAGATATATAATACAGTAAAAGAGCTATATGAAAGGTTAAGATGATGTCTTAATGAAACAGATATATAATATAGTAAAAGAGCTATATGAAAGGCTAAGATGATGTCTTAATGAAACAGATATATAAATACAGTAAAAGAGCTATATGAAAGGTTAAGATGATGTCTTAATGAAACAGATATATAATACAGGAAAAGAGCTATATGAAAGGCTAAGATGAAGTCTTAATGAAACAGATATATAATACAGTAAAAGAGCTATATGAAAGGTTAAGATGATGTCTTAATGAAACAGATATATAATACAGTAAAAGAGCTATATGAAAGGTTAAGATGATGTCTTAATGAAACAGATATATAATACAGTAAAAGAGCTATATGAAAGGCTAAGATGATGTCTTAATGAAACAGATATATAATACAGTCGGAAAATAAACGTATAATTATTATATAAAAAAGATGTCATTTTAAAGCAGATATGACACTGTTGAAAAATAAACTTTTAATATGTTTTTCTTTTCAATTACAGAAATGAGAATTTCTGTTGTTAGAAAACAGTTTTTAAGAAAGGACAAATATTTTGATTGCAGATATAATTTCCATTGTTAGAAAATAGAGTTTTAGCAATTTTTGTAATTTTATTTACAGGTATAAGAATTTCCATAGTTAGAAAATAGAGTTTTAACCATTTTTTTTTTTCATTTTTTATTTACAGGTATGAGAATTTTAGTAATGTTACTACTAGATACACTTCCTATGCTAGGGAACGTGTTGTTGTTGTGTTTCTTTGTGTTTTTTATCTTTGGAATTATTGGTGTACAGTTGTGGGCTGGTGTTCTACGTAACAGATGTTTTCTAAATATTAGTGAAAATATTTCCTATGCACAGTGAGTATCATTTTTATTTGTAACATGAACACATTCTTCTCCTTTGATCTTTTTATGGTTTATATCCCAGAATGTAAGCAACAGCTAAGAACTATAAAATAATATATGCAAATATGAGATATTGCACACTTTAAATCTGGGCTCTAGCTTTATTACTCTCAGAGACCCGTACAATAATTAACGCCCTAGATGTGATATAGCATGACTTCATGTTACAAATCATTTGTACCACGATTTTCCGAATTAAACATTTAAACAATTCCACGCTTCGCATTCGATTGTTTAACCGTTTAACTCGGAAAACCATGGTATCAATATTATATACAGTCAAACCTGCCCAAATGGTCACCTCTATTAAGAAGTCACCTTTTTCTTGTCCTGTCATAGAAAAATTAATATGAATTGAACCTCTTTTAAGAGGTCACCTGTCTTATAAGGTCACTTTTTATTGGTCCCAAAGATGACCTCTTAATACAGGTTTGACTGTATTACTTACCACATCACAATTGTTTGACATTTTTTAGTTTTTATGGTAGAAATTTTGTAAGAAATACTGCAAGCTCACACTGACGAATAGTGAGAAAGAGTTAAAATATAGTGTATCTGTTACTCCTATATGAAGGGGAGATAAATCTAACACAGAGAGGGCTCAAAAATCCTTTATCTAAACCGAGGCTTACCACGGTTAAGAAATAAATATATTTGAGTCAGAGGGTGTGAGATAGCCTAGTCTAACCAAAATAAGAGGGATTGATACTTTTTCTCGCATGTAGTAGCACTTGTAGTATAAGGGTTGCTACCGACAGCTGTGAGATAAGCTGATCTTGCACCATAGATACCATGAGATTATAATAATCATCCATGGTCTAAGAGTGTGAGATCAAAAGATTCACATTTTCAAGTCAGAAACGAGATTTGCCGAGTTTCGCATGAAAGAATGTAAGAACCCATTGGAAAAATGTTTTTACTTCTAAAGAATTCACTGACAAACTTTATTATGCAAAGATACATTTATTATACAGTAAAACCGGTATAAACTGAACACCTGTCTATTACGAACTCAAAAGTTGGTCCCAAGGTGGTTCAGTTTAGACAGGTTTCACTGTACTTTGATACACAACTATAGTGGTGATGGGCTTTGATACACAACTATAGTGGTGATGGGCTTTGATACACAACTATAGTGGTGATGTACTTTGATACACAACTATAGTGGTGATGGGCTTTGATACACAACTATAGTGGTGATGGGCTTTGATACACAACTATAGTGGTGATGGGCTTTGATACACAACTATTGTGGTGATGGGCTTTGATACACAACTATAGTGGTGATGGGCTTTGATACACAACTATAGTGGTGATGGGCTTTGATACACAACTATAGTGGTGATGGGCTTTGATACAACTATAGTGGTGATGGGCTTTGATACACAACTATAGTGGTGATGGGCTTTGTTACACAACTATAGTGGTGATGGGCTTTGATACACAACTATTGTGGTGATGGGCTTTGATACACAACTATAGTGGTGATGGGCTTTGATACACAACTATAGTGGTGATGGGCTTTGATACACAACTATTGTGGTGATGGGCTTTGATACACAACTATAGTGGTGATGGGCTTTGTTACACAACTATAGTGGTGATGGGCTTTGATACACAACTATTGTGGTGATGGGCTTTGATACACACCTATAGTGGTGATGGACATTTATTGTATAGGTAGATGTGAATTATGTAATTATTAGATAGTGACCATGACTACCCCTGCAAGTCTTTAGAAAGTATAATTTAATCTTTTAACCACCATGTGCATTATTATCATAAAAATGTAGATTACAGGGATAAAAATTATCAGGAGCCCAGTAGCCCAATACCACTAGAATTTGGACAGGGCCCCTAAAATTTTGAATATTTCATGTGCAAACTCAGTTGCTAGAAGGGACCGGATGGCTCAACTCATACAAGCCTATCACCAATGCGGCGTGGGTTCGCACCCGGCTTTGTAAATTACAGAAAAAGGTGAACTCGACTCACAGCCACAAGTGATAAAACTTACCAGTTGCTTGCCCATGGTCTGTGGTTCTTTGTGGGTACTCCGGCTTCTTCCACCACTAAAACTGGTCACCATGATATAGCTGAAATATTGCTGAAAGGGCCGTTAAACACCAAAAATCAATCAATCATTTGCTAGACCCCAAGATTTTTTGCTGGACTTCTAAAATTGTCATTTTAGAAGGAGCCCAGCTGGCAACTGCAGCAAAACTGCCAAGCTTTGTCCCTGAGATATCCAATTAAGTGTACACGACATGTTTCTGAAAAAACCTTCATCAATCAATGACATTCAAAGTGATTGGAAATCCCAGTAATTAAAAAAATCTATGGGAGCAAGACAACTAATTTGAATAGTTAATATTAAAATCTTAATAATATTCCATTTCAGAATTTCTGAATTGCACTGAAATGATTTGTATATTTGTTTATTGTCGTGAAAATAACACGAATATTGCTCACTTGATATTTAACTGCTTGTAATTAGTCAAATATCAACTTTTATTGGTGCTCATAATTTTATAAGATGAATTAATTTGCTGCCCAGCTTTGTTTGCCTGATAAAGCTGGTTTCCTATTTACAAAAGGTCATGACACAAACAACTGTGCAATGAATAGAACAGGGAGGAAAAAGAGAAAGATTTATTGATAAAACCTTGAAGTAATCATATTTCACAAAATAATATGTAAAGACTCCAGGGTACACTTTAATAATCAATAATGGACCAATCAGAGTCCTTGTAACAACATAGATGGCATATTAATAAATTATTAAATTGTTTCCCAATGGTTATAAGTTAGGTGTTAAGTCCACATCTATCCTCATCATACTGTAAATTGTATAACACATTTCTTTCATCTTTGAAGTAAACATAACTAGCGCCCTTTTCAAATAAAAAAAAATGGCTAAACCCCCATGGATATCGTAGTCAAGGACGGGACAAACACATAAAATAATTACTGTGCAAATAGTATACGATATTTACATAGAAAACACAAAAAAATATGATAAAAGCTTCCTGGATTGTACTAATGTCTTACGACAATTAGGCATTTTGCATTAGCAGTTGAATTTCTAAAGAGTCGTTAACCTCTTAAGACTTACATCTTAGAACTATACTGACAGTTTTAATGGTTTTGAATTACACATGATTTTTAATTAAAGAAATATTACTTGGTAATCTTAGTCTTAACTAACTCTGTAAAAAAAGGGCCAGATAACTGTTATCTTCGATGATTTGGTTGATGGTGTTTAACGCCACTTTCAACAATATTTCAGTTATATCGTGATGGTCAGTTTTATTTGTAGAGGAAACCGGAGAAAAATCTACAGACCTGCCGCAAGTCACTGGCAGACTTTATCACATAATGGTGTATCGAGTTCACTTTGCCATGAGCGGGATTCAAACTCACAACTTTAGTGGTGCCTGATTGCACTGACCTTAACCCCACTAGTGATTTAAATATTTTCTATGTGTTTCTTTTTTATTTCTCTGGAAAGAAGTAACTGTGTACATTTGAGAAGAAATGATTTCTAGATTTCCTGATTATGACTAGAGTTTTGTATATTTATGGCAAAATACGGATCGAATGCTATTTGCAATTTCGATAATTAGGATGACCTTTTATTATTTTTGTTTTATGACGAACGAAAGTTATAAAATTCCAGGTAAAAATAGATTAAAATATAATTATTATGGAAATTTCATGGTTTTAAACTTTAGGTAAAAATAGAGTAATAAGTATAATTATTATGGAAATTACTTGGTTTTAAAATGAAAACTCAATACATGTACATGTATTTTATAACGGTACACAGAACAAATGATTAAGTAGGGCACGGGTGGCTCAATGAGTTAGGTAGTTGGATAACCTAACAACTCATACAAGCCTATCATCAATACGGCATGGGTTCGCATCCAGCTTTGTAAATTACAAAAAAGGGTGCGCTCGACTTACAGCCGCAAGTGATTAAAGTTTACCAGTTGCTTGCCCATGGTCGATGGTTCTCTCCGGGTACTCCGGCTTCTTCCACCACTAAAACTGGTCGCCATGATATAGCTGAAATATTGCGGAAAGTGACATTAAACACACAAAAACAAAAAACAAATCAGAACAAATTGTTAATTTCTTGTGGAAATCAATATTCATGTATTTTTCCAGTGTTAATTATTCTGTTTAACAATCAAAGTGAGGTCACTTAGGAAGCACTTTTAAAATGTAGAGTAAAAGTTATCCAAATCATTTTATTTTTTTATACCTTTGTAAATGTCACAAAAATGTACAATCAAATTTTTTAAATTACATTAATTTAACAATCTCAGGTGACGAAAATAATTTGCATCAAATAATTAAATAATCATGTAAAGGTTGAATCTCAACAGGAACCATTATCTATGCAAAGGTCAGAACGTGAAGCAGTTGTACTTTTAATCAAGTGTAGAAAAAACAGTGTGTGGTACTACTGTAGTACCTCTCTTATAAGACCACTCCTACAAATTACCACACCTCTTATCAGGATATTCCAAACCACAGCCCTGTTATAAGGCCATTCACACCAAAGACAGGCCACCACTGTTACCAGGCCATTCCCATCAAAGGCTGCCCCTTGTATCAGTCCATTTCCTCCAATGGCCTCTCCTCTTAACAGGTCATGCCTCCCAAAGGCCACCTGTCTTATCATACATTCCCATCAAAGGTCACCCTCTTATCATGTCAGATTTCAGATGCACTACGATAGTAGAATACTACTAATTTTTCCCCCTCATAAGAGACCACCCTTCTTATAAGGCCACCTTTTCATTGTAGATCTAGGAGTGGCCTTACAAGAGGATGACTACTGTATTACCTCAAGACTGCTATCATATTTTGTTCACTGCAATAACAATTGTGTTTTAGAAATTGCTTTTCAATATTAAATAGAAAAATATGATGTAGTTCTATTCTCTCATATTTTTTTTTCTCATTTCAGTGCAAACTTAAGTCCTTATTTTATTCCAAAGAAATTATATCATGACTATATATGCAGCAGACCTGAGGATTCTGGGATGCAAACATGTCACAATTTTCCACGCTATCAGTACGAAGGAATAAAATGTAACGGAAGTGCGAAATTGGACAGCAATAATACGCCCACAAATAATTCTTGTGTGAACTGGAACCAGTATTATACCTACTGTACTGCAGGGGACAAAAACCCCTTTCAGGGTGCTATTTCATTTGACAATATAGGATTAGCATGGGTGGCTATTTTCCAAGTAAGTATGACATATGATACAGTGTTCTTTAATAAAGACGTAGAAATCAAATTTAGTGGGCATGACTTGTTTCTGGAATAACCTTCAACAGGCACGCTCAAAATCGTAAGATTGGAAAGCAAAATAATTTTAAAGTTTTGGAAGCAATAAAACCAAAGGGCCTAAACAAGAATAACTGTGAATAATGTTCTTGCCAGTACCAGGTCCTGGATTTTCAGCACCATATGTTGTGGTCTTTTTTGTGATAAAGGGTTTGAAGTTAGTGGTGGTTTGATTGTTCGTTTTGTTGATATTAGTGAAATTGTTGACCATCACCGTTAAACTTCTTTTCAACTATATTTCTCTGCTTGAGATATTTACAATTTTTCATATTCAACTGCTAGCTTTGTTGAGCTGTATAAAAGTACATTTTTTGTATATAACTGCTAGCTTTGTATGAACTGTATAAAATGAAATATTTAGCCATCAGAAGAATATTGTTATTTATTAGAGATAGTTGAGAGATTTTATCATAGAGGATTGTTTTCCAAAAAATGTCGCTAGAAATTGAACATGACTCATTCTCACCACTCTTTGTTTATCAATTTGATAATCAACAAGGTTGGGCATTTTGAAAATTTTACAAGTATAAGAGAAATTCTGATTGGTCATGTATGCTTTAAGAAGGAAGGATAAAGAGGGCAGTAGAACATGATTGAGAATAGATCTAAAGCTCAGAAGAAAATAAAAAATTAAGAAATACAGAAATAGTTCTTTGATTGTGGTACTTCATTTTGATAAAATCTTGGTCATCTTTAGTTGTACTAAGTAAGACTGCCTTGGTGCTGTAATGGTTACCACGCTCAACTAAAGTGCAGAAGATCATTGGCATGATCTGTCGTCCGTCAAGCCTAAGACTATATTGTTAATTTGGTATGAACTACTTCTCTAAGGAGTTTTCGGTAATACAAATTTATAATCACAGTCAAATTTAATTCTCTAATTAAAAAATTTGCACCTAAAAAATTCTCTTTTATCAGTGACTTTTTTTTTTCAAGAATTCTATTAATATTAAAAGTGTTTCTAATAGTTCAATGATATCCAGCCTGGGGTATTATTATTTTTTTAATGGCAGATTGTTTTGACATCAATTTACCGTTGATTAATTTCACATGCAAAATTTCTATGAAAGGCCAACTGTAGCTATATCAACCTAGGTAGAGAGGGGCCGTCGTGGCCATGATCGTATGGTAGTTGGATTTACAACTACCTATGCAATCAGTGCCTATCACCACTGATGTTGTGAGTTCGAATTTCGATCAGGGCAAGGTGTACAACATTATGTGATGAAGTTTGTCAGTGACTTGCAACAGGTCGGTGGTTTTCTCTGGGTCCTCCGGTTTCCATCACCAATAAAACTGATCGCCACGAAATAACTGAAATATTGTTGAAAGTGGCGTTAAGCACCATCAAACAAACAAACATTTGAAGGAAATATGACATCAATTTAACTGCCAGACCTGACTACCTGTACACTTTTGACATAGTTTCCACATTTTTTTAAGTTAACATTAAAAATGAAAATGAAAAAAAAAAAAGGTTTAATCATATAAAACTGGTTCTCTCCATGTATTTGTTTCACTGAATTGTGTTAGGAACTGTTACAGGATAGAGGAAAAACAGACCGAGATGACATATCCAGAAAGTGATAAAAAATGTCAGTCAGGACTAGAATCTTGACATAAATGTCCGGAACAGAGAAATCAGACAACCATTATTTTCCTGCACCCACTTTAATTGATTTTTTTTCTCTCCATTTTCGGTGATATAAATTTGTAATCACTGTCAGTTTTTTTCTGTTATTAAATAATTTTCACACATTAAATTTCTCTTTAACCAGTGATTTTGACATTCAAGGTTTTAGTGCAATGATTTCCGTCATGGGGCTTTTTAGCCGAGTTGCAACGAAGTTGCAGTCGGCTTATGTTTTGGCGAAAGGCGGGCGGGCGGGCGTATGTTAGCCTGTCTTCGTTAACACGATAGCGCTCTTAGTTTTAGGCTGATCAACATAATTTTTGGTAGGAAGCATTATTACACTATTATTTAGAGCGAGTTCGAAATTCAGATTAATCTATTGTTTTTTTCTTGTAAAATCATGGTTTTTTATAGAAAAAGTACATATTTTGAGAATTATCTTCGTTAACGCGATAGCGCTCTTAGTTTTTGGCCGATCAATGTAATTTTTGGTAGGAAGCATTATTACACTATTATTTAGAGCGAGTTCGAAATTCAGATTAATCTATTGGTTTTTTCTTGTAAAATCATGTTTTTTTATAGAAAAAGTACATATTTTGAGAATTATCTTCGTTAACGCGATAGCGCTCTTAGTTTTTGGCTAATCAACATAAATTTTGGTAAGAAGCATTATTACACTATTATTTAGAGCGAGTTCGAAATTCAGATTAATCTATTGTTTTTTTCTTGTAAAATCATGGTTTTCTATAGAAAAAGTACATATTTTGAGAATTACACATTTCTCTGAAACTACAAAAGATAGAAACTTAATATTTGGTATGAGTGGAGATGCCAATGTGAAGTTGTGCATTTAACATTTGTTATCCCCGGGGCTCAGCCCCACCCCGCTGGAGAATCTGTTTTAAAAAAATGTGACCGAGATCCCCACCCTAAACCATATATATTTATGATCAGGGTGACTAGGCAAATTAAATGCCTTATAGCTCAGGCCCCGGGGAGGGGGGTCATACCCCACCCCCTACCTGAAGTGAACTTTTTGATGGTTGAAATCCCCACCCCTTAACCATATATATTTATGATCAGGATGAATAGACAAAATAAATGCCCCAAGAGTTGACCAAATGAATTTGACTTGCAACTCGGCTGTTGCATCTCTGATGCTTTCTCGATTTTTTCTAGATTGTTTTGACATCAATTTACCCTTAATTAATTCCACACGCACAAATTTTCATGAAAGACCAACTGTAAGTTATTTAATTATCAAGACAGAGATGACAGACCAAATTACTGGTAGAATTTATAATCGATCCGATGATAGGTTCATGCACCATTATATGCATCAACATTTTTAGCTCACCTTGCCAATGGCAATGTGAGCTTTTGCCATCACTTGGCATCCGTCGTCCGTTAACTTTTCACATTTTAATCTTCTCCTCTGAAACCCCTCAGCCAAATGAACTGAAACTTGGTAGGCAGCATCTATGGAAGGTCCTTTATAAAGATTGCTCATTTTCTCCCGATCCATTAACAAACATGGCCGCCACAGGCAATTCTTGTTTCTGATTGGCCAATTTGTTTAAATCTTCTCCTCTGAAACCGCTTGGCCAAATGAACCGATGATTGGTAGGAAACATCTATGGAAGGTTCTCTCTAAAGATTGCTCATTTCGTCCCGATCCGTTAACAAACATGACCGCCACAGGCGACTCTTGTTTCTGATTGGCTGATTTTTAAAATTCTTCTCCTCTCAAACCATTTGGCCAAATGAACCGAAACTTTTTTTTTTTTTTTTTTTTTTTCTCCCTATTGTCAGGATTTTATAAATTCCCTTACATCACCACCTGACTAGGGTGTGACAGGAGTTTTCAAAAATAAATTTTGTGACTACATTGTTTTTACATTTTGATAAACAAAATAAAGAAATAATAATATATAATAGTAATAAACACTTTCATTCATCTTTCACACACACTCTCTTACCATTTTGTTTTTCTAAAATATTTGATTGCTCCTGACATTTTGTACTTAATCAAAAAAGCTGAAAAAAGAATCTCATCACTATATGAATCAAACAAACAAAAAATATTATGAGTAGTTGAAAATATATTGTAAGGGGGTCCACATTTTTTCAAATGCTAAAATGGTATTGTTTTTCTTTGATATATATTGTTCAAGTGAACGGTACCACATAATTTTATGTTTAAGTTCTACAATATTTAGCCTTTGTTCATTGAGTTTGCACTTGAAGATGTAATTTTTTGCAATAATTGAAATCAAATTAACAAGAAGATCCCCTGACTCAAAACCAAAGAAATATTCTTTTTTGTCAAAAATCAAATTCTTATAATATTGTTTTAATTGTTTTGACAAAGATTTGAGAAATGAACCGAAACTTGGTAGGAAGCATCTATGGGAAGTCTTCTCTAAAGATTACACATTTTGTCCCGATCCATTAACAAACATGGCTGAAACAAGCAATTCTTGTTTCTGATTGGACGATTTAAAAAAATCTTCTCCTCTGAAACCGCTTGGCCAAATGAACCGAAACATGGTAGGAAGCATCTATGGAAGGTCCTCTATAAAGATTGCTCATTTTGTCCCGATCGGTTAACAAACATGGCCACCACAGGCAATTCTTGTTTCTGATTGGTTGATTTCTAAAAAATCTTCTCCTCTGTTAAAAGAAAGATAACTCTTGCCTAAACTGTTAAAAGAAAGATAACTCTTGCCATTATCTCCCTTAGAAATTAACTAATGCTGATATAGTGTAACATGTTTATTCTATACATTACAAGTAGGTATTCACATTTTGATATTCTTTTTAGCTTTTGCCATCACTTGGTGTCCGTCGTCTGTTATCCGTTTACTTTTCACATTTTAATCTTCTCTGAAAACCCTCGGCCAAATGAACTGAAACTTGGTAGAAAGCATCTATGGAAGGTCCTCTCTTAAGAGTGCACATTTTGTTATGATCCATTACCAAGCATGGCCGCCACAGGCAATTCTTGTTTCTGATTGACCGATTTAAAAAAATCTTCTCCTCTGAAACTGCTTGGCCAAATAAATCGAAACTTGGTAGGAAGCATCTATGGAATGTCCTCTATGAAGATTGGTCATTTCGTCCCGATCGGTTAGCAAACATGGCTACCACCAAAACTTGGTAGGAAGCATCTATGGAATGTCCTCTATGAAATTTGCTCATTTCATCCTGATCGGTTAGCAAGCATGGCCACCGCATGCAATTCTTGTTTCTGATTGGTCGATTTCTAAAAAATCTTCTCCTTTGAAACTGCTTAGCCATATGAACCGAAACTTGGTAGGAAGCATCTACATGTATGGAAGGTTCTGTATTAAGTTTCCTCAAAGCAGAATGAAAGGTGAGCGACACAGGCTCAGCCCACTGAGCCTCTAGTTGGAAGTGGCTGTTGATGGCTGGTTTAGAAGTGGTTATTGGTTGCTGGTTTGGAAATGGTTGTTGATGGCTTGTTTGGAAGTGGTTGTTGGTGGCTGGTTTGGCATTGATTGCTGATGGATTGTTTGGAAGTGATTGTTGGTGGCCTTTTTGGAAGTGATTGTTGGTAGCAGGTTTGGAATTGGTTGTTGGTGGATTGTTTGGATGTGGTTGTTGGTGGCTGTTGATGGTTGGTTTAGAAGTGGTTGTTGTTGGCAGGTTTGGAAATGGTTGTTGGTGGATTGTTTGTAAGTAATTTTTGGGGGCTGGTTTTGTAGTGGTTGTTGGTGGCTGGTTTGGAAGTGGCTGTTGATGGTTGGTTTAGAAATGGTTGTTGTTGGCAGGTTTGGAAATGGTTGTTGGTGGATTGTTTGTAAGTGGTTTTTGGGGGCTGGTTTTGTAGTGGTTATTGTTGGCTGGTTTGGAAGTGGTTGTTGGTGGCTGGTTTGGAAGTGATTGTTTGTTGGTGGTTTAGAAGTGATAGTACGTGGCTGGTTTGGAAGTGGTTGTTGGTGGATGGTTTAAAAGTGGTTGTTGGTGGATGGTTTAAAAGTGCATGCTGGTTGCTTGTTTGAAATTTGTGGTTGATGGGTGGTTTGGAAGTGATTGTTGGTGGCTGGTTTGAAAGTGGTTGTTGGTGGATGGTTTAAAAGTGCATGATGGTTGCTTGTTTGAAATTTGTAGTTGGAAATTTGTTTGAAAATGGTTGTTGGTGGCTGGTTTTGAAGTGATTGTTGGTGGGTGGTTTTGAAGTGATTGTTGGTGGGTGGTTTGGAGATGGAATAGACAGGTGTTTTGTTTTACAGGTTAACAAAGATTTCCTAAATTGAGACTTAATTTAAAGTTCATCATGTAAAGGATTCTGTTTTCTTCAAGATTTCACTGTACATGTATTTGTAAGTTTTTTCTCATCATGAATATAGCTGAAACACTGGGATGACTTGACGTTTAAGAGGATCTGAAGGGTGTAGTGTTATAGAAATATAATTACTTGTTGAAAAACTAATAAACTACATTTTCTGGAGGAGACCACAAAATCTTGGCACCCATAAAAATTATAATTTTCAACTTTCTGTGTGATTATACTACTGGTTATTTAAAAAGATAGAAACACCTAAGCTATTTTGTTACATCTATTGTTTGAAATGAACACACATCTTATGTTTGGGTTTTTTCTCCTGTATGCACCAATCAGTCAATTAATTAGTGTACTTGACGAATCGTAGTGCAGGAAGCTGAATTGTCACGCGAAATAAACATTTGTTAGGACAACAATAAACAGAAAAATTTCTTATCTTATTAAAAAAAATAAAACTACTGTTGGTATTAATTTTGTCACATCTATGATTTGTAAAAACTTTCCCTTTTATCTTTACTCATGATAATATCTATTATCAAGCAACAAACGTGATATGAAAAATTATTGTTGATCTCTAAGTACTATTATATTTACGTCATTTATGTTGACTTGACAAATGTGTTATGGAGCACTGAAAAACATTATTGACAATGACCGAAGGCCGCAGTCAATATTGCTTTTCAGTGCCCCATAGCACATCATATTGCACAAAATGAAGTGCTGTAATTGTTTTTTTACATTTAACATACCAAGTTTTTTTTATGTGTACCTGGATTGATTTTTAGGGATTGTTTGTTGTTTTTTTTCAAGCTCAAAATTACCCGAGCTGATCCATCTAATATAATAGAATACTTGTACTAATTCAGTGTTTACAAATTCATATTTGCATTCTGTTGCATTTGTAATACATCTGTGTCACTTCGGTTTTCTAACTGCCATGTTTGTGTTTGTGTGACATCATTGCAACGGATGTAGAAAACGATTGGCTGGAAAATTTTCAAATTTTACCCATCTTTCACCCGCTGCTAAAAATAGATCAGTGCAATATGACGATTAATCACAAAAAACGAATTCTATGATTTTATAATACTGTATAAAACTATAAATGTAATAATATCAGATATTTTTGGTAGAAATGGGCTTCTCATCACATCACAGGTTTTATCTTCAATGATATATTACTCTGGGAAATCCATTCCCACCAATCAAATCAAAGATTTTATTTTTATCATTCTTTGGAACTTTAATATGGGATGAAGTTTTATACATTTTGATATTTTTTCTGCTCTTGAGAAAACTTGGGATTTCCAACTGTTTTGAGGCAGAAGAGTCCAACAAAGGTCAAGTTGCTGATTTAAGGTCAAGTTGTTGATTGAAGGTGAAGTTGTTGATTAAAGGTGAAGTTATTGATTGAAGGTGAAGTTGTTAATTGGAAGTTTGCAATTTATTGATTTTGAAAGTACACAAAACCTTTAATTTCTGGAAATTGAAATTACAATTAACAGTTATTTAAAGGTTATTATTATTTTACATAAAATGTTTATGTTAGAAGATATTTACACCATCTTCTGAAATACATGTGAAAATATGTAGCTTGTTAAACACCCAAGAGTAATGGTTTTTAAACCAACAGATTCTACCTTCCTAGCTATTAAACAGTTAACTATGAGCATTCGTTGATCTTGCTATGCTACTGTCCTTGTTCATCTTGTCATTCGTTTTTTGTCATAGAATGGGGTCTTTTTGAGTGTGCAGATTTAAAAAAAATTATTTGTTTACAACTGTATTGGTACCCCCGGTGTTGGAGATCCAATTTTCAAGAGGTTTGGGATCCCATTAACAGGTTTAACCCTGCCACATTTCTGTGCCTGTCCCAAGCCAGGAACTGGATTTCCAACATCATATGCCATGGTCTTTGTATGTTCAATGAGAAGGTGCTTGTTCGTTTTGTGGATATTAATGGAATTGTCGACTAGCACTGTTTAAGTTATCTTTTCATAGTATAAACTGCCCGACGCTCATGTAAGAAAACCTTGCTTGCTCTCCACTAACAGTATAAACTGCCCGACACTCATGTAAGAAAACCTTGCTTGCTCTCCACTAACAGTATAAACTGCCCGACACTCTTGTAAGAAAACCTTGCTTGTTCTCCACTAACAGTATAAACTGCCCGACGCTCATGTAAGAAAACCTTGCTTGCTCTCCACTAACAGTATAAACTGCCCGACACTCATGTAAGAAAACCTTGCTTGCTCTCCACTAACAGTATAAACTGCCCGATACTCTTGTAAGAAAACCTTGCTTGCTCTCCACTAACAGTATAAACTGCCCGATACTCTTGTAAGAAAACCTTGCTTGCTCTCCACTAACAGTATAAACTGCCCGATACTCTTGTAAGAAAACCTTGCTTGCTCTCCACTAACAGTATAAACTGCCCGACGCTCATGTAAGAAAACCTTGCTTGCTCTCCACTAACAGTATAAACTGCCCGACACTCGTGTAAGAAAACCTTGCTTGCTTTCCACTAACAGTATAAACTGCCCAACACTCTTGTAAGAAAACCTTGCTTGCTCTCCACTAACAGTATAAACTGCCCGACACTCTTGTAAGAAAACCTTGCTTGCTCTCCACTAACAGTATAAACTGCCCGACACTCTTGTAAGAAAACCTTGCTTGCTTTCCACTAACAGTATAAACTGCCCAACACTCATGTAAGAAAACCTTGCTTGCTCTCCACTAACAGTATAAACTGCCCGACACTCATGTAAGAAAACCTTGCTTGTTCTCCACTAACAGTATAAACTGCCCGACACTCATGCAAGAAAACCTTGCTTGCTCTCCACTAACAGTATAAACTGCCCGACACTCATGCAAGAAAACCTTGCTTGTTCTCCACTAACAGTATAAACTGCCCGACACTCATGTAAGAAAACCTTGCTTGCTCTCCACTAACAGTATAAACTGCCCGACACTCATGCAAGAAAACCTTGCTTGCTCTCCACTAACAGTATAAACTGCCCGACACTCATGCAAGAAAACCTTGCTTGTTCTCCACTAACAGTATAAACTGCCCGACACTCATGTAAGAAAACCTTGCTTGCTCTCCACTAACAGTATAAACTGCCCGACACTCATGCAAGAAAACCTTGCTTGCTCTCCACTAACAGTATAAACTGCCCGACACTCATGTAAGAAAACCTTGCTTGCTCTCCACTAACAGTATAAACTGCCCGACACTCATGCAAGAAAACCTTGCTTGCTCTCCACTAACAGTATAAACTGCCCGACACTCATGTAAGAAAACCTTGCTTGCTCTCCACTAACAGTATAAACTGCCCGACACTCATGTAAGAAAACCTTGCTTGCTCTCCACTAACAGTATAAACTGCCCGACACTCATGTAAGAAAACCTTGCTTGCTCTCCACTAACAGCTAAAAAAAAGTTTTAGCTTTTCCATAGTGACTATTATGAAATTATGAAAAGAAGTTATAAAGAGTGATGGTCAACAATTCCACCAATATCATCAAAATGATCAATCACCTCTCACCTTAAATCATTGAGCACAAAAAATACCACAACATGTATTTCACTATAAAACAGGAAAAGACTGGGTTACTGTCCACTAACAGTGTTGTTAGGGTAACCGATTTTTATGGTACAGTATCTTGTGTTTTAGTATTGTACAGGAAATATGTATTTAATTGGTTTATTGTTGAAAATAGATTTTCAAAATGAAATGTTGTTCAATGTATGCAGATCAGTCCATCTAAAGGCGAAGTTGTTAATTGAAAGTTAGAGCTGACATTAAAATTTTGCAATTAATTGATTCGAAAGTACACAAAACCTTTATTTCCTGGAAATAAAATAAAAAATTTAAATTAATAGTATATATAAAGGTTATTAATTATTATTTTACATCAAATGTTTATATTAGAAGATATTTACACCATCTTCTGAAATTCACGGGAAGACATCTTGAAAATAGGTAGCGTAGCTTGTTAGCACCCAAGAGTAATTTCGTCTTTAACCAACAGATTCTACCTTCCTAGCTAGAAGTTAGTTATCTACAAGCATTCATTTCATTGACCCTGCTATTGTTCTTTCCATTTTTATGTCATTCATTTTTGTCGTAGGATGTGGTCTTTTTTGAGTAGGAGAGAATCTGTGTAGATTTGTTATCGTTTGTTAACAACTGTATTGCCATTGTGATCCAAAATTGGGATCCCATTAACTGGTTTAACCATGCCTCATTTTTGTGCCTGTCCCAAACCAGGACTTGTATTTCCAACATCATATGTCATGTTCTTTTTAGGTGATTGTTCGTTTTGTTGATATTGATATGAATTCCTGTGTAGGAATTGATTTTTTTGAATGTTTTATTGAAATTTGGGAGATGTTATATAAACTAAAAACTTAATTTATTAAAGTGCATATCACATTTCTAGTGACACTTTATGTTGTTTGAATAATAAAAGAATAGGTGACAAATAATAGGATTATGACCAAATGAAATATGTCATTGTTCTTACTTGTTAATGTTATAATAAATTTAACCGGTGCGGTCGGCATCGATATGGTGTAATGGTTAATATGTTTGTCTCGAGTGCGGTAGATCGTGGGTTTGAGCCCCAGTCAGGTCAATTGAAAGAATATGAAATTGGTATTTGTTACTTCTTTACTAACCACTCAGCATTAAGAAGAAAGACTGGTTGGCTTGGAATAAGTATAATGTGTCTTAGTGGAGTGACATGTCTACATGTAGACTGATGTTTCAGTCAGCTAATACTATAAATATCTGTGTTGGTCTAGTACAAAGCAGACACCATTATCATCTCACTGAATGTAACTTGTTCTTATCAAGATATAGATGAAAAATTGCTAAATTTTACCAGCTATATTAGTCTCCCTTTTTTAAGGCCATTTCCACCAAAGCCTCCCCCTCCTCCCATTTTTATCAGGCAAGATTTCAGATTTCAGATACACTCAGATAGTAAACTACTACTAAATTTTCTCTCCCAAGAGAGTCCATTCCTCTTAACACCACTTATGGAAAAATGTATAAATTACTGTTAAATGTAGTTATCGGCAAATTGGACATTTTTCCCTTTTGATGTGTGACGCTAATAAAGTTTGGATCACTGAATTGACTTTGATCCACAAAAATATCAGGTCAGTTTGTAACTTACATGTGCAAGAACTGACTCTGATGTTGAAAATGATCTGTCAGTGTGATGTCAAACACATTTTGACATCACCGATAAAAACAATGACGTCAGTTTTGAAGATCTTGACATACATAATCACTAGTATCACAGTTCGTTCTATCAGACTTGCTGTGATACTCACGATAATGTTTGTCTCTACCTTGATAACTGCCGATTTTCTATATATATTATCTCTCTCTCTTTCTTTTTTTTCAGGTTATTAGTTTAGAAAGTTGGGTTAATATTATGTATTATGTACAAGATGCTCATTCATTTTGGGACTGGTCTTATTTTGTAGCTTTAATTGTGGTAAGTATATACCTCAAATAGTCTTCAATTTTATTACATATTATACTATTACAAAAATCTCATGAATCATGGGTGATTTTCTGTTTCCTTTTACCAAAATTGGACTGAAGTTATTTTTATAATCACGTGCTTAAATTTCTGCAGAATTATTTTTACAATCGGATGCTTAAATTTCTGCAGACTATAACTGTTTCATGTTAAGAATTCCCAGACACTGGCCATAGTGGATTCTGGTACTTTTGTACACCAAAATGTGGTTGATTGAAAACACTGTAAACAATTGAACAGCTGTGATTGGTTGAAAACACTGTAAACAATTGATTAGCTGTGATTGGTTAAAACACTGTAAGTGTAAACAATTGAACAGTTGTGATTGGTTGAAACACTGTAAACAATTGAACAGTTGTGATTGGTTGAAACACTGTAAACAATTGAGCAGTAGTGATTGGTTGAAACACTGTAAACAATTGAGCAGTTGTGATTGGTTGAATGCACTGTAAACAATTAAACAGTTGTGACTAGTTGAAAATACTGTAAAACAATTGAACATCTGTGATTGGTTGAAACACTGTAAACAATTGCACATTTGTGATTGGTTGAAAACACATTAAACAATTGAACGTTTGTGATTGGTTGAAAACAATGTAAACAATTAAACATTTGTGATTGGTTGAAAACACTGTAAACAATTGAACAGTTACACATAGTATAATATAATATCAGTTTAAATTTTTTGTGTTTGGAGGTACATTGGTAAACAAATTGCCCATGATTCAATAGTTTCTGAAAATGGCTACATTGCTTAACTGGACCAAAATTGTTATAGTTAGTGACCAAGTATATAATGAATATGATTCTGGAAACAAATATCTTGATTATAAGTCAGTAATACAGGTTTATCGGAGCCTCTGCTTTTTGTTCAAAACAAACTTGGTTCAATGTCTTCAAATTTCTAAACTTCGTCATTCTACTTTGTAGAGAAAATTTGTAATCATGAATTTGAAATCGATGAAACTAGATAATTTGATGATAAACTTTCATGCAATAGTCTTCTTTGAAACATAAGAATTCTCAGTAGGTCTAAGATATGATTAATTAAATTAAGTATTCTGTTGATTGAAGATCTGAAATAAATATAAATACTTTTATCCAAGACTTCATTTAAGAATATCATTACTGGTTCTGAGTTAATTTTCTGTTTTGTTTTTATTTTTCAGATTGGTTCTTTTTTTATGATTAATTTGTGCTTAGTTGTGATAGCAACGCAGTTCTCGGAAACAAAGAAACGAGAAACTGAACGTATGATGCAGGAAAGAAAACGTTTTCAGTCTTCAAGTACTCTGGCTAGTAATTCAGAACCCGGAGGATGTTATGCAGAAATTTTAAAATATCTTGCACATTTATGGCGAAGAGCCAAGCGAAAAATTTTAAAAGTGTATTATGATGCAAGAGGAAAGACTCATCCACGTCACAAGATAAAACCACAATTGGCTCTCGGGAAACGAAAGCAAAGTAAAGGTAGTGAGAGTGCACAGTCGCACGCTTGTAATAGTTGTTCTCACAGATATAACTATTTTTATCCATTTGTTAACAATCAGACTGATGCACATATAAGTCGGCGTAACAGTAGTCCTATAGCGCCCCGCGCTTCGCCAGAGATGAGTGACCTAGATTCCATATCATCGCCACGTTGTACTAACTTCTTACAAGTTCCAGGTTCTAACAGCATGAATCCCTCTTCTGAATCTATTAACACGCTAGCTTCTAACACTGCTGCAGACACGCTCTCTCCTCCATTGCTCAAGCCACGTATATCATCGCCATATCATTTAGCTCCACCGCATGCCAGTATAAGTAGAACATCCTCGCTAAATAGTGAATGTAGTAAGAAACATTTGCCGTGTGTGCCTGAGTTGCTTGTTATCCGTACCCCTAGGAATACACCAATGCACCAATCTAACAGTTCGAGTTTAACAAAGAACCATAACAATCATACTTATAAGGGTAAGTTGGACGCACAACGGCATTTTAAATTATTTTTTTTGTGATACACATATAGCATTGAAGAAGACCATAATAGATTATCACTATCAGTCTTCTCCCAGCAACACTGAAAACTACATTCAGGTGTAGCCCATTGCTTGTTTATTGCCTCATGATTTTTTCCTTTTTTTGGGGGGGGGGGGGGGGTGATACCTCCATAGCAGTGAAGACAAGCCTAATAGATTATTAATCTACTTCCAACAACACTGACAACAGTTCAGCTGTTGCTGTGGCTTGTTTATTAACTGATCATGAAATATAAAACTAATTCACATAAATTCTTGTATCTTAATAGAGGGAGATTTTCTTACAAAGGTAATCTTCATCTTTAATTTTGTAATTAAGAAAGACGCATGTCACATGTGACGTGATATGATGACGTCAGCTTCATCAAGATCAAATTTAATTTGATATGTCTTGTATTTTTTTACACTCATTTTAGACCCACCTTTTTTAATGCCGTTATAATAGCATACCATTATTTGTTTGTAATTGTCAACTAATTGAACGATGCTGAAGCAATTTTCTTCTCAAGTTTGTGTTAGATGGAGTACAAAAAAATAGTTTAGTAACAATTGTTTCTATCTAAAGGGAAATTTGTATTGGTCTAAAAATTGTAATGAACAAATTTTGGGAAATCTCAATGAGACGGAATAGGGTCAAGAATTAGAATTATATGTGTGTGTGGTCTCGACTTGGACACATATTAAGGGCAATAAATTGTGATATTTAAAAATAATTTTCATTATCGATTGAACCATAAGTGAGAAGTCATTTTGAGGAAATGATGAGACAATTATCCCTTCTCAGGTCTCATTTGGAGGAAAAGATAAGACAATTATCCCTTCTCGGGCCTCATTTGGAGGAAACGGTGAGACAATTATCCCATCTCAGGCCCTCATAAAATCATGTATCATTTTAGTAAACACACACAAATATATTCTTGCACAGTAGAAGCTTCGATGTTGTTTATTGAGCATAATAGATTTATTTAGTAGATATAATATATGTTTAATATATCTTGTTACGATTAAAAATCAACATTAAAGAGGAGTGTACTTTACACAATGATGTTCAACCTTAAAGAATTAAGAAACTCATTTGCTTGGTGTAAAAATAATTTTTTTATTCACCATGATTGATCAGTCCATCAAACCTTATGGTCTTAAAGCTATTGGGTACTTTTTTGTTCTTGTGTGGAGCTGTTGTGGTCGTGATTATATGGTAGTTGTGAGTTTGAATCCTACTCAGGCGAGGTGTACTCGATACAACATTATGTGATAAAGTTTGTCAGTGACTTGCGACAGGTCGATGATTTTCTCCTGGCACTCCACCAATAAAATTGACCACCACAATATAACTGAAATAATGTTGAAAATGGTGTTAAACACCATGACCCTGACCCTGTTCTTGTGCTTGAAAAATTGTCAATTAGAGCACTTATTGCAGTATATACAGTTTTCTGATTGGACGGTTTTGGAGGACCAGTTCAAAACTTGCACCACAAGGCCAGCGATATGAATTACAAAGGGGCATAATTAGTATAAAAAGAAATTCAGTCACGATAAATTTAAGAACCCAATAACCCAACTCAGAATCTATTGTGCCGTTTTCTTTTTGTTTTCTGTATAACTGATAGCTCTCCTTGACGTGTTGACTAAATACAGTGAATCTTGGTTATACAGAAACTTCTGAACTGTTTGAATCAAATCTGTTTATCACTGTATGATCCTTTATCTAGTTTTATTCTTAATTGACCGTGCTGATCAGAAATCCAAAATGGCTACCACAATGGAGCATATCAATTATTATAGTTCTTTTGCCATCCATCTTCATTTACTTTTTCACATTTTAATCTTTTGGGGAGCTATTTTGCCCCAAAAAAACCAACATTAAACAAGCAAGAATGTTCCTTGATGTGAGAAAACTCAACAAAATTAGGTTCATTATTCCACCATAGTTAGAATGGCAAAAACAAGGTAATTTTAAACATCTTACAAAATAATAATTGAAATGCTGTAATATTTGGTAAACTTGCATTTAGAAAGAAATTTAATATGAAGCATAATTTTGATATATATAGAATTAAGTTTGAACAAATCAAGGGCCCTATGTACTATGTGTTAATCAGGGTCCAAAGTTTTAACAGTTAGGCTGCAATGGAGAAAATATTAAAAACTTTCTTAGTAGAATCACTTTTAAGAGATTTGAAATAAAACAAGAATTGCAATCTTCATTTATTTAACAAAATTTTTAATTGAAACTTTAACAGAATGTGAATAATTTATTTCTTTGTTGCCAAGTTTTGTGTGAATTAGAATAGTAATTATTGTCAAATGTAATGATTTTTGTTGATTACAGGAAAGGTCTGTTTTTGCACAATTTAAAAACAAATTGAAAAGAATATTTATTTTGAAAATCATAAAATCTCTTTTAAGTGACATTAGACCTATTATCTTAAAAAGATTTTAAATATAAGTGTACTCTTGGAGATCTACTTGAGTAATTAATGCTATCTGAAGTGTGAACATTTTGTACTATAAAGATAAATCTGTTTTATGTGATCCTATGAATCTTTATTTGCTAACGCATAACGCGAATCGATTTCCGTTATTTCACCCGTTCATCAAATTACGGCAAGAGAACCAGGATAATAAGTATGTGTTCTTCTTAGTCTATTGTCCATTATAATTGAATAATTGCATTCGGCAGTAATAAATTGCTTCAGAAATATTGAGGGTGAAAAGAACTGTAGGATTTTAGATAATTAATTATTGGTGTGAATCAAAGAGAACAGATAATTTAGTACGATAATAGCCTGAGATTGACTTGTAATTTACCATAGCTGTGAATATCAAGTCTGATTTTAATAATAGAATTAAAACAACAGAAAAAAAATCAAATCTTTCTTTATTTTATTTGAATTAGATGGTGCTAATCTGATTGGTTTATGATTGTGTGGTTCATGGTCACATGAGTGTTTGTCTAGTATAGATAATTACATTGGCTAGGATTAATACAGACTGACACAGACTAATCATATTCATCAATACCAGTGCATTTTAATCTATGATAGTAATGGTCTTTGCACAAAACTATTAAGATTTTTGACTTTCAATTTGAAAACTTCATTCCAAGCTGAAAATAAATTAATGCAATATTAGACTTAAATAAATGCACTTTATGAGGCAAATCTTTAGAACATTTTAGCATCTGCAATTAGACTTTCTAATGTTGAGATTGACTATAAGACATACAAGTTTCCAATGTTAGTTTTTAAGTTTGGATGGTTTAGGTCTTAGTTGAATTAAAATGACAATATTAAGTATTAACATACTAAAATGAAGAGACATTTGGTACCTTATTAAATTTCCATAACTTGTCGGGCCGTCGTGGCCATGATCATATGGTAGTTGGATTTACAACTACCTATGCAATGCGTGCCTATCGCCACTGATGTTTTGAGTTCGAATCCCGCTCAGGGCCAGGTGTACAACATTATGTGATAAAGTTTGTCAGTGACTTGCGACAGGTCTGTGGTTTTCTCCGGGTAATCCGGTTTCCTCCACCAATTAAACTGACCGACATGATATAGCTGAAATATTGTTGACAGTGGCGTTAAACATCATTAAAAAAAATATATTGGATATATTGAAATGAAGTTTGACTTAGGACAATTTGTAGTTTATGTTATGAACATGCATTGATTAGTATTTATAAATTTAAAATCATGGGAGCAAAATTTTCTTAAGATTTTAAATTTGCACAGAGATTACTTGACGAGATTACCACTATATCAATTTGACAACAAATTGGACATTTTCCCTTTGATGTGTGCTGCTGATAAAGTCTGGATCACTGAACTGACCTTGATCCACAAAAATATTGAGTCAGTTCGTAACTCGCATGAGCAAGTTTATCCGTCAATCTGACGTAAAACATATTTTGACAGCATCGACCAAAACAATAACGTCAGTTCTGAAGGCCTCAACAGACATTATCACAAATATCCCAGCTCGTTCTATCGGACTTGCTGAGATATTAGTGATAATGTCTGTCTCGACCTTCAAAATTGCTGTTATTCTATTTATACATTCATCAATATTTGTATGTTGTGGCATATATGTCACATTTATGACAGTATTTGTGAGATTACCACATCCCTTATATCTTGTTGATAGCATCTGTGTATAAAGTTCTACTCACCAAATAAAGTCAAAATAGCTCAAATTCTTGGATGTAGTGTTTCATCGACCAGTAGTAAAGAGATTCTGTAACTTAACTGCAAATTAAAAATTGCTATGATCTTGGAAAGAAATCTATTGAATTTTTGAAGTTAACATGCATATTTTTTTGCATACAAATTGCTTGCATCATGTTCCAAACATCAAATAGCCTAATTATTTGTCTGAAGGGGAAGTAACTTGTTATCAGTCTCTTGTGGCTCTAATTTGAGGCAATTATTACTTACAAAAGAAAAACACGGTGCAATGAACTATAAAGCTGTGTAACATAGTACTGATGCACGGAAGCTTCTGTTCTTAGAAACGTGAGTTGAAGCACAATATTATCTGTATAGTCTAATGGGAAATTATGTGATCTGGACAAAATCTAACAAAATTCAACGATATATCGTAATAAAAAGAAGGCTTTGAAAAGATATTTTTCCCATGGTCGTTGACTTCTGACCACTTACTTAATACCCCTGATGTGAGTTCGCACCCGGATATTTACATCAATTATAATTTATTAAGGTTTCCAGACACCATCCAGTCAGTTCATTGTAAAAAAAAATTTGCGTACAACTTGCTTGCATCATGTTCCAAACATCAAATAGCCTAATTATTTGTCTGAAGGGGAAGTAACTTGTTATCAGTCTCTTGTGGCTCTAATTTGAGGCAATTATTACTTACAAAAGAAAAACACGGTGCAATGAACTGTAAAGCTGTGTAACATAGTACTGATGCACGGAAGCTTCTGTGTAAAACTGTGTAACATAGTACTGATGCACGGAAGATTCTGTGTAAAACTGTGTAACATAGTACTGATGCACAGAAGATTCTGTGTAAAACTGTGTAACATAGTACTGATGTACAGAAGATTCTATGTAAAACTGTGTAACATAGTACTGATGCACAGAAGATTCTGTGTAAAACTGTGTAACATAGTACTGATGCACGGAAGATTCTGTGTAAAACTGTGTAACATAGTACTGATGTACAGAAGATTCTGTGTAAAACTGTGTAACATAGTACTGATGTACAGAAGATTCTATGTAAAACTGTGTAACATAGTACTGATGCACAGAAGATTCTGTGTAAAACTGTGTAACATAGTACTGATGTACGGAAGATTCTGTGTAAAACTGTGTAACATAGTACTGATGTACAGAAGATTCTATGTAAAACTGTGTAACATAGTACTGATGCACAGAAGATTCTGTGTAAAACTGTGTAACATAGTACTGATGTACAGAAGATTCTGTGTAAAACTGTGTAACATAGTACTGATGCACGGAAGATTCTGTGTAAAACTGTGTAACATAGTACTGATGTACAGAAGATTCTGTGTAAAACTGTGTAACATAGTACTGATGCACGGAAGATTCTATGTAAAACTGTGTAACATAGTACTGATGCACAGAAGATTCTATGTAAAACTGTGTAACATAGTACTGATGCACAGAAGATTCTGTGTAAAACTGTGTAACATAGTACTGATGTACAGAAGATTCTGTGTAAAACTGTGTAACATAGTACTGATGCACAGAAGATTCTGTGTAAAACTGTGTAACATAGTACTGATGTACAGAAGATTCTGTGTAAAACTGTGTAACATAGTACTGATGCACGGAAGATTCTATGTAAAACTGTGTAACATAGTACTGATGTACGGAAGCTTCTGTGTAAAACTGTGTAACATAGTACTGATGCACAGAAGATTCTATGTAAAACTGTGTAACATAGTACTGATGTACAGAAGATTCTGTGTAAAACTGTGTAACATAGTACTGATGTACAGAAGATTCTGTGTAAAACTGTGTAACATAGTACTGATGTACAGAAGATTCTGTGTAAAACTGTGTAACATAGTACTGATGTACAGAAGATTCTGTGTAAAACTGTGTAACATAGTACTGATGTACAGAAGATTCTGTGTAAAACTGTGTAACATAGTACTGATGCACAGAAGATTCTGTGTAAAACTGTGTAACATAGTACTGATGTACAGAAGATTCTGTGTAACATAGTACTGATGTACAGAAGATTCTGTGTAAAACTGTGTAACATAGTACTGATGTACAGAAGATTCTGTGTAAAACTGTGTAACATAGTACTGATGCACAGAAGATTCTGTGTAAAACTGTGTAACATAGTACTGATGCACGGAAGATTCTGTGTAAAACTGTGTAACATAGTACTGATGCACGGAAGATTCTATGTAAAACTGTGTAACATAGTACTGATGCACGGAAGATTCTGTGTAAAACTGTGTAACATAGTACTGATGCACGGAAGATTCTGTGTAAAACTGTGTAACATAGTACTGATGCACGGAAGATTCTATGTAAAACTGTGTAACATAGTACTGATGTACAGAAGATTCTATGTAAAACTGTGTAACATAGTACTGATGTACAGAAGATTCTGTGTAAAACTGTGTAACATAGTACTGATGCACAGAAGATTCTGTGTAAAACTGTGTAACATAGTACTGATGCACGGAAGATTCTGTGTAAAACTGTGTAACATAGTACTGATGCACGGAAGATTCTATGTAAAACTGTGTAACATAGTACTGATGCACGGAAGATTCTGTGTAAAACTGTGTAACATAGTACTGATGCACGGAAGATTCTGTGTAAAACTGTGTAACATAGTACTGATGCACGGAAGATTCTGTGTAAAACTGTGTAACATAGTACTGATGCACGGAAGATTCTGTGTAAAACTGTGTAACATAGTACTGATGCACGGAAGATTCTATGTAAAACTGTGTAACATAGTACTGATGCACGGAAGATTCTGTGTAAAACTGTGTAACATAGTACTGATGTACGGAAGATTCTGTGTAAAACTGTGTAACATACTACTGATGTACAGAAGATTCTGTGTAAAACTGTGTAACATAGTACTGATGCACGGAAGATTCTATGTAAAACTGTGTAACATAGTACTGATGCACAGAAGATTCTGTGTAAAACTGTGTAACATAGTACTGATGTACGGAAGCTTCTGTGTAAAACTGTGTAACATAGTACTGATGCACGGAAGATTCTATGTAAAACTGTGTAACATAGTACTGATGCACGGAAGATTCTGTGTAAAACTGTGTAACATAGTACTGATGCACGGAAGATTCTATGTAAAACTGTGTAACATAGTACTGATGCACGGAAGATTCTGTGTAAAACTGTGTAACATAGTACTGATGTACGGAAGATTCTGTGTAAAACTGTGTAACATACTACTGATGTACAGAAGATTCTGTGTAAAACTGTGTAACATAGTACTGATGCACGGAAGATTCTGTGTAAAACTGTGTAACATAGTACTGATGCACAGAAGATTCTGTGTAAAACTGTGTAACATAGTACTGATGTACGGAAGCTTCTGTGTAAAACTGTGTAACATAGTACTGATGCACGGAAGCTTCTGTGTAAAACTGTGTAACATAGTACTGATGCACGGAAGATTCTATGTAAAACTGTGTAGCATAGTACTGATGTACAGAAGATTCTGTGTAAAACTGTGTAACATAGTACTGATGCACAGAAGATTCTGTGTAAAACTGTGTAACATAGTACTGATGCACGGAAGATTCTATGTAAAACTGTGTAACATAGTACTGATGCACGGAAGATTCTGTGTAAAACTGTGTAACATAGTACTGATGTACGGAAGATTCTGTGTAAAACTGTGTAACATACTACTGATGTACAGAAGATTCTGTGTAAAACTGTGTAACATAGTACTGATGCACGGAAGATTCTGTGTAAAACTGTGTAACATAGTACTGATGCACAGAAGATTCTGTGTAAAACTGTGTAACATAGTACTGATGTACGGAAGCTTCTGTGTAAAACTGTGTAACATAGTACTGATGCACGGAAGCTTCTGTGTAAAACTGTGTAACATAGTACTGATGCACGGAAGATTCTATGTAAAACTGTGTAGCATAGTACTGATGTACAGAAGATTCTATGTAAAACTGTGTAGCATAGTACTGATGCACGGAAGCTTCTGTGTAAAACTGTGTAACATAGTACTGATGCACAGAAGATTCTATGTAAAACTGTGTAACATAGTACTGATGCACAGAAGATTCTGTGTAAAACTGTGTAACATAGTACTGATGCACGGAAGATTCTGTGTAAAACTGTGTAACATAGTACTGATGCACAGAAGATTCTATGTAAAACTGTGTAACATAGTACTGATGTACAGAAGATTCTGTGTAAAACTGTGTAACATAGTACTGATGCACGGAAGATTCTGTGTAAAACTGTGTAACATAGTACTGATGTACAGAAGATTCTGTGTAAAACTGTGTAACATAGTACTGATGCACGGAAGATTCTGTGTAAAACTGTGTAACATAGTACTGATGCACAGAAGATTCTGTGTAAAACTGTGTAACATAGTACTGATGCACAGAAGATTCTGTGTAAAACTGTGTAACATAGTACTGATGTACGGAAGATTCTGTGTAAAACTGTGTAACATAGTACTGATGCACAGAAGATTCTGTGTAAAACTGTGTAACATAGTACTGATGCACGGAAGATTCTGTGTAAAACTGTGTAACATAGTACTGATGCACGGAAGATTCTGTGTAAAACTGTGTAACATAGTACTGATGCACAGAAGATTCTATGTAAAACTGTGTAACATAGTACTGATGTACAGAAGATTCTGTGTAAAACTGTGTAACATAGTACTGATGTACGGAAGCTTCTGTGTAAAACTGTGTAACATAGTACTGATGCACAGAAGATTCTGTGTAAAACTGTGTAACATAGTACTGATGCACGGAAGATTCTGTGTAAAACTGTGTAACATAGTACTGATGCACGGAAGCTTCTGTGTAAAACTGTGTAACATAGTACTGATGCACAGAAGATTCTATGTAAAACTATGTAACATAGTACTGATGCACGGAAGCTTCTGTGTAAAACTGTGTAACATAGTACTGATGCATGGAAGCTTCTGTGTAAAACTGTGTAACATAGTACTGATGCACAGAAGCTTCTGTGTAAAACTGTGTAACATAGTACTGATGTACAGAAGATTCTATGTAAAACTGTGTAACATAGTACTGATGCACGGAAGATTCTGTGTAAAACTGTGTAACATAGTACTGATGTACAGAAGATTCTGTGTAAAACTGTGTAACATAGTACTGATGCACGGAAGCTTCTGTGTAAAACTGTGTAACATACTACTGATGTACAGAAGATTCTGTGTAAAACTGTGTAACATAGTACTGATGTACGGAAGATTCTATGTAAAACTGTGTAACATAGTACTGATGTACAGAAGATTCTGTGTAAAACTGTGTAACATAGTACTGATGCACGGAAGCTTCTGTGTAAAACTGTGTAACATAGTACTGATGCACAGAAGATTCTGTGTAAAACTGTGTAACATAGTACTGATGCATGGAAGATTCTGTGTAAAACTGTGTAACATAGTACTGATGCACAGAAGCTTCTGTGTAAAACTGTGTAACATAGTACTGATGCACGGAAGATTCTGTGTAAAACTGTGTAACATAGTAATGATGTACAGAAGATTCTGTGTAAAACTGTGTAACATAGTACTGATGCACAGAAGATTCTGTGTAAAACTGTGTAACATAGTACTGATGTACAGAAGATTCTGTGTAAAACTGTGTAACATAGTACTGATGTACAGAAGATTCTGTGTAAAACTGTGTAACTAAAACTGTGTAACATAGTACTGATGTACAGAAGATTCTGTGTAAAACTGTGTAACATAGTACTGATGCACGGAAGCTTCTGTGTAAAACTGTGTAACATAGTACTGATGCACGGAAGATTCTGTGTAAAACTGTGTAACATAGTACTGATGTACAGAAGATTCTATGTAAAACTGTGTAACATAGTACTGATGCACGGAAGATTCTGTGTAAAACTGTGTAACATAGTAATGATGTACAGAAGATTCTGTGTAAAACTGTGTAACATAGTACTGATGCACAGAAGATTCTATGTAAAACTGTGTAACATAGTACTGATGCACGGAAGCTTCTGTGTAAAACTGTGTAACATAGTACTGATGCACAGAAGATTCTGTGTAAAACTGTGTAACATAGTACTGATGTACAGAAGATTCTGTGTAAAACTGTGTAACATAGTACTGATGCACAGAAGCTTCTGTGTAAAACTGTGTAACATAGTACTGATGCACGGAAGATTCTGTGTAAAACTGTGTAACATAGTAATGATGTACAGAAGATTCTGTGTAAAACTGTGTAACATAGTACTGATGTACAGAAGATTCTGTGTAAAACTGTGTAACATAGTACTGATGCACGGAAGCTTCTGTGTAAAACTGTGTAACATAGTACTGGATGTACAGAAGATTCTGTGTAAAACTGTGTAACATAGTACTGATGTACAGAAGATTCTATGTAAAACTGTGTAACATAGTACTGATGCACAGAAGATTCTGTGTAAAACTGTGTAACATAGTACTGATTCACAGAAGATTCTGTGTAAAACTGTGTAACATAGTACTGATGTACAGAAGATTCTATGTAAAACTGTGTAACATAGTACTGATGCACAGAAGATTCTATGTAAAACTGTGTAACATATACTGATGATACTGTGTGTGAACATAGTACTGATGCACGGAAGATTCTGTGTAAAAACTGTGTAACATAGTACTGATGCACGGAAGATTCTGTGTAAAACTGAGTAACATAGTACTGATGCACGGAAGATTCTGTGTAAAACTGTGTAACATAGTACTGATGCACGGAAGATTCTGTGTAAAACTGTGTAACATAGTACTGATGCACGGAAGCTTCTGTGTAAAACTGTGTAACATAGTACTGATGTACGGAAGCTTCTGTGTAAAACTGTGTAACATAGTACTGATGCACGGAAGCTTCTGTGTAAAACTGTGTAACATAGTACTGATGCACGGAAGATTCTGTGTAAAACTGTGTAACATAGTACTGATGCACGGAAGATTCTGTGTAAAACTGTGTAACATAGTACTGATGCACGGAAGATTCTGTGTAAAACTGTGTAACATAGTACTGATGCACGGAAGATTCTGTGTAAAACTGTAACATAGTACTGATGCACAGAAGATTCTATGTAAAACTGTGTAACATAGTACTGATGCACGGAAGATTCTATGTAAAACTGTGTAACATAGTACTGATGCACGGAAGCTTCTGTGTAAAACTGTGTAACATAGTACTGATGCACGGAAGATTCTGTGTAAAACTGTGTAACATAGTACTGATGTACGGAAGATTCTGTGTAAAACTGTGTAACATAGTACTGATGCACGGAAGATTTTGTGTAAAACTGTGTAACATAGTACTGATGCACGGAAGATTCTGTGTAAAACTGTGTAACATAGTACTGATGCACGGAAGATTCTGTGTAAAACTGTGTAACATAGTACTGATGCACGGAAGATTCTATGTAAAACTGTGTAACATAGTACTGATGCACGGAAGCTTCTGTGTAAAACTGTGTAACATAGTACTGATGCACAGAATATTCTGTGTAAAACTGTGTAACATAGTACTGATGCACAGAAGATTCTGTGTAAAACTGTGTAACATAGTACTGATGCACGGAAGATTCTGTGTAAAACTGTGTAACATAGTACTGATGTACGGAAGATTCTGTGTAAAACTGTGTAACATAGTACTGATGTACAGAAGATTCTATGTAAAACTGTGTAACATAGTACTGATGCACGGAAGATTCTGTGTAAAACTGTGTAACATAGTACTGATGCACGGAAGATTCTGTGTAAAACTGTGTAACATAGTACTGATGCACAGAAGCTTCTGTGTAAAACTGTGTAACATAGTACTGATGCACGGAAGATTCTATGTAAAACTGTGTAACATAGTACTGATGCACGGAAGATTCTGTGTAAAACTGTGTAACATAGTACTGATGCACGGAAGATTCTGTGTAAAACTGTGTAACATAGTACTGATGCACAGAAGATTCTGTGTAAAACTGTGTAACATAGTACTGATGCATGGAAGCTTCTGTGTAAAACTGTGTAACATAGCACTGATGCACGGAAGCTTCTGTGTAAAACTGTGTAACATAGTACTGATGCACAGAAGATTCTATGTAAAACTGTGTAACATAGTACTGATGCACGGAAGATTCTGTGTAAAACTGTGTAACATAGTACTGATGCACAGAAGATTCTGTGTAAAACTGTGTAACATAGTACTGATGCACGGAAGCTTCTGTGTAAAACTGTGTAACATAGTACTGATGCACGGAAGCTTCTGTGTAAAACTGTGTAACATAGTACTGATGCACAGAAGATTCTATGTAAAACTGTGTAACATAGTACTGATGCACAGAAGATTCTGTGTAAAACTGTGTAACATAGTACTGATGCACGGAAGATTCTGTGTAAAACTGTGTAACATAGTACTGATGCACAGAAGATTCTGTGTAAAACTGTGTAGCATAGTACTGATGCACGGAAGATTCTGTGTAAAACTGTAACATAGTACTGATGCACGGAAGATTCTGTGTAAAACTGTGTAACATAGTACTGATGCACGGAAGATTCTGTGTAAAACTGTGTAACATAGTACTGATGCACGGAAGATTCTATGTAAAACTGTGTAACATAGTACTGATGCACGGAAGCTTCTGTGTAAAACTGTGTAACATAGTACTGATGCACGGAAGATTCTGTGTAAAACTGTGTAACATAGTACTGATGCACGGAAGCTTCTGTGTAAAACTGTGTAACATAGTACTGATGCACAGAAGCTTCTGTGTAAAACTGTGTAACATAGTACCGATGCACGGAAGATTCTGTGTAAAACTGTGTAACATAGTACTGATGCACAGAAGATTCTATGTAAAACTGTGTAACATAGTACTGATGCACGGAAGATTCTGTGTAAAACTGTGTAACATAGTACTGATGTACGGAAGATTCTGTGTAAAACTGTGTAACATAGTACTGATGCACAGAATATTCTGTGTAAAACTGTGTAACATAGTACTGATGCACGGAAGATTCTATGTAAAACTGTGTAACATAGTACTGATGCACGGAAGATTCTATGTAAAACTGTGTAACATAGTACTGATGCACAGAAGATTCTATGTAAAACTGTGTAACATAGTACTGATGCACGGAAGATTCTGTGTAAAACTGTGTAACATAGTACTGATGTACGGAAGATTCTGTGTAAAACTGTGTAACATAGTACTGATGCACAGAATATTCTGTGTAAAACTGTGTAACATAGTACTGATGCACGGAAGATTCTATGTAAAACTGTGTAACATAGTACTGATGCACGGAAGATTCTGTGTAAAACTGTGTAACATAGTACTGATGTACGGAAGATTCTGTGTAAAACTGTGTAACATAGTACTGATGTACAGAAGATTCTGTGTAAAACTGTGTAACATAGTACTGATGCACGGAAGATTCTATGTAAAACTGTGTAACATAGTACTGATGCACGGAAGATTCTGTGTAAAACTGTGTAACATAGTACTGATGTACAGAAGATTCTGTGTAAAACTGTGTAACATAGTACTGATGCACGGAAGCTTCTGTGTAAAACTGTGTAACATAGTACTGATGCACGGAAGATTCTGTGTAAAACTGTGTAACATAGTACTGATGCACAGAAGATTCTGTGTAAAACTGTGTAACATAGTACTGATGCACAGAAGATTCTGTGTAAAACTGTGTAACATAGCACTGATGCACGGAAGATTCTGTGTAAAACTGTGTAACATAGTACTGATGCACGGAAGCTTCTGTGTAAAACTGTGTAACATAGTACTGATGTACAGAAGATTCTGTGTAAAACTGTGTAACATAGTACTGATGCACAGAAGATTCTGTGTAAAACTGTGTAACATAGTACTGATGCACAGAAGATTCTGTGTAAAGCTGTGTAACATAGTACTGATGCACGGAAGATTCTGTGTAAAACTGTGTAACATAGTACTGATGCACGGAAGCTTCTGTGTAAAACTGTGTAACATAGTACTGATGCACGGAAGATTCTGTGTAAAACTGTGTAACATAGTACTGATGCACAGAAGATTCTGTGTAAAACTGTGTAACATAGTACTGATGCACGGAAGATTCTGTGTAAAACTGTGTAACATAGTACTGATGCACGGAAGATTCTGTGTAAAACTGTGTAACATAGTACTGATGCACAGAAGATTCTGTGTAAAACTGTGTAACATAGTACTGATGCACAGAAGATTCTATGTAAAACTGTGTAACATAGTACTGATGTACAGAAGATTCTGTGTAAAACTGTGTAACATAGTACTGATGCACGGAAGATTCTGTGTAAAACTGTGTAACATAGTACTGATGCACAGAAGATTCTATGTAAAACTGTGTAACATAGTACTGATGCACGGAAGATTCTGTGTAAAACTGTGTAACATAGTACTGATGTACGGAAGATTCTGTGTAAAACTGTGTAACATAGTACTGATGCACAGAATATTCTGTGTAAAACTGTGTAACATAGTACCGATGCACAGAAGATTCTGTGTAAAACTGTGTAACATAGTACTGATGCACGGAAGATTCTGTGTAAAACTGTGTAACATAGTACTGATGCACGGAAGATTCTGTGTAAAACTGTGTAGCATAGTACTGATGCACGGAAGATTCTGTGTAAAACTGTGTAACATAGTACTGATGCATGGAAGATTCTGTGTAAAACTGTGTAACATAGTACTGATGCACGGAAGATTCTGTGTAAAACTGTGTAACATAGTACTGATGCACGGAAGCTTCTGTGTAAAACTGTAACATAGTACTGATGCACGGAAGCTTCTGTGTAAAACTGTGTAACATAGTACTGATGCACGGAAGATTCTATGTAAAACTGTGTAACATAGTACTGATGCACGGAAGATTCTGTGTAAAACTGTGTAACATAGTACTGATGCACGGAAGATTCTGTGTAAAACTGTGTAACATAGTACTGATGCACGGAAGCTTCTGTGTAAAACTGTGTAACATAGTACTGATGCACGGAAGCTTCTGTGTAAAAGTGTGTAGCATAGTACTGATGCACGGAAGCTTCTGTGTAAAACTGTGTAACATAATACTGATGCACGGAAGATTCTGTGTAAAACTGTGTAACAGTACTGATGCACGAAAAATTCTGTGTAAAACTGTAGCATAGTACTGATGCACGGAAGCTTCTGTGTAAAACTGTGTAACATAGTACTGATGCACGGAAGCTTCTGTTCTTAGAAATGTGAGAGTTGAAACACAATATTATCTGTATAGTCTAATGAGAAATTATGTCATCTGGACAAAATCTAACAAAATTCAACGATATATCGTAATAAAAAGAAGGCTTTGAAAAGATATTTTTCCCATGATCGTTGACTTCTGACCACCTACTTAATACCCCTGATGTGAGTTCGCACCCGGATATTCACATCAATTATAATTTATTAAGGTTTCCAGACACCATCCAGTCAGTTCATTGTAAATTCTCTGGGTTTTCTAGTCACCATATATCTGGAATAATGCTAAAAGTTACGAAAACGGCCATTAACCGTACACCAGACCAATTATTCTAAATTAGATTTTGTCTCAGTGTCTACAATTATCAGATTAGATTTTGTAACTGTCCTGACTTTATGATATCATCATTCGTCTGTAAACAGAATGATTTCCGTGTGATAATTTAAGTTCTAGGTGACAGATCATTCTGAATTTTTAACAGAATGTTCCTTTGCTCTAAATGAAGGTTGGTATTGATTTGCAATATTGTAAACATACCCATTTCCAAACAAGAGGCCGTAAGGGTGGAACAATTTATGTTTCTGTTATTTGTACATGGAGAGTTTATTTTTCATCTGATTTTGATGGTTTTTTTTAATAAAATCCTTAGGAAAATAACTCAGAAAAATACAGAGTTAGCATGTAACTATTACCGTTTAAAAGGATAAATTAATAATGCTTAACTTTTTTTTTTCATTCTATTTTAATGCAGTTTTTGGCAAAATCACCATCTTAACCTATTATCGATGGGCCATAAAAAGTGTTTGGTAATATATTTCTGAAAGAGGTCTAAAAGGGCCAGAATTAAGAAATTTCCAATATTTGGAAGGCATATAATAAGAATTTTCATTTTTCATCCAATTTTGATAGGGTTTTATTTTCTGAGAGCTTCTGTGAATTATGTCGACAAATTTCCACTATCTCTTATGGTTTCGGAGATAAAGTCAAGCTGAATTCCCAAATTTGAACTTTCTTATTTTTCACCCAATTTTTGGGCAATTTTTTGCAAAATGATCATCTTTATGGGTTATTTCGAAAAGGGGTCTACTAAAAGTGGCCCAAATTCCGAAATTGCATATTTGGAAGGCATATTTAAAACTTGAAATAGTAAAACAAGACAAATGTCCAACACACAGTTGGTCCAGCAAATTACTGTTTCAAGTACATGTATATTATTGTGTCTAAAACATTATTGCGTCCAGCTATTTACTGTGACAAACAAAATACTGTGTTCACACTTGCTTTTAATATAACTTGTTCAACTTTCCCTTGTCGACATGCTGTTGTTGTATCATTCATCGCTCTGCGTAGCCCTTTATTATACCCCCTGCAACAAAGTTGTAGGGGGGTATACTGGTTTCACCATGTCCGTCCGTCTGTAGACAAATCCTATGTCGTACGATAACTTGAGTTGTGTTTCTTAGAATCTTTTAAAACTTTATCAGTTGTTTACTGGTGAAGAGAGGAGGATCCCTTTCATTTTTGACGATTTTCACTTTTGCCGTTCCAGAGTTATTGGACTTGATATGATGGAAAATAGGATTTTTACCCTATGTCGTATGATAACTTGAGTAGTGTTTCTCAGAATGTTTTGAAATTTTATCAGCAGCTTACCGGTGAAGAGAGGAGGATCCCTTTCATTTTTGATGATTTTCACTTTTGCCGTTCCAGAGTTATTGGACTTGATATGACGGAATATAGGATTTTTACGCCATGTCGTATGATAACTTGAGTAGTGTTTCTCAGAATGTTTTGAAATTTTATCAGCAGCTTACTGGTGAAGAGAGGAGGGTCCCTTTCATTTTTGGTCAGAACAATCAGTAATGTTTTGGTTATGGAAATAGGTTGGACAGATGTGGGGAGCGGGGGGTATATCTTAGTGAGCTGTGCTCACAGTAATACTAGTTCTTTTTATATTACCTATATTTATAGCCTAGATGCTATAGAACAAACGTTTGTCTGATAAGATATTTCTCAGAGTTACAAGAATATAGCAAATGGTGACACAGCTGAGAACAGTCTTTACACAATATTATAATAGTCTTTTACGTCACTAAGACTAGATTTAATTATGATAGTAGTCTAATGAAACGTGATAGACCCTCGAGACCCAACTTTTGAAGTTAAGTTGACAAGAACGTACTTCGAATATTCTATTTATGGGTATAATTCATTCTAATATCTTTTTCTTGATCTTATACTGACTGAAAGATCAAATTGCAAATTAAAATTAATAAACTGATTATATTTTCTGTATGAATCCCAACAATCACTTGAATTTTCTTTTGAACAAAATGAGAATCGTAAGAATGATTTATGTAACGTAATTGTCTTGTGTAATCTTAGCTGCTTCTGATCCATCCATCTTGTCTGACATTTTATCAGCAGCCATTGAGATAATTTTTACAAGAATTTGACAAATTCCATGATGATAAAAAGCGCCAAGCAAATATTTAGAAGAACTTACATAATGTAACAAATGACGGACAGAATTGGAATCTCGTAACTTTGTTAATGTTCAATGGCGGATGTGATGTCAGTTGCAGTATTGTTTGATTGATGAAGGAAATATCATTAACTCTGCAACATAAAAATCAATCACGTTGTATGCAATTGCATCAGGAAAAAAATTGACATTATTCTGTGTAGAATATAATCGTGATGAATTTTATCAGTAGCGTCTTTGGAGAGAGAGAGGTACCAATAGAGACGAGATCACTCGTGAGTCAACATAGGAGTGATATGTCCTTATTAATAAAGCTTTAGCGGAAAATATTTCCTCAAGACAAAAAGGTTTTTTAGCTGTATTTGCTCGAGTACAATGGAGTTATTTATGTATTGTTATTTTATAGAAATAGTGGGGATCAAATTGACCTTTGAAAAAAGGTTGAAATTCTGCATATACATATTTCCATAGTAACTGGTCATATAATGTGAAAATGGTGCATGCAAACAGTTTGGCATTAAATCTAATTATTTTATGACATCAATATCTTAATTGTTTTATGACATATCTGTTGAGGATGATGAGCAGATTTAATCAGTGATCATGAAATGTTGCATTATTCATTTTCCATCCACAAATGTGGATGTTTTTCTTTGGAATTTTTTTCCTCTTCAATGTTTGGTGATCCACAAGTATTTTCCAATAAAAAAAAAAAACGGTCTCACAAACATCTGTTTTTAAATTAACTGTCTCTTATTTTTCTGCAATTGTCCAAATTACTGTAAATTTTTTTATTAATTCAATTTTTTTTCCAAATCCGAAATACATTGTATAACATAATAGTTTATCAACCTTATCGCATTTATCCTTGTACTAGTTCAATTTTTTTTTCCAAATTGGAAAAATAACATAATAAATGTTTGACCATATCGATTTTATCCAACATCCAATGTTTCGGCCATCAGTCTTTATGATAGATAATATATGTTATTAGTCCTTAAAGGTCAGACATGGCACTTTGGAAGACACCTGTTTTTAAGGTGCGACTTTAGCCAAGTAACATTCTACTTTACACAAGAACCTATTTAGAAATCAGATTCTTGCTTCCACAATAATAATAATATAATAATAATGATGATAATTTTATTGAACTTTTATTGTTTTCAGGTTGCCAGATTTAATATTTACTGTCAATGTTATACAGTTTGAAAAAGTTTGAGAATTTTTTTTTTAGCAGTACTAAGAAGTTGTGTCACCCTTTGGTGTTCTTGATATCAGGACTTCAGTCTGTGATACAGATTTTATTGGGGACTGTCGTGGCCGTGATTGCATGGTGGGATTTACAACTACCTTTGCAATTAGTGCCTATCACTACTGAAGTTGTGAGTTCGAACCCTGTTCATGGCGAGGTGTACTCGATACAACATTTTGTGATAAATTTTGTCAGTGACTTGTGACAGGTCGGTGGTTTTCTCTGGATACTCCGGTTTACTCAACCAATAAAACTGACTGCCACAATATAACTGAAATATTGTTGAAAGTGGCATTAAACACCATAACCCTAACCCCAGATTTTACTGACTGGTAGAAATCAATATAAATTAACCTTCAAATGCCAATAAAACAATTTAAAAGTTAATAAACATTGCAAAAACAGACCTAACATTACAAGAAAATGTTTAAATCAACGATTTATTATTTTTTACTATACAGTCATAGGTCAGAGTTGAACATGATCTTTACGGCTTTAATACATTGTACATATATAGATATGTCTTGATATGATCTGGTATTGACATCTGAAATCTTCAAAGTCAATATATCATTCCCCAATAGTAGAAAATTAAACTGTTGAACAAGATCAATCATTAGCAATTGATTAAAATTTTAAGGATGAATTTTCTGTCCATTTTTTATTTTTTCTGAAGGTACCTTTACTGATCAGAGTTGAATTAATGTACTGTAACTATATTCCAATTGTATTTTCATGTGTCAATAATTGAAGTCCATTATATATTTTTTTTCTGAAGGTACCTTTACTGATATGAGCTGGATATGTACTGTAATTATGCTCAAATTGTATTTTCTTGTGTCAATATTTTATGTCCATTATTTTTTTTTTCTGGATATACCTGTACCGATCTGAGTTGGATTATTGTACCGTAATTATGCTCCAATTGTATTGTTTTGTGTAAAAATTTTAATTCCATTATTTATTTATTTTTCTGGAGATATGGTTACTGATACAAGTTGGATATGTACCGTAATTGTATTCAAATATTATTTTCTTGTGTCAATATTTTAAGTCCATTATATTTTTTTCTTTTTCTAGTGGTACATGTATATCTTTACTGATCTTCCAATAGTATTTTCTTGCGTCAATATTTTAAGTCCATTATTTTTTTTACCTTTATTTTTTCTATAATAGGTATACCTGAGGATCTATTGGATGTTATTGGAGACAAACAGATTTGTTACCTTGTCAACAACGATTATGATAAACCGTGTAATCATACGTGTAATCATGTTTCCCATGATTTGTCAGATACAGAGAAGGAGAAAGAAAAAGATTTGGAATGTGATGTAAAAGTTAAAGGGAAGAAAAAGAGAAAATCTAGTAGGAAATTTGTTATATGTTTAATTGAGAGAAAAAAGTATATTGATAGAAGTTTGATTTACATTTATGGTGCTTAATGCCACGTCCAACATATTTCAGTTATATAGTGGCGGTCAGTTTGATTGGTGGAAAACACCAGGGTACCCAGAGAAAACCACCGACAAGTCACTGACAAACTTTATCACATAATGTTTTTATCTAGTACATTTCGCCTGAGTGGGATTCGAACTCACAACGTTGAATCGAACTACAATGTGATTAAGACCATGACAGCCCTTTGATTGAGAACAAAAATTATATTTATAGAAAGTAAAGACTATACTGTAAAATACCTTTTTCTTTGTAAGGAACTAATTTTCATGAAAAATATTCACTCATTAAAGCTGTATTAATATCATGACAAACAAACTAACTGATTGATTGATTATTGCTTAATGTCCTGCGAGCATTATTTCAGCTATATTCAATACAAGAACAAGTTCAAAAATATATAAAAATTTAATAGAAATGAAGAAAAGGATGGGTTAAGCAGGTCAACAACTTTTAACTGCCGCTGAAAAAGTATGGAGAGTTTGGTAGGAATGAAAATTTTAGTCTTTTGTAGTGACTATAATGCACTTACTCTTTTTCGAATTCTACAAAAAGAGGTTTTTAGGATGCAAGGAGCATGGCAATCTGTTAAACAAGTTATCCTCTATGGTTCATGGTCAAACTTTCCATATTACAAGCCCCCCACCCCCATCGAGAGAGCTCACCCTATCTGCCTCGCTGAGACGCACCGAGCAGCTCTGTGGATTTGAGCCCTGTGAACCTATTTTTTAATGTACACCTGTTTTCAAAGAACACTTGTTTCTTTTTGGTGTCAGTTGAAACAATTTCTAGCTCAAAGGTAGCCAGACAGCAAATAATATTTCAAAAAGTGTGTAAAAAAATTATGGCAGAATATTAATGTATGAAAGAGCAAATAAAATTTTATGGTAAAAGAACTTAAATTGATGTTATCTAAAAAGTTGCAAAAAAATGCATTTTAAGCATACAAGATTGACAATAAATAAATATTGCCTACAGTGTTTTTTTTAATATAGTGATATGGATACTGTAATGCATATTGTTTATTTAATGTTGAGAAATTTATAAGAAAAAAATGCACTTACAAAATAAACAAATGGGAGATCAAACACAAAGAAGATTATAGCCATACAGTGTTTACAGTAGAGATATATGACATTACTTCTCATCTTTTTATATCTTCTCACCATGCCATAGTTTTTAATTGGTTCAAGAAAACATACAAGCTAAACTGTAAAACTGTCAGATCTATAAAAAAAAAAAAAAAACATATTTATCAAAAAGCTCCCAAGCGATTCATTCTTTGCTTATATTCAACATGAAATCAAAGCTTTTTTCAATTTTCTTTTCTTTTGGTATAAAGCTTATCTTTTTAAGCTTTATTCCAGTATACATATTATGTATAAGAAAACAAAATTTATATGAAAAAAAAATGCTGAATTTAATGAAATTATGATCCATTGAAAAGAATCAAAATGCTGAATTTAATGAAGATATGATCCACCCCTAAAAAGAATCGAAATAAGCTGATAGTATATTTAAGACTAGTGACTGTAAAAACTAGAGTTATTTCATCATAGTAAACCAGGGTATTCTTTGAGATTTGAATTGTCTCAATACATGGTAACAATCTAATTTGATTGAGGGTTAAGGTTATGGTGTTTAACACTACTTTCTACAATATTTCAGTTATAACGTGGCGGTCAGTTTAATTGATGGAGGAAACCGGAGGTCCTGTAGAAAACCACTGACCTGTCGCAAGTCACTGACAAACTTTATCACATAAAGCTGTATCAAGTACACCACGCCTCAGCGGGATTCACACTCGCAACATCAGTGGTGATAGGCACTTATTGCATAGGTAGTTAGAAAACCAACTACCACAGGATCACGACCATGATGACCCCTCAAATTGGTTGAAAACATAAGTGCATTGCATCAGCATAGAAAATTTGAATAAACAAAGAAAAAGGAAATTCAAGTTTCAAATAGATGAATTATGTCTAAATTTTATGTACTGGAAATACTTTGTTTCAATAATGAATCTTTATGATATTTAGATTGTACATATATATAATACATTTATTTCTCAGGCTAATAAAAGTACATTTGTTTTTTCAGATTGTGTTTCAGAAAAGGTGGAGAAGTTTGTGGAACACAGGTTCTTTGGTAGAAGTATTTTACTGGCTATACTTATCAACACGCTCAGTATGGGAATAGAATATCATAACCAAGTATGACTTTTCAACTACAATTTCAATTTTGAAGGGGGAGTGGGGTATACTGTTTTACCTCTGTCCATCCGTCCGTCCAAGATATATTTCGTCGCATTTTTCTCAGTATCTGTTGATGGCAGAAATCTGATATTTGGTCACAAACATCATATAGGTATACCATATTGTGGGTAGCGTTTTTGGACCCGTCAGATTCCTACTTCCTGTTTGCCGACTTAGTTGGTCTTTATACACATTTTTCGTCACATTTTTCTCAGCAACTATTGATGACAGAGATCTAATATTTGGTCACAAGCTTCATATAGGTACCCCATATCGTGGAAAGCGTTTTTGAACCCATCGGATTCCTATTTCCTGTTTGCCGACTTTGTTGATTTTTATACACATTGAACATATATGCTCATTTTTCGTTGCATTTTTCTCAGCAACTATTGATGGCAGAAATCTGATATTTGGTCACAAGCTTCATATAGGTACCCCATATTGTGGGAAGCGTTTTTGGACTCATCAGATTCCTACTTCCTGTTTGCCGATTTTGTTGATTTTTATACACATTTAACATACATTTGTATATGCACATTTTTCGTCGCATTTTTCTCAGCAACTATTGATGACAGGAATCTGATATTTGGTCACAAGCTTCATATAGGTATGCCATATTGTGGGAAGCGTTTTTTGACCCATCAGATTTCTACTTCCTGTTTGCCGAAGAGCGGCGGTATCATAGGTGAGCATTAGCTCACAGTTCATCTTGTATTGAATTCAAAATCTTCAGCATGTTAATATTACAATCTGAATCTTTCTTTCTTTTTTTCTTTTTTTTTGACAGAATATCTAAATAATCTGTAAAAAAAAGTTTGTAGGCAAAAATATATTGTATGTGCAAGTCACCTGCCTTTTTCACCTTTCACATACTAATGTATCACTTAATAACTTACAATATTCACACCATGTGTTTCTACATGTTATCTTGTACTCTCTCAAGAAGACTGATTTGATTGTGTAGTAAATACCTACAGTCATCAAAATACTGAAATAAAAACAAGTTTAAGAACAATTTGAAAGAGAAAATTAAAGTATAAATAACTCCATTGGCTTGACGAGACATGAATATGCCCATGTTCCATTAGATGAAATGCATACAGTCGAACTCTGTTATTTTGAACTTAGATTGGACATGTCCTTGGATAACTCAAATATAAATAGATTTGGTCTTTTTGTAATTGCTTTTAGCCTTATTCATGCTAGGTAACTCAAATACATTGTATACAGTAGCAGGGGTTGAAAATAGCACTAGCCCCACGCCCCAGGCTACCGTTTTTAACTGCAGGGCTACCAAATTTGTCACAAGAAAAGCCTGACGGACTAGCACATATAAAATCTACCCACCAATCAATTTTACGTACATTGATGAAATGATGACATTCCTGCGTAAATCGAAATTCTCCATGATAAATATAGCTACCATTATAACAATAACCAATCAAAATTGTTTCCTGCTATGGTCAGACGTTTTTATTTTTGGAACAAATCATTGTCTCGGCCAAGGGATAACGGTATTGATCAATTGTTCCATACCCAGTCTGGTTTCCGATAATTTGATCTCCTACAGCCCCAGTGCTCATGTTTGAGGGCGATTCTGTTGAAGAAGTCGTCTTGTGAAGCCTGACTTCGCTTTCTCGTTGGTCAAAAACGAAATCCAAGTCACCTTGGAATTTTGAAGAGTCGACCTATGTCGCCAGCGTATTTTTACCACGTGTCATTTATGAAAATGTCGATTTCGTGTTTATTGGTATCTACAACAAACATCTATCGTATCCATTAAGTATTTTGAAAGTGATTTTCGTGAAAAGTAATTAATTTCGGTTTAAAGAAACTTTAATTTCGGTCAATAACAAACAAAAATGGCTTCATCAATCGTAAAGGTGACCCAATTAAGCACTGTGTTACGGGAAATGTTGACCGAAGCTACTTGTAATTAAACAAACTTTTTATTTATTTTTTCTCATTTCTGTGACAAAATCTTAGTTTTTATATTTAATATCTTATTTGCTAAGGTTGGCCATTCAAAATTGGTTGAAATGCACGGGGCGCTTCAGATTTTTATCGATCCACATCCCAGTCCGATTGGTATTTTATACTCGCAACTGGGTTAAAATTGGCCAGATTTCAGATGCACTGTGATTGTAAAATACTACTAAATTGCCCCCCTCAAGAAAGGCCACTTTTTCATTGCAGAAGTGGTAACCTTTTCAGAGTGGGACCACTTTACCAAAATAAATTCTTTAATGATTTAACCGATTGTTATTTTATTATTGCAGCCACCAGAACTAACAGAAGCATTGGAGTATAGTAACATTGTATTTAGTATCCTGTTTGCCACAGAAATGATCCTTAAACTGGTGGCATTTGGTCCCTTTGGTTACATTAAAAATGGTTTTAATGTATTTGATGGTTTTATAGTTATACTCAGGTAAATACATATACATTACCAGGGCTTTCAATATTTTTCAAGTCTACCAGTACTTCACTATTTACAGGCGGTACTTTTTATTAAAATTTGACTCCTTATTGAAAGGCCTGCTCGTTATAATGCCACCTTTTGAACCAAGCTATATTTGGTGATAATCAAGGGTGGCAATATATCTAGAGAGAAATTTACATATAAACTACATGATTTTTTGAAATTTGGACTATGAAATTTGATAGGGATAAATGAAAGTGGCAGATTAAAGTCGGGTGGCATAATGAAGGTACACTGTATTTTTAATTAGTTAAAAAGGATATGGATGTAAATAAAGATGTCAGATCATCCAACTTTATTACACAAATTTATGCAAAGGAACATTTCTTTTATTGCTGATCTACATTTCAAAGTCACAGTAGGATCATCAACAATGTGCAAAACTGGTACCCTAAAATAAGTGTGAAAAGGTGCCTAACCTTGAGCAGTACTCTATACACTTGTCTATAAACACTACATCTGGGCATACTTGTCCTTCTGATGTCCTTGTGTATTAAATTAATAGGAAAGGTAAGTATACGGTCATGTCTTAGAACCAGATCACTTTGAGAAGCAGTAACGGTGTGGATTATTGATTGTTTCAACACTTTTGTGCTGTAAAATGTGTCTCAATTTTACTGCCAGCAATGATCACAATAGTTTGACCTCCTATTTTGATGACAGTATTGTCATGTGGTAATTATATTCTGGAGAGCAGATGTTGAAGGAATTAAATTTGACCCTGTAGACATTTGATTGCTGTTCTATTGTACAGATTTACATTCAGTAATAGTGAATTTAAGATTAAGATAATGGATGTTAAGTGCCATTTTCAACAATATTTCAGATATATCATGGTTGTCGGTTGGTTTATAGTTGGCTTATAGTGTTTAACACCACTTTCAACAATATTTCAGTTATTTCGTGGTGTTCAGTGTTATTGATGGAGGAAACCAGAGAAAACTTTCGTCCTGTCACTGACAAACCTTATCACATAATGTTGTATCTAGTACACCTCGCCATGAACGGGGTTAAAACTCACAACTTTAGTGGTGATATGCACTGATTGCACAGGTAGTTGTAAATTCAACTATCATACAAACACGACCATAACAGCCCCCTCGTGGTTGTCAGTTGTGTTGGTGGACGAATACCTGGTATGGAATACCTGCCGCAATTCACTGACAAACTTTATCACAAAATGTTGTATTGAGTACATCTCACGTTGTTTGTGATTTGTTTTCTATGCAAAATAAAATATGTTTTGTTGTCAACAATAATATTGTGTTTCTATGCCAATTAACCTTAAAATATAGTAAAGTAAAAAGTCAAATCAATTGATTAAAATATTCACCTTTTGGTACATGTTACGTGGGGTAAAAATGAAAGTTACATAGACTGTTTTAATTAATTTCCAAGTGTCTGACTTAAAGTGTTATTTGAGCAGGAAAAGGAATGAGAAGGGTTGGTTCAAAGTTAGTTAAAATGGTCGACCTTTGTGACAGACGGCAAAACATTACTGCACTATTAGCTTTATCTGATCAGGCAAATTATAACCTCTGCCATTAATTTATACTGAACACTGACTTTAAGCATCACTTTTAAGCTTGTCGGAAACCCTGTTTTAAACTGAGACCGTCGTGATCCTATGGTAGTTGGATTTACAACTACCTGTGCCATCAGTACCTATTACCACTAAAGTTGTGAGTTTGAACCTTGTTTATGGAGAGATGTACTCGATGCATCATTATGTGATGAAGTTTATCAGTGGCTTGTGGCAGGTTGGTGGTTTTCTCTGGGTACTCAGGTCACCTCCACCAATAAGACTGACTGCTAAGATATAACTGAAATAGTGTTGAAAGTGACGTTAAAACACCATAACCCTAACTCTTACCCTATTTTAAACCTCAGTGATAATACTGTTAAGCATGTGCCTATCCAGGTGTTTACCCTATTTTAAACCTCAGTGATAATACTGTTAAGCGTGTGCCTATCTAGGTGTTTACCCTATTTTAAACCTCAGTGATAATACTGTTAAGCATGTGCCTATCCAGGTGTTTACCCTATTTTAAACCTCAGTGATAATACTGTTAAGTGTGTGTCTATCCAGGTGTTTACCCTATTTTAAACCTCAGTGATAATACTGTTAAGCATGTGCCTATCCAGGTGTTTACCCTATTTTAAACCTCAGTGATAATACTGTTAAGCATGTGCCTATCCAGGTGTTTACCCTATTTTAAACCTCAGTGATAATACTGTTAAGCATGTGCCTATCCAGGTGTTTACCCTATTTTAAACCTCAGTGATAATACTGTTAAGTGTGTGCCTATCCAGGTGTTTACCCTATTTTAAACCTCAGTGATAATACTGTTAAGTGTGTGTCTATCCAGGTGTTTACCATATTTTAAACCTCAGTGATAATACTGTTAAGTGTGTGCCTATCCAGGTGTTTACCCTATTTTAAACCTCAGTGATAATACTGTTAAGTGTGTGTCTATCCAGGTGTTTACCCTATTTTAAACCTCAGTGATAATGCTGTTAAGTGTATGCCTATCCAGGTGTTTACCCTATTTTAAACCTCAGTGATAATACTGTTAAGTGTGTGCCTATCCAGGTGTTTACCCTATTTTAAACCTCAGTGATAATACTGTTAAGCATGTGCCTATCCAGGTGTTTACCCTATTTTAAACCTCAGTGATAATACTGTTAAGTGTGTGTCTATCCAGGTGTTTACCATATTTTAAACCTCAGTGATAATACTGTTAAGTGTGTGTCTATCCAGGTGTTTACCATATTTTAAACCTCAGTGATAATACTGTTAAGTGTGTGTCTATCCAGGTGTTTACCATATTTTAAACCTCAGTGATAATACTGTTAAGCATGTGTCTATCCAGGTGTTTACCCTATTTTAAACCTCAGTGATAATACTGTTAAGTGTGTGCCTATCCAGGTGTTTACCCTATTTTAAACCTTAGTGATAATACTGTTAAGTGTGTGTCTATCCAGGTGTTTACCCTATTTTAAACCTCAGTGATAATACTGTTAAGTGTGTGTCTATCCAGATGTTTATTTCCTGTTGATAATGTCCTTACTGCTAGGTTAAATATATATCTGTCCACTGGATTGGAATTAAAAAAAAAAAAAATGAGCTAAAATTTATGTTTCACTGACGGGTACCAATATAGAAGTGTAATCACATTGCTGTTACACTCCAAATTCTCTCATGTTCTCTTTGTTTTAATCTATCGGTACATTATTATGAAAAGGGATTTTTGTTCGCTTATATGTCTAAAAAGCGAAAGACACACACGCACACACTGGCATTTCATTCTTACTGATGTTTGTCAGCTTTCTTAAGGAACTCCAGCTTACATCACAACAACCAACATAACTCCTTAAACCAATAAATTACTTTATTAATAGACGGGGGATTTTGGTAATCTCTAATTTTGCTCTTTTTCTTCTACCATAGTATGATTGAGTTACTACAGCAGGATGGAGACAGTGGTTTGTCAGTGTTAAGAACATTCCGTCTTCTCAGAATACTAAAATTAGTTCGTTTTTTGCCTGCTCTGCGGCGACAACTTGTGGTGATGCTGCGAACAATGGACAACGTTGCCACATTTTTTGCTTTGCTAGTTTTGTTTATGTTTATATTCAGGTAAATATTATTTATTACTGATATTTAATTCATTTTTTTTCATAACATATAAATATTTTGTTTTGACAGAATTAATACATTTTCCATTGTGATCTGTAAAATTGCCATTTAAATATATGCAAGCCTACATTGGTAGCTTTGATAATGAATAACTTGCAAAAATGTACCGTATATTCATTTAACATTAGTGACAGTGTAATACTGAAAAATTCATAGAAATTTGGAAGACATGTTAAAAAAACTACAGTACATGACCATAATATATAATGAAGAACAAGTTTAGTGTTCCCTAAACAATACTTACTCTGATTTTTTAAGTACAGCAAGATTTTTTTTGCACAAAATAATAGTAAAAATTTCACATTGAATATTGTATTAAGGCCAGATACTGTATCTAATTTATTTGATAAACAAATTTTTGGGCTTTATTTGTTTTCAGTGGAATATCTTAAAAAAATAACAATCTGACAAATTATGCTGAATGAAATTATTATTTTATTTTGGCTTCCTGATACATATTTAAATGGCGATGAATGACGATCTCCCATTGTAATGAGTTATGTGATATTTTTAAAAGTGTGAATTGATTCAAATATGATTTTCAAAATGTCAAATAAAAGATTACCAAAAAGGGCAACATTTATATAAAAATAAAAATAATTAATTACCAAAAAGGGCAACATTTATGTTTAAATGGCAGTGGATCAATGGTCACCATTTGAAATGAGTTTAAGTCTTGTTGTCTTGGATTTTGTATAAAAAAAACTGTATTTTTTTCTTCTGTATCTAAGCCAATTATTAAAGGGCATAAATTAAAAAATTATTTCTCACAGATTCCAAACTTTAGCTGCATTATAAGATTTATGTTCAGAAATCTTTGTTTTTGAATTCTTGTTAAGGACGACAAAAGGTTATTCGAAAAACTCTTAATGTATATGTAAACATACTAGAATAAAAGTAGAAATCTACTCAAGAAAAAAAAACTAACTTTAATAGATTCTGCTTGAATAAGAAATCACAGTCTTATTTGGTCTAGATGTAAAAAAAAAAAAAAAAAAATTAATTTAAAAAAAAGAAGATTTCCTGAACAATTTTGCAACACATGTTCATCTGGTTCAATGGCTGTAACTGTTTTCGGGAACATATCAGCACTATCATTGGAATGCATAAATAATTAGATTCCCAGTAAACAAGCCTATAAATAACTCTTTTATATCTTCTTAAAACACTGATTTTATATAGATCCACCATCTATGCTGTATTAAATATGTCTTTTAAAACATTTGTAAACAAGATTCCATAGCTTCAACATGATTTCAAAAGATTTATTTTGATAAGACCATATGCCTTAAACAATATTTTAAAAAAGTTGTGAAATGATTCCGAATGTCATTGAAAAGAAAAGTTTTACATATTTATGGATTTAGAATACATACAAAATATATATCAAACTTATAAATCTTGTTAAAAGTTGAAAAACAGATGATCAATATTATCTATATGAACCTTATCAGCAAAAATGTCTTCAGCAATCTTTATGAGGTGGTATGATTTTATAATGTCTTGATAGAGATCCTCCTAGAAATGATTTTAATAAGGAGCAATCATTATCAATGTTGATCTTAGAGGTATCATATCTTTGTCTACATAGAACTGGTATAAATCAGAAACCTTCATCAAGTGTTATCTATCCAAATGCTTTATTTACTACATTAATTTTACATTGCTTGTTGATATCATTATAAATCATTTCACTATAAAAAAAATAAGAAGAAAAATTCAGGTCAGGGTAATGTTGTTAGTCATTTTTTACTACTGATAAGTTGTTTTGCTAATCTTTTATCAACATGAGGTCAGCATCCAAAAAATATGTTGTCTCTTGTTGATTTTATTTTGATGAAAATCACAATCTTTGGAATGTTTTTAATGCTGCTTCAGCGTGGTCACAATAATATTGTTTTGCTAATCTTTACCAACGTGTATTCAGTCAGCATTCAAAAAATATGTTGTTTTTTGTTGAATGTATTTTGATGAAATTCCCATATGAAAATCAGAATCTTATGTATGTTTTGATTGTTGTTCTTCATCTCAGTCACAATAAGATTTTCAATGATTAAGATAACTTGCAGCCAAAAGTAGATGTGAGACAGTCTCTAGTCTGAAGACAAGATATACTTTTTTTTAATAAAGTTTTTACTGATAAAAACTACATTTAGGCTTTCTCACACAGATGTGGCATTATCACAATGATTAAGTATCACCTTAATAACCAAAACAGTCTACCACAGGAATCTCCTCAATATATTTTCTAGATTAATTATGAACACAGTGTTGCTTTTAGTTTAATTTGAAAATGCACTCCAAATTCTGATAAATTGTCCCTACTTCTCATTACAAATATGGCTTTTGACCCCCTTTAAGAAAATCATATATGATATTGTCATTAATTAAATTAAAAGGACTGTCGTCAGCAAGGATCCTGAATGTCTAAATGATAAATTCTACTTTTTGTCTTACAAAATAATATAAAATCTATCTATTGTATGCATCATTGATTTCATCCAATAATTTTACTGTCTGTTACAAAGTTTTAGTATTATAATTGTTTTGACATTTATAAAGTTTCATGACCTTATTAGAGAGAAGTGTAACTGTTAATGTAGTAATGATATATTGTTGAGACATGTCAAAACAATGCAACTTGTCTGGAGAAAAAAATGGCATAACGGTAAAAATATTGTTATTCTAATCTATATTTTAGGTACGATGAGTTCTCATATTAGGCCAATATATCTATTATTTTCTTATTAATGTTAATGTTTTCACTCAATTTTGTCTGTAGCATTTTAGGAATGAATCTTTTTGGTTGTAAATTCTGTAAACCTCGCAAAGATGGAACTATCTACTGCAATCGCAAGAATTTTGACTCGTTGCTCTGGGCAATAATTACGGTCTTTCAGGTATTGGAATTTGGAAGCACCCATTGTTAGTTGATATTGTGTTACCTAGCAACAGTTGCTAACCAATAACATGTTTTTGTTGACCCTGGTGTGCCTGGAGTTCATGTTGTGATGTCTTCATCTAATCTGCTGCACAAATTAGCATAAATGATGTGCATAGTAATAAGCCAGTTTGGAAACTGATGCATTATGGGTATTTTTGCTCCTTCATTTACAATAATTATGTTTGAGAAAATATTAATGGGTTCAATGTTGGCGATAAGATGGAGAATTATTTAAAAAAATATTTTTCTTGATTCTAGTTGCAAAAGAAAGAATATGCTTTAGTTGGCTATTACAAATATCTTTTCCATATAATTACTTAAAATTTGTTATAATGTGGAGAAAATTTACCCAGAATTCATCTGTTTCTAATAGTATAAATGCTATATCGTTGATTTTAAGTATATAATATAAATAAATAAGTATTTACAATAATATAATATATATGTATATAAATTAATATTGCATGTCCAAATCAAATGTCGGTGATGGTATAATAACGGTCTGTTTATTGGGAAAAGGGTCAACATTTGAAATTTTTGCACTATGAAAAGCCTGATTACCCGGAAAAGGGTCAATATTTCAAATTTTTGGCACTATTAACAGTCTGTTGTTTATTGGGAAAATGATACATTTCAAATTTTTGCACTATGAACAGTCTGTTTATCGGGAAAAGGGTCAACATTTCAAATTTTTTGCAAGTTGTGAACAGTCTGTTGTTAATCGGGAAAAAGGTCAACATTTATTCATTTCAACTTTTTGCACTAAGACTTAATTTGGGGTTTTGATAAAATTTGTTTCCATTTAAAAAAATAATATCTCCAGGATGTATACTTTAATTTTTGGTCTTTTAAATAAATTTTAAAAAAAGATACTTCAGGGGGGAAGGCAGTCAGTAAGAAATGGGCCAGAATGGTCTGTTTTATTTCAGATTTGTATGATTTCATTCTAGAAAGTTCTCAATGAAAATTATTGCTTTTCAAGAAAAAACACTCAAGTTAAACTACAAATTGTTTTAGTTATATTTGGCTTTTTGTGTTTTGTGCATGGACAGTGTCCTGGGTATGAATTTGTTTGGTGGAAAATTTTGTTGGCGTGAGGATAATAGCCCATGCTTCTGTGCCGAAGTTGACGAGTTTAATTCTACAAACTCCTGTGTGTGTGACCGAGCCAATTTTAACTCCCTGCTGTGGTCACTTGTAACAGTGTTCCAGGTAAAATTCTTTTATATTTCAGTTTCTCTATACTTTGTTTTCGCCGTTATCTTTGCCAATATACTTTAATTCTACTCCTGGCACTCTAGTTATGGATATTTGCCTGACTCACTTTTAAAACTATTTTTTGTTGTCCATTTTGAATGATGTATCTCTTTCACAATTTTTTTCTTTTAATCTTGATGAATTAGACTTATGTATAATGTATGAATAATGAAATCTATTTTTAATTGATCTTGAAATGAGTAATTGAAAAATTTTGCTAATACCATAATCTCTAATAAAAGATTGAATCAATAATTGAAATACCAGTGCATTATATTCTAAAAGCTTTTTCTTGTTGGTAAAAAACTGATTTATTTTTAATATAAATGATGTTAATAACACATTTGGATCAAGTAACAGATATTTATTTGAAATATAATTTTATTTATTTTTTTCCTGGATGTTTATTTAGTTTACCTGGGCACTGTTTATGAAATAATATATATCAATTTTTCTGTTGCACAGATTGCTTTGAATTATCTCCCTTTAAAGTAGTGCTCACTAATTACTTCCCTTTATTTTGGGATATGAAATGTTATTCTTGGTAACCTTTGAAGAATACGGCAGATGTTGACTTGTTTGTGATACAAAAAGAGTGGACAAACTTGGGAAATAAAAAGACGTTGACCTGGAAAAAAACTAAATATGCTCAATGCCGACCAAATCAAATAGATTGATTGATTGATTGATTAATTGATTGTTGGTTGCTTAATGACCAGCACAACTATCTCACGTTTAGGACCAGTCAATAACAAATATCTGGAATGATGCACATATATTTCTAAACATGGACAATTTCTTTCAATGTAATGGTTTTTCCTCTTTCCATGGTGTGAGTTAAAAATGAAAATCATTGAAAGAAATGGTGGAGCTGCTGATCTCTGGTATTACTTATCCTGCTTTTGTATGAAGTGCTTTTTGTGTAGTCAAACTTTAAGATGGTGAAGATCTAGTAATAAGTTTTTTATTGGTTGAATTTCGAAAAAGATGAAAGGGGAAAAGTTTTTTTTATGTCAAATTGATAAATACAGCTCAAAAGTGTTTAGCTGTGTGGTATTTCCTATGTATCTATATGAAGTTAAGTACAAATTGTTCTTGAACGAACATATTTTGCTGTTGCTTGATTTCCCAAGATAATATTTGTGGTGTTTTCTCATCTTAAAGTTTGACTGGCTATATAAGGGCTGCATGAGGGGAGTCATATTCTTGTTGTTTATTCCATAAATATTCCTTGATGTTGTACTATACTCCTGCATGCTTATTAGATGTTATAATTATTGGAATTTTTTTTTACAGATTTACATTGAAAAACACACAATTACAAAATGTATTTGAAAAACACTACCAAAAAAGTTCTTGACTATTGTTACTACTAAAATATGAAACTGTGTCTAAAGTTTGTCTAGATTATGATCTGCTTCTATTACAGTGGAAACTGTATATAAAAGACATTTAAGGGAACCTGAAAATGTGCCCTTTATATACAGGCTAAAATTATATGCACTATTTACTAATGAGAAAAAATTAGGCTGACAGTGATTTGTTTTATAGAGGTGTCCTTTATAGACAGTGATTTGTTTTATAGAGGTGTCCTTTATAGACAGTGATTTGTTTTATAGAGGTGTCTTTTATAGACAGTGATTTGTTTTATAGAGGTGTTCTTTATAGACAGTGATTTGTTTTATTGAGGTGTCCTTTATAGACAGTGATTTGTTTTATAGAGGTGTCCTTTATAGACAGTGATTTGTTTTATAGAGGTGTCCTTTATAGACAGTGATTTGTTTTATAGAGGTGTCCTTTAAGGCAGGTTCAACTGTCATTGTTAACACCAATTTATATGAATTGTGCTACATCAGAACAATATATCAACCTATTTTCATGTGTCTGATTTTGTTATATTCTGTGGTAAAAGTCAAGTTGAGACGCAAAATTAATTTGTGATAAAATAGCACTATGCTATTTATGAATGAGAAGTTGAGAACTACATTATGTCTTAAGCCAGGTAATATTTCACAAGTCAGTATTAAAGCAGTATCACGGAAATTAACCTACACGAATATTGTATGCGTGTGCGTACCTTAATTAAATGTCAAGTACATTTGCTTATTATAGAAATATTGTTTACATCCATGCTAAAATAAGGTAAAATTCATAATTAAAGTTTTGTTCAATTTTAATTAGATATTAGCAGTTTTTAAATGTCATATTATTCGCTTTTCCTTTCTAGAATTTCATTGTTAAAAATATGTGACTTTGCTAAATGCTAAATATAATTTATTGTGTCTACAGGATGCAAATGACCTCATATATTGATAGAAATAGCACATGCAAATACAGCAAAAAACTTTTTTTTTTAATTCGCCTTCTTGCACTACACTTTCTGAATAATAGTTTACCGTAATTAACGTTATATAGTACACATTGATGTATAATACACATCCAAAAAATTAGTGCCATTATGTCCTCCGTAAGGGAAATAACTCTTATGAAAAAAGTTTAAAATTGTATAATTTTAGAATCAAATCAGGAAATGTGAAAATGCTCTATTTGCATCACTGTTCATGAATAAATCTAATATTTACAGTAAGTTGTTTTTATAATGTTTTTTTTTTAAATGAATGTTATTTGCAAAATTGAGTAAAAAATTAATGTTTTCAATTAATAATTTCTAATTCAAATTCGATATTGCATAATATTTTGGATAACAAATTTTTTTTAAATGTGACTTAATTTCTATTTAGATTTTGTATTCATCCCTGACTATTTATTTTAGGTGTTGACACAAGAAGATTGGAATACTGTCCTATATAATGGGATGGAAACAACGTCTGCTTGGGCCTCACTTTACTTCATTGCTCTGATGACCTTTGGGAACTACGTTCTGTTTAACCTCCTGGTTGCTATACTGGTGGAAGGATTTTCACATGAGGCAAGCATCAATAGATAATATTTATTTTTACAATATTTCTAAAAGTATACACATATATATCTTTGTGTAAAAATACTAGAAGGGGCCGTCATGTTCATGATCGTATGGTAGTTGGATTTACAACTACATATGCAATCAGTTTGAATCCCGCTGAGGCAAGGTGTACTCGAAAAAACATTATGTGATAAAGTTTGTGAATGACTTGTGACAGGCCAGTGGTTTTCTCCAGGTACTCCGGTTTCCTTCACCAATAAAACTGACCACCACGATATAACTGAAATATTGTTGAAAGGGGTGTTAAACCCCATAAACCATCAAAATGCTAGATTACAGGAATATTGAGCATTGTGTCATTGCAAAGTCGGTCGATGACCAATGACGATTTTTTTTATTACAGGAGGAGGAAAAAAAGAAAATGAAAGAACAGCGACAGAAAGAAATAGAGGCCTTTCTTGCCGAAACTAACAACAACGAGGAGAAAAATCAGACCATTAAAATTAAGGCAGTGGATATAGCTCAAATTAAGATAAATAATAAAGAAAAGGGTAAGCTATATTACCATACCTTATGTTTTTTTTTCTAAATGAAAGGGGATCAACAGGTTCCCATTAGTGACTCAAGTACAATGTATTTAGTGGGTGAGTGACCATGTCTTATGTTATGTTTAAATGAAAGGGGATCAACAGGTTCCCATTAATGACCCAAGTATAAGGTATTTAGTTGATATCATAGACATGTGGCTCCACTTGGACATATTATCCTGATTTTGATTCAACCAATCCTTGATCTTACTCCTTTATACAGCTTGCTTAACAGAGTAGATAATATACCAATTTAATACTCTTTGGCTTGACCTGACTATAGTTTGGTAGACATGAGGTTTAATTGTGTTGTGTCAGATTATAATGGTACATAATATATTTGACATATAATTCTAATCTGATTGAATGTATTACTATTTATCCTTTTAGCTTATTTTAGAAATAATAAATATTGACCATATTTTGCACAAAGGAAGCATCTATTGTTCCTAACATACCACAGAAAGTATAAATGGTAGAATTTCTGTGTTATTTGTTTTGAATAACAGCTAAAAATGTATAGATTGATTGATAGTGGTATTATATCAATTAATTAGTATTTCAGCTATATTCATAATGAGAACATTTTTACAATGTATAGAAAATATGGGTTCTCTGTGTATTTTACTTTGAAAATATACATATTAGGCAAAATACAATTTATTCAGTATATTGTTCAAGATTGGACTTAGAAATTTTGAGACAATTCACCATGCTCTTTGTCATCACAACTCCTCCCACATGCTTAATGAGATGTTTGTGAAACTTAGTATATTGCGAGAACCTAATATGAAGATGTGCACATTAGTAGTATATCCTGGTCCATTGAGATTTGCCAGAGTTATGCCCATTTGAACTTGGAAATTTGATACAATTCACCGTGCACTTTGTCATCTCAACTCCTCCCACATGCTTAATGAGATGTTTGTGAAACTTAGTATATTGCAAGATCCTAATATGAAGATGTGCACATTAGTACCATATCCCAGTCCATTGAGTTTTTCTAGAGTTATGCCCAAAACTATGCACTTGTACATCCTTAGATTCTAATGTACAGTTATGTGCATTCAAACATAGAAATTCACCATTTGAACTTTTCTTCACGAAATATGGTTTTGATATTGGACTGATGGATCTTCACGAAATATTGCTATTTTCAAGGTCAAAGGTCAAGGTCACCAGGTCAAATTTTTAGGCGAGGGGATATGCCACACTTTGCGTTGCCCTTGTTATTTATATAAACAAATATCATGACAATACTTTCATTTAATACATTGATTCCTTAAAAGATATGTTTTATATTTCAAAGTTCTACATTTACAATTCAACTGTATCTGTGGCTTAATGATTTTTGTGCTTGTCTTGAATGTGGTAGATCCTGGGTTTGATTACCAGTAAGGTCAAACCACAAACTATAAAATTGGTATTGCTGATTTTCTGTTAAGCATACAGCATTAAGGAGTAAGAGCAAGGATGACTGTTTTGCTCGGACTCATGATAATGTGTCAGAGTGGAGTCTTTCCATTGACTTGTTTCAGTGCGATAGTACTATACAAATCCAACTTAACATATTAGTCTAGTTCCAAGTGGACATCATTATCATCTTATCGAAATGTAACATGTAATAATGGCAGGATATAGCTGAAAAATTGATCAATGGGTGTTAGCAATAATTAGATCACTCATTTATAATTCAAACTGATTTCCAATTCTATTGTGATGGATTATAGTTTATTACATGTAAAGAAATTATATTTAATAACTCTATTACCCCTTCATTATGATCTTAAATAAAAGTTCAATGTTTGTTTTATGCCACGATATATCTGAAATGGGCTTTAGTTGGCATTAAACACCAAGAAATCAATCAATGTTTGTTTTCCAAATTTGTTCATGTGTAACTCAAATCAGATTGTGCTATTAGTTTTGTCATATTGAAAACATGGTAAGTTTATTGAGACAAGATAATTTTGAGACGATTGATGTGTATCAAGCGATATTACATGCCTCTATGCAGAAGAAATTATACTCCAATGCAAAGCAGCCATCTACCGTAAGTCTTTATTTCTACAACAAAGACAAAATAGTTTTATTTTAGCTTATTCTGAGAATATATTGATCTCGTGTTGAGACAACATGACATTACAGATTGAATGCCACTAACAATGTTTTGGTTTTTTCAACCATATCCATGAAAATTGTTGTAATAAATATGGCCTACATTGACTGACCATTTCTATCTTATGTCGAGACAACATGAAAATACAGATTTAATGCCACTAACAATATTTTGGGGTTTTTACGTATCCATGGAAATTGTTATAATAAAAATGGCCTTTTCTATCTTATGTTAGATTCACTTCTTCATATAAAATTTTCATCTTCATAGCGATAAAAATATGTTTTCTTGTTCAATTTTCATTGTTTTAAAATTGTTAAAAATAGTTTAATCAGACTAAAACATTGAATTTCTTCTCTTTTTTTCTTTTTTTCAGAAAAAATGTTAGCCCTGTGTCCAGTGACAATTATAAAAGAAGATAATGCTAACAGAACCAGCCAAGCTCCAGATATCAATCCACCAATCATCACCCATACAGCTGCCACGCCCATGCCAACACCCCAGGGATCACCTAACGAAAATCCAAGCAAAGATTATAACAAAGTGACGCTATGTGTACATCCACAAGTACAAATGGACACGTTGTCTATACATTCTTCTTCTGTAAGTATGAAAATAGAATCCATTAGAAGTGGTAGTATAAAAGGCAGGTATTAGGACAAAAATGTCCATGCTAAAGATATGATAATATCAAGCCACAAAAAATACCAGAATATAACTGTGATATGTAGAACAGCAATATAAGTGATATTCCTTTACTTTAATATATGTCTAAGTACAAAGCTAGATAATCTTTCATTTACATCTATATCTTACTAACAAGTTCTCATGAAGAGATCTAGCTTTGTATACACCTAATCCATGATTTTGTATATTGATTGGATATTTGGGTCCTAATAAACCCTAATGTGTACTGGATGATACTTGGCTGGTTTGGTTTTGTTTATGGTGTCTAACACCACTTTCAACAATATTTCAGTTCTATCGTGGCGGTCAGTTTTATTGGTGGAGGAATCTGGAGAAAACCACAGACCTGTCGCAAGTCACTGACAAACTTTATCACATAATGTTGTATCGAGGACACCTCGCCATGAATGGGGTTTGAACTCACAACTTTAGTTGTGATAGGCACTGATTGCACAGGTAGTGTGAAAACCAACTACCATACATTCACGACCATGATGGCCTCTCTCTAGATTAAGATGACTTATTTGAAAAATTTGTTGATGAAATATTCTTTATATTTCAGCCGAATACTAGTGTAAGATCGTCACCACGTCTTTCACCTAGACCTTTACCCCGTCTATCTCCAAGACCTTCACCCCGTTCGTCACCACGTCCTCCATCTAGATCTCCTGGCTTGTGCAGGTCATATAGCTATGGGAGCAGGAATAGTTGGAGAGGACGGAGATGTCGGGATGGAGATCGTAGATGTCTTGTACAAGAATGTAAATCACAAAGTGTGGATTATTACGATGATGAAGTCTTTATTCCATGTACACCTATACATAACAGGTTTGTTGTGATATAAATATTTTTAGAAAAATTGTGTTTGTTATTTAAGGAATATGTTCAATTTTTGAAGTCATTACGATATGCGATACAAATATAACCTGTTCAAAAATTTAACATATTCCTTATAATTTAAACTACAACAAAATGTAATGATTCCTCAATTTTGATTACGATTATGTAATGGAGAATACACTCCAACTGTAGATTCTTAAAAATAATAAACGAGATCTGTAAGGGTGGAGTTGATTATTTTTAAGAATCTACAAGTTGGAGTGTATTCTCTTACATAATACATTTCCATCTGCAACAGTGTTATCATTTTATATTTTTACCTGTTTAATATTTAGATATTTCAAGGTTTTTCAAGTGAAAAGAATCGTTTATATTTAGATATTTCAAGGTTTTTCAAGTGAAAAGAATCGTTTATATTTAGATATATCAAGGTCTTTCAAGTGTCCCAAATGTTCACCTGTGGTCTGTCTGATTTAGTTGTATTTGTATTGCGAGAATACATTTTAAAAGTTCACATACTCCTCAGTTCTGAACATAAATTATGCCAGATCTGAAATACTTGTATCGTGTCTTGTATATATTGATCAATTGCTTTTATAAACAAATTGTTGATATATTTTTTTAAGAAAGCTTACTATCAAGAGTTATATATACTAATTATAGAGTATAGTAGTGTGGTCACTGTAGCTGAGTGGTCAGATGGAAGTTTTGAAAGTCAAAGTAGACCAGAAGTGGTTCGATTCCCGAAAGTCCCAAAATATGAATATTACGTTTTTAAGCCTAAAACAGTAAAAGGTTAAAGTTCATATATTCAAGAACAAAAGAATAAACTGTAGATTCTTAAAAATAATTCACTGTTCGAACAATAGTGTGACGTCAGAGAAATGTATTATTTCATGGGACTATTTGAATTTGTCGTTGGAGAATGAATATGTTGGCGAAGTCACAATACCAACCCAGGCTATCAAGTATAACAAATGTTGCTTTAGGTGGATCAACCAATCAGATTGCAGTATTCACATCAATTTTAATTATAAATATTTGTATTGTATTTATGATCATAAAATGCTTGGATGATTTAGACAGGTACAGGTAAACTTGTATTCAACGGTCATCATTGGGACCAAGGAAAAAGGACCATATTAGAATAGTGACTGTTAATTTGATATCCGCAGATCTGGAAATTAAAAAAATTCTAGGATTTTTCAAGTCATTCTCAAATGTTTTAAAGGAACTTTTTTCAGTAATCAGATTTTGATTTTCTATTATTTTTTTATTTTTGTAACAGTCGACTGGAATGCAATGGTCACCTGCCATTAAATAATCAACGAACCTTGAGTCCACAAAACTCGATAAAACGTCAGCCATTTCCATCACCTCGGAACTCGTTGAAAATCCGTAACAACTCTGTCAGCAGTACACAGAGCATCTGCAACTCGATATATTTGAGTCGCCAGAACTCTTTTAACAGTCATCGTACCATGAACTCATTGTCTTCTATGAGTGGTGTCAAAGAAGATTATAAACCAAACAATTTAACTGAATCACCAACTGGTGAAGCTAATACCCAGCCACATATATCTGATGTAGAAGATGAGGAAGACCCTGATGCCATTGATGAAACAGTGAGATTATTATGTTATTAAACTGGACTGGGCTGCACAAACCCCAATTAAATTTCAGTGTTAATTGAAAGTTAATTGACATTTAAAATTACTTAAAATGTTCATGAAATTAATTTACACTTCAGGTTTAATTGAGAATTCAATTTAATTGAGATTTGTGCAACCCAGCCAGAGTCCCTATGTCTAAAACATTTTTTAATCATATGAATAAGTTTTAGTAATATGTCATTTTTTGTTTACTTTTATTATATGAGTTATCTTTCCTTGGTAATATTTAAAAAAAAAATTGTTTGCAGAGTATTCCTTAATTTACAACATTTCTGAATGATGAACTAAAAAAATGTCCTAACATGTTTAAAATCAAAATTGTCAACCATAAAAAAAAATATTTATACCAATTAAAGAAAGTACATGTAATATGACATTTGTTACAATTGGTGTGATCTAGAGGAAATATGTGGAACTATTTAATACTGGTATCGAATTGTAATTTTCCACTTTCTTATACATATATTGTATATTTTGTGTTGATATATTTATAAATATTACAAATTTATTTTTAGAATTGCTCCTGTTCATGGTGTCCAGAGCCCAAAGGATGCTTTAAAACAAGACATGAATATGCTCTATATCTCCTTAGTCCAACAAACAGGTATAAACCAAATCTTTTTGTCAGTTGAAATGACCGTTTATTATTCTTCTACCAATAAGGTTTTAATATTAAAGGAATAACTACTGGTATTGTTACTTGTTAAATGGACATTTGCAATAGTAAATCCTTTGTTTGACAATTGCTAATTTTCAAATACAGTGAATCATATTCTAATTCAACAATTGACCAAATTTTCAACAATTAGATTGCTGTAATATCAAATCTTAAGACTGGATGGTTTTTGGAATCAAGATAATGTGTCTGGATCAGGATAATCTAGTTGGTTCAGTACAAAGTGGACATAATTATCATCTAAATGTAGGTGGTGCTCTCTATCATCTAACTGAACATTTGCTCACTTGGCATTAAACAACAATCACTCAATCACTCTCAGCATGTTAACAATTTAAATAACTCTAGACCTTGAAAATAAATTGCTGATTGGTCAGTCGAAAATTCTTAAATTTGTTGATTGGTTGTTCCACGAAAACCATGAAAGTTGGTTCCCACAAATAAAAGTATTTCACAATATTTATATTCAATAAACACATTTGTAACAACATTTCTCTTTGTGCAGAAATAGGCTTATAATAAACCAAAAAATATTGAAAAAAGATTTTCTTGTGCATACCCCCAATCTTGCATTGTCACAATATCTTAATCAAAACATTTGATCATAATGTATTTTACACTGATTACAAGATCTGAATTAAACCTGTTACAGTAAAACTTTAAGGGATAAAAGTAATAATGATTTTTGAAAGTTTTGAACAAGATAATGGTCAGCTTATGATACTTAATGCTATTCCCGGTATTTGTTCCAACAGATTTTCAAAAGACCAAAAGTTCCTACTATTCATCGAAATCACATAAAACATGCCGAAATTGTCTATATTGTTTTTGCAGATCAACAAAGTGAATTATTATATGACTTCAGATAATGTCTTTTTCTGATTAGCTGACGTCCCTAGTAACGATTTTTGATAAAACATTATAATTACCTCGTGTGACGTCACACGACGTGAATATAACATTCCAACAAGGTAAACAAAAGAAAATGTCGTGATCAAAGCTTATTTTAAGGGTGAAAGAAACATATAAAATGTGTCATATAATAAAACAATTAATGACTCAATTCGATGGATACCAATAATATTCTTGGGTTAATAAATCCTTGTATCCACCTCATTAAAAGTCATTTTATTTTCCATCCAAATATTAAAGTTAGGCCATACAAAATAATATTTTTGTATACCGTATTTGGATTGGGTTGCACAAACCTCAATTAAATTTAAGTGTCATTTAAAACTTAATTGACACTTAAATTTACTTGGAATGTACATGAAATTAATTTACAGTAAAGGCCTTTTATTTGAAGATGTTGTTTGGATTAAGAGCATTATTTTGTTTTCCGTATCCTATGATATGTTATGAAATATAGAATTGTAATGTTTCCATTCCATTATATGAATCCATATACAATGCTTTGTTTTGACATTTTTGTGAATTATTTAGGATATTGTAGTGATTTAAAGGTTGATGTCTGCCTCTAAAGACAGTTGTAGGTGTATTATTTTGTTTTGATCATGACTTCAAACTATCAAATCAGTGTCAGTTTTCATGTTTGGTCAAATGGAAAAATAAAAAAGCCAGAACCTTGAAAATGAAAATAACAGGTCAAATCAAGGAAACAAACAAACAAGTTATTTGTATGGCCTCACCCAAGGTAAATTATTCTATATGAACCTTGATTTTGCTTCCAAGTAATCCTAATTAAAGAACATATCAACATTCTTTTACATGCTTATAAATTTGACATTCATTTGAAGTACCTTATGTCTTTTTAGATTATATGACTAAAGTTAGAGTGAGATTTTGTTATCAAGTGGCATCCAATTTCCTTAAGCTTTTCACATTTTAATCTTTTCTTTTGAAACCACTGGCACAAAATAAGTAAAACTTCTCAGGGTGGTTTCCTTTCTAAGTTATATCTGATAGGTTCAAACTCTATCGAAGTTGGCTGCTGTTACTAGCAATAGAATAATATTAAATTAGCCATAAGTGCATGTTTTAGAAGCTGTTTAATATGCACACTGGGTTTTTCCATCAATTTTTGCTACTCATGGGAAAAAAGGCATATTTTATTGTAAAAAACAAATCGTTAGAATATCTCCTCTGAAACTCTTACTGGCCGCGGTGACTAAAAAAAAGAAAATTCTTAAATTGACCAAACTTATTTCTAGTCAGAATGTGCTTAAATTACAACTGAAAGAACAACATAAGGTGGTGGTCTTAAGTCAAAAACTCTCAGGAAATGTACAGTTGTCATCTTAGATGAAAGGTTTATTCTCAGGTGAGCAATTTGATGTCAGGTGAGCCTCTTGTTAAAGTCTATGTAATAATTTAACACATATTTGTCTATTTTGCAGAATAAGGAAACTGTTTCACCATTTGATGGCAGGTGAGCCTCTTGTTAAAGTCTATGTAATAATTTAACACATATTTGTCTATTTTGCAGAGTAAGGAAACTGTTTCACCATTTGATGGCACAGAAGTGGTTTGACAACACAGTTCTAATCTTTATAGCACTTAACTGTATCACGTTAGCCATGGAGCGTCCAGACATTCCTCCTGCTAGTGATGTAAGTTAATCCTAATACAGTTAAACCTGCCAGGGCACCTCTATATAGCAAATCACTGTCTATTAAGAACAGCCTCATTTTTCCCATGAATGAATAGTGCATATAATTTTAACCTGTATATAAAGGGCAACTGCTCATAAAGAGCTCATTTTCAGGTTCCCTTGAGTGCCCTTTATATACAGGTTTGACTGCACACATATTCCTTATCATCCTATTTCCCTATGACAGCTTGCTCAACCATTTGGTGATATCACAGTGGCTTCATCTAATCAAGAGGCTGACCTGAACTTGACATCACTCCGGTTTTGTTATCAGGCTTGTCACCACATACTATTTGTACTTTAAAACCTTTGAAATTTGATAAAGAGATTATTATTGTATTTTACTTTCCTGGTTTACATATGGTCAATATCAGTGTCAGAATATGAAGCTTTTAAATCAATTGCTAAAGTTCACTCTCAGTAAAGTTTCACATACTGTTTAGGAGAAAATTTGGCATGAGGGAAATTTTCACTCAGGTTGTGTTTCACTAAAATGGACAAAAGTAGAACATTTAATAAAGTCCCAATGTAGGAAATGTTTGCTAATTTAACCTGAACCAAACACTTGTCCATTCTGAGAACAAAAGTTGGTCACAATGAGGTATGGTTTAAACATGTTTCACTGTAATACTGTATTGAACATTATTTGAATCAATTACATGCAATTTGTTGAAACGATAAAATATTAAATTACGATTTTGGACATCTTGTCATAATCATTAACGCATTGTCTTTTATTCTTTTATTTGCAGGAGAGAGGTTTCTTAACATACACTAATTATGGCTTTACGTTTGTATTTGCCGTGGAAATGACAATTAAGGTGCTAGCTAAAGGATTACTTATCGGTAAACATGCCTATTTAAAGAGTGGCTGGAATGTAATGGATGGATTCCTTGTCTTTATTTCACTGACAGATATTGTTATATCCCTCACGGCTTCCAGTAGTCCAAGAATTTTTGGAATTCTTCGTGTTTTTCGACTGCTACGAACATTGAGACCTCTCAGGTATGAATTAATTTGAAGGAAAAAAGGAAATGAACAATGATAGGTTCTTTTCTAACTTGTTTTGGAAATACTATGTATATCTACATACTTCAGAATATGATTTTTATTGGCGAGTGGGCTGTGTGTGTTTAACGTCACTTTCAACAATATTTTAGATGTTTTATTGTTATGGTCAGTTTTACTGGAGGATGAAACTGGGGTCTCTGGAGAAAACTGCCGACCTGCCTTGACAAACTTTATCACATAAGGTTGAATTGATAATACCATATCAGTTGTATTAATGGATACTGTGTTCATCTTAAGTATGGTAAATCGTGGGCTCAAAACCTGATTGGGTCAAAGACTATAAAACTGGTATTTTTACTTCCCACTAAGCACGCAGCATCAAGGAGTAAGAGCAATAACTGGATAAATCGAAATCTGGATGTGTGCATGTGAAGAGACATATCTGAACCGCAGATTGTTGTTTAAGTGAGTTAGAAATATAAAAATTCAATTCCCCGTGTTGTTCTAGTACAAAACAGATATCATCATCATCTCATCAAAATGTAACTTGTTCTTGCCATGATATAATTGTAAAGTTACACACTTGGCATTAAACAACAATCATTCACTCAATTTCAACTCTTATATTTCCTTTGTAAAACCTTTTTCATGGATACTAGAATTATGTGCCTCTCATGATCCATAGACCCTTTAAGAAACATGTTTTCATTGCATAGAGACAAATTACAGTCAATGCTTGTTTGCTCGAAATCAGATAAGTTGTTGCCTTGGATAACTTGAAGTTAACAATTTAGATTAATTTATCATGTATAACTCAAATAATTTCGAATTAAATTCAGCTGTCCCTTCGATTTCAATACAAACACAACAAAGTTCCACTGTATATTAATTATTTTGTGCTATAACTTTTAATTTTTATATTTTTAATTGGAATAACATTTATATATTTTTCTTTACAGGGTAATCAGTAGGGCCCCTGGTTTAAAACTTGTGGTACAAACTTTACTATCATCATTACGTCCAATCGGAAACATTGTTCTTATTTGTTGTACCTTCTTCATCATCTTTGGAATTCTGGGAGTACAGGTAAGACATCAATGAGTTTTACAGGTGCCATTTTTGTTTAGCTAACCTGGCCTAACTAAAAATGAAAAATTTTGAATCAATGATACATTTGTTTTGCATTCTAATTTATGAAACCACAGGAATTAAAAGGAATTGATGAATCCAAGATGGCCACCTTGACAAAAAATTTAATTAATTGTAAAATTACCTATATTTTCAATTAGTAAAGGCAAAAATGTTTAACTGTAGCAACTAAGTTATTTTATTAACTTATATTCTAGGCTTTTATCCTATTTTGCCAATTATCTAATTGAAACCTATTCTGACAACAACAAATTATATGAAACTGCAGAACAAATTTAAGCCAAATAGACAACGTGGTCTTTGGATGATCATATTTATACCCCCGCTCGACGAGAGTCGCGGGTATATAGGGATCCTCATGTTCGTTCGTCCGTCCATCACACTTTTGGTTTCCTAATAATAATTAAAGTACCGCTCAACCAAATCTTTTCAAACTTTCACACATTGCTGTGTACCATAAAATACAGGTTATGTTTGATTACGGTGTATTTCACATTTACCGTTTATGAGTTATGGTCTTTTTTCTCTTAGAAAATAGGGACTTTAATAAGTTGTAAGATAAATCACAACCTGTTTCATTGCTTTCATTACCTCATTCAAAATTTGGAATGCGAGGGTATCTGTGATCACCAGATCAACTCTCTCTAGTTTAAAATAGCCACATCCTAATTTAAACCTTCTGACGACAAACTTTTGCATTCGGAAAAAACATGTGTTCGGTTTATACAGGTTAAATTAACAAGGATTTCACACATTGAAACTTTATTTAAAGCTCGAATTATTTAGGTTTCACTCTATGTATAAAATATACACACTTTGTCTCTGAATATAAAATTTATTTGTACGAGGTTTAGGAACAGGTAGAAAGGCAAAAGTTTGCAAAGCATTTCTTGCCTGTTCCCTGTTGAGAATGGGTGAATTTTATATTGAAGCAATGTATGTAGTTTCCTTGTATGTCAAACAAGTTCAAATTGTTAGATTAGCTGGGGAAAAGAATGTAACAAGTGACATCCAAGCCATTCCAAACAAAATCTTAAGGGTGTCGTCATCATGGTCCATGTTTTCTAGCGACTTCTACTCTGCTTACAAATATGGTAACCAGGAAACCGTATTGACCAGTTGTCAGTAACTATATATCACAAACATTTATCCCGTCAAAGCAGTTTGACTGCTCATATAGAACAATTGCAGGATAATTAGTGATACATGTACACTTCATATTTGTAAATGTAAATAATATTTTTGCAGTTTTTCCCAAAAAATGTATTCTTGTTTATTATTGAAATGTTAACCTTGATTTTGATTTATGCACATTTTATTCATTAATTAATTAATAATAACATACACTACAACATATAAATTTCTTCTTTATGAAATAATCAAAGGGATTGGATTAACCTTGATTTTGAATTATTTATTTCAGCTTTTTAAAGGCAGGTTCTATTTTTGTAAAGGCCCTTCTGTCAGACACATTGTGAACAAGACAGAATGTTTGATGGATCCCCATAATAAATGGATCAACAGGAAGTACAACTTTGATAACCTTGGACAAGTAAGTTTTCTTTTTAAATACAAAAGAAGATACATTCTGCTGTTTCATTCATTCATTTTCATTGGTGTCAATTTTCGTTAATTTGCAGAAACTGAGTTGTACGTTGACATTTCAATTCATGGTTTTGATACTAGTAAATGTTTTTGTTATTGAGTCAACCGTCAACCTGTAATTGACAAAAATATAATCTAGTAATCGATGATATATATATCACCATACTAGCTGTAATTCAAAAATATTGGTCAATTTGCAGTTGCAATGAATAGGCAATTAACATGAAATGATCTGCTCTATTGTAAACCAATGAAAATAGACTACTTGTGAATAAACATTATGTATGTAACACCATGAAGTGTTTAGAAAGTTATTAAGTAACATTGAAGGCAATGCCTGAGATGTGAGATGTAATGAGAAGTACATTTCCAGTAAAACATATCAACAATAGTATGTTTGTTAAGGTGACATAAATATAATGTCATGTCAGAAATGAGAAATAATTTTTCATGTCACCCTCGTCTCTTGATAATAGATATTATCATATGTAAAGATCAAAGGAAAACTTTTCAAATTATCAATGATCACAGATATTTCTTGTTAATTAATTTGATCAGTTTTAATGTTTTAATAAGTTATACTGATTCCTCCACCAATAAAACTGACCACCATGATATAAGTGAAACATTGTTGAAAGTGGTGTGTAACACTATACCCCAAACTCTATCATAATATAGAAATACTGATTGTATTTATGTTCTATTTATAGGCATTGATGGCATTGTTTGTGTTAGCTTCTAAAGATGGCTGGGTCAGCATTATGTACACTGGTTTAGATGCTGTAGGGGTCGATATGCAGGTATGTTGATCAACCAAATACTCTTGTTTCCATCATGGCAAGAAATGTGGGTTTGTGGGAGTGCGATAATTTTCAATAGATGGCTTTGAGCTGTCTTTAGCTGTACAGTAGTGGCCTTCGTATAAGAGCCCACTTACTGCAGTGAAAAAACTACCCATAAGTGGGTTTGGCCTCTTTTGAGTGGGGGAAATATAGAAGTATTTTACTATCTTAGTGCAACTGAAATTTGGCTTGATAAGAGGGGTGGGGTGGCCTAAGAGGCAGACGACTGTGCACCACCTTAATGTGAGCTTTTGCCATCACTTGGCATCCGTCGTCCGTTAACTTTTCACATTTTAATCTTCTCCTCTAAAACCCCTCGGCCAAATGAACTGAAACTTGGTAGGAAGCATCTATGGAAGGTCCTTTATAAAGATTGCTAATTTCGTCCCGATCCGTTAACAAACATGGCCGCCACAGGCAATTCTTGTTTCTGATTGATTGGCCTACTTTTAAAAATCTTCTCCTCTGAAACCACAGGGCCAAATGAACTGACACTTGGTAGGAAGTATCTATGGAAGGTCCTCTATAAAGATTGCTCATTTCGTCCCGATCCATTAACAAACATGGCCGCCACAGGCAATTCATGTTTATGATTGTATGCTTTCTTAAAAAAACTGTTTTTCTGTGGAAAGGGAGATAACTCTAATTTAAATATAGATATTAGTAAAATACAGTTAGTTATGAATTGAATTACAGATAAATATGCCTCTAAAACCCCTCAGCCAAATGAACTGAAACTTGGTAGGAAGCATCTATGGAAAGCCTTCATTGCTGATTTCGTCCCGATCTGTTAACAAACATGGCCACCATAGGCGACTCTTGTTTCTGATTGGCTGATTTAAAAAATTCTTCTCTTCTGTAACCGTTTGGCCAAATGAACCGAAACTTGGTAGGAAGCATCTATGGAAGGTCCTCTATAAAGATTGCTCATTCCGTCCCGATACATTAACAAACATGGCCGCCACAGGCAATTCTTGTTTCTGATTGGCTGATTTTAGTAATTCTTCTCCTCTGAAACTGTTTGGCCAAATGTACTGAAACTTGGTAGGAAGCATCTATGGAAAGTCCTCTGTTGCGATTGCTTATGTCGTTCTGATCCGTTAACAAACATGGCTGCCACAGGTAATTCTTGTTTCTGATTGGCCTATTTTTAAAAATCTTCTCCTCTGAAACTGCTTGGCCAAATGTACCAAAACTTTGTCGGATGCATCTATGGGAGGTCCTCTATAACGATTACTCATTTCATCCCGATCCATTAACAAACATGGCCACCACAGGCAATTCTTGTTTCTGATTGGTCAATTTCTAAAAATCTTCTCTGAAACCGCTTGGCCAAATGAACCGAAACTTGGTAGGATGCATCTATGGAGGTCCTCTATAAAGATGACTCATTTCGTCCCTATCAATTAACAAATATGGCTGCCACAGGCAAGTCTTGTTTCTTATTGGTCAATTTCTAAAACAGCTTTTCCTCTGAAGCCGCTTGGCCAAATGATATGATACTTGGTAAGAAGCATCTATGGGAGATTCTCTGTAGAGATTACTCATTTCGTTTTGATCCATTTACAAACATGACTGCCACAGGCAATTCCTGTTTTAGATTGGTCAATTTCTAAAAATCTTCTTATCTGAAACTGCTTTGCCAAAATGAACCGATATTTGGTGGGAAGCACCTATGGAAGGTTCTGTATTAAATTTCCTCAAAGCAGAATGAAAGGTGAGCGACACAGGCTCAGCCCACTGAGCCTCTAGTTACTTTAAATTTTATATATTGAATGTTTCCAGAGTTGTCTCCTTCTAGCAGTTATTTTTGGCTGATACATGTATTGTGAAAGACAATGTAAACCTATTTCAGGAAAAACTCAAGAAAATGGAGAAGAACAAAAAATTAAAAGGCACTAAAGATCAGGCAATACAAACTTCAGAGTGAAGAAAGATTTTCAAAATGAATTGTATAATACACCTATCATGTACTGCTAGACAAAACAAACACTGTTTTGACACAAATATACATATACATGAACAGGGTTGATTCTAGGAGAGGTGTGGTGAAAATGCATCCACTTAATGCACAAATCCTACACAATATTGTAACAGTTTTTCATTACAAAGGACATTTGACCCTTTATTGCAAAATCGTTCATGCATGAAAGTTTTAACGTTAAATGGGACATGAATTCTGAAAGTTGAATCACATGTCAATTTTCACAATTAGTCAGTTTGTAAAGTATCAAACTTTTTTATGGAATATTATCATATTTTTTAAATATTTTTTATGTGGAATATAAATGAAGATGTTTGTGACTGTTTATTATGTTTTACTTTAAAAAAAAAATGCTTATTTTCTTTCTTTAAATAGCCAAAAGAAAATTACAACGAATGGCGTCTAATCTATTTCATCTCATTCCTCTTGCTTGTTGGCTTTTTTGTCCTAAACATGTTCGTCGGAGTGGTTGTGGAGAATTTTCACAAGTGTCGAGAAGACCAGGAAAAGGAAGAGAGAGAAAGAAGGGAAAAGAAAAGAACACAGAAAAGAGAACAAAAAAGAAAGAGTGAGGGCCCTTATTATGATGTTGGTTTGTACCTGAGTCTGGCTTTTTATTTGATTTGATATAATCACATTAGTTTGGGAAATGATTGTAAACTGCTGTTATTATGTCTATGCCATTTAAACATGAGATGTAATTATTATTAAAACTAAGGTTCTCCTCCCTCAGACAGAGGTGGCCGTAGCTGATTTTGTCTATTCTGTTTAGGCCCTTTGGTTTTCTTGCTCCCAAAAATTATTAAATTATTTTGTTTTCAAATATTTTGGCTTTGAGCATACCTGATGAAGGTTATTCCAGAAACGTGTCGTGCACACTAATTATTTATATCTACATTTTTATTTTTATATGTAGAATTGATTGTGATTGGTTGGTACTTCCATTCTGGAGAAAATAGATAATGATTTTGATTGGATGGTATCAAATTTATTTTTCATGCCCTTTGACCTTCATGTATTGATGAATATGCAGTCATTTCTTAAACTGATGATTTCTTTTTTTTTCATAATCACTCACTTTATGTTGCATGTATAAGCTTGATAACAAAATTTAATATTGCCTTTAATAATCAGGGCTGTTCCAAGAGAATTTCTTAGAATTTAAATACATTTTTAATGTGCAACAGCACCTACATAAATAAGATCTCAGTATTGCTCTACTTGAGTATAGAAGATGATTGAGTTGATAATATTGGTATAGTTAAACCTGTCTAAAGCAAACCCTGAATATACACCAGAATCCTGTATAAACCAAACTTGAAATCTAATCCCATTGTAGTCTTGCTTAACTTTAAATGTATAAAGCAATCACCTGTCTATACTGAACACAAAACCTGGTCCCAAGGAGTTCACCTGTCTATACTGAACACAAAACCTGGTCCCAAGGAGTTCACCTGTCTATACTGAACACAAAACCTGGTCCCAAGGAGTTCACCTGTCTATACTGAACACAAAACCTGGTCCCAAGGAGTTCACCTGTCTATACTGAGCACAAAACCTGGTCCCAAGGAGTTCACCTGTCCATACTGAGCATAAAACCTGGTCCCAAGGAGTTCACCTGTCTATACTGAACACAAAACCTGGTGCCAAGGAGTTTAGGTTTAAACATGCTTCACTGTATTTGCTGTTTCTTCTGCTTAGCACATATCATTAAGGAGTAGATGTAAAACTTGATTGCTTCAATAGTGTATATAATGTGTCTGAGTGGATTGACATGTCCTCGTGTTTGTATAATGTGTCTGAGTGGATTGACATGTCCTCATGGTTGTATAATGTGTCTGACTGGATTGACATGTCCTCGTGGTTGTATACTGTGTCTGAGTGGATTGACATGTCCTCATGGTTGTATAATGTGTCTGACTGGATTGACATGTCCTCGTGGTTGTATACTGTGTCTGAGTGGATTGACATGTCCTCGTGGTTGTATAATGTGTCTGAGTGGATTGACATGTCCTCGTGGTTGTATAATGTGTCTGAGTGGATTGACATGTCCTCATGGTTGTATAATGTGTCTGACTGGATTGACATGTCCTCGTGGTTGTATACTGTGTCTGAGTGGATTGACATGTCCTCATGGTTGTATAATGTGTCTGACTGGATTGACATGTCCTCATGGTTGTATACTGTGTCTGAGTGGATTGACATGTACTCGTGGTTGTATAATGTGTCTGACTGGATTGACATGTCCACATGGTTGTATACTGTGTCTGAGTGGATTGACATGTCCTCGTGTTTGTATAATGTGTCTGAATGGATTGACATGTCCTCGTGGTTGTATAATGTGTCTGAGTGGATTGACATGTCCTCGTGGTTGTATAATGTGTCTGAGTGGATTGACATGTCCTCGTGTTTGTATAATGTGTCTGAATGGATTAACATGTTCTCGTGGTTGTATAATGTGTGAGTGGATTGACATGTCCTCGTGGTTGACGACTGTTGTTTTCGTGAGGTAACACTATTAAAATCCAGCTCAGCTGAAGCATTGCTCATTGTGGTGTTAAATAATAATCATTCATTCTCTCTGTATTCTTATTTTTTGGAGGTTCCCTTCTGTAGTAAAGCAGCTTTTTAATAATAGAGAAATATACACAGCATCCTTCATCTATTAACAGTACTATATTTTAACTACTACCTACCTGTAAGCTTCAAATTATAAGGAATCAAAGCTTGCATACCAAAGTTGATACTTAGATGGTTGGTTTGGTTAGCAATCAGTGCCTATCACCACTAACGTGAGTTTGTGGCGAGGTGTACTCGATACAACATTATGTGATAAAGTTTGTCAGTGACTTGCGACAGGTCAGTGGTTTTCTCTGGGTACTCCGGTTTCCTCCACCAAAAAACTGACTGCCACGATATAACTGAAATATTGTTGAAAGTGGCATTAAACACCATAAACCAAACCAAACCAAACTTACTTAGATAAAATTTTAGTAATTAGAGTTTAATGCAGTAAAGTAACATTCAGTACAGCAACACCTTCCCTTTTTAGATTTTAACAGCAGTAAAGTAACATTCAGTACAGCAACACCTTCCCTTTTTAGATTTTAACAGCAGTAAAGTAACATTCATTACAGCAACACCTTCCATTTTTAGATTTTAACAGCAGTAAAGTAACATTCATTACAGCAACACCTTCCCTTTTTAGATTTTAACAGCAGTAAAGTAACATTCAGTACAGCAACACCTTCCCTTTTTAGATTTTTACAGCAGTAAAGTAACATTCATTTCAGCAACACCTTCACTTTTTAGAGTTTAACAACAGTAAAGTAACATTCAGTACACCTTCGCTCTTTAGAGTTTAACAGCAGTAAAGTAACATTCAGTACACCTTCGCTCTTTAGAGTTTAACAGCAGTAAAGTAACATTCAGTACACCTTCACTCTTTAGAGTTTAACAGCAGTAAAGTAACATTCAGTACACCTTCGCTCTTTAGAGTTTAACAGCAGTAAAGTAACATTCAGTACACCTTCACTCTTTAGAGTTTAACAGCAGTAAAGTAACATTCAGTACACCTTCGCTCTTTAGAGTTTAACAACAGTAAAGTAACATTCAGTACACCTTCGCTCTTTAGAGTTTAACAGCAGTAAAGTAACATTCAGCACACCTTCACTCTTTAGAGTTTAACAGCAGTAAAGTAACATTCAGTACACCTTCGCTCTTTAGAGTTTAATAACATTCAGTACACCTTCACTCTTTAGAGTGTAACAGCAGTAAAGTAACATTCAGTTCACCTTCGCTCTTTAGAGTTTAACAGCAGTAAAGTAACATTCAGTACACCTTCACTCTTTAGAGTTTAACAGCAGTAAAGTAACATTCAGTACACCTTCGCTCTTTAGAGTTTAACAGCAGTAAAGTAACATTCAGTACACCTTCACTCTTTAGAGTTTAACAGCAGTAAAGTAACATTCAGTACACCTTCGCTCTTTAGAGTTTAACAGCAGTAAAGTAACATTCAGCACACCTTCGCTCTTTAGAGTTTAACAGCAGTAAAGTAACATTCAGCACACCTTCGCTCTTTAGAGTTTAACAGCAGTAAAGTAACATTCAGTACACCTTCGCTCTTTAGAGTTTAACAGCAGTAAAGTAACATTCAGTACACCTTCACTCTTTAGAGTTTAACAGCAGTAAAGTAACATTCAGTTCACCTTCGCTCTTTAGAGTTTAACAGCAGTAAAGTAACATTCAGTACACCTTCACTCTTTAGAGTTTAACAGCAGTAAAGTAACATTCAGTACACCTTCACTCTTTAGAGTTTAACAGCAGTAAAGTAACATTCAGTACACCTTCACTCTTTAGAGTTTAACAGCAGTAAAGTAACATTCAGTACACCTTCGCTCTTTAGAGTTTAACAGCAGTAAAGTAACATTCAGTACACCTTCACTTTTTAGAGTTTAACAGCAGTAAAGTAACATTCAGTACACCTTCGCTCTTTAGAGTTTAACAGCAGTAAAGTAACATTCAGTACACCTTCGCTCTTTAGAGTTTAACAGCAGTAAAGTAACATTCAGTACACCTTCGCTCTTTAGAGTTTAACAGCAGTAAAGTAACATTCAGTACACCTTCACTCTTTAGAGTTTAACAGCAGTAAAGTAACATTCAGTACACCTTCACTCTTTAGAGTTTAACAGCAGTAAAGTAACATTCAGTACACCTTCGCTCTTTAGAGTTTAACAGCAGTAAAGTAACATTCAGTACACCTTCGCTCTTTAGAGTTTAACAGCAGTAAAGTAACATTCAGTACACCTTCACTCTTTAGAGTTTAACAGCAGTAAAGTAACATTCAGTACACCTTCGCTCTTTAGAGTTTAACAGCAGTAAAGTAACATTCAGTACACCTTCGCTCTTTAGAGTTTAACAGCAGTAAAGTAACATTCAGTACACCTTCGCTCTTTAGAGTTTAACAGCAGTAAAGTAACATTCAGTACACCTTCACTCTTTAGAGTTTAACAGCAGTAAAGTAACATTCAGTACACCTTCACTCTTTAGAGTTTAACAGCAGTAAAGTAACATTCAGTACACCTTCGCTCTTTAGAGTTTAACAGCAGTAAAGTAACATTCAGTACACCTTCGCTCTTTAGAGTTTAACAGCAGTAAAGTAACATTCAGTACACCTTCACTCTTTAGAGTTTAACAGCAGTAAAGTAACATTCAGTACACCTTCGCTCTTTAGAGTTTAACAGCAGTAAAGTAACATTCAGTACACCTTCGCTCTTTAGAGTTTAACAGCAGTAAAGTAACATTCAGTACACCTTTGCTCTTTAGAGTTTAACAGCAGTAAAGTAACATTCAGTACACCTTCACTCTTTAGAGTTTAACAGCAGTAAAGTAACATTCAGTACACCTTCACTCTTTAGAGTTTAACAGCAGTAAAGTAACATTCAGTACACCTTCGCTCTTTAGAGTTTAACAGCAGTAAAGTAACATTCAGTACACCTTCGCTCTTTAGAGTTTAACAGCAGTAAAGTAACATTCAGTACACCTTCGCTCTTTAAAGTTTAACAGCAGTAAAGTAACATTCAGTACACCTTCACTCTTTAGAGTTTAACAGCAGTAAAGTAACATTCAGTACACTTCGCTCTTTAGAGTTTAACAGCAGTAAAGTAACATTCAGCACACCTTCGCTCTTTAGAGTTTAACAGCAGTAAAGTAACATTCAGCACACCTTCGCTCTTTAGAGTTTAACAGCAGTAAAGTAACATTCAGTACACCTTCGCTCTTTAGAGTTTAACAGCAGTAAAGTAACATTCAGTACACCTTCGCTCTTTAGAGTTTAACAGCAGTAAACTAACATTCAGTACACCTTCGCTCTTTAGAATTTAACAGCAGTAAAGTAACATTCAGTACAGCAACACCTTCCCTTTTTAGATTTTAACAGCAGTAAAGTAACATTCAGTACACCTTCGCTCTTTAGATTTTAACAGCAGTAAAGTAACATTCAGTACACCTTCGCTCTTTAGAGTTTAACAGCAGTAAAGTAACATTCAGTACACCTTCGCTCTTTAGAGTTTAACAGCAGTAAAGTAACATTCAGTACACCTTCGCTCTTTAGAGTTTAACAGCAGTAAAGTAACATTCAGTACACCTTCACTCTTTAGAGTTTAACAGCAGTAAAGTAACATTCAGTACACCTTCACTCTTTAGAGTTTAACAGCAGTAAAGTAACATTCAGTACACCTTCGCTCTTTAGAGTTTAACAGCAGTAAAGTAACATTCAGTACACCTTCACTTTTTAGAGTTTAACAGCAGTAAAGTAACATTCAGTACACCTTCGCTCTTTAGAGTTTAACAGCAGTAAAGTAACATTCAGTACACCTTCGCTCTTTAGAGTTTAACAGCAGTAAAGTAACATTCAGTACACCTTCGCTCTTTAGAGTTTAACAGCAGTAAAGTAACATTCAGTACACCTTCGCTCTTTAGAGTTTAACAGCAGTAAAGTAACATTCAGTACACCTTCACTCTTTAGAGTTTAACAGCAGTAAAGTAACATTCAGTACACCTTCACTCTTTAGAGTTTAACAGCAGTAAAGTAACATTCAGTACACCTTCGCTCTTTAGAGTTTAACAGCAGTAAAGTAACATTCAGTACACCTTCGCTCTTTAGAGTTTAACAGCAGTAAAGTAACATTCAGTACACCTTCACTCTTTAGAGTTTAACAGCAGTAAAGTAACATTCAGTACACCTTCGCTCTTTAGAGTTTAACAGCAGTAAAGTAACATTCAGTACACCTTCGCTCTTTAGAGTTTAACAGCAGTAAAGTAACATTCAGTACACCTTTGCTCTTTAGAGTTTAACAGCAGTAAAGTAACATTCAGTACACCTTCACTCTTTAGAGTTTAACAGCAGTAAAGTAACATTCAGTACACCTTCACTCTTTAGAGTTTAACAGCAGTAAAGTAACATTCAGTACACCTTCGCTCTTTAGAGTTTAACAGCAGTAAACTAACATTCAGTACACCTTCGCTCTTTAGAATTTAACAGCAGTAAAGTAACATTCAGTACAGCAACACCTTCCCTTTTTAGATTTTAACAGCAGTAAAGTAACATTCAGTACACCTTCGCTCTTTAGATTTTAACAGCAGTAAAGTAACATTCAGTACACCTTCGCTCTTTAGAGTTTAACAGCAGTAAAGTAACATTCAGTACACCTTCGCTCTTTAGAGTTTAACAGCAGTAAAGTAACATTCAGTACACCTTCGCTCTTTAGAGTTTAACAGCAGTAAAGTAACATTCAGTACACCTTCACTCTTTAGAGTTTAACAGCAGTAAAGTAACATTCAGTACACCTTCGCTCTTTAGAGTTTAACAGCAGTAAAGTAACATTCAGTACACCTTCACTCTTTAGAGTTTAACAGCAGTAAAGTAACATTCAGTACACCTTCGCTCTTTAGAGTTTAACAGCAGTAAAGTAACATTCAGTACACCTTCACTTTTTAGAGTTTAACAGCAGTAAAGTAACATTCAGTACACCTTCGCTCTTTAGAGTTTAACAGCAGTAAAGTAACATTCAGTACACCTTCGCTCTTTAGAGTTTAACAGCAGTAAAGTAACATTCAGTACACCTTCGCTCTTTAGAGTTTAACAGCAGTAAAGTAACATTCAGTACACCTTCGCTCTTTAGAGTTTAACAGCAGTAAAGTAACATTCAGTACACCTTCACTCTTTAGAGTTTAACAGCAGTAAAGTAACATTCAGTACACCTTCACTCTTTAGAGTTTAACAGCAGTAAAGTAACATTCAGTACACCTTCGCTCTTTAGAGTTTAACAGCAGTAAAGTAACATTCAGTACACCTTCGCTCTTTAGAGTTTAACAGCAGTAAAGTAACATTCAGTACACCTTCACTCTTTAGAGTTTAACAGCAGTAAAGTAACATTCAGTACACCTTTGCTCTTTAGAGTTTAACAGCAGTAAAGTAACATTCAGTACACCTTCGCTCTTTAGAGTTTAACAGCAGTAAAGTAACATTCAGTACACCTTTGCTCTTTAGAGTTTAACAGCAGTAAAGTAACATTCAGTACACCTTCACTCTTTAGAGTTTAACAGCAGTAAAGTAACATTCAGTACACCTTCACTCTTTAGAGTTTAACAGCAGTAAAGTAACATTCAGTACACCTTCGCTCTTTAGAGTTTAACAGCAGTAAAGTAACATTCAGTACACCTTCGCTCTTTAGAGTTTAACAGCAGTAAAGTAACATTCAGTACACCTTCGCTCTTTAGAGTTTAACAGCAGTAAAGTAACATTCAGTACACCTTCGCTCTTTAGAGTTTAACAGCAGTAAAGTAACATTCAGTACACCTTCACTCTTTAGAGTTTAACAGCAGTAAAGTAACATTCAGTACACCTTCACTCTTTAGAGTTTAACAGCAGTAAAGTAACATTCAGTACACCTTCACTTTTTAGAGTTTAACAGCAGTAAAGTAACATTCAGTTCACCTTCGCTCTTTAGAGTTTAACAGCAGTAAAGTAACATTCAGTACACCTTCACTCTTTAGAGTTTAACAGCAGTAAAGTAACATTCAGTACACCTTCACTCTTTAGAGTTTAACAGCAGTAAAGTAACATTCAGTACACCTTCGCTCTTTAGAGTTTAACAGCAGTAAAGTAACATTCAGTACACCTTCGCTCTTTAGAGTTTAACAGCAGTAAAGTAACATTCAGTACACCTTCGCTCTTTAGAGTTTAACAGCAGTAAAGTAACATTCAGCACACCTTCGCTCTTTAGAGTTTAACAGCAGTAAAGTAACATTCAGTACACCTTCACTCTTTAGAGTTTAACAGCAGTAAAGTAACATTCAGTACACCTTCGCTCTTTAGAGTTTAACAGCAGTAAAGTAACATTCAGTACACCTTCACTCTTTAGAGTTTAACAGCAGTAAAGTAGCATTCAGTACACCTTCGCTCTTTAGAGTTTAACAGCAGTAAAGTAACATTCAGTACACCTTCGCTCTTTAGAGTTTAACAGCAGTAAAGTAACATTCAGTACACCTTCGCTCTTTAGAGTTTAACAGCAGTAAAGTAACATTCAGCACACCTTCGCTCTTTAGAGTTTAACAGCAGTAAAGTAACATTCAGCACACCTTCGCTCTTTAGAGTTTAACAGCAGTAAAGTAACATTCAGTACACCTTCGCTCTTTAGAGTTTAACAGCAGTAAGGTAACATTCAGTACACCTTCGCTCTTTAGAGTTTAACAGCAGTAAACTAACATTCAGTACACCTTCGCTCTTTAGAATTTAACAGCAGTAAAGTAACATTCAGTACAGCAACACCTTCCCTTTTTAGATTTTAACAGCAGTAAAGTAACATTCAGTACACCTTCGCTCTTTAGATTTTAACAGCAGTAAAGTAACATTCAGTACACCTTCGCTCTTTAGAGTTTAACAGCAGTAAAGTAACATTCAGTACACCTTCGCTCTTTAGAGTTTAACAGCAGTAAAGTAACATTCAGTACACCTTCGCTCTTTAGAGTTTAACAGCAGTAAAGTAACATTCAGTACACCTTCGCTCTTTAGAGTTTAACAGCAGTAAAGTAACATTCAGTACACCTTCGCTCTTTAGAGTTTAACAGCAGTAAAGTAACATTCAGTACACCTTCACTCTTTAGAGTTTAACAGCAGTAAAGTAACATTCAGTACACCTTCACTCTTTAGAGTTTAACAGCAGTAAAGTAACATTCAGTACACCTTCGCTCTTTAGAGTTTAACAGCAGTAAAGTAACATTCAGTACACCTTCACTTTTTAGAGTTTAACAGCAGTAAAGTAACATTCAGTACACCTTCGCTCTTTAGAGTTTAACAGCAGTAAAGTAACATTCAGTACACCTTCGCTCTTTAGAGTTTAACAGCAGTAAAGTAACATTCAGTACACCTTCGCTCTTTAGAGTTTAACAGCAGTAAAGTAACATTCAGTACACCTTCGCTCTTTAGAGTTTAACAGCAGTAAAGTAACATTCAGTACACCTTCACTCTTTAGAGTTTAACAGCAGTAAAGTAACATTCAGTACACCTTCACTCTTTAGAGTTTAACAGCAGTAAAGTAACATTCAGTACACCTTCGCTCTTTAGAGTTTAACAGCAGTAAAGTAACATTCAGTACACCTTCGCTCTTTAGAGTTTAACAGCAGTAAAGTAACATTCAGTACACCTTCACTCTTTAGAGTTTAACAGCAGTAAAGTAACATTCAGTACACCTTCGCTCTTTAGAGTTTAACAGCAGTAAAGTAACATTCAGTACACCTTCGCTCTTTAGAGTTTAACAGCAGTAAAGTAACATTCAGTACACCTTTGCTCTTTAGAGTTTAACAGCAGTAAAGTAACATTCAGTACACCTTCACTCTTTAGAGTTTAACAGCAGTAAAGTAACATTCAGTACACCTTCACTCTTTAGAGTTTAACAGCAGTAAAGTAACATTCAGTACACCTTCGCTCTTTAGAGTTTAACAGCAGTAAACTAACATTCAGTACACCTTCGCTCTTTAGAATTTAACAGCAGTAAAGTAACATTCAGTACAGCAACACCTTCCCTTTTTAGATTTTAACAGCGGTAAAGTAACATTCAGTACACCTTCGCTCTTTAGATTTTAACAGCAGTAAAGTAACATTCAGTACACCTTCGCTCTTTAGAGTTTAACAGCAGTAAAGTAACATTCAGTACACCTTCGCTCTTTAGAGTTTAACAGCAGTAAAGTAACATTCAGTACACCTTCGCTCTTTAGAGTTTAACAGCTGTAAAGTAACATTCAGTACACCTTCACTCTTTAGAGTTTAACAGCAGTAAAGTAACATTCAGTACACCTTCGCTCTTTAGAGTTTAACAGCAGTAAAGTAACATTCAGTACACCTTCACTCTTTAGAGTTTAACAGCAGTAAAGTAACATTCAGTACACCTTCGCTCTTTAGAGTTTAACAGCAGTAAAGTAACATTCAGTACACCTTCACTTTTTAGAGTTTAACAGCAGTAAAGTAACATTCAGTACACCTTCGCTCTTTAGAGTTTAACAGCAGTAAAGTAACATTCAGTACACCTTCGCTCTTTAGAGTTTAACAGCAGTAAAGTAACATTCAGTACACCTTCGCTCTTTAGAGTTTAACAGCAGTAAAGTAACATTCAGTACACCTTCGCTCTTTAGAGTTTAACAGCAGTAAAGTAACATTCAGTACACCTTCACTCTTTAGAGTTTAACAGCAGTAAAGTAACATTCAGTACACCTTCACTCTTTAGAGTTTAACAGCAGTAAAGTAACATTCAGTACACCTTCGCTCTTTAGAGTTTAACAGCAGTAAAGTAACATTCAGTACACCTTCGCTCTTTAGAGTTTAACAGCAGTAAAGTAACATTCAGTACACCTTCACTCTTTAGAGTTTAACAGCAGTAAAGTAACATTCAGTACACCTTCGCTCTTTAGAGTTTAACAGCAGTAAAGTAACATTCAGTACACCTTCGCTCTTTAGAGTTTAACAGCAGTAAAGTAACATTCAGTACACCTTTGCTCTTTAGAGTTTAACAGCAGTAAAGTAACATTCAGTACACCTTCACTCTTTAGAGTTTAACAGCAGTAAAGTAACATTCAGTACACCTTCACTCTTTAGAGTTTAACAGCAGTAAAGTAACATTCAGTACACCTTCGCTCTTTAGAGTTTAACAGCAGTAAAGTAACATTCAGTACACCTTCGCTCTTTAGAGTTTAACAGCAGTAAAGTAACATTCAGTACACCTTCGCTCTTTAGAGTTTAACAGCAGTAAAGTAACATTCAGTACACCTTCACTCTTTAGAGTTTAACAGCAGTAAAGTAACATTCAGTACACCTTCACTCTTTAGAGTTTAACAGCAGTAAAGTAACATTCAGTACACCTTCACTCTTTAGAGTTTAACAGCAGTAAAGTAACATTCAGTACACCTTCACTTTTTAGAGTTTAACAGCAGTAAAGTAACATTCAGTTCACCTTCGCTCTTTAGAGTTTAACAGCAGTAAAGTAACATTCAGTACACCTTCACTCTTTAGAGTTTAACAGCAGTAAAGTAACATTCAGTACACCTTCACTCTTTAGAGTTTAACAGCAGTAAAGTAACATTCAGTACACCTTCGCTCTTTAGAGTTTAACAGCAGTAAAGTAACATTCAGTACACCTTCGCTCTTTAGAGTTTAACAGCAGTAAAGTAACATTCAGTACACCTTCGCTCTTTAGAGTTTAACAGCAGTAAAGTAACATTCAGCACACCTTCGCTCTTTAGAGTTTAACAGCAGTAAAGTAACATTCAGTACACCTTCACTCTTTAGAATTTAACAGCAGTAAAGTAACATTCAGTACACCTTCGCTCTTTAGAGTTTAACAGCAGTAAAGTAACATTCAGTACACCTTCACTCTTTAGAGTTTAACAGCAGTAAAGTAACATTCAGTACACCTTCACTCTTTAGAGTTTAACAGCAGTAAAGTAACATTCAGTACACCTTCGCTCTTTAGAGTTTAACAGCAGTAAAGTAACATTCAGTACACCTTCACTTTTTAGAGTTTAACAGCAGTAAAGTAACATTCAGTACACCTTCGCTCTTTAGAGTTTAACAGCAGTAAAGTAACATTCAGTACACCTTCGCTCTTTAGAGTTTAACAGCAGTAAAGTAACATTCAGTACACCTTCGCTCTTTAGAGTTTAACAGCAGTAAAGTAACATTCAGTACACCTTCGCTCTTTAGAGTTTAACAGCAGTAAAGTAACATTCAGTACACCTTCACTCTTTAGAGTTTAACAGCAGTAAAGTAACATTCAGTACACCTTCACTCTTTAGAGTTTAACAGCAGTAAAGTAACATTCAGTACACCTTCGCTCTTTAGAGTTTAACAGCAGTAAAGTAACATTCAGTACACCTTCGCTCTTTAGAGTTTAACAGCAGTAAAGTAACATTCAGTACACCTTCACTCTTTAGAGTTTAACAGCAGTAAAGTAACATTCAGTACACCTTCGCTCTTTAGAGTTTAACAGCAGTAAAGTAACATTCAGTACACCTTCGCTCTTTAGAGTTTAACAGCAGTAAAGTAACATTCAGTACACCTTTGCTCTTTAGAGTTTAACAGCAGTAAAGTAACATTCAGTACACCTTCACTCTTTAGAGTTTAACAGCAGTAAAGTAACATTCAGTACACCTTCACTCTTTAGAGTTTAACAGCAGTAAAGTAACATTCAGTACACCTTCGCTCTTTAGAGTTTAACAGCAGTAAACTAACATTCAGTACACCTTCGCTCTTTAGAATTTAACAGCAGTAAAGTAACATTCAGTACAGCAACACCTTCCCTTTTTAGATTTTAACAGCGGTAAAGTAACATTCAGTACACCTTCGCTCTTTAGATTTTAACAGCAGTAAAGTAACATTCAGTACACCTTCGCTCTTTAGAGTTTAACAGCAGTAAAGTAACATTCAGTACACCTTCGCTCTTTAGAGTTTAACAGCAGTAAAGTAACATTCAGTACACCTTCGCTCTTTAGAGTTTAACAGCTGTAAAGTAACATTCAGTACACCTTCACTCTTTAGAGTTTAACAGCAGTAAAGTAACATTCAGTACACCTTCGCTCTTTAGAGTTTAACAGCAGTAAAGTAACATTCAGTACACCTTCACTCTTTAGAGTTTAACAGCAGTAAAGTAACATTCAGTACACCTTCGCTCTTTAGAGTTTAACAGCAGTAAAGTAACATTCAGTACACCTTCACTTTTTAGAGTTTAACAGCAGTAAAGTAACATTCAGTACACCTTCGCTCTTTAGAGTTTAACAGCAGTAAAGTAACATTCAGTACACCTTCGCTCTTTAGAGTTTAACAGCAGTAAAGTAACATTCAGTACACCTTCGCTCTTTAGAGTTTAACAGCAGTAAAGTAACATTCAGTACACCTTCGCTCTTTAGAGTTTAACAGCAGTAAAGTAACATTCAGTACACCTTCACTCTTTAGAGTTTAACAGCAGTAAAGTAACATTCAGTACACCTTCACTCTTTAGAGTTTAACAGCAGTAAAGTAACATTCAGTACACCTTCGCTCTTTAGAGTTTAACAGCAGTAAAGTAACATTCAGTACACCTTCGCTCTTTAGAGTTTAACAGCAGTAAAGTAACATTCAGTACACCTTCACTCTTTAGAGTTTAACAGCAGTAAAGTAACATTCAGTACACCTTCGCTCTTTAGAGTTTAACAGCAGTAAAGTAACATTCAGTACACCTTCGCTCTTTAGAGTTTAACAGCAGTAAAGTAACATTCAGTACACCTTTGCTCTTTAGAGTTTAACAGCAGTAAAGTAACATTCAGTACACCTTCACTCTTTAGAGTTTAACAGCAGTAAAGTAACATTCAGTACACCTTCACTCTTTAGAGTTTAACAGCAGTAAAGTAACATTCAGTACACCTTCGCTCTTTAGAGTTTAACAGCAGTAAAGTAACATTCAGTACACCTTCGCTCTTTAGAGTTTAACAGCAGTAAAGTAACATTCAGTACACCTTCGCTCTTTAGAGTTTAACAGCAGTAAAGTAACATTCAGTACACCTTCACTCTTTAGAGTTTAACAGCAGTAAAGTAACATTCAGTACACCTTCACTCTTTAGAGTTTAACAGCAGTAAAGTAACATTCAGTACACCTTCACTCTTTAGAGTTTAACAGCAGTAAAGTAACATTCAGTACACCTTCACTTTTTAGAGTTTAACAGCAGTAAAGTAACATTCAGTTCACCTTCGCTCTTTAGAGTTTAACAGCAGTAAAGTAACATTCAGTACACCTTCACTCTTTAGAGTTTAACAGCAGTAAAGTAACATTCAGTACACCTTCACTCTTTAGAGTTTAACAGCAGTAAAGTAACATTCAGTACACCTTCGCTCTTTAGAGTTTAACAGCAGTAAAGTAACATTCAGTACACCTTCGCTCTTTAGAGTTTAACAGCAGTAAAGTAACATTCAGTACACCTTCGCTCTTTAGAGTTTAACAGCAGTAAAGTAACATTCAGCACACCTTCGCTCTTTAGAGTTTAACAGCAGTAAAGTAACATTCAGTACACCTTCACTCTTTAGAATTTAACAGCAGTAAAGTAACATTCAGTACACCTTCGCTCTTTAGAGTTTAACAGCAGTAAAGTAACATTCAGTACACCTTCACTCTTTAGAGTTTAACAGCAGTAAAGTAACATTCAGTACACCTTCGCTCTTTAGAGTTTAACAGCAGTAAAGTAACATTCAGTACACCTTCGCTCTTTAGAGTTTAACAGCAGTAAAGTAACATTCAGTACACCTTCGCTCTTTAGAGTTTAACAGCAGTAAAGTAACATTCAGCACACCTTCGCTCTTTAGAGTTTAACAGCAGTAAAGTAACATTCAGCACACCTTCGCTCTTTAGAGTTTAACAGCAGTAAAGTAACATTCAGTACACCTTCGCTCTTTAGAGTTTAACAGCAGTAAGGTAACATTCAGTACACCTTCGCTCTTTAGAGTTTAACAGCAGTAAACTAACATTCAGTACACCTTCGCTCTTTAGAATTTAACAGCAGTAAAGTAACATTCAGTACACCTTCGCTCTTTAGATTTTAACAGCAGTAAAGTAACATTCAGTACACCTTCGCTCTTTAGAGTTTAACAGCAGTAAAGTAACATTCAGTACACCTTCGCTCTTTAGAGTTTAACAGCAGTAAAGTAACATTCAGTACACCTTCGCTCTTTAGAGTTTAACAGCAGTAAAGTAACATTCAGTACACCTTCACTCTTTAGAGTTTAACAGCAGTAAAGTAACATTCAGTACACCTTCGCTCTTTAGAGTTTAACAGCAGTAAAGTAACATTCAGTACACCTTCACTCTTTAGAGTTTAACAGCAGTAAAGTAACATTCAGTACACCTTCGCTCTTTAGAGTTTAACAGCAGTAAAGTAACATTCAGTACACCTTCACTCTTTAGAGTTTAACAGCAGTAAAGTAACATTCAGTACACCTTCGCTCTTTAGAGTTTAACAGCAGTAAAGTAACATTCAGTACACCTTCACTCTTTAGAGTTTAACTGCAGTAAAGTAACATTCAGTACACCTTCGCTCTTTAGAGTTTAACAGCAGTAAAGTAACATTCAGTACACCTTCGCTCTTTAGAGTTTAACAGCAGTAAAGTAACATTCAGTACACCTTCACTCTTTAGAGTTTAACAGCAGTAAAGTAACATTCAGTACACCTTCGCTCTTTAGAGTTTAACAGCAGTAAAGTAACATTCAGTACACCTTCACTCTTTAGAGTTTAACAGCAGTAAAGTAACATTCAGTACACCTTCACTCTTTAGAGTTTAACAGCAGTAAAGTAACATTCAGTACACCTTCGCTCTTTAGAGTTTAACAGCAGTAAAGTAACATTCAGTACACCTTCGCTCTTTAGAGTTTAACAGCAGTAAAGTAACATTCAGTACACCTTCGCTCTTTAGAGTTTAACAACAGTAAAGTAACATTCAGTACACCTTCGCTCTTTAGAGTTTAACAGCAGTAAAGTAACATTCAGTACACCTTCGCTCTTTAGAGTTTAACAGCAGTAAAGTAACATTCAGTACACCTTCGCTCTTTAGAGTTTAACAGCAGTAAGGTAACATTCAGTACACCTTCGCTCTTTAGAGTTTAACAGCAGTAAACTAACATTCAGTACACCTTCGCTCTTTAGAATTTAACAGCAGTAAAGTAACATTCAGTACAGCAACACCTTCCCTTTTTAGATTTTAACAGCAGTAAAGTAACATTCAGTACACCTTCGTTCTTTAGATTTTAACAGCAGTAAAGTAACATTCAGTACACCTTCGCTCTTTAGAGTTTAACAGCAGTAAAGTAACATTCAGTACACCTTCGCTCTTTAGAGTTTAACAGCAGTAAAGTAACATTCAGTACACCTTCACTCTTTAGAGTTTAACAGCAGTAAAGTAACATTCAGTACACCTTCGCTCTTTAGAGTTTAACAGCAGTAAAGTAACATTCAGTACACCTTCACTCTTTAGAGTTTAACAGCAGTAAAGTAACATTCAGTACACCTTCGCTCTTTAGAGTTTAACAGCAGTAAAGTAACATTCAGTACACCTTCACTCTTTAGAGTTTAACAGCAGTAAAGTAACATTCAGTACACCTTCGCTCTTTAGAGTTTAACAGCAGTAAAGTAACATTCAGTACACCTTCGCTCTTTAGAGTTTAACAGCAGTAAAGTAACATTCAGTACACCTTCGCTCTTTAGAGTTTAACAGCAGTAAAGTAACATTCAGTACACCTTCGCTCTTTAGAGTTTAACAGCAGTAAAGTAACATTCAGTACACCTTCACTCTTTAGAGTTTAACAGCAGTAAAGTAACATTCAGTACACCTTCGCTCTTTAGAGTTTAACAGCAGTAAAGTAACATTCAGTACACCTTCGCTCTTTAGAGTTTAACAGCAGTAAAGTAACATTCAGTACACCTTCGCTCTTTAGAGTTTAACAGCAGTAAAGTAACATTCAGTACACCTTCGCTCTTTAGAGTTTAACAACAGTAAAGTAACATTCAGTACACCTTCGCTCTTTAGAGTTTAACAGCAGTAAAGTAACATTCAGTACACCTTCGCTCTTTAGAGTTTAACAGCAGTAAAGTAACATTCAGTACACCTTCGCTCTTTAGAGTTTAACAGCAGTAAAGTAACATTCAGTACACCTTCACTCTTTAGAGTTTAACAGCAGTAAAGTAACATTCAGTACACCTTCGCTCTTTAGAGTTTAACAGCAGTAAAGTAACATTCAGTACACCTTCGCTCTTTAGAGTTTAACAGCAGTAAAGTAACATTCAGTACACCTTCGCTCTTTAGAGTTTAACAGCAGTAAAGTAACATTCAGTACACCTTCACTCTTTAGAGTTTAACAGCAGTAAAGTAACATTCAGTACACCTTCACTCTTTAGAGTTTAACAGCAGTAAAGTAACATTCAGTACACCTTCGCTCTTTAGAGTTTAACAGCAGTAAAGTAACATTCAGTACACCTTCACTCTTTAGAGTTTAACAGCAGTAAAGTAACATTCAGTACACCTTCGCTCTTTAGAGTTTAACAGCAGTAAAGTAACATTCAGTACACCTTCGCTCTTTAGAGTTTAACAGCAGTAAAGTAACATTCAGTACACCTTCACTCTTTAGAGTTTAACAGCAGTAAAGTAGCATTCAGTACACCTTCACTCTTTAGAGTTTAACAGCAGTAAAGTAACATTCAGTACACCTTCGCTCTTTAGAGTTTAACAGCAGTAAAGTAACATTCAGTACACCTTCGCTCTTTAGAGTTTAACAGCAGTAAAGTAACATTCAGTACACCTTCACTCTTTAGAGTTTAACAGCAGTAAAGTAGCATTCAGTACACCTTCGCTCTTTAGAGTTTAACAGCAGTAAAGTAACATTCAGTACACCTTCGCTCTTTAGAGTTTAACAGCAGTAAAGTAACATTCAGTACACCTTCGCTCTTTAGAGTTTAACAGCAGTAAAGTAACATTCAGCACACCTTCGCTCTTTAGAGTTTAACAGCAGTAAAGTAACATTCAGCACACCTTCGCTCTTTAGAGTTTAACAGCAGTAAAGTAACATTCAGTACACCTTCGCTCTTTAGAGTTTAACAGCAGTAAAGTAACATTCAGTACACCTTCGCTCTTTAGAGTTTAACAGCAGTAAACTAACATTCAGTACACCTTCGCTCTTTAGAATTTAACAGCAGTAAAGTAACATTCAGTACAGCAACACCTTCCCTTTTTAGATTTTAACAGCAGTAAAGTAACATTCAGTACAGCAACACCTTCCCTCTTTAGAGTTTAACAGCAGTAAAGTAACATTCAGTACACCTTCGCTCTTTAGAGTTTAACAGCAGTAAAGTAACATTCAGTACACCTTCGCTCTTTAGAGTTTAACAGCAGTAAAGTAACATTCAGTACACCTTCCCTCTTTAGAGTTTAACAGCAGTAAAGTAACATTCAGTACACCTTCGCTCTTTAGAGTTTAACAGCAGTAAAGTAACATTCAGTACACCTTCACTCTTTAGAGTTTAACAGCAGTAAAGTAACATTCAGTACACCTTCGCTCTTTAGAGTTTAACAGCAGTAAAGTAACATTCAGTACACCTTCGCTCTTTAGAGTTTAACAGCAGTAAAGTAACATTCAGTACACCTTCGCTCTTTAGAGTTTAACAGCAGTAAAGTAACATTCAGTACACCTTCGCTCTTTAGAGTTTAACAGCAGTAAAGTAACATTCAGTACACCTTCACTCTTTAGAGTTTAACAGCAGTAAAGTAACATTCAGTACACCTTCGCTCTTTAGAGTTTAACAGCAGTAAAGTAACATTCAGTACACCTTCGCTCTTTAGAGTTTAACAGCAGTAAAGTAACATTCAGTACACCTTCACTCTTTAGAGTTTAACAGCAGTAAAGTAACATTCAGTACACCTTCACTCTTTAGAGTTTAACAGCAGTAAAGTAACATTCAGTACACCTTCGCTCTTTAGAGTTTAACAGCAGTAAAGTAACATTCAGTACACCTTCGCTCTTTAGAGTTTAACAGCAGTAAAGTAACATTCAGTACACCTTCACTCTTTAGAGTTTAACAGCAGTAAAGTAACATTCAGTACACCTTCACTCTTTAGAGTTTAACAGCAGTAAAGTAACATTCAGTACACCTTCGCTCTTTAGAGTTTAACAGCAGTAAAGTAACATTCAGTACACCTTCACTCTTTAGAGTTTAACAGCAGTAAAGTAACATTCAGTACACCTTCGCTCTTTAGAGTTTAACAGCAGTAAAGTAACATTCAGTACACCTTCGCTCTTTAGAGTTTAACAGCAGTAAAGTAACATTCAGTACACCTTCACTCTTTAGAGTTTAACAGCAGTAAAGTAACATTCAGTACACCTTCACTCTTTAGAGTTTAACAGCAGTAAAGTAACATTCAGTACACCTTCGCTCTTTAGAGTTTAACAGCAGTAAAGTAACATTCAGTACACCTTCACTCTTTAGAGTTTAACAGCAGTAAAGTAACATTCAGTACACCTTCGCTCTTTAGAGTTTAACAGCAGTAAAGTAACATTCAGTACACCTTCACTCTTTAGAGTTTAACAGCAGTAAAGTAACATTCAGTACACCTTCACTTTTTAGAGTTTAACAGCAGTAAAGTAACATTCAGTACACCTTCGCTCTTTAGAGTTTAACAGCAGTAAAGTAACATTCAGTACACCTTCGCTCTTTAGAGTTTAACAGCAGTAAAGTAACATTCAGTACACCTTCACTCTTTAGAGTTTAACAGCAGTAAAGTAACATTCAGTACACCTTCACTCTTTAGAGTTTAACAGCAGTAAAGTAACATTCAGTACACCTTCGCTCTTAAGAGTTTAACAGCAGTAAAGTAACATTCAGTACACCTTCACTCTTTAGAGTTTAACAGCAGTAAAGTAACATTCAGTACACCTTCGCTCTTTAGAGTTTAACAGCAGTAAAGTAACATTCAGTACACCTTCACTCTTTAGAGTTTAACAGCAGTAAAGTAACATTCAGTACACCTTCACTCTTTAGAGTTTAACAGCAGTAAAGTAACATTCAGTACACCTTCACTCTTTAGAGTTTAACAGCAGTAAAGTAACATTCAGTACACCTTCACTCTTTAGAGTTTAACAGCAGTAAAGTAACATTCAGTACACCTTCACTCTTTAGAGTTTAACAGCAGTAAAGTAACATTCAGTACACCTTCACTCTTTAGAGTTTAACAGCAGTAAAGTAACATTCAGTACACCTTCACTTTTTAGAGTTTAACAGCAGTAAAGTAACATTCAGTACACCTTCACTCTTTAGAGTTTAACAGCAGTAAAGTAACATTCAGTACACCTTCGCTCTTTAGAGTTTAACAGCAGTAAAGTAACATTCAGTACACCTTCACTCTTTAGAGTTTAACAGCAGTAAAGTAACATTCAGTACACCTTCGCTCTTTAGAGTTTAACAGCAGTAAAGTAACATTCAGTACACCTTCACTCTTTAGAGTTTAACAGCAGTAAAGTAACATTCAGTACACCTTCACTCTTTAGAGTTTAACAGCAGTAAAGTAACATTCAGTACACCTTCACTCTTTAGAGTTTAACAGCAGTAAAGTAACATTCAGTACACCTTCACTCTTTAGAGTTTAACAGCAGTAAAGTAACATTCAGTACACCTTCGCTCTTTAGAGTTTAACAGCAGTAAAGTAACATTCAGTACACCTTCACTTTTTAGAGTTTAACAGCAGTAAAGTAACATTCAGTACACCTTCACTTTTTAGAGTTTAACAGCAGTAAAGTAACATTCAGTACACCTTCGCTCTTTAGAGTTTAACAGCAGTAAAGTAACATTCAGTACACCTTCACTCTTTAGAGTTTAACAGCAGTAAAGTAACATTCAGTACACCTTCGCTCTTTAGAGTTTAACAGCAGTAAAGTAACATTCAGTACACCTTCGCTCTTTAGAGTTTAACAGCAGTAAAGTAACATTCAGTACACCTTCGCTCTTTAGAGTTTAACAGCAGTAAAGTAACATTCAGTACACCTTCACTCTTTAGAGTTTAACAGCAGTAAAGTAACATTCAGTACACCTTCACTCTTTAGAGTTTAACAGCAGTAAAGTAACATTCAGTACACCTTCACTCTTTAGAGTTTAACAGCAGTAAAGTAACATTCAGTACACCTTCGCTCTTTAGAGTTTAACAGCAGTAAAGTAACATTCAGTACACCTTCGCTCTTTAGAGTTTAACAGCAGTAAAGTAACATTCAGTACACCTTCGCTCTTTAGAGTTTAACAGCAGTAAAGTAACATTCAGTACACCTTCACTTTTTAGAGTTTAACAGCAGTAAAGTAACATTCAGTACACCTTCGCTCTTTAGAGTTTAACAGCAGTAAAGTAACATTCAGTACACCTTCGCTCTTTAGAGTTTAACAGCAGTAAAGTAACATTCAGTACACCTTCGCTCTTTAGAGTTTAACAGCAGTAAAGTAACATTCAGTACACCTTTGCTCTTTAGAGTTTAACAGCAGTAAAGTAACATTCAGTACACCTTCACTCTTTAGAGTTTAACAGCAGTAAAGTAACATTCAGTACACCTTCGCTCTTTAGAGTTTAACAGCAGTAAAGTAACATTCAGTACACCTTCGCTCTTTAGAGTTTAACAGCAGTAAAGTAACATTCAGTACACCTTCACTCTTTAGAGTTTAACAGCAGTAAAGTAACATTCAGTACACCTTCACTCTTTAGAGTTTAACAGCAGTAAAGTAACATTCAGTACACCTTCGCTTTTTAGAGTTTAACAGCAGTAAAGTAACATTCAGTACACCTTCACTCTTTAGAGTTTAACAGCAGTAACGTAACATTCAGTACACCTTCGCTCTTTAGAGTTTAACAGCAGTAAAGTAACATTCAGTACACCTTCGCTCTTTAGAGATTAACAGCAGTAAAGTGACATTCAGTACACCTTCGCTCTTTAGAGTTTAACAGCAGTAAAGTAACATTCAGTACACCTTCGCTCTTTAGAGTTTAACAGCAGTAAAGTAACATTCAGTACACCTTCACTCTTTAGAGTTTAACAGCAGTAAAGTAACATTCAGTACACCTTCGCTCTTAAGAGTTTAACAGCAGTAAAGTAACATTCAGTACACCTTCGCTCTTTAGAGTTTAACAGCAGTAAAGTAACATTCAGTACACCTTCACTCTTTAGAGTTTAACAGCAGTAAAGTAACATTCAGTACACCTTCGCTCTTTAGAGTTTAACAGCAGTAAAGTAACATTCAGTACACCTTCGCTCTTTAGAGTTTAACAGCAGTAAAGTAACATTCAGTACACCTTCACTCTTTAGAGTTTAACAGCAGTAAAGTAACATTCAGTACACCTTCACTCTTTAGAGTTTAACAGCAGTAAAGTAACATTCAGTACACCTTCGCTCTTAAGAGTTTAACAGCAGTAAAGTAACATTCAGTACACCTTCGCTCTTTAGAGTTTAACAGCAGTAAAGTAACATTCAGTACACCTTCACTCTTTAGAGTTTAACAGCAGTAAAGTAACATTCAGTACACCTTCGCTCTTTAGAGTTTAACAGCAGTAAAGTAACATTCAGTACACCTTCACTCTTTAGAGTTTAACAGCAGTAAAGTAACATTCAGTACACCTTCACTCTTTAGAGTTTAACAGCAGTAAAGTAACATTCAGTACACCTTCACTCTTTAGAGTTTAACATCAGTAAAGTAACATTCAGTACACCTTCACTCTTTAGAGTTTAACAGCAGTAAAGTAACATTCAGTACACCTTCACTCTTTAGAGTTTAACAGCAGTAAAGTAACATTCAGTACACCTTCGCTCTTTAGAGTTTAACAGCAGTAAAGTAACATTCAGTACACCTTCGCTCTTTAGAGTTAGTAGAGACGTGTAAAAAGTATGTCACCGTAATTATTTTACTTTATATTTCATTAAAAATCAGAATTGTTAAGAAAATTATTCTGAAGCCAATTATTGTTCGATTTTAATATAAAAAAAAATATTTTAACAAAAACAAAATTCCATGGGTTGATCAATCCTTGCCAAGGTGAATATCATGTTCCATGGGTTGATCAATCCTTGTATTCACCTCATCGAAAGTCATCAATTGTATAATAGTGTATTATGTAGAATATTTCATGAATAATATTTACAGTGTATATCAAACTGTAGAAGAAAATATTCATCCGACATAAATTATACACATTAAAAATAAACATTCTGATGAAAATATTATTAATGATTTATGAATTCTGATTAAAATGTATTTAAATTCAATACTGATTTGAGATGAAAATATATAAAAACTTAATACTATGTTACTATTAGATGAAAATGAATGAAATAAATAATATATTGGTGGAATGATAGAGTAGAACTTTAATCTAGATTTTAGTATAGTAGATGTATTTTCCGTTTTGTGTGCATTAGTCTGCCAGACTCAGTATTTGTACAACGGTATTGTGTTGTATCTTTTTTTCTCTTTTTATATGTCAGAAGGTAAGTCTATGATTGTGTTGTAATCTCATTGTGTGTTTTTTCATACATTTCTGAATTTCTTCATTACATTTCATTCAGACTTTTCTACATATACTGGTCACAACATTTTTATCTTGACTTGTATATTTTCACTTCTATTATTGTATACACAGATTTGTAAGATTAAATTTATTACAACTGGAACAAAGAAAGGTATAGGCCACTCAAAGCTGATTATGTGTTTCTCAGAGACAACCTACGTCATTTCTGAAAGGCTGCATCAATGAATTTGTTGACCAAAAAAAGAAAAGGAAAAATAAGAAGAAGAAATCTCCAAATAATGTATTCAAACTCATTTCCTGTTATAGATCGTAAGAAATGTAAACATTGTATACAGTTGCTGGTAAAACTGTATCTCATTTATACATCTATATACAGTGTTTTCTATGTTTTTAAGATCACAAACAAAAAACCAACTTCACATACTTATTTAAAAAAAAACAGACTGCTAAAAATTAATTTAATTGTGTCTATTTATGAGTAAAATTTTGAAATTAACCAATATTTCAATGTTGTTGTTTTTTTTGTATATGTTTATAATGTATTTTATTTTGTTTTTCAATAAAGAATTGAGTCGTCCAGCATATTGGTCTAACTATTCCAAGTGTCGTCTGCTCATTCATGCAGTTGTCAACAGTAAATACTTTGACCTTGCCATAGCTGGGGTCATAGGTTCAAATGTCATCACTATGGCAATGGAATACTATATGATGCCACCAGTAAGTGAAATAACAGATAAATATACAATTCTCTCAATCAGACTTGGATTATTTCTTGAAAATTAAAAAATGTCATTAGAAATGTAAAATTTGATACAGATGAAGTTCTGTTTAAGACATAGCACATAAAGATGCATCTACTTCTTATATAGGGAGATAATTTGAATAAAAGACAGATTACTAATGTGAGAAAAGAACCATTTTGATGCAAAGTAAACAGAAAAAAAGGACACACTTGAAAATGTAGTATGTGCTCATTTTATTTGAAAAAATTAACAAAAAAGAAAACAAAGAATGTAAATGAACAGTCCTTGGGATGACTGATAGAAGCATGGAAAAATTATTCAGATTTTAATTTAATTTAATTTAATCTAACAATATTTATTCACTAGAATTTAGATTTAAGTTGGAATATTTTAAAGATTTGAGTGTAATTAGGTGACATGATTTTGATTACATGAGAGATTATTACCAATCTTTCATTCATTTATTGTTTGTTTTCATTTGACAGGAATTAGAATTTGCTCTGAAGATATTTAACTACTTCTTCACATGTGTGTTTATAATGGAGGCAACAATGAAAATTATTGCCCTGGGAATGATTCGATATATTAAAGACAGGTAATAATATATGTATGATTTATAACGAATGTGTGCATCTTGATGGTTCATGTAAATACATTCAAATTTGAGATACTATATATAAAATAATTTTACTAAATACGGCAGAACAGATATATCATGTTTGGGAGGGGTATTTCCCAAAAATATTGGCTTGAGATATTTAGTGTCCAGACAGGTATTCTTTCGCAAATACCCCTCCCTAACATGATATATCTGTTAAAATTAACTCAATACCATTCAGAACAATTGTTGAATAAATAGCACCGGTACAAATTTTTTTTTTCCGTTTCAATCAATTTTTCTGTTTTCATATTTACTTTATGCCATGCTATTTTATGTTATCAAATGACGTTTCACTGTCACATCGGAACACTTCCGGTTTTCAGGTTTGAAAAAATGTTACATTACGTAGAACAAACGGTAAAGAAGAAAGATTACGAATGATTTTTACAGGTTGAGGCTTGCCAGGATAAAAATGGCAAAATACCTTAGCACAGAGGGATAAAAAGTTAAATTCTCAAATAATTGAATGAAATTCTTTGTTTACCAACCAATCAAAACCCAGGATACTTGTATAAGGTGTAATTATGCCTTAAATATCTGCCAATCAGAGTAAAATTGACTGACAAAAAACAAATACATGACAATATTAATTGAAAATGGAATCAATATTCAATTGTTTTTAATAATTAAAAATCCTTAATTTCATTCAGTGGATGGTCTTGCTAAGACATTATAAAGTTGTTATTTTTTGTTTTACATATTAATTAAATGTCAACAAATAAATTTGCTTAATGTCAATTTTTCATAACATAAATGGCATCTTTTTACTTTAATTTTTTTAATCTTTTTAGAAAGAAAAAAAAGGATATATTTTATTTATTTTTATTCGTATTTTGACAAGAGTAACCCTATTATCTTTGTTTTTTGCCTATTAAACAGCAGGTAAAACTCAATGTGTTTTACTCAAATTATTTTAAAACATTCTAATCAATATGCACATTTTCTTTCACCAGCTTATGTTTTTAATTGAAAGATTATTGACTATCAATCTTTAAGGAAAGTTTATCTGGAACATGTGTAGTAACTCAAAAAAGAATTTTGACTCTGGTAGTAACTAAGAAAAAGAAAAATGAACCACAAGTTTTGACTCTGGTAGTGACTCAAAAAAAGAAAAAAAAAGAACCATGAGTTTTGACTTTGGTAGTGACTCAAAAAAAGAAAAAAAAAGAACCACGAGTTTTGACTTTGGTAGTGACTCAAAAAAAGAAAGAAAAAAAGAACCACGAGTTTTGACTTTGGTAGTGACTCAAAAAAAGAAAAATGAACCACGAGTTTTGACTTTGGTAGTGACTCAAAAAAAGAACCACGAGTTTTGACTTTGGTAGTGACTCAAAAAAAGAAAAATGAACCACGAGTTTTGACTTTGATAGTGACTCAAAAAAAGAAAAAAAAAGAACCACGAATTTTGACTTTGGTAGTGGATCAAAAAAAGAAAAATGAACCACAAGTTTTGACTTTGGTAGTGACTCAAAAAAAGAACCACGAGTTTTGACTCTGGTAGTGACTCAAAAAAGAAAAATGAACCACGAGTTTTGACTTTGGTAGTGACTCAAAAAAAGAAAAATGAACCACAAGTTTTGACTTTGGTAGTGACTCAAAAAAAGAAAAAAAAAACCACGAGTTTTGACTTTGGTAGTGACTCAAAAAAGAAAAATGAACCACGAGTTTTGACTTTGGTAGTGACTCAAAAAAAGAAAAAAAAGAACCACGAGTTTTGACTTTGGTAGTGACTCAAAAAAAGAAAAATGAACCAAGAGTTTTGACTCTGGTAGTGACTCAATAAAAAAACCACGAGTTTTGACTTTGGTAGTGACTCAAGAAAAGAAAAATGAACCATGAGTTTTGACTTTGGTAGTGACTCAAAAAAAGAAAGAAAAAGAACCACGGGTTTTGACTGGTAGTGACTCAAAAAAAAGAAAAATGAACCACGAGTTTTGACTTTGGTAGTGACTCAAGAAAAGAAAAATGAACCACGAGTTTTGACTTTGGTAGTGACTCAAAAATAGAAGAAAAAAAGAACCACGAGTTTTGACTTTGGTAGTGACTCAAAAAAAAGAAAAATGAACCACGAGTTTTGACTTTGGTAGTGACTCAAAAAAAGACAAATGAACCACAAATTTTGACTCTGGTAGCGACTCAAAAAAAAAAAAGAAAAGAACCACGAGTTTTGACTCTGGTAGTGGCTCAAAAAAGAAAACAAAAAGATGCAAGTTTGACGAGTAAACATTTGATAGTTGAAACTTAATTCTACATGTGACACTTGTTCCAAATAAACATTGCTTAAGGAGGTGTGTGTGACATTTTTTTTCTACACCAGGCATTGCCTGTGATGTTTTACAATCACTTTTTTTATAGAAAGATCACTTTGTGGCATTTTATATGCTAATACACAGAAGGATAAATTTGTATGTTACAGAATTGACGAAAGAAAGTTCTTAATGCTTAATGTAACTCTCTATAGTCACACATTTAATTGCATTATCTCTTTTAACTATGACAAGTACACATTTTCCATGTGCTCATTAATAAACAATTTTATTATTATTATTAGTTTTTAATATTGCTGTATTAGTGGTTAATATTCGTGTGGGGATCATTTTCACCTCTTTTGCATTTTACATGTATATATGGTATATACAAAAAATGTCTTAACTTGTTAACTAGAACTTTGATTTGCCATTATCCGACAACAGGTAAACATGTGACGCTGGTAACAAATGAACTTCGACTAGACAGTAAACAGTTTAGACAGATTAACAGTTAGAAAAACTGTGGGTAGTCAACAGTTTGTTGACGGGAGATTGTCTTCAGATAATAAAAAAAAAGTGAAATTGTTTATAATACTGCTAATTTGTTACCTGTCAGTGAATAGTAATTGTTATTTCAATTATTGATTAAAAATTTCAATCCAGTGTACAGAAATAAGTTAACTTAGCAGTAAAGAAATAAACACCTACTGGTATATTGGCACATGATTTGTCGTATTTGTCACTGAGGTTCAAAATGGGGTTTCCAACAGCCTTAAATACCCTAAATGATAATAAATTCAGTGTCCAGTATAATTTAATGATGGTGGTTATGATTTACCTGATTTGGTCATGCTAATAGTGCAGTAATGTTTTGTCGTCTGTCATGAAGGTCGACCATTTTGACCGGCTTTAGTCTGTTCTCATCCCTTTTCCACACATTTAACTCTTTTAGTAATGCCATTCAAACTTGTAAATTAATTGGAACAGATTATACAACTGTCAATTTCATCCCAGAAAGCATGTGTAAAAACGTGTATATTTTTATAAATTATTTTTCATAGCATAACGGTTTGATGCTAGCTAATTACCACTTGGTCTGGATTTTTGTTTTCTTCTATAACATTTACAATATGGATCCTTTGGTGTTTTTTTCACAGGCTTATGATAAATGTTTGATACCTTTTTCTCTATCACTCATTTAATGCTAAAATTGCAAAATTTGTATTCCCGCTTTTTCAATTTTTGCAGAATTATCATGCACACGGAATTAACATTAAAAAATCACAAAATAAACCCCAGATGTAAATAACCACTTGTACAGAGCGTTATTGATGCTATCTTTGAAGTAAATATCTGTATAGGCATAATATAAAATATGGAGTTGATTTTTAAACCTACATGTACTATCAGTATTCATTTCTGTACAGAAATATGGTGATTTTGGTGCTGTTATGAAAACATTTTGACTGTCTGTGTTGTAACACATTTTGATCCATCTTGGACACATCTTTGTCATGACTGGCTCTGTGGCATATCTTCATCACAACTGTCGATGTTGCTAAACATTTTGATCTGTCTTGGACATATTTTTATCATGACTGTGTTACCACACATTTAGATCCACATTGGATACATTTTTGCCACTACTGGCAGCATTACAACACATTTAGATCTGTTTGTTTTTCATACTCTCTCTATTACAACACATCTATATTATAATTTTATTTACTAACTACTACAAATATTTTTTTTAAATCCTGCCAACAATATTGAAAAATTTACTGTTGGTCCATTTCTTATTGATATTATTCTTTCTTTCTTCCTTCTAAAACTATTCCAACCTTTCTTAGAACCCATAAGTCAGTTGTACTTCAGGTTTTACAGTATGATAGGCCTGAATATCTAGTTTGTCCTAACATATTTTGTTTTTGTGTTGGGCTACAAATTGTATATTTTAAGGGGTCAGAACAGGTGATGGGGACTGCCATAGAATGCTATATGTTTAATTTCTATTTCTCCAATTCTTTTACAGAATACACCTCAGAACATATCAGATAAAATAAATCAGTAACAGTGTTAACAATTATTGTTGCCATTAAAGTGTTTTAAATAGTAGCTTACCAATAAATATATAATAATGGTGCGTTTTTTTCTGTTAAGTATAAAAATACTTTATAACAGCTATATTTAAAGATATTTTGAAAGGAAAGGTATATAGTCCCAGTACTATTGAAAGTTTTCTTCAATATCTTTGATAGCTTTTTACACATGTGTATGTCACAGTTTTAATACCTATGTAAAAAGCATGTTTCTTTTTCTTCCAACAAGACACTTAATTACTTCAGCATGTGCAATAATATCTGCAATATCATTACACGAACAAATTAACTTCACTTTTACCCTAACAAGCAAAATGTTTTATTATATAATATTGCATTTTGTTTAGTTTTCACTTTAAATTTGCATTTTTTTTTAGTTATTAAATTGCATGGATTTATTTTTTTATTTTAAAAAATTTGTTTACAATAACAGAAAAGATATGTTATAGATTGAAAAAATATATAGAGTCATGGTTCTTAAAAATAAATTGGAGTTGGAGGCTCAATTTCAAATGTAGAGGTGCACCTACTGAGTTGTGATAAAGTTTGTCAGTGACTTGCGGAAGGTCAGTGGTTTTCTCTTCCTCCACCTATAAAACTGACCGCCACAATATGACTGAAATATTGTTGAAAGTGGCATTAAAGACCATAAACCTAACCAAACCTACCGAGTTGTGAATTTGTATGAAAATGTTTCTCAAACTTAAAAATAGATTTTTAACAAGATTTTTGTGTTTGTTGGATTTCAAACAAATTGGACAAATATATTCTCTGGAGGATGGCTTATCTTTAGAACACAGAGAATTATGATGCATCACTACGATGTCACATTCTCACCATTATGTTTCAGATAAAAAGTGCAAAAGCAACAAGTTTTATTTTATAATATAACATTGCAATTTGTTTAGTTTTCTATACTGAGATAATGGAAAAAGATCTACTTGATTGGAAAGTTGTTAAAATATTGTGTTGTGTTTTTCACTCGTATAATGGAAAACTGTTTTCAGCATATTTCTATTCATAGACATGTAAAATTATGCTTTTAATATGTTGTCAGAATTTACCAGTATTTGTTGAAAGACTTCAAACATTATATGATCTGAACAACTAAATCTTGTTCTCAACTGCATTACCATAATATAAAATTGGTATTTGTTGCTTCTCCGCTAAGGACGCAGCATTGAGGAGAAAGAGCGAAGACTAGTGGGCTCGGAATCAGGATTATTTGTCCAAGTGAGGGTGGCATGTCTATCCATGGACTGTGGTTTCAGTGAGTTAGCACTATAAAAATCCAACTAAGCATGTTGGTCTAGTACAGAGTAGACCTCATCATCATCTGATTGACAGTTAACTTGTTCTCACCATGATATAGCTGAAAAATTGCTGAGTCGGTGTTAAACAACAATCACTCACTCACTCATCGAGATAGTAAAATACTACTAATTTGTCTGCCATAAGAGAGAACACGCCGTGTTATATGCCACTTTTTCATTACAAAAGGGTGACCTTATAATAGTGCTTAGAATAACTGTAGTTAGAAATGCCTCTGTGGTGTAATGCATAGAAAACTCATCTCAAATTTGACAGATCATGAGTTAATCCCTCGTTCATGTCAAATCAGAGATTATTAAATTAGTATTTGTTGTATACAGCATTAAGTCATAAAGAATAAGAACAAAGATTGGTTGGATCAGAATCATTATGTGTCTCTGAGTTAAGAACAAAGATTGGTTGGATCAGAATCATTATGTGTCTCTGAGTTAAGAACAAAGATTGGTTGGATCAGAATCATTATGTGTCTCTGAGTTAAGAACAAAGATTGGTTGGATCAGAATCATTATGTGTCTCTGAGTTAAGAACAAAGATTGGTTGGATCAGAATCATTATGTGTCTCTGAGTTAAGAACAAAGATTGGTTGGATCAGAATCATTATGTGTCTCTGAGTTAAGAACAAAGATTGGTTGGATCAGAATCATTATGTGTCTCTGAGTTAAGAACAAAGATTGGTTGGAGCAGAATCATTATGTGTCTCTGAGCTAAGAACAAAGATTGGTTGGAGCAGAATCATTATGTGTCTCTGAGCTAAGAACAAAGATTGGTTGGATCAGAATCATTATGTGTCTCTGAGTTAAGAACAAAGATTGGTTGGATCAGAATCATTATGTGTCTCTGAGTTAAGAACAAAGATTGGTTGGATCAGAATCATTATGTGTCTCTGAGTTAAGAACAAAGATTGGTTGGATCAGAATCATTATGTGTCTCTGAGTTAAGAACAAAGATTGGTTGGATCAGAATCATTATGTGTCTCTGAGTTAAGAACAAAGATTGGTTGGAGCAGAATCATTATGTGTCTCTGAGCTAAGAACAAAGATTGGTTGGAGCAGAATCATTATGTGTCTCTTAGCTAAGAACAAAGATTGGTTGGATCAGAATCATTATGTGTCTCTGAGTTAAGAACAAAGATTGGTTGGATCAGAATCATTATGTGTCTCCGAGTTAAGAACAAAGATTGGTTGGATCAGAATCATTATGTGTCTCTGAGTTAAGAACAAAGATTGGTTGGATCAGAATCATTATGTGTCTCTGAGTTAAGAACAAAGATTGGTTGGATCAGAATCATTATGTGTCTCTGAGTTAAGAACAAAGATTGGTTGGATCAGAATCATTATGTGTCTCTGAGTTAAGAACAAAGATTGGTTGGATCAGAATCATTATGTGTCTCTGAGTTAAGAACAAAGATTGGTTGGATCAGAATCATTATGTGTCTCTGAGTTAAGAACAAAGATTGGTTGGATCAGAATCATTATGTGTCTCTGAGTTAAGAACAAAGATTGGTTGGATCAGAATCATTATGTGTCTCTGAGTTAAGAACAAAGATTGGTTGGATCAGAATCATTATGTGTCTCTGAGTTAAGAACAAAGATTGGTTGGATCAGAATCATTATGTGTCTCTGAGTTAAGAACAAAGATTGGTTGGATCAGAATCATTATGTGTCTCTGAGTTAAGAACAAAGATTGGTTGGATCAGAATCATTATGTGTCTCTGAGTTAAGAACAAAGATTGGTTGGATCAGAATCATTATGTGTCTCTGAGTTAAGAACAAAGATTGGTTGGATCAGAATCATTATGTGTCTCTGAGTTAAGAACAAAGATTGAATGGATCAGAATCATTATGTGTCTCTGAGTTAAGAACAAAGATTGGTTGGATCAGAATCATTATGTGTCTCTGAGTTAAGAACAAAGATTGGTTGGATCAGAATCATTATGTGTCTCTGAGTTAAGAACAAAGATTGGTTGGATCAGAATCATTATGTGTCTCTGAGTTAAGAACAAAGATTGGTTGGATCAGAATCATTATGTGTCTCTGAGTTAAGAACAAAGATTGGTTGGATCAGAATCATTATGTGTCTCTGAGTTAAGAACAAAGATTGGTTGGATCAGAATCATTATGTGTCTCTGAGTTAAGAACAAAGATTGGTTGGATCAGAATCATTATGTGTCTCTGAGTTAAGAACAAAGATTGGTTGGATCAGAATCATTATGTGTCTCTGAGTTAAGAACAAAGATTGGTTGGATCAGAATCATTATGTGTCTCTGAGTTAAGAACAAAGATTGGTTGGATCAGAATCATTATGTGTCTCTGAGTTAAGAACAAAGATTGGTTGGATCAGAATCATTATGTGTCTCTGAGTTAAGAACAAAGATTGGTTGTATCAGAATCATTATGTGTCTCTGAGTTAAGAACAAAGATTGGTTGGATCAGAATCATTATGTGTCTCTGAGTTAAGAACAAAGATTGGTTGGATCAGAATCATTATGTGTCTCTGAGTTAAGAACAAAGATTGGTTGGATCAGAATCATTATGTGTCTCTGAGTTAAGAACAAAGATTGGTTGGATCAGAATCATTATGTGTCTCTGAGTTAAGAACAAAGATTGGTTGGATCAGAATCATTATGTGTCTCTGAGTTAAGCGACATGTCTACCCTCCGAATGATGTTTCAGTGAGCTAGAACTATAAAAATCCAACTAAACATGTTGGTCTGAACGGTCCTGGGGATTTAAAATATTTTTTTTACTGGAGATTGGCATTCGACATATAGACAAAATAATTTTTGGATATATTTGGACCTCACAACAAAACATTGTTAAATACATTTTTTTGTATTTGTTTTAACTTCCCTTAACCTCGAAATGTTTTGTACATGTACATGTATATATCTTATTCATTCCTATGTTTTGTACATGTACATGTATATATCTTATTCATTCCTATGTTTTGTGTTCACACTAACATGGAGATGAACTATTGTAGGTGGAATCAGCTGGACATCCTCATTGTTCTGTTGTCAGTCATTGGTATCATACTAGAGGAGATGAAGACAAACGTCATACCTATAAATCCTACTATAATCAGAGTCATGAGAGTGCTTAGAATTGCTAGAGGTTTGTATTTACTTAAAATTAGAAAACGTCTGCTGTTAATTGTACAGTCCATTAAAAATACAGTGAAACCTGTCTAAGTTGAACCTCCTTGGGATCACCTGTCTAAACAGAACCTCCATGGGACTAACTTTTGTGTTTGGTAAAGACAGGTGTTCCGTTAAAGGTAAGCTTAACAAAGATTTCCTAATATGGGACTTAATTAAAGTTTGGTTAATTCATGATTCCATTTTATTCAGGGTTTGGTTTAGACAGGTGTTACTGTAATTATTGAATTGGAAATGATAATACTTTTAGGTAGGGACAATATTATGTTGAATAATCTAATGTTTCATGATAGGGAAAACTTGCATAAAATGTATTCATAGATAGTGGAAAACGCTGAATGCAAAACAGGTATTCAAGAATATTGAAACTATGAAAAAAGTCATCCATTTAGATTTCTTAAATTTGGCAACTGGTATGGTAACCTCGAAATTTTTGGAATGTAATGATGCAGAAGTCCTGTATTATACACCCCATCATTGGATGAGGCATTAGCAAAAATAATTGAGCTTGCTACAAGTTGTGCTTTAAACCCCTTAAATATCAATTACCTTGATATGTGAAAAGCAACCATTAGTTGCTATGCAAAATATGTTTTCTCAATCCATGTATTATGAAATTAAGTACATGGGGAAAATCTACAGTGTTTTTATTATGAACTACTTTATAAACATGTTCCAGAAAATATGGTACAACGTATTATTATAATATCGCTATAATTTGTTTTTACAGTGCTGAAGTTACTGAAGATGGCTAAAGGGATCCGTGCATTGTTAGACACAGTTATACAGGCTTTACCACAAGTGGGCAATCTAGGTCTTCTGTTCTTTCTTCTCTTCTTCATATTTGCTGCTTTAGGAGTAGAACTGTTTGGTAGATTGGGTATGTTTATTATGAAGTGGTTTATATTTGAAGAATTTAAATAAATGCAGGTTTCCATTTTTTTTTTTTTTTTTTTTTTTTTACATTTTGTTTTGCATCCAAAGAATTATAATTCAGGGCTCTACGATTCATACCAGCTCCCACTAGCCCCTGGCTAGTAAGGAAATATTTTTTACTCACCAACAAAAGTATGTTACTAGCCAGATTAATAAAGATACTAATTCGTACTATATAACTCCAATATGTATTTATTTCTTTGGCAATAACAAAGGCAATTTTATTATAAGTCCAATTTAAAAACATTTCTGACTGTTTTTCAAAAGACTGAAGTATTAAACTTGAAGATTGTTTACTGGAGCTAAAAATGTACTAGTATAAGCTAAGGAATGGGCATTTGCTGATACCATATTGAAACATTTTTCATGTTTCTGACTTTTATTATGATAAACAAGACTTTCACGTTTAAACTTTTTCTTTCCAGTAACAAATTCGGTTTTGCCAGCAATATTTGGTCCTGCCTTTCGGCAAACATCACAAGACATAACGTCGCTACTGTAATCGTAAATAATGAGCCACAAAAACTCTGACTTCCAGACATCTTGGAATTTACGCTTTTCAGCTTTAGAACCCGAACCTTCATTAGTATTTTGGCTTGATACTTCCGTCAATGTTGCATCAGGCAGGCCAGCTTCACAATTAGTTTTTTCAAGCGGTTTATTCTTAGTGAAAAAAAAATGGAAGAATGTTTTGTTTTTACACATCGTGGTAACTTTCAAGTGTTAAAAGTATGTGATTTAAAACTTTCGTATGTGAGTCAATTGTGCAACTTAAAAAACCAGATAATCAAAGTTGGAATTTAAATTGAAAAATATGATTGGTGACAGAAAGAAAAATTTCCGGAAATATCAACTCGATGTCTGGCTATCAATACAGAATTTTTACTCGCATTTTACAAAAGTAACTCGCTTTGGTCGCAGTGTATAGCCCTGTAATTGAAGTACTTTAGAAACATTGAAAAACACCCATATATTGTGTCTCTTTCTTAATAAAAACATATCCTTCTATCTATGGACTGTTGTTTCTGTGAGCTAGCACTATACAATCTAAGCCAGTTGGTCTAGTACAAAGAAGACATCTTATCGAAAAATACGTATCAGATATCTCACCATGATATAGCTGAAAAATTACACACCTGGCATTGAACAATCACTCGCTCACTCTTTTTTTTAAAGAAAGATTTTACAACCAAAAAAAGGTGAAAAATGTCTTTTGTTTATGGATTATGAATGATATTGTTGTGGTGAGCTTGATTGTTTTAGGAAACAAGAGTAAAAGGGGTAACCCTCCCCCCCCCCCCCTACCATCCTTAAATAACCCAAATTGTAAAAGATTGCACATCACCACTGACAGAAGTCAAACTTATAGACTTGAGTGTATATGTAGATACAGTAGCCCCTCCCCTATTATAAGGCTGCTCCCACCAAAGTCCTCCATCCCTCTTATCAGACCTGATTTCAGATGTACTAATAGATAGTAGAATTGTTTTGATTTTTCCTCAAGTACATTACCAGGTGGAGGGGCATGTGCATACATTCTATTAGGAATACTTCCACTTTTACTGTCAAAAAATAAATCACATTGATTTATTCCTATTTAAAAACACTGTAAAATATAATAATTTGTTACTTCATTTCTACATAAATCTCTTTTCATTTGTATAGAGTGTTCAGAGGACCATCCATGTGAAGGTCTAGGACCACATGCTCACTTCAAGGACTTTGGAATGGCCTTCCTGACGTTGTTCAGAGTAGCTACAGGAGATAACTGGAATGGAATTATGAAGGTTTGAATTCATTACATATTTAAGATAAGTGCTATACCAGAAATAGTTGTGGTAGAATTGTATTTTCTGTTGACCCACTACCCATACAAGTTTTAGTTAACTTACAGTTACAAGTGTCATTGAAGAGTTATAAAATACCCATCCAAATATTAATATATAAAGTGCTTTCTACAACCCTACCCACCCAAACCCTACCACATACGATCTTTATCTTAAATAGCCCCAAGATGATTGCAGTAATATTTAAGATGGAATACTATTTGCTGTTCTGCTTGCCAAAAGTTGATCACTTGATGTGTGTGTTCCCTCAGAAAAGTATTTGCTATTCATATTTTCATCTTCTCTTCTGAAACCACACAGTAAAATCAATGAAACATGTATGCAGTTCTATATATACAAAGAGGAGATAACTCTAGCAGTTTCTGTAAGTATTCATGAGACTTGTCATACTGTTATTTATATATTATTTTTTCCTTTTTAGGACACATTACGTGAAGATTGTGACGACTCCAGCGATTGTCTGACTAACTGTTGTGTTAACTCGATAATTGCTCCTGTTTTCTTTGTCATTTTTGTTCTGATGGCTCAGTTTGTACTAGTAAATGTTGTTGTTGCCGTATTAATGAAACATCTTGAGGTAATTTTTATTTTAGAAGAAATTTATTTTTAGTTTTTTTAATATATTTATCCATTTTTTGCCTGTCTATTTTATAGTGCCTATTTAACACATTTCAAATGCTTACATTTATATTTCAAAGCAATAACTTGTACTAATACATGACATGGAATTAAAAAAAAAAAACAGATGTAATGAAAAGACATTTATTTTAATCTGAATTTTTAAAATAAAATGAAATAAGTAAGGCCATCTAAAAAAAATGTTCTGGTTCTCAGACAATGGGTTTCAAAAAAAGGGCAAGGTATATACTCTTACATAACTCTGCAACTGTCATTGTTCTGTCAACAGGCAGGAAAGTCCACGGAACCATTTGTTTGGAACGTAACTGTACATTAAAACTGACGAGGACAGTGTTTTCACTCATAGCCATGCTGAATTTTTACTTTCGTTTTCGATTGATCGGTCATTCAAACGTTTGTCAAAACTCGTCCGCATCACCGACACGTTTAACAACTTAAATTTGGCAGTAAATTTGATTTTTTTTTTCTTCAAAAATGGCGATTTTGTTCTGTACGGCAATAAAAACAACCCATCGGCCGAAATTTTGAGGGGGCGGCATTGTTTGAGAACCAGAACTTTTATTTTATTTGGCCTAAGGTTGCCAATATCTGTTAATTTGTTTTTAACGAAATAAATATGTTTACCAATATCAATTTGTTTTAATATTAGTCGTCAAATTTCATTACTCTTTTATAAAGATTTTTGTTTTGAGTTTAGAAATTAGTTGAGAATTTATTTTTAGAAATTCACACAAGGCACTTGAATGATTAATATCAGCACTTATGTACCACACTATATAATAAAAACACATGTATGATAGTCTGTGGATTTTTTGTCAAGTTTTTAATTATACTAAAGTTTATTCTTGTCCGATTTTGATCAACAACAGCAGAAGTTTTAATGAAACTCAAACTTTAATAATTTTAAGTTTTTATGAGACCTCAATATCATAATGAAAGTCTTGAATATATTTGGATGCAATTATTTCTTCACCAATCACATTTGAATTAAAAACTTCTTAGTACTTACTACACAGTAATTATTCAAACATTTCGTTTTTTAGCCGTACTGAGTAGAGAAAATATGGTAATTTATAGGAAACTGCAATATACATTTTTGTAATTTGTCTAAACATAGCATAGCTACAAAATAACTTACTAATTTGAAACTGACAAAAAGAATCACATGACTATCATGTTACTTGTGTTATGATTATATAGTGTGCTTACTAACACTTTCTGCATGATTTACTAATTACACCAGGAAACATACAAATACAAAGAACTTGATGAAGAAATGGAAGAGGAGCTTAGACAACAGCTAGAAATTACAAAACATCCAGATTTGATTGAACTTAAACTACAGGTGAGGTTGTCTTTCTTGAAATAACAAAACATCCTTAAACTACAGGTGAGGTTATCTCCCTTGTAATAATAAAACATCCTTAAACTACAGATGAGGTTGTCTACCTTGTAATAATAAAACATCCTTAAACTACAGGTGAGGTTGTCTACCTTGTAATAATAAAACATCCTTAAACTACAGATGAGGTTGTCTACCTTGTAATAATAAAACATCCTTAAACTACAGGTGAGGTTGTCTCCATTGTAATAATAAAACATCCTTAAACTACAGGTGAGGTTGTCTCCCTTGAAATAACATAGCATCCTGTTTTGATTGAACTTAAGCTACAGGTGAGGTTGTCTCCCTTGAAATAACAAAGCATCCTGATTTGATTGAACTTAAGCTACATGTGAAGTTGTCTCCCTTGAAATAAGAAAACATCCTGATTTGATTGAACTTAAACTACAGGTGAGGTTGTCTCCCTTGAAATAAGAAAACATTCTGATTTGATTGAACTTAAACTACAGGTGAGGTTGTCTCCCTTGAAATTACTTAAAATAACAAAACATTCTGCTTTGATTGAACTTAAAACTGCAGGTGAGGTTGTCTCCCTTGAAATGACAAAACATCCTGATTTGATTGAACTTAAGCTACAGGTGAGGTTGTCTCCCTTGAAATAACATAACATTCTTAAACTACAGGTGAGGTTGTCTCCCTTGAAAAAACAAAACATCCTGATTTGATTGAACTTAGAACTACAGGAGAAGTTGTCTCCCTTGAAATAGCAAAACATCCTGATTTGATTGAACTTAAACTACAGGTTAGATTGTCTCCCTTGAAATTACAAAACATCCTGATTTGATTAAACTTAAGCTACTGGTTTAGATTGTCTCCCTTTAAGTAACAATACATCCTGATTTGATTGAACTTAAAACTGTAGGTGAGGTTGTCTCCCTTGAAATAGTAAAACATCCTGATTTGATTTAACTTATGCTACAGGTGAGGTTGTCTCCCTTGAAATAACTTTAAATAACAAAACATCCTGATTTGATTGAACTTAAACTACAGATGAGGTTGTCTCAATTGAAATAACTTTAAATAACAAAACATCCTGATTTGATTGAACTTCAGTTACAGATGAGGTTGTCTCCCTTGAAATAACAAAGCATCCTGATTTGATTGACCTTAAAATACAGCTGAGGTTGTCTCCCTTGAAATAACAATACATCCTAATTTTTACACCCCCGCTCCCCGAAGGGGGAGGGGGATATACTATTTTACCTCTGTCCGTCCGTCCAAGATATTTTTCGGCACATTTTTCTCAGTAACTGTTGATGGTAGAAATCTGATATTTGGTCACAAGCGTCATATAGGTATACCATATTGTGAGTAGTGTTTTTGGACCCGTCAGATTCCTACTTCCTGTTTGCCGACTTAGTTGGTTTTTATACACATTGAACATATATGCACATTTTTCGTCACATTTTTCTCAGCAACTATTGATGGCAGAAATCTGATATTTTGTCACCAGCTTCATATAGGTACCCCATATCGTGGGAAGCGTTGTTGGACCCATCAGATTCCTATTTCCTGTTTGCCGATTTTTTAAAATTTTTATACACATTTAACATACATTTGTATATATGCACATTTTTCATCGCATTTTTCTAAGCAACTATTGATGACAGGAATCTTATATTTGGTCACAAGCTTCATATAGGTATGCCATATTGTGGGAAATATTTTTGGACCCATCAGATTCCTACTTCCTGTTTGCCGACTTAGTTGTTTTTTATACACATTGAACATATATGCACATTTTTCGTCACATTTTTCACAGCAACTATTAATGGCAGAAATCTGATATTTGGTCACAAGTTTCATATAGGTACCCCATATCGTGGGAAGCTTTTTTGGACCCATCAGATTCCTACTTCCTGTTTGCCGATTTTTTAAATTTTTATACACATTTAACATACATTTGTATATATGCACATTTTTCATCACATTTTTCTAAGCAACTATTGATGACAGGAATCTGATATTTGGTCACAAGCTTCATATAGATATGCCATATTGTGGGAAGCGTTTTTGGACCCGTCAGATTCCTACTTCCTGTTTGCCGACTTGATTTTTATACACATTGAACATACATTTTGTATATGCCCATTTTTAGTCACATTTTTCTCAGCAACTATTGATGGCAGAAATCTGATATTTGGTCACAAGCTTCATATAGGTACCCCATATGGTGGGAAGCGTTTTTTGACCCATCAGATTCCTACTTTCTGTTTGCCGAAGAGCGGGTGTATCATAAGTGAGCATTAGCTCACAGTTCATCTTGTATTGAACTTAAGTTACAGGTGATGTTGTCTCCCTTGAAATAACAAAACATCCTGATTTGATTTAACTTAAAATACAGCTGAGGTTGTCTCCCTTGAAATAACAATACATCCTGATTTGATTGAACTTAAACTACAGGTAAGGTTGTCTCCCTTGTTTCTAAAATGTGATCCTGAAGAAGTATAATCTTTTTATGATGAAGATGTTTTTAACAAATGTGTTATAGTTTTTTTTTTTTGTTAAACAAAGGTGAAATTTCATTTACATTAAGCATTCCTGGTTAGGGGCCTTAGTGGCCAAATGATTTAGGATGGTTATCTCTGACCACAACTCTTAACATCACAAAACATTAATTTTGTACCCTGACACCTACCCAAGGCAGAGGGATTACACCTTTCCAGAATTTCTTCTCTATGATAACGTCCATAAACCAATAAACCAAGCCCAAACTATCTCAGGTTAATTATGGTTATCCCTTTATTATTTAACTGTTCTTTTGATGTTCAAAGACTGAAATACAACTTTCCAGAAGTAATTTTTATGTCAATTCTGTAATAATAACATAAAATGTGATTTTTTTTTAATGTTTCTATTATGATTTTACATTCTGAATTCAAAGTTTATAGGACTTATTATTGGGTATTCTGTATGGAGTGATGTTTTTAAACCACAATAGCCTTAACTAACTTCAAGGGATTCATTTCTGGATTCTTTTTTTCAGGAATCTCACAAACTAATGGATGATGATGGAGCTGGTGGTGGAGACGATGAAAATAATGAGAATGATGGTGACGAAAAGGAAGATTCCACTAAAAACCCTGAAAAATCCAGTGAAAATCAGGTAAAATATAAATTGTTTGGCTTTTTGAATTTTAGATCAGATTTTGTGCATAGAATATTGCATTGATCTTTGACGAATAATATCATGCAATTCCTGATGTAGTCAAATGAGACATTAGTTAATTTTCAATCAAGAGAGGCCATCTATGCATAATACAGGTATATATATTTACCTTTAGTCTTTCATGTTTACCATCACTATGATATCAGTGCAAGTCACTGGTTACAAGGTTGGTAAGTTAAACGTCTGCTCATTTCAAGGTCTACTTGTGGGATAAGAGTATCTAATCGACTTACAGAGTACATAAGGACTGTCAAACCTCCCTAAGGGGGCTGGGTGGCTCAATGAGTTGGATTACCTAACAACTCATACAAGCCTATCACCAATACGGCGTGGGTTCGTGCCCGGCTTTGTAAATTACAAAAAAGAGTGCACTCGACTCGCAGCCACAAGTGATAAAGTTTACCAGTTGCTTACCCATGGTCGGTGGTTCTCTCCGGGTACTCCAGCTTCCTCCACCACTAAAACTGGTCGCCATGATATAGCTGAAATATTGTTGAAAGTGGCGTTAAAACACCAAAAATCAAAAATCAAATCAAATCAAACCTCCCTAAGAATGACCTGTATATAACAAATCACTGTCTATAAAGGACAGTTTCATTTTCTCTATTTAATGAATAGTGCATATAAATGAACATGTATTTAAAGGGCAACGGCTCATAAAAGTTTAAGGTGCCCTTCAGTGTCCTTTCAATGCAGGTTTTACTGTATTTTTATTTTGAAATTTCATTAATGATAGTATAAACAGTTAATGATGTTCTTAAGCTTCTGATGACACTGGTTAATTTTTAATCAATATTGTGTAGTTGAAAGCATGTAGAAAGATGCCTCTTAATATTAGTAAGTTTGAATAAATTTTGCAAATTTGTTCCCATTTTCCCCAAAATAAAATGGGAAGTCATATACATCAGTGTTCATTTAATTTCCATCTACTTCTCCAAGGCCAAGGACCTGCTTGCTATAAGATCTCGCAACAAATTTTGTATGGCAGACAACAAACATTTTTTTACTGCAACATAGTACTATGATATGATGCACTTGGTTTTTAATGGAGAAATAAATTTTATTATGAATTTTTTTTTCAGAATACTGGAAAGATGCCAACACCTATACAAGGTTATATCAGACGTTTACGTACCCCAATATGTAAACAGATCTCTCTACCACCTAGCTTTACCTTCTGTCCTCCAAGCAACGAACAACTTTCTGAATGTTCTATTAAAAGTGAGTCCTTGAAATTTAGACAAAGGGAGGAGAAATATGAATAGAGGAGTTTCGTGACATACAAATTTTGATGCATCTGATTCTCTGATATTGTGAATATTATTCAAATTTTAATAGGAGTATGCCATTGCCTGAATTAAAAATAAAGGGGGTTTGCTGTAAATGAACATTATGGTCACTCCAATCAATGGCCAGCCACCCCCTCTTATCAGGCCAATTTTAGAAGCACTAAATTGTCCCCCTCAGGAGATGTAACCCCTCTTATAATGCCACTGTGTCATTGCAGTAGGGGAGGACTGCTGTAGTTGAGAAATGAAATGTTCAGGAATAGCATTTCTATTGTTGTTCTTCATCTCATTGTCACTGTTACATTCAGTGATCAGCATGATCTCTTGCATCAAAGTTAGAATGTGACATAATCCCCTGTCTTGCAGATAAGCTGTACTTTCTATCTTCTGTCTTATTAATGTTACATATTGAATAACGGCAGTTTTGAAGGTCGAGACATTTTGATGATATCGCAGCGAGTCCGATAGGACAACCAGTGATAATGTAGGTCAAGACCTTCACAATTGATGTTATTGTTTTATCGGTTTCCCTCGTGTTTGCCTCCATGACCTTGATGAGTCTATGTCAGTTTTACACTTTGAAAAGGATAATTTACTGTCTCTTACAAACATGTGCAAGACATACATTCTAAATACAAAACAGATTCGGACAAACTGTATTTCCGGAAAAGTTTGAGATGATTGATTTCGAAAAATTATTATTGAATGTCATTGAAATTCAAATAATCAACTGATTTTTCGAAAGAAACTAATTTTTACCCTTCCACTTTTTATTGAAATGCCTGTACCAAGCCAATACAGTGAGCGGTCATATATTTGTGTGTTAAGGGTATCGATTTTGCCTCTTTCTACGATTTTTCTATTGGATTTTGGAACTTTTCTGACAGCGTCTTATTTTTTGTTTTTCATTTTATCCCAAATGTGTTCGGGAGTAGTCAGGTTTTTCTGCAATATATAATGAACAGTTTCAAATTTATTTTAATTTTTGTAGGTACTTTTCTAGTGCCAATTGATATTAGAGTTTCAAGTTACAACAGTAATTTGGATGTCGGCCATGATGTTTCTGGCTCCAGTTTAGAAGTTCCGTTAACTCCATCATATTATTCAGATTCATCTAGCTACACAGAAACCAACATAGACAGCAACAGCACTGAAAATGTCATTCCAAAATTTGCAGAAGAATTGAAAAAATCTGCAACACCAACACAAAGACAAAGGCGTAGACTTGTACGCCAAAAAGGGGTCAGTGAGAGTCCACCGGCAGTGGACAAATGCATATTGCTAAATTTGTATGAATTGTCTGAGTCAAAAATGAAAGATGGATCTGTATCGCATTCCCATCCGACATTACTTGTTCAAAACAAAGAAGGTAATCTTGGTTGTGAGATATGTAAATGTAAAATGTCAAATGTTCGATGCCGAATTAATGCCAAACATAATGTGTTACATAGAAGCCAGTCTAGTGGTGCCGAGAAGGTCAAAATTAGGGACAAACATGTGTTGGCTCAGCGACGAGGTGGACGTGACAGACGATCGCGTATGTATGTAAGAAATGTATCTGATGCATCAAATGCTAGCGTACTGACAAGAGACAATAGTGTCTCGCAATCTGATAAAAATACAACTTTGTCGCCAGACAATTCTGAACAATCGGCACCTGCTAAAAGTCCATGTAGAAACTTTCCAAATAGTCGTGATAATACTTTAGATTCTGGATCGTTTGATTGGTCAGCTGATGAAGCTGATTGTGACGAAGAGGTGCGTTTGATTACAGGGACTCCTCCTGAAACGGAGGATGAGCAGATAACAGTTTCATGGACAGGGGAAGGCAATCCTAACACTGATTGTTCAGTGTGTTCGACTGTGGTTCATTCTGAAGGTACATCTGCCAGTAGTGATAGACTAAATCCTCCTTTAGATATGGTCTCTTCAACACCAACAAACAATTTACATACTTCTCACTCTATACCAATTTGTCATTCACCTTTACCGCCATCATATTCCTCGGTAGAATTTCCAGGTCATGCATCACAACCGTCTTCTTTGTCTTGTTTTTCATCAAATACAGTGAGAAATTCACCAGAAAGACTTTCTTTACCAACGTCATTATTACTTCCTCCAAGATCACCGAAACCATCTCGATTATCACCATTGTATCTTCCTGTCCCAGTTGTTGAACACAGTGATAACAATGATGTACAGTCCCTCCTTTCTGTGCCCCGAGTAAATACCCCAGTGCCTTCTAGAAGTAATGACTTTGTATCCCATAATTCCACTAGTCCCTCAGGAGCAGACGGACAGCAACCTCATTGTGATAAACATTTAGAAGACTCAGATCAGAGCACAACTGTGATAAATCAGTCACAAAGTCCATTGATTTTAAGAAGACGTGTACATTCAAGTCACATTCAAGATCAAGATTAAATTTTTGTTTTAAATTATGAATTTACAAAAATATTATGAATTCTCATGTGAATAATGAAGAAGTATATAAAATCATAAACTTTGAATTTATTGAATATTGGTTGTATCAAAAATTTAAAAAAATATATAAAAACATATACTCTTATATAAGTTCATTTTAGATTTAAAAAGACATAAATTTCTTTGGTACTAACCCCTCCCCCCTAGAATACATTATATTTTTAATAGGCCAGAAATTTTCATTATTTTACTAAGTGATATTGTAATTATTTTTAAATTACCCATTGTATAAACACTTCATACAATCAGAAAATTTTCAGTGCAGGGTAGCTACAATGAAAATTGTATATTTTTACAATATTCAACCCAGAAAGCATCAAGATTTATTTTTATAATGGTGGCTGTGATTTTTTTCCTCTTTTATTTTTTTTTTTTATGCTGCAAGTTAGTTTTTTTATAAAAGATAACAAAGAAAATATATTTCAGCTGCAGACGACAGTTGTTTGATTTCTAACAACAAGTTAGGATACCTCAGTTCTGTGTCGCTACACACGAAACTTTGCAAAATTCACCAAATTCCGTATTTTTAAAAGTTCTGTTTAATATTCACTATTCACCTTTAAAATCTTAATGTGATTTTATGTTTGTTTTCTTATAATTATTTTTAAAAAATATTCAAATTAGTTTTTTACTAGTGTTCAGTTCATAGCTTGAAGGTATAACTGCTATGTCAATAAAATGTGGACAGAGTCCACCAAACTAAAGACTTCCTCCGAATATGCATGTTTAAAATTGATAACATTCATAAATATTATCTGAATATGAAATTCTATAACAAACTTGATAACATTCATAAATGATCAGTTGGCATTAATCACCAACCAATCAATCAATCAATCAATCTACATAAATAATTACTGTATATGAAATTATATGGGGAAATTTCTAACATTCAAAAATAATTACCATTTATTAAATCTTGTTAGAAAAATAACAAAAATTCATAAATAATTATTTGAAATGTTATGTGGCAGTCTCGTGAAATCTTTTTATGCTTTTTGGGTTGAATAACATAATGTGTGATATTTATAATAGATTAGATCATTTTTATGTGATTTTTTTCTGGGGGAAAATGTTTTGAATGTTGGAAGAATTTGTGAATGTGATGTAATTGTTATTTTGATATAACATTTTTTTTGTATTGACCATAAAATGGTATGAGTACAAGAAATTAACTTACAATTGAAAATGTTTCTGTTTTAAGGAAACCTCTATATCATTGTTATACTCTATGTTTGGTGTGTTTTCTAATTTAGTCTGATGTAACATCAATTTTGATTGGGTTATTTTCAAAATTTATGTGACATCAATTTTGATTGGGTTATGTTCAATATTTGAGGTATAAATCATTGAATGTGAGAATGTTCTGCTAAATAACAGGTGTTGTGAGTTCGTTTCTCACCAAAGGCAAGGTGTATCCTATTCATCTTTATGTGATAAAGTTTATCAGTGACATGTGGTAGGTCAATGGTTTTCTCCAGGCACTCTAATAAGTGATGTTAAACACTTGTAACCCCTTATCCTAGAATACAAAATGTATCTTTTTTTGACATGGTAAATTAATTACCAGAAATCGGTTAACTTTAATTTGCATCAGTAAAACGACAGACTGATGTCAGCAAATGTAGTTATTCCTCAATTCTACTGATGAAATCATTTAAATGACTTTGGTGTCATTTGCTAAAAATACTGGTACAAGAATTAAATATTGAATGGAAATATTTCAAGAAAATGAATTAGCACAGAAATTGTTTCTGATTTTCATTTTGAGTATGACGAAATAATAGAGAGTGATTTAAATTACTGTTTATTGTTGAATGTTTTTATAGTTTATTGTGATGCCCAACAGTTTGATAGATGAGACATTATTTCAGATGTATCCAGTTTTTTTTTGTCTGTTTAGTTTTCAGTCCTGCAATTATCTAAAGTCTTCAAGTCTTTATAAATTGTGATTCATTTCTGCAGACTGTTTAGAGCAATGTATACTGTTAGTTTAATAAATGGCCTCTAATATTAAATTGATACTTTTCTGCAAATTTTCTTGTTTTGCAAATCGTTCATATTTCTCGTTATTATGTTAATAGTTTAATGATGTATTTGGATATTAAATAATTTTAATTGTATATTGAAGTGAATTTTTAAGTTGATAAAACTTGGGTAAGCCTGTGGTTTGATGTGATATTTTATCAAATACAAAAAATAATTATTTAGTTATTCTGAATTTTCTATTATATATTATATATAGTACATATACGTGTATATGAATTTTTCTAAATGAGGTTGTTTCGTTTAATTTTTTTCCGCTTTAATTTATTTCTTTGTTTATATTTATTCTGTTATGATATAATGGTATGGCAGTTTGCTGTTTTTTCTAATGATAATCAGTTTTCGTCATTTTTCTTTTAATAGTTGTCTATGACATTGTTAACTTAATATGTTTAACTATATGTTTGAGTGTTCATACAAATTGCTACAGTGACAATAGCGAAATATTGGTTCACCCCAGCTCAGATGGAGGGATTCTCGACTTGCCCCTTACATGAGATAGTTTATTAGATTTGTGAATTTTGTTGGGTTTCCTCCTGCACTAGGGACCGTGAGTTCAAACCCTGCTCAGGTGAGGTGTACTCGAAACAACATTATGTGATAAATTTTGTCAGTCACTTGCGACAGGTTGGTGGTTTTCTCTGGTTTCCTCCACCAATAAAACTGACCGCCACGATATAACTAAAATATTTTGAAAGTGTTAAACATCATAATTCTAAACCTAAACCTCCTCCTGCACTACAAAGCAAAGCTATTTCACATTTAATTTCATTGATCAATTTTACTTGTCAGAAATAGGTGCTAGAAAATAAATTAAAAGGCCAATTTCCAAAGTACATTTTGTTATGCATTAATAGAGTTCTATGATAAACCTCATAGCTTCTCTATTCTCATTTTGAAATCTTAGAGCATCATCAGTAATCCATGGTTAATTACACTTGATTCTCCTTTATCATGCCTTATAGGAAGCATTGTCAGTAACCACGTTGATTACACTCGAACCTCCTGTATCAGGATTCATGCCCTGTAGAAAACATCGTCAGTAACCCTCTGAGTAACCAAAGGTGGATTGTACTTCATCCTCCTCCCTGTAGAAAGCATTGTCAGTAACCCTCTGAGTAACCAAAGGTGGATTGTACTTCATCCTCCTCTCTGTAGAAAACATCGTCAGTAACCCTCTGAGTAACGAAAGGTGGATTGTACTTCATCCTCCTCTCTGTAGAAAACATCATCAGTAACCCTCTGAGTAACCAAAGGTGGATTGTACTTCATCCTCCTCCCTGTAGAAAGCATCGTCAGTAACCCTCTGAGTAACCAAAGGTGGATTGTACTTCATCCTCCTCTCTGTAGAAAGCATTGTCAGTAACCCTCTGAGTAACCAAAGGTGGATTGTACTTCATCCTCCTCTCTGTAGAAAGCATTGTCAGTAACCCTCTGAGTAACCAAAGGTGGATTGTACTTCATCCTCCTCCCTGTAGAAAACATCGTCAGTAACCCTCTGAGTAACCAAAGGTGGATTGTACTTCATCCTCCTCTCTGTAGAAAGCATTGTCAGTAACCCTCTGAGTAACCAAAGGTGGATTGTACTTCATCCTCCTCCCTGTAGAAAACATCGTCAGTAACCCTCTGAGTAACCAAAGGTGGATTGTACTTCATCCTCCTCTCTGTAGAAAGCATTGTCAGTAACCCTCTGAGTAACCAAAGGTGGATTGTACTTCATCCTCCTCTCTGTAGAAAACATCGTCAGTAACCCTCTGAGTAACCAAAGGGGGATTGTACTTCATCCTCCTCCCTGTAGAAAACATCGTCAGTAACCCTCTGAGTAACCAAAGGTGGATTGTACTTCATCCTCCTCCCTGTAGAAAACATCGTCAGTAACCTTCTGAGTAACCAAAGGTGGATTGTACTTCATCCTCCTCTCTGTAGAAAACATCGTCAGTAACCCTCTGAGTAACCAAAGGTGGATTGTACTTCATCCTCCTCTCTGTAGAAAGCATTGTCAGTAACCCTCTGAGTAACCAAAGGTGGATTGTACTTCATCCTCCTCCCTGTAGAAAACATCGTCAGTAACCAAAGGTGGATTGTACTTCATCCTCCTCCCTGTAGAAAACATCGTCAGTATCCAAAGGTGGATTGTACTTCATCCTCCTCCCTGTAGAAAACATCGTCAGTAACCCTCTGAGTAACCAAAGGTGGATTGTACTTCATCCTCCTCTCTGTAGAAAACATCGTCAGTAACCCTCTGAGTAACCAAAGGTGGATTGTACTTCATCCTCCTCCCTGTAGAAAACATCGTCAGTAACCAAAGGTGAATTGTACTTCATCCTCCTCTCTGTAGAAAACATCGTCAGTAACCCTCTGAGTAACCAAAGGTGGATTGTACTTCATCCTCCTCCCTGTAGAAAACATCGTCAGTAACCCTCTGAGTAACCAAAGGTGGATTGTACTTCATCCTCCTCTCTGTAGAAAACATCGTCAGTAACCCTCTGAGTAACCAAAGGTGGATTGTACTTCATCCTCTCTCTGTAGAAAACATCGTCAGTAACCCTCTGAGTAACCAAAGGTGGATTGTACTTCATCCTCCTCTCTGTAGAAAACATCGTCAGTAACCCTCTGAGTAACCAAAGGTGGATTGTACTATATCCTCCTCTCTGTAGAAAACATTGTCAGTAACCCTCTGAGTAACCAAAGGTGGATTGTACTTCATCCTCCTCTCTGTAGAAAGCATTGTCAGTAACCCTCTGAGTAACCAAAAGTGGATTTTACTTCATCCTCCTCCCTGTAGAAAACATCGTCAGTAACCCTCTGAGTAACCAAAGGTGGATTGTACTTCATCCTCCTCCCTGTAGAAAGCATTGTCAGTAACCCTCTGAGTAACCAAAGGTGGATTGTACTTCATCCTCCTCCCTGTAGAAAGCATTGTCAGTAACCCACAGTTTATTATACTCAATCCTTCTCTATCATGCCCTGTAGGAAGCATTGTCATTATTATACTCGATCCTTCTCTATCATGCCCTGTAGGAAGCATTGTTATTATTATACTTGATCCTTCTCTATCAAGCCCTGTAGGAAGCATTGTTATTATTATACTTGATCCTTCTCTATCATGCCCTGTAGGAAGCATTGTTATTATTATACAAGATCCTTCTCTGTCATGCCCTGTAGGAAGCATTGTTATTATTATACAAGATCCTTCTCTATCATGCCCTGTAGGAAGCATTGTTATTATTATACTTGATCCTTCTCTATCATGCCCTGTAGGAAGCATTGTTATTATTATACTTGATCCTTCTCTATCATGCCCTGTAGGAAGCATTGTTATTATTATACAAGATCCTTCTCTATCATGCCCTGTAGGAAGCATTGTCATTATTATACTCGATCCTTCTCAATCATGCCCTGTAGGAAGCATTGTTATTATTATACTTGATCCTTCTCTATCATGCCCTGTAGGAAGCATTGTTATTATTATACTTGATCCTTCTCTATCATGCCCTGTAGGAAGCATTGTTATTATTATACAAGATCCTTCTCTATCATGCCCTGTAGGAAGCATTGTTATTATTATACTTGATCCTTCTCTATCATGCCCTGTAGGAAGCATTGTTATTATTATACTTGATCCTTCTCTATCATGCCCTGTAGGAAGCATTGTTATTATTATACTTGATCCTTCTCTATCATGCCCTGTAGGAAGCATTGTTATTATTATACAAGATCCTTCTCTATCATGCCCTGTAGGAAGCATTGTTATTATTATACAAGATCCTTCTCTGTCATGCCCTGTAGGAAGCATTGTTATTATTATACTTGATCCTTCTCTATCATGCCCTGTAGGAAGCATTGTTATTATTATACTTGATCCTTCTCTATCATGCCCTGTAGGAAGCATTGTTATTATTATACAAGATCCTTCTCTATCATGCCCTGTAGGAAGCATAGTCATTATTATACTCGATCCTTCTCTATCATGCCCTGTAGGAAGCATTGTTATTATTATACTGGATCCTTCTCTATCATGCCCTGTAGGAAGCATTGTCATTATTATACTCGATCCTTCTCAATCATGCCCTGTAGGAAGCATCGTAATGATAAATTGAATAGTTGAAGTGTATCTATTATAATCTCTTCTAATAAATGATAAGGAAATTTAATTTTTGTTATGTAAACTACTAAATACAGATAAGTTTAAGTATAAGCTAGAAATGGCTATTATCAGATAAATGTACTCATGAATGATGGAGTAGGAATGAGCATGCTCAACCTTGGGTTTCTGATGAAGTACCATTAGTTATACATATCGCTATAGATTTATTTATAATATTTTAGATCCTTAAATGTATACAAGTGTTCACCTGTGATTAAATACTTATATATATACAAATGGTGACCTGTGATTAAATATTTAAGTGGTGACCTGTGATTAAATACTTAAGTAGTGACCTGTGATTAAATTCTGAAGTGGTGACCTGTGATTAAATTCTGAAGTGTAAGCAAGTGGTGACCTGTGATTAAATACTTAAGTAGTGACCTGTGATTAAATTCTGAAGTGTAAGCAAATGGTGACCTACCTATGATTAAATACTTATGTGTGTACACATGGTGATATGTGATTTAATACTTAAGTGTGTACAAGTGGTGATATGTGATTTAATACTTAAGTGTATACAAGTGGTGATATGTGATTTTTTTTTCATCATATTTATGCATAAATGCCAATAAAAGTAAAAGTTTTGTGTGAATTCATATACATTTTATTACAATCGTTAATAGACAATTTTTTCTTACATCAGAATTTTTTCATTGTTATATTATTCACATTGTATATTAAAAGCACGAATTTATTACAAATTGCATTGCATTTTATTTCTGTCTCAGTTTAGATTTAACCTTTAATAAGCCATTAATATCCCTAATTCATTGAGGTATGGATGGGTTCATGGACATACAATGCACCGGTGGTGTAATGATTAGCGTACTCACCTTAAGTGCGGTAGATCATGGGTTGAAGTTCTGATCGGAACAAACCAAAGACTATAAAATGGGTATTTGTTGCTTCTCTGCTAAGCAAGCAGCATTAAGGACTAAGAGTAAAGACTGGTTGGATCGGAATCAGGATAATGTGTTCGAGTGGAGCGACATGTCCAACTGCAAACTGTTGTTTCAGTGAGCTAACACTATAAAAATCTAATGAAGCATGTTGGTCTAGTACAAACCAGACTTCATCACCATCTTTTTAGAAATATAAAAGTATTCTCCACATGATATAGCTAAGAAAATTGCTCAAATCATTCACTCCCTACATCACCAAGGTATGGATGGATGATTGGCCTTATAAGATGCTATGGTTGTCATGGAGACTGTTATTCTTAAATCATTGAATTATGGTAGGATTCATGGACACATAGGATACAATGGTCATTATACACTGCTATCTCTACATCAATGGGGTATAGATTGGTTCATGGACCCTCTTGATGGGTTAGGGGCAAGGATTGTGGTGTTTAATGCCATGTTAAATAATATTTCAGTTATATCTTGTTATGGAGAAAACCACCAACCTGCCGTAAGTAACTGACAAACTATCACATAATTTTGTATCGAGTACACCTTGCCATGAGTGGGATTTGAGCTCACAACTTTAGTGGTGATAGGCACTAATTGCATAGGTAGTTGTAAATCCAACTACCATACGATCACGACCATGATGGGTCCTGGCTCTTTTCATGCCGACATTCACTAATTACATAGGTAGATGTAAATTCAAATACCATATGATCACTGCCACTTTGGTCCCTGTGATTTCAACAAATTGCCTATTCACCATAGCTGAACCATTTCTAGGTACATGCGATTTAGCTTGTTGTATTGTCCATATAAATATCTAGTTTCTTGAACAAGTATTTTTTTAAGGGACCGTACATGCACAGTTTAGGTTCAGTCATGTTTGTTCTTTGTTAATTTTTCCATAGGGTCCTACGTTAAAAAGTGCTGTGGTGGCCATCTTGATAACACAAAAAAAAATCTAGCACAGGACCATCTAATAAACATATCTACACTATCATAATCAAATCTGCCGAGGAGCCGTGATCGTATGTTAGTTGGATTTACAACTATCTGTGCAATCGGTGCCTATCACCACTAAAGTTGTGAGTTTAAACCCTGTTTGTGGCGAAGTGTACTCAATACAACATTATGTGATTCAGTTTGTCAGTGACTTGCGACAAGTCAGTGGATTTCTCCAGGTACTCCAGTTTCCTCCACCAATAAAACTGACTACCACGATATAACTGAAATATTGTTGAAAGTGGCATTAAAACACCATAAATCAATCAAATCAAATCCAGGAAATTGAAACGCTCGGGCGGATGACAACTACAGATAGTGAACCTTATATGTCAACTTGGCTGTGCAGGCAACATAAAAATAAACCACAGATAGTTTAAAATGTAATTTTATTTACATTAATTATTCATAATTTAACTTGAGTACAATGTCTTAACAAAATTTCATAAAACATAACATGGGCAATATCGTGTAACCTTTGTAACATACTGATTTAATAGACACTTGTTAAAGATGGAGATCTATAAATTTATATTATGATTGATATGATGGTTTAGTTGTCAAAGTGGAAGACACATAACACTTCCTATTAATATGTTCTAACAAAGATAACACATAACACTGACTATATTGTGTAACTTTAGTAACACACAAATTAACTAGAAACTTGTTACAGATGGAGATCTACAAATTTATATTATGATTGATATGATGGTTTAGTTGCCTATGTGGAAGACACATCACACTTCCTCTTATTATGTTCTAACAAAGATACAAGTTGATTATAATAGTGTTACAACAAAAACTCACAGTAATTAAATATTGCTTTGTCAGTTTTTAGTAACTAATGAAAAATTAATGTAGTACAAGTCAATCCCAGAAAAGGTTAATAATTTTAATTATTGCACTTTCAACTTTGCATTGACCTTTGCAGTCTTTTTAAAACCTATGTAAATCTATACCCACGATTGGTTCTAAAATTTAAATTTTATTTGCAGTTAATCTGTCTAGGACAAGTTTTACAAATAAAAAAAAATACAGTCTCTGAGATTGTAATCTGTGTTCTCTCCCTTACAGGCATTGGCATTTTAAAATTGTTACCTCTATGTTTAAATATATAATGTATTCAATTCCATGCTCATGACCTACATAATGGTAAACTAGATGCATGAGCCTATATCACTCACCAGGGGATTCATGAACTGTTTGTCTTCACACAAGTTTGTAATTTTTTATTCATATTTCACATATCTTGTGGTATCTGTCAACTTGAATTTCTGTAACTATCCAATGACTATTCATGTAGTTTTGATTCAATCATTTTCTAGTATGTGAGAATAATTCCCCCTCCCATTTTCCCATAGGGTCCTATTTTACAATTTTCCACTATAGTGGCTAACATACATGTAACAATAGACATTTGGAAAAGGACCACACAAGGAACTTTCCAACCAAGTTTGTTGTCAAATGGTTCAAAAGTTTCAGAGAATCGTTTCATAATCATTTTCCCATATAGTTCTATGTTAAACTTGTCCTGTGATAATGGCCATCTTGGATTTCAGATCAACACAAAATTTCAGCCAATCACACAGCATAAATATCCCTAGCAGCCATGTTGAATTTCCGAATGGAATCAGAATCATGTAAAATGCAGGTGACCACATTTCAAATAAGTTTGGTTCCAATTAATCCATTGGTTTGTAAAAAGGAAATAGACAGTAATTACTATAACAGTGACAACGAAGGCAAAGTGATGACAATTTGTTCCAAATGAACTAAAAAAACAATGTGCATGGTTTAAAATTTGTTTGTAAATATGAATATAAAATTATGATATAAAAATGTATCAAACAATAGTTTCACTACACTTCAATCACCCACAAAAAATAATAAATAGAGAACAAATATCTTCCCTCACAAAATCTATCAATTCTTATATATACAATGTATATGAAAATTGACACTGCTATAAACATATTCAAATTAAAACAATACCATTTTGATCATGTGATCAAATACATTTCTGTTGGTCATTATCTTAGGAAAACATTTGTTTTTGCTATATATAGTAACATATTACTAAAACAATACCATTTTAACACATTTCATTGGATGATTTTGATCATGTGGTCAAATACATTTCTATTGGTCAGTATGAATAGAAAAACAAATTTACAAATTTCACAATTTATGTTAATGTATTACCTTTATATTCTGAAACAAATTGATTAAACAGTGATGGTCAATATCTCGTCAAACACAAAAACAAACAAACTACTCCTCTGGCTAATACTAAACTTCAAAACAGAAAAAATAAAGACAATAACAAATGTTGATGTTTATGTTCTTGGGAGAGTAACAAAGGTAGACTGTAGAACAGAAATAAAGCTGTTTTTTCCTTACCTTTTATTTGTGTCCAAGTGTAAAGTTGGACAGTCAATAATGTCTACTAAATATTTTCATTTACAATTAATTTAAACACTAACACTCATTTTAAACACATATATTTACTGAAAATAACTTCAAACAGAAAGCACTCGTTTTCTACATTTACTCAAAATGTATCTCAACAACGAGTTCCACCCTTAGTATTAGCATGTGTGTATGGTTTGATTGATTGATTTTTGGTGTTTAACACCACTTTCAGCAATATTTCAGCTATATCATGGCGACCAGTTTTCGTGGTGGTAGAAGCCGGAGTACCCAGAGAAAACCACCAACCATGAACAAGCAACTGTTAAACTTGCGGCTGCGAGTTGAGTACACCCTTTTTGTAATTTTCAAAGCCGGGCGTCATGTGTATATGGCACATATAATACTGGCTCAATGACAAGAACATGTTTTGAACATTAAAATAAATCAATACTGAAATTATTAACAGGCAATAAGTCTATGGATAGTTTTTAAAAAAAAGTAACTAACATTCTTCTTACTTGAGGTTACAAAATTTTGTTAAGTGAAATAGGGATTATTTAGAGTTACTTCCCTTATCTTATTTTTAGAATAACAGGTTACAAAAAATTGTTATTTTGAGTTACTTCCCTTTACTGATTTTTTGTTTTTCTTTTTAGAATAATATGATACATTTTTCTAGTTTTGAAACTATTCAAGGGAAAAACTATTCTACTTTTGTTTTTATTTGTTCAGATCTATGTGAAAATACCCCTAGCAGTGTGAGCATAATAAAATCAAAATCAAACATTACTCTTATCATGTTATTATTAGACCTTAACACAAATCACCTCTTAAACAACTAATGTGTATGTCCAAGCGAAAGACCCCTGGGAATGTAGATCTAAATTTTACAGATAAAGTAGGTCATATATGACTGCTATCATATCCATTTTTTCCCATTAAAAAACTTTGGCATATCAAATTACAATAAAATATTTTGATTAAATTTTGTCATATTAAAACTCAAGTTTTGATATCAGTACTATAATACATCTAAATTAATTTTGGTATATAAAACAATTGTTGTTTTGACTTTTGATGACATTAAATATCATGATTTATCATATACACATACTTTTTTTTTTACTAAATATTATCAAATTAATTACTTCTGTTTTCAGTTGATATAAGGATTTTTAAACCCTAGAAACTGATATTCACAGAAAATATCATGTTTCTTAGGTTTATAAATCATTCTGTCCTGCACTTGATTTATTTGAGCAAGCAAATTGCATTGATTGGATAAATTTTTGTTATATACTGTCACTGACCGAAAAATAGCCTTTTCTGGTATCCCTATCACATGTTACCTGTTTTAAATTCAGTTCACTTCCTGTTGACAGAAAATATCAAAAGGGTCAATCAAAGGATAATTATATAACTATAAAAAATATTTCTATACGATAAACACAATGTTAATGCAGTATCTTAAAATATAAAGTTGATGTGTAGTCGGTGCAAAACTGGGGAAAGGCTCTATGAACCTCGCCTTTATCTCGGTGCAAAACTGGGGAAAGGCTTAGAGAACCTCGCCTTTATCCCAGTTTTTAAGACTCATACACATAAACTTTATATTTTAAGACACTGCATTAATAATGTCTATATATCAACTGAAATCAAATATCATTAATTGTTTTATTATATAATTCCAGGATAAACAAAAATTTAAAGATGAGCATCAAATTTTTTATAGTCAATTTTTCATGTATCATGATGGACTTTGGCTTTGTGCCAGACGTTGGAATCTTATATTAAACCTGATTTTGGTACTCTGCCAATAGAAGCAACAACAACAAAACACAAGTAATAATTTATAAAAATACAATAGTGTTTACTTGTAACCAGGGGCATATGAACAAAAATATAAACTTAAAATAAAATTGTTATAATGTGTTACCCTGTTTTTAAAATATATCAATTATTCTTTGTAATACTATTTCATTCATAATGAATTCAAAAACATCTTATTTTTATTGCATTGAAAAGAATCGAGGTAAATGTATTTTCTTTGTACTCTGTTAAAAACATTATATATATATATATATATACAGATAAACCTTTCTTCTGTTTTGATGCGTTTTCTATGTAAGACAAGCCATAAAGACAGCTGCGCGTGACCTTGTCTTACATGGCATTGTCAGCCAATCAAATCGGCCGAGTATAATCAATGGAGTTCGCTTCTACGACTGCTGTAGTAATATAAATTGTCGTCTTAGTAGATCTAAAAAAGCTTCAAATATCAATTTTACCTGAATTTTAACTGATTTCCCCTGATAGATTTAATGCGGTTTTAAATAAGTGTGTATTTACTGCATTGCAAGTGGCGTTGTAATATTTTGTGTAGTAAACATGACATTGACATGCGAATGAATGAATGAAATCGACATGCTTTGTTTTTAAGTTGATAGAAATTTTCCTACAAAACAAGAGTATGGCTGAACATGACTAAAAGTTTCCACTCTTCTACATCACATTCCTTATAATGTAAGTAAATACTGATGGGAAGAAAAAAGGTGAAACATATTTTGGCAAATAGTAAATGGAAATTTAAAATATAACAAATTGATCATTGCAATAACATTATGGCACATTTTAAAGTATTTAAAATTGTGAATTCACTTTTTCCACAAATTCAGTAATTCTTGAAATAAAAATATTTCATGTTGAAAATTGTTAATGGTTATTTCAATTTTTAATGATTTTTCCATTTTAATGATACATAGCTGTAAGCATGATGGTTTACTAAAGGGGTTTCTTTCCCTTTATAACAAATATGATCTAACTACAAATCAAATAAAAATGAGTAAATTAATGGTCTAACTTAGCTTCACAAAACGAGTGTTGACATAACAATATGTAATGGTATTTACACAACAAACTGTTCAACGATTCAAATATCAGCTACCTTTTGGCTGTAAAAGGTAGTCATAAAAATTTTGACCTTAAGATAAAAATTCCAAAAAAATACTTTGTGATTACATTGTAGTAAAATATCTGAATTTAACATTCAGATATTTTACTATCAGCGGAAAAAAAATGAATTCACAATAAACAACACTACATTTCAAAAAATAAATTTCGATGATTAGTAAACATGATGGGATATCATTATTTTCTTCTTATGTCAGAAGTTCACTGTAGTAAAAGGATGTCATGCATTTTTTCCTAAGAAAAAATACTGACCTACATATTTATTGATTTGATTTTGATTTTTTGTGTTTTAACACCACTTTCAGCAATATTTCAGCGATATTATGGTGACCAGTTTTAGTAGTGGAAGAATCCGGAGTACCCGGAGAGAACCATTGACCATGGGCAAGCAACTGGTAAACTTTATCACTTGCGGCTGCAAGTCAAGTGCACCCTTTTTTGTAATTTACAAAGCCGGGCACGAACCCACGCCGTATTGGTGATAGGCTTGTATGAGTTGTTAGGTAATCCAACTACCTAACTCATTGAGCCAACCGGGCCCTTATATTTAATGATGAAAAATCTAACATCTTAGAAATATAATACAGATCTTTCAAGTTTGTTGCTATCTAGGAAAAGTTATTGGGTTATTTGTTGTTCCTTACTATGTTATTTGCACATTTCTGTGTGGAATGGGGTGGGACAGATTTGTCATGGCCATTTGTATGAACGTTTACATTCAACTCATAAAGAATGAATTTATTCAAGGCTTGTGGTAAGATATATACTGGTGGTACCAAACATTGCTTGCAATTATCTTCAAAATCTCTGAATATTTTTCGCCATTAGCTTTAATCATAAATGATAAAGCTGACAAATTTCTTAAACAAAGGGCTACGCTGTGTGTAACAGGATATGGTCGCAGCAAGTCAACAAGTGCTTGCTTACTCCTGCACCAGTTTACTGAAATCAAGCTTAATTCGAAGGAAAAATTACTGATATAAGAAATCCTACCAGAAATCCTTTAAACAATATATTCAAAGAAAAAAGCATCAAACATGTCAAAATTAAATGAAAAATAAAAATTGTGTACAACTTCCAAATATGTAAAATTCTGGAATTTTCAATAAAAAAAAAGGGTAATTTTGTGTAAAGACTCGAAGCTAACTCGTTTTGCAAAAGAATGCATAAAAATTGGCTGACAAATAAACAGTTCAGATTTTGGTCAAATTTATCTCAGAAACTGTAAGAGATGGAGGAAATCAATAGACATACTACTGGAAGTTGTAAAAAAAAATACAAATCCTAAAGATTTTTTAAAAGCTCAATTATTAATGTCTTAATAGGACAACTGAGAAGAATTTGTTAAAAAATCCAAAGTAATATTCTAATATACAAGTCTTCTTATTTTGACTGTTAATCATAATCATAATTTTCATTTCATCTTAGTTTGTGTTGTGCTGATAAACAAGTGTACTTAATAAACAATTTGTTGTGAATAACCAGAACTAAGATGTATTTGAAGTGAACTCTTTGTGAAATATGACATTTTAGGTCATGAAAAAAAAACATTATAACTATTAAACACATTTCAGCACCTTAAAAACTCTATCACAATATAGAGACAATGACTAGGAATTATTATTAATAATCATATCGTGTGTTATTACTGATATTGTTATAAGGATGCCATTAGAGTAACCTTGGTGATGATCATGGTTTTCTGAATGTTTGCATCCATTAAAAATTACTAAAGTACAGCTTAGCTTTCAAAAGATCCAGGTAAAAATGTAAATAATAAATCCAACATGAAAAAAATATGAAAGTATATGATTTTTTTTTTAAACAAAATCGCAATAAAGATTTGGTTAAAGTAAAATTAATGCACATGGCTTTCACTCCTAAAAATGAGCAGACAGTTTCTCCTTAGACTTGTGAGTAAATCTACATGTAGCATCAATGTCCACAAGGCAATAAAATTTCTTCATCCTCTTAATCCAAAATTATGAAAAAAAAATGAATTGCATGAATCAACTATGTATATATTGTTGTCATTGATATAATGTATAACAATGACAAAACATATGATGGATGCATTGATATATTCTTAGAAATATTTCATTCAAACTTTTTTTCTCTCTCAAAAATAGTAGATCTTCTCCAGTGTAAGGAAAGCTGTACTTTAGTTACTTTAAGTAAATCTTAATAAATCAAACAACTTTAATCTTGAAAATCACAGATAACCCACTGATGACCAGTTGTCAAGGAAGCCATGTTGGTATCCAATAGAATCAAAGTCATCAAAATGTTTTGATTCAGAAATACTCCAAATTAGTTTACCCTGTGTTATCTTTTAAGTCTGAAATAGAAAATACAATACATTTATCAAATGATTCTGCAAAGTATTCTTATCATTAATATTTGAGCATTTTATAATTTGAACTACGGTACTTTATTGATTTTGAACTTGAATGTGGGAGAATGTTGTGGTCATGGCTGTTAGTTGGATTTAGAACTATCTATGCAATCAGTGTTTATTAGCACTAAAGTGATAAGTCTGAATCTCGCTCATGGCAAGGTGTTCTCAATACAACATTATGCAATAAAGTTTGTCAGTAACTTGCGACAGGTTGGTGGTTTTCTCTAGGTACTCAGGTTTCTTCCACCAATAAAACTGGCCACCACAATATAACTGACATATTGTTGAAAGTGGCAATAATATCATAACCCTATTGAACTTGAGCAAAAACTTGTTCTGATGTCTTACATCACCCTGTATGTTAGTTTTTACAACTTCAAAGACTTATTAATACTATATTGAGATATTGTTATTGTACAGATTTTGTATAAATGTCATTCAAATCCAATCAATAATGTCAACAGCAAAGTACTTACAAGCACTGACAACAGAATGCTTACAAGACAATGATCTATTTTTTTCTGTTTTTCAAGCGTCACAGCTTCATATGGTAATATGGTATATTTTTTTTAATATGACGTCCTTCAAATGCTTTGAGTCCAAACCTGTGGTAAAAATAATATTTATCTATGACCGATTACGTCATAGATAGAAGTGGCTAGTGTTTATAAAGCGGCTGTTCCATGCCACTCCCTTGTAAAAGATGCCCAATGATGCAATACACAAAATAAACTAGGAAGAACTGTTTTAGATACCTAAAACTTATGTCTCCCCTTAATGCAGCCATCTGTACAACAATAAGTTGAATGATACAATTTGAAAAACAATTTTTTGACCTTGAGGTCAAAGTCCCACGAAGGTCATTATGGTACGTGACACACTGTCTTATGGTCATGCATCCACATACCAAATATCATTGACCTATCTCGTAAGACAAAAAAGTTATGGCCCAGACAAAAAAATACTATTTAAAAAACAATTATTTGACCTTGAGGTCAAAGGTCAAGGTCCCACGAAGGTCAATATGGTATGCGACACACTGCCTTATGGTCATGGACCCACATACCAAATATAATTGACCTATCTGGAAAGACAAAAAAGTTATGGTCCGGGCAAGCTTCGCTGAAAAGAAGCGGAAGCAGGATACAGAAGATGAGGAAGAAAAAATTAGACTAAAACAATATGTCTCCCTTCGTTCGAAGGGGAGACATAATAAACATGAGTGTTCAACTTAAAAATGAAGTGTTTAAAATTAGGAGCATAGTATTTGTATTTTTATCTCCATTCTAATGCAATACTGAACATTAAAATGTATTCTTGCATATCCCTGGGTCTAACAATCACACCAATTAAAATTCCACGAAATGTTGTTGACGACTTTGGAACATAAACAACATGATGTCATATGAAGACTTCCAGTGTAAAATGTAAAGATCAGGCTTTTTGGGCTTCGTGTACGCCTCCTTGTCAAAGTGGAATTTCCCCCTTTCTTTTGAATTGGTGTTCATGAATGACAACATTAAGAAACTTCAAAACTTATTTACCATCGGCATTGAAACACCTTTCCGGTTGTCATTTCAAAATTCTTTGGAAAAAACGAAATGTTATTGTAACATTTCAGTCGGTTTAATTAACAGAACAGCCAAAAACACTGGATGACCTAGGCCGCTTCGATTTGAAAATTTTCCGTAATTGTCCTATTAGAATCGAAATAATTACCGGTAGCCATATATTTATATTGTTTTTACCACAGGTTGTCACTTTATGCCTTCATTTTACTCCTCGCTACTGCTCGTGACGTGGTAAAATATTCGGCATAAAGTGCCAACCCGTGGTAAAAACAATATAAATATATGGCTACCGGTAATTATTTCTTAATTAATCATGCATTTTCATGAAATATTGACAGTAGGTATATAACACCATACTTTGATAGAAAAACATGAGGTAGACAAATAAATTGTGTCATTTTCTCTTATATATATTTTATATATTAAATCAATAGCACATAAATTGTGATAAAATTTCTGTCATATTTTGCAATATCTATCTTTTTTTCTCGTTATTCTCTCACTGGAAGAAATTAACAAAAGTTTACCTCATAATATTTAGCAAAATAGAAAGTGATTGTCTACAGTACATTGAACTGTTAAATTAATATCTGACATACTTAAAATTCAAACTTTTTACAACATTGTAACATTAGCCTTGTTTATATTATATTTATATAATAATGTTGTGTTAGCAATGACTATGCCAATATAGTGGTCAGGGTTGAAGACATAATGCACGACCTGAAGAACTACTACAATAAAGGAGGTCCTGATATTGGTGACTAATATATTGAATCAGATAGTCTTGAAAGTGTGTGAATATTCTTTGTTTCATTTAAGGCTTTAAAAATATAAAGATTTTTGAAGTTTGAAATTTAATTAACAACAATAACAAGTATTAAAAAACGTTTAGACAACTATGATAGATTGACAGATTGTATCTGCCTCCTTGCACGTGGACTAACTATATATAGCTTGACAGACAGCTGAAAACCCAACCTTCCTCGCGTGAAACTGGCATAGTAGATGTACTATTTTCGCATAGTATATCAACGCTATATAATTCTTTGTGATATATGCCAAAATATCGTTTGAACTTATATTACAGAAGAAATTTACAGAAAGCATTATAATATAAAATAGAATTTCAAACACTTAATTTGACTCTGAATAAGATTATTTCTATATAGTGCATTATGGAGTAGGATAGGATATCATACAATTGGCTTTTGGATAAAGGTAGATAATTAAAATAAAGGGAGGTAAATCTATACTACAAGATATATGATCTGACTAATAATTTGTTCTATCATTTTCAAGATCTGACAGATTAGTCTATGTATTAAGTTATAACTTTTTATTAATGAATGCATTAACTCAATGAGAATCAAATATTAACATTAATTTCATGATGATGCATATTTTATGCTATTTTGCAGTCACAAGCTTCAATGACTTTTAATGCAAAAGCTTACAAACATCCCATCATATTATACATCATTGTTCCGATATTTTAATTTGTCTGGAGGGCTCGGGTGGCTCAATGAGTTAGATAGTTGGATTACCTAACAACTCATACACTCCTATCACCAATACGGCATGGGTTCGTGCCCAGCTTTGTAAATTACAACTAGAGGCTCTCAGGAGCCTGTAATCGCTCACCTGGTTTTCAATTTGACATCTAAAGTTGATAGAAAATGGGGGTGCTGCACGTAATTTGGAAAGTGGGCCACCCAAAGATCATTTCAACTCAAATTTCAGAGCAAAAGATTTAGATGTGATTTTTATCTCATAATATTCCTAAATGGAATAAACTGGCTGAAAAAATCTCACAGAAAAACCCAGAATATATGTTAAACTACTCATTGCCATGTAGCTGCAGCTAAAATTTGAGCTCATTTTGACTTATACTAAAGCAGCAATGGACAATTGAAGAAATTTCTATTTTTAGTAACAGCAGCCATCTTGAATGAAGGGAGGGGCTGTCGGACACAATTTTGAAAGGGACCCACCCAAGGACCATCCCTGCCAGGTTTGGTTTAATTTGGTTCAGTGGTTTCAGAGGAGAAGATTTAAATGTGATCTTTTATCAAAATATGCCCAATTTGCATAATCGGTATAAATCGGCTGAAAGGAAAATTTCACAGAAAAAGCCGGAATATATGTTAAACTGCTCCTTGCCATGTAGCTGCAGTTAAAATTTGAGCTCATTTTGACTTATACTAAAGCAGCAATGGACATCCCCCCTTTTTCCTATTTTTAGCTTGGCGGCCATCTTGGTTGGAAGTCGGGATCACCGGACATATTTTTGGAAGGGGGCCATCCAAGGACCATTCCACCAAAGTTTGGTTCAAATTGGCCCAGTGGCTTCAGAGGAGTTGATTAAAATGTGAAAAGTTAACGGACGGACGGACGACAGACGACAGACGCTCAGTGGTGACAATAGCTCACATGACCCTTTGTTTGGGTCAGGTGAGCTAAAAAAGGGTGCACTCGACTCGCAGCCGCAAGTGATAAAAGTTTACCAGTTGCTTGCCCATGGTCGGTGGTTCTCTCCAGGCACTCCGGATTCTTCCACCACTAAAACTGGTCACCATGATATAGCTGAAATATTGCTGAAAGTGGCATTAAAACACAAAAAATCAATCAAAATAATTTAATTTGTCTGTATCACAGGTACTTTACGTTCATTAGAACACTTAGCAAATTATGTGCATTCAGTGTACATGCAAAATGCAGTATATGAGTATTTTGGCTTTATTTTAACCAAAATATATTGCCATGGGAGTCAATGAGCAGAGTAATAGTGCAGAACATGGGGAGATTAAGTTTTTCTTCTTCATATATCTGGCTAAAGCTTTGGAGACTTTACCTTCTAAACTAGCATGATAAATCCTGTATAAAGAGAACAATTAATTTGCTGAAATTTCATCCTATTGATTGTGTAACAAAAATATCTATTTCTTCTCCTATTGTTTCCCCAAAGCCTTCTGTGAATAAATTATATACACCAAATAATTCAAAATGACAATGATACCAAGATGTAACATTGACCAATAGAAATAGAGTACTACTGAACTAAAGGGGCTGTTTCATACATTTTGGGGTATGAGTTATGTTCATTGTTAAAGACTTTGACTGTGAAATGTAGAACAGCAATATAAGTGTTGCTCCTTTGTTTTAATTTGTATAAAATTGGATAATCTCTCACATTAACTTACATCAATATCCTTTCTTACTATAAATACATTTGTCATACAATTTAAAACAAACAATAATTATTTTCCCTATCAATTCTAAATCCTATTATTTAGTTCTTTTTATCACTGTGTTTGGAATGAGAACAAAATTCACTTTGTTTATTTATCCCTTTGGATTAATGCCATTAAGACAACCCTCAATTAAATATCCTCATCGTAACTAAATAACGAAAATGACACACCATAAAAAAGACTGGAAGCAGCCTGTTTTTTTGGGTTTTTTTTGTATCGCTCTATAAAAAGTTTTGAAGTTTAGCTAGCCTGTAATAAATCTTTTTTTAAGAATAACTGTGATTTAGAAAGATTGATAGTTGCTTAACCTCACATGGAACAGGATTCCAACTATATTTAACAAGTTTACATAACAAAACATAATTCAGTAAAAAGTTGGCACTGGAGTGGGCCAATGGATGGTTGTTTTGACAGTCATGTTGCAGATGGGGGCAGAAAATTTTGCCTTGCAATGGGTCACAAACAACTCATTACAAACAGTTGCTAATTTTAATTAATTTAATTCACCTGTTAGGATTATTGCCATTTAGACTTCCTGTACTTTGAGATGTACTGAGACTCAACGATGAAAATCCACTCTGACAAGACTGCAAACTGGTCATGGATCCCCTGAATTAATATAGCATAAAACATTAATATAGAATAGAACATTAAAATAGCATGAAACATTAATATAGAATAGAACATTAAAATAGCATAAAACATTAATATAGAATAGAACATTAAAATAGCATAAAACATTAATATAGAATAGAACATTAAAATAGCATGAAACATTAATATAGAATAGAACATTAAAATAGCATAAAACATTAATATAGAATAGAACATTAAAATAGCATAAAACATTAATATAGAATAGAACATTAAAATAGCATAAAACATTAATATAGAATAGAACATTAAAATAGCATGAAACATTAATATAGAATAGAACATTAAAATAGCATAAAACATTAATATAATGGATTTTTTTTAACAAGATACATAAACAAACACTGTATACTTTTATATTGCATAGTAAATACAAAGATTTATTCTTTAACTGTATAACATCAGTGACATTATTAGTGTACAATATAGTATGAAGAATCAATTTGATATCAGATAATGACATTATTACACAATATAGTATGAAGAATCAATTTGATATCAGATAATGACATTATTACACAATATAGTATGAAGAATCAATTTGATATCAGATAATGACATTATTACACAATATAGTATGAAGAATCAATTTGATATCAGATAATGACATTATTACACAATATAGTATGAAGAATCAATTTGATATCAGATAATGACATTATTACACAATATAGTATGAAGAATCAATTTGATATCAGATAATGACATTATTACACAATATAGTATGAAGAATCAATTTGATATCAGATAATGACATTATTACACAATATAGTATGAAGAATCAATTTGATATCAGATAATGACATTATTACACAATATAGTATGAAGAATCAATTTGATATCAGATAATGACATAAATATATAACTATGATGGTATTTGTAAAATTGCTTTACCATTGTTTTGTTTTCTTGTTGATCCCCCCCCCCCCCCCCCTCCCCCCCCTAGGAAATGAAATTCAATACACCATCAAAACGACTGATGCCCAGATGTAGCATACTTCAATAGCAGTAGTTTTTCCGCTCAACTACAGGCTAGAGGCTGTTTCAAAGTCACTTTAAGGTTTGCTCCATTGTCATTATTGAAGACCCTACTGTGACTGTGAAATGTAGTACATCTAACCAAAGACATGAATAACATGAAGTTAAGTGACGACAAGCACTGACAGACGTAAATCATGTAAATACAACAACCCTCTGTGCGGCTAATTTGGGAGTCAAAAGTTAATTTTTCAGAGTTAAAATATGTCCACTATGATTGTATTACATTCTATTACAAGACAATTTCCTTACCTAAATGCTTCTGATTTTAGAATGTCCGTGTGGAACATCACTTTAGATTTGTGTGTGGCCAACGGAAAGTCAAAAGCTGCTTTACCAGAATCAAAATACTTCCATTGTAATATATAACTCCCTGCCTGATTTGTTACAATGGATCCCTGGAAATGAACATTATATTTAAAACAACGGTGAAATCCCAACAATCTTTAAATTAAAAAATATAAAATATTATTTGATGTTTTCTAATAACAATAATTCAATGAATTGTATCATATGATCATGTAAGTCAAGGTAATACTAAAAGATTATTACATGACATTTTCCATATCGGCCCTGGTATTAGCCAGAGACTCCCATATCAAGCCCGACAGCGAAGCTGGAGGGCTGATATGAGTCGAGGGTTGATACCAGGGACGATATGGAAATTTCATGTCATAATCTTTTTATAACATATTTTACATTGACCTTTTCCAAGCATTGACTTCTATATTGCAAAAAAAGATCTTTGAACTGACAAATTGCGAAAATAAATCCTTAAGAGAGTTGCCTTTGTTCAAATATTTTTGTTTCGAGTCTGGTTTCAAAAATATACCAAACAATGTTGATCTGTACAATGATGTTAGAAACTGTTTGTAAAATCTACCCAAGACATTGACATTTGAATGGAAATTCCTATTAAACACGACGTATACATTTGAGCTTAGCATTCCGTTTCAAGTTATTTAAACTTTATTCCAATATGTCGAAATGTATTAATTTGATTGCAATACGATTTTATGCATATCTTTATGCATCATATTTCCTTGTACTTTGACATATACATGTAATCTTTGAGACCACTGCACAGATACCGGAAGTTGAATTCGGGGGCAAATACGGATATATGATGGCAAATATAGATATTTGAGGACAAATACAGATATTTGCCCCGTATTTGCCCCGACTTTTAGCTATTATTGGACATACAAAAGCAAACATATTACAACAAAATATGTGATAAAAAATGTTAGTTGTTTTTTAATTGTATTGTATATCAATTATATGTAACCTGATTCTAGGTAAGTGCCTTTTAATATTAAAATATGATTATTTATCAGAATTGCTACAGAGTTATCTAACCTGAACACTATCACCATCTCTACATATATGTGGTGGTTCTACAATTGTCAGATCTTTGCCCACTTGCATTGATTTGTCTATAAACTGTACCGATCCTATGCCACCCATGGCACTGTGGACGTGATGTTGATGATATGGTTCTGATGGCAACGTTCCGCACTTGTAACGAAATACTGTAAAAGTTACGTCTCCTTTCAAGATGTCAAAGTCCCATGTGATAACAGATCCACGTTGTGGGACATGTATTGGAACCTGAAAAAAAAAAAATGAAAATTAGGGGAGGTCAAATTATCCATGTATACAAAAATTGAAATAAATCATCAAATTTTAATCTGAAACATACAAATTACTGATACAACAGAATTTGAAATCACTTAATGCAGGTTTTAATATTATCACATTCACTTATCATGTATTGGAAGCTGCAAACAAATGAATTTCTTTTTGTTAATAATGAGAAGATGGTTCTTATAAATTTATGTAACTAAATGAGGTTAACAAGAGAAAACTTCATACAGTTAATTGTTGCTATATATAACATTTGATATATAAACTGTCAATACGATGTGGAAACCTGTCAGGGAGTGACTGGAAAAAAATTCATTTGGATAATCCTTGACATAACTTGCTTGATACAAACTCAATATTGAGTGATGGCTGCTAAGGAATTATCGGAGCAAAATATTTGTTTAAATGTAGATAGTCTTTGACAACATAACTTATCTAATACAAACTCTACATTATGTGTTGTCTCTTCCCTCCCCAAAAAAAAGAACTTATCTGACCAATGGGTGAACCACTTACCTCATGTGGATAGTCTTTAACAACATAACTTGTCTGATATAAACTGTCGATACTGAGTGGGGGCCCCTCAGGTAACTTATCTGAGTATTCTTCTTTATATAAAGATTTTGGCACTAATCCTCCATCTGGAACATCACACTGAAAAATCAATTTGAAAATTTTGAAATTGCAACATCATCATTTTTAATGACAATTTAAAGAGTTAAAAAGACAGATTAAAGGTTACAGAATAGATATGTTTACTGTCCATTCCAACACTATTTCAATAATATTGTGACAGTCAGTTTTAATTTTGAAGGAAACTGAATTACACACAGTAAACCATAGACCTGCCTCAACTCAAGGACAAACACAATTTATAAATACATAAAGTTTGATAACATATATCACAAAAGGGAATCAAATTAGCAACTTCAGCTGTGATATAATACACTGACTACATAGTTCTAATTACAACTACTATACCATCAAATTTATAACTGCCCTTAAAAGATGTTCTAAGCATCCATAAGCATTTGAATGATCTGAATTCAAGATACATGTACCACAATTTGAGGATACATTCATTAGGATTTTCAAAATTCTGTCATAAAAATGTATCAAAAAATTCACAAAAATCAAGAACAAATTTTAAAATTATATTAAATAAGAAAGCAAACCAATAAAATAAATGAATGAAAATTGATAACTTCCACCCTTTTCAATATGTGTATCCATGGTAACTGTTATCTAATTTTCCTTCCTTTTACTTACATAGCAGTCACCTCCCAGAAAATCGGGAATATATTTTTTATCGATAAATTCTACTAATCCTCCAGGCCCCTGGTAATCCTTTCCACCATAAATCATGAATTTTTGTCGTGTATTTTCATCAATGAATGGACTGATCAAGGTCCAAAGCACTGGAAACACTCGAGGTGCTCTAACTATCAATAACCGATTCATTGTCTCTGGATAATTTGCTTCGACCACTTCAATGATACGTAATAATGCTCGGATACCTGGTCGCCACAGATGTCTCATACTTAAACCATCAAGGTCAACAATACAGGTACATGCACTGAAAAAAATTCAATTATTTGATAAGAATGACAAAGTCAATAAGGAATACGACGTTGAATTAGCGTTATTTGTTAATATGAACTTTAGTTATCAGGTGGAGTGAGAGGGTTGGGATAGGGTTACGGTGTTTAACACCACTTTCAACAATATTTCAGTTATATCGTGGGGGTCAGTTTCATCGGTGAAGGAAACCGGAGTACTCAGAGAAAACCATTGACCTGCCGCAAGTGACTGACAAACTTTATCAAACAATGTTGTATCGAGTACACCTCGGCATGAGCGGGATTTGAACTCACAACTTTAGTGGTGAAAGGTACTGATTGCATAGGTATCAACTAGGAAAGCCCCCGTGAGAGGGCTGGAGTCCAACTAATTAATTACCAATCTGCTAATTTTTTTGTTCCTGTATAAAATGTAGAATCTATTTAAATGACAAACCAAACATGAAATTACACTGAAGTATATAGTCAAACTTGTATTCAACTGTCACTGTTGGGACATATGGAAAACTCTATATTTTAAGACACTGCATTAATATTGTGTAAATGCTGCAGAAAAATCAACATTAATCTGTTGACGGTTATATTTCATACAAATTTGTTTCTAAAGTTATCCCTTGTTTGCCCCCTTTTTTAAATATTTTCTGTCAACAGTAAGTCAACTGATTTACAACTAGAAACATATGTTAAAAGGGTACCAGAAAAAAGCTTTATTAATATAAGTTAATCACTGAAATTTATTTGACTTCCTTTACATGATTCCAGGTTAAACTATCATCAATCCAGCTTAAACCAGATTTAAAGCTGGCAAATACATTTTACACAGGGAATCAGTAATCCCACAGAGACACAGTTAATACAGATAAAAGTCAAAAAGATTTCTTTAGTGAAAAGACATTTTTAAAGGATGTTTGCTTTATTCAAAAACACTCCTTTTTATTTCAAGAGGCTAACTACCTGTATTTCATATACGACATGTTTAAGCCGTCTTTGTACATTGTAATTATATTTTCAGTCACAAAGCACGATCAAAGATACGTCTTGAATATCAAATTGGATAATTAATGATACCATGGACTTCATTATCAGATGAAATTTAAGATTATTGTATAAATGGCAGTGTTTATTTAGTTGGAAGTATGAAGCCAGAAGACAATCAACAGATGAAAAGAAAAAAAATCAATTACTTCTTTCTCAATTTGACTCGTATTGTAAAATAGAATTTTTTATATTTCATTTTTCAATCTAGAATATAATATAAAATTAAGGACAATAATTGGGTTAGGGTTATGTTGTTTTAACAGCACTTTCAACATTATTTCAGTTATATTGTAGCAGTCAGTTTTATTGGTGGAGGAAACCGGAGTACCGAGATATTCAAACCACAGCGTTAGTGGTGATAGACACTGATTGCATAGGTTGTTATAAATCCAACTACCATACGATCACGAACATGACAGCCCCGCACAATAATTGGACTTCTAAATACCGGTATGTCTATTGATCATATACTCATCTGTAACATACAAACATTAATCATTCAAAATAAATGTAAACCAACTGTTAATTCATATTTATTCGTTGAATACCAGCCTTTGTGGTTTTCGTTGGAATAATCAACCATGAAATTTAGTGCAAAAGGACGAATTTAAATGTCAAAGAACATATATATCATTATTTGCTTACACACAAAAAAATGACATCAACGAAAATATATGAATCCACAGCATCTAATTGGATCTGATACCTAACTTTGACCCAACAATTGACAGCACAATCTATAGCCTATGAAATCATGAAAATAATGTACATACATTTTTACTAAATTTTATATCAAGAATCCATGTACACAGACATTATACAAGTAATTACTGTAATTATTGGTCACCTTTCTGACCCAATTTTGGAGAAAGTGACAAAAAAATTACAATATCAAAAATTTTCAAATAAAAAAATCTCAAACAAAAAGGATGTTTACTGCTTCCATCATTTACAGGTAAAATTATTTTTATTATCAATATAATGTTCTCAGTTGTTTTCCGTTGTATATATTTAGGTAATACAATTCTTAAAAATAATATTCAGTTCTGTAAACACCTGAAGAAAATCAAATTTGGCTCAAGTGATTGCTTCATTGACAAATTTCAGAAGTGACCAAAAAATACAGAATTTTAAAATGCTGCCCTTTTCAAAATGCAAAAAATGAAAGGAGACAAAAAAAACTACAATGACCAATAAATAAAGACAATAAGGTATCACTGAAATTTACAGGTGCTAAATAATGTAATTATTATTAAAATTAAGGTTCATCTTCCTGTGGCACAAGAAACCATAACTATCCAGTTAATGCTCTTTGGAATTCTTGCTTCCAAAGACTTTATTTGGTTTTCAGATCTTTTGGCTTTGAGCGTACCTATTAATGAAGATTATTATAGAAACGTGCCGTGCTCACTAAAAACTGACGATATAGATATAATAACTTTACCAGGTTACAAGTTTGTCATGAAAAACAGGGAAAAAATTGCAAAAAAACGTTCGGGTGGTATCATGGTAGGTTTTAAAGATAATTTAGCAAAACATATAGACATTGTTAATACTGACAGTAAATATGTTATGTGGTTCAAATGTAGTGAGCAACTCTTTAAAACAGATCAGCCCGTATTTTTTGGTGTTGTATATATATCACCAGAGTATACCAAATACTCATCCGAAGACGCTTTTAGTGAATTGCAACAGGAATACTTGTCTTTTTCAAATAAATCTAAATATATATGTCTTTTGGGGGACTTTAACGTGAGGACGGCAACTGACACTGATTTTGTTGATTTGATCAAAAACCGACATGTTGATGATTATATTACTGACTTTGTTGACAATTTTACAAACGTACTGAATGATTTGAAAATGCCACTCAACAGAATTAGTATAAATAAATCTAAAAATAAGCTTGGTAATCTATTGTTAAATTTTTGTAAAGAAACAGTATGTTTATAGTTAATGGCAGAGTGGGTAATGATAAAAATATTGATAGATTTACATGTAGAAATACTAGCGTTGTTGACTATTGTATAACTAGTCCTGAACTTCTAAAATTGTTTTTTGACTTTAATATTCTAGAAAGTAGTAAATTGTTTTCAGATGTTCACACACCACTACAAATTTTGTTATTTGTTAACTTAAACAATAATGATAGCAATAGTAATACTGTTAGGAAAACTAATCACTCGAAAGCTAAAATAAAAACATGGGAAAATGAGAAGGTAACAGATTTTCAAGAAAACATAGACGAAGAAAAATTACATACTTTCGAACAGAAACTTTCACGTTGGCAAAATGAAATTGGTGTCACAGATCAAGTGATAATAGACTCATTGTTAGAGAACCTTAGCAATATCTTCACAGGTTCTGCCAAGAAAACGTTTGGAACATTTAATTGTAAAAACATTGATAGTAAAATTAACAAGAATAAAAATGGTCAAAATCAAAAACATTGGTTTGACCAAGACTGTAAATTTGCCAGACAAAAATATCGAAAATCTAAGAGACGCTATAAGTTGAATAACACTATAAGAAATCGTTCAATTATGATCGATGATGAAAAGGGTTATAAGAAATTTATGAATGAAAAGTATAAAATTTACTGTAAAAAAATTACAGATGATTTAAAAAATGCCTCAAGAGATAATCCCAAACATTCCTGGAAAATATTAGGTGGACATAAGAGAAAACAACAACCAAATATTGAAATCAATACCTTATATGAATTTTTTAAAGATTTAAATACGAAAGGACCCGATGAACAACAGTCAACGACACTACAAAATGAACTTCCAAATGACACTAATGTACATATTAATGGGTATATTTCTCAGAATGAAATTTTTAAATGTATAAAAAATTTAAAGAATAATAAAGCTTGTGGGGAAGATGAAATTATAAATGAGTTCATTAAATCCACATCAAATTGTTTCATTCATATTTATGAAAAACTTTTTAATATAATTTTTGACACAGGTATATTACCTCAAAGTTGGTTAAATGGGATTATTAAGCCAATTTATAATAACAAAGGCGATGTTAAAGACCCAAAGAATTATAGACCAATCACAATAGTTAGTTGTTTGGGGAAACTGTTTACTGCAATACTGAATGCAAGATTAAATGATTATACTGAAGAATTCATGATACTTAAAGAAAATCAAAGTGGTTTCAGACAAAGTTATTCAACACTAGATAATATTTTCTCTATATTTACACTATTTCAAATCTTAAAGTCAAAAAAGAAGAAATTATATTGTGCATTTATTGATTTTGAAAAAGCCTTTGACAGAGTATGGAGAGATGGTCTTTTTCACAAATTATTACTTAACAATATAAATGGTAAAATGTATAATATTATATTCAATATGTATACCAGTGTTAAGTCATGTATCTCATATAACAATAACACTACAGGATATTTTAACTGTGAAATTGGAGTTACACAAGGGGAAAACCTGTATTCTTTTCTTTTTTCCATATTTCTTAATGATCTAGAAGAATTTTTGCTGACAACAGATATAGTTGGTTTAAAAAGTATCACAGACGAGTTAGAAATTGAACTTGAAATTTATCTAAAAATATTTGTAATGTTATATGCCGATGACACAATTTTATTAGCTGAATCAGCTGAAGATCTTCAAGTACAATTAAATGCTTTTGGTGAATATTGTGACAATTGGAAAATGAAGGTGAATGTGAACAAAACAAAAATAACAGTATTTGGATTTGGAAAACTACGACAAAATCTCAAATTCACCTATAAAAATGTTGATATCGAAATAGTCAAACAATTTAATTATTTAGGGGTAATTTTTACAAAAACATGTAATTTTGATGTTACTAAAATGCATCTTGCTGACAAAGCGCTTAAGGCAATGTACGAAGTTCTTAAAATGGGATGGTTATATAAATTATCGGTGAAAATCCAGCTAGATCTCTTTGATAAAATGATCAAACCTATTCTCTTATATGGTTGCAAGGTCTGGGGATTTGGCAAAAATGAAGTACTAGAACGAGTTCACTTGAAATTCTGCAAAATACTTTTAAATTTAAAGTCCTCTACTTCAAACTATATGGTTTATGGTGAGCTAGGCAGATATCCAATTAATATTGATATAAAAGTAAGGACAATTTCATACTGGGCAAGACTTTTAAGTGGTAAGCAGGCTAAATTTTCAAATGTATTTTATAGGCTTTCTAGAAATTTGAATGAAAATGGTGATACTAATTTAAACTGGGTTTATTTTATCAGAACAATTCTAAATGAGTGTGGATTTACATATATATGGGAAACAAAAAATGTTAATAATAAAGAATGGTTAAAATGTGTTGTGAAACAGCGATTGTTAGATCAGTTTGTACAGAATTGGCAAACATCTCTGTCAGATTCTTCAAAAGCATTAAATTATAGGATTTTTAAAACCAAATTCGAATTCGAGGAATATTTCAATATTTTAAATATAGGTGATGCAATCAGACTGTGTAGATTTAGGACAACAAATCACTATCTACCGATTGAAACCGGTAGATGGAGAAATATTGATAGAGAAAACAGGTACTGTAATTTATGTAATTGTCAGAAATTAGGCGATGAATACCACTATGTTTTAGAGTGTTCCTCTTTAAACGATAAACGCAAGCAACTTCTTCCAAAATATTTTATGAAAAGACATAATGTTGTCAAATTCTTTGAACTTCTATCTACCAAAAAACAATCGCTGTTACGAAAATTATGTATATTTATCAAACATATCAATAAGGTCTTTTGTACTCCTGGCTTACCCACTGTTGTTCCTTAACCTATGTATATTTTGTAAATAGTCTTGTTATGTTATTATTATGTTGTTATTTTTCTCTGTACCATTGTATTTGGCTGTATGAGAATAAAGATACAACTAAATTAGATATCCAGGGGTCTGTTGTTGAACTTGTGATTAAAGTAACCAGATGATTAGCCCAAATTACATAATTAATTCCTAATCCAATACTTAGCTAATGCAATGATTAAATTTTGTTGCTGAAGTGTTTTTTTATCAATGTATTAACTAATCATATTTAATCATTGGATTAGCTAATTATGTGATTAGGAATGAATCATGTAATTAGGGTTTATCATATGATTAGCTTAATCACAAGTTCAACAACGGACCCCAGAGCTTTTAATATTGTTCAAGTGTACCAGTACTTCACTATTTACAGGTGGTACTTTGTATTAAAATTTTAACATTTTCATGTATATCTTATACAATGATCTTTAAAATCGGGAGGTACCAATTACCATATTAAATGGGTAAAAGTACCTGGTACTGTCCCTTATTGAAAGGTCAGGTGTTTTATCTGAGTTTAAGATCAAAAGCTTAGACTGTATATAATAACAAATATATCATTATTATTCTATTCATTAGAAATATGATGCTGGAATATGAATATATTTATTATAATGCTTACGAAACAGGAAATCCTATAATTTGTGTGGATTGATCACACCTCCTTAAACCCTCTTCATTTACACTTAAAACCTACAAATAAAAGGTATATAATAATATGATATTAAACCTTTATAATATACACTCCATCACTAGACAGATAAATAACATGACAGCTTAAATTAATTTATCCTGCAATTGGGTTATTTTTTGTCATCATAAATGAGTTGAAATAAACTGCTGCTTTATTATGACAGTGTCATAATAACACTTTTCACACTAACCTAATAATACTATTAAGCCACACCCCTGTCATAATAACACTTTTCACATTAGCCTAATAGGGGACTCGGGTGGCTCAATGAGTTAGGTCGTTGGATCAAACAACTCATACAAGCCTATCACCAATACGGTGTGGGTTCGCGCCCGGCTTTGTAAATTACAAAAAGGGTGCACTCGACTCGCAGCTGCAAGTGATAAAGTTTACCAGTTGCTTGCCCATGGTCTCTCCGGGTACTCCGGCTTCCTCCACCATTAAAACTGGTCGCCATGATATAGCTGAAATATTGTTGAAAGTGGAGTTAAAACACCAAAAATCAAATCAAATCAAATCATTAGCCTAATAAAGTATTAAGCCACGTCCCCTACCAGAACTACTGTTGAGGTATCAAAGGGGTTCCCGTTATCTTTTTTTATTTATTATTAAATTAAACTAGAACTGTGAGTGACCTCACTGAGTGATACCCCCCGCTTGCAATACTATGATGTTCAAACTTTGGAATACAGGTATATTAGCAAGTTACCTATGAAAAATTAACGAATATGGAGTTATGTCAAGGAGACAACATCCCATCTCCAAAATAAACTAACCAAGAACATACATCTAGGGGTCGCCACACATCTGCAGGTTGTGTACTACAACTGTGTAAAGTTTCAAAAAAATTCAATAAGCAGTTTAGTAGGAGTTGCGCTTACAAGGTACATGCCCCCCCCCCCCTTTTTGTGAAAGTATAAGCTGAATTATCTCTCCTTTTAAATTTTGGACAGCAACCATATTCCTTCTTGCACATCTGCAGGTAGTGTACTACAAATGTGTAAAGTTTCATAAAAATCCAATAAGCGGTTTAGGAGGAGTTGCGCTTACAAGGTACATGGACGGACGAACAGGGTGATTCCTATATACCCCTCCAAACTTTGTTTGCGGGGGGTATAATAACATTTTTATTGCAGGATAAATACAATATTGGTGCATTGACGATAAATATAGATATTATGTGGCTTGGCACGAAACGGTTGTAAAGACTCGCTATAAGCTCGTCTTTCCCCCTGTTTCTAAGCCTCGCCACATAAATTCTATATTTATCGTCAATACACTAATATTTCATCAATAATTCTTGTTAACTAACACTTGAAACATATGTAGATGTGATTATGACATAAAAATACTGTGAAATTGCCATATTATGTTGTCACCTGTTATAATAGGATAAAATTACAATAATAGTTTTACGAGGAAGAAAACAGCAATATTTCAGCTCATGGCATGAACAGGTAACAATCAATAAGATGATGTCTACTTTGATTATTTATCTACACGCTTATTTTGGGATTTTTATAGTACTAGCTCACTGAAACAACAGTCTACGGGTAGACATGTCGCTCCACTCAGACACATTAATCTGATTCCGAGCCAATCAGTCTTTACTGTTACTCATTAAAGCAGCTAATACCAATGTTATAGTCTTTGGATTTACTTGACTGGGGCTCTAACTCACGATCTACAGCCACACGAGGTGAACACGCTAACCATTACACCACTGATGAGGTTAACGACTATTTTATATTATAATGATAATAAATACTATTCAATAACATCTTTGATCCAGTCTTACTTACTGACAAAAATTTCTTTTAACTTTACAGCCAAATATTAGCTTCTGCTCTTTCATAAATGTTGAAATTTCTTAGTACATTTTCTTACTAGAACTTACATGTTTTAATATTGCCTCTTCCCCAACACTTCTTATCAGACCTTTAACATCCATCTGACCTAATTTTAATACATACAAGGGTCTGCCATCTAAAATTATACAAAACAAAATGCCAATGTTTTTTAACATGGACAAATATTATGTGATCTTGAGGTAAACAACTAAAACATTAATAACTTTTCAATTTGTTTAAATATTGTTATTTGATACTACTGTTCACAACACAAGAGAAAGGTCACTTCTCTATCAAAGTTTGACAAGGAGAAGTTAACAGATCTCTGGCATAAGTTATGTCAACTTTCAGGAATGGAGTGTCACCACTTCTGTTATGTCTATATCAGCTTTTTTCATGTCTATATTTTCTGTTTTTCACGTATTACGCTTCCGGAAAAATGGTTGTTCACGGATCACACTTAAACCCCTTGCAGACTCACTTCCTCCCCCATTAAATCAGGTAGTGATAAGTCAGGATATAGCTGAACGATTACAGAAAGTGACGATAAATATTTCATATGCAGTCTTTGATAACATATACATGTACTCTATACTTTTATAAGTATTTAAAACTATTAAAGTTAACTTCCAATGCATTTCTGAACTTCAATACATTGCGTCTTGTTCTATAATAAATGTAAGCGTTGTCTCTCCTATACATAGAGTTATTGACCTTTATCACAGTAATGCCAGTCCACCGTATAATATTTCTGCATTCCACTGGGTCAATATGGGTTCTAATTACACTAAAGAGTTACCTCTCTTTATCATAGAAACATAAGCCCCCCTACCCCACCCCCCACTAAGATGTCACTGGGTTTGTATGTTTCTAAAATCATACTACAGAGCTATATGTGCCACAATATAGCTGAAATACTGCTAAAGTTAGCATTAAACACCAATCAATCAATCAGTTATCTACCTTTATCACAGTAATGCCAGCCTCCAGTGTAGTAGTTTTGTACTATTTCACTGGGTCGATATGTTTCTAACAAATGGTCTATATTGTGCAGTTTTCTCCATGCCATTGAGTGAACAAGCATCTCTCTAGTTCTGTCTCTACTAAAGTCCCTGGCCCGCAGGAAACGTAAAATGTGGGAATCTTTAGGAATCTGCATAAGAAAATACATGTAGGTGAAATTAAATGAAAACCCTATATTCATTGATTTGAAAAAGTTTCAACAATTGTTTTCAAGTCATCAATAAATTGAACTTGTATATATCTGTGGAGATCTATATGCAAAGATAAATAACAGATACATTTACCTACAAGCAAAATAATGGACTATTATTTCTTAATTGCAATTGTTTGTGTTAACAGAATGTGAATAACAATCCTGAAATAACTTTTCACATATTCTATTGTCTGTCCTACCTTTCCTTTATGTGTAGTTTGAAGACTTTGCCGTAGTTGAACTAAACTGCTCTCTTGTCCTGGAGTTAGGTTGCCAAGGAAACGTTCAATGTAAACATCTTCCAGTTTTCCACTTATGATATCTGGAGAACAAGCACCTGAAAAAAAATATCCTTCTTTTATTATCTGTATTTTACAATGATTGTTCATGTGTAGTTTGAGAAAAATCAAGATTCGGAATGATAAAATTTATCTATTCATTTCTAATAGTGTTTTATGTTTAAAACATTGTCCTGTGGTAGTGGACATCTTGAATTTCCAATCAACACAAAACATCATCATTTGGCAGAAGAAAATCCAAGGATATTTTCAGTCAAATTTGCTTTTTAATGGTTCATTTGTATCAGAGAATTAAAAAAAAACATATTTTCCACTTGTCCATCTTAGATTTCCAATCGACACAAAAATTAAAAACTTGTTTAGAGTTCATTCAATGATTATTCATGTACAATTGGGTTCAATCAAGTTTCCAGTTTTTAAGGAAAATAATTTTTTCTACTCCCCATAGAATCTTGTTAAACCTTTTTCTGGGGTAGAGGCCGTCTTGGATTTCCGATCAACAATTAAAACAGAAAGTTGTACAGGGTCACGTAGAGAATATTCCTACCATATAAAAATTATATCATATATGTGATTTCTGAGAAAAGATTTAAAATTTCTGATAATTTCAGATAATCAGAAATATTAATTGATCCTAGCAACCAAGTTGTATACATGTTCTATTTAATTTGGTCTAGTGGTTTGTGAGAAAAAGTTTGATTTGAGATACATTTCTGGACACAAAGAATAATAGTATTTCTAGCTTGGATTAAATTACAGGATGCATATAGAATTACAGCAACGTTGAAGGTTGAGACAGACATTATTGCTAAAATCTCAGCGAGTCTGGTAGTACGAGCTGGGATATTTGTGATAATGTCTGTCAAGGCCTTAAGAACTGATGCTATTGTTCTTATCGGTGACGTCATAATGTGTATAATGTCAGATTGACCGACTTGCACATGCGAGTTACAAACTGACCTAATATTTATGTGGATAAATTCGAGTTACAAACTGACCTAATATTTATGTGGATCAATTGATCTACAAACTGACCTAATATTTATATGGATCAATTGATCCACATAAATATTGGGTCAGTTTGTAACTTGCATGTGCAAGTCGGTCAATCTGACATAAAATTTTGCAAGGTCAGTTAAGTGACCCAGACATTATCAGTGGCACACATCAAAGAGAAAATGTATAATTTGTCCATAAACAGATTTATCAATCAAAGAGAATGACATTCACTGAACCAATATGGCAGGTTGAATATTTGTTTGTCGATGTTCATAATCCTTCAGTAATCAAACTTTCTTTTATTTTATTGATTTTCTGTTTTATTTAACATTTTTGCATTTCGATATATGAATTTTAATAAAGATCTCAAAAAATGTATTCAATTATAAATGCCAAAAATCTAAAAAGCGAAATTTTTCTTCAATCAAACAAATCTGGTACATGTATGTACATGTATAAATAATTGTTTTTATTATCTGTATCAATACATTAATTTTGTTTCTTTTAAAGGATTATTATTATCAATGTCAAGTATGTTTCTATAAGTATTATTAATTTCAACATGAAGTTAGATTATCTAACTGGAATTCTAACATGACGTCCTTTTTTCGCTTTGTAAACAAACAAGTGATTTATCGATTGGGTATAATCTCATTAGCACATGCACCGATGCATGTGACTGATTTTCCCGTGGTAAATGTACGTGTTGATGAATTATCGTCTGCTCGAATTTGGCAGCATAAATTGTTGGCGACATTGTCCGCAAACGTAAATATAAATTACCGTCTTCCAATCAAAGTATACTACCGTATTTGTACTCTTAGACATATCAGAATCAAAATAATTCATAGAAGCCAGAATGTGTTTTGAGTTTTAACATGGGTTGGCGGATATTAGTAAATTTTATCCACCAACCCATGTTAAAACTCAAAACACATTCTGGCTTCCATGATTTATTTCTTAAATGAAATTAATAGCACATTGTACTTGGGATTTCCATTCTCTATGTTAAGGTACACTTGAAAGGCTTAAACATCAAGTTCATTTTGCATGGGTTTTTTCCCCTGCTGTGATTATATTATTTTGTTAAGAACAGCAAGGTTTCTGTTATTGCTATTAAGTAGAATGCCAAGATAAACAAGATCTATAAATAAAATGTGATAATTAATTACTATCATCATGTGTACATCATAAACAATTTTATTATCACATGGAATGTAGTGTCTGGCACTTTAGGTAGTAGCTCATTTCATTATGCATGCAAACAAAAATCAGTTTTCAGATTACTGAACTTTAATTAAGATTATTTGAGGAAAGTGATTGTAAGAAAAATAACCATGGCAATGACCTCACTAACAAGATAAAAGCAAACAATATTTTTTTTCTCAAAATTTAAACCCAATTTTTCATTTTTATTTTTATTTATTTATCATTTAATTAAGATATTTGCACACAAAAATCGGAGCATTTTTATGAGAGTTTTATTAAAAGCCATCAAATAAAACCTTTTTTTTTGCTACGTTTTTTTTTCCATAACAATTAGGATAATAATGATATGAAAGAATTTCTTACATTTAAATTTCTGTGTAGGTAAGATAAATATTGATCATGATGTATATATATAAAATGTTCTGCTGACTGGGTAAACACTAAGATCTATTTTTGTTAGATCCTCATAAAATATCATACATGTATATAGAAACCATTGATTTTAATATTTTATTACCATTTTTAGTTACTTTTCAGCCATGTTTAATCATGATGATATTTTTTTCTATTTCCAGAGGAAACCTGTTATATGTGTCTATTGTTGAAAAGTAATGTTTAACACCAACAATTCATTCCTATACAATTTAACTGCAAGATCTGTTTTCAGTTACATGTACATTAAAAAGTATCAAGTACCGCTCTCAACTGCAGTCTAAGAGCCGTTTCACATTCATTTTAGGGTATGAATGATGCTCATTATTAAAGACCTGATGGTGACTGTGAAATGTAGAACAGCAATAAAAGCCTTGCTCCTTTATATTAATTTGTTGTCAAAGTGTAATGTTGGATAGTCTCTCATGTTGATTTACATCCATATCCTTTCTTACTAAGATGTATGTTAATACCTTCAGAAACCGGAGTCTTCTCATGCATGGTAGCAGCAGTTGCCCCTAAGATTAAACTGGACTGACTACTGTTGCTATGGACACTGTTGGACCGACTCCTTAGACCACTGTCCTGAGATGGCGTATCCTCCCCCTTCAATAGTGTGGATGCTGGTGGAGTCCATGGTATTATGCTGGTTATATCCTCAGACGACAGAATTTCCTGAATGTAATACTCGATAACTTCTTTTCCCTGAAAAACAAATTGAGATTGAATTTGACCTATTAGTGACCTGTGTACTTTGTATTTACATTGTTTTTTAAAATGTCTTTCTTTTTCTTTTTTTTTATATCTGCAAGGACATTAGAAACAAATTCAGATTGAATTCATAGTTACAAATAAAAATACAGCCAAACCTGCCTTAAAGGTCACCTCTATAGAACAAACCAGTCTATAAAAGGCAGCCCCATTAGTGAATAATGCATATAATTTTACCATGCATATAAAGGGCAATTTCTGATAAAGGGCACATTTTCAGTTTCCCTCAGTGTCCTTTATATACAAGGTTGACTGTTAATATCATCCCATCTAAACACCATTATATTATGACAACAATTTAATTGGTTATCATATTAATTTCATCTTTGTAAAACGAGTGTGATCACAATAATGAGTTTTTCAGTGAAATCTCATGAGATCATATAATTTACATCCCATAACAAGAAGTGGATATAGTTTAATACAACAGAATGTACATGGGGTTTGTACAGATCAAATCAAATCAAATATATTATTTTAGGGTCTGTTGTGGTCCTGGTAGTTGGATTTACAATTACGTGTGCAATCAGTGACTATGATATCACCACTAACATTGTGAGTTTGAATCTCGCTCATGGCGAGGTGTACTTGATACCACACTATGTGATCAAGTTTGTCAGTGATTTCCGGCAGTTTGATGGTTTTCTCCAGGTACGCCGGTTTCCTCCATCAATAAAACTGACCACAATATATTTGAAATATTGTTGACAGTGGTGTTAAAACACAATAACCTCTCTAAATTATTTTACAACAAATAAACAAAATCTAACAGTACAAAATGTAAATAACACAGAACATATTCAACAGGTATGAACAAAGGTTTACTAATTCCGGTTGTTGACTGATTTTGTCTGTTTATATAATTATGAGTTTTGACTTTCCCTTTGTAAGATTGTTCGGAGTTCGGTAATTTTGTTATTACCCTTATTCTAATGACTAATGGCTAGGTATAATTTTACAATTCAACTTGGGAGTGTGAGTTGTGCTCATCTAGAGTAAACACCCTACTGTGGTTGTCTCATGAAGAAGAGAATTGGAAGTGCTGTACCTTTGATTAAATTTGCTTCTTAAATCTCAATCATCCTGCTCACTTAAATATACACTCATATACCCTCTCCCCACCACCAATTAGTCGATGCAATCTTTATTTTAACATGCAGAGAAATCGTGTCAAATGTCATGTTCGGTAAATGGATTTCCTCCAATTCTTCCATTCTGGAAATAACCCTGTTGGGAACTCATCTTTAAATTAGTAATGTCTTTTATTTATTTCCGGTGGACCCTGCCGTGAATGCTAATAGACATATGATCAATTAGTTGCAAGGTCAGATGAAATCTCTACAGGCAAAATCTGACTTTAGCTACAGCTTTCCTGATCAATAGGTTTTTTTTCAATCCTAATAATTACTCTGTTAAGACCTCGTTGATATCGGTATTGACATGACCATATATTACAAGACTATATAGCCGATTGTTGGAGCCAGTATTTCTGAAATTAGATTAGTGACCACGATGGCAATTGAGAATTAGATTATTATAAACTGATTCTATCACACAAGTGACACAAATTATGATATGAGAGTACATGTAAATCATAATGTAAATTGAACTGTTCTGATCAAACAAACGTCTTGATCACTTTCAGAAATCTTGTCGTGATTTTAGGAAACTACAAGTGGATTCATTAAAATTAGGGAACCTGTGTCTTGCCTACTGGCTGCAAATTAGATTCATATTAATTTAATATCACTTTCCCCTCCTCCTTCCCTAATGCATGTACTTAATAATTACAATAGAAGTCCTACACATTTAACAAACAAAACAAAATCATGCGAAAATCAGTTAAGCATTATACATACAATGTATTTCATTATTTGGACACTCATCCCCATGTATACAACATGAACATGCTTTATTTTGATTGGATGATTTACTATTTTTGAACAGTTTATGCTTAATCTTGGCAACAGGTGATATTTTTTTTAACAGTTTATGTTTGCAACAGGTGACAATACCAGTTTGAAACTAAAATATTTTCTGCAGGGACTAGACCTGTGAAATAGGTTTTCTCACATTATTCATATACATTGTATATTTTGGCAATATTTACCTCCCTTAAAATATTACTTTTTGCTATCAACTGGCGAAGGTTTGTCAATGTAAATTATGTACTAAACATATTACAGTATGGTCTTCTCCCTCTGGAAGAGTTTTCTGGTGAGGTATAAGGCCCTCATCGTTGGATCAGGAACTATACCTCACCAGACAACCCTATAGGAAAACAGTTCCCTCAGGAGATGACAATAATAGAATAATAGTTAATGGACATTATTGATTTTCCCTATATATTTCTTTAATATAACCATAATTTTTCACCTTATTATTCGGAGGTCATTTCTGTTAATTTTGCTAGAATTTTCACTCATAATCGCATAATTTTTTCTTCATAATATTCAAATATTTTGTGAATTGAAATTTTCAAAACTTACAAAGTTAAACACAAATATGAATTTGAACTTCATAACATTAATATTCTAATTGAGAAATAAATCATGGAAGCCAGAATGTGTTGGGAGTTTTAACATGGATTGGCGGATATTAGTATTTTATCCCGACCCAATTTTCTTTGACCCAAAGATGACCTCTTAATACAGATTTGACTGTAGTTATAACTATTTAATCAATCTAGAAATGTCAAAGTTAAGTGCAGAAGCATCTTGAACGACAACTCCATAGAAGTGAGGATGGAAATTACCATATCTTTTTATATTACAAATGTATTATTAGATCTCTATATAAAGTCATCTCATAATTAATTAAATCTGTTAATATTTTATAAATATTCTCTTAAAATTGAAAGAAAATTGAAGACACTTGTTTATAAGACAAACAAATCACTTGAGTTATATTAAGTGTATAAGTACATCTACTTGTAACTATAAACAGGAGTCAAAATTATCATACTATAGTGGTGATAGGTACTTGTTGAATATGTAGCCATAGATAAAATTCAACTAAGGGTTTGGATCCCATTAACAGCTTTAACCCTTCCACATTGTTATGCCTGTCCCACACCAGGATATGAATTTCCAATGTCATTGTTCCTTTTGTTGATATTGGTGAAATTGACCATTACTGTTTTAACTTTCTTTTTATAATAACTACAACATAATCACCGCCATGACATCCTCCAACTTAATAAGGTAATCATTAAAAGGTGTCATATTCTCATAACCTATCATTCAGTTAATTATGCATAAATAAAAGAGTATTTTTAAAACTACAGTCAAACCTGTATTAAGAGGTCACCTATGGGGCAAAGAAAATGTGGTCTTTTAAGATAGATGACCTCTTAAAAGAGGTTCAATTCATATAAAATGTTCTATGATGGCCATTGATGGGACAACAAAAAAGTGACCTTCTAACACAGGTGACTGCTTAATAGAGGTGACCACATAGACAGGTTTGACTGTATTTGAAATAACTTCGACAATTTATACTTCCTTCTTATAAATAAACTTCGACAATTTATACTTCCTTCTTATAAATAATAAGATTTTATCATTTATTCAGAAATATTATTTGATGCAAAACAGTTTGATCATGAAAGAATTTATAACAAAGATGAAAGTAATAAAAATTGATTTACAAGTTGTCACAGAAAAGTACAAAGTATAAGCATTATTCTAATTTCTAGCACCTTGATATTAGGCCTTATAGGGTGGTTTTTTTCCTTAAGGAAACCTTTTTTATAATAAAACAAAATGTTAATAACATTCCATATATGCAAATGTACAACAATTTTATTTACCATGGGGGCCATCGTGGTCGCATGGTAGTTGGATTTACAACTACCTATGCAATCAGTGTCTATCACCACTAACGTTGTGAGTTTGAATCTCACTCGGGCGAGGTGTACTCGATACAATATTATGTGATAAAATTTGTTAGTGAAATGCGGCAGGTTAGTGGATTTCGCTGGGTACTCCGGTTTCCTTCATCAATAAAACTGGCTGTCACTATATACCAGAAATATTGTTGAAAGTGGCATTAAACACCATAATCCTAATCCGCTAACCCTATTTACCATGGTATTTATGCTACAAACAAAATTTCAGAAATATGCAGGAATATTGTATTCGTGTATCAAAACAAGATGATTAATGTTGTCAGCCTCAATGTGTCTACTAGGTTAAGTAGCCAATACTAGTTTTATAGTCTTTGTGTTCTTTACCTGACAGATGATAAAACCTATGATCTGCCGCACTTGAAGAAAACATTATATATAAATATATATAATGTGATTGATTTAACACTTTAAGCAATGGCTTGACGGCAATTCAAATTTTGTTGGACAAAAACAGAAAATTACCCATAGCCATAATTTATTTGCTACTGAAACTGAATTACTGATCAGTTGTTTCACATTTTGACGTTGTTTTTTTTTTTTGCCAATATACGAACATCTTATGTAATTCCGTGAGGGGGGTCTTGTAGATTGTATTTAACATTACAACAATAAATTTATCTTCACTCTATTTGTCACTGACAGATTTTGAGTTTGTTTCTTTTGATGAAATCACTGTATACATGATATACGAGTCAATTATACCTAACTGTACATCTAGTGCAAAATATGAAAATAGGATGTGGTAGTAGTATACAATTATATACAGAGGCCATCTATCAATTGTATTTAAATTACATACATTGAGTATACTATATATAGACCAATAACCATTTAATAACCTTCATGAACTAACATAAAGAACTTATTTAAATGATCTTTAAATGATAAACGGGCATACAAAAAAAAAACGTCATTCACTTTTAAAATTTTCAAACTATCGTATAATAGGCAATTCGGCGATCAACAAAAATCTAACATATTTGAAAAATAAAATCATTATTAACTTAATTCAAACGATCGTATAAGGAATTTAGAGATCAACAAAAATCTGAGATCTTTTTCTTATAATTTTGTCTTTGTAATTGTATCTTCTTTTGATTATTTACAAATGTATGTGAAAATAAATGATTAGGTATACATTTTATATCTTTTCTTAAGAATAATCAATAAACAATTAGATGGTTTAGTAATGAAAGAGACATGTTATAAAAGAAGCTTCTTTTCTGTGAGATAAGTAAACAATATACAATCTGTAATATTAAATTTTCTAATGATAGGCATTTGTATAGGTAAAATCAATCAGAACAAGGAAGAGACACTAATTTCTTAATATACATTGTACATAGACAAGGATCACATTTCTATCCTTTAAAAAATATTTTTTGATCAGAGGTTCTTCCACAAAGAATAGTACAATCAAACCTGTCCTTGCAGTCACCTCTATATACACAATCACCTCTATATACACAATCACGTGTTTTTAAAGGTAACTTTTCTTGTCCTGTCATAGAACATTTTATGTGAATTGAACCTGTTTTAAGAGGTTACCTGTCTTATAAGGACATTTTTCTTTGTTCCAATACAGGTTTGATTGTACCGTATATGTCTCTCGGTTGATATGATATTCCAGACCTTGTCATTCGATTGATATGATATTCCAGACCTTGTCGTTCGGTTGATATGATATTCCAGACCTTGTCGTTCGGTTGATATGATATTCCAGACCTTGTCGTTCGGTTGATATGATATTCCAGACCTTGTCGTTCGGTTGATATGATATTCCAGACCTTGTCGTTCGGTTGATATGATATTCCAGACCTTGTCATTCGGTTGATATGATATTCCAGACCTTGTCATTCGGTTGATATGATATTCCAGACCTTGTCATTCGGTTGATATGATATTCCAGACCTTGTCATTCGTTTGATATGATATTCCAGACCTTGTCATTCGGTTGATATGATATTCCAGACCTTGTCATTCGGTTGATATGATATTCCAGACCTTGTCATTCGGTTGATATGATATTCCAGACCTTGTCATTCGGTTGATATGATATTCCAGACCTTGTCGTTCCTATCAGGATTTCCTTGATGCTAACAAGGAAGCTACTGAACCAAGGATTCATAGTGATTAAGTTGAAGTCATAACTTTAAATAAATTTAACAGTGTCCATCATCCCTACAGAATATCTGTGTCACAGATGACTATGAACATGTTCTATTTGTCAGTCACAATCCCTTCCTCTATCACGACTCATCACTGCAAGAGTAACATGATGGGTGCCATGAGTGGAGCAGGAACTTATTACCCTTCCACAGCATCTTTCACTTGGTTTTTTTTAGTTGGTTTTGTGTTCCTAAATCTTTAGTTTTTAAGTAGTGTTTTATTGCCTTGACAATAATTTTTTTTGCAATCATTATTCAGATTTAGACACAGCTGATGTTAATAAAGTTTTTAACTACTAGTCCTTACCTTTTTAATATTTGCAGCATATTGCTTCATGGCTATTTTTTCTACAGTACTTTCAAAATTGAAGAAATGTTTGATGTCCAAACTAGCACTCTGTTCAAAACATGTCCAACTGGAGTTTTCTGGATGTACCTACAGAAAAAATAACAAATATACATTGTATATACATTCTTTTGTATGATTTGAACCCACTTTTGCATTCTTTTAAAATACAATGAACCAATTTTTAGCTTAGACCAAAGGTAGTGAGGTTCTTAATGACAGGATAGATAAGAGGTTTGGAATGCTCTCTTTTTGTTGATCTACCACCCATACAATTTTCAGTTCACTTTCACTTTATACAAGTAAGGGTACATGTTGTATCTGCGAAAAGCTATAAATACCCACCACACACATAGTAATACACCACTCATACTATTTACTCTGGATTAGCACTAATATGAAATGCACTGCAAACTAAAGGATCCCCGGAGCCTGTAAAAATAATCGCTCACCTGCTTTTCAATTTAACTTCTAAATTTCATAGTAAAACTGAGAACATATGTTAGACTTCAAATTTCAACTGATTTTATTTAGCCATTTTATGAAATTTCTACTTTAACTAATGGTAGCCATCTTGAATGGAGGGTGGAGAAGCACATGTTATTTTGAAAGTAAAGGATTAACCAAACAAAGATTATCTCAACTCTGGTCTAAATTTGACCTCATTTTGACTTAAAATAAAGAAGTAATAAGTGATTGAAGAAATTTCCATTTATTTTATAGCAGCCATCTTAAACGGAGGATGTGGCTGCTGGACAATTTTGAAAGGGTACCACCCAAGGACCATCCAAGCCAAGTTAGGTATACTTTGGTTCAGTGGTTTCAAAAGAGAAGATTTGAACGTGAAAGTTTATGACGTACAATGAATGACAGAAGCCAAGCAATGGCAAAAGTTAAAATTACCCTGTATATTTACATAATCTAGGCATATTAAACACATGTGATGTACTTTTAATTAGTACCTTGACATACAAATGTACATATTATCTGGCTCAAATATCAGACACAGACAAAATATGAAGCCTTACTGCATGAATGATGTCAGTAAGCTTTACATCCTGTGTCACGGCCGATCATGACAATCCAATTACATTTGTATCATGTTTAAAACCTCTGTAATTATAAGGACAGCTGGACCTGTTAAACAATCATTGGTATATCATGAGCAGCATGATACATGTAATAACATGGACAGTCATGTCAAAGATAACTTCAGGTACTGGTTTTTAAATTCTTGAAAAGTCAGGGCAGTCACTGTGATGTCATAAAAACTCTCAACATCCATGATATGACATTTTGTAAGAGAGACAAAGAAGAGTTTGAAGATACCAAAGGGGTAATAAGAATCTGTAAATAGAAGGACAAACAACTCAATGGCCAAAGGAAAAAGGACAAACAACGTTCTACAAAACATACATAAGTTGATGCAGGGAAACATAATAATAACAATAAAATATGTGCTTCTATGTTACCATTATTCGATAAATGACGCAGAAAATTCTGAACATGAAAAACTTGTTTTCAAATGATTGCATTTAATGAGATAACATCACGATTATTTTGTTATTCACAATTAATTCCAATTAAAGAATTAAAGGTACAAATTCTAATTCTATAGTTGGACATAAAAAGCTTACGTCATTGCTGACACGGATATTACATGTATTATAAAATACTTTGCATGAGTCGATGAGGGACTTCCTGATGATAATATAAAGCAAAACTACCAATACTAGAACATCAAGATGAATCCCTCTTTCAACTGTCTTAGAGCCTCTAAGTTAAAAGTCATATTGTGGTTTGAAAAAAAGATGGGATGTGGCTGATATATAGGTCTGGTCATTTTTAGTTTTACTTTTGAATGAAGTGGAAATAGGTCAATTCTACATATAATGTTCCAGTATTCTACCAGAGGTCAGAAGTCACACTTCAAATCTCAAGTTTGCAAAAGATGTACATTGTATCACATGCTTTATGCATGTTTTAATTGTACTTGATTTACAGAATATCATTTAGTATTTAATGTTCATTGAATATTTGGAACCTGTTCAATGTTGAGTGAATTGCAAAATAAGTCAAATAATTTAGTATAGAGGATAAAGGGTTGGTGGTTTTTTTTTGTAAAACCTAGTCCAAAAATTTAGCAGTTTCAGAATTTCCATAAAAGAAATTCAAACCTAAGTAGCAACAGATTTTTTGAACTGGTAATACTGTTAAACCTGTCTAAACCGAACCTCCCTAAGACCAACTTTTGTGTTCGGAATAGACAGGTGTTTTGTTTATACAGGTTTAATTAACAAAGATTTCCTACATTTGCACTCTATGTTAAGTTCAGTTTATACAGGATTCAGTTTTATTCAGGGTTTGGTTTTTAGACAGGTTTCACAGTAGATTAAATATGACCAAAAGATATTGTGTGGTCAGTGTAATTATATCTTTAATACAAGAAATACCTGCATGAATAAGATTGTTTATCATGTTTATCGCTTAAGGTACTCATGATAATTAATAAATATGCAAATTCAAGCAATTTATTCCATAAAAAATATCACTACATGTACCACATGACTTGCATGTGACCATACATTTTGTATATGTAAATTAGTGTCATTCAACTGTCACTTTAATACAATGACATTTGTATCACAATGTAGGTATAGTATATAACTATCTACTGGTGAAACAGCTGAGATATGACACCATGTTTACAGATATTTTTGTTTTATATTATAAACATAAGATATCCTTGAAAATACAATAGTAGTACCCATATTTTGAATATTTTTACATAATCAATCACTGATTTTTGTGAAAAATACAGTCCTCATGATAAGCACCGGTTCTCCGGACCAAGACCAGTCAGTTTTCAGTTTTTAATTTAAAACTATATAAAAATAAATTCAAGAATTTGATTCAGATCAGTAAATTCAAATTTTCATTTCCACCCCCTCAAATCAATAACACAGATTTTTACTGGCTCCTTCCACTTGTAGAGGTTAAGGACAGCAACATGAACCTTGTTCTAGTTGACACAATTCTGAAATACTATTGTAATATATACCACGTCTTGAGGTTAGAAACAGAATATATAGTTACAGAGTCAAGACCTATAACATTACACTGGGGTTTATTAAATAATGAGACAATCTACAGGATGTTCCTGCGGTTTCTAGGTTATTTACCAGTATATCTGTATATGATTATGAACATATTAGTTTAAATTACAACTTTTGAAGCCTTGTCCACCATCTAGATCTTACAGATGCTTTAAAGGAAGCCATTTATAATGGATCCTTTTAATTGTCACCCCAGGGTTTTTAATATTTTTCAAGTATACCAGTACTTCACTATTTACAGGCAGTACTTTTTATCAAAATTTGAACAATTTTCATGAATATCTTATACAACACTGTTTAATATCAAAAGGTACCAAAAAGACTATTTTCGGTGGGTAAAAGTTCCTGGTAGCGCCCCTTATTGAAAGGTCTGTGTACCCAAATATATCTAAAATGTACTTTTAAGAAGTTAAATCCCAGATGCCAATCAATTTAAAACCCTAATGTTAAAATACTTTAAAGTACATGTTAGTTACCACCCACACATGCAGTGATGACATGGACATTAAATGCTATTTGCACCACATTGGTATATCAATTTACAGTGCAATGAGATTAACATAAATATTTTTCTCAATACATTTGATATTATATATCACCTAAAGTGTAAATTATTACATAAATATAACACTTTGTGAACATCAATATTAATTTATCAAAACAAAGAAAACCATTAGGAGAAATAAAAGAAAGATATATATATATTGACAATCACCTAAAGTGTCAATTATTAGGTAAATATAAAGCTTCTGTGAACAACAACAATATTAATTTATCAAAACAAAGATAACCTTTTGGAGAAATAAAATCTATTTATAAATGTCTTTCATCAATAATTATTACTTGATCAACTAAATAGATAATTTTCAGAACTATACTTTAGAGGTTACACAATCATTGAGTAATCAATAGCCACTGACATTTGGGATCAGTGGTCGATTTCACAAAAAATTGTAAGTCTAAGATCAGTCGTAAGTGTGAATTTCAACCAATCAAAAGCTTGAAAATAACACTTACGATTAATCTTAGACTTACGACTTTTTGTGAAATTGACCCCAGGTCATTAACAATCTTCTGTCCTCATTATTGTACATAACAAAACAGATGTATTTTTTTTATGTCACTATAAATTCTATTTTTAGAATTTGCACAAGTTGTTTGATATGATTAAACTATAACTGATATTAAATAGCAATGTCATGGTTTTGATGCAAAAAATCTTTGACAATTAAATGTTGAAAATGTATCTTTAAGGTGCTTCAAATAGAGCTACAAATAAAAATTTAAGAAACAAAACCCTATTTGCTTTGAGGGAGTTTAAAAATCTAGAATATTATTTTTTTCAAAGACAAACAATGGAAGTTGGCCATTACATCTACATGTAACATAGAAAGTATGCAACCCTATCTAAACATTTTAAACATCAACAATTATAAAATGTATTTTAAATAGTTAGTGGAAATCCAGGCCCTAGGACAGGTATTTAAACTAATGGTTCACCTTGGCCTGCATCGCTTACGTGATTATTCATGCAGTTTTATTTTTTTTTAATTTGTGTTCAATCAATATCTAGTTTTTGAAAAATATAATTGTATTCATTTTCACATGTACAACATGTATTTTGGGCCTCTAGTTTGTCTGGTGGATTTTTAACCACAATAAAAAAAACATAAACTTTGAAGAGGACCAATCCGATTAACATTCCTGCCAAGTTTGGTTTCAATTGAACAAGCAGTTGAGGAGAAGAAGATAAAAATATGAAAAGTTTAAAGACAACATCAAAGCTGATGCTGACCAGACAGACATAAAGTCATGGATCAGGTGACCTAAAAACTGGAGCAAGGCGATTATAACTGCTCCCTATTTTCACAACTAGATTTTATTTATTTTATCTTAATATTTTAATAGAATACATTTCAATTCTATCTTTATTTTAATAGAGTATGTCAAGTCAATATTATAAAACTAAAGGAAAACAATTAAGATCAAATAAAATATGACAAACATCTGAAATTGATGTAATCTAGTTATTTTAATGAGCTTAAGGGTGTAGGCCTGGGGTATGGGAGATAACTCTATTTTCAGTGTCTTCTCAAATATATGATCATCTGTGCGTTTAAAAATTCTCCCTCAATTCCTAACCCAAATAATTCAACGCCCTCTATCCACTGTCGCTACTCGAGGCAGCGACTAGCAGGAGAGTAATATAACGACTGGATTATTCGGGTTACCTCAATTCCAAGCTTCTTGGTGACAAAGATTGTTTACATTGGATATGGCCAGTTAAAAAAAATGACTCCTTTTCCTTTTACCTTTCCATAGCTGTGCTCCTTGTATTTTTATATCTTATTGCTGCTTATGCCAGTGTCAGGCAGTGTGTTATTATTATATGCCGGTGCCCACAAAATATCATTGAAATATCTCTTTCCAGAAAAAATGTTCATCGAAATATGTTGTCAAAAATGACAGAAATGTAACACAATTTGTGTGACAACCTTTTTCTATTAAATTTCAAGGGTTTGTCAAAAAAATAATTAAATATATACACCAGAATCTTAGATATTATGAAACTTCATTTTATGGTAGTAAAAAAATAGAAAGCTATGTTTGGGAAAAAAATTGTAATATCTGATCCTCTCTTATACCGCCACCCCCTTCTCCTAAAACAACTAAAGAATAACCAGAATCAAACGAATACAACTGGAGCACAGAATTTGAAGGAATTTAACAATACAGCTGGGTGGCTGTGTGTGTTTTTTGGTGTTTTTTTTTGTAATGAATTAATCAAGTAGAGTCATCCTCAAACCACTTCTCCCCCTCACCAGCCGACTTGAAAATAAAAAAGACAAATGCAATCATTTGGTAATTTGGACATCCACTGTGTCAATTATAAGAATTCAAATGCCTTTTGTTATTGGTAACTAGTTATTTTTTATCTCACAAACAAAGAAACTAGCAAAGGATGGGTGTGTGATAACTTTCCTCGACAATTTCATTTTTTTCTGGGTGCCATCCATGAAAAATTTTGTAAAATTTGGTGCAATGATGTCTATAAGTCTATTCTTCAGTGTGACATTTCTTGGTGGAAATTAATCGACAGGAATTTTTTAAATCCGATTGTTAATACCAAGGTGGTCCTCAGGGCATCCCCCCTTTTTTGCAGTTTCCACTGTTTTGCACGTGATTATCTCCAAACAGGATATTCAGATATGCTAGATATTTCAGATTTATTCAACAACAACACTCTCAAGTGTATTAAAGCCAAAATATTCCCTTTCAATCGGAAATAAATGTGCATAACTATTAGAATCTTCCGAAACTAGTATTACCATCTGGCGTCAAGAATACCCCCAAAATTGCTATATTTAGGATGAGCTATGGAGAAAACGGCACGGTGAATTTTTTTGAAACTTTGGCAGATAATGTATTTAGACATAACTATTCCATGATGCAAATTTTTTAAAAATTGGAACGATGGGAAAATTTTAGGGTAACCCAGGTCTACACTCTTAAAAGCACAAATCTGTTGGATAAGCCTACAAAATGTTACATGTATTGTAAAGTTGGAAATTTATGGCTTAAAATTAAGTAATCAATTAATGGTTATTCCTACTCTAAAGATGGGAAACTATACCATATATGGACAAATAATGAGGTCATGACCTACAAAATTAAATGGTGCATTCAATTTGTCCATATTAACATTGTGTTAAAAAATGAAAATGATCAGTGTATAGAAACTTATAAGAGTCTTTAGATTTCACATGATTCTATGGTAGAGCAGACCCCATCCCTGTTTGGACCCCCAAAACAATACCTTTAGGAGCTCCATCACAAAAACAAAATATTGTAGATATCCATGTCTCACCGACTTTAAAACCCTCATTATGTATCTGACGTACATTTTCTAAGAAAGGCTACAAACAATATAAGACTAAGAGGGGGGGGGGGGGGGGGGGGGGGGGGGGAAACAAATAATAATAATAATACTTAAAATCAATATCAATATTTGCATAAAAAAATATTGTATTGTGTGAATTTGGGTCATAAAACATCCAGGTCAGCAATGTGTTTTAATAATTGATTACTTACAGAATAATAACAATGCTCGTTAATGACTATTCTGGACGAAAAGCTCTCATTATGGGCATCTATTGTCAGCGTACGAACTCTACGATCTAAAGAGTTTTTCTGTATAAATACCACATGGTCAACACCTACAATCTACAAATAAACACATATTAATAGCACCAATCCTTGTATTAAATATTTATTTGACTCTATATGCAGAGAATTTAAATAGAAGTGAAGTGGTGTTCTATGTTCATGGATGAAAGATCTAACGCTACTAATGCATATTCAATTTTCATGACTTTTTTAATGAAATAATAAACAAGTAAGATTCTTCTTAGCTGGCAGCATCCCAACCTACTGACATTTTACAATACAAACAAATACAGACAAGTTACATGGGAGCAATTTTACAAGATAACAATTATTCCTTATCTACATGGCCTTGATTGCTTGGAGTGAGTGAGTGATTGTTGCTTAATGCCAACCCGGCAATTAATTGTTCAGTTATATATAGCTATATCATGGCAAGAACAATTTAATTTTCAATGAGATGATGATGAGGTCTGCTTTGTACTAGACCAACAGGCTTAGTTGGATTCTTAGTGCTAGCTCACTGAAATATCAGTCTGCAGATAGACATGTCGCCCCACTTGGACACATTATCCTGATTCTGAGTCAAACAGTCTTTGCTCTTTCTCCTTAATGCTGCGTACTTAGTGGAGAAGCAACAAATACCGATTTTATAGTCTTTGGTTTAACCCTATTGAGACTCGAACCCACGATCTAATTGCTTGGAAGTGCATCTAGAATTGTAACTAAAGTTGTGAGTTTGATTCATGGTGACATACACATGTTTAACTCTATATCATTACATGAATAACATGTATGTGAATTTGTCAGTGACTTGTGGCAGGTGTTTTTTTCTGGGTACTAGGGATTTCCTCCACCAATAAAACTGACTGCTACACTAAAACTGAAATTTTGTTTAAAATGGCATTATAAACATCTAAAACTCTAGCTAACCCCAATCGCCATTATAAAAAAAAAAAAAATTCACAAAAGTAATAAGTGGTCAAAATTCAACTTTGAGGTTACATATATGTATTGGTACCCGCATATAGGGACTGAACATTAATTGTATCTACCTTTTTGAGGATGTAAGGGGCATCAACATTCAGACGACACCTCCGTTCTATAACATGTTGAGATTCATCATCACTTGTCCACTCTGACATGGTGTCACATCCCAGGAAGACTGGGATCATTGGACAGGTAGGAAATCTTTTCTGGTATGCCTAAAATATAAATTATGATTGTTATTTTAACCTGTTAAATTGAGTGATTGATTGATTATTGCATAACATCAATTCTCTGTGTGTAACATTTCTGTTGGTAACCAAACTGTTAGAATACATATACAGGTAATTTTCAAGAGTGACTGTTGGCAATTCCATCAACATTGATCGACAGGCTAGCTTAAACCAAATACAGTGAATTAAGTACCCAACTGTCTGTTTTTATACTGTTGTATTACTTGTGTCAAATTTCATTATTACCACCCAAAAAAATATTTTGGAAGCACATGATCCTAGGTTAGATTTCACAATCCAGTGCATATAAGATAATACATGTACATCATTGTGAATTTGTCAAGATCAGCAAAGCTCTTTACCTCATCATTCGACTTTTACCTGGGTTTTACATGGGTATTTTTCGTTCAGTTATATTCATATTCTTTCTAAGCATTAGTATGCCTAATTACAAGGCAAAGAAAATCTATGCATGTTCAATATATGTACAGTTAATCAGTAATTGTCGGTGTCAACGAAATGACTCTTGGATACTGAAAATTATAGGTCAGTGTGATGACAAATACATTATGATGTTACTGATAAAAATAATTACATCAGTTTTGAAGATTTCGACATACATTATGACTGGAATCACAGCTCATTCTATCAGGCTCCCTGCAATACTAGCAATAATGCCAGTCTCTACCTGTCGTTATTTTATATTAAATTTTTTTTTTAATGCTTTAGTGCGACATTTTGATTGGGACTTGTCAAAGGATACAAGGATCCCCGACATTTTGGCTGCATAAAATTTAGTGTTATATTTCTTGACTGTATGTCAGACATAAATAAATCAACCAATCAGGGTGTGGCAGCTGTATGACATAAAAAGTAGCACAAAATTATTTTCTTGAATGAAGCTCATTAATGCTAGAAATTAGTTAGGAAAGAAATGAGACTAAAATCAATAACTTATTGATATAGTAATTATTTTTCTGTTAAACTGTCCTGACCATGACAGCAAAGTGTTAAATAGCTGTTAGCATGACAGAAAATTCTTATTAGACTTTAGTCTGTTTCATATTTTTTATTGTTTGATTGATTTTTGGTGTTTAACTCCACTTTCAGCAATATTTCAGCTTCATGTATATCATGACGACCAGTTTTAGTGGTGGAAGAAGCCGGAGTACCCGGAGAGACCATGGGCAAGCAACTGGTAAACTTTATCACTTGCGGCTGCGAGTCGAGTGCACCCTTTTTGTAATTTACTAGTATCAATATTATGATTTACAATACAGTTGAGTGCTATATACATGTACATCTGCTGACTGTATAAAACTTTATATTATACACCTAAACCCAATGATTATAAATGTTTGTGTTACACACTCATTGACTGTAAAATTTTGTGTCATACACCTAATGACCGTTAAGTTTTGTGTTATACTCATTGACTGTATAAATTCTGTGCTATACCCATGCACTCAATGACTGTGTCTTTTGCCTCATACAAAATTGACTGTAAATTTTGTGTCATACACCCAATGACTGTGTCAAGTTTTGTGTCATACAGCATTGACTGTAAATTTTGTGTCATACACCTAATGACTGTGTCAAGTTTTGTCTCATACAGCATTGACGGTAAATTTTGTGTCATACACCTAATGACTGTGTCAAGTTTTGTGCTATACAGCATTAACTGTAAAATTTTGTGTCATACACCCAATGACTGTGTCCAGTCTTGTCTCATACAGCATTGACTGTAAATTTTGTGTCATACACCTAATGACTGTGTCAAGTTATGTGCTATACAGCATTGACTGTAAATTTTATGTCATACACCTAATGACTGTGTCAAGTTTTGTGCTATACAGCATTGACTGTAAAATTTTGTGTCATACATCTAATGACTGTGTCCAGTCTTGTCTCATACAGCATTGACTGTAAATTTTGTGTCATACACCTAATGACTGTGTCAAGTTTTATGCTATAGAGCATTGACTGTAAATTTTGTGTCGTACACCTAATGACTGTGTCCAGCCTTGTATCATACAGCATTGACTGTAAATGTTGTGTCATACACCTAATGACTGTGTCAAGTTTTGTACTATACAACATTGACTGTAAATTTTGTGTCATACACCTAATGACTGTGTCAAGTTTTGCCCCATACAGCATTGACTGTAAATTTTGTGTCATACACCTAATGACTGTGTCAAGTTTTGTGTCATACAGCATTGACTGTAAATTTTGTGTCATACACCCAATGACTGTGTCAAGTTTTGTGCTATACAGCATTGACTGTAAATTTTGTGTCATACACCCAATGACTGTGTCAAGTTTTGTGTCATACAGCATTGACTGTAAATTTTGTGTACACACCTAATGACTATTTAGTTTGTGTTATACCCAGTGAATGACTGTGTCAAGTTTTGTGTTAAATTCTCATTGATTGTATGCAATTTTGTGCTATAAACCAAATGACGGTGTAAAGTTTTGCATTATACACTCATTGCCTGTATAAATATTTGTCTTTTACACCCACAGATTGTATAAATACAAAATGATGTACCGATAGATGTTATTTTTTTCATCTCATGTTGATCAAAATAACAAGGACATATTTGGCTGTCATATTTATATTAAAATGGGATGATGATGATGATGATGATTACATTTTGAAAAAATCACAAGGTGTCAGACAACAACAAATTAAATCTTGTTAGAAATATAAATCTCTAAGAAATCCTCTGTCATCAGTTTAACACAGAAAGTAAGAAATGAATGAACCTGGAAATGAAGTACAGTCTGTACATTGTAAATGTACATTTTTTTGTTTATATATATCTGATCTGGACAAACAAACAAAGTAATCCTCTGTCATCAGTTTAACACAGAAAGTAAGAAATGAATGACCCTGGAAATGAAGTACAGTCTGTACATTGTAAATGTACATTTTTTGGTTTATATATATCTGATCTGTACAAACAAACAAAGTAATCCTCTGTCATCAGTTTAACACAGAAAGTAAGAAATGAATGACCCTGGAAATGAAGTACAGTCTGTACATTGTATATGTACATTTTTTTGTTTATATATATCTGATCTGTACAAACAAACAAAGTAATCCTCTGTCATCAGTTTAACACACAAAATAAGAAATCAATGACCCTGGAAATGAAGTACAGTCTGTACATTGTATATGTATATTTTTTTGTTTATATATATCTGATCTGTACAAACAAACAAAGTAATCCTCTGTCATCAGTTTAACACACAAAGTAAGAAATGATTGATCCTGGAAATTAAGTACAGTCTGTACATTGTAAAGTATCTGATCTGTACAAACATACAACGATATCATATACATGTACATCTTGGATAGAGATTGTTTTGAAATAAAAACATAGATATCTATCTAATTTAGTGTGCACGATGCATTTCTGAAATAACCTTCATGATACTTTCAACAATATTTCAGCTATATCCTGGCGGTCAGTTTTATTGGTGGAGGAAACCAGAGAAAACCACTGACTTGCCGCAAGTCGCAAACAAACTTTGTCACATAATGTTGTATTGAGTACACCTCGCCTGAGCTGGTAAATGAGATACATGTATGCTCAAAATCAAAAGGTTGGAAAGCCTCTTAAATAAATTTATAGATTTGAGATTGAAGTTAGTTATTGGTACAGGTACATTTGTAATTTAGAGTTACCAATTATTGATTGATGTCGATTGTTTAAGGTTCAGCATCAAGTTACAAATATTGTTTTTTTAAAATACCCTTGTGAGAATTTGCATAAAAAAAATAGGATTTGTATGAAAAGATATTATATAGTGATTGTTGTTAATTAGTTTCAAGTGTCCAATATTTTGTGAAATCTGATGAACATTCTATACAGTCAACTCTTTTAAACCTCACAGGGGATACAATTTTATGTTGTTATTTATCTTGTAATTCATATTAAATTGGTCTGACTCTTAGCATAACATTATTTGTATTCAGTGTCAGTCATGACCCTGGCCCTATGCAAGTTGTTTGTTTGTTTGATGGTGTTTAACACCACTTTCAACAATATTTCAGTTATATTGTGGCGTTTTATTGGTGGAGGAAACAGGAGCACCCAGAAAAAACCACCGACCTGTCGCAAGTCACTGACAAACTTTATAATACACCTCGCCCTAATCGAGAACTCACAACATCAGTGGTGATAGGCACTGATTGCATAGGTAGTTGTAAATCCAAAAATGAAAGGGATCCTCCTCTCTTCACCGGTAAGCTGCTGATAAAATTTCAAAACATTCTGAGAAACACTACTCAAGTTATCATACGACATAGTGTAAAAATCCTATTTTCCTTCATATCAAGTCCAATAACTCTGGAATGGCAAAAGTGAAAATCGTCAAAAATGAAAGGGATCCTCCTCTCTTCACCAGAAAACAGCTGATAACATTTTAAATGATTCTAAGAAACACAACTCAAGTTATCATATGACATAGGATTTGTCTACAGACGGACGGACATGGTGAAACCAGTATACCCCCCTACAACTTCGTTGCGGGGGGTATAACTACCATACATTCACGGCCACAACAGCCTCCCTTATGCAAGTGATTTTAGACTTATTTATTAAAGTTCAGTTAGAACTACCAACATCTGTTCAGCAATAATCTTTTTATGGGTTATACATGTATGTACTGTATCTAAGTAAACAATAAGTATGCGCATATATACATGTAGTGATGTACATAAACACATGCACTAGGTACTCGAGTCATAGACCAAGTAGACTATGTTTCTTGTTATTACACAAGCTATTTTTATAGGCTGTTATTATGTCAAAACAATTCAAATAAAAAAATACTTTTTAAAGTTTGTAAACACATGAAAAGAATTAAATCTACCCTAAATCTATTTCAAATTAAATAACTGCTCTGACTGTATATTTATAATGGACATGCTTGATAATATCTATATATAAAATTTTGGCACAAACAATGCAATGAAATTAAGGTAGTTACTTCCCTTATCCCTGAAACAATATACAATGAACTACATGTATTTACAAACATATTGATGTACATATCAACAAATTATGATAACATGTACAGGGTCCTTTATTTCATTACAAGATATAGATGTACATTTTGTATTTGTACAAAATGTAATACAATGTACTTTGTACATGTACATGTTGTAAATATACAAATTGTACAGGCCAAACTAAAATTGATGTACGTGCAAAATAATTTTAACTTTTAAACAAGTTGAGCATGCAGTACAGTGTGTTGTTTTATTATCAAATGTGAATTGGTCGTGTTTATTTTACATGTACATGTGAATGGAGTTGCTCCTGTCTATAGAGTAAAATTTTGTACAGATCATACGAAATGGGTTTTAGATTTATTAACCTAAACGTTTTTGGTTTTTTTATTTTATGCTATTTTAAACAATATTTCAATAAGATCAATATCAGAAGTCTGTTTTATTTTCGTTCTTCTTCTTATTTACCTTACAGGTGTACAGTAGGTGCTTCAGTCTTATCTTTATATAATTTATTTAGGGTTACGTTGTATACACAGTGTAACACTACATGGATTATATAATGCATTCTATAATACTTTTTTCCTGAACATGGTAAATTAATTGTAAACAAACCAATCCCCTCTGTTTTATCTCAACTTTTAATGTCAGGTGTAAAGGCACATCTGGTTTGAAAATACATGTAGCTCTAGACATAAATAAAGGCTTGTTCATGACATAATATAAACATATGTCTAGTGTAATGTCTTGTGAACACATTTAGTTATATTATTACAATTTGATCCAACAGTGTGCAAACTTAGCAATAGACCTATTGCAATGTCTACATCTACATTGTACATCTACATCTACTAGGTACAGAACTCTGTCTTTGCAGACCGTTACGTTCCAGAAAAACTATTGCGCTGCGGTGGCGGAAAAGAGTTAAAGAATGAACTGTGAAGAGAATATATAATCCAATCAACGGCAAGAAAAAGATTGAAAAGAAATAAAGAATCAAAAGATCCATGTTCATGTGAAATCAAGCTGGTCTATGTTAAATTTTCAAAATTTATATATAATGTACAGTGAGGTCTATCATGTAAAATAGAAATTTGTCTATGATACCACAAAATTTAGTTTCACACACTGAGTGCAACATTTGTTAACTGTATAACAATTAAAACTGTCCATTTCACAACACTAACAGGAAACAGTTTAAACAAACATTTTACAAACTGAATTCAACAAAGTTAGTTTATTATTTGCAAGTGTTGTCATAAAACGTAGTGCACAATTAATAGGGCAGTGCCAGCCCAACACACCAGACTCTACAGTATAAATATTTCAAATCATTTATAATATAAACAAAAATACACAAAATATTGTAATTGTAAACAAAAACGTGCACACAAAATGACTGTAAACTGGCCATGGTCAATGGTTTTCTTGTGTATTAAATAATTATAGCAGTATTAAACTGTATACAAAAAGTTCAAAGAAACTTGTATATATATTATATACAAACTTCACATTCTTAAATTGTTTTTTCTTTATAACATTTAATATACATTTTATGTGATAAAAAAAATCTGCAATACCGTACATAGAATAAGACTACTAGTGCTACTCATTACAATGAAGGGTTAGGATGCTTAACACCATTTTCAACAATGTTTCAGTTACATAGTGGCGGAGGAAGAAACCCCGTAGAAAACCACAGATCTATCGCCAGTCACTGACAAACTTTATCACATAATGTTATATTGATCACACCTCGCCATGAGCGGGATTCGAACAACTTTAATGGTGATAGGTACTGACTGCATATAGGTAGTTGTAAATCTAACTACCATACGATTACGGCGATGGAGATACTGTAGACATTTGTACTATTTGAAGATTATGCCAAGAGAATTAAAAAGACAAATATTTAACAAATAAGGAAATAAGTTTTAAAATATGTACAAAAAAATTGAAAGTGAATTTAAAGATTAGTTGAAGTAATCGCAGTCCTGAAGGACTTGATTGAGTCACTCATCACATTGTAGTATTGCATTCATATTTTGTTTCTACAGACTAGAGTAAAGAGAAATGAGGAAATCCTTTTGAAGATTGGTGAAAATGGTACACTTTGGTATTGTTTATGTTATATGTGAGCAAGAATATGTGCTTACAAAACGAATGCCAAATCATATACCCATAACCTGATGCAATATATACACGAACCGAGGCCTATAGGCTATATGCGTAAACAATGAAAGTTTCAATTTTTGCCTACATTTTCATTCTGACTTTAGTGTCACACATGGTTTGTGTTTCGATCATATTTATTACTATTAGATATGTCTCACTTAAGTGAGAGACAACTTGTCAATGGATATTTAAGGTGTAGTTTTGGGAAATGTAGAATAGAAATAGAAATAAGTTTATTAACCAAATCAGGACCCCAGAAGGGGGAACCAGACAACTCGGCCCGCGGACAAGTCGGCCCGTAAGTGAGGATTAGTCGGCCCATATGTTAAGACAACTCGGGCCGTATGAAAAGACTACTCGGACCATCAATAAATATTGTTGTCTTACTTATTTTTTTTAATAAAATTGACGGAAATCATAAAGATATAGTCATCTGTCAAAAGTATTGGGAAATGTAAAAAAACATCCCTATATAATCAACCAAAACCATATTTTTTTCAAAAAATTATTGTGAAGTCATTTCTGGATAGATTTTTACAAATTTTACACCAAAACATTCGGAATTGTCTATATTCTGATTGGTTATTTACTCATTATGTTGTTATGAGTGATTTTTATTTGTACATAATTTAAGCACAACAAATAAAATTTGATTTTCCTATGTATTTCAACTAAAAATAAATCCTAAAAATTGACAATCATAAGAAAATTATGTACAAATAAAAACCGCTCATATAAACATAATGAGCAAATAAACAAACAAAATATAGATAATTCCGAATGTTTTGGTGTAAAATTTGTTAAAATCTATCCCGAAATCTATCCCGAAATAATGTTTTTTTTACGTTTCCCAATACTTTTGACAGATGACTGTATGTGCAACTTCATTTCAAGGATTTTGAGATAGCCTAGCTATTAAAAATCCATGTCTAAGATTGATAAAAATGTGTCTATAAAAACTTGTGTCAATTGATCTAATTACTGCAATCAAGGTGAAGCCATGTGAAAATTTAATTTTTGATATTAATTTTATTCCTGTAAATGATACATAATAGACCATGTTATGTGAACAAAATCACGTCCTAATCACATTTTTGGTCACAAGTAATATTATCATTTAATAAATAATTCATTTTCACTAAAAGATAATAATTGTCTAAATAAATAATTATACACATATAAATATTGAATAATATTATACAATTACTGCACTTGAACAAGATCAATATGAGGTTTTAAGGAGCAGAGTACAACAATATTGAACGAGGCAAAGCCGAGTTCAATATTGTTGTACTCTGCTCCATAAAACCTCATATTGATCAAGTTCAAGTGTAGTAATTGTTTTATTACATACAGCTCTATTTAACTTTAATTTTGAAATTTTATAAAAACTTTGAAAGCTTTGAAATTTTATGAAAATTTATAATTTAAAAACAAAATTGAAATTTTGAAATTTTAAAAAAAATTGACCTTTAATTTTTTTTTTTAATTTTATAATTTTTAAATTTTTTTGAAAATTTTGAAATTTTATGAAATTTTCTAACAAATTTTCTTAGCAAAAAGCAATTTCTGTGCAATAAAAAAACATATTGCACTCTCGTGCCACGTAATTTCATTCACTGATTTTGCTTGAGAGTGCAATGATTATTTATTGCACAGAAATTGTTTTTTGCTAATCAATATGTTAGAAAATCGAATGTCACGTGTATTGCTTCTGGCCAATAGAAAAACATTAAAATAGAGCCTTATGTAATAATATACTTTACGCTTTTATTTTCCCTATCTGTCTTTGTTAGCGCAGCCGGTCAATCTTTCAGCATATTGACCGGGCCCGATGTTTTCTTCCGGATTTTGTCCGAACTCGTTTTTTGTCTTAGATATACAATAACAAAAACATGTAACTGACAGATTTGCATGTATTGAGTATAATATAACAAATAGTTCATGGCACTTTGTGCCAAATGGCAGTTTATGGACCGGTCTGTCACCCACAAAATAATATATGGACCTCAGCAAATCCATACCTAGGAGCTGAACTCACGAACACCATGTCTTGGGACAAACAAGTTCAGAAAGTTGTAGCGAAAGGAAATAAAGCACTAGGCTTCATACGTAGAAATGTAGGATCATGTCCAGAGGAGGTAAAGAAACAAGCATACCTTGCGCTTGTCCGACCTCACCTTGAGTATGCCAGCAGCGCTTGGGACCCTCATCTCCAAAAACATATTCTACAGATTAAGATGGTCCAACGCCGAGCAGCACGCTTCATCAAAAGCAACTACTCAAGAGACCCTGGTACAGTGACAACATTACTTGAACAACTGGAATTACAACCACTTTCAACAAGGAGAAAAATAGCCCGTATCACACTTTTACATAAAGCAATCCATGAAAAAGTAGCGATACCAATACCATCCTACATCATTAAACCAACGAGAACTTCGAGATTCCATCATCCGAAGAGATACATACAAATTAGACCAAAAAAAGATGTTTACAAATACAGTTTCTTCCCATGTACCATCAGGGATTGGAACCAACTATCAGATGAACTGTTAGACATAGAGAGCAGCGAGGAATTTAAGAGCAGACTCATTAAGCTCTACTACGGTGGCTGAACAACATGAACAAAAGATGATGATTTTATTCTGATATTAATCACTTGTAAATACACACACTTTTAGGACTTTACTGTATATACTAATAATTTTGTCATGTTGGAGGACGTCACAAATACTTGAGTGATGGGTCAACGACCTTTTTCAAGTCAACACCATAGATAGATAGATAGCTTCGCTTCGGTCCATATAATATTTTGTGGGCGACATCCCGGTCCATAAACTGCCATATGGCCCTTAATGCCATGAACTACCGTACATTGTACATGTATTTGTTAAATATTATAAAACAATAATACAGTCCGAGTTGTCTTAACATACGGGCCGACTAGTCCTCGCTTATGGTCCGAGTTTCCCGCGGGTCGAGTTGTCTGGCATCCTGAATCCTGGGGCATATACAATTAACAATTATGATTGATACACAACAACAATACATCAAACTAAATATTCACAGTGAAGTATCAATAATTGTGATGCAAGCACACTCGGGCAGAAAAAGAGATATATGCACATACACGTACACACACATACTGATGATGGAAAGTGAACAAAAACATCTCGGGAGGGGTGGGGGGAGAGAGAGAGACAGAGAGAGAACAGACACGTGTATTGGGTGATTCATCGCCAATCTGCAATACAAGAGGCACCAAGAGTCGATTCTAAAAGGAATAAAATCCTTCTTTGTGTCAATTGCAGACTGGCCATGTTGATACAGAAGAATTTCCATGTGGAAGGAAAGTGGAGAGACACACATACATGTAATATTGCATAGAATAAGCATGAACGATATACCAAAAAATGGAATCCCTAATCTCGTTGAGATTAGGATTCCGAAGAAATTTTCTGTCTGTTCTTCATCCTACGAGATTATGGAATCCCCAACAAATATCCAAACGAAAGTCAACTCCGATTTAAAAGGAAATAGCTTACCGCCATGACCAGTTCAAACGGGTATTTGTATACCCTCACTGGTGATTGATACTTCTGTACCATCTTGGTTATTTCCTTAAGTCATTTTTAACACAAATTATACGTATCTACGACCACGCACAGTTGTCAAATTAGCGCTGCAATATTTTGACAGATGGTCGAATCACGTCTAGCGGATATCAATCCGCAATATACAGCCTTCAGTTGTTCGGCGATTTATCTAGGCGAGCACACATTTTGACCCTTTTAAACTGATATAGTTAACCTTATGGCTACTAATTTATGCAAAGAAATATATTTATTTTCGTGTATACGAATTAGTCCGTTTTTCGAGCACTTGTTTGTATCAATACACCTAAATTCATAATTAATGTACGACAACTCTGCATATAAAGTTTTTGTGAATGAAAAAATATAAAACATTGTCAGAGTACGTACTCGGCGAAAATACAACATCATTTAATGTAGTCTGATTTTGAAATAGTAATAAACCCATGTAAAATGTGTTTTAAACATTTATTTATTTTAAAATATGATTCAAAACGAAGTTTTACTTTGGGTTTTTTAATAACTCCATCCATTCATGAAGAAAGTTTAATACTCAGTTCCCGTTCAGTCGACCAAGTTTTTTTTCTCCAAATTTTATTACAATGTTAATTAAAATATCAACAACAGGATGGAACACACATCAAACCAACCAAGGATTTATATAGTATAGTATCTATATAAATCCTTGTACCAACTTATAAATATCTTTTCTGCTTTAAGATTTTAAACAAACTTTCACCATCTTGTTTACATGATTTAGTTGTTTTTAAAGATTGTAAATATAATTTTAGATATTCCAATATTGTAGATATACCTAGGGTGCGAACATCTACCTACGGTAAGAATAGTTTTAGATATGCAGCAGCTGTTTTATGGAATGACCTACCTGATGATTTTAGAAAAATTTCCAATTTTAATCAGTTTAAGAATATTTTAAAATCTTGGAATGGAAATGTAAATGTTCAGTTTGTGCTGACTTTTAAATTTGTTTAAATTTCTACCATCTAGGTCATATCCAGTTTTTATTTATTGTGCTTGTAAAATTTGTATGCTTTGCTCATAATGTCAGCTTTTAGTTGTTCATAGTTTGCTACATTAGCTCTTGGTATGCTTAGCTTATAACATCAGCTTTTAATTTGCTTTTTTGTTTATCTTGTAACTGTTAGTATTTTACATGTAGTGCTTACTTAGTCTTGTAGTTTAGTTGTATGTTGCATGTTTGTTATTTGTTATTTATTCTGTGTCTGTGTATGTCGGTTAAAAGCTCAACAGAGCTTATGCTGTATGTTGTTTTAACCATGTCGACTCTAAATAAAGCTTATTTATTGTTTATTATTTATTATAATACATACATCGATAAATTTTTACATCATGTGACGTCAGCATTATGATTGAGATAATTATTTACATTTTGATATATTTTACAAGAAAAGTTATATAATAAAGCTGTGTCTTTCGAAAAACAAATCAAATACAAAGTTTGCCGAGGTTTCTCAGATTTTTGACCATTTTTGTTTAGATGAAGGCCAATGAAACTATACAATCTACTCTTTTGTGATACACTAACATCTAACAACATCCCATTTTGAGGTCATGTCATGTAGCCTTTCATTCATCTTTGACGGTCCAGCTCACAACACACGCTTCAAGTTGGATAGTGGAAAAGAATACTATTCTACTCTCCCCAAAAAAGAAGAGGAAGCACTATAATGAAAGGAGTTGTTGAATATGTACATTTAATTTAAAACATTGAAGAGTCTTTAAATTGAACATCAAAACATCTTTTGTGCTCTTTTATGGTCATCATATAAAAAATATATACACATATCCACTTCTATTCATATTATTATATTATATTGGTGAACAAATTTGGAAAAAAGAACCTCAAAATGTGGCGTTGAACATCCAGAATGGATCATGGCTTAATTGGAACATGTACAGAAATGTGACGAGGTTAAACCGATTAATTAGATTCCAACCCTCCCGGGAGGATTACTCCGTATGGGGTTTCTTCAGATCTCCCGGGAGGGTTACTCCATATGGGGTTTCTTCAGATCTCCCACGCCGCGACATAGCAGTAAATGGGAAACAAGCGAGGGAGGGATGCTGTTGCGATCCCAATATATGTGGATTAAATCGATATGTTTTGTGTCTGTCCCAAGTCAAAGTCTATGATTTAAAAGTCTCTTTTCGACTTTTGGTTTGTTGATTGTGTTTGCCGGATGAGTCGATTGTGTTTTGGTTGGTGGTATTGTCAACCATTCCTCTTTAATTCCTTTGTTAATTCAAGCTGATTTACGAGCATCGCATGTAGCCCATGATTGATCACACTCCGATATTCTGCGTGGGATACCGACGACCGTTTTACGAACTGAACACTCGCAAAGCGACACCCTGATTTCACAAATCGGTAAGAAATACATGAGAGTTCGGGTATTGGAGGTTATGGCAACTTTCACAATATTTGATAAGTTATGTAGTGACTACTAGACACAGTGCTACCAAACATATTTGGAGAAGGAAAGCCCGGACACAGTTATAACAAACTAGCCGTTGAAGACCCGGTCCTTTCGGAAGGTACATGGCTTTATAATCTTAAATCATCTGATGACGAGTGTCGGACTCGAATCCACAACATGGTGCCTGTTAAGGTAATCAATGGAATCTTCCAGAAACAAAGGAATAGTTTGTGACGACGTTTGGGTTTAATATCAGAACATGACTTAAACTGTTCAGAAATAGCAAACACTTGTTTGTTTTTACTTTAAACGTATACTTTATGACATTTGCGAAGTATGCTTTCACTGGAGACATGCAAACATTTAACCACGCGCCAAAGTTCTACTCAGCTCCAGTGCTGGTGTTATAGAGCCATTTCCCCCCTCCCCCCGGAAAATGGTTATATAGCCATATTCCCCTCTTACCTGGATAGGCGGAAAAATGGCTATATAGTAGATCCCCCCCCCCCCCCCCCCCCCCCCCGGAAAAATGGCTATATAGCCATTTCTCCCCCCTTGAGAAATAGGGGGAAAATGGCTATATAGCAGTTTTTCCCCCCAAATTATGTTGGGATATCAAAACGAAGTAATCACTTCCAAAGGGTGCATTAATGTTAAACAAAACATGTAACAGATTATCAGGGACCAGCCACATAGTGGCGAACGCCTATACTGATCGCTCTGTCCGTCCGTTCGAAACACATTCGTGTCCGCTTCATAACTTTATAACCAATCATTTCTCTATTCTAAAGTAGATGGATGAAACTTTGCATGATTGCTAATTACTATTAGAAGGTGTGTCGCATATCATATTCTTGTTTGTCCTCCTAAAGTCAAGGTCTCAAACTTTTCATTTCATGGGGCCCCTATATGAAGTATATCTCTCTCAGATGATACGATATTCCAGAGCTTGTGGTTCCTATCAGGATTTCCTTGATAGAGGGTTGCTGCTAACAAGGAAGCTATTGAACCAAGGGTTCCTTTTTGGTAAAGTTGAAGTCATCACTTCGACTTATTACCGGATTTGTAACTAAATTAACACGACGGGTGCCACTAGTGGAGCAGGAACTGCCTACCCTTCCGAAGCACCTGAGTTCACCCCCGGTTTTTAGTGGGGTTCGTGTTACTCGATCTTTAGTTTTATATGTATGTTTTCCCGATCGTTGTTTGTCCTTTTGTGCTTTTTCTTTTGGCCATTGTGTTGTCTGTTCTTCGATATACGGTTTCTGATTGCCCCTTTGGTATCTTCAAACTCTTCTTGTGAACTACAGAGAATCGTGTCCGCTCTAATTATTGTAGAGGGATGATATTTTGTGATTGTTAACCACTGTGAGAAGGTCTTACTTAATTCATTTTTGTCCTTCAAAGGTCAAGGTCTCAAACTTATGGTTTTTCATGGGACGATAATTTTGCTACCCCAACCTATTCTTTAGATATTGACTTTATTTTGCAACGGCGGGGTCCTTAAGAGATAGTTTCCATCTTCATGTCATCTAGTTATTATTATTATTATTATTATTATTAGTAGTAGTAGTAGTAGTAGTAGTAGTAGTAGTAGTAGTAGTAGTATCTTATATTAGAGGTGATATTGGTCGAGGCTCGACATAGCATGTGGTATAAGTTTGATCATGTATAACTTTCCAAATAGCACCCGAGTGGGGATGCTATATAGGGTAGGTGATGCATGTCTTACAAAGTCATGCATCATGCATAATAAAAATGTATATGTATTTTACTCTAAGTATATAAATAATAATAATAATGATAATAATAATAATAATAATAATAATAATAATAATAATAATAATAATAATAATAATAATGAATAAATGTTTTCTTAGTGCAAATAAATCATAACTTATTTATAATAAATTAGAAATAACATTTAGGGGGAAAACCCACTATATAGCCATTTTTCCGGGGGGAAATTCATACTATAGCCATTCCCCCCCCCCCCCCCCCCCTGATAAGGAAGGGGGGAGATGGCTATATAGCCAATGTTCCGGGGTGAAAGATGGCTATATAGCCATTTTTCCGGGGGGAAAGATGGCTAGGGAAAAAAATGGCTCTAGAACACCGGCCAAGACATTGCCGCATTGGCATTATGGGATGATGCCTGCAGCCCAGGGGCATCCACCTGATGAGGGCCTCCAGAGCTTAAGTGAACTTAATTTAGTGTGTGATGTTGTGTAAATGCAGAATGAAAGTATAAGTATGATGAAGTATCTGTAAAAGAGGGCTCAATTAATATCATAATATCTCCTCTCTTTTTGTCATGTTTCGCTTGCTTGATTGATTGGTTTTTAACGCCAACTTTAGCAATGTTTCAGCTATATCGTGGCGTTATTACACTTGCACTCATCTATGACAGTCTAATGTTGACATTATGTTGTAAAATTTGATTAAACTGATTTCAAGAGTCCGAAATTCGTGCTTTTTGGTCTCACAGTATTTGTAGCCAATGTGCCTACGCAGTTGTAATACGGCGCTGTTCGACTTTCTAAAAATACATAGAGAAAAGTCCTTCGAAGAGGGGTGTCATCCCACTATTGCGACATCCCATAGATCCGTCAGCCCATGAAAATAACTTTGATACTTTTTTCAGAACATTTGTTCTGCAAGTGCCCAGCTAGCACACTACGTATTCACAACGTTGCAGTTTGGTTGCTGTTTGGTCAGGTCCCTTTCTTACGTGAAAATTACGTTGCCACAACGTATTTTAGATTCGTGATATGCAAGTCGTTGTGACAACGTATGTTCCAACATTTTTGTTACGTACGGATATGGTCTTGATGCTAACGTAAAAGCTCAAACGTAATGTGTACGTCCTGGTAACGTATTCAGAATACGTTATATCCAAGACGTTGTGACAACGTACTTTCCAACGTTTTTGTTACGTACAGATATGGCCTTGATGCTAACGTAAAAACTCAAACGTAATTATTACGTCCTGGTAACGTATTCAGAATACGTTATATGCAAGTCGTTGTGACACTGTAGTTTGAACGTTTTTGTTACGTACGGATATGGTCTTGATGCTAACGTAAAAGCTCAAACGTAATGTGTACGTCCTGGTAACTAATTCAGAATACGTTATATCCAAGACGTTGTGACAACGTACTTTCCAACGTCTTTGTTACGTACGGATATAGCCTTGATGCTAACGTAAAAACTCAAACGTAATTATTACGTCCTGGTAACGTATTCAGAATACGTTATATGCAAGTCGATCGTTGTGACACTGTAGTTTGAACGCTTTTGTTACGTACGGATATGGTCTTGATGCTAACGTAAAAACTCAAACGTAATTATTACGTCCTGGTAACGTATTTCAGAATACGCTATATGCAAGTCGTTGTCAAACAACCGTACGTACTTATCACCAATCATTAAGGTATTTCCCTGGAAAAGGGAAAGGATCTTAATTAAAAAGTGAATTTTTCAAATTGGAAAGTATTCTCTAGACATGACTTTGAATTTGATAGTAGTTGATCTCCTGATTCTAAAAATGCATGGTTGATAAGGACTTTTTGCATTTCCAGGTTCATCAGTAAAAAATGTGAGGCTAAGTTGTGTTGTTATTAAGCTACATTTTTGCGTTAAGATGATACAACTGGCTATAGTTGTATATCAATAGCAATAAAAAAAAACATAATAAAAACGCCATGTACGAGGATCGTATCGGTGGCCTCTTGATCGTTAATCGTTCTTCTTTCCACTGAACTTAGTAGAACGTGATGAAGAAGGCAATATACAAATGTATCTCCAAGATTTAATTACTTGCAATAAAATTACCATTATCCAAAAATTAGAAGTACTTTTCCTCATAAATATTCGTCATATTTGAATTAGATTTTGATCACTGCAGTTTCAAGCTGAGTGGATCGTTTATTAGATTTGTCAAATAATAGCATACAATGCGGAAATTCAGTGTGTCCGTCAACGATTCGATAATAAAAAGTTATTGCTATTTCCGGAGTTTGAATTCCTACCAAAATTCAAACCATTTTGGTGTTTTGTGACAATTTTAACAATTTCTTTGATGTCCCGAACATACAAAAACCTCGAGTTTAGAAGGTAGAAATATACAGTAAGGTTAGTCAATAGAATTACATCTATGAATGAGCAATCCAAATTGATTTAAGAAAATACTGTGAGTGTGACGCCAAATGTCATTCATTGTTAAATTTTGTGTCAAAAACAAACAAATACTTTATTGTCAATCAAGACGCCCGGAAGAACAGAAAAATCATCATTAATTTGTTACAATGATTAGCGTGATTTAAGTGATTTTCAAACATTGAAATAAAATAAAATAACACAATAAAGGTTTACACTAATTTACAGCAAAAGTTTATAATCATACATGCCTTGTACATGTACAAAAATGTAGTTATGTCAGTAACCAAAGCAATGAGGTACAGAAACGTGCCAAAAGTATTCGGTCACTGTGATTTTTTACTATATATTTCATGTAAAACCACATTTTTTAAAAACATTATTCCAAAGTCGACTTGTTCTCGATTTTGATGATTTTTTTACCAACAAAAACAGAATTAAATGTAGTTTTACACTGTAATTTTAGCATAAATTTATAATCTATAATTTTTATGAGTTCACGATTTAAACACAAAACTAAATTTTGAACGTCAAAAATACAATACAATGATAGTACATTTGAAGACAAATAATTTAAGCTTGTGTTTAAATCATGAACATTTAAAATCTGTGCTCCCAAAAATTATTTCAAAATATTCACAGAAAATTACATACGTTCTCGCTTCTGACGTTCTGTTGGTAAAAATTTCATCAAAATCAAACAAGAATTGACTTTGGAATAATGTTTTCAAAAATTGTGGTTTTATATGAAATATATAGTAAAAAATTACAGTGACCGGATACTTTTGGCACGTCTCTGTACATTGTAAAGGTAATATTAAACAACCCAAAGATAATACTGTATAATATTGCATTCTCAAGAGGCAAAGCACCCAACAATCCTGTGATGAACTACACCAGAGTTCAATATTTTTTATTTTTTTTATATATATCATGTTATTTAAATGGTTATTGGGGGGGGGGGGGGGGGGGGGAATAAAAAAATAATAGTAATAACCATTACACTTATTTAATTTTTTCTTGTCTCAATGTAAATAAGTTATCTTCCTCATTGGTCTCAATTTCATGTACAGAGACGTGCAGCAAGTATTCGGTCACTGTAATTTTTTTGCTAAACTTCATACAGGTATATAACCACAATTTTTCAAAACATTCCAAACTCAATTCTTGTTCGATTTTGATGGAATTTTTACCAACAGAACGTCAGAAGCGAGAACTATGTAATTTTCTGTGATTATTTTTAAATATTTTTTGGAAGCACAGATTTTAAATATTCATGATTTAAATGCAAACTTAAATTATTTGTCTTCAAATGTACTATCATTGTATTGTATTTTTGACGTTCAAAATTTTGTTTTGTGTTTAAATTGTGAACTCATAAAAATTATAGATTATAAAATTATGCTAAAATCACTTTGTAAAACTACATTTAATTCTGTTTTTGTTGGTAAAAAAATCATCAAAATCGACCAAGAGTCGACTTTGGAATAATGTTTTTAAAAAATGTGGTTTTATATGAAATATATAGTAAAACATCACAGTGACCGAATACTTTTGGCACGTCTCTGTATTACAGACATTTTTACATAGACTCTTAAGATCAGATAAAGGTTAGATGCATCCGATTTTCATTTTGTCCAGGAACCTCGAACATTTAATTGTTATTTCATTTATTATTTAGCTTGATTTTAGCCAAAGGTATATAATTTTCAAGTTCAGAAAATAACATGCATGCAATTAGAAATTATATCTTTAATGTAGATCATATGAAAATTGCAGACATCCCCATGATGTCCCCATCTTAGATATGCAAATTATCAAATGGTACCTCATTTCTGGCTACATGTATATACTTAGGAGGCAGGGGGAAGTAGCCTCTTTTTTTTATCGTTAAGACAGTATGATCATTGATGATACCTGTACATTGTGTATATAAATGAGACTATGAATAAAATAGTTTAAATTTCTTCATTATAATTTCAGAGCTGGTTCATTTCTGTAAAAGTGGTAAACAAGTACAGTTGGATTTGAGGTTATAGCTGTTACATGTATAGGCACATAGCTGACCTTGTGACTTTTCAACATATGGCAAACCAGTCGAAATAATTCCTGGCCCCATGTAATATTGGAAGCCACAGATGTCACCTGCTTCATGTCCTGTAATGTCAGACCGATCAACACATAGCTATAGCTAGACAACAGCAAATTTCACCATCATCTAATCAGAGGTATTCAATTTCATGTTCTTCTAGCTATAGGCCAGACAAGTCAACAACATTATATTTTACATTTTACTATGAACTAATCTAGTCCTGAGGCAATTTTATAGGGATTACACTCAGATCACGAAAGCTACCATGATGATTTATTGATGAACCAGAAATTAGACTTCATGCACAAAGCCTACAAAATAAATGTATAATGATACATGCATACACTTATACATGTAAGTTATACCAATAGAGCTCCTCCCATATTTACAGTGTGTGGCTATCACAGAAACAAAGGGTTCTTTAGATGAACTTGTTACATTTAATTACATGTATGCAATCTACTTCAAATACAGAACATTTCTTAAGAAGAGATTTATGTTAAATATCATCAGTTACAGTTGACGATAGAATGAAAATAAACACATTTTGAAAAGATCAACCTATCTGATAGAGATCCCATCCCAAAGACAAATTAACTGTACCTGTAATGAAATTTTGAGAAATCAATTAATAAGGAATATAGTTATGTAAAAAAACTGCAGAAAAAAATGCCTAAAATTCCCAAGAGTAAATAATTATAATATGATCCTTTGTCAGGGCTTTGTAACATGGACTTAATTTTTTGGTTCATTTCTACTTTTCTTTTTAAAGTTTTCTATATTAAGTGTAGAAATAATAAAAGTGTAATAAATGAAGATAATATTGGTCAGTAGAGAAGTACTGGGCATGGGTAATTATGCTATTTAATTAGGTCACACCACTGATTGATCGATATTTATCTCCTCCCCACTGATTATTTATATGTGGTTTTGTGATTTTCGTAATTTCTCATTAATGAAATGAGATCATGGAAAACATTTTACGGGATATGTTTATATCAACAACAAATATCAAAAACTGCAAGATAAGTGCTGTCTTAAATCAATTTTTAGTCTAGAGATATAAGTTTCTTGCATACATGTATTAAGTGTAAGTTCCTCTCCGAGTCTAATGTTTTACATACTGCAAATGCTTCTTCTAAAATTAATATTAATTTTGATAATATTGTAGTCTTGCAATAGATCTAAATGATTGAACTGCACTTTTTTTGTACTATTTCTCTTCTAATTCTCTTCTGTTCTCATGGTTTTTTTTTTTACATAAATGAAGATGTATCTTTTCTAGATTTGTCCTATCAATAAAATTTAACGTATATGTTTGGTCACAGTTTTTGGATTTCTTTCTTTAGCTCTGTAATATATATCCATGCAATATATTTCCGAGTTATAATCAATTAATTATAGGTTTTACAATGTGTCTTCACTTACAGTCGCAAATATCTGTTTACCTAGCTACGATATGCGTCGCTAGGTAAGCTCATTTTGCGACCGTAAAACCGACGATTTACATCCGCAAAGCTTAAAATACAATACAGTTATCTCCTAAATATAATAATTTCAAGCTTCTGATCATGATCAAAATAGTTACTAAAAATATTTTCACCCCTAAAGTTGTTCCATTTAGCTGAAAATATTAATATCATATTATTTTTTTCAGAACCAATCCACCAATGAAGGGAGCTTTCCAGATGCTTGATGGAGAAAAAAAAACTTTATAGGTTTCCTTTCATTGTTCATTTAACTTTGTTGTTTTTTATATCTTTCATTTTTTTGCTGACCAAATGTTAGAATTTGTATGTGGTTTTTTTTGTATGCAAGTTTTGTGATTTATATATATCAGTATCAGTATGGTTGAGATAATGTGGGTTTGAGTTAATTATAAGGTTATGAGTGTTTAACACCACTTTCAACAATATTGCAGTTTATAAAGGTAGAAGAAACCAGAGTACCCAGGATAGTATTATATAATACATGTATAATGTTGAATGAAAGTTGATTGGTTGAATGAGAATCATGATTTGTATGCCAATATTTTGAATTCTAATATGACATGCTGTTTTGGCCTTGTAAACAAAAGGGTATAAAAATCCCCGGTTTATTATGACTTGCACACGCTAATGATCATGACGTATTTGGCTGTTTTATTATACCCTTTTGTTTACAAAGCCAAAACAGCACGTCATAGAAATAATTTATGGAAGGGGTAAGTTTGTTGGAGATTTTAATATGGGTACACTATTAAGGAATATGGATTAAATATTTACCGTATATGTCCTATTAGAATAGAAATAATTTATGGAAGGGGTAAGTTTGTTGGAGATTTTAATATGGGTAACATTATCTGTGCAAATTTTACCCCTCACAACTCGCAACATTAGTGGTGATGTGCACTGATTGCATAGGTAGTTATAAATCCAACTACCATACGATCATGACTGTCCCCATATTTAATAATATATATTTTTTCTTTAAGAAAGAAAGACAAATTAGGGTTATATTTTTTCTCTGTAAGGGGATGTGATATATTGGTTTTGATATTTTTATTTTGAATTGCTTAGCTTAAAATATTATTGTTCTTTGTTATATTTTTATATACATTAACAAGAATATTTTGGGGTTACAGCTTTCTCAGGATTGGGATGTGTACACTGGTACATTTGTAGATTTTATTATGAAACTAACGAAGCTTACGCTTCAGGCCTGGGGCCCCTTATATCCCGGAAACAACTTTTTTAATGAACTAACTTTTCAACAAAATGAATGGAGTTTTTTTTTACTGTCTTTGTTATTAGAATAAGACTATTTTAGTAATAGAATCATATGTCAATGGCTTAAAGTACTTAATATTGACCTTAGAATATGCTCCAATTCCAATTTCATATGGCCTCAAAATGTCCCTGCAATTAGTAAAATTTCCAAATTTGCACCTGAATCCCAAGCTGTATGGGCTCCTTGACTTAGCCAGAATCTATTCATAGCCTACATTTTGGCAGTTGGATCCTCGAATCCTTTGTTGGTGCACAGCTTAATAGTTTGACAGCTCAGTCCTTATGTTAGAACCAATCGGAACCACAAACAGACATGAATTCTTAGTTCGGGCTTGTGCATTCAAACACCAAAAATCAAGACTATCACCTGTTTATCCTAATGATCCCTCTCTAGTAATTTAAAGAATGAAAAAATTCTTTTTTCTGTGCATTGATGATCCTACAAATTTTTCTTCGTTTTTGGTAATTTTCGATTATATATTTTTTAGTGTTTAATTTTAAACTAAAGAATAGATTTATAGGTCAAGTTGTTCTTATAAGTTTGGTCCATTGTTAGCAGGGTGATATTTTTATATGTATACATGTATTTCTGCTGTTTCCTTAGCCAGCAACTAGTGCTTCAGTTCCCATATTTATTAAGATATTTCTGTTTTCTAGCATAAAATGCTTATAACCCAGTACAGCAATTTTAATAAAAATCTGAGATATAGTGGTTAAATTAAAAACAAACAATTATCAGAATCTCCTATGGAACAACACCATTGAAGAAGATACCATCCGTTACTCAGACCTCTTTGCTGGTGGGAAAGGGATCAATGTTTGGCCCATTGTCAAGGACTCCACCCCAACACCCTGTTCATGGCCCTTTTGACCTTGTTGGTTATTCTTGCTGGCTGCAAAAGGGCCCACATAATAGTTCAGGGACCTTAAAATGTAGGTCCTCCGCTGGATGTATACCTATTCATTACTTCTATAGATGTTATCTATATACATTTGTACATCTTTAATTTAGTCAAATGCAACTTTCACAAGATAAAGATTTTTAGTACATTTATTTTACATGTTTTTTAATCTGATATATTTATTATTACATGTACCTGACATATTTGTATAATAATTACATCTAAACATTTTGGCATCTTTAAAATAGATTATGGTGGGATGAGTCTGAGAGTAGAAAGAGTGTTTCATCATCTGTAAAACTTGCAATAATTTGGATTAATAAATGTTTAGAATTTTATATTTTATTAGTTAACTCAAAAAAATTAAGAACATCACAAAAGGTCCTTAAATACACAAAAAATAATGTACATTTTTGTAGTTGGTACCGGTAGTTGCATGGTGTAACGGTCTTAATGTGATTATAGTTGCCCTACTATCCAAATTACGTTGTCACAATGTTTTGACAACGTAATTTGGCTATAAAAGTCCTTTTAGGGTTGTACATTTTTTGTAGTTGTACAACTATATAGAGATGGTTGTAGTTGCGTCGTCTAAAAGTCTTTAGGTGGTCGTAGTTACATTGTATAAAGGTCCCTAGGTGGTCGTAGTTACGTTGTGTAAAGGTCCCTAGGTGGTTGTAGTTACGTTGTCTAAAGGACCCTATGTGGTTGTAATTACGTCATGTAAAGGTCCTTTGGTGGTTGTAATTACGTCGTATAAAGGTCCTATGATGGTTGGTAGTTACGTTGTGTAAACGTCCTTAATTAGTTGTAATTACCTCGTATAAAGGTCTTGTGATGGTTGGTGGTTACGTTGTGTAAACGTCCTTGCATGGTCATGGTTGTCGTTTGGTTGTAGAAAGGTCTTTTACTATGTAGTACCACAACGTAGTAGTTACGCTTAGGGGAGTCTACAAATCGGCGTAGTTAAAACGTAAAATTCTTACGTTGTAGCAACGAAAAAGTTACGTTGTCACTACGTTTTGACAACGTAATTTGGCTAGTAGGGTGGTTGGGGAAAGTCAAATCGAACCAAATAACATCTCCTGTCACATTTGAAACAGGGCACCTTCTTAAATTCTGCATATTGACTCGGGAACCAAATTTCACGTCTCGGAACAGAACTCACAGAAGTTTCCCCGCTCGGGTCGATACACCCCCGGGTATACGAGGGTGTTAGCTTTAAAATGAGCCATAATTAAAAACATTGCTTTACAATTAACTGAATTCATCCTGCCAATGTAAAAGAGGGCAGCATCAGAAATTGCTTAAAATGAGATGGGCACTGAAATTGACCAATAATATGAGATGGACGCTCAAATTAAACAATAATATGAGATGGACGCTCAAATTAAACAATAAGATGAGATGGACGCTCAAATTAAACAATAATATGAGATGGACGCTCAAATTAAACAATAATATGAGATGGACGCTCAAATTGACCAATAATATGAGATGGACGTTCAAATTAAACAATAATATGAGATGGACGCTCAAATTAAACAATAATATGAGATGGACGCTCAAATTGACCAATAATATGAGATGGACGCTCAAATTGACCAATAATATGAGATGGACGCTCAAATTAAACAATAATATGAGATGGACGCTCAAATTAAACAATAATATGAGATGGACGCTCAAATTGACCAATAATATGAGATGGACGCTCAAATTAAACAATAATATGAGATGGAAGCTTAAATTAAACAATAATATGAGATGGACGCTCAAATTAAACAATAATATGAGATGGACGCTCAAATTAAACAATAATATGAGATGGACGCTCAAATTGACCAATAATATGAGATGGACGCTCAAATTAAACATGATATGAGATGGACGCTCAAATTAAACAATAATATGAGATGGACGCTCAAATTGACCAATAATATGAGATGGACGCTCAAATTGACCAATAATATGAGATGGACGCTCAAATGAAACAATAATATGAGATGGACGCTCAAATTAAACAATAATATGAGATGGACGCTCAAATTGACCAATAATATGAGATGGACGCTCAAATTGACCAATAATATGAGATGGACGCTCAAATTAAACAATAATATGAGATGGACGCTCAAATTAAACAATAATATGAGATGGACGCTCAAATTAAACAATACTTTATTTATTTGCTAAACAAAAATCCAATTTGGATTGAAGCAATTCAGATCATGTCTTCAGACTAAGACACATACACACATAGACTGTAAACTCTTTCTAAACATGTTTAGATTTTTCAAATGTTTAAGACATGTAAAAATATGTCTACAAGAATAGTGTTTAGGCCCCAGAGCTAAGCACAATTATTACATTGCAGGACTCATTCAAATGTCACTATTCAATTAAGTTTATTTGGTGAGAAATTGTTCTTTATTTGCTCTGCATGTGTTTTGTCCCTATCATGCCTATGATTGTTGTCTACCACCAAGTGGAGAGAACAAGTTACATTTAATTTCTATGAGATGATGACGATAGTGATTATCCACTTGGTATTAGACCAACACGCTTAGTTGGGTTTTTTTTTATAGTGCTATCTCCCGATACAATGTTCAGTCCGCGGATAGGCATCAGGGCATGTGACTTCAGTTTGATATATAATCAATCAACAATGATTTAATAAATATTTGTTTTATGTTCACTGACTTTCTGTTGCATGCCATTCTCTGTACATTCATTGATATTGCAATTATTTGACACAGAATTATTTGGAACAATGGAGTGTCGGAACTATGGGGGTGACGGAACAGTTGGGTGTTGTAACAATGAGATGTCGGAACGCTGATGGAACCGAATGTCGGAATAGCAGCGTGTACCCCAAGGAGCTTGAAGTACAATAATGTGAATACGATTTAAACGAACATGTCGGTAAATATTGAATGAATGTTTAGTTGGTGATATGACGAGTCATTGACACTTGTAAAGATGAGAAGTGTTAAAGATTAGAGGCTATAGTTATTTTGTCTATCACTATATAGATATAGAAGGTGTTATCCATGTTGACAATACTTGGATTGATTCATGATCTAGATATCTGACAATTGACATTGAACCTAAAGCAAAACAGTAATGATAACAAGAATACAGTCGTGTGTTCCTGGATTTTTAGAGGGGAGCATGTCGTGGAGCGAAAATGTTGGTTTTTTTTTACTGCCACGATATATAACTGAAATATTGTTGAAAGTGGCGTTAAATACCAATATCCGTGTTATTAATCTTATGTTTTGTTTTTGTTTGTTTGTTTTGTTTGTTTTGTATTTGTTTGTTGTTTTTTTTTATTTTTTTTGGCAATGAACAAAACCCGTTAAATTGCCAAAGAGGGAATATTTAATTGTTGGTTATCTTAGAAGGTACAAGCTGCGACTGCCTGAATCCCCGGTACTTGTTCCACACAAAATATAAATTATTCAAACATTATCATAGTACTAAATATTCAGACGAAATCTGTAAGAACATAGGGAGTATTTTTGTTGGTATAGCGTTTAAATATTGCATGAGTCATGTCTTTCTACGGAACAGTAGCTCTTATGGTCTTTTCAGATCTATGGTCACAAAAAACAACAACAAAACAGAACAAAAACAAAAATAAAACAAACAAAAAACTTATGAGCTATGGTTTGTCGCTATATGTGGGCCTGAAACATGTTGAAACTGAAAACCGAAAAAGGACAATTAAAAATGTTGGATATGCGTATTCTCGTATACGGACATTCCAGGCCGCATTTGATAATCGAAAGAGGTAAAAACAGCAGGTATCCTTTGGATTTTACCTTTATTTCAATGAAAAATGAATTAGATTTGTATAAATTAAGACAAGCCTGTCTGATATACTTTAATGAAAATCAAAACAGACACCTGATTTAGTATAACACGGACCAGAAGTGGATTTTAATTACTATTTTTAACTTCTGTTGATAGATATCAAAATAATTAATTAGCATTGAAGTTTATGTAGAATCCCGATGATTATTTAGGCTTGCTTCACCTCCAAGCATTTTTTATATCACTTATCATTGATGGGTCAGTTAAATAATGTGACGTCACTCTAGAAAAAAGAGAATCTGGATCACCAATAACTTATTGAATAAGCCGTACGGTTTCCATCATTCTACCCATGACTGGTATGAGTGCATGACGCAAATATGACACTATCGTGATCCCGATCTCATCGATATTTTGTATCTGTTGCGTCGAAGATACCAAATTTGGCTTTTATTATTTTGTTTAAATTTAAATTTCCCGCGTTAAAAGTTTCAACCGGAACTGGCGGAAGGTAAACGCGAATGCGCAAACTCGCAGGTAAAAATCAGGTAAACTTTTGCATTATGGGGCTATGATCAATAGCGGAAGTGTTTTTGGGATGTCAATTTGAACCATATACTATAATCCCCAGTTTGAACCATCATGTAGAAAAGCAAAACACTAAGATAAACAAAATGATTAAGAAAGAACGTGAAATAGACAAGGACACAGTGGTAGCTTACCACACGAGGGTCCAGAACCAGATAAAAAATGAACTTAACGGGTTTAACCTGGGCCCAGGACGCTTTCCAACGTTACTGGCTATTGTGTTTTATGTGGGAGGCTTGGTACTGTTAATAGTTGGAGTGTTGGTAATCACACTTCGACATCGCCATGTCTATCTCATTAGTTGGAATGACCAGTTTTTAGGTCCAGCTTTTGTTGCGATGTTTATTATGTGTGTTGGTTTTGGTACATACTTGATTAATGTGGCGAAAAGAAGATCAGACGAATACAGAAGAGGATTAGTGGTGAGGTTACTATAATGATACTGTGATAGAGGTTTTGAAATGATTTAATATTGAAAAGTATAAATTAAGTTGTAATTGTAGTTCATCGATAGTTGGAATGCCCCACTTGATCATCCAGTGGATGGATAGCTGTATACCGAAAGAAGAAGAAGAAGACTTATCCCACTTTTTACATGCATGAATTGGGAGATAACTGTAATTTCATGGCGTCAATGGGAGATTTGATGGTCGCAAATTGAGTTTGCTGGTGACACGTTAGCGGAGCCAGTAAGCGGAAATTGGCGACCATTAAATATATACAGTTATCTCCATTCTAATGTAATCATATATGTATTGCCACATTATTGACAAGATGATGTAAGCGGTAATCATCTGACAGATGAGTGAATAGTGGAAACATTCCTTCGTCCGTGAAAAAAGTAGTTTCATGTAAGACCATTAAATCGACAATTGATACCATGATATTTTCAAATACAATACAGTTATCTCCATTCTAATATAATCATGTGTATAAATGTGTATTGACAAGATGATGTAAGTGGCTAAAATTCTAAAAAAATATCAACCGTGGAATTAATACCATGAAGATTACAGCATTGTCCAATCACAAACCAGGAATGTTAAACAACTACATTAGAATGCTATGTAGTGATGTTCCGTTCTGAACGACTGCCCAATTTCTGTTCAGACCATTCATCTGTCTGAGAATACTATTCATTTTATGCAGTGTTCTGATTTCTTGTTTTTCAAATACAAAATTTGTACTTAAAAGTTTAATGATCGTACAGTATTCTGTTTGGATGATTTTTCGAATACAAGGACAAAACTCATGCTCAAAATTTGTTGTATGATAAGCCCCGGCCCTACAGTTATAAAACTTGTCGAGTATGAGTTTCATAGCAGTACATTGTACTCCAACATTGTCTAATCAGGCCATACGATCATCAAACTTTAGCCCACAAATTTTGTGGTTTTTCTCGAAAAATGACCAGTCAGAACACATATACATTTGTATACAGTGGACAATTTTGGAGTAGGTGTACAAATCTAGTACATTTTAATTTACTGGTCGGAATCAAATTCTTGAATTTATTTATATATATATATATCTAAATAACAATTAAAAAATTTACTGATATGAACAAAGTTTTACTGCTGTTGGGCCAGTGGACCGATGTTCATTGTGAGGACTGCTGTTGGGCCAGTGGACCGATGTTCATTGTGAGGACTGCTGTTGGGCCAGTGGACCGATGTTCATTGTGAGGACTGCTGTTGGGCCAGTGGACCGGTGTTCATTGTGAGGACTGCTGTTGGGCCAGTGGACAGATGTTCATTGTGAGGACTGCTGTTGGGCCAGTGGAAAGATGTTCATTGTGAGGACTGCTGTTGGGCCAGTGGACCGATGTTCATTGTAAGGACTGCTGTTGGGCCAGTGGACAGATGTTCATTGTGAGGACTGCTGTTGGGCCAGTGGACCGATGTTCATTGTGAGGACTGCTGTTGGGCCAGTGGACCGATGTTCATTGTGAGGACTGCTGTTGGGCCAGTGGACAGATGTTCATTGTGAGGACTGCTGTTGGGCCAGTGGACAGATGTTCATTGTGAGGACTGCTGTTGGGCCAGTGGACTGATGTTCATTGTAAGGACTGCTGTTGGGCCAGTGGACAGATGTTCATTGTGAGGACTGCTGTTGGGCCAGTGGACCGACGTTCATTGTGATGACTGCTGTTTGGCCAGTGGACCGATGTTCTCAAATGTTTTATGACTGGTTTTATTTTATACAATATTCACTCACTCAGTATTATATATTCATTTCATGTTACTATTTCAGTTTCGACCTATAGGAGATTATGGAGTGGCTGTTTGTCATAAAAGTAGATTAAATTATGATCAAGAAACAAAGTAAGTCTGAGATTTTGCTTCCTTCTTTGTTGAAAACAATAGAAATTTTAAAATGCCAAATCATATCAACCTTGCCTCCTCTATATTAAAGCTTTATACAGAAAAAAAAACAATACAAAAACAGGAAAAAGTGACAAAAAACTTATGGAATTCTGGAAAGAAAAAATCACTTATTATATTGTCATTGACTTAAAAAAAAAACTTGTATTGAAGATAGCTGACATTTATTTTTTGTTCTACACAAAATTATGCAGCTAATAATTACATTTGACATATTTTGTATTCAGAAAGGACAATGAAGAAATATTTAAATTATGAGTGTGTCTTGTTTGTAACAAAACATCTGAAGATACAAATGTAGATAATATTTGTAAAAATATATACCCATTACATACATAGTGTGGTGGTACAAGACTTTGTATTAGGTCGAGTCTGTTGTGTGAACCAGTATCACTACGAGTCGCAATAGCGACTCGTTGTGATGCAGTTAGTTCACGGAACAGACAAGACCTGATACACAGTCTTGTACCACCACACTGTGTATGTAATAAGTTTATCTAACATTTCAATAAAAATGAATTTTAAACAAATAGCAAGGGTTGACTTAAAATGTATACAATACTCTGAGGGAGACTACATTTTGTGTATGACGTCACGTTTTTTTTCTGTTCATTCACCAACGTCAGGTTACTGTGTTTGTCTCACATTCCAATGGTATGACGTAATTTCAAAGTAGTTCGGCAGAGAACGTCTCGTGCAACGTCGCACCATTCTTTTATCACCACTGTGTGGTGATACAACATCTTGTATCAGACAGGCGACTTTCGTTAATTTCAAAGGAAAACGTATATAATGTTAGATAAATAACGATATAACTGAAATATTGTTGAAAGTGGCGTTAAACACGGTAACCTTAACCTGTCAAAATATTTGTGTGTTTAAGGGAGCAGTTGAAGTCTGGTACAACACCACATGACACAGTTAAACCACTGACGACATATGTAAGTTATTTATTAAATATGAAGTCGACTTAATATATTTATATTGTATAAATTTAACTTTCATACTTTCATTGTTTCCAGCTTATATTTTGAAATTTTCTAGAGTTATGGACTTTACACTGCTGTTTATTTTATATGTAGAGAACCACATCGGTCGTGTAATGGTTAGTGTGCTCACCTCGAGTGCAATAGATCCTGGGTTAGAGCCCAGATCAAATCAAAGACTATTAAATTGGTATTAGTTGCTTCTCTGCTAAGCACGCAGCATTAAGGAGAAAGAGCAAAGACTGGTTGGCTCGGAATCAGGATAATGTGTCAGAGTGGGGCGACATGTCTATCCAGGGACTGTTGTGAACTAGCACTATAAAAATCCAACAAAGCATGTTGGTCTAGTTCATCATCTCATTGAAATTAACTTAATCTTGCCATGATATAGTTGAAAAATTGCTGAGTTAGCATTAAATAACAATCACTCTTTTATATGCAGATATGATTGAATGAAGAAAAATAAAAACAAATAATTAGACTTCATACATTTTTCATGATAGTAAATAATTACTCGACATGATAAGAACAAAATGGTTCTAAGATTTCTACTTTATGATGTTCTTAAGATATTGAAAAGTAACTTTCTCTTTCAATATTTTAGTCAAAAACAACAGATGAGTATGGTCGTATCAGAAAAGGCAGTGGCTATGATAACAGAGGGTACAGGAACAATCATGATAACAGAGGATATAGAGATGATCCCAGGGGACCACCTCCTAGTTATCAAGAAAGGGACAGAAGAGGTCCACCACCAAGAGACAGATATAGGGATGGACCTCCTGGTGAAAGACCTAGGGGTCCTCCAGGGGACAGACTGAGAGGACCAGATGATAGGTTAGACAATTAATTAGAATGTAAATGTCTTAAAGAGAAAGACCTAGGGGTCCTCCAGGCGATAGACCTCGAGGACCTCCAGGGGACAGACAGAGAGGACCAGATGATAGGTTAGACAATTAATTAGAATGTAAATGTCTTAAAGAGAAAGACCTAGGGGTCCTCCAGGCGATAGACCTCGAGGACCTCCAGGGGACAGACAGAGAGGACCAGAAGATAGGTTAGACAATTAATTAGAATGTAAATGTCTTAAAGAGAAAGACCTAGGGGTCTCCAGGCGATAGACCTCGAGGACCTCCAGTTGACAGACAGAGAGGACCAGATCATAGGTTAGACAATTAATTAGAATTTAAATGTCTTAAAGAGAAAGACCTAGGGGTCCTCCAGGCGATAGACCTCGAGGACCTCCAGTGGACAGACAGAGAGGACCAGATGATAGGTTAGACAATTAATTAGATGTAAATGTCTTAAAGAGAAAGACCTAGGGGTCCTCCAGGCAATAGACCTCGAGGACCTCCAGTGGACAGACAGAGAGAACCAGATGATAGGTTAGACAATTAATTAGAATGTAAATGTCTTAAAGAGAAAAACAACATGGAGGCACACCATCGAAAATGAAATAAAGGAAAGAGACCTGGGGCACAATAGAAAGAAAAGCCAACAACAGAGAAGAGTGGAGGAAACTTGTCCTTTCCCTATGTGCCATGAGGCTTAGCAAGGACTAAGTAAATTTCTTAATACCATTAATATGTACTTCAATCTTCCTCAAATTCTCAGTGCATAGCTGAAATACTGCAAAAGTTGGCATTAAACACCAATCAATCAGTGATTTCTATGTTTACCTGTTGGAATACATATTTTACATCAACGGCTTATTGAGATATGAAATTACATTTACAATAAGGCAATTATAACATTATAAGTACAAAATATAGCAAGCACAGAATGTTTTTTTCAATTGTATATAAACAAGTTCTTGTAATGAAATACTGATCACTAACTTGACACTAAGTATGTGTTAACAAGAATGAATTTTTGCAAAAGATGTCAGAAATTTTGTTTATCCATTTTTGAAATTTTTTTGTGATACAATGTTTATACCTGTAATACGTTTGTTTCGAATCATTTGAATTTTCCATTCCGTCAAAAACTTTTTATTTTCGTCTGCCAAACCATGTGATTTTGATGGAATGTTAGGCACTGGACTTCCGGTGTCATTGTACACATCGAAAACTCCAATCGATAAGTGGCGTTTTAACTTTACTCAACTTAAAAGATTTTTTTACATTTTCTGTAAAAGACATATCAATTAAATTATTTTATTTGTATCAAAGACTTCAATGCACAGACAATTACTTCTTTAACATTAGCTTTGTTTTATTTCTTTATTTGCTGCTGTCAGCATCATGAAAGGAAAACGACCTGTCTTGATATATTTCTGTTATCAGACAGACAGTGGGGTACCGAACACCAGTATTTATTCAGCCGTTTTCTTGGCGTCTCCATATTACAATTACTTATAATCTAACGCATCTACGACTATGATATGTTGACGTTGTCACAGTAATAGCGTAAACACCGGAAGTAGTCTGCCTAACATTTCAGACGTCAAGACACGAAAAAGACGGAACATGATTCGAAACAAGCGTATTGGAAACATCATGTATGTGATTGTATGGGAGTTAGATTGATATCTTCCTATGCCATCATCATTAGTGCCTATCACCACTAAAGTTTGATTCTGAGATGTATTCTTTACAACATTATGTCATCAAATTTGTCAGTGAATTGTGTGTGATAGTTTGTCTGTGACTTGTGTGTGATAAAGTTTGTCTGTGACTTGTGTGTGATAAAGTTTGTCTGTGACTTGTGTGTGATAAAGTTTGTCTGTGACTTGTGTGTGATAAAGTTTGTCTGAATTATGTGTGATAAAGTTTGTCTGTTACTAGTGTGTGATAAAGTTTGTCTGTTACTAGTGTGTGATAAAGTTTGTCTGTGAATTGTGTGTGATAAAGTTTGTCTGTGACTTGTGTGTGATAAAGTTTGTCTGTTACTAGTGTGTGATAAAGTTTGTCTGTGAATTATGTGTGATAAAGTTTGTCTGTTACTAGTGTGTGATAAAGTTTGTCTGTTACTAGTGTGTGATAAAGTTTGTCTGTGAATTATGTGTGATAAAGTTTGTCAGTGACTTGTGTGTGATAAAGTTTGTCTGTTACTAGTGTGTGATAAAGTTTGTCTGTGAATTATGTGTGATAAAGTTTGTCTGTTACTAGTGTGTGAAAAAGTTTGTCTTTGAATTGTGTGTGATAAAGATTATGTGTGATAAAGTTTGTCTGTGACTTGTATGTGATAAAGTTTGTCTGTGACTTTGTGTGTGATGAAGTTTGTCTGTGTCTTGTGTGTGATAAAGTTTGTCTGTTACTAGTGTGTGATAAAGTTTGTCTTTGAATTGTGTGTGATAAAGATTATGTGTGATAAAGTTTGTCTGTTACTAGTGTGTGATAAAGTTTGTCTGTGACTTGTATGTGATAAAGTTTGTCTGTGACTTTGTGTGTGATGAAGTTTGTCTGTGTCTTGTGTGTGATAAAGTTTGCCTGTGACTTGTTTGTGATAAAGTTTATCTGTGTCTTGTGTGTGATAAAGTTTGTCAGTGACTTGTGTGTGATAAAGTTTGTCTGTTACTTGTGTGTGATAAAGTTTGTCTTTGAATTGTGTGTGATAAAGTTTGTCTGTTACTAGTGTGTGATAAAGTTTGTCTGTGACTTGTATGTGATAAAGTTTGTCTGTGACTTTGTGTGTGATGAAGTTTGTCTGTGTCTTGTGTGTGATAAAGTTTGCCTGTGACTTGTTTGTGATAAAGTTTGTCTGTGTCTTGTGTGTGATAAAGTTTGTCAGTGACTTGTGTGTGATAAAGTTTATCTGTGAATTGTGTGTGATAAAGTTTGTCTGTGACTTTGTGTGTGATAAAGTTTGTCTGACTTGTGTGTGATAAAGTTTGTCTGTGACTTGTGTGTGATAAAGTTTGTCTGTGAATTGTATGTGATAAAGTTTGTCTGTGACTTGTGTGTGCTAAAGTTTGTCTGTTACTAGTGTGTGATAAAGTTTGTCTGTTACTAGTGTGTGATAAAGTTTGTCTGTGACTTGTATGTGATAAAGTTTGTCTGTGACTTTGTGTGTGATAAAGTTTGTCTGTGTCTTGTGTGTGATAAAATTTGCTTGTGACTTGTTTATGATAAAGTTTGTCTGTGTCTTGTGTGTGATAAAGTTTGTCAGTGACTTGTGTGTGATAAAGTTTATCTGTTACTAGTATGTGATAAAGTTTGTCTGTGACTTTTTGTGTGATACAGTTTGTCTGTTACTAGTGTGATAAAGTTTGTCTGTGTCTTGTGTGTGATAAAGTTTGTCTGTTACTAGTGTGTGATAAAGTTTGTCTGTGACTTGTATGATATAAAGTTTGTCTGTGATTTTGTGTGTGATAAAGTTTGTCTGTGTCTTGTTTGTGATAAAGTTTATCTGTGAATTGTGTGTGATAAAGTTTATCTGTTACTAGTGTGTGATAAAGGTTGTCTGTGACTTGTGTGTGATAAAGTTTGTCTGTGACTTGTGTGTGATAAAGTTTGTCTGTTACTTGTGTGTGATAAAGTTTGTCTGTGACTTGTGTGTGATAAAGTTTGTCTGTGACATGTGTGTGATAAAGTTTGTCTGTTACTTGTGTGTGATAAAGGTTGTCTGTTACTAGTGTGTGATAAAGTTTGTCTGTGTCTTGTGTGTGATAAAGTTTGTCTGTTACTAGTGTGTGATAAAGTTTGTCTGACTTGTGTGTGATAAATTTTGTCTGTGACTTGTATGTGATAAAGTTTGTCTGTGAATTATGTGTGATAAAGTTTGTCTGTTACTAGTGTGTGATAAAGTTTGTCTGTGAATTGTGTGTGATAAAGTTTGTCTGTTACTAGTGTGTGATAAAGTTTGTCTGTGACTTGTGTGTGATAAAGTTTGTCTGACATGTATGTGATAAAGTTTGTCTGACTTTGTGTGTGATAAAGTTTGTCTGTGTCTTGTGTGTGATAAAGTTTGTCTGTGACTTGTTTGTGATAAAGTTTGTCTGTGTTTTGTGTGTGATAAAGTTTGTCAGTGACTTGTGTGTGATAAAGTTTATCTGTGTCTTGTGTGTGATAAAGTTTATCTGTGTCTTGTGTGTGATAAAGTTTATCTGTGAATTGTGTGTGATAAAGTTTATCTGTGAATTGTGTGTGATAAAGTTTGTCTGTGACTTGTGTGTGATAAAGTTTGTCTGTGACTTTGTGTGTGATAAAGTTTGTTTGTGTCTTGTGTGTGATAAAGTTTGTCTGTGACTTGTGTGTGATAAAGTTTATCTGTGAATTGTGTGTGATAAAGTTTATCTGTGAATTGTGTGTGATAAAGTTTATCAGTGACTTGTGTGTGATAAAGTTTGTCTGTGACTTGTGTGTGATAAAGTTTGTCTGTGACTTTGTGTGTGATAAAGTTTGTCTGTGACTTGTGTGATAAAATTTATCTGTGCATTGTGTGTGATAAAGTTTGTCAGTGACTTGTGTGTGATAAAGTTTATCTGTGAATTGTGTGTGATAAAGTTTATCTGTGCATTGTGTGTGATAAAGTTTGTCAGTGACTTGTGTGTGATAAAGTTTATCTGTGAATTGTGTGTGATAAAGTTTATCTGTGAATTGTGTGTGATAAAGTTTATCTGTGAATTGTGTGTGATAAAGTTTATCAGTGACTTGTGACTGTGTATCCTTCTGGTACATCAGTTTCCTCCACCAATAAGACTAAAGCCCATGATAGTGATACATCGAAAATATTGTTGAAAGTGGTGTTAAACACCCATGTTTCAGTCCTGTTTACAGGGTAAACAATGCAGATTGCAATATGCATTGCATATATAAATTATTGTGTACATATGAAAATGTTCATCTACATAAAATAATTTTTCTTTTCAGGCCAAGAGGTCCAAGAGGGGATAGATATGCAGATGATGGAGAAAGAAGAGGACCTCCTCGTGGCCCAAGAGGGCCTCCAAGAGATCCAGACAGACGAGGACCTTCTAGAGATCAAAGAGATCCTGACAGAAGAGGACCTCCTCGTGGACCATCAAGAGATCCTAGGGAGCCAGACAGGAGAGGTGACCCTCGGGATGATAGAAGGCGTGAAGATGATCGTAGGAGATACGAGGAAGACCGAGAGAGACGGAGACGTCAGAAAGAGGCTGAAGCTAGTGAACCAATGTTGTAAGTTTATAAATTTGACTACATATTTTAGCATTGCCTGAAACCATTTAATGAATTTCAATGAAAATTTCAGTGATTGTGCACCTCCTATTTTATTAATTTTTTGTTTTATCAAAATGATACTTTGGATTTCCCATATTAAACAATAATTAACTTTGCTACATACATGTTATAGTCGTATCAGGCTTCATATTGGAAGCCATTTATTTTTACTTTTGTATTAATTGAGTGTCAATATTTGTTATATCAACATCATAATATTGTTTGTATGCAGAATCTTTTAAATTTGAACTGCCGTTTTCATTAATTTATGCAAGGACTTAGAAACTATTTGCATATTATATGTTATCAGTAAGATGGATATGGTGCTTTGACGGAAAGCAGGTCCTGTTAAACGGTGAGGCACAAGCCAATGCAATCATCTGCGATATTTAGCTGTTGTAAGAGGCGATAAAGGGAAAAGTTGTCTGTTATTTTTGTTGAAATGGACGTTGGTTGTGGATTTTGCAAATGAAGGGTCATCCATTTATTGTTAAAAGGCAGCTGTTGGCCAATCAGCAATCTGCTTTCTGTTGAAGCGTCAGATAATTTTGTTTTATTTAAATTCTTCAGAAACTTATAAGGTTCCCTACACTCGTTTAAGGGGCTGTCGATCAGGGCGAGGTGTACAACATTATATGATAAAGTTTGTCAGTGACTCACGACAGGTCGGTGGTTTTCTCCAGGTCCTCCGGTTTCCTCCACCAATAAACTGACCACCACGATATAACTTAAATATTGTTGAAAGTGGCGTTAAACACTATAAAACCAAACCAACCAACCTTCATTCGTATAATTTAGTTTATTGTTCCTGGTTGTGATCATAATTAAAAAATTAATAAATATTCTGTTTATATTTCTTAACATTTAATTTTACATTTTGATTGTACATGTACACAGAAAAAAATTTAATTCAGAGACCAACAAGTGTCTTTACACGTGTTTAATGTAGTTGTTAGCTTTTGTGGTCATATATTGTATTTTCATTTTGATTGTATTTACAGAGAAAAACCTCCCTTGCCAATGCCAGGACCTAGACCTCCATTAGCATCTACAGAGGGTATCATGTTCAACGATAACGCTGACATGTCATCTGAATCAATATTATAATCTACTGCAAAAATGATAGATCTGTTACATATCAAAACACCTTACGTTGTTAATATTTTTCATTGAATGGAATTTGTACTTTAGTTTTTGTACTTTTTTGCAAAAAAAACTTTGGGTAATTTGTACTTTTAACTAATATTAGTATTTTAAGGAAGAAAAATAAATAATTTCAAATTGATTACTCCCCCTTTTTTGTAATGGTTGACTGTTGAGATCTTTTTATCTTATTTAGCTACATGTACCCGATAAAAATTCTCAAATTTATGTATTATCAAGCAACAAATGTGTTTTAAAAAATAATCATTCATTTTTATGTGTTACTGGCAAATCCTTATAAACATATTATTTTTGATGTGTTTTGCTTGAAATGGACTCCTCATTGCTCTTACCATTGAAGGCATCCTCCTCTTCAATGCAATATTGCTTTGAAGAAATCCATTCTTGCAAAACAAATCAACGACTGTATGTATTTTATATTATTGTTAATAATAGTAAAAATTCCATTTATATAACTGGGAGCAGAATTTGATAATCCGATATTGCTTGGAGAAATACATTCTTCCAAAACAAATCAACGACTGTATTTATATCATCGTAAATATATAGTAAAAATTCCATAATTGGGAACAAAATTTGATAATGTTATATTCAGTGAACATATCCTTCAATATCATAAGGAGTTGCACATTTGTAAGATACATGTACATCCCTACAATACATTCATGTACCATGCATTCCTACATGTACCACATACATGTACATTCCTACATATACACATAAGTAGCCTTCTTATTATTGTGCCATTAATTTTGTACATAGTCATTGTATATATATGCTTTCATAAGTACTGGTACCTTATATATATTTTCTTAAATTAGCATATTTTTAAAATCAAATGTATTATTTTGACATTTTATTTCCTATTCTTTCATGATTCATTGAATATTGCTATTAAAGAAATTATTATTTTCAATAAATGTGATAATACTATAAAAGTAATCTTAGTGCATTTAATAAATTGGAGAAAAGTCCAACCTAGTTTTTAGAATCATAATAATCACATCTTCCTTTTTTTGTATACTTAAATCATATGTAAAATAATATAACATTTTTTACTCTTTATTTTAGATGACAATAAATTTATATTGAAATATGTAAATCTTTTTGTTCATGACATGACCTGATATACATGTGGCAATATTGTATATCATATCTAGTAATAGAGAAGAAACTAGATGTGTCGAAACGACACGAATGTCCCTGCCGTGAATATTAAGGAGGCTCGCAAATGTTTCACCCTGTTTAGCTCACCTTGCCAAAGGCAATGTGAGCTTTTGCCATCACTTGGCATCCTTCGTCCGTTAACTTTTCACATTTAATCTTCTCCTCTGAAACCCCTCAGCCAAATGAAGTGAAACTTGGTAGGAAGCATCTATGGAAAGTCCTCTCTAAAGATTGCTTATTTTGTCCCGATCCATTAACAAACATGACTGCCATAGGCAATTCTTGTTTCAGATTGGCAGATTTTTAAAAATCTTCTCCTCTGAAACCACTTTGCCAAATGAACCGAAACTTGGTAGGAAGCATCTATACCATGTCCTCTATAAAGATTGCTTATTTCGTCCCAATCTGTTAACAAACATGGCCACCACAGGCAATTCTTGTTTCTGATTGGTTGATTTCTAAAAAATCTTCTCCTCTGAAACCGCTTGGCCAAATGAATCGAAACTTGGTAGGAAGCATCCTTGGAAGATCCTCTATAAATTTTGCTCATTTAGTTCTGATCCGTTTACAAACATGGCCACCACAGACAATTCTTGTTTCTGATTGGTTGATTTCTAAAAAATCTTCTCCTCTGAAGCCGCTTTGCCAAATGAACCAAAACTTGGTAGGAAGCATCCTTGGAAGGTTCTCTATAACGTTTGCTTATTTAGTTCCAATCCGTTAACAAACATGGGCCACCATAGGCAATTCTTGTTTCTGATTGGCCGATTAAAAAAAATCTTCTCCTCTGAAACCACTTGGCCATATGAACCGAAACTTGGTAGGAAGCATATATGGCCGGTTCTCTATAAAGATTGCTTATTTCGTTCTGATCCGTTATCAAACATGGTCGCCACAGACAATTCTTGTTTCTGATTGGTTGATTTCTAAAAAATCTTCTCCTCTGTAACCGCTTGGCCAAATGAATCGAAATTTGGTAGGAATCATCCTTGGAAGGTCCTCTATAAAGATTGCTCATTTAGTTCCGATCCGTTAATAAACATGGCCGCCACAGGCCATTCTTGTTTCTGATTGGTCGACTTCTAAATATCTTCTTCTCTGTAACTGCACCTATGGGAGGTTCTGTATTAAGTTTCCTCAAAGCAGAATGAAAGGTGAGCGACACAGGCTCAGCCAACTGAGCCTCTAGTTTAATTCCCTCAGGAATAGGCTAAGGAAAACAAACTATTGTTTAAGATCTGTATCCTCGAGCCTTCTTAAATTCACATACCAAAAATCAAGTCAATATCTAAAATCATAGTGAAAAAAAGTGATGACAACTAAATATTTGGCCAAATTTCAAAACCCAACAGCTGTAAGTTGGCCAAAAATCATTCAACCGGAATGAATTTCAAAGTTGATCTGTAACTTATGATTATACACTCTCATACCAAAAATCAAGTCAATATCTCTTATCATAGTAAAATAAAGTGGTGACGACTAAATATTTGGCAAAATTTCAAAGCCCAACGGCTGTAAGTTAGCCAAAAATCATTCAACCGGAACAAATTTCAAAGTTAATCTGTAACTTAAGCTTATATACTCTCATACCAAAAATCAAGTCATATCTCCAAGCATAGCAAAAAAAAGTGGTGACAACTAAATATTTGGCCGAATTTCAAAGTCCAAGGGCCGTAACTCGGCCATAGATCATTGGACCGGACCGAAATGTAAACTTGATCTGTAGCTCAATATTATACACTTGTATACCAAAAATCAAGTCAATATCTCCAAACATAGCAAAAAAAAGTGGTGACAACTAAATATTTGGCAAAATTTCAAAGTCCAAGGGCCATGGCTCGGCCAAAAATCATTGGACCGGAAAAAAATGTAAACTTGATCTGTAATTCATCATTATACACTCACATACCAAAAATCAAGTCAATATCTCCAAGCATAGCAAACTAGAGACTTGGCCCACTGAGCCTGTATCGCTCACCTGACAATAGAATGATACTGAAGCAAATTTCAAAGGGAGATAATCATTACCTTCAAAAACAGTAGCCATCTTGAATGGAGGATGGGGCTGGCGGACACAATTTTGAAAGGGACACACCCAGGGACCATCTATGCCAGGTTTGGACCTTACATAGATGCTTCCTGCCAAGTTTGGCCCCATTTGGCCAACCTGTTTCAGAGGAGAAGATTTTTTTAACATTAGCCAATCAGAAAAAAGAATTAATCTTGGTGGCCATATTTGTTGGCGGAATAGGACGAAATGGAGAAACTTTATAGAGGACCTTATATAGATGCTTTCTGCCAAGTTTGGTTCCATTTGGCCCAGTTGTTTCAGAGGAGTAGATTAAAATATAAAAAGTTAACGGACGGACGACGGACGCCAAGTGATGGCAATACCTCACATGACCCTTTGGGTCAGGTGAGCTAAAAAGGGGTGACAACTAAATATTTGGCCAAATTTCAAAGTCCAAGGGCCATAACTCGGCCAAAGATCATTGGACTGGAACAAAACATAAACTTGATCTGTAACTTATCATTATACACCCACATACCAAATATCAAAGCATAGCGAAAAAAAGTGGTCACAACTGTTTTATTTCGGAATTACGGATATGAGTAACACTATAGAATAGAATAATTTTATTTTTCCAAATCAGGTCCCCAAGGGGGCATTTACATTTAACAGTCATGATTGTTTAACATATATAAAACATCACATGACAGCAAAATCAGTACATATCAAGGATTAAACAATAAAATGATTTGTTGAACAATAAAATGAATTGTCAATTAATATTGACCAATAAGGTATGTGCAGCTGTGTTGCTACTCTGGGTAATGGAAGCAATGTTTAATAAGATATTGTTTTGCTGCAATGGGCACCAAGGGACGGTGCTAAGGCCTGTTGAAATTGTAACAAAACCTCCTCGTGTCCAATGCAGGAAAACAATATGTATGTAATAAAATAATTAAAATTATTATGTGTTATCATTAATTATTTTGTTTAAAGATATAAAATAAAAAAAGAGAATCATATTCAAACATATTAATAGTAACTGTAGAGTCTCATTTCAGCTAAGAACACCAAGGGACGATGCTCAAGTGGCGGGGATATAAAAAAGAAACCCCCTATCTAGGCTGACAAAAAGCCCTATTTTCTAGTTGTTTTGACTAAATTTGACAAATAGTTTGTTGAAACAGGAGAAAATTGATTTGCTGATAAGAGGAACACTTTATCTATGTTGTAAACACAACTGCGTCAGTGCACTGGTTAGCATGCTCGCCTCTGGTTCAAGCCCAGATCGGGTCAAACCAAATACTATAAAATTGGTATTTGTTGCTTCTACGCTAAGCATGCAGCATTAAGGAGGAAGACTGGTTGGCATGGAATTGGGATTTCTATCCACAGACTGTTTGTTCAGTGAGCGGTACTATAAAAATCCAACTAAGCGTGTTGGTCAAGTACAGAGCGGACTTCATCATCATCTTATTAAAATATGAACTTTATCTCGCCAATCACTCACTCACTGTTGTAAACACTACTCCCTGTAAAATCACTACTTCAGTGGTGTAATGGTTAACATGCTTGCCTTAAGCTAAAGATAGTATATTCAAGGTTGGATAAAGTAAAAAAATATGTCATTCTCATTTGCTGCTTTTCTGTTAAGTACACAGAATTAAGGAGTAAGAGCAAAAACTGACTGGTTTGAATTCATAACAAGATGTTGCACGCTACGTCGTGCTAAAAATACCCCCACTCGTTCATTTGTGTCAAATTTGTATATATCTCAACACTCATTACCAGAAAATGGATCACAAACTAATCTGAAACATCGAGCTCTGCACAAATCATTACGAATCAGTACAAATCATTATAAACTGGCTGAAAAGTACACAACAGGGATTTGTGTAACCACAAGCTAAACAATTTTGTTATCACTGTAACCTGGAAAGGGGAGACACGGTACAAGTCACCATGCAAAAGACATATATCAAATATAAATTCATTTCTTCCAGTAGAAACTGAGATATCTGTTACAAAAGTTTTCATTACGGCAAACATGAAAAATTCTAAGTCGCACAGTAAACAGGAAGTAGATGTGCGATAAACCTGGAAAGGGGAGACACTGTACAGGTCACCATGCCAAAGCCACATATCAAATATAAAATCATTTCTTCCAGTAGAAGCTGAGATATCTGTTACAAAAGTTTTCATTACGGCAAACATGAAAAATTCTAAGTCGCGCAGTAAACAGGAAGTAGATGTGCGATAAACCTGGAAATGGGAGACACAGTACAAGTCACCATGCAAAAGCCATATATCAAATATAAAATCATTTCTTCCAGTAGAAGCTGAGATATCTGTTACAAAAGTTTTCATTACGGCAAACATGAAAAATTCTAAGTCGCGCAGTAAACAGGAAGTAGATGTGCGATAAACCTGGAAATGGGAGACACAGTACAAGTCACCATGCAAAAGCCATATATCAAATATAAAATCATTTCTTCCAGTAGAAGCTGAGATATCTGTTGCAAAAGATTTTATTACGGCAAACATGAAAAATTCTAAGTCGCACTGTAAACAGGAAGTAGATGTGCGGTAAACCTGGAAAGGGGAGACACGGTACAAGTCACCATGCAAAAGCCATTTATCAAATATAAAATCATTTCTTCCAGTAGAAGCTGAGATATCTGTTACAAAAGTTTTCATTACGGCAAACATGAAAAATTCTAAGTCGCGCAGTAAACAGGAAGTAGATGTGCAGTAAACCTGGAAAGGGGAGACACAGTACAAGTCACCATGCAAAAGCCATTTATCAAATATAAAATCATTTCTTCCAGTAGAAGCTGAGATATCTTTAACGAAAGTGTGAACGGACGGACGAACAAGGTGATTGCAATATAACCCCCACTCATAGAGTGGGGGTATGATAAAGTCTGAGTGATAGTGACCTTTTTATTTGCTGACTGTTGTTTCAGTGAAATTGAACTATAAATAATCGTAAAGCCATCAGAGGTGCACAAGCCGAGTTGTATTATATTATCCAATTGAACTGGATATTCTTGATATATAGCTTGGGTATAAATTTGGTTTGAATCTGTTGGGGAATTATGTTGCTGGTTGTTAATAACATTTTTACAATTGATAATCCTTTTCAAGGGGCATAACTATTATAATTCTTGACAAAAATTGTGGTTTTCAAACTGGAAATATATATGTTATGTATAAATTTTGCTTGAATATGCCAAGGAACAAATTAAAGATGCTACAGTGATGGTAAGAAGATTTTTGATACTGAAGGTGTCACCTGCTAGTCTGAAACTAGAGGGTTACAGGTGAATGGCACATTAGCATGTTTACGCTGTTGTTAAATATAGGTTCATGGTGTTGAACGCCACTTTCAACAATATTTCAGTTATATCGTGTCGGTCAGTTTTATTGGTGGAGGCAATCGGAGAAAACCACCGTCTTTATCACATAATGTTGTATCGAGAAAACCTCGCCATGAACGTGGTTCGAACTCACAACTTCGGTGGTGATAGGCACTGATTACACAGGTAGTTGTAAATCGAACTACCATACGATCATGACCACGATAGCCCTGTTGTTGAATATAATTACTTTTCCTACTGATCATATCTTTATCATGGATATTATACATACATGTATATGGCTGATTGATCAGAAATGAAATTAAATTTGATATTTATTTTATTTGACTATACATGTGTATTTAGCACATCATAGCCATAGAAATGGGAAAAAATTATTAAAAGCATGGCACATGAAGTACACAAGTAGAAACGTTTATAATAGTTTTCTTCATCCAGAAATATTTAGAATATCAATGTTAAACTGTTGTCTTATTAATGATGATCAAAGGCTTCAGGTGTTTTGAATTAATATGCAATAGGTTTAGGTTTATGGTGTTCAACGCCACTTTCAACAATATTTCAGTTATATCATGGCAGTCGGTTTTATTGGTGGAAGAAACCGGAGTACCCAGAGAAAACCAGACCTGCCTCAAGTCACTGAAAAACTTAATCACATAATGTTGTATCGAGTACGCCCTTCCTGAGTGGGATTCGAACTTATAACTTTAGTGGTGAGAGACACTAATTGCATATGTAGTTGTAAATCTACCTACCATAAGATCACGACCACGACGGCTCCTGTATTGATAATTACCTGAAGGACAGGTATGTTTGAAAGTCGACACTAATTACCAGGCTTTAGTGTCACTGTTTAATTAATAAGTGCACATTGAAATTATTAAGAGGGACATGGGGTTCAGATGGACACCTGAAGTTAGGACAGGGAGCTGTGCCCCTCCATATCCTGAAGTTAGGACAGGGAGCTGTGCCCCTCCATATCCTGAAGTTAGGACAGGGAGCTGTGCCCCTCCATATCCTGAAGTTAGGACAGGGAGCTGTGCCCCTCCATACCCTGAAGTTAGGACATTACATATGACTTTTAGGACAGGGAGCTGTGCCCCTCCATATCCTGAAGTTAGGACATTACACATGACTTTTAGGACAGGGAGCTGTGCCTCTCCATATCCTGAAGTTAGGACATTACACATGACTTTTAGGACAGGGAGCTGTGCCTCTCCATATCCTGAAGTTAGGACATTACACATGACTTTTAGGACAGGGAGCTGTGCCCCTCCATATCCTGAAGTTAGGACAGGGAGCTGTGCCCCTCCATATCCTGAAGTTAGGACAGGGAGCTGTGCCCCTCCATATCCTGAAGTTAGGACAGGGAGCTGTGCCCCTCCATATCCTGAAGTTAGGACAGGGAGCTGTGCCCCTCCATATCCTGAAGTTAGGACAGGGAGCTGTGCCCCTCCATATCCTGAAGTTAGGACAGGGAGCTGTGTCCCTCCATATCCTGAAGTTAGGACATTACATATGACTTTTAGGACAGGGAGCTGTGCCCCTCCATATCCTGAAGTTAGGACAGGGAGCTGTGCCCCTCCATATCCTGAAGTTAGGACATTACATATGACTTTTAGGACAGGGAGCTGTGCCCCTCCATATCCTGAAGTTAGGACAGGGAGCTGTGCCCCTCCATATCCTGAAGTTAGGACATTACATATGACTTTTAGGACAGGGAGCTGTGCCCCTCCATATCCTGAAGTTAGGACATTACATATGACTTTTAGGACAGGGAGCTGTGCCCCTCCATATCCTGAAGTTAGGACATTACACATGACTTTTAGGACAGGGAGCTGTGCCTCTCCATATCCTGAAGTTAGGACATTACACATGACTTTTAGGACAGGGAGCTGTGCCTCTCCATATCCTGAAGTTAGGACATTACACATGACTTTTAGGACAGGGAGCTGTGCCCCTCCATATCCTGAAGTTAGGACATTACATATGACTTTTAGGACAGGGAGCTGTGCCCCTCCATATCCTGAAGTTACGACATTACATATGACTTTTAGGACAGGGAGCTGTGCCCCTCCATATCCTGAAGTTACGACATTACATATGACTTTTAGGACAGGGAGCTGCGCCCCTTCATATCCTGAAGTTAGGACATTACATATGACTTTTAGGACAGGGAGCTGTGCCCCTCCATATCCTGAAGTTATGACATTACATATGACTTTTAGGACAGGGAGTTGTGCCCCTCCATATCCTGAAGTTAGGACATTACATATACTTTTAGGACAGGGAGCTGTGCCCCTCCATATCCTGAAGTTACGACATTACATATGACTTTTAGGACAGGGAGCTGTGCCCCTCCATATCCTGAAGTTATGACATTACATATGACTTTTAGGACAGGGAGTTGTGCCCCTCCATATCCTGAAGTTAGGACATTACATATACTTTTAGGACAGGGAGCTGTGCCCCTCCATATCCTGAAGTTAGGACATTACATATGACTTTTAGGACAGGGAGCTGTGCCCCTCCATATCCTGAAGTTAGGACATTACATATACTTTTAGGACAGGGAGCTGTGCCCCTCCATATCCTGAAGTTACGACATTACATATGACTTTTAGGACAGGGAGCTGCGCCCCTCCATATCCTGAAGTTAGGACATTATATATGACTTTTAGGACAGGGAGCTGTGCCCCTCCATATCCTGAAGTTAGGACATTACATATACTTTTAGGACAGGGAGCTGCGCCCCTCCATATCCTGAAGTTAGGACATTATATATGCTAAGCACAACATTGCTGAAATCCCATCTCGTCTTGTTTATTCAGAACAAATGAGACATCATCATCAAAAAGTAAGTTGTATTCACCATAATATAATTGAAAAATTAGACAAATAAATCAGGGGCTATTGTGGCTGATCATATGGTAGTTGGATTGACAACTACCTGTGCAATCGGTGCCTATCACCACTAAAGTTGTGATTTCGAACCCTGTTCATGGCGAGGTGTACTCGATACAACATTATGTGTTTTTGGTAGAGGAAAACGGAATACCTGGAGAAAACCACCGACCTGTCGCAAGTCACTGACAAACTTTATCGCATAATGTTGTATAGAGTACACCTTGCCATGAATGGGGTTCAAACTCACAGCTTTAGTGGTGATAGGCAGTTGTAAATCCAACTACCATACGATCACAACCATGACGGCCCCCTTTAATAATTCAATGATATGAAGCATTTTTAATACATATAATTAGTGTTGAGATTTTGATGTAGTCAGTATATGTGTTCTATATTGTGTACTAAGTCCAGACGTCCAGAATTTTAATAATTGTTTGTCTTCATCTTCAGCACCAACTACTTGTAGAAGACTACGGGTATCAACTGTTGAGATGCTCCCTCCTGCTTTCGTAAATTTATATAAAACTTTCACTTTGCTGTAAAGAAACAATACAAAAATTTGTTTTTCTTGTTAGACAAAATATCACAGAATTTAAACTGGAACTTACTTGTACTGGTACCAGTAAATGCCTTATCTGGAAAAAACATTTATCTCCCCTTATAATGTATTAACAAGAAATGTGTGCATCACAAAATATGCCTGTCTATATAAATTATCAAACGGTTAAACAATTATATTTATAGTAATGGTGACCTTGACCTTTGACCTAATGACCCCAAAATAAATAGGGTTCTTCCCCTTCCACAAGGCAATCATGTGGTCAAGTTTTAGTAAAGATCCAATATACAGAACTAAAGTTATGTGGAAACAACCCCATTGTCAAAAATTATATTTATAGTAATGGTGACCTTGACCTTTGACCTAATGACCCCAAAATAAATAGGTTTCTTCCCCTTCCACAGGGGAATCATGTGGCCAAGTTTGGTAAAGATCCGATATACAGAACTAAAGTTATTGTGCAGAAACCTGTGTGGACGCCCGCCCTCCCGCCATACCCAATCACATAATACGGCCCGTCTCGAGATGGGCGTATAAAAATCAGAGTATAATTTCTTGAAGGAAAATTTCCATATTTACATTCTTCAAAAACAAATTTTATGCTTTTGAAATCTATTTCAACAGATAATGTACTACAAATTTGAAAGATATAGTGGTTTGTTCATAGAAATCTTACTGGCAACGTAATCTGTACAATTAATTAAATTTTAACTTAGATAAAGTTAAGCCTAAATTTAAGCTATGCATTATTTACACATCAATATTTTATGGGTAACCAGAATATTGTAGCTTTAGCTAAACTGTGAACATATGTTGGATATCTGTAACATCAACCCAAGCTTACACAGATAAAATACAATCTAATTAAAATTATATCTTTAATTGCAATCCCTGCAACATATCAGAACCAAAGGCTCTCCAAAGACTGTATTGCTTACCTGATTAATATGGACAACAAATAAATTTGAAAATGGATTCTTGTCCAAAAGAAATATTGTTCTTAAGCACTTCAACAATGATATGTGACATGTGACATGTTGCTTTTGTTGTTATTAGACATTGTTGAAGCGTTTGAGAGTTTGTCTGCATGGCTTAACATTACGAGTATATTATTATTTAACATTGACATAACAATTTTAACCTGACCTTTATCTTGCCACAAGTTTATCAATTTTCTTAAGTTATTATTTTTTTTAATATTATGGTATTCCCCTCTAATAAGGCCATCCGTTCTGGGTTGAAAAGGTGACCTTACATGAGGAATGGCCTCTCTTGAGGGGGTCATATAAGAGGAGATGACCTTTGGTGGGAGTGACCTTATAAATAGGAGACTGCTATATAACAATAAACATAATAGGCATTTATAGAAAAAAAGTGAAATAAATAATCTTCAATGATTGAATTTGATAGTCATCACCACACTATCATACAAGTGTATAGATAAAATGTATTCCAGATGCCAATGAGTGAGTGATTGATTGTTGTTTAATGCCAAGTGAGTATTTTTTTCCAGCTATTTTATGGCAAGAACGAGTTAGATTTTGGATTTTTTTAGTGCTAGCTCACTGAAACTAGAGTTTGAGGGTAGACATGACGCTCCACTTTTTGATCTTACTCCTTACAGACACTAATGCTATATGCTTTGCAGAGAAGCAGCAAATACCAATTTTAATACCAATTTCACTGTCTTTGATTCACCTAAACAGGGTTCGAACCTATGATCTACTACACTTGAGGTAAGCATGCTAACTATTACTGATGTGGTTCAGATGCCAATGATGGCGACTACCTATCATTATATATACAGTAGAGTTCGTTTATAACGAAGTCCAGGGGACTCTCAGTCTTATTTCGTTATAGGCATCGTTCATTATAAGAGAAATAATGTAGAATTAAAAAATTGAAAAAATGATGCATTTCAAAAAAATTATTTCAAGTGATATGTAACTGTTTTGTTTGCTTTGTTTTGGTATCTTTTGACAGATAATAATGTTTTTACTTCGATGATTTTGTTGTAATAAAATACTTTCATCGGATTTTGCTTTGTGAGTCTTTGGTTTTTTTTGTAACACCATTCATAATGCAAGCTATGTTGAGGAATAAATTAAATACACTGTTAAAATATGACGTCGTTTTTCTGAATAGAGAAAAACAAAAACGAGAATTGTTGAATAAAATTTATTAATTCAGCAGTTTAAATAAAACATTACTTCAACATTATATATTGTCACAAGATCTATTGCCCTTCATACTGATTACTGAATGATCACCACGAGGATGTGTTACCATATTTATGACAATGTTCGGCTTGCAGCGTGAAAAACAACGGTAGAATTAAAATTTAAAAGCCCCTTTGTTGTTTAATTAAAGAAAAAATAAACAATAGCGAATGAATTAATCTCACACATGACTTTGTTTTTAATTTCTTTAGCTTGTGCATCCATTCATTAAAATTTAGATTACGCTTTATTAATTTTTAATGCAATAAATTAGCATGTGTGTTATTAATTGACAACTTGTTAATCACATCATTAATACCCATTTTATTGTTTGAATATTTTAAAGAAAAATCTTGATTGACATCATTAACAACGTCAAAGGTGGGATTATTGATTTTTTCAATTACCGATAACGGAAGTGTCAAGTGCCATTCTAATATGTGATCGTCCGTGTGTAACGGAAGACAGGTAAATGATTTGTTTGTTCAGTAATTTTCTTGGTTATATCAGGTCAATTTTGAGTAATAAAAACGTTGTTTGGGTTTAAAATTCTCTTCGCTATAAGCATACCTGTTAACCTCTGGGAACTGCTAGGGGGGAGATCTCCCCCCTACCAACTCTTCTAAAGGGGAGATTCTGTGCGTCGCCTTTAAACGCACAAAATTGTACTTTGTAGTTGCATACATGTGATAGAGTTGCTATGCTACAACTGGAGATTTGTAAATTTTTGGCTGGAGATTTGGTCTCATAACTGGAGATTTTTTATCGACATATTTGATGCATGTTTTTATTGTTAATTGATGTTTTCTTTTTGTTTGTTTTAGTATTGAACCAACTGCATCCCATTTCAATATATATTGTTTACATTTCTGTCTTATTAGTAGTGTGGCATATGATGAATGAAGGATAAAAACTGTATTTATAATTTACTCATAATCATAACAATGAAGACAGAATGCTCTGAACAATAAAGTCATAGAGCACTAAAATTAAAAAGTCACTTTGCTGCTGGTGCGTTGGGCGATAGCATACGTTTTGGCATTTTTGTGGTTTATCAATTCCATCCTGGAACTTAGTCCTTAAATAATACTTTGATCGGCTTTGGTCCCAAAACAAGCCATAACAACTCAATCCGAGATGAATTCATTGCACGTTTGATCGAAATAAGAAGTTTTCCTCGGCATCAAAGGTTGTCCGACTCCTGTTTGCACAACGCTTTATAACTATTTTTAATTGCCGCTATCACACTTCTAATCATCTAAGCGTGTGCCACAAACCCACTTCCTTATCCCCAATTAACTGTCAATCAGTGGATAATTGTTGTATAATCATCAACACCTTAATTAATCTCCATGACCCAATTTACCTGTAAAGGTGTCGAACAGATAAATAACTGGATATCATTTAAACACCTTTACCATTCGTATCTCTCGGCGTTTTTCATCAGCGCGGGAGTTCCAAATGGGGAATTTCCAGAAATATTGATCGCAAAATGTAGGTCAAGATTTTATTGTACTTGATTTTTTTGTTGGGGGGAGGAAAAGGTGTGTGCGGGAGATTAATGTCTCCCGCACATGAGACCCAGTCCATGCGGGAGATAAGGCTCTTACGCGGGAGACTCCCGCGAAAAGGGGGAGGGTTAACAGGTATGTATAAGCCTGATTTTCGCTATATAAAATTTGTAATAGGCCTTCAAAAATACATTGTTTAAATAGTGAATGGACCGGAGATTTATCTTTACTTCGTTATAAACCTGATTTCGTTACAAGCCTGTTCGCTATAAACAAACTCTACTGTATAATTTAACAGATAAAAGAACTAGCCCATATCTTACTTCATCCATTCTTCTTTTAAACAAATCAAACATTGCTCCATAACTACATCAGAAAAATGTTCATTCTTTAATGCTAATTCTATTTTATTCAGCACTGTTGGAGCTGCAATGAAGAAAAAAAGTTGGTTTATGGTGTTTAATGCCACTTTCAACAATATTTCAGTCTTATTGTGACAGTCAGTTTTATTGGTGGAGGAAACCAGAGTACCCTGAGAAATCCACTGACCTGTCGCAAGTCACTGACATAATGTTGTGTCGAGTACACTTCGGCATGAACAGGGTTCGAACTCACAACTTTAGTGGTGATAGGCACTAATTTAATAGGTAGTTATAAATCCAACTACCATACCATCACGACCACAACGGCCCCCATGTATGTGATGAACAGCTGCAAAGAAGAAAAAAAGAATGATGTATGATTTTGGATTTTTGTATGAAATCTTCGCTTGTGGACAAAATCCGAAAGAAAATCGATGGTCCTATTAAAATATTATGCTATAAATAACTTAGGGGCCATTGTGGTCATATGGTAGTTGGATTTATAACTATCTATGCAATTAGTGCGTATTACCACTAAAGTTGTGAGTTCGAATCTCGCTTAGGCAAGCTGCAATCAATACAACATTATGTGATAAAATTGTTAGCGACTTGTATCATGTTGGTGGTTTTTACCAGGTATTGCGGTTTTTTACACCAATAAAACTGACTGCCACAATATAATTGAAATATTGTCAAAAGTGGTGTTAAACACTATAACCTCCCCAAACCCTATAAATAGCTTTTTGGGGGGGTCAGAAACCAAAAATAATATGATATTGCAAGTCACACAAAGGAGATAATAATATGGTCTGTCTTTTTCTCTCTGCTACTGAAAGATGAAAATGCTGTAAAAGTGACAAAATTTAATTTAGCAATACATCTATACATGTAAAACATCTTCATTGCTGATTATTGTATTCTTTAGGACAGTTATTGAGTGTTTGATCCCCATTCATAGTGAGGTGTACTTGATACAACTTTTAAGTGATACAGTTTGTCAGTGACTTGCAGCAGGTGTGTGGTTTTCTCCAGGTACTCTGGCTTCCTCCACCATATAGAATATAACTGAAAAGTGGAGTTAAAAACCCATCACACTATCCCATAATCCTAAAACATTGGTCCAATGTACCAACCAAAAACTATTTTGATTTAGAGTTGACAATGTACTCTACCATATGGCTACTAAATCTTCACAGAGAAAAAAATCACCCAACACACTTTTATGCATATGAAATATACGTGTATGTGTGTATTTATGATTATATAATACACTGCAATTGTACTTCTTTTAAATTACCGGTATATATAATTTTACCATATCTGTCAAGTATCACGAATTACAAAAAAGGGTGCACTCGACTCGCAGCCACAAGTGATTAACTTTACCAGTTGCTTGCCCATGGTCGGTGGTTCTGTCCGGGTACTCCGGCTTCCTCCACCACTAAAACTGGTCCCCATGATATAGCTGAAATATTGCTGAAAATGGCGTTCAACACAATAAATCAAATAAAATCCAATCAAGTATCACGCTTTCAGCGTGAGAGTTACGCTTCAAGGCATCAAATCACACTCTCACGCTCACCCCCATTATTATCATGCTAACACAAAAATCGACGAATTGGAAAATTTCAGTAAACATAATAAAGCTGCATAAACAGAACTGATTCGCTAAATATGGAAATTCGGATCCGTTAGCGATTTGTTTAAAATGTATTTCTGTCACATCTGGTTACCTTTACACATAACGGTATCAAAGAACCAGATTAGAAGTAACAAGTTAAATGGAGCACAAATATTCAACTGCGGGTGAACCACGCAGTACTGCAAAAAGTGGTGCGAAAAGCTGAGCGAAGCTGCTGTATATAATACAAAATGTTATTCTAAATGATGTAACAAAAATCCAGTGAAGGCTTCAAGCTCTCAAACACACTTTGTTTGTGTAGTTTGTTCTTGGGAATTTAGTTGTGCTCATCATGGTGAAGTTGATCAAATTCCATAGGATAAGTGTGTAGCTTTCTCTGTAGATAATGCCTCTGTGAATATGGGTAAAAGAAACTCAATTAAAGGTAGGGACCTGGTGAAAAACCCTGATGTGTACTTTGTTGGCTGTCCTTGCAATATGGCACATAATGCAACACGTAAAGGATGAGATAGCTTTTCTGGATCTTCTGTCAGTTCTGAATTTAATGTTGAGGATTTAGTTGTAGATCTAGATTTCAATATTACTGGATTGACAAAGGTACAAAGCGTAAAAACAAATTAAGCGAGTTTGGAGTATTTTGTGACACAACATATTTTACAGGTTTTGAAGCATGTATCCACACGTTGACTTAGCTTGGCCCTCAAGACACCATGCTCTCACTCTGAGACATCAAAAAGCCTTGACAGCTCTGTTTTATTATTCATATAAATATTGTTTACCTTTTTCAAGTAACTTTGTTGTACTGGCCATTTTAAATTCAAACTTTCCAAAATCATTGTCACTCTGAGGCTTATCATTTTCATCTTTCAAATGCATTTCAACCAATAGAACAAACATTTCTGTAGTAAAGATGTGATTAGGAAGAGAACCCTGTGCAGAAAGGCCGAGAAAGTTACACTGATATGACTCCTGATATTCATCACTGTGAAGAACTGATCGACAGCATCCTTTAGGTAATAACATCTGAAAAATACCAATGTGAAACAGCTTGTCAAAATAGAGCTTGCAAATTGGTATCTTATCATTTCGAATATGTAGTACATTCTCACAAAATAGAGCTTACAAATTGGTATCTTATCATTTTGAATATGTAGTACATTCTGACAAAATAGAGCTTGCAAATTGGAATCCACAACATTTTTAATACATAGTACATTCTGACAAAATAGAGCTTGCAAATTGGTATCCACATCTTTTTTAATACGTAGTACATTCTGACAAAATAGAGTTTGCAAATTGGTACCTCCACCATTTTGAATATGTAGCACATTCTGCCAAATTAGAGTTTACAAATTGGCATCCCTATTAGTTGGAATACTGTATGTAGTACATTTTGACAAAACAGAACTCACAAATTGGTATCCCCATCATTTTGAATATGTATCACATTCTGACAAAATAGAGGTGGCAAATTGGTACACCCACCATTTTGAATAATAAAATTTATGACAAACTGTTTCCCTGTTTGTATGTTTGTTGTCAATACCAGTAACTATAGAGGGCCATCATGGCTGTGATCGTATGGTAGCTGGACTTACACCTTACCTGTGCAATCAATGCCTATCATCACTAAAGTTGTGAGTTCGAATCACGTTCACAGCGAGGTGTACTCAATACAACATTATGTGATAAAGTTTGTCAGCGACTTGCGAAAGGTCGGTGGTTTTCTTGGAGTACTCTGGTTTCCTCCACCAATAAAATTGACCACCACGATATAACTGAAATATCATTGAAAGTGGCATTAAATACCATAAACTCAACCAGTAATTGTAACTTCATTATAAACAACATTGGTTCCAAAACTCACAAGAAATAGAGAAAAAGATATTATATCATAATAATGTTGCTTAGACAACATTTGTCTGATTTTTACACATTTTACTTGTAGAGTACAACATTTAGAATAAGTGAGTACGATTTCTATCAAATAATGGGCAGCTTTGGCAGGTGTAAAATTTCATGATTTAGCTAGAAAAAAACCACCTATATTTATGTTTTGGAATTTTGTAACCATGATAAAATATACATGATATTATCAAAGTTCTTTTTATTTTGACGGATTTTATTTGAGCCTTATTTTAAGGAACCACAAACATTTGGACCCAGCATAGATTACCCGGTATATAGTGCACTATATACAGTCAAACCTGTATATAAAGGCCACTCAAGGGAACCTACAAATATGTCCTTTATGAGCAGTTGGCCTTTACATACAGGTTAAAATTATATGGATTATTCATTAATGGGAAAAATGAGGCTGCCCTTTATAGACCGTTACTAGTTATATATATATAGGTGTCCTTTATTTTAAGGCAGGTTTGACTATATTATTCAATAGAAAATCTAAATCTCTAAGTACACAGATTTCCATTGCCTGTTGCTATTTCTGTGCTTACAAGTTTGAGGTTGTGATTTGTGTTGTGGTTGGTTATATTGTCTACCAATGACTAACCTTGACATTGTTGTCGCTGCCGTCACTACCGGAAAAGTAACGCCAATGTCTCGCCTTAAAGACTTTCTTTGCAAACAAGACAAAGAAAAAAAATCCAACTTCATAATATATCTTACCATTAGAGCATGCAGAATTAATTTGATTGCTTTTGTATGATAACCATGTACAATGACTTGGTTGCCAATGACAACATGGTGTGTTAGAAGATGAAAGTTGTCTTCCCCTAATACCTGTAAAAAATCATATTTGGTGGTTGATAAAAGTATTTTAACAAAGAAAATTTCAAATACCAGAATGTAAATGTTAACTGCATGTAAAAGTTTAATGTTATGTTATATAATAAAATAAACATTCCAATTAAAATTGATAATGTAAAGTCTTTTCTGATTGGATGATGTCAAAAATGAGCTGGGGCCGTAGTGGTCGTGTTCGTATGGTAGTTCAATTTATAGCAACCTGTGCAATCAGTGCCTATGACCACTAAAGTTGTGAGTTCGAACCCCGTTCATGGCGAGGTGTACTCAATACAACATTATGTGATATAGTTTGTCGGGTACTTCGGTTTCCTCCACCAATAAAACTGACTGCCACGATATAACTGAAATATTATTTAAGGTGGAGTTAAATACTATAAACCAACCAAATATTTGATAGAATCAATTACACTATTTGAGCATGTGGAAATAATACATGTGGTTAGTTACAATGAAAATGCAGTTCAATGCTTAATTATCTCAAATTTTCATTGGAACGGAGATCCTAACGCTGCTAGTAAAATCAATTTGAAACATTCAAATCAACAAATACAATACTGTTATTCTTAACTGTCGAATTCATGATTGATTAATTGATTGATTGGTGTTTAATGCCAACATTAGCAGTATTTCAGTTATATAGTGACATTTGTTGAATTCAAGTCAAATCTAACTTAAAAAACAAATTTATAAACTAACACATCAGTGGAACCAATGATATGGTAGTTACTAAAGTACTAATTGCATGGTTTTTCATCTATCCAAGTACTGATATAAATATATAGTATAATAAAATCTACAAATATTATGTATCATCCCCTTCTGAGTATTAACATTGATACACAGAATTTCATAGCATAAGATATACACATATGCATATAACATTTGAACTACACATGCCATACATATATGTTAATCATTAAATAACATTTCAACATATGTGAAATGTTCAAGTGTAAATGTGTATAATTTGTTAATAATTTGTGATTTGCTTTTCTCTTTAAAGTGGGTAATAAATAGTTTACCTTCAGTAGTAACCTCAAATTATGTATATTTTCTGGGTCAGTAGGAGGAGTACTGTCATCTTTGGCAATTATCTCTTTATTTTCTTCTGACGGAGTTGTTTCCCCTTCTGACACATCATTTATTGGTTTTGAAAACAATTTGATGAAACCTTCTTCCGTCTCTGAAAGAAAAAAACATAACAAATTGCAGAGTAAAGCTTGTGGATGATAAATTATGTGCTTCAACTAATTTTTACAACATTATATGCCAGCTCAGGCGATACAACATTATGTGATAAAGTTTGTCAGTGACTTGTGACAGGTCGATGGTTTTCTCCAGGTACTCCGGTTTCCTCCACCAATAAAACTGACTGCCACAATCTCAGTGAAACATCGTTGCAAGTGGAGTTAAATACCATAACCCTAACCCCTATATGCCCAACACCTTATAAGTTAATCACCTTGGATTTGTACTAGTTAGTGTGCTCTTAGGGAGTGGGGTAGATTGTGTGTTTGATTACTGGTCAGGTATTACCAGACTAGGGGTAGATTGTGTGTTTGATTACTGGTCAGGTATTACCAGACTAGGGGTAGATTGTGTGTTTGATTACTGGTCAGGTATTACCAGACTAGGGGTAGATTGTGTGTTTGATTACTGGTCAGGTATTACCAGATTATAAGAGTGGTATTTGATGCTTCTATACTAAGCACACAGTCAGGATAATCTGTCCGAGTTGAGCAACATAATTATCTACCAATGGACAGTTGTTTCAGTGAGCTAGCACTATAAAAATCCAACTCAGCAGAGTATGTTTTACCTGGCATTAAGCTACAATCATTTACTGACACTCACTATAGAGTATGTTTTACCTGGCACTAAGCTACAATCATTTACTGACACTCACTATAGAGTATGTTTTACCTGGCATTAAGCTACAATCATTTACTGACACTTACTATAGAGTATGTTTTACCTGGCATTAAGCTACAATCATTTACTGACACTCACTATAGAGTATGTTTTACCTGGCATTAAGCTACAATCATTTACTGACACTCACTATAGAGTATGTTTTACCTGGCACTATTAGCTACAATCATTTACTGACACTCACTATAGAGTATGTTTTACCTGGCATTAAGCTACAATCATTTACTGACACTTACTATAGAGTATGTTTTACCTGGCATTAAGCTACAATCATTTACTGACACTCACTATAGAGTATGTTTTACCTGGCATTAAGCTACAATCATTTACTGACACTCACTATAGAGTATGTTTTACCTGGCATTAAGCTACAATCATTTACTGACACTCACTATAGAGTATGTTTTACCTGGCATTAAGCTACAATCATTTACTGACACTCACTATAGAGTATGTTTTACCTGGCATTAAGCTACAATCATTTACTGACACTCACTATAGAGTATGTCTCACCTGGCATTAAGCTACAATCATTTACTGACACTCACTATAGAGTATGTTTTACCTGGCACTAAGCTACAATCATTTACTGACACTCACTATAGAGTATGTTTTACCTGGCATTAAGCTACAATCATTTACTGACACTTACTATAGAGTATGTTTTACCTGGCATTAAGCTACAATCATTTACTGACACTCACTATAGAGTATGTCTCACCTGGCATTAAGCTACAATCATTTACTGACACTCACTATAGAGTATGTTTTACCTGGCATTAAGCTACAATCATTTACTGACACTCACTATAGAGTATGTTTTACCTGGCATTAAGCTACAATCATTTACTGACACTTACTATAGAGTATGTCTCACCTGGCATTAAGCTACAATCATTTACTGACACTCACTATAGAGTATGTTTTACCTGGCATTAAGCTACAATCATTTACTGACACTTACTATAGAGTATGTTTTACCTGGCATTAAGCTACAATCATTTACTGACACTCACTATAGAGTATGTTTTACCTGGCATTAAACTACAATCATTTACTGACACTCACTATAGAGTATGTTTTATCTGGCATTAAGCTACAATCATTTACTGACACTTACTATAGAGTATGTTTTACCTGGCATTTAGCTACAATCATTTAGTGACACTCACTATAGAGTATGTTTTACAAGTGTTAGGGTTATTGGATTATCAATTATTTCAACTTGGAAACAAACATGTGTTTTTCCTTCATAATCAGGAAGTTTAGTGTTTCATCTGACCCATTCACAGCAAAAATAATCCATAACTATTTCAGAAAGTAATGCATTCTACTTTTGAATCGTTAATGCTGAATTTTTGTACCATCATCATCAGTGACTGATTGTAGACCGGTTATTTGTGTTTTATCACAACTTTCAACAATATTTTGGTTATAATGTGGGGGTCAGTTTTATCAGTAGAGAAAACCAGAGTACTCAGAGAGTTAGTAACCTGTCATAAGCTTACTACATAAATAAACATCATGTACTTATCCTGTATAGGATCAAATTCACAGCTTTAAGTGGTGATAGCCACTGATTACATTGGTAGTTGTAAATCCAACAACCAAATGATCGCTACCACAACGGCTCATGACTGTTTAATGGCATTTACCACAAATGATATAATTTTTTTTGTGAATCACATTCCCAGAATGTACTAGTTGCTGAAACGGTGATTTTTTTTTCCTTATCTTTTTCTCAGTGGAATTTTTTATACTAACCTTCCTGTTTCTCCATATCAATCATGGAATCTTCTGTAGGTGGACCTTCAAGTAATGTCTCTGTTATTCTATTACTACATGCTTTTAATATCCATACAAATGCAACATGCAGGATCTTGAAAATGTTTTTGTCAAATGTCAATTCCATCAAGGATCTTGAAGGGTTGTTACCTCCCCTTTGTAGACGAAAAGTCCCAGCAGTCATATTAGATGTCAGACGATATGCACGTTGCGGACATTTTGCTTGTTCCTCATCATAAACCTTACATGCTTTTGTTTGTAAATATTCAATCATTATCTTTAAGTGGGGCACCAAAAAGGGCCATGAATTGAGAAGATAAATTTTGTCCATCATCATAACAATAATGCTGTATTTTCGTTGAAAACCACGAGCATGACTGTCTTTAATTTGAAATGTATAGCTAAGAACATGTCCCTGTTGATCATTCCCAAAGAAAATAGGACCTTCTCCTCCTGGACATGCCTGGAAATAAATCATTATAGTTCAAATAAAGCATTATAAAACATCCAAATCAAAACTACCCAGTAGCTTTTTTTGCTTGTTTAAGTCAGGAAAACATTGTTTTCACTTGTTTTAAGTCAGGAAAACATTGCTTTCACTTGTTTTTTAAGTCAGGAAAACATTGCTTTCACTTGTTTTTAAGTCAGGAAAACATTGCTTTCACTTGTTTTTTAAGTCAGAAAACATTGCTTTCACTTGTTTATTAAGTCAGGAAAACATTGCTTTCACTTGTTTTTTAAGTCAGAAAACATTGCTTTCACTTGTTTATTAAGTCAGGAAAACATTGCTTTCACTTGTTTTTTAAGTCAGAAAACATTGCTTTCACTTATTTGGTTCATATTGTGTCCACTAAAAACATAATAAAAAATAATATAACATGTTTTTGATCAATTTAACAAATTAAAAACAAAAAAGATTTGCATATAAGTGAACATGAAAGAAAATCAAACTGGTTATCATGGCTACCCAGTAAAATATCAAAAGCTAAGGAACAATATTTTTCTTGTTCTTCTTCATCTTGTATTTCAACAAATGAAACTTTTATTAATACAGGTGTAATTAATAACTAACTATTTTCAGCATTGTAGATATAATCTACTAGTATGCAGTTGGTTAATTTCAATAATTTAGAGAAAAACACAAATTTTAGAACTGGTCTCTCACAAACCATAAATTTCTTTTATTTATGCTGAATCTGTTGGAAGTAAAATCTTGCTTAAAATTTGTTATTTTTTAATTTAGGGCCACAAACTTCTAGTCTAAAATCATAGACTAAAAGGATACTATTATTATTTTTTTAAATCCTTCAAGTGTAAACCCAAACTATAAATCTCTGGTGTTGTAACACAGTGTTTAATCTAACATTATGTATGTTTTCCTTTGAAATATGGGATGCTGTATAACCACACTGTGGTGAACTACTTTGTCATGATGTCATAGCATTGAAATGTGGGGGAAAATGCATCAATGTAAGCAACGTAAACAAAGTGACTGTTTAATGTTCATTTTCTCATATTATTTATCACATATTCATGGTCATATTATCATTTCCAAGGACATATTTTTAATATTTCCAGCAACTGTACTGTCCATATTTCTCCAAAAGAAGCATTGTCGGATGACTATATAGTGACACTGAAAGTGGTTGAACTGTATGTAACATGTCATTTGTGAATGAACGACAACAAATAACATGAAGTCGTGCACAAAATGTAGTCTCTCTCAGAGTATTGTACAAATTTGTTAATTCTAATTCAACCCTTGTTATTTGTTTAAGATTTGATTTTATTGAAATGTTTAATAAACTTGTAATAAGTTTATTAAACATTTCAATAAAATACATAGTCAGGGGTTTCAAAGTTTTTTTATAATAGGAGGTACTTCTTAAATTTTAGGAGGTACCTAAAAAATTAGGCTGAGGGCGGAAGCTCCTGAAATCTAGCATTTTGTGGACCAAAAAATGTATTTCAGAGACTGCAAAACATTAAGTGTTTTTGAAAGAAAAATCCCATTAACTTTTAGAGTTAAGATTTCACCAAGAGTGAAGACCATGCATAATGCCTGGATTCCCTCCCCCCCCCATTTCTTTATTGAATATTTCAGTTTACAGACTTCAGCCAAGATTATTCGTATATAGTCCGCCATATCTTAAAAAAAACCCAAAAGGACCATAAAGAGCTACGGTTCCGCAGCTAGGCTTGACCAAGCCATTGTTATCAAAGCTTAAACTTCTCAAAATTCTTTCGTTGGCTTTGTCCTTTTCTTTTTCACAATACGGTATTGTGTGTTTTTTTTTTTACTTTATTACAAGTAATTAAACTCATCAAAGACAATTGGCACGGATCAAGACATATAAGTGTCATAATTAATGAAACATATAAATTTAATTTGCAATCATTAATCTTTAATAAAATTTATAATTTTAATAGATCAATACAAATATAATTAAACAAAAACAATATATATTGTTACTTTCACGACTTATGTGCAAAAAAAATGTTCGAACAAAAACGATTCACGGGAAGACATTTATTACCATTTGAATCACAAAAGTTAAATTATTTTGGGAAAAAACTGGGGCCGGCGTTTTGACATTACAATGCAATTCGTATTTGAGCGATGTCCAGTCCTTTTTCAAGATTTCTAGTAATTTTCTATCCCTTATCTCCTCGTACCCCTTTTTAAAAATGTTTTTCAGCACACTTTCATTTCTGTGAACAACCGCGGTAGGGCCCCGTCAAAATATGTAAATAAATTAGCCATAGGTTTTTATTTTTTCATACCGGAAGTTAAACAACAAGACAGTACGCCCCAAAATGATTCGACTCTGGGTTTTAAATGGATAAAAAAAATCGCACAAAATATTGTGTAGTCATATATTCATAATACTTAATGATCATACTTATATTACTGAAGATTACACTAAATTGTGTTTGAACATAATTTGTAATCGGTCATTTTTTATTTTAAAATGATGTCAGCTTTGTTCCGGTCCGAGTTTTACACACGGATGAAAAGATATTGGGGCGAAAACATATCTATTTACTGCATGCGCAAACTGCTATTTACGATTCTAAGGTAAAGTTATTTTTAAAACAGGGAATATCCCGTCAACTTGGTCGTGACGCAGTTGTTTGATTTGAATGCGAGAATTCAGCAATTGACATGATCATTAATTTTTTATGAAAAATATTCCACAAGCCTATCGTACTTGTAGTTTTGACCACCGCTAATTTTGGGGGGATCAGTAAGTTATGCCGGTGCTATACACGATCTCAGACGGGTAAAAGTACAGGGTACCAGCCCACTTTAAAACCCCTGCATAGTGTCATTATTGTGTGTTGGTACAACACTTTTTATGAGGTCTCGTCTGTAGTATGAGTTAACCTCGTCATTATTCGTTGCTATTATGACTCGTAGAGATACTGGCCCACACAATAGGCTTGACCTGATACAAAGTCTTGTACCAACACACTGTGTATGTTATGGGTATATACTCAAGTGATGATACTAACGCTTACCTCTCCACTTAGACTTCTTAAACAAGCATTTCTAACCAATCTATAAATCTCTGGTTGTGTAGGATTAGGATATTTACTGCTGATGTAACTGATAGGTGCGTCGTCATCATGGCTTACAAATCCAGTTTTAACTGAACGACAGCCCTGAATAAATATACAAGGATTATCATTTGATAATATACTATGTAGCCATATACAGTTAAACATGTATTAAGATGTGGGAAAAAGAAAAAGTGGTTGCTTATTAGAGGTGACTTCATGGGCAGGTTTGACTGTATCACTTTATTTTGATATATATTATTATTTCATAGAAAAAATTTATTAAAGAGCTAATCTTACAATCTTTTTAAAGGCTTAGACCACAGAATCCCTAAGGAGAACAAACCCATTGAAATAAGAACTGCTTAAGAACCTATATCACACAGTTCGTGCACAGTAAAGTTGATATCTACGTTTTTATTGGATCTCAATTTCTTATGTTTAATTAAAGGACTCCAGATCCGGATCTACTCTACATGTTTCTATTTACAAACAAAAATTTGCAATCCTAATCATTTCACAATTTTTATAAAAGTTTAAGGGGTATATGTCAAGAACATAAATTGGACTAAACCAAATTTTGACAAAATATTAGATTGACTCATATGGTAACTACATCTCAGAACAATCTAATTAAAATAAGATCTCTGCACTTGGTCTCTATTTTCTATCAGTTGTGTACTAGTCACCGTGTGGGGGATCTAAAAACGCTCTTTTAGGGGTCTCGTCATGGGGTCAACATTAATACATTCTGTGTCTATTGAGTGAGTTCCAGAACTCACATGCATGTCTTATCTGCTGGATTTTGTAAAAGAGTCACTGATTGGTCAATTTATAATACATGCATGTTGACTCCTGAGGCGACCCTTAGAGGACAGTTTTTAGATCTTCCATGCTGTGACTAGTAAACAACCAATAGAAAATAGGGAGCAAGTGCTGAGATCTCATTTTAATTAGATTGATTTCAGAATGAAATTACATGTGTTAATTACAGAGAGTGATGTCTCCTCCTTATTCAAACCCATAACTCTAAAATAGGTAATCATTTTAATGCAGATCAGATGCACCATATTTGTCATATATTCTGCATTTTTCTCCTGATATTCTACAATTAAAAGGACAGCTGATCACACATGTAACTGGACATGAGTATTGATGACTTATATCATCCACTTATTAATACATAATTGGAAAAACAAAAAGGTAATCGGTTTAACCCCACTACATTTGTGTGCCTGTTACAAGCCAGGATCTGGATTTCCAACACCATGTTGTTGTCCTTTTTTTGTGTTCACAATAGTATGAGATGAGAGGTGGTTATTTGTTTTGTTCATATTGGTGGAATTATTGACCATCACTGTTTAAATTTTCTTTTCTTTAAAATTAATTTACCTCGCATGCATGTTCAGATTTTGATGATACAGAAGAATCACCTGATGGTGATCTGACACGATTTGATAATGAGGCTCCTGCTTCCTCATTGGCTAAGTCTGTCTGTTCTTTTGGATGTGTTGGTTGTGTACAAAACATGACCTGTGGACCATGTCCTTCACAAAAATGACACAGCGCTATAATAGCATTCATTGTGAAGTTTTATCTTCTATGATACCATACACTGGAATGGAGAAAGAATAATATTAATAGAACATGACTGTGTGCTATTTAGACTTGGTTTAAAGTCTCTAATTGAGTTAAAAGTAATGTATAAACATTGAGAAAATTCTCAGTGATCAAAATTGTCTTTACAATCTTATTTATATAACATTATTGTTATATTGTTTGTCTGATGGAGTTTAATGCCACTTTCAACAATATTTCAGTTATATCGTAGCGGCCAGTTTTATTGGTGGAGGAAACCGGAGGACCCAATGAAAACCACTGACCTGTCGCAAGTACACCTCCCCCGATCAATGGTTCGAACACTCAATATCAGTGGCACTGATTGCATATCATACGATTACGGCCACAACAGCTCCCATTGTTCTTATACAAGATGGATTTATTGAATTAAGTAAAAGTGTGGCACGTGTAATTTTATTTGTGTTCTAAACAGCATAAGTCATATTATAGTTATCATGCTTATCTTGAGTGGTAAAGATTGTTTGTCTGATCCCTGGTATTTGAGTGGTAAAGATTGTTTGTCTGATACCTGGTATTTGAGTGGTAAAGATTGTTTGTCTGATACCTGGTATTTGAGTGGTAAAGATTGTTTGTCTGATCCCTGGTATTTGAGTGGTAAAGATTGTTTGTCTGAACCTTGGTATTTGAGTGGTAAAGATTGTTTGTCTGATACCTGGTATTTGAGTGGTAAAGATTGTTTGTCTGATACCTGGTATTTGAGTGGCAACGATTGTTTGTCTGATCCCTGGTATTTGAGTGGTAAAGATTGTTTGTCTGATCCTTGGTATTTGAGTGGTAAAGATTGTTTGTCTGATCCCTGGTATTTGAGTGGTAAAGATTGTTTTTCTGATACCTGGTATTTGAGTGGTAAAGATTGTTTGTCTGATACCTGGTATTTGAGTGGTAAAGATTGTTTGTCTGATACCTGGTATTTGAGTGGTAAAGATTGTTTGTCTGATACCTGGTATTTGAGTGGTAAAGATTGTTTGTCTGATACCTGGTATTTGAGTGGTAAAGATTGTTTGTCTGATCCTTGGTATTTGAATGGTAAAGATTGTTTTTCTGATCCCTGGTATTTGAGTGGTAAAGATTGTTTTTCTGATCCCTGGTATTTGAGTGGTAAAGATTGTTTGTCTGATCCCTGGTATTTGAGTGGTAAAGATTGTTTGTCTGAACCTTGGTATTTGAGTGGTAAAGATTGTTTGTCTGATCCTTGGTATTTGAGTGGTAAAGATTGTTTTTCTGATACCTGGTATTTGAGTGGTAAAGATTGTTTGTCTGATACCTGGTATTTGAGTGGTAAAGATTGTTTGTCTGAACCTTGGTATTTGCTGTTTTTCCACTAAGAACACAGCCTTAATTAAGAAGTAAGAACAATTCATGGTTTAATGACTTTATAGATCATATCAATCTTGAGATAAAGGATACTTCAGACAGTCCAAATTCAGATTCATATCTTGATCCTATTTTGCTGCAGTTAAAATTTGAGCTCATTTTAACTTATACTAAAACAGCAATGGACAATTGAAAAAAATTATATTTTTAGTAACAGCAGCCATTTTGAATGGAGGGCGGGGCTGTCGGACACAATATTAAAAGGAGACCATCCAAGGACCATCCCAGCCAAATTTGCTTGAATTTGATTCAGTGGTTTCAGAGGAGAATATTTAAATGTGATCTTTCATCAAAATATGCCTAATTTGCATAATCGGTATAAATCGGTTGAATGAAAAATTTCACAGAAAAACCCAGAATATATGTTAAACTGCTCCTTGCCATGTAGCTGCAGTTAAAACTTGAGCTCATTTTGAATTATACTAATGCAACAATGGACAATTGAAGAAATGTCTATTTTTAGTAACAGCAGCCATCTTGAATGAAGGGCGGGGCTGTCAGACACAATTTTGAAAGGGACCATCCCTGTCAGGTTTGGTTTAATTCGGTTCAGGGGTTTCAGAGGAGAAGATTTTAATGTGAAGGTTTACGACATACGACGGACGGACGCCAAGTGATGGCAAAAGTTCACATTGTCTTTGGCCAGGTGAGGTAAAAAGGGCAATAACTCCAAAATGGGTAATCAGATTTACCTCACAATTGCAGGGTATGTAGATCTCGACATGCTGCACATGTTTGTAATTTAAACTTAACATCTATCTCTTATAGTTTTCGAAATAAAGGACAAAAAGATTAAAATTTTGAAAATTTGATAAAAACAGGGCAATAACTCCAAAATGGGTGATGGGATTTACTTCAAAATTGCACTGTATGTAGATCTCGACATGCTGCACATTTTTGCAATTTAAACTTAACCTTTATCTCTTATAGTTTTTGAAATATAAGACGAAAAGTATTAAAATTTTAAAAATTTGATGAAAAAAGGGCAATAACTCCAAGATGGGTAATCAGATTTACTTCAAAATTGCAGGGTAGGTAGATCTTGGCATTCTGAACATGCTTGCAGTTTAAACTTAACATCTCTCTCTTATAGTTTTTGAAATAAAGGATGAAAAATATTAAAATTTTGAAAAAAGGGAAATAACTCCAAAATGGGTAATGGGCTCTACTGAAAAATTGCAGGGTAGGTAGATCTTGACATGCTGCACATTTTTGCAATTTAAACTTAACATTTATCTCTTATAGTTTTTGAAATATAAGACGAAATGTATTAATTTTTTTTTTTAATTTCATGAAAAAAGGGCAACAACTCCAAGATGGGTAATCAGATTTACTTCAAAATTGCAGGGTAGGTAGATCTTGCTGTGCTGATCATTGCATGTCAGATTTCTGATATTATTAATGGTTTTTGAATTATTACCCAAAAACCTGCAATTTTACAATATGTTCTATTTTCAGTAACAGCGGCCATGTTAGTTGGTGCACAGCATCACCGGACACAATTTTGAAACTAGACACCCTAGTGATGATTCAGACCAAGTTTGGTTTCAATTGGTCTAGTAGTTTCAGAGGATAAGATTTTTGAAAAAGCTTACGACGTACGACGGACGCCAAGTGACGGCAAAAGCTCACATGGCCTTTGGCCAGGTGAGCTAAAAAGGTCAAAATTTCAAAAAATTTAAAAAAACATTGTATTTCAAAATTATCAAATTAATTTTTTTTTAAAACTTCAAAATTATCCAAAAATTTCAAAAAGTTTTCATAAAATTTTAAAATTTTAATATTTAAATAATGATATTGAAAAATGATAAAACAATTATCACATGGATTTATAAAAAAATAAAAATAAATTAGCTAAATACCCATTACATACATTTTGTGGTGGTACAAGACTTTGTATCAGGTCGAGTCTGTTGTGTGAACCAGTATCATTACGAGTCGTGATAGCGATGAGTTGTGATGCGGTTAGTTCACGCAAGACAAGACCTGATACACAGTTTTGTACCACCACACTATGTATGTAATAAGTTTATCTAACATTTCAATAAAAACGAATTTCAAACAAATAGCAAGGGTTGAATTAAAATGTGTACAATACTCTGAAGGAGACTACATTTTGTGTATGACGTCACGTTAATTTTTCCGTTCATTCACCAACGTCAGGTTACTGTGTTTTGTCTCACATTCCAATGGTATGACGTCATGTCAAAGTAGTTCGGCAAAGAACGTCTCGTGCAACGTCGCACCATTCTTTTATCACCACAGTGTGGTGATACAACATCTTGTATCAGACACTTTTGTATGAGACAGGCGACTTTCGTTAATTTCAAAGGAAAAAGTATATAATGTTAGATAACACCTATTATCTAACATTAAGTATGTATTCTATAGAAATACATCTATTTTGCTAATAGATACAACCTATGTGATACAAAATTGTATCGCATACATATGTGATACAAGATGTACATTAGTCGGAACTACTTTTGTGACGTCATTGGTTAGGAATGCGGGAAAACCCCCAGTGACGTCTTTGTAAACATTGTGGAATCTCCGTCAGGAAAATCTCAACGTATATTGTACTCATATTTTGCTATTGTTTGAATGACGTGACGTAACAATACTTGTGATGTAAACTATAGTCCCTCTTTGTTTACTTTTCTTCAAATAATAAATTCAATGAAACTTACATGTTTGTATCATGTCTCGTCAGTTGGAAAAGCTGTATCACTACTCGACGCTTCGCGTCTCGTGCGTCTCGTAATGATACAGCTTTTCCAACTGACTTGACATGATACAAACAGTTGTTCGCGTCTCGTAGTGATACGTTTTCCAACTGACGAGACATGATACAAACAGTTGTACATACACAATGTGTATATAATGTGTATTTATCGCTATTTTGCAGTATTTCCCTTCGATCTTGCTATCTGAGAATTTTCCATCTCACGCTAGTAGAGTGAGATGGAAAATTATCGCTAATCGTTGTCAAGCACTCATGTAGTATTATCGCTGTTTTCTAATATGACGTCACATTACCAAATCCTTTATAATAAGTGATTTACAATATAAAATATTAATTGTGTTTAAAAAAATGTCAGTATCTCAACAAAAATTATATAATTATGAATACAAAATAGTGATAAAATAATTAAAGATGTTTTTTAAAACTCGAGGACGTTTCTCAGTCATCTCTAATCTCAGGGCTTCACTGAGAAAAGTCCTTTCGTTTTAAAAAACATCGTTAATCACTTATTATCATATTATATTTTTTAACACAGACCAAATGGGTTTATGAATAAAATGATAAAACGGTGGTGTATTTATCTCAAACCAACAGAATGCTATTAGGTACATTGTAACTAACACATTTACATAATTGAGATAATTGATCATACTAGTGTTTCGTTGTTTTGTCGTTTTCTTTTTTTATGGCTTTTTTGTTTTGATCAAAATCTTGCCTCTTGCAGTCTTGGACAAGGATTTAGACTATATCTATCATAATTCATATATGTCAAGATTAGAGATTTATTGAATATTGGCGATACTATATAAATCCTTGGTTATGACCTTAATCACATTACATTAACAAATAATCATTAATTTACTTACATACAAGTTATTATCATCACCAACAGTTTAGAACTAATCGTAGGCACATTTAAAAGTGTTATTGTTTTACCCTAAACTAACTTTCACTTTCCTTTTCGTTCATACTGAAATCATGTGATTATGGAAGTATTTTCTAAAATACACGTTCATTGGTCGATATTTAAAATGTTGACCAATTATTTAAACGGTTATTTCTTAATTTCGGGTTGATAGACAACACGATTTGTTGAAAAATGGCGGGTGCTACCTGTCAAAGGAATACACACCTCACGTCACCTTTTTAGAAAGAAATCTGTGACGGAAAAGAATTTTAGAGTGTCATTGTCATAAATGAAGTGCCAAGATAAGCCAACAGATCATTATTATAAATAAAATCAGTTTTTATTTATAATAGGTGAGTTTCATGTGTCGTGTTTGAACTTGAAAATTGATCACAATAATTTGATAAAATAATGACCAAGATCTCGTCGTCTAGACTTTTACTAATTGACTCATAGGGCCTTGTCACTATCCACGTAAATATACTATCAATGTATAAACATGTACAAGGGCGGACACCTTTTTACCTCCGCTCGCTTCAAATATATTCAAAACTCTGTTTGGTTCAACTCCCAAGACCTTATTCTTTTCAAAAAATATCATGACTTCCCCGCGACTACCTCTTGTGAAGGCGCAGCAGTCGTTTTTGCATACATGTGAACCTTCCGGCGGGAGCATTTTTCTCCCGATTTTGAGGGTCCCTTCCGTGCCTCCCGTCAACTTTCAAAATCTTCCGCCCGTTAAAAAAATCAAGTACAATAAAATCTTGACCTACATTTTGCGATCAATATTTCTGGAAATTCCCCATTTGGAACTCCCGTGCTGACGAAAAACGCCGAGAGATACGAATGGTAAAGGTGAATGTCATATTAATGATATCCGGTTATTGATCTGTTTGACACCTTTACAGGTAAATTGGGTCATTGTGATTAATAAAGGTGTTGATGATTATACAACAATTATCCACTGATTGATAGTTAATTGGGGATAAGGAAGTGGGTTTGTGGCACACGCTTAGATGATTAGAAGTGTGATAGCGGCAATTAAAAATAGTTATAAACCGTTGTGCAAACAGTCTTTAACAGGAGTCAGACAACCTTTGATGCTGAGGAAAACTTCTTATTTCGATCAAACGTGCAATGAATTCATCTCGGATTGAGTTGTTATGGCTTGTTTGGGACCAAAGCCGATCAAAGTATTATTTAAGGACTAAGTTCCAGGATGGAATTGATAAACCACAAAAATGCCGAAACGTATGCTATCACCCAACGCACCAGCAGCAAAGTGACTTTTTAATTTTACTGCTCTATGACTTTATTGTTCAGAACATTCTGTCTTCATTGTTATTGCTTTGTTATAACCTTATGATTATGAATGATTATGAATAAATTATAAATACAGTTTTTATCCTTCATTCATCATATGAAACACTACTAATAAGACAGAAATGTAAACAATATATTTTGAAATGGGATGCAGTTGGTTCAATACTGAAACAAACAAAAGGAAAACATCAATAAACAATAAAAACACGCATCAAATACGTCGATAAAAAATCTCCAGTTATGAGACCAAATCTCCAGCCAAAAATTTGCAAATCTCCAGTTGTAGCATAGCAACTCTATCACATGTATGTTTTTGTCAGGAATTCGGCTGAATAGAGAACTCCATGGACCCAAAGTGAAAATAATAGCGCCACCTATTAAAAAAAAACGGAAGTTTGGAACTCTCTGGGTTTTACCATTCGATATTTGGTTTTCTCGCTAGTTATCGTGTTTCTAAGTATAAGAAACTGCGGGAAATAACAGACGAAATAATAGATTAAAGAAAATGGACAGCATTCAAGAAAAAGCCTTGAAAATGGCCTTATCATTCATTGTATGTACAAGTCAAAAATTTTCAGTTTTCAATTCAAATCGTCCCTCTCGTTTAATGATGTTTGAATCTTAACGGTATTTTCCTTACATCAAAGCTAAAACCCAGAGAGTTCCAAACTTCCATTTTTTTTATAGGTGGAGCTGTTACTTTCACTTTGGGTCCATGGAGTTCTCTACTCAGCCGAATTCCTGACAAAAACGACCGCTGCGCCTTCACAAGAGGTAGTCGAGGGGAGGTCATGATATTTTTTGAAAAGAATAAGGTCTTGGGAGTTGAACCAAACAGGGTTTTGAATATATTAGAAGGAATTTAAAAAACAAACACGACTTGAAACGAGCGGGGGTAAAAAAGGTGTCCAGCCCTTGTACATGTTTATACATTGGTAGTATATTTACGTGGATAGTGATAAGGCCCTGTGATTGACTGTAGCAGGTAGTAAAAATAAAGATATGAAATTCACATGTTGAAAACCCCTGTCATAGTACTATAGAAACACATACTCCGCCACAAGAAAGCTTAACTTAAGTTGACTCATAGTACCCTAATCTCATTGAGATTAGGATTGAAGAAATTTTCTGTCTGTTCTTCATCCTAATCTCGTGACAAGGGTATTCTGGAAATTTTAAATTTGACCCCCCAGTACATTCCGATGAATATTTTGGCATGGATGGATTGTGTCAGATTAAGTGCAGGTAAGATTTCATAAATAGACATTTTTCCAGTTCAAATCTGCAAAAATATTGATATTTCCATACCTTTTACAGCATATATCTGACAAAATAATCCAAAATCCACTTTAAGCTGACCGCCATTTTACTGAACTCTTAGAACTATTTTGGTATAGTCTGTTTCGTAGTACCCTTCTTCGATTTCGAGTCGTTCTGGCCCCAAACCAGTCCGACCACTGTCGATCCGGCCTCAGTTTTTCATTATTATTATTATTGTGTTTATAATATGTCTTTTTTTTTTAAAGATATAATATATTTTAGGTTTTGTAATATCGGAGTTTGACGGGAGGTAACTCTTCAGAAAGAAATAAAAAGCTGACAACTATCTATATTTCAATGAAATTACCATTGTGAAACAGCCATCGCACTCTAAGGCACGCTGTCTCGGTCTAACATGAATCTTGCATACAACACAAGGATACGTAGCCATCGTTTAATGTTTTAAGTTCACGAATCTAATTTCTCCTAATTAATCCTCTGCTTGTACAATAAATGGCTTGGGTTTTGACATCTTTTTTTGGTAATCCTATAGATTAGCGATGTAAATTGGATACCTTGTAAGACCTACTATAGTATAGCGGCGTAAATTATTAAAGCCATTTTAAAGGTTGTATATTGACAAAACACATGAAATGATATTGTTACACAATCAGTAGGACAAAATATGATATAATTATATCAAGTTATACAACATATAAGTCAGCGATGCAACACAAGTGCATTGAATTTGTCATCATTCCGGTGAAAGTTCCTCCATCGAAATTCGGAAAGGTATGTATGAAACAGTGCCCTGGACGTTCCAAATTGTCGACATAGTTTTCGTTTCACGCGTATCCACCTATTCTCTATATTTTGAGTGTGGATACCTGGATCTCACTTTATAGGGACCGTTTTAAAAATGTGCTTAAATATTTAGAGAATAATTTACGCTGTCCATTTGAAAATTGCGAATTTACGCAGCTAATCTATAGGATTACCCTTTTTTCTGCGATTACAATATTAATTAATCCCAATCATATTACCAATATAATATAAATGAAGAACAATAGACTATAATTAAGCGTTAATGATCTTGAAGATTTTGTTTGGACAAGGCTTTCTTTTTAATTTCTTTTTAATCAAAGAAAAATATTAATGACTTTAACTTAAACTAATAATTTTTTGATTAGAATAGCGAAAATTTGAAATATCTTTTAAACTGTAGATTTTAAAGTAGAAGTGTAAACGAGAGTTGTGTAGAAAATCAAGGGTGCTAATTTAATTTGGAAGTTTGCAGACCAGAAAGTGAACGGATTTGGCCCTGCTCATATAGAAAAATCGCATTTTAAAGGAATTTTTGGGTGTATATTTAGACAAAGTTTGATGAAATACAGAGGGAATAAGTCTATAAAAGAGAACAGCCTGCAGCCATGAGTTTTAATCCCTGAGGACAATAGACACTCGCCGGTCATCCGAAAGATTCCATTGTTCTCCGTAGAGCCTGTCACCATCTCCTAAATGCACTATTGAGTTCATTGATTTTTACCTGTAAAAATTACTTGAACTGGAACATTTTTCGTTATTTTTATTTTTTCACTAAAGATATAGCACTTCTGTCTTTAATAGTGAACAAAAATGAAGTCTTCATGTATAATTTAATATGAAGAATATATCATTGTCGTTTTGTTCGATTCTGTATGACATTTTGAATTTATATACACGTAAGAAAACGGAACGAAAAATGAATTTTGAGATTGTGCAACTTCAATTGGAGGGTTGATTTTTTGGGGGGGGGGGGGGGGGTAGAACATGACATTGATCACTGACATTTTGTGAGCTATTTTTTTTTTTAACAAACTTGCAACTTAACATTGGTAAAAAATACCTAAAAACATGACATTGATCACTGACATTTTGTGAGCTATTTTTTTTTTTAACAAACTTGCAACTTAACATTGGTAAAAAATACCTAAAAACATGACATTGATCACTGACATTTTGTGAGCTATTTTTTTTTTTAACAAACTTGCAACTTAACATTGGTAAAAAATACCTAAAAACTGCAATAATTATTGATGAATCATTGATACATGCAATTGTTTCACGTAACCTATTCTACTAAAACAAGTTATATGTTTCAACTCAAACGTGAGCTAATAGTTTGGAAATATATGTTTAACCTATTCCACTTCAAAGTGCTTATCCAAAACAGGAATCTGAAGTTTCGATCTTTGTCTTTGTTTGTTTTGACTTTTCATGAATATAAGGCTCATTTTGTGTTTGGTTTTCGGTTGGATTATAAACTGTCCCTGTTTATCTTTTTTTTGTTTTGCGTCAAGTTGTTTTGTGTATTATTTATGTGTTATAATCAATATATAAGTTAATAAATTCATCTGACCCCAGATAGTTTCAACAATTTCAACTGTTCTTAAACTTTAATGAATTGGCAGACACATGTTCCAAATATTTTCGGCATTGTCTTAAACGTGACATTTATTCGATTTTTACATTTTTTCTCTGTCTATTATACTTAATATGATTATACTTTAACCCGCATCGTCATCCGAGTCATCATCACAAAAATCAATGATAATAGGTTCTATGACACTTCTATCTATACAGTTTTCTTTGCAGTATTCTTTTTCAATTTTGACCACATGTTCTTCTGCTTTTGTCCACACATCTTTTGTAATTTTTCCGAAAGCAGCATACGTGAGTTCTTTAACATCTTTTAATCGGAAGGTGGTATTGTTTTTAGCCACGAAACCTTTGACTTGCGCCCATATTAATTCTATCGGGTTAAGTTCACAGTGTCGAACGAGGGTTCTTATTACTTCATGTCCATGTAAATTAGCAATGTTATCTGTTTTATAAACTACTGGGGTCTTTTTTTGTTTTATTTTTTCATATAATACCTTTTTGGTGTCAGTAGCAGAAAAGGGAATGTTGTGTTGTGTAAGATTGTTTTGGAGAACAGCTTTTTTCTGACTAGAATTTGGGCACACTGTATCTTCTGTTTTAACATTGTGATAACTTGCATTATCTAACACAACCAAGCTAGGATTTTTCAGAGCAGGCATCAATTGATTTTCAAACCACTCAAGAAAGACAACACTATTCATCTTCTGGTGATAGTCACCATCCTTTGATTTGGCAAGAAACACTAAATTGCAGCTGTCAATCAAACCCTCACTTCGTGTACCTGCATGCAATTCAAAACGTTTCCCTTTACCCAAGGGTATTTTTGGGGCATCAGACCCATCATTCGGAAGCCACATATAACCTGTGCAGTGATTTTGGTTAACCCATGTTTCATCCATGTACAGGATATCAGGCCTCTACATTAACATATTTTTCAACTTGTCCCTTCGGACAACTAACTAAAAAAAGTACTTGTCCGACTCAATTTTTTAGTTGTCCGAAAAAATTAATAAAAATTACAAAAACTAGAGAATAATTATCCAGGGCTCCCACTACTTTCAAATTAGAGGGAGAAGTGACTTCTCTTTCAGAGAGCTCACAGGGAGAAGTGAGAGACTACAGAGAGAAGTGGGAGACAACAGAGAGAAGTGGGAGACAACAGAGAGAAGTGGGGAGACTTCTGGGAGAAGTCAATTGCGATTAATCGAAACATTGTTTCGCGACCCCTCTGACGTTACCCTGCCCAAATTTAGTAAATAGTTAAAGCTGCCTGAACTGATTTGTTCTACTACCTTAAGGACATATATTCAATGTCACATTTTTATTTCTGTCTACCTTGATTGGAGTCTTGCATACCAGTGATTTTTATATGTACTCCCCCCACCCCCCCCCCTCCCTCCCCCTTTTCCTTTTGAAATATTACTGTGTTGTGATCCAATACCACACAAATTGTAATAGCTCATATTTGTGTTATATAAATCCTTGTTTCTGGTAAAAAAAATATACCTAGATACTATATATACCAGTATCTAGGTATATTTTTTTACCAGAGACAAATGCCTGTGTCTGATATAAATAAAGCAAAGTATTTTATTTAAATTCACAGAGAAATACAAATTTTATTGGATCTTTTCAACCAGATCAGGAAAAAGCTTGTAATATTTGTCCATTTCAAAGGTTTCAATATTTCCCAAAAGCCTAAATCAAGTCCTCTATCGTATTTTGCACAAAAGACAAGTTTAAATTTGGCACCAAATTGATATCCGATAATTTTTACGTGTCCGTTCCGGAGTGATTCTTGTTCTTATATTTCAAATATTGATATTTCTGTTCTTTAAAGCGTTTCTGAGATTGCGACTTTAATTTTGTCAATGTCCTTGAACTTCATCAAAGCATGGAGTAACGATAAATGATATGTAAATAATACAGTTTTGATCTGGCGTTTCACTTTAGTTTTAATCAAAATAAATTATGGACAAATTGGAGATCAAACAGGGCTCTTTTATACAACAAACCCAGTATTTTATACCAGTGGAAATAGATTTGTCCGTCGTACCGGCACGTTTGGGAATCTGATTTTTTCACTTGTCCCCACAGGCACTTGTTTCTGGTAAAAAAAAATATACCTAGATACTATATATACCACAAGGTACGTAATTGTTCATTTGTAAAAAAATCTAGGTCATCGCGATTTTCACGTTTTTTCAACTCGACGGACGCCAGCATGGAGGAATGGCCTACATCATTTGAAACTACGATAATTTATCTACAAAATGATGTATAAAACACCTACCTTTGCTGAACCTCAACAATACAACAGACCTTTTTCCACGAGTCAGTTATCAGCTTTCATCATTCAGACATTAAACTAGGATGTTGCGACCCGCAGTGAAAGAAAAAATAAGAAAAGTTGTAATAAAAATGCTATAAAAAATACTGAGATGTTAGAAAAATATATATATATTGCATTCCAATCAAAAAAATAATAAAAGTGTTTTAATTTCTTAGAATAAAAGTGTAGTTTGAATGCAAATCTGTTGCTATTTTTAGAATTCAAAATTTGTGAACTTTCTATACAACCTCAGGATTTTTCCCTGAAGTATACCAACAGGACTGAAAGTCTTATGGGCGGGAAAATAAAAACCTGGGAAAAGCTAGAAAAATTATAAAGATAGCAACAGATTTGCATTCAAACTACACTTTTATTCTATGAAATTAAAACACTTTTATTATTTTTTTGATTGGAATGCAATATATATATATTTTTCTGACATCTCAGTATTTTTTATAGCATTTTTATTACAACTTTTATTATTTTTTCTTTCACTGCGGGTCGCAACATCCCAGTTTAACGTCTGAATAATGAAAGCTGATAACTGACCCGTGGAAAAAGGTCTGTTGTATTGTTGAGGTTCAGCAAAGGTAGGTGTTTTATACATCATTTTGTAGATAATTATCGTAGTTTCAGATGATGTAGGCCATTCCGTCAAGTTGAAAAAACGCGAAAATCGCGATGACCTAGATTTTTTACAAATGAACGGTTACGTACCTTGTGGTATATATAGTATCTAGGTTGTTTTTTTTACCAGAAACAAGTGCTTGTCCCGTCGGACAACTGTAATACAAGATCTACTTGTCACACGTCAGTTTTCACTGGTATCGGACAAACGTTAATGTCGAGGCCTGGATATCATACCCTGCTTCCCTAAAAGATTTGATCTTTCTCAGATAATTAGTCCTTGGGTGGATCCCTTTCAAAATTGTGTCCGACAGTCCACCCTCCATTCAAGATGGCTGCTGTTACTGAAAATTGGCATTTCTTCAATTGTCCATTGCTGCTTTAGTATAAACCAAAATGAGCTTAAAATTTAACTGCAGCTACATGGCAATGAGTAGTTTAACATATATTCCAGGTTTTTCTGTGAAATTTTTCTTTCAGCCGATATATACCGATTATACAAATTAGGCATATTTTGATAAAAGATCACATTTAAATCTTTTCGTCTGAAACCGCCTAACCAAATTACACCAAACCTGGCAGGGAAGGTCCTTGGGTGGGTCCCTTTCAAAATTGTGTCCGACAGCCTTGCTTTCCATTCAAGATGGCTGCTGTTACTAAAAATAGAAATTTCTTCAATTGTCAATTGCTGCTTTAGTATAAACCAAAAGGAAATTTTTCTTTCAGCCGATTTATACCAATTATGCAAATTAGGCATATTTTGATAAAAGATCACATTTAATCGTCACATTTAAATCTTTTCCTCTGAAACCATTGAACCAAATCACATTTAAATCTTTTCTTCTGAAACCACTAAACCAAATTAAATCAAACCTGGCAGGGATGGTTCTTGGGTGGATCCCTTTCAAAATTGTGTCTGACAGTCTGCCCTCCATTCAAGATGGCTGCTGTTACTAAAAATAGAAATTTCTTCAATTGTCCATTTCTGTTTTATCAAAATGAGCTCAAATTTTAACTGCAGCTACATGGCAATGAGTAGTTTAACATATAATCTGGGTTTTTCTGTGAGATTTTTTCAGCCAGTTTATTCTGTTTAGGAATATTATGAGATAAAAATCACATCAAAATCTTTTGCTCAGAAATTTGAGTTGAAATGATCTTTGGGTGGCCCACTTTCAAAATTATGTGTAACACCCCCATTTTCTATAAACTTTAGATGTCAAATTGAAAACCAGGTGAGCGATTACAGGCTCCTGGTAGCCTCTAGTTTTAATTATAGTCTGATCCTATGTATCTCAGTTCTATAGCAGTGTGTATTCACATGGTGACATGCTATTTCAACCAATTTTCACCACCATTGTTTTAATTTCCGATATACAATTACATGTTACTTTGAAGATAGTCATGTATATAAAGATAGGGATATACAACCAAGGGCAAATTTTTGTGTGAGAAATAACATTTATCCTAAATTAGTCTATAAAAGAATCTCTTTGTTAGTTTGTGTTCCAATTAATTATAACATAAGTAAAAGTTTAAGGTTTGGTTTTATGGTGTTTAATGCCACTTTCAACAGTATTTCAATTATATTTTGGAAGTAAGTTTTATTGGTGGAGGAAACCGGAGTACCTGGAGATAACCACCGACCTCAACTGCAAGTCACTGACAAACTTTATCACATAAAGTTGTATTGAGTACACCTTGCCATGAGTGGGATTCAAACTCACAACGTTAATGGTGATAGGCACTGATTGGTAGTCGTAAATCACACCATGACGCCACCAGTATTCACTGGACCTGAGTACAGGTGATATTTGAGCCTGTTTAATAAGTGAGTGATTGTTGTTTAACACCATCTCATCCGTTTAATAGGTATTAATCTTGTTCTTTGTTATTTCTAACACACATTGTATACTTGTTTTGTCACAAATCATAGTTGATTTATATGACAATAAAGTTTTTGATTTTTGAAGACAGAATAATCAATTACATGTACGAAATATGGAATCATGATTTGGAAATACTACAGGACAAGTATATCCTGTTTGTGATAAGGTTCATTTCATAGCAACAACGCAGTGTAGATCAAAACATATATCATTGGATGAACCTGCTAGCCAGTCTGTCATAGTCACTTAACTATATCCTTATTTATATATGTATCCTAGGTAAACACATATTATTACATCATGCAGGGACAGATGAAATACATCCTTGTATGTATGTTTTCCAGTTGTGTTATGATTTGGCTTGTTTTTCAGTTTAATCACAAATTAGTATAGTGTTACTGTTTTCCCTATGGCACAACACCTGTATGCCTTCCCTATCAATATATAAGAATGAAATATTGTTGAAAGTGGCACGAAACACCATAACCCTTGCCAGCACCATGCTGCTCTCACAATAGAAAATGCCCTTGTACAATTTGTGAAATTATAACATTATTTCACCTTAAAAGTACTACTATTATAAGTATACGTACATGTAGTAAAATAACAAAGTTAAAAATCAATTTAAATAGTTTAAGCATTAATAATATATATGACAATTAATAAAAATTTCCCTTAGATCTTATTTTTTGTTGCACTCTGATATCATATAATGACACATAAGTTCCCTCTTATTACACAAATGCCATGCCTTACTGAATTACTGGGTAAGCACTAAATTATAGATCAACTTTTATAGAAAATCTATGGGAAAGATTGCTTTGTATACTTCAAGTACTATGGTTGATTTTGTCAGTATTATAGTGTTGCAGAGGGGCAGTCGAGGTCGTGGTCGTATGCATAATGGTAGTTGGATTTACAACTACCTATGAAATTAGTGTAACATTGTAAGTTTGAATCCTGCTCATGGCGAGGTGTACTTGATACAACATTATATGATAAAGTTTGTCAGTAACTTGCGGCAGGTTGGTAGTTTTCTCCATGCTCTCTGATTTCCTCCACCAATTAACAATAAAATGACTGCTACGATATAATATAACCGAAATATTGTTGAAAGTGGCGTTAATTGATAAACACCATTAACTCCCCTTTATATGATGTTAGAAATTTGTATCTTTAAAAAATGAAAAAACTTATGAAAAAAGTTCTTAAATTGATTTAAACAAGAATGCAAAATGTATGTTAAAATAACATAATCTTTTTAATTGAATTTTTGTTTGGAATTAAAAAAATATTTTTAAATGACCTACAAAGAAATCAATTACGAATTAATTAAAAACTATGTATATATATATATATATATATATATATCAGTTTACAATAACAAAGAATTATTTATTATATTAATATAAGTAACATGATTTACAAAATAGTTACGTTATATTCTTAATATACAAACTAAAGATTAAAATCTGACCAAGCCCTTTGAATGTACGCTGGTCACTAATTTTTTAAGAAGATTTTAAGTGTTTTTTATTAATCTTTTTTTTGTTTTGGTAATTTTTGTATTGTTGTCCATATCAAATTCAATAGGTAAATTTCACAGCTGATTAACAACGGAGAAAGTATATATAAAAACGATATCAGCATTGTCATATATTTCATTAATGCATGGATATTGATTAACTTGCCAATAAACGATCAACAAAGACGGAAGAAAATTAGGGAAATTCCAGAAATCGACAAAGCAAAACAAAAGAAATCAAATTAATTAAATGTCAAATAAGGACAATATAAATAATATTTTGCTTATGATTACATGTACAGTACATGTATATCTTAATATTTAAGACTTCTGTGTACATGTGGAAATAGGAATTAATGGCATATGAATTATGGGAATAGATTTTTATGGAGCTAAAACTTTTATGATGGATCCAAGATTATCAGCAGACTTAATTCCTCCAGAAAGGGTAAGATTTTTCCATCATGAATTTGTCATCATTTACTAAGACCAAAGCAAAGAATGAAAAAAATGTCTTGTTTGTGCCAACAAGGTTGGTAGTTAAAACAGGTTCTGTGGTTTCCTTTACCAATAAAGCTGACAGCCATGGCACAATATACATTGTAACAGAAATATTGTTGAAACACTCATAATCCCTAATAATCTTTCCTTTCATAAAATCTATTCACTTTGTATAAAACGTAAATGCAGAAATCATGTATTGATTTAAAATGAAAAACCAATTCAAATTTTAAAATGCTTCGTTTGACATGTTCTTTTGAAATAAATAGTGAGACCCACACTATGTATTTCATTTAGTTTTAAGTAAATAGGATGCACTTCACATAATAAATAGTTAACTCTTATACAATTTATTTGGTCTACATTGCATGGCAGACGCACAGAGACCACTTTAATCTGTTGTCTTGCACAATTTGCATTCAAATCGCATTTCTTCATGCACATGCAATTCCTGACAATTTTTATTTCAGTTTGATTGAATGCAAATACCGTAGATATAAATCAAAATTTTTTTTATTAATAATTTAAGGTGATTTATAACATTTTGATAATTGTTAAAAATGTTGTCATACAGTAGCCACCCTTTCTTATAATCCCACCCTTCTGCAATGATAACATGGTCTTATAAGAGGGGTGACGTCTCTTGAGGGGAACAATTAAGTAGTATTTTACTACAGTATCTCAAGGCATCTACAATCTGGTCTGATAAGAGGACAGCCTTAGTTGGGAGGGGCCTTATAAGAGTGGGATTATATTTACTGTATTGACCATGCAGGAGAAACTTGTAATCACAGCTGCAAAGAGATTATATAATCAAATATTTTCTTAATTTTGTATGGTTAAATGTATAATATACATAAAGAGACACAATTTAGAACCCTCCATTGCCTCAACAAGAAAGGATGTGGGTATAAATAAACATAAGAGACTATCCAATATTACACTTAGCCACAAATTAAAGTCAAGTCTTAGCCACAAATTAAAGTAAAGGAACAACACTTTTATTGGTGTAATGGTACATGTCTTTGCTAAGCGGAAGACAGAAACAAGGAAAATTACTTTTGAACGTACTGTTTACCAATAAATCTATTTATAACTGTAGGCAAACTCAGTTTGATTTTTGTTTTCCAGATACAAAATGTACGTGAATTTCAAAAATGATTCATGTACTTTTAATACTAATAGTATCCCATTTTATTGGATTGTGTGATGCTTTACTCTAAATGAAATTACTGACAGCTGTTATTTTGCCATAAAAGAGTAATTGATTTATTTATTTTTGTTTTACATGGATTCAACTACAATTATGAAAGAAGTTTAGTTAAATTGACTGACTGCATTTAGACATTTATGCTATATTCTTTATGACAGATATACAAAATGTATTGTGTGAGTTTGACCCATTTTTGATTGATCTAAAAACGGCATTTACAAGGTCAAATGTTTCATTCAAATTCACCTATCAAATTCAAGTTCAAATTTGACATGTACAGCTATTTCAAACATGACTGTCTAAACATGTTGTCAAGCACATCAGATGACATGACTGTCTAAGCATGTTGTCAAACACATCAGATGACATGACTGTCTAAGCATGTTGTCAAACACATCAGATGACATGACTGTCTAAACATGTTGTCAAACACATCAGATGACATGACTGTCTAAGCATGTTGTCAAACACATCAGATGACATGACTGTCTAAGCATGTTGTCAAACACATTAGATAACATGACTGTCTAAGCATGTTGTCAAACACATCAGATGACATGACTGTCTAAACATGTTGTCAAACACATTAGATATTGCAAGGGAGCTGGATAGGTTTTTAGATTGTGACAGTTACATTTGTGTTTGAGGCGAATTTGAAGGAATAATTTAACTATCTAATTGTCTCAGTGGAGAAGCAATGAGTGCTTGGCAGAGGATGTTTTCAGAGACTAATAGTTTGTTTGCAAATACTGTAACAGGAAACAACTGATACTGAAGTTCTTTAAAATAAATAGTCCCAAATCTAGGTATTTCAAAAACTATGTATAATGTACATACTAGGAAGTTCCCCACACAATAAACTATTTGAACCGGACCTTACACAATTTGTGTGGCCTGAGTTGCATGGATGATATTATATTTTAACAGGAAACTTGTCAGACTTTACACTCTATGTAACCTCTAAGACTGATCTTTTATTGATTAAGAAAAAGTGTTTTGAAATATTAATGACTTTTTGCAATTATTGAGATGTTGGTTTCCTACTTCTAACAACATTTAACGAGATAAAGTAGAGAAATAATGTCCAAACTTGTCTGTTTTTGTTTTTAAAGTCGATAAAATAGTTGCGTTTTGTTCCCATAGAAAGGTTAATTGTTTAGACATAACAGGTTGATTTTTATTTATTTAATTTAATGATTAATATATTATTGGTAGTCGGGGTAACCAAAATTGTCCATTGAAAAGAAATTGAGTCGTACGGCTCTCTCACATTTTATATGGGATCTACATCAGGGCCGTCATAACAGCAATATAGGCCCCGGGCAAAGCAATCCACTGGGACCCATACCTACACAACCACTCAGAGGAATAAAAAGTCTGTAAATGTCGATAAAATTAAACATATATTTATTGTATTGGTACTTCCAACAAAATCAGTCTTTAAACATTAAAAAACATGCTGTATACAACATACATAGATTAGCATGAGGCTCCTATGCCCGTGGGGCCCCCAGGCAACTGTCCAGCGTGCCCATGTGCTAAGACGGCACTGATCTATATTGTTTTGCGCTATCTTCCCATGTACAGTCAAACTTTGTTTGAAGGGACAAATTATATTACAATGTATTTTTTTAGTTTTTGTGGATAAATTAAGCTACTATGAACTGTCCAAATTTTACATTGTGCTAGTATCTGGATCATAATTGATAAATTGTTTGTTTGCCCCAATGCGACCTACCAGAAAAAAATGTGCCAACTTGAATTCTTTTCTTTTTTTTCAAAATCGGAAATATTTTTTATTTCCGATATTGAAAAAAATGAAAAGTAAGCAACTTATCTAAGCTCAATATATAGATGGTTGATTGTATATCAATTAACAAATGAAATGTCACTTGTCTTTTATGTGAAAGAAAATGAAAAATAAAAAAATACCATAACACATGTGTAATTGACTGCTCAGTCCACTGGCTTAGTACAGGCACTTCAATATAGAGTGGTTGGGTTGAACTATTTTTATGGGACCAAACATCTCATTTTAGTGAAATGATGCAGTCATGCATGTGGTTTTCACATAATGCCTGACCTTCACCTTCACATATAAATTCTGAAGATTTGTAGTAGTAAATATGTTGTATTTTCTATAATCTTTTTGATATACATGTATTGAACATACAGTTTTGAAATAAATAGATTCTTTTATTTGAGCAAACTTTCAGAATTGGTATATCTTCTGCTGTGTTAGAAATCACAAAAGAAAATTTGTCTCTATTACACTATCAACAAAAGATAATGGGGGAAAAGGAAAGATTAACTGATTTTAAATTGAAGAACCTTTTAAGTGAGATTAATATGCAAAACTGTTATCTTGTTTTTTGAAGTTCATCATGAACAAAATATTAAAATTTGGATTTAGTGATTGTGGAAAAACAGTAAGTAATGATGGATACATTTTAATACAGTTTCCACACAAATTATTATAGCTATGATGGTATTTTGTAATACAAATGAGTAAACTATTTCTTGGATGTGATTTTTATATTATGCAATCTACCGTTAATCAAACTTGCCTTGGTGGCCCTCTCTGTTCTCGAAAGTCTGGTCTTGCATGACCTGAATGTTTATTTCCTTGTGTATTGTAATACTATATCATATAATTTAATCTGTATGTTCATGTATATATATACAAATATTATATAGAGGGGCCATCATGGTCATGATTGTATGGTACTTGGATTTATAACTACCTATGCAATCTGTGCCTATCACCACTAAGTGGTTTTCTCTGACCACCACAATCAAACTGAAATTTTGTTGAAAGTGGTGCTAAACACCATAAAACCAAACCCTATATAGTGTAGATAACTCGACCCTGGAATCTTTTTGTTGTTTTTAAAATTTTATACAATTATAATTGTAAGCTTACAAAACTAATGAAAGTCAGGTAATGCTGCAAAGTACCACACTCCGCCTTTATAAGTTACTAAAATTATCGGATGAGTTGTGCTCATCAAAATTTCATAAGAATTTTACCACTATTTGGAAGCCGCCCTGGTCTAATTATCAGATGCTATGGTAGCTTCCTGTATAAGGTGTTAATTAGAAACTGAAAGTAGGTGATCAGTGTACACATTTTGCAGGTAAATTTGAAAATATGGGAATCTAGGGAACTAAAAATTTGTTAAACGTGTCGTGCTCATTAAATTTGGTATCTACGTTTCTATTAAAGATATGATAACAAAAACGTAGATATCTAATTTAATACACACAACACGTTTCTGGTGTAACCTTCATCAGGTATACTTAGTCAAAAGGTTAGAAAGCCAAGAAAAAAAAATAAGAGACAAATTAAGGGGGTGGGGATGATTTGAGGGGGAAAAAATGGTATTAAAAATTTGAAATATGTTAAGCTAAAGAGGAAGCAGTATGTCTTATTCTGTGTTAATAAGACGAGTGCTAATATCATAATGGAGAATTGCGAATGATGAAGACAACTTTCTATTAGTAAAAAAGGAGGGGGAGGGGACAAAAGTTGTTGTTATGGTAATGATTTTGTTGTATATGTGACTCTTTTTTTATACAAATTTCTTAGAATATATTAGAAGTATTTTTTTATACAAATTTCTTAGAATATATTAGAAGTAGGGCCAACTTTTTACTATATTTTTTAGTTGGAAACTAACATAAAGATGTATTGTGATTAATCACGTTAATCATGTTTTATTGATTATTAAAATTGTATTGCTATTAATCCAACAGAATTGTGACAAGCATATACAAACATCAATACACATTAATATTGTACATAGATATTATAATTTATGGGTTCCCTGTCCTTACACATTTAATATTGTACATAGATATTATCGGTTCCTTGTCCTTGCACATTAATATTGTACACAGATATTATGGGGTTCCTGTCCTTATATAGATATTATGAGGTTCCTGTCCTTACATAGATATTATGGGGTTCCTGTCCTTACACAGATATTATGGGGTTCCTGTCCTTGCACAGATATTATGGGGTTCCTGTCCTTACATAGATATTATGGGGTTCCTGTCCTTACACAGATATTATGGGGTTCCTGTCCTTACACAGATATGAGGTTCCTGTCCTTACACAGATATTATGGGGTTCCTGTCCTTACACAGATATTATGAGGTTCCTGTCCTTACATAGATATTATGAGGTTCCTGTCCTTACACAGATATTATGAGGTTCCTGTCCTTACATAGATATTATGAGGTTCCTGTCCTTACACAGATATTATGGGGTTCCTGTCCTTACACAGATATTATGAGATTCCTGTCCTTACACAGATATTATGAGGTTCCTGTCCTTACACAGATATTATGAGGTTCCTGTCCTTACATAGATATTATGAGGTTCCTGTCCTTACACAGATATTATGAGGTTCCTGTCCTTACACAGATATTATGAGGTTCCTGTCCTTACACAGATATTATGAGGTTCCTGTCCTTACACAGATATTATGAGGTTCCTGTCCTTACATAGATATTATGAGGTTCCTGTCCTTACACAGATATTATGAGGTTCCTGTCCTTACACAGATATTATGAGGTTCCTGTCCTTACACAGATATTATGAGGTTCCTGTCCTTACATAGATATTATGGGGTTCCTATCCTTACACAGATATTATGAGGTTCCTGTCCTTACACAGATATTATGAGGTTCCTGTCCTTACACAGATATTATGAGGTTCCTGTCCTTACACAGATATTATGAGGTTCCTGTCCTTACACAGATATTATGAGGTTCCTGTCCTTACATAGATATTATGGGGTTCCTGTCCTTACACAGATATTATGGGGTTCCTGTCCTTACACAGATATTATGGGGTTCCTGTCCTTACACAGATATTATGGGGTTCCTGTCCTTACACAGATATTATGAGGTTCCTGTCCTTACATAGATATTATGAGGTTCCTGTCCTTACACAGATATTATGAGGTTCCTGTCCTTACATAGATATTATGAGGTTCCTGTCCTTACACAGATATTATGGGGTTCCTGTCCTTACACAGATATTATGAGGTTCCTGTCCTTACACAGATATTATGAGGTTCCTGTCCTTACACAGATATTATGAGGTTCCTGTCCTTACACAGATATTATGAGGTTCCTGTCCTTACACAGATATTATGAGGTTCCTGTCCTTACATAGATATTATGGGGTTCCTGTCCTTACACAGATATTATGGGGTTCCTGTCCTTACACAGATATTATGAGGTTCCTGTCCTTACACAGATATTATGAGGTTCCTGTCCTTACACAGATATTATGGGGTTCCTGTCCTTACATAGATATTATGGGGTTCCTGTCCTTACATAGATATTATGGGGTTCCTGTCCTTACACAGATATTATGAGGTTCCTGTCCTTACACAGATATTATGAGGTTCCTGTCCTTACATAGATATTATGGGGTTCCTGTCCTTACACAGATATTATGGGGTTCCTGTCCTTACACAGATATTATGAGGTTCCTGTCCTTACATAGATATTATGAGGTTCCTGTCCTTACACAGATATTATGAGGTTCCTGTCCTTACACAGATATTATGAGGTTCCTGTCCTTACACAGATATTATGAGGTTCCTGTCCTTACACAGATATTATGAGGTTCCTGTCCTTACACAGATATTATGAGGTTCCTGTCCTTACATAGATATTATGGGGTTCCTGTCCTTACACAGATATTATGAGGTTCCTGTCCTTACACAGATATTATGAGGTTCCTGTCCTTACACAGATATTATGAGGTTCCTGTCCTTACATAGATATTATGAGGTTCCTGTCCTTACACAGATATTATGGGGTTCCTGTCCTTACACAGATATTATGGGGTTCCTGTCCTTACACAGATATTATGAGGTTCCTGTCCTTACACAGATATTATGAGGTTCCTGTCCTTACACAGATATTATGGAGTTCCTGTCCTTACAGATATTATGGGGTTCCTGTCCATACACAGATATTATGGGGTTCCTGTCCTTACACAGATATTATGGGGTTCCTGTCCTTACACAGATATTATGAGATTCCTGTCCTTACACAGATATTATGGGGTTCCTGTCCTTAAACAGATATTATGGGGTTCCTGTCCTTACATAGATGTTATGGGGTTCCTGTCCTTACACAGATATTATGAGGTTCCTGTCCTTACACAGATATTATGGGGTTCCTGTCCTTACATAGATATTATGAGGTTCCTGTCCTTACACAGATATTATGGGGTTCCTGTCCTTTCACAGATATTATGGGGTTCCTGTCCTTACATATATTATGGGGTTCCTGTCCTTACACAGATATTATGGGGTTCCTGTCCTTACACAGATATTATGGGGTTCCTGTCCTTACACAGATATTATGGGGTTCCTGTCCTTACACAGATATTATGGGGTTCCTGTCCTTACACAGATATTATGGGATTCCTGTCCTTACATAGATATTATGGGGTTCCTGTCCTTAAACAGATATTATGGGGCTCCTGTCCTTACATAGATATTATGGGGTTCCTGTCCTTAAACAGATATTATGGGGTTCCTGTTCTTACACAGATATTATGAGGTTCCTGTCCTTACATAGATATTATGGGGTTCCTGTCCTTACACAGATATTATGGGGTTCCTGTCCTTACACAGATATTATGGAGTTCCTGTCCTTACAGATATTATGGGGTTCCTGTCCTTACACAGATATTATGGGGTTCCTGTCCTTACACAGATATTATGGGGTTCCTGTCCTTACACAGATATTATGAGATTCCTGTCCTTACATAGATATTATGGGGTTCCTGTCCTTAAACAGATATTATGGGGTTCCTGTCCTTACATAGATATTATGGGGTTCCTGTCCTTACACAGATATTATGAGGTTCCTGTCCTTACACAGATATTATGGGGTTCCTGTCCTTACATAGATATTATGAGGTTCCTGTCCTTACACAGATATTATGGGGTTCCTGTCCTTACACAGATATTATGAGGTTCCTGTCCTTACATATATTATGGGGTTCCTGTCCTTACACAGATATTATGGGGTTCCTGTCCTTACACAGATATTATGGGGTTCCTGTCCTTACACAGATATTATGGGGTTCCTGTCCTTACACAGATATTATGGGGTTCCTGTCCTTACACAGATATTATGAGGTTCCTGTCCTTACACAGATATTATGGAGTTCCTGTCCTTACAGATATTATGGGGTTCCTGTCCTTACACAGATATTATGGGGTTCCTGTCCTTACACAGATATTATGGGGTTCCTGTCCTTACACAGATATTATGAGATTCCTGTCCTTACATAGATATTATGGGGTTCCTGTCCTTAAACAGATATTATGGGGTTCCTGTCCTTACATAGATATTATGGGGTTCCTGTCCTTACACAGATATTATGAGGTTCCTGTCCTTACACAGATATTATGGGGTTCCTGTCCTTACATAGATATTATGAGGTTCCTGTCCTTACACAGATATTATGGGGTTCCTGTCCTTACACAGATATTATGGGGTTCCTGTCCTTACATATATTATGGGGTTCCTGTCCTTACACAGATATTATGGGGTTCCTGTCCTTACACAGATATTATGGGGTTCCTGTCCTTACACAGATATTATGGGGTTCCTGTCCTTACACAGATATTATGGGGTTCCTGTCCTTACACAGATATTATGGGATTCCTGTCCTTACATAGATATTATGGGGTTCCTGTCCTTAAACAGATATTATGGGGCTCCTGTCCTTACATAGATATTATGGGGTTCCTGTCCTTACACAGATATTATGGGGTTCCTGTTCTTACACAGATATTATGAGGTTTCTGTCCTTACATAGATATTATGGGGTTCCTGTCCTTAAACAGATATTATGGGGTTCCTGTCCTTACACAGATATTATGGGGTGGTCCTGTCCTTACACAGATATTATGAGGTTCCTGTCCTTACATGGATATTATGAGGTTCCTGTCCTTACACAGATATTATGAGGTTCCTGTCCTTACATGGATATTATGAGGTTCCTGTCCTTACACAGATATTATGAGGTTCCTGTCCTTACACAGATATTATGAGGTTCCTGTCCTTACATAGATATTATGAGGTTCCTGTCCTTACACAGATATTATGGGGTTCCTGTCCTTACACAGATATTATGAGGTTCCTGTCCTTACATAGATATTATGAGGTTCCTGTCCTTACACAGATATTATGGGGTTCCTGTCCTTACACAGATATTATGGGGTTCCTGTCCTTACACAGATATTATGGGGTTCCTGTCCTTACACAGATATTATGGGGTTCCTGTCCTTACACAGATATTATGAGGTTCCTGTCCTTACACAGATATTATGGGGTTCCTGTCCTTACACAGATATTATGGGGTTCCTGTCCTTACACAGATATTATGAGGTTCCTGTCCTTACACAGATATTATGAGGTTCCTGTCCTTACATAGATATTATGAGGTTCCTGTCCTTACACAGATATTATGGGGTTCCTGTCCTTACACAGATATTATGAGGTTCCTGTCCTTACATATATTATGGGGTTCCTGTCCTTACACAGATATTATGGGGTTCCTGTCCTTACACAGATATTATGGGGTTCCTGTCCTTACACAGATATTATGGGGTTCCTGTCCTTACACAGATATTATGGGGTTCCTGTCCTTACACAGATATTATGAGGTTCCTGTCCTTACACAGATATTATGGAGTTCCTGTCCTTACAGATATTATGGGGTTCCTGTCCTTACACAGATATTATGGGGTTCCTGTCCTTACACAGATATTATGGGGTTCCTGTCCTTACACAGATATTATGAGATTCCTGTCCTTACATAGATATTATGGGGTTCCTGTCCTTAAACAGATATTATGGGGTTCCTGTCCTTACATAGATATTATGGGGTTCCTGTCCTTACACAGATATTATGAGGTTCCTGTCCTTACACAGATATTATGGGGTTCCTGTCCTTGCATAGATATTATGAGGTTCCTGTCCTTACACAGATATTATGGGGTTCCTGTCCTTACACAGATATTATGCGGTTCCTGTCCTTACATATATTATGGGGTTCCTGTCCTTACACAGATATTATGGGGTTCCTGTCCTTACACAGATATTATGGGGTTCCTGTCCTTACACAGATATTATGGGGTTCCTGTCCTTACACAGATATTATGGGGTTCCTGTCCTTACACAGATATTATGGGATTCCTGTCCTTACATAGATATTATGGGGTTCCTGTCCTTAAACAGATATTATGGGGCTCCTGTCCTTACATAGATATTATGGGGTTCCTGTCCTTACACAGATATTATGGGGTTCCTGTTCTTACACAGATATTATGAGGTTTCTGTCCTTACATAGATATTATGGGGTTCCTGTCCTTAAACAGATATTATGGGGTTCCTGTCCTTACACAGATATTATGGGGTGGTCCTGTCCTTACACAGATATTATGAGGTTCCTGTCCTTACATGGATATTATGAGGTTCCTGTCCTTACACAGATATTATGAGGTTCCTGTCCTTACATGGATATTATGAGGTTCCTGTCCTTACACAGATATTATGAGGTTCCTGTCCTTACACAGATATTATGAGGTTCCTGTCCTTACATAGATATTATGAGGTTCCTGTCCTTACACAGATATTATGGGGTTCCTGTCCTTACACAGATATTATGAGGTTCCTGTCCTTACATAGATATTATGAGGTTCCTGTCCTTACACAGATATTATGGGGTTCCTGTCCTTACACAGATATTATGGGGTTCCTGTCCTTACACAGATATTATGGGGTTCCTGTCCTTACACAGATATTATGGGGTTCCTGTCCTTACACAGATATTATGAGGTTCCTGTCCTTACACAGATATTATGGGGTTCCTGTCCTTACACAGATATTATGGGGTTCCTGTCCTTACACAGATATTATGGGGTTCCTGTCCTTACACAGATATTATGAGGTTCCTGTCCTTACACAGATATTATGGGATTCCTGTCCTTACACAGATATTATGGGGTTCCTGTCCTTACACAGATATTATGAGGTTCCTGTCCTTACACAGATATTATGGAGCTCCTGTCCTTACACAGATATTATGAGGTTCCTGTCCTTACACAGATATTATGAGGTTCCTGTCCTTACACAGATATTATGAGGTTCCTGTCCTTACACAGATATTATGGGGTTCCTGTCCTTACACAGATATTATGGGGTTCCTGTCCTTACACAGACATTATGGGGTTCCTGTCCTTACACAGATATTATGAGGTTCTTGTCCTTACACAGATATTATGAGGTTCCTGTCCTTACACAGATATTATGAGGTTCCTGTCCTTACACAGATATTATGAGGTTCCTGTCCTTTCACAGATATTATGGGGTTCCTGTCCTTACACAGATATTATGAGGTTCCTGTCCTTTCACAGATATTATGGGGTTCCTGTCCTTACACAGATATTATGAGGTTCCTGTCCTTACACAGATATTATGAGGTTCCTGTCCTTACATAGATATTATGAGGTTCCTGTCCTTACACAGATATTATGAGGTTCCTGTCCTTACACAGATATTATGAGGTTCCTGTCCTTACACAGATATTATGAGGTTCCTGTCCTTACACAGATATTATGAGGTTCCTGTCCTTACACAGATATTATGAGGTTCCTGTCCTTTCACAGATATTATGGGGTTCCTGTCCTTACACAGATATTATGAGGTTCCTGTCCTTACACAGATATTATGAGGTTCCTGTCCTTACATAGATATTATGAGGTTCCTGTCCTTACACAGATATTATGAGGTTCCTGTCCTTACACAGATATTATGAGGTTCCTGTCCTTACACAGATATTATGAGGTTCCTGTCCTTACACAGGTATTATGAGGTTCCTGTCCTTACATGGATATTATGAGGTTCCTGTCCTTACCCAGATATTATGAGGTTCCTGTCCTTACATAGATATTATGGGGTTCCTGTCCTTACACAGATATTATGAGGTTCCTGTCCTTACATAGATATTATGGGGTTCCTGTCCTTACACAGATATTATGGGGTTCCTGTCCTTACACAGATATTATGAGGTTCCTGTCCTTACATAGATATTATGAGGTTCCTGTCCTTACACAGATATTATGGGGTTCCTGTCCTTCCATAGATATTATGGGGTTCCTGTCCTTACACAGGTATTATGAGGTTCCTGTCCTCAGTTCTAATGACTTCTGGGAACATAGTTTCATACCTGTATGGGTGTTGATGGACTCAAATAAAAACATAGATATCAAATTTAGTGTGCATGAGGTGTTTCTGAAATAACTTTCATCTGGTACTCTCTATATCAAAATATTGATCATGAAAAGCCAAATAAGTTTTAAATGTTTGGGAGCAAAAAACCAAAAGGCCTAAACAGGATAGATATAAATCAGGTAGTATCACCTGAGGGAGCTATGTGCATAAAAATTTATTTAATTTTTTTAATTTTAATCTAAATTATTGATTTTAGCAGGAACTTTAAACGATGATCAAAATGTTATATTATTTACACATTTCTTGTAAACTGCCATAATTATATATTTATTTTTTCTAAAAAATGAATTTGACTATGTAAAATCAGAAATATATGTTAAATAAACTGTTGGGACTTCAAATATTAATCACTAGTGCCATCTGGGGCTGAATGTAATGATGGGAATAGGGGGGAGGGGATTATTCTGAATTTTGTTTTGATAAGTTTTAATGAATTATTACCAGTATATAAGATTTCCTGATCTCCAAAGATAGTTGCTACTAAATGATTGTAATGATTAAATAAACATATGTGATCAAACATTATTAATATGTTTTTGTATTTCCAACAAAGAAAGGTCATAAAACGACACACACATCTTTAAGTTGGTGTTTCAAAATACAGGTTTTTATTTCCAAATTTTTGCAGATTATTGGAAAGCTTTTTAATTTGAAATAAAATTTCAGTCCTCGAAATGAAAATTTGAATTCACTGGTTTAAATCACATTCTTGAATTTTTTTTTATATAGTTCTAAATAAAAACTTTAAATTGTTTTTGGTCATAACAAAGTTTTACTAGGCATGGGCTGGAGGACCGGTGCTCATTGTGAGGACTGTATTTTCGCAAGAGAGATGATGTGAAACAATTCAGAGAAATTAATCTAATCTAATATTGTTTCAATCCATTTTAATTAATATGATGCTATGTTTATACTGTAAATTGTATTAAAACATCGGAAACTGCATATTTCGACGTGATCATATTGACATTTGTGACCCTGATAATTGATTATAATTATATAAATTACTTCCTATGGATCCTATTAATGTCTAATTTAATGTAAAGACTAATGTTTGGTTACAGGCAACATTGTTTCGGGTTGTTTTACATTTACGAAATCTTCTCGTAATCAATTGTTTTATTTGTTGTATTTTATATAATTTGCTGCGTAACGACTGTGGTTCCATACACCATCTGTTACTAATGAGATTTAACAATTCCCTAATAATAAAAAAAGATTTCTGAATATGATATTAATATTTCATAATCAAAATAATATACATGTATTCTGATCTAAAGTAAATCTCCAGTTGGCATCGATCCAGAATTCATTGATATAAAACTTTTATAAGTATCAGCACTAAAGGAGTATATACTAGAACTTTGTGAATATGTTTTGATGCCTTTTAATAACGTGTGACACATTTGTCGTGTTTTAAATGAAGTAGGATTATGTTTTTGTGTCGTCAAAGAATCAAATACGTAAATGATTAGAAATCATGTTGATGTGAGGATTTGAATCATCTGATGAGTATTAGTACTAGTAATTAATCTAGTAATATATGTACCTGTATATTAGTACATACAGGTAACCTGAAGATTTCTTTAACAATAAGTAAGTTGGAGTTTTAACCATTAACATAATGAGGTGATAATCAATTAATGAAATATATGTTGAAAGTGACATTAAACAGCATAACCATATAACCATCAATTAATCAATAGAACTTTCAATAAAAATCTGTTTTATAATGAATGATTTTAAAAAGTGTGACAAATAAGAATTTGATATTTGCAGTAATATATTCTTTTGGTGTCTTCAACCTATGCCAACATTTTGAAATATCATATTCAAGGTATGCCAACAAACATTTTATTACAGATGTTTATATAACAATTAATGATAGTTACAGGTAAGTAAATTTGGAAAATTTATAAAAAAAATATTTTTTAGTCTAAAAATATAAGATATATACAAAAATATAAAAATATTAAGTTTTGTAAAAATTTATATATAGAATAATAATTCTGTTAAAATTAACCAAAAAAGTTTTGTAAAATTTATATATAAAATAATAAGTATGTTAAAATTAAACAAAAATCTAAATAAAAAAGATGAAAATCTAAAATTTTAGAATAATCTAAATAAACAATCTTTTTAAAAAGTCTTAATTTAGAATATTATATGATACTTATGCAATTAAGCGATTTTCTTAAAATCTAAATTCAAAATTTTAGAATGATAACTATTTATAAATTTAGAATTATCATAATTGTGGACAGTAATTTTTTAATTGCTCACTCCAAGCTAATTAATGATAAGATCAGTCATTTTCACATTAATGTGATTTAGGATAATATTTGATTACAGTAGTTAATGAATAATGATCACTACTTTAACAGAGTTGACCAAGCTAACAAAGGGTATATATGGGAACCCAGTAAGAGTCCAGTCATTACCTAAGTTACAATAATGTCCTGATTTATTTTGATAAAGTTTGATATTATACGTTATCAGTCTCGAGATGCTATATATCCCTTTTTAAGAGACTGATAACATTTTTATCTGAATGTTCCAACATTAATAAATATGTCCTTATAGGAAAAACATAAATAGATGTATCTTTGGACCAAGATCACAGAGAGCGATTATTGATTTTCTGTCATCTTGTGAAATGTGTGTGGTCTGCTGTGCACAATGTAAATGGACAGCACATAGGTGAGAGCGATTATTGATTTTCTGTCATGGCAGGGCTTCCCTGAAGTTTTAAAAGTACCTTTTTAGCCAATCAAAATTCTACTTGCCACCAGAACATCAGATAATAAAATATATGTGCTGATAATGTCCTTGTTTATTTTCATAAAGTTTGATATAAAATATATGTGCTCATAATGTCCTGATTTATTTTCATAAAGATTGATATTCATATATATATGTGTGTGCTGATATACTGATTTATTTTGTTATTTCCAAAAAAAATATGCTTTTAAATATTTACTTCTAACTTAGTTTATTCACTCAATACTCACACAAAAACAAGACAACTTCTACATTTAATAAAAGTTAATTGTGAACTTGGAGTACATTGATATCCCCCCCCAGTTTTACACTAATTAATATAACAATTAACCTATTCAACCTATGCCAACAATCTTTCTTACCTTTTTATACTTATTTTTCAAAATGTTGGCATAGGTTGAATGAACCTAAAGAACGTTTAATTAACCATTCTTTTGTTTGTATGTGATTGTTTGATTGATTGATGTTTAATGCCAACTTTTGTTTGTATAGACTTCATTATTTTTGTCTTGTGTTTTTATTACAGTTGTCTCCCTCTTATAAGGCCTCATTTTCTGCAATGAAAAAGTGACCTTAGAAGAAGGGTGATCTCTTGAGGGAGACAATTTACTAGTATTTTACTATTTTAATGCACTCAAAATTTGAACTGACAAGAGGGGTGGCCTTTGGTGGGAGTGGCCTTGTAAGATGGGGACTGCTGTATTTCTCTGTATTCTGTTATCTGTATGTGACATTAGTGCCATTTATTTATTCAGTCATTGATGGAACGGTTGTCATTTGACCAAGAATTCAGTGTAAGGGAAAATATTTAAAACACAATTTTTTGGAGGTCATAATATAAGGTTGGAAGAATTAAAAGTTATACATTCCAATGTCATGCATGATACATATTTTAAAATATAATTAAATACAGTACAACCTGTCTAAACCAACCCTGAATAAAACATAATCCTGTATAAAACAAGCTTTAAATAAAGTCCTAATGTAGGAAATCATTGTTGATTTTACCTGTGTAAAACAAACACCTGTCTATTGCGAGCACAAAAGCTGGTGCCATCTGTTTAGATAGGTGTCACTGTACATTGTACATATAAAACTTGGACAAGACTCATTCAAGGAGGAGGGCCTGGGTGGCTCAGTGTTTAAATTCATTGTCTTCTGACCTCAAGTCTAACACCACTGTCACTGATGTGTTCTAAGGATTCCAGAAACCGACCTCAGGGCGTGGGGTTTCAACAGTCAGTGCATAATACTGTCTGAGCCCCTCCTTCCTCATGTAATCTGGTAGTCATTATATAGCTGAAAAATTACAACACCCAATAACTCAAATCCCATTAAAGTAAGCTGACTATTTTTGTGATAGTTAAGAAAGCAAGGTGTTGATTATACATGTATGTATGTGAAGATGTTCTTAAATTTTTCTTAAAGATCAATTTTCTGTATAAATAGCATGATTTGTTTGATAAGGTACAAAGTTAAGCTCAATGTTAAACAATGTCAAGCTAGTTATGTTTTAAACACAAATTCTACAGTACATGTTGTACATAGATAAATGGAAAAATTACTCACTCATAAATAAATAAATAAATAAATAAATAAAATTAAATAAATTAATTAATTAAAGAAATAAAGAAATAAAGAAAGAAAGAAAGAAAACTAAACAGTTACTGATTATATATATTTGTATTTCATGGATGGAGTTTGAATAAGAGGACTCAAGTTGTGAGTGACTCACATATGGGTAGGCTTACTCATCAATACAACCTGATGTGATAAAATTTGTCTCTGACTCTCTGTAGCTCTGTGAGTGAAAAAGGATATACATGTAGATGTACATGAACACGTGTGACTATCAATTATTACACTGAGACATTTATTAAAGTAAAGTAACAGCACTTTTATTGCTGTTCCACATTTCACAGTAGAGTCTTCAACAATGAGCATGACTTATATCCTGAAATGAATGTGAAGTGACCCCTATCCTGTAGTTGAGCGATATTCTTTACTTTTGTCAATAAACGTTACTTTACATAATTTTTATGAGCAACTTTGTCATAGTTTTCACATGAATACTAACATTTCATTCACCAATAAAAATGACTGCTACAATATACACACTAGTACTGTAACTGGAATAATGTCGAAATCAATGTTAATCAATCCACAAAATTTGAGTTTTAAGAAAAATAGATTGGTTGGTTTATGGTGTTTAGTGCCACTTTCAACAATATTTCAGTTATATCGTGACCGTCAGTTTTATTTGTGGAGGAAACCGAAGAAAACCACCAACCTGTTGCAAGTCACTGACAGACTTTATCACATAATGTTGTACACCTCACCATGAAAGAATTAATATTAATTACAAGTGCTAATATATCTATTTAGATTATGTTTCTTTTTTTTTCAGAATCCCTTAGAATTCATCATGGGAGATATATTGGAGTATTTTGAGGCCCAGAGTCGTAATTTGGATGAGATGTCTACGTCACTAACCAGTCCCTTACCTTCAAACTTTACATCTGTCATCAGATTCAATGGGACACCTATACTACCACCAGTGGTATGTTTTATTACACTATACTTCTATTAACAGGGATGATTTTTGTCACTTATTTAACTGATTTTAACTATTTTCCTCGAGAGAAATTGCCGAAAGTTGCTGCACACCATCAGAACATGTCAACATTATTTTTCATTGATTTTCAGTTATTGTATTTTCTAACCAGAATCACCGTTGTATTTAAATATATGAATATTTATTTAAAAGAAAAAGAAGTCAAATATAAAATTTGTGGTTATTTTAAATAATAAATGTAACAAAATAAGAAAGAGATAATTCGTATGAACGGTTGAAAAATTACACATTTGATTCTCTCACAGTTTATGAGTGGCAACATATTATGGAACTCTTTTGTATTGAAGAGCACAAAAATTGTATTTTTCTACATCACACTATTATCTATTCCAGTTTCCTTGCACAATACAGAATAACACTTGCTAACAACACAGATGCTTATTACCATACAAAGATTCACATATCGTTTTGACAAGTTGATAGACCCAGTTTTGAAGGGGTTATTCATTGGTCTCTTTGAAAAAAGACAGAAGTTGAATTTGTACATGAAACTCCTAGGCTACATTTTATTTCAGTCGGTGTTTTATTGTTTCTGTTTGATATGTACATTTTTTTCGTATCATATGTTTTTGCATCAAAAACGACCATTAATTTCATCTCTCTTGATCTCAGTGCAATTTTTTTTCAAGAATCAAGAATTTGTTTCAGATATATAATCACTGCCACGAAATAACTGAAATGTTGTTGACAGTGGTTTTAATCACCATAAACTAAACCAAGCCTATAATTATTTCATTTTATGTTTACAGATGACTCAAAAGAGAAAAGAGGAAATGTTAACATACAGACGACAGGCTATGAAATTAGAAAACAGACGCAAGTCAAAACAGCGGGAAAAACTTGTAGAAAGAGTACAGTCAATTGTAGCAGAAGTTGAGGTGAATGTTCTATTATCTGTGTAGATAATCAATTATAATCTATGGTTAATTGGTTATCAAATAAATATTTAATAAATTATAAGTCATGAATAATTTAAAGATATATTTGATGGTTAGAAGTGGATATGATGTAGCTGAAAATTTCACTATTAATGATAAATATGCTACTTTTTAGATTTTAACTGTACCAGGGATACTTATAGCAATTTATTTTCTGAAAATTTTGGCCATTGTAAGAATCTAAAATTTGAAAACTTTGGCGAGTCCCAACTGAAAATGGTTAGTCCAGGACTCGTCTAGCCAAGTTGCAAGGATCTGTGTACTATGGCAAACTTTTACGGTGAACATCAGTATTTATAAATATACAGTGGAGCCCTGTTTTCTAGAACTCGTATAATTTGTTTCTTTTGATAGCTCAAAGTCAGAATTTGGTCCGTTCATAGTAGATTTTAGTCTAAATTTAACCTTGATAATTCAAATGTGTGGCTATATCACCATTCTATTTGACTTTGACATAACAATGGTCAGGTTAGTTATAAAAAAAATATTTTAATTTTTTTTTTAAGTGACACCATGTTATTCAAATGTTGGAGAAGAAGCACGTCAGGTTGTAGACTTGAATCGATAAAACTTGAAAATGAAATACTTAGATTTAAGTTGTTTAAAAATGCTGCCAGATTATGTAATAATGTATCAATATATTTTCCTCTTTTAAAAAAGGATGATTTTTTTATTTTGGAATTTTTTGTTGGTCACATTAGTTGACAAATGCTGTCTTCTCACATGAATTAACTGGAGAGTTTTTGTTAAATAAGATCTATGAATATGGCAAACTTTTTTCTAGACAATAATATAAATTTTAAAAAGTGAATGCCTATTTATATTGACAAAGCATCGTGGTTCGATAATTGACCACCTAAGAACGGAAATTTAACTGTGTTATTACGAAATGATCATGCTGATATTCCGTAGATTTAAAGTAATGTAAGTAAGATGATTTGAAGTAATGTAACTTATAGAATTATTACATGTAGACATAGTTTCAAATAAAACTTCATTGAATTTCTTCTCATCATGAATATTGCTGAAATACCACCCGATTGACGTTTAACAACAACCAATCAATTAATCTTTATTGATTGAGGCATGTTGAAATATATGTCAGGAATAATATGAAGGTATTATATTTTTTTTCCCCACGATTATATGAATCAAATCAATTACGATAAAATTATTTTCGTATAAAAACCGTGACAGGATTAAACATTACTTCAAAGTATTCTCTAATTCATTATAAATAACATTTGATCGTACATTATTATTTGTATTGCCAAATAAGGAACATATTCGTCAGCCAAAGGTTACGACCCACCTCCTCTTGTCTTCACCCTTTGTGGTGTTAACCGGTTTTTATGGTCACATGGTGACAGTTTGAAATGACTGCAGCCAGTGATAGTTGCAGCCAATCAGAATGTGTGTTGCAAAAGCACACATTTTGTAGGATAAAATGTAAATATGAAAAGAACAAGTTTAAGCTTTGCCTTGAGAAACTGCCAAAATTGCACTAAATGATTTTTTGGGACACATGTAGTTTTTTCAGTTAACATATTGTGACATGGGGTTAAATGAATGCAATGAACTGATTGACTCAAAATGATATCATTATAAGGGACATAACTGAAAAAATCCAGCAAATGGCAGTGCATATGAATTACAGGATGATAGTTAACACCTCCAAGGTTGAAGAGAACGAGAGGCGAATCGTAACTTTTGGCTAGCGTAGATGAATAATGAAATTCATGTTTATATAAAAAAAAAATTGTAACTTGATTAGCATAAAAATGTTAGTTTAAATTGGTATGATGCATGTTGTTTGCAGAAAGAGTTTGCTCTAAAGAGTCGTACACGACTTCCTCGTACAGCCAGGATATCGCAGCTTATAGTATGTGACAATAGCTACACAAGTGCTTTCAGTTTTTCTATTGCTTTAATAGGAAATTATGCGTGAAATGTAATCAGATTAAGCAAGGATGCCAGTATGCATTGAGTTTGAAGAAAAACATCTTCAAACATTATTTTTTACCAGTGTTTATTTTTCAATTTTATATTTTCAAGCCATCAAAAATCAGCTAGAATTTTTTTTTTTTTTGGTAAACAATTTTTTTTTTCTTTTTTTGTAAATATTTTCCAGAAATAAAGATAATAGTCCTGTACTCAGTCATAAATTTTTTTAGTGCAAATTTTGTACGGTACTACAAAATCGTCCAATCAGAATACTTTATACATGTATATTGCATAAAGTGTTCTGATTGGCTGTTTTTCGAGTACAAGTACAAAAAACATACTCAAAAGTTTTATGCCTGGTAGGCCAGTTCTTTCATTGTTTTAGAAATACAAGTTTAAGTAGGAAATCATTCTTGAATAGCATTAGACTGACATTTTCTACAGTGAAATTTTATGGTTATTTTTTATTACCACAATTTACATATTTTGACCCAAATTTTTTTTTTTTTTTTAAATTATAATTGTATATTGAATTTTTTTATTTAAATGACTTTTAATATGACAATATTACAGGTATGTCTTTGGAAATAAGTACAATTAATACAGTCAAACTTGCCTTAATGGTCACCTTAGATTAGCAGTCACCTGCTGTAAGCGGCCAGTTTAAAACCCTCCCAACTGGATTTACGTTTTATTTTAAGCAGTCACCTCACTCACACAGTCAACAGTAACTCAAAGTTTATACAATCATATAAGTTAAACAGTTTTTAACAGTCCTAGACATCCTAACAAATCATTGATAATTAACTTCTGAGGTGTCCTCAATGCATGAATGTACCAATTGGGTGATTAAATTATTGAGTAATTAACTAATAATTGTAAATCATTGCAAAAACACCACAGCATTATTAAGCGGTCCCCATCTTTTCCATTAAAGTACCTTCCAGTAACAGTAATATGCCAATCACAGTTTTCACGCTAACCCACTTGCCTGAAGCCTGGGACAATTAAATTGGATTTGGCAAGTAAAAATTATTTTCTAAATATGGCTTTCGGGCAAGTAGGTGGAAAAAATGAAGGCAAAGACTGCAATCATTTCGGTGCAGATTGACTGATCTTAAAGGTGACTGTTGAATACAAGTTTGACTGTATTTACATTGAATCATGAGAAATGAAAATTGGCATCCTTGGTCTTTGTTAGAGTTTGATCTACACTGCTGTCTGGTAGTAGGACACTCTTATACCACACAAATCATTTTTATTGTCTTGTTCGTATAATTGTCTATTATTCTTCATTAGATGGTACCCATCATCACCCCCTTCACATTAGACATTGGATTCTCATGATTGTCTTGAAGAGTAAAGAAATAATTCGGATTAAAATCAGATGATCTTTCATTTGCTTCCTCTTACTGATATGTCACAGCATGGGAGAGCTGAGGAAAATCCATTAGGGGTCACATATGCAAGTGACCATATGTCTTGAATATATAATGAGATGATAAAATGGTCATGACCTTTTTTCGACCAATCAGATTGCTCGTAACATGCAAAGCAGTTAAGTAACACTTTCATAGTCTCGCAATAACCATTTTCATTGGATAGTACGTAGGGACACTCATATGTGACTCGTAAGGGGTTTTCTTCAGATCTTCACGCCGCGACTTTAATAAGATTTAAAAAAATTATGCATTCATATGTGAATTAATTTAATCTATCTGGAGCATTGGTTATGTTTTAAGATTGGGCAGAAACTTATGTTTGAATTTAAATAGAAAAGCAGTTTATTTTGATGAGAGTCAGACTGGTAATGAACATTTTAAATGATTGTGAAATTCAACCAAATAAAGAGGTCATAATGATATATTTATTAAATAAATTCTTAAAAAATGATATTCTAGAAACAAAAAAGTAACTAATTGATAAAAATATAACTCAATTATATTATTAAAATGATACACAAGCCTAAGATGCAATATTGATTTTGATGATCATATTTTGAGGGAGTAAAAAGACACAGTTTACACTTACAGAACATGTTTTGGATCACACATATTTCCATTGAATTTACACTGTGTGAAAAGTATTTAATTAGAATAGCAGCGTTATATTTGATTATCCTCGGTTTGAAAATTATAGAAACTTTTGATAGGTTAAAACCCCGGGCATGAAAAAACCCATATTCCCGGGTGTTGCTAGGCCATATTACCGGGTCTAACTAGCCATTAACCAATCAAAAGTTGTTATAATTTTCAAGATAGGGAAAATACATGACGTCAAAGCTTGCGACGTTGCACGTCTAAATCAAATTAAGTTGATTTTGGTCATATATTGAATATAAAACTGTTGATTTGATCAACTGTAGGGTTCTACCTAAGGTAGTACCTCACACCGGGTAAAAAACACTTGAAATTTTCACATTTTCTGCTTATTCTTTCCAAAAACAAAGAAAACGTCACTTTTATGTGGTCCACCGGTGTCCAAAATGTCTTATTTTTTTACCATAGCCGGGGATAAATTCGTTATTTACGTTCCTATCTGTAGATATGGAGATTTTAGCACCCTTCAGTAGCCAGTACACCCTTCGGCTGCACCTCAGGATGCACTTGGCTACTTCAGGGTGTTAAAATCTCCATATCTACAGATAGGAACGTAAATAACTTATAATATTTGCTGTCATCAATGTAAAATTTTATTCTTACAAATATCAGTCAAACTGGCTCTGCTAGTGTGTCACCAGAAAAACTCAATTTACAATAGTAAAATAATCTATTGATGTCAACAAATATTCAAATACAATGCAGTTATTCTGTTATTTTCTCAAGAGGAAATTTATGTTCTTACTTCTGAGTTTTGGTTTGTTTTGTTGTGAATTCTGTTTTTTTTTCTTTTTTTCTATTATATTCTTAAGTGAAACCCATATTTAGAAGATTTATCCAATGAACCACTGAAAGACAAACCCTCATTCATGTGTTTTTGTTTATGTATATATATCATTCATTTCTTGCATATATTCATTTGTGTTAATAATAATTAAACTGTTATGTAATGAAGTTAGTGGTCAGTTTCACATTTGTATCACACATAGTTTATCACTTCACATCACTGATAACATAGTGTGCATATTTTTGTGTAAAAAAAAGGTAGCAAAATGCAAATTAGACATGCTTTTTTGGTTATTAATCTGTTTTTTTTTGTAATAAAATACTTATATATTTATATCATTACCTTATATTTGTGGATGAAAAGTTGACAAAGTTTTACTTGAATTTATCAATTTTTTTGCATGTTGATTTGATTCCTTTGTTGTCAGAAATAATCTTAAATGCTTGAAGTAATTTATACCTGAAATGTTCTAGATATTTACAGTAATGCTCATATTTATTTACCGTGTAACACAAAGATATGAATGAAAATTGTAGAAATTTGTGCAATTAACATATGTTGTTACCATAGTAACAGACAATATTAATTTCGTTCATGTCATTTTGTTTGAAATTTAAGTCAAGTGAAAGTTGAATGATTTTTTTTTTTGCGTTTTCAGGAAAAACAAAGGAACAGATTGTCAGATTCTTTTGACTCGTCACCTGTGTCCAGCGGTACTGACGTGTCTTCAAATAGGTCACCAGAAAGTATAAATACCTCCCGGTCACCTGCAGATGTCAATGCAAATAACAGGAACAAAACTGTGTCACAAAATTATGACCGAAGAACAATGGCTGTTGAAAAAAATAAACCTGTGCCTTCAAAGGGGACTGATAAAACTAACGATCCGAAACCTGTTAGCAAAACTGATAGGGTGATAAAAGAACAGCGAACAAGAATTCCTGCTCCAGTACAAAATACAAAGAAAACACAACAGAAAGGAAAAGTAAAACCAACATCCAAATCTCAGGGTAAAGCTTTAACAAACCTGAAAAAATCAAGTTCTATGTCGTCATTACCAAATCCTGCTAAAATTCCCGGTACTCCGTCTTATCCCGTACCAAAACCTCCATCTACAAAAATGACTGAACTTCAAGCAAGACGATCAAATATGTTAATGATGGGAAGAATATCGTTTTCTAATCCAGATTTACATGATTTTGATGACGATAATTCTCTGTCTTGTAAATCGGAAAGTGGAATTTCTCGAAATTCTAAAAAAAGAAAAAGTAAATCGGCATGGCAGCATTCAAATCAACACAGTGCTTCAGATCCTGATATTAGTCGAAATGAAGTTGATGAAAGTCAAGGATTTGTTCTGTCACCAGAAGATCCAATTTTAAAATCGCCACAAATTCACAGACTTAAAAAACAGCAACGATCTGCAGGAAGTAATCCTGAATTATCTTCAAAAAAATATTCACCAGAAATTGACACTGAAAAATTCCGAAAAGAGGTTGTTGATGCAAAAAGAAAAAGTCCTAAATTTGAAAATAAGGGAACAAAAGGCAGGAAAAAACCATCTGCTGGAAAAGAAATTCCTTCTAAAGATCTTACAAAACCTCAAGAAGTATCACATGAACAAAAAAGTGACGAACCTCAATCATTGAATGACTTGCCATCATTGGATGATTGTAATTCTTTACCTCATGAATTTAATGGAATACCTTTGACCTCCGTTAGACAACAGGAGATTGGTCAGGTTCTTGCCAAACTTTCTAAATGTTTAAATCTTCAAGACACAGGTGGAACTTTAAATTCTACGTCAAGTAGCTCCTCCTCAACAGAAAACAATATTAAACAATCTGTTAAATCAAAAAATTCGGCAGACGTTAAGAAAACTGCTGATGAAGACAAGAAACAAAAATATTTCTCTTCACCTACATTACTTGAGGATAACTCTCTGAATTCTGGGAAAGATAATAGGTCAGAGGTCAATTTATCTGGATTGAACCAGTCTGCTGTTAATTCTTCTGTAATGAGTTCAGTGGGGTCAGTAGGTACAAATCAAAGTAGACGAATGAGTCCTAAAGGTTTGAAAAATACTGTTCATTTTTCATCATTTATAACTGAAATAAGTACTAGTGCTAGTCAGTCTGTGGAGGATAAAATTTCTGTCAGAAAGATGGATATAACGCCTTCTAACAGTACAGAATTTAAAGAAACTACAGAGTTGTCAAATTCATCCGAGATTCAAAATCAGGGTCAGTATGGAAAATCATTGTCAAAAAACGGCAACGACCTGGGATCAGCAGTACCCCAGGTCACTATTCCAACAACACGGCCGTATAATAGTTTGATTCCAGGTCAACCAGGTTCAATGTTGAGCAAAGTTGCATTAAGTCCAGATGAATCTCCTGGTAGTACACCAAAAACATTTTTCAAAGATCAAGAGGTTCCATTTCATGTGTATACTGCTGAGATTGAACATAATACTTCCGACAAGGAAAATGAAAACATTTATCAGAAAAAATATCCAGTGGATGTTCCAGATAAATTACAACTTTTGGAAAATGAGCTAAGCAAAAATTGTGAACAGACATACGGGAATATATTCATGTTAACAGGAAAACGTTCCAATGACTCGGATGATAGATCTCAAGGAAGCACATTAAAAGAAAGTCAGGAAAACATTATTCCAGGTCAAAGACCATACTTTGAAAATGATATATACTCAGAAGGAAATAAAACCGATTTTGAAAAAGTAATGAAAGTTTCATCTGCTGTGACTGGAAGTTCAGGTCATGTGATCGGTGAAGTAAGCCAATCAAATCAAAGATCTCAAGGTATGTGTACTGCTACTGATAAACATTCCCCAGTAGCAGGTAATGGCAATTTACCGAAAACTGCAAGCAGACCATTTTCAGGCCATGTTAGACATGGCTCGTATACTCTTGAACAGCCATGTGAAGCATTATTAAAAACACAATCAACTGAACGAAATACACAATATTCCAATTTCAATAACAATGGAACAAGAATGAATATCGAATTGGACAACTCGAATAACAATGCAACAAGAATGAATATCGGATTGGAAAGTCTTGAACCTGTTTCTGTTTCACAAAATGATATGAGCTTTCCTACATCTGAGTCTGCAGAACAAAGTGCAAAAGCTGAACACATTCAGCGTTATTTGTCTCAGGTTCAAACTCATTCAGCTGAAAATGAGCTTGAAAATAGTCCTCAATATTTACAGAATAAGCATAATGTAAGTATAGGACAATATGAAATCAATGAAGCTGTCAAATCATTCACAGAAACTCTTCAGTCAATGGAATCTTTATCGGAGGAAGAAATGTTAAAAATTCAAGCCGATCATTTCAACAAAATTCGACAGCATCTTGTTGAGCAGCAAAAACAGCAATTGGAGGAACTTTTTGTGAATCAAAGGCGAGAGCAAATGAAATTACAGGATGAAATTGAAGTGCACCATCAACACTTACGAGAACAACAAGAGTTGTTTTCGTCATTTTCAGATCCAAATAATCTGAGTCAATATTCAGTCGATAATCTTCAAAATACATCTTTAGGTAGTTACAATGATCTAGCTCAACAATTTGTCCAGAATAGCTCTGTGAATCGTAATTTTATGCAAAACAACCGTGTTCCAACGAATGCAGGAGATAATTTTGTGTCTGTTAGTTCACAACATCCATATATTCCAGCTAATTCTACAAATAATTATGTTCCAAACACATATGTTCCTACAAATTCTGGAAATGGATATGTTTCAACTGCTGCAGGAAATGGCTATGTTCCAACTACGGCAGGAAATGGATTTGTTCCAACCACCACAGGAAATGGATATTTCCCAAATGGATCAATGATTTCAAACGTTGCTGACAATTTTGAACACCCTGTATACTCGCAGGTAAGATATAAGAAGTCTATTTTATGAATTGATAATACATATACAATATACATACATTGGCAGAAAATAGAAAATTTATTTGTACAAGCTTTAGAAACAGGTAGAAAAGTGAGTTATTGGTGAGATTTTCTAGCCTGTTTTGCAGCGAGTGCAAATTAATTTTGTATATAACGACAATGTACGTATATTGTGTTTATCCTGCAATATCAAAAAGTCCAAGACAACTGCAAAATTGTATGAAAATAGCTGAAACAAGCATCGTTGAAAATTATTTTAAGAAACTAAATAAATAAAATTGCATATCCAGCAAATTTTTCTGCCAATTAAAAACACATAATCTTTGTTATAAATTCAATCTCATCTATTTAAAAAAAAATAAAAAATATGATATACATTATAGCCAAGAGAAAAATACGTGAAATCTGTGATTCTGTCAAGGAGAAAACCCACAATTGGTGGACTGTAATCACGATTTAGCGTGGACCATGATCGTGAACAAATCCTATTGATTTACGTACTGTCACTGAATCATGTTGATCATGGATCCGTCGTGATGTCGCACACAATGAAGAGCAGGCATTTTGTATTATTTAAATGTAATTGTTCATATACATGTAATATGCATTATACCTGATCTATCTTTTATTATTTCCAGCATATGCCAACCAATCACCCTACACAACAGAAACAATTTTCTTACATATCTAGTCCAAGTCTTTACCTCAACCCAAAAGACCGTGATAATGAGTCTGACATCAGCACGTTCAGCAAAGTCACACCTAAGCAGTCATTGAAGTTTAACCATTCAACTCCGTCCCCCAAGAACTATAAACCTGTTTTACATTCACCTGTCAAAGATGTACAACATGCATGGACAAGCTCCACAATGGTGTTTCCTGAAGCAGTGAGTATTTGACAAGAGTTATCTCCCCTCTTAAATCAATTATTCTTGTCTTGTTTTTTTTGTATGCCTTGTGTTTCATTCTATTATAAAACTTGTTTTGTTTGGCTGATTGCAATACACTATTTTCAGCATTGATTAATTAGCTTTATCATCACAATTTTGTTCAATGGTGGGAACTGTTCATTAACATGACCTCTCTGCATATTGTAATATTGATGAGAAAGTTGAACTTTGGTCTTTATTTACTGTATAGTAATAAGAATTGTTTTCTTTCTTTCAGGCATTTGATCCAAGATTAAAGCACTGCTTTGACAGAGTGTCTGCTTGTGTCAAAGGTTATTTAACTCGTCGTCTGCTGGGAACAGAAAAAGTCCAAGAAATTGTCAAGACCATAAGTGTAAGTTACTAGTAATGGATGGACATTTTTACACAGAAGGATAAAGATGAGAAAAGACTAACTAACAGTAACTCATGTATGCTGTCCTCGAAATGAAAATTTGAATTTTCTGGTCAGAATCAAATTCTTGAATTTATTTTATATATATATATCTAAATAAAAACTGAAAAAAAATTACTGGTCCGAACAAAGTTTTACTGGTATTGGGCTAGAGGACCGGTGTTCATTGTGAGGACTGTTATATGTTAAAAAATGACCGTGCACCAGGCTTATTGAATGCCTCGTGAATGATAATGTCAAACTTAATAAGGGGAATTTAATAAAAATAGATATGATGGAGAATTTGTAGTAAACTCTTAAATTGTTCTTTAATGAACCATATTTTGCAACTTCAAATTTTGAATTCAGTAGACAGTTTTTACATTGTTTTTTAATGAACCAATATTTTGCTACTTCAAATTTTGAATTCAGTAGATAGTTTTTACATTGTTTTTTAATGAACCAATATTTTGCTACTTCAAATTTTGAATTCAGTACAAGACAGTAGACAGTTTTTAAATTGTTTTTTAATGAACCAATATTTTGCTACTTCAAATTTTGAATTCAGTAGACAGTTTTTACATTGTTTTTTAATGAACCAATATTTTGCTACTTAAAATTTTGAATTCAGTAGACAGTTTTTAAATTGTTTTTTAATGAATTAATATTTTGCTACTTCAAATTTTGAATTCAGTAGACAGTTTTTACATTGGTTTTTAATGAACCAATATTTTTTTACAGGATACCAAATGCTTTGCTAGAAGTTTCCAAGCAGAGACACCTATTAAGAGAGGCCAGGTTAACCACCAGGATAGGGATCTGCTGGATAGGATTATTGCACAGGTATAGATTATAACTAGATCTCCATGACAATATAATAGTTAGCATACTTGCCACGAGTATAATGCATCAGGTGAAGCTAAAGACTCATCATTGGTATTTTCTGCAACAAGGAGTAGGAACCACATTGATGTAATTGTTAGCATGCTTGCCTTGAGTCTAGTAGATTGTGGGTTTGAGCCCCAGTAAGGTCTAATACAAAGACTATAACATTTGTATTTGCTGTTTCTCTGCTAAGCACTGAGTATTAAGGAGTAAGAGCAAAGACTGATTGGCTAGTAATCAAGATAATGTATCTGAATAAAGTGACATGTCTACCCACGGACTGTTGTTTCAGTGAGCTAGCACCATAAAAATTCAACCATGTAATGGTCTAGAGCAAAGTGGTCATCATCTCTCTTCAAAATGTAATTTGTTTTCGCCAAATGGTAGATGACAAATTGTTCAATTGACATTAAATAACAATCTCTCAATCTGATGAAAAAAATCTATTTGTTGTTTTTGATCAATTTTCAGCTGCAGGCAGCTTTGTTAGATGTACATGAAATATTTTTTGATATACCTATGTGGGAACGAATGCAGCTCATCTCTCATGACAGACAGTTACTGGAGGTGAGGAAACTCAGAGAGAGTGTAAGTTTTTCTGTAATTTAAGATCACATGTTGTGTAATTTAGTTAAATTTGGACTTTTACGGTGTTCATCAATTTCACTATTATAAAAAAAAAAAACCAATCACCTCTTATATTAACTGAACTCATTAAGCACAAAAAAGTCCATGACATATGTAATTCAAAAGGAAGTTCAACACCTTTGCAGAAGTATTACCTATATAAAAATCCTTACTCTCTCCGAAATGTTGTAAGTGAAAAATTACAAATCCCAAAGGCAAAAACTGAACTTTTTAAGAAAACTTTTATATACTCTGGACCAAAGCTATGGAATGAATTTCCGTTTTCGATACGGCAAGCTTCCTTTCATAATGCATTTAAAATAAAAGTTAAAAGTTTCATTTTAAATGATGATGTACCTTAAAATACCATTAAATATTTACTAAATCTTTTTGTGTATACTTATTACAATGTATTGCTTTATATTGTGTGTAACTTTTGTATAGTGTATTTTACAATGTACCGTTATGTTGAAATATGTCAATGAGGGCCTCAGGGAAGATTAGTTATTAACTAACTGTGTAACCCTCTATAAATAAAGAATTTATTGTTATTATTTATTATTATTATTATTTACCTATTAAATTTGGAAAAATTAATAATGTTAATAATTGTGATTTTTAAATCGTGTCATAACAATATTTTATTTTACAGGGTGCTACAACCAGATCTAGTGTATCTACATCACAACCTAGAATGAGCTCAGCTACACTTAAAGCTATGGAGAGAAAGAGGAAAGCACAGTATCCTTTATACAGTCATTTACAATTGGGGGATGCAATATTTTGACTTTTTTCCTTTTGTGTATTGTTTGTTTTTGTCTCCCTGTGACGAAAGACCCTTCCTGATTAGGTCAGTTTCTCTATTTTCATACAACCTAGGTTCACCATATGTATTTGGGTCACACCTTGATGATGGAATGTGTGGGGCTGTCGTGTTAGTGATCGTATTGTAGTTGGATTTATGACTACCTATGCAATCAGTGCCTATCACCACTATCATTGCGAGTTCCTCCATCAATAAAACTGACCGCCACGGTATAACTGAAATATTGTTGAAAGTGGTGTTAAACACCCTAACCCCAGCTCCCTTGATGATGGAGTATGCATATCAGTATTTATCTGGAAGTCACCTTAATTTAATGGTAATTTCATGGTACTTTGACTAACTTTTTTTTGGAGAAAATTTTAGATAAACTATTTGCAGGGGTAAGGTGAGACATAGATCTGTGTCCATACTTGTATATACAAAAATACACTTTTATCAAATGTACATGCATTCTATATTTTTATCAAATGTGCATGCATTCTACATGCTTTACAAAGCACTTTTTGCACTTTTATTGGAGTGTAAAAGAAAGGTCTCTAAAGTCTTGGACATTTTAGTTTTTGTTTTATTTGATATTTAAATTTGTCTTTTTAACTTTATGGGGTTTAACACCACTGAAGAAGTTACATAAATGTCTATCTGAATCTCTTGATTATGATCCTTGACATAGTCAGAGAGGCTGAAGCAGCAGTGTTTGGTGACATTAGACCAAGGACAGCCCCTCATGTCGATCAGAGATGTCAAAGAGAAAGCATGGATATCAGGTAGGGGACTATACACAACAGGTGTAGTTATCCTTGATTTTTTATCGAAGCAGAATAAAGATTATCTTGGCTTATGTCTTTATAAAAGGCAGGCAGCTTTTTATATCAATAATATCTGTCATGTTTGGATAACAAGAATTGTTTTTGTGGATAAGATTATTGGAGCTGGATCCTTTGTCCTGGAAGATCTAGGAATAGGACCTTAATATATTTGTTACTGCATTAGCTGTACCAGCAGATTGTCTATATTTTTAACAAAAATTCTGCCTCAAAAGAGTCGACTGTAGTTGCTAAGTCATAGCCTTTACGATTAAGATTTTTCAATGATTTTGCAAGTATAGATATCTAAAATTTAAACTTTTTAGCTTTGTTAATTACGTTGCCATAGAAACATGAATGGGAAATACTCTTATTGATGATATGTCTGCATGTAGAATTGTATTGATATGAAAGATCTTTATAGCAATAATAAAATTTTGTGAAACAGAGAATGAGAACTTTATTAAGCTTAAAATGATTTCATCAAACTTATTCAAAATCTTCCTTTGCTACAAAAAAATATGTTAATTTCAATTTTGGAATGATTTCAATTTTGTATAAATTTATTGTAAAAATCTGAAACAAAAAAATCAGAATATGTTCAGAAATTCTTAAGAGCATTTTGCTCTGTTTGCCACGTATTTGTTCCCTCTTTTGTTTTTGCTATTTCTTGCTGCATATTATATATAGTTATTGTGTTGTTTTTGCTATTTCTTGCTGCATATTATATATAGTTATTGTGCTGTTTTTGCTATAAGTAGTTTTTGCTGTAAGTATTTATTTTCTTTTCCTTGCTGCATGCAATCATTGTCCTGTCTTTACTGTCAGTAGTTTTTGCTATTCCTTGCTGCATGCAGTCATTGCTCTGTCATTGTAAGTATTATTTGCTCTGGCTTTGCTACATGTAGTTATTGCTAACAATTTTTCTGCTATCTAACTTTGTATGAAACCTACATTGTTATTTCAGCGGCCCATTGAGACGACACTTCCAATTTCTTTTATCCAGGGCTCTCCAACCAGTCCATACCTCACACAACCAAAATACAACTCAGAGTGGAAACACAACAGCAAGGTACTCATCATCCCATCATGCATCAGTCAATTTCATTGGTTGTTATCATCATTTTTTATGAAACATGGAATTTCATTTGTTGTCATCAGATGTCATTGGTTACCACAAGATGTATCATGGGTATCATTGCTTGTCATCATCATCTGTAATATGGAGTTTTCATTGGTTGCCATCAGCTGTAATATGGAGTTTCATTGGTTGTCATCAGGAATATCATTAATACTGAATTTTCTAAGTGCACATTGTTTTTAACAATTACTTCATATTATATTTTATGTGTGTCTCTTTTCAGGTCTTACTTGATAACAGTAAAAATGAAATTGAATGTTACTGAATTTTTTATGTGACAATCAAATAATTTATGTGTATTTTTGTTTCAGGCTGTTCATAATGTAGACAGTGATCACATTTAAAGTGTGATAATAATTTACTCTAAATAATATATTTTTAGATGATTATTGATCACACTATTAAATCTGCAAATCAGTTGTAATAAGGATTGAGATCATTGCATATGTTCACACTATAATTTTCTATCTTTGAATATAAATGTTGTTTTATACAAAAAATAATCAAACTTGACCAATAATCATGATCATTCTAAGTTCATATTTTATGATCTGGTTAAGAATAAAAGGATGACTATACCAGTAGGTAGGGGCCCAGGTGGCTTAATGAGTTAGGTAGTTGGATTACCTAACAACTCATACAAGCCTATCACGCCCAGCTTTGTAAATTACAAAAAATGGTGCACTCGACTCACAGCCGCAAGTGATAAAGTTTACCAGTTGCTTGCCCATGGTCGGTGGTTCTCTCCAGGTACTCTGGCTTCTTCCACCACTAAAACTGGTCGCCATGATATAGCTGAAATATTGCTGAAAGTGGCATTAAACACAATAAATCAATCAATCATATACCAGTAGGTAGATATGCTTTGTTTGAAGTTAGGTTTTTAAAACAGGTTTCATGAGTAAGAATTGCAAGCACATGATTTAGGAGCATTTTCAAAAAGAAAAATACTTACAAGCCATCACGCTTTCAATGAGCCGTCAACATTGCTCTTTAGAGAATATTATTTTCATAATTTAGATGAGTGATTGAATATTGTTTACTGGTAAATATAGAGTTTTTTCAGCTGTATCATGATTAAAAGATATGTGACCTTTTTTTAACCTGCTTGTACCAGATGAACCAAGAACTGGATTTTTAGAACCTGTATTGTTATAGGGATCCCTTTTGTAATCATTTTGTCTGTCTTGTAAACAGTATATTATCATCTGCAACCAATTTGTAAACAAAAGCTTCTTAGGAATATGTGGATGTACCTTTTTATGCTATTTTCATACATTTGTGAAATCTATATGAAAGAATATCGTGGAAATTTATTTAAATCATATTATATTTTTTACCATCAGAACGAGAACTCGTCCAAAAACTGCTCCAAGTCAGCTGACCCAGAATCAGCATCCAACTCAATACCAGCAGCAAACATCCAATTCTTCAAATCAGCAGACGACAGCAGCCAAACCAAGAAAAACAACCAGCACAGGTACTTTATATAAACAAAACAGATTTAGATTTATGCACAATGTATACACCTTTTGACAGGGTATTTTCATATGATAATTACTGTGAAAGTAGTTTTCTTTGTGGGTATCAATTTTTGTGGTTTGGTTAAAATTTACAGGTTCGTGGATTTTGTGTTTGTACCCAAAATAATATTTGTGGATTTTATATTTTCAACATAATAAGTTTCATTGGGTAGCAAATCTACGAGAAACCTCCAATTCGTTAGACAGATGATCCGTAGAATTATGTAATCGGAAGTGGAACGTAAGTATTAAAGTGTTCATTTTGACAGTTCTTCTTATTTTGGTATACAGCTATCCATCGACCAGATGATCACTAGCTGTTAATTTTGAATGCACATGTAAAAACGGCAGAAATGCTTATTTGTGAAAAGACATTTTAATCACTTCTGGTTATAGAAATACAATTTTTAACTTTTAGTTGTAGAAAATTTGTAAAATATTGTATATTTAGCAGAATTAATTTTTATCAAATTTGATAAATTTTTAAAATGAAAAATATTTTATTAGCACGTACACTAGCAATTTCCTTCAATATTTTCGATCTTTTATTAACCAATTATCACAGATTGAAACCACTCACAAGTCGTGTCATACACATTAATCCTGACCCCGGGCAAACGTACAGTTGACTGATACACAATTAAGAAAGCTGTTGAAAGGTGAAAAAATATGTTAATTGAAGGGTGTTATAATCTAATAGAGAAATGTTTATACAACTCTTAGAAGTGAGTCACCGTTAGTTTTGAAGTAAATTTTATTTCTATAACCGGAAGTGATTAAAATCTTTTCACAAATAAGCATTTCTGCCGTTTTTACATGTGCATTCCAAATCAAATTATTCAAAAACATGTTCATGACCCATTAAAAGGTATGCTCGTAGTTATTTCGTCAATAAAATTGTCAATTGTACCCTAGACAGCTGGTCCAGAAAGTCGAAGTCACTCGAAGACATCATATCATATGGCTATATATCGATGTCAAACTGCATCCAAGTTTCATTGTTCGTTGGATTCTTAATTTAGTGGATCAGCCTACCCACGAAAACCACGAAAATTGGTACTCCACGAATAAAAGTGATTTCACAGTAATTTAAATTTTTGACATTTGGATAAAATCTTTTGGAAATTTGTTTTCTTGTAAATTGTTGAATTAAGAAATAATTACCGGTTGGCATATATTTATATTGTTTTTACCACGAGTTGGCACTTTATACCGAATATTTTACCACGAGCGGTAGCGAGGGGTAAAATGAAGGCATAAAGTGACAACCCGTGGTAAAAACAATATAAATATATGGCTACCGGTAATTATTTTGATCCTAATAGGACAATTACGGAACATTTTCAAATCGAAACGGCCTAGGTCATCCAGTGTTTTTGGTTGTTCCGTTAATTGACCTGACTGAAATGTTACAATAATATTCTGTTTTTTCCAAAGTTGTTTGAAATGACAACCGAAAAGGTGTTTCAATGCCGATGGTAAATATGTTTTGCGATTACTAATTGTTGTCATTCATGAACATCAATTCAAAAGAAAGGGAATATACTGCAAATTCCACTTTGACACGGAGGCGTACACGAAGCCAAAAAACGTCAGGATCTTTACGTTCTAAACTGGAAGTCTTCATATGACGTCATGTTGTTTTTATATCAAAGTCATGAACAACATTTCGTGGAATTTTAATTTGTGCAATTTTTAGACCCAGGGATATGCAAGAATACTATATGTTATTCTGGATCTTCGCAAGAGATACAGGTTTATAATACTGTCTGTTTTCTATATCGACTGAGCCGATTTCCAATACACGAATGTTTATTTATTTTGTGTATTGCATACTTATCATTGTGCATCTTTTACAAGAGAGTGTCATGGAACAGCCACTTATAAAGCACTGACCACGTCTATCTATGACATAATCGGTTATAGATAAATATTATTTTTACCACGGGTTTGGACTCAAAGCGTTTGAAGGACGTCATATTAGAATATAATTTAAATCATTGAAATTAAGCAATTCTTATGAATAAATGGAAAGGATTTTTTCAATCAATAAAACATTTTTTTCCTTTCATGTTCAGTTCTAGCAAGAAACAGGAAAAAATAAGGTAACAATGCAGATAGGAAATAACATTAAAGTACATAATTTTATGACGTTTATTCAGAGGGCTAGCATGTATTGACTATTAATTAATCTTCATAGCTTCATGGACAACTGGACATCATGGAGTGTATCATTATTTTGTGTGTGCTTTGATTGGCTGATTTTTCAGGCATTTTTAACAGGCTATATGCATGATCTAAATTTAATCTCTACGTTTTTAGACATTGGTATAAGAATCAATTTTTATTAGCTTGACTTTTCGAAGAAAAAAAGTCGAGCTATTGTCGTCTATTGGGTGTCAGCGTCTAGGTCGGTTAAGTTTTTTGTCAGAGTCTATTTCTCAAAAACTATCAAAGGTATCCATTTGAAACTTGGAATACTTGTTCACTATCAAAAGAGGAACCAATTACAACAGGGCAGATGACCCTGTGATTTGTATATCCAGAGTTATCTGCCCTTGTTTCAACATAGTACATAGAAATTAGGAATATTTTTTTAGTATAATTAAAATTTCTCAATAGCTATCAAAGCTATTAACTTGAAACTCAATACACTTGTAGAAAGTGTTGACCCCAATCTGTTGACAAGAGAAGACAACTCCATCTAGCATTTTATTTGAGTTATTCCCACTTTTTCACTTAGAATGAGCTAAAAATACAATTTCTCAATAATTATGATAGGCATTGAAATGAAACTCAACATAACTATCAAAGCTATTAACTTGAAACTCAATACACTTGTAGAAAGTGTTGACCCCAATCTGTTGATAAGTTAGAAGTATGTATAACTTTGTAAATTGCTTACAGCTTGATATCAGATACGAAAAAGTCAAGCGTCCAGCACCTGTGGGCGGTGCTCTTGTTTTTAATCAATAGTTAATTAAATTAAAGATAAAAAATAGATCAAACATTTTAAATGAATAGTATGAAAATGCATATACTTTTTAGCTCATCTGACTGAAAGATGAGCTATTCTCATCACTTTGTGTCTGTCATCATGGTAATCACTTCACATTTTTATCAACTCTTTTCTAACTACAGACTCATTTGAACTCTGGTTTTCTCCACCAATAGAACTGAAATTTATAACTCACATATATAATTTATTTCATTTTTATCAGCTCACCTTGCCAAAGACAATGTGAGCTTTTGCCATCACTTGGTGTCCGTTTTCCATTAATAATTTGTCACATTTTAATCTTCTTCTCTGAAACCCCTTAGCCAAATGAACTGAAACTTGGTAGGAAGTATCTATGGAAGATCCTCTATAAAGATTGCTCATTTTGTCCCGATCCATTTACAAACATGGCCGCCACAGGCAATTCTTATTTCTGATTGGTTGATTTCTAAAAAAAATTCTCCTCTGAAACCGCTTGGCCAAATGAACCGAAACTTGGTAGGAAGCATCTATGGAAGATCCTCTATAAAGCTTGCTCATTTCGTCATTAACAATCATGGCCGCCATTGACGGTCCTCTATAAATATTTTTCATTTCGTCCCGATCCAAATTCAAACATGTTCGCCACAGGCAATTCTTGTTTCTAATTGGTCAATTTCTAAAAAAATCTTTTCCTCTGAAACTGCCTGGCCAAATGGACCAAAACTTGATATGAAGCATCTTTGGAAGGTCTTCTATAGCAATTGCTAATTTAGTCCAGATCAGTTAACAAACATGGCCACCATAGGTAATTCCTGGTTCTGATTGGTCAATTTCTAAATAATCTTCTTCTCTGAAACTGAGTAGCCAAATGAGCTAAAATATGGTAGGAAGTACCATGGAAGGTTCTGTATAAGGTTTCCTCAAATCAGAAAGAAAGGTGAGTGACACAGACTCAGCCCACTGAGCCTCTAGTTCTTTCTTTTTTTTTTTTTTTTTGTAAATTAAAACTGGACGTCAGATTCTGGTTTTAAATTTTCAAGTACTGATAGTATATGTTGATTTTCTTTGTTTACCTGGTTCTGTTTTATAATTTTAAATGTGTACCCTTTTGATTATTCAAGACCTGATAGACCTTTTGCACATTCCCCATTTTATTCTAAAATTATACATTTTTATACAAGTTATTTCCCTTATGACACACAAAATGGTACTCGATCTAGCAAGAGCAGTAGAAAGAACAGTAGATCAAGTATATTTTTCTCATAATTTGTAGATATTTGAACTTCGTATAAAATCTGAGGTTAATTTTATAGCAAAAATAAAATTCATATGATGTTACAACATTAAAATTTTGAACAGATTATGGGAAAAAAATATGTTATTTTCATTGAAGTTGCCCTTCTTAAAGGGAAATAAATCCTGTAAAATATATAATTTTAGAATCAAAGTCGGAACTTTACAGGGTCTATTATGATAGTTTTACATTGTTTTCAGTCTTATGGTTTGCAAACATGAATGATTTGATTGTTAGCTCTGTTATATGTGATTTCACCAGAGTTATTTCCCTTTTCAATAATTTCTTTGCATTTCCACCAAACAGCCATTATTTTGAAAAATAGCTCTGATAGTGGTGTCATGTGGTATTTTTTTATATTTATTATTATTACTTTAAAACCACATTTCTGTAACAAAATTTGAAGATAAAGCATATTTTATAATACACAACTAATACTTGTGATCTACTTTAGGCATATTTGTTTTTGTTTGTACAGATAAACATATATTCTAACATGATGTCCTTTATTGGCTATATATATATATATATAAAGTATAAGGAATTCTACCAACCAGAGAACTTAATAAGTAATGGATCGTCGAGACATGACGATGCAGCACAAACAAAATAAATTATAGAAGTCTAGAAGATTGTGCAACGATACCGATAGAGATGTTACAAAAATTATATTGACAAAATTTTCGATCAACAAATGACCTTCTTCAATGTCTTTCAAAATTAGACTGAGTTTGTAAAGATTAGATGGTATAATTACAACTCACTAAATAGTCAGGTGACAAAGTGTGACACATTTGAGAATGTTAAAGATCCAAAAACTCTCTCTTTTTTGTCTTTGACCACAATCCAAGTTGGAAAGAAAATCAAAAACAAAAAAGAGAGAGTTTTTGGATCCACGAGTTACGAACATTACATTCGGAGGGCATAAACAAAAAGGCCTAAATCTTTTGTTTTTTAACTTTTTAACCAGTGCCTGGTCCTTAGCTAGTTGGTAAATTTCATCATTACATTTTCTCATTGTTTTCATATTGTTTATACATTAGTGTACATATATATTTGAATAATATAAAGTATAAAGTTCAAGATTATGATTTTTACGTCACAATAACTGATGGTCACGTGACAATCTTTCAAATCAGATTACAGACGCTGATGAAGCTTGTCGGTCAAGCGAAATATTCGTCAATTTGATAATAATTATAATCTTTTTGTAGACTTATAGTTATTTTTGTTATATTTTAGCATCTTTTTTGATGTTGTGCTACATTTTAGATGTTTATTTATCATTTTTGTTTGTTTGCACAGAATCATTAACACTTGTTTCCGACCCGACATCCCGTAGGTTCATAAGTTGGCTACTTTTTCAGACGTCTATATATATAAATAATTGACACATATGTAAGTTTACTTCATTATTAAAATGTGATTTTTTTTTATTTCAGCAAGACCATCTTCATCGCAAGCATTAACAGGATCAGGTGGTGCCCCTAAAAAGAAAAAGAATGGAAAAGCATGGAGGTGATGGGGGGAAAAAGTAGAACAGGGCATTGTGGGAGGAAATGTCTGTTTAAGATAAGCAGACGACTCTTGAAAAGTGTATTGGAAAAACATCTTGAAGGAACGATATTTTTATATGATGTCAAACATTTCAATGATCTCAGATGCTTGAGTTTTGTACTATTGAATCTCATTTATGTCAACTGTGCCATGATACAGTGTTGTTCAACTTTATGATTCAACAAAATGTGTGTCATAGCAAAAAAACCAAATTCTTTCAATCCCTTTTTTGCTGATCTTTTTACATTCATTTATAGTACTTCCTTTACATAAACAGATTTACATATTACATGTAAGAACAAAGAATTCTATGAAATTATACTTAATTCAATTTATGGACTTGTACAGTACACCACTTACTTTTTACATTTCTTCTGGCTCCAGTCGGGAGAATAATTGATCTACCATGAGACTCCATGCTGTATTGTCTGTGACTTCTTTGTCAAGTTAGGGTATTGTAGATGTCATACAGCAATCTGTACTGTATTCATGGTAGATTATCTAAACATTGTGCTGCACAAATCATTCGTTGATAACTAAGGCCATAATTACAAAATGTTTTGTTTGCCCAAACTAGACCTTTCAGAAAAAATGTGTCTATTCAATTTTTTTTCTATATATTCCATAGCGATATGGTATCTACTCTAAATTTTAACACATTCTAAAATAATAAACAAAACAAAAAACCATCCTGCTTACTTTCCAGAATCACTTGGTCAACACCCATGGTTGGGTTTTGACAAACTAATATTTTGTTAAGAGTGACCTAAGCATGTTTTTTGGTTGATCAAAATATTATTTAAATTATTTTTGTAGACTGCTCCGGTGATCTCACTGTGTGAACATTTATGTATATTTTATTTCATGTAAAATCGTGTTTTAAATGATGGTTCAGTTGTTTGGGTAGATATATCAGACCATGGATACATTTCATAGAAATACATATCTGTCATTGGACACAATTTGTCTCAGCTGAAAATATTCTTCACATGTTAAAACAAATATCTTTGTCTTTGAATTATTCTTGCAGTTTAGATGACATGAAAGCATATTTTTTGTAATTTTTCTGTAATTTTGTGTAAGCATATCTTTGTTCTATTTTTCTCTCAAAATGTTATGAACTTGGTTTTTACTATTCCTTATAGCTATCAAATAGTTATATAATCAGGGATGCTTTCTTCAGATATTTAAAGTCTGATTTCAGATTATTTGAGTGTAAAACAAAAAATCTAAAGTTGCAGGATATGGTCAGAACATTTCAAAAATGACCTTTTTTGAAAGTGGATGTAGATAGTTTTAGCTATTTTTCAATGATTTTCAGTTATTTTATTTTCTAACAAGAATCATCCCTGTATAATTTTGAATACTGTTACTATTTATATAATAAATACAGGTTTTAGATAAAAGAGCACGCATGCTTCAGATGACAAAAATAACTTAACGGTGTACAACCAAATAATTATGCCATTCTCCAATAACCTTTCATGTTTTTTTTAGAACCGGTGAAAAAAAATTGCAATGGGAAAATTAACCAGAATTAATTACTGGTATAATTAACGAGTGGAATGATTCCTTATACAGTTGAATCTCGTTATGTCAAACTCGGTTAACTCAAAATTTCGGTTAAGTCCCAAATAGTAAGATCCATTCAAATTATGTTCGTTATGTCAAAATTATTTAAATCAATTAACAAGCCTGTCCACTGCATCAAGTGATATTTATTTTGATAACTGCTAATTATCATTTGAAAAGAAAACAATTGGATTTCTTAATTGAAGCCTTGAAGTTATAATCATGAATGAAACATCATTTAATGATAAATTTGAAAGTGTTTGATGTCGTGACACCTTGAGTGTAGAGAAAACTCTGAAGCCATTAAACAGCCCGTTGTGTACATCGATATCACTAAAAAAAATTATGAAACAATATTCATTTAAATACGCTGAACCCTCTGTTAATAACATTTCAACATTTTGTCAAGTTGCCGATCAACTTTTACAACAAAATATTGAAAGACAGTTTTTTTTATTAGTGTTCAATTACGTGGTATTTATAGATTTCTATGAAAGATTGCTTTGTTGACAATTTCATAATTTTTGAATATACGATTTTGCATTGCCGTGCTTTGTGTATATGTACATGATGTAATCAAATGCATGTTTCTTTTTTCTCTCGAAGTTTCCTGACAATAATTGAATCTATACTTGGTAAAATTCAGATAATACCACCTCATCAGACAATGTTTTTATTTATTTTAAAAAAAATCAATACTTACACACCTGTTAAAAATACGTACACATGATGATCAAAATTTTATAAATGACTGACAACAATAGTTTGCATCCACCTTTGTCAAAATTACCTGACAGAATATCAGCCTATCAAACTTAATCCCTTACTCCCCTTAATTTGAATTTTGGATAACTCGAAATTTTGCAACGGTCCTGTGAACTTCGAGATAACGAGATTCACCTGTATTTGAGGAGAGTTACTAGTAGCCTCTGGCTGCATGTAATCCTCATGAAATAAATAAAGAATTAAAGAATTTAAATATATTACAAGTAATTCCATAGCGAAAACATCACAAATTTGTTATCGCCAATGCAGGGTGTGTGCATGTGTAAATTCACACAGATGTTTGAGGGCAGAGTGCATTCAAATTTCATCTATTGCATAATTACGAGGAGAAATTAAAACAGTTATACACACTTTATGGTGTGTGCATGAGTAAATTCACATGTTGCACAAGGACAGAGTGGATGAAAATTCAGTCCACTGCATAATTACAAGGAGATATTAAAATTTATGTGATCTGTACTGTATTTTCTTTCTTCTTTTTATTGGTCAAATTATTTTTGAAGAAATAAACTGCTGTAAAAATTTGGTTTAATTTAAGATATAATAATATTAGTCTAATAATTATATAATTTGGTTTTCCCATAATGCCCCTCTTTTCACTATTGTAATAGTAAATCGTATAAAATACTCCAGTATTATTTAAAAATAGATAGTTTTACCAAAACAGTATTTATCCTAATAATTATTTTGAGCTATTATTTGTGCTATATTATGTAAGTGAAGAAAAATGTACAGTATTCAGGTACATTAAACATACACAAAATGGTGTAGACCTAGACTTAAAGAGCACTGGGAGGGTATAGGATTTTTTTTCATTGTGGGTTAGTATCAGAGTTATACCATGTTTTTTACAAAATGAAATTTATTTTTAGTGGTATTATTTGTGATAGACAGAAAACAAGACTAACGTTCATTTCTACAGATCTAAGATTACTATAATTTATTGTAACTCATATTTGCAATCTTCCTTGTGTATATGAAACATCATTTTCATGTTTTCCAGTTGTCGATAATTTTTCATATTCACACAATTATTCATCGGAAGCAATCTGTTAACAGATCCTGGATATTGATGCATTAATCATATTTTTGTTATTTTATCTATAAATGTGACATTTCATTGTATGATTATAACATATTTGTTATATAAAACTGATGACAAACGTTTGTTATTGAAGACATATTCTCTGTTGCCAAACAGATATCTGTGATTCAAATAAAATTATAAGTATTTATCTTTAAAGTAATTTCTGTTGTGCCCAAGTCATGTGACTTGTATGTGTTCCTAACAAATGTGACTTGTAAGTGTGCCCAACACATGTGACTTGTAAGTGTTCCCAAGTCATGTGACTAAGTATGCCCAAGTCATGTGACTGAGTGTACCCAACACATGTGACTTGCAAGTGTGCCCATGTTATGTGACTAAGTGTACCCAACACATGTGACTTGTAGGTGTACCCAACACATGTGACTTGTAGGTGTACCCAACACATCTGACTTATACGTGAGCTAGAGACATGTGATAAACAAATTAAGGAGTTACAGTCTTAAATTATCATAAGTGAGTGATTGTTGTCAACACCAAGTGAGCAATGTTTCAGCTCTATCATGGTGAGAACAAGTGAGCAATGTTTCAGCTCTATCATGGTGAGAACAAGTGAGCAATGTTTCAGCTCTATCATGGTGAGAACAAGTGAGCAATGTTTCAGCTCTATCATGGTGAGAACAAGTGAGCAATGTTTCAGCTCTATCATGGTGAGAACAAGTGAGCAATGTTTCAGCTCTATCATGGTGAGAACAAGTGAGCAATGTTTCAGCTCTATCATGGTGAGAACAAGTGAGCAATGTTTCAGCTCTATCATGGTGAGAACAAGTGAGCAATGTTTCAGCTCTATCATGGTGAGAACAAGTGAGCAATGTTTCAGCTCTATCATGATGAGAACAAGTGAGCAATGTTTCAGCTCTATCATGGTGAGAACAAGTGAGCAATGTTTCAGCTCTATCATGGTGAGAACAAGTGAGCAATGTTTCAGCTCTATCATGGTGAGAACAAGTGGGCAATGTTTCAGCTCTATCATGGCGAGAACAAGTTGCATTTCAATGAGTTGATGAAGATGATGACCACTTTGTACTAGACCAACAAGCCAAGTTGGATTTTTATAGTGCTATTTCACTGAAACAATAGTCTGTCGTAAGACCTGTCGCTCCACTTGGACACAGTATCCTGATACTCCTTAATGATGCATGCATAGCAGAGAAACAACAAATACCAATTTTATAACTTGATTTTCTCAAAGCTGGGCTCAACTCGACTATATGCCTGACTTGAGGCGAGCAGGCTAACCGATTACACCACTGATGCAGATTAAATTAAGTATACAGGTAAGGTTACCATATACATGTAGATGCTTCATAAGGTGACAATCTGTCTGTGAAATAATTGTGTGATCCACAGGCACACAGGTTAACCTTGAGGGAGTGAATACTGTTCAAGTCAGCAATATTTCAGACACAAACATGCAGGTTAAGCTGTAAGGAGTGAATGAAGATAAAGTGAGCAATATTTCAGCCATGCAAACACATGTTAAACCCAGATGAGTGAGCAAGATTTCAGCCACACAAACACTGGTTAAATCCAAGTGAATGAATACTGTTCAAGTGAGCATTATTTCAGCTGCAAAAACACATGCAAACATATTGAAATTAAGTAAGTGATCAATGTATTAGGTAAACAATATTTCAGCTGCATAAACAGGTTAAACCTGAATGAGTGAATGATGGATTAAGTGAGCAATATTTCAGCCACACAAATACACACATTAAACCGAAATGAGTGAATACTATTTTAAGTGAGCAATATTTCACCCCACAAACAAGTTAATCCAAGTGAGTGAATACTATTTAAGTGAGCAATATTTCACCCCACAAACAAGTTAATCCAAGTGAGTGAATACTATTTAAGTGAGCAATATTTCACCCCACAAACAAGTTAATCCAAGTGAGTGAATACTATTTAAGTGAGCAATATTTCACCCCACAAACAAGTTAATCCAAGTGAGTGAATACTATTTAAGTGAGCAATATTTCACCCCACAAACAAGTTAATCCAAGTGAGTGAATACTATTTAAGTGAGCAATATTTCACCCCACAAACAAGTTAATCCAAGTGAGTGAATACTATTTAAGTGAGCAATATTTCACCCCACAAACAAGTTAATCCAAGTGAGTGAATACTATTTAAGTGAGCAATATTTCACCCCACAAACAAGTTAATCCAAGTGAGTGAATACTATTTAAGTGAGCAATATTTCACCCCACAAACAAATGCAAAGGTTTAAGCCAAGTCAGTTAATAATGTTTTAGCAATCAATATTTCAGCCACACAAACACACAGGTTAAATGCAAGTGATCGAATAATGTTTCAAGTGAGCAATATTTCAGCCATATAAACATAGGTTAAGCCCAAGTGAGTGATCAATGTTTAACTGAGCAATATTTCAGACACACAAACACAAGTTAATCCAAGTGAGTGAATTTCACTCACAAATACACAGGTTAAGCAAAATTGAGTGAATCATGTTCAAATGAGCAATGTTTCAGTCACATAAATACACAGGTTTAACCAAAATTAATAAATACTGTTCATGTTAGCAATATTTCAGGCATAGAAATACATGTTAAACCCAAGTGAGTGACCAATGTGCAAGTGAGCAATATTTCAGCCACATTAACACAGGTTAAATCCAAGTGAGTGAATAACGTTCCAAGTGAGCAATATTTCAGCAACACAAACACACGGGTTAAATGCAAGTGAGTGAATAATGTTCAAGTGAGCAATATTTCAGCAACACAAACACACGGGTTAAATGCAAGCGAGTGAATAATGTTCAAGTGAGCAATATTTCAGCAACACAAACACACGGGTTAAATGCAAGTGAGTGAATAATGTTCAAGTGAGCAATATTTCAGCAACACAAACACACGGGTTAAATGCAAGTGAGTGAATAATGTTCAAGTGAGCAATATTTCAGCAACACAAACACGGGTTAAATGCAAGTGAGTGAATAATGTTCAAGTGAGCAATATTTCAGCAACACAAACACGGGTTAAATGCAAGTGAGTGAATAATGTTCAAGTGAGCAATATTTCAGCAACACAAACACACGGGTTAAATGCAAGCGAGTGAATAATGTTCAAGTGAGCAATATTTCAGCAACACAAACACACGGGTTAAATGCAAGTGAGTGAATAATGTTCAAGTGAGCAATATTTCAGCAACACAAACACACGGGTTAAATGCAAGTGAGTGAATAATGTTCAAGTGAGCAATATTTCAGCAACACAAACACACGGGTTAAATGCAAGTGAGTGAATAATGTTCAAGTGAGCAATATTTCAGCAACACAAACACACGGGTTAAATGCAAGCGAGTGAATAATGTTCAAGTGAGCAATATTTCAGCAACACAAACACACGGGTTAAATGCAAGTGAGTGAATAATGTTCAAGTGAGCAATATTTCAGCAACACAAACACACGGGTTAAATGCAAGTGAGTGAATAATGTTCAAGTGAGCAATATTTCAGCAACACAAACACACGGGTTAAATGCAAGTGAGTGAATAATGTTCAAGTGAGCAATATTTCAGCAACACAAACACACGGGTTAAATGCAAGTGAGTGAATAATGTTCAAGTGAGCAATATTTCAGCTATATCATCGTGAGAACAAATGTTAGTTTTTGATAACATTATGATGGTGTCTGCTTGTACTAAACCAAAATGGTGAGTTGAACTTTAACTCATGTGGATCAAACCAAAGGTCCATGTGAGATATAGTCATTAATTTATCTGTCATCATCTGTGTCCATTTACTTCATATTCAATCAGAAATCACTAGATCAAATGTAACAAAACTTGGCAGAAATGTTGCTGGGTTCTCAACATTGTATGTATTTTTAGTATTGTTTTGAAATTCAACATGGCTGCCCAAACAAATTGTCCTGTTTGATTGGCTGAATTTTCAAATATCTTCTTCTCAGAAACCACATGTATGATGGAATTGTTACATGGTATCAATATATTAGTGAGTGATATGTAGTTTACTGCCAATTCTGCAATTATTCAACTATATCATAGCAAGAACAAGTTAATTTTCAATCAGATGATGATAAAATCCACTTTGCACTAGAACAACATACTCAGCTGGATTTTTATAGTGCTAGCTCACTCAAAAAACAGTCCACAGATAGACATGTTGCCCCACTCGGACACATTATCCTGATTTCGATCCTACCAGTCCTTGCTCTTTCTCCTTAATGCTGGGTGCTTAACGGAGAAGCAACAAATACCAATTTTAATGTTTTTGGTTTGACCTGATCTGGACCTGAACCCACGATCTACCACACTCGAGGTGAGCACGCTAACCATTACACCGGTTATATCAATATATTAAGGTTTATAAAATGCATACAGTAAATAAATGAATCTTTCATTTTCTTTTATTTGCATAGAGTTTTTACAAATATATATAAATTACAATATACAAAATATCACTTGTAAACAAATACTGGTAACAAAAACAATGTAACAAAAACTATATTTTATAAAAATAATTATTTACATTCTGGCCTGGATTTCTCAAAAACAAATTTAAGTCATAATCAGGACTTAAGCCTGAGTTTTTATTCAAATTTAAGTGCAGTTTCATCAGTGAAAAACTAAGACTTAAGTCTGATCTGAGTTTTTATTTAAATTTCAGGTGCGGTTTCTTCAATGAAAAACAAAGACTTACGTCTGAATTTTTATTCAAAATTAAGTTGCAGTTTCTTCAGAGAAAAACTAAGACTTAACTCTGATTTTAGCTTTTATTCAAATTTCAGTTATGGTTTCTTCAGTCAAAAACTAAGTCTGAGATTTTTTTTGAGAAATCAGAGCCTGCTGTGTTTACAACAATGATAAAAATCACAGTATCACAGGTAAAAAAATTTATAATTAATATCTTATTGCAAAAAATGAAAAATAACAACGGTTCTTGATAAAATTGAAAGTCACACATAATACTAGCCATGCTTGACCTTTCAACCCCCCCCCCCCCCCTCAGATAAGTAATCATAGTCTAAAGTGTATTAACAGTTTTCTTGCCAATATTGTCACAAATACAGAATAACCCCCGTTTTGAAGATCAAGACAGATATTATCACTAGTATTGTCTGACAGGACGAGTTGTGATTTAGTATGTCGAAACTGTCAAAATGCAAGTTATTGTTTTGATCATAAAAGTGATAATGTGCTTGATGTCACAATGCCCTATAATTTTCAGTATCAGATCATTGATAGTGATGAAATAATATCAAAATTACCGATAATATTATTGTATTAACAATTATATGGAATAAAAGCTTTAGAAGCCTATTATATATAACTTAGGATAGCTATAAAAAAAACCACCCCATTTACTAAAGATTTTCTTCAAAATGGACCACAGTTAGTTATTTATATGTACATTGTATTAATAATTTAAATTCCAGGACTTTTGGTACCATGACTTTTTTTCTCTTGCAGAAAAGGGTACTATGTTCCCTAAATCCTGAAGAATTTTATATGGAAAAGCTTGTTTCACTGGAAAAAATCTTACTGATAAAAATTTCTATAAATTGAAGTATAAAATCGTGATAAGGAAGTAAAAATTTGGTTACCATTAACTTAACGTCAATAACTCAGTGTTTTTTTTTTAATAGAGTTGTCTCCCTTTGAAGATATCTTTTTATTTATGTTCTGAAAAAATTCAATTCTGTTCGAATTTAAGCAGCATTTAAATAAAATAATAAATACATATTGATTTCTCAAAGATCGTAATACTTAAATTTGTCATATTTTTGCCTTTTACTGAACTACTCACAAATGTTCTGTATGGTTAAAACCATAATATAAAGAACACAATCTTTCAACAAATATGGTTGAAATGTAGTCTGCAGTATATAGCGACATGAAACATAACTGAATATTTTAATTGGCACAAAATATTCTCAGAAGATTACTTTATTTGTTCACATGATTTTTTAAATAAATATTCTTTTTTAAAAAAAAGAAACAATACACCTCACATGAAAACATACAACTTTTTCAAATAGGAACCATGAATATATATTTAGTCATGTTGATGCCATTTGCAACGTAATCATAACTCTTAAAAATATAAATATGTTCTAAAGAAAAAAATTCTAAGGCAATATAAGGGCATTTCCATGACAACATTAATGTTTTACAACAATGCTTTTCTTTAATAATAACGGTGATAAATGGAGAAACAATTTGTTGGATGAAATATGATATAATACAATGAATAATTTCATAATCTGAGAATTCTCTAAATTCATATCCACTTTCTCTATCACAAATGGCTGCTCAAATCAACAATAATGGCGGCTTCACTAAGACCTTTTGACATGTTACCATTCGATAATTCCTTCTTCATTGATTCTAAAATTAATAATATATATATATATCAGACACAATTAATTACAGCTACTGCATGGACAAAGATTGATTGATTTGTGTTTATCTCCAACATTAGCAATATTTCAGCTAAATCGTGGCGTGAACAAATTTTATTATTAACTTAGAGCTACTGAATGTATAAAAATATTGGAATGATAATGGTGTCATGTTATATTCCGTAACGTTATGTCACCATCCAACAATATTGGACACTATTAAGTACACAGCTATGCACTTCATTTAAAATTATTTAAAAGTCTACCCCAAAATAGAATGATTTTAAAGCAACTATTTTTACATTAAAAGAAGGCATATAAATGAAAAACAAGCCAGAGAAGAAGTCTCATTTATCACATTGGGAATGAAAAAGAAGCCAGAGAAGAAGTCTCATTTATCACATTGGGAATGAAAAATAAGCCAGAGAAGAAGTCTCATTTATCACATTGGGAATGAAAAACAAGCCAGAGAAGAAGTCTCATTTATCACATTGGGAATGAAAAACAAGCCAGAGAAAAAGTCTCATTTATCACATTGGGAATGAAAAACAAGCCAGAGAAGAAGTCTCATTTATCACATTGGGAATGAAAAACAAGCCAGAGAAGAAGTCTCATTTATCACATTGGGAATGAAAAACAAGTCAGAGAAGAAGTCTCATTTATCACATTGGGAATGAAAAAGAAGCCAGAACAGAAGTCTCATTTATCACATTGGGAATGAAAAAGAAGCCAGAGAAGAAGTCTCATTTATCACATTGGGAATGAAAAACAAGCCAGAGAAGAAGTCTCATTTATCACATTGGGAATGAAAAACAAGCCAGAGAAGAAGTCTCATTTATCACATTGGGAATGAAAAACAAGCCAGAGAAGAAGTCTCATTTATCACATTGGGAATGAAAAACAAGCCAGAGAAGAAGTCTCATTTATCACATTGGGAATGAAAAACAAGCCAGAGAAGAAGTCTCATTTATCACATTGGGAATGAAAAAGGAAAGCTCTTTTATTGTAGTTCTTCATCTAATATTTACTATGAATATAACTTGTGCCTACGTCAGTTTAAAAAGGTCCTCAGCCTGCATTCGATAATTAGACTTTATTAGATATCATATCATGAGATGCATACAATTTATTTTTATATGTCTGTTTGTATGAGACCAGCATATCTAACAAATTGTTTTTGTGCCAGTACAACAGCCTGCAGTAGAAATATCATTATGCAAGTACAAATTCTGACTCTATATCATGACAAATTGCTACTATCTTGACTTCTGCTGTATATTTATTTATTAGTGAAACAGCAAGCAAAATGTTTTTATTCCTTCCATCTCCATGATCAGCTGGAGGTGTTTAATGTTTTAAATGATCAATGTTTCATTTTCAATCTAAATATTATACAAATAAATTTTAGGGGTGGCAGCTTATGGTGTTTAATGCCACTCTCAGCAATATTTTAATTATTTAGTGGCAGTCAGTTTTATTGGTGGAGGAAACACGAGTACTCGGAGAAAACCACTGACCTACCGCAAGTCACTGACAAGCTTTATCACATAATGTTGTATCAAATACATCTCTCCATCAGCAGGATTCATACTCACAACATTAGTGGTGAAAAGCACTGATTGCACATGTAGTTGTAAATCCAACTACCATACGATCAAGACCATGACAACCTTCCAAATAAGTTTCCTATTTTCCGACAATGTACATATATTGTTTACACACTGGCAGTATGATATTGAATTTACCTTGTAATATCACTATTCCTTCTCTAACTGTAGGACTGACCAGTAAATCTTTTATTTCAGCTTTATCAATGTGGCGCAAAATATTTTCCTGTAAATATTAATGAAAATTTTATAAAACTCGGAAATCTATTGACAAAAATCCTACATTTGAATAATTATGTTTTAAAGTTATTGTCTCTATATTACTATGCAATTTTTAAAGCATATTTCAACACTAAAGTGAACAATTGAAATCAATAAAATATTGCAAACCTATGTTTTAACGAAAAAGAGAAAAAATATAAATCTTGAAATTTCTTGCAACTTTTCAAAGGTTTTCATGAGTGTGAGTGAGTGATTGCCAAGTCAGCAAATATTCAGCTCTTAAAGGATTTGATGAAATGAAGATGATATCTGTTTTGTACTAAAAATGTCAAGTTGTAATGTGTTTGCTCACTAAAACAAGAGTCCACAGATAGACATGTTGATCCACTCAGACATAGTGGTAGCTCACTAAAACAAGAGTCTACAGATAGGCATGTTGATCCACTCAGACACATTATCCATCTATTTTGTACTAGCCCAACATGCTGAGTTGTATATTAATAGTGGTAGCTTACTAAAACAATAGTCCCTAGATAGATAGTTAGTTTGCTCTACTTGGACACATTATCTTGACTTTGAACAAATATTTTTGTCCCCTTCTCTCTCCCAATGTGTTCTATTCATGTTATAATCAGTGTTTCATCAAGGAATACTTACTGATAAACAGGCAAAAACAATTTTGGTATCCCGTCTCTCAAACTCAATAATCATTTCTTTAACACACTAAAAAAGAAGAAAAAAACAATATATAAATATATAAATATATAAATTATTACAAGGGGAGATAATTCATGGATATAAATATGGATTAGGATTGTGGATAATAGACTCTTGCTACTTATATATTTCTGCTGGATTGTGACAGAACAAATAGCAACTTTTTAATACATTATTAGATGTTCATTTTGTGATTTTTTACATTTTATTTCTGTAGCAATTTCCTATGATGCTCACTTTACATGTATTCACATATCCGATTGAGGTGACATACTTTGATTTTGTGGTCCAATTTTAAGCCCTTACAGCAGTTCCTTCAATGAGTTACTGGTGATTCAGATTAGCAAACTGACTTCCAATCTTCACATTTCTTGTTTATTAATCGATTAAAAACTAACATGTACATCATTTGTTTATTAAAATTTGATTGAGTCTTTTTCCATAATATTTAAACATGAGCATGGCAAAGGAAAGTGATATGGTAGGAATGTTGCAACAATAAATTACTTACTTGGATAGAACTATAGTCTACTTCAGATATATGACTACAATCAAATACAACAGACTGGTATTGACCATCTGAAATCAGAGGTATATAAATTAGAAACATAATACATTAAAAACATATTCATTTCTTTGTCAATTTCAAAATCAATATAATATAAGTTTTTGTTGTATTAATAAAAATGTCATTCATGTACAGTAGTCCACCTCTAACAAGGCCACTCCCCCCCCCCCCCCCCCCCCCCTAATCAGGCAAGAATTTAGAGGCACTGAGATAGATACTACTAAACTGTCCCCTTCAAGAGAGGCAACCCCTCTTTTAAGGTCACTCCCACCAACAGCCACCTCTCATATCAGGCCAGAATTCAGAGGCACTGAAGTAGATACCTCTAAACTGTCTTCCTCAAGAGAGGCAACCCCTCTTATAAGGCCACCCCCACCAACAGCCACCTCTCATATCAGGCCAGAATTCTGAGGCACTGAAGTAGATACTTCTAAACTATCCCCCTCAAGAGAGGCAACCCCTCTTATAAGGCCACCCCCATCAACAGCCACCTCTCATATCAGGCCAGAATTCTGAGGCACTGAAGTAGATACCTCTAAACTGTCTTCCTCAAGAGAGGCAACCCCTCTTATAAGGCCACCCCCACCAACAGCCACCTCTCATATCAGGCCAGAATTCAGAGGCACTGAAGTAGATACCTCTAAACTGTCTTCCTCAATAGAGGCAACCCCTCTTATAAGGCCACCCCCACCAACAGCCACCTCTCATATCAGGCCAGAATTCTGAGGCACTGAAGTAGATACTTCTAAACTATCCCCCTCAAGGGAGGCAACCCCTCTTATAAGGCCACCCCCACCAACAGCCACCTCTCATATCAGGCCAGAATTCTGAGGCACTGAAGTAGATACTTCTAAACTATCCCCCTCAAGAGAGGCAACCCCTCTTATAAGGCCACCCCCACCAACAGCCACCTCTCATATCAGGCCAGAATTCTGAGGCACTGAAGTAGATACTTCTAAACTATCCCCCTCAAGAGAGGCAACCCCTCTTATAAGGCCACCCCCACCAACAGCCACCTCTCATATCAGGCCAGAATTCTGAGGCACTGAAGTAGATACTTCTAAACTGTCTTCCTCAAGAGAGGCAACCCCTCTTATAAGGCCACCCCCACCAACAGCCACCTCTCATATCAGGCCAGAATTCTGAGGCACTGAAGTAGATACTTCTAAACTATCCCCTTCAAGAGAGGCAACCCCTCTTATAAGGCCACCCCCACCAACAGCCACCTCTCATATCAGGCCAGAATTCTGAGGCACTGAAGTAGATACTTCTAAACTATCCCCCTCAAGAGAGGCAACCCCTCTTATAAGGCCACCCCCACCAACAGCCACCTCTCATATCAGGCCAGAATTCTGAGGCACTGAAGTAGATACTTCTAAACTATCCCCCTCAAGAGAGGCAACCCCTCTTATAAGGCCACTTACACGACATGTATAGCCAAAATGATGAAGCACATTTGATTTAAAGTATTTTATTTGCAAAAAAACTTAAACAATGATGTTAATATCTTGAAACAATAGGTGATAGTAGTGCATTGTGGGATGGGAAATTAAAAACAAAAATTATACAGAATTAGGATCCCACTGTTTGCTAACCTTTTTGTGACATATGTTCCATCTCCTCCAGAATAAAATCAACTGCTGGGAAATTCAATCCATGATTTATTGATAATACCAAGACCTCACTTTGTGTAACCTGAAATTCATAACAAATAAACTTATTTTACATGCCTAATACTGGGTTGTGGTGTTTAACACCACTTTCAACAATATTTCAGTTATATCGTGGCTGCCTAATACTATTATATCCATTTAATTACATTTTATTTTTAATTACATATTAATTCTTGTGTATTTCCTTGTCCATTGAGTTTCAAAATCTCTTGATTGAAATTTGCTTAAAAACACATTCAATGTTTGAATCCTCCAATCGATAAACCACTGAAATTATAATTCAAGTTCTTTCATATAATTATTTACGAGTCATAATTAAATTTCCCTTTTGTACACTAATTTCCTTTGTAGTAAAAAAAAAAAAAAAGAAGTAAATTACACTGTTAACTCTCATCCACAATATAGTATCCATTCCACATGTAAAAAAAGATCTCTAACACTGATGATGAATAAGGAGACAAAATAAAATTAAGAAATTTTAACTGTATTTAAGATTCATTTCAAATATAGCCCCAACACAACAAGAAAAAAATGACATTCACTTATGTCTGAAGAAATATGAAACCCTCAACAAAAGAATAATGAGCTAAAGAACTTCCCACTGCTAGCTTATTTGTCAAAAGTATGCAAAATATGGGGAAAAAAATTTGCTACTAAAAATTATTTTGGTTATCTCCCCTCTGCAACAAATATTGTTGCAAATATTTTTCTTTTTAAATTTTGCCCATAAGTATGTCACTATTTAGCAGAAATTAATAATATAATATGCATACACCTTGTCAAATAATCTAGACTTAGCAAACAAATATCCAATAAAAAAAATTCCACAAAATAGTACCTTCTGAGTCAAAACTGGAAAACACAAATCACACGTCGGAAAAAATAATATACCAATTTACAAATTAAATGGAATGATGGCGAAAATTGTAAAAATTTCTAAAGACATTGCTAAAAAGGACTCAGAATATGCACCACAATTTACCACAATGGTTTAATTTCTGTGTCAAGGTCATTCAGGAGGGACAATAATATGATAGGAGATATTCAGCATAAAAATTAAAAGATAAAATTTATGACATTGAAGAAATATTTACCCTGATTTTTGGTCTAGCCATTGGATATAATAACATAATCAAGGAAATTCCTATTCCAACCATTATACCATACTGTAAAGAGAGAAAATTTGATATTTAACATTCAGTATAGATACACAAATATTGATTAAGAAGTAATTCTACATTTTTATTCATGTTGGTGTGTATTTAACATCAATAAAGTAATTTCTATATCAAAATCGTAGCAATCAATTTCATGTGTGGGGGAACCAATCACAAATTACATAGAATGAAAATGAAAGTGAATATATATATTTTTTCAACCAAAGTGAATTAAAGAGATTTTTCACTTATTGCAGAGTTGAAACAGATTATGAATTATTTAGTGTTTAACACTACTTTCAACAATGCATCAGTTTTATATAAAACTAAAAAAGACCCTCAGAATTTTGATAAGTCATTGACAAACATTACCCAATAAGAGCGTACAAAACACAGCTATCATGTTATTGCTGCAAGACAGGCTGGTTAAAATGGATGTAAATTAACAATTTAAAAAAAAAAAAAAAAATGACCTATTATATTTCATAGGAATAAAAAAAACTTTAGAAACTCTTCACTAATATTTAGTATATTATTTACCTCAATACCTATACATAATGATGAGATAAATGTCAGCACCAGTGGTATCAGATCAATTTCTGAAATGAAAGATACACCATATATAGACATAGCTTTTACATAATAAAAAAATGCAAATTTATTACATACAGAAAGTTAAAAACTACAAATTATTTCATAAAGAAAGGCAATTATTGAAAATATGAATACCAATCTTTTTATCATGAACTCGGACAAGTTGATTCTTCAGATAACTTGAAGTAAAATATGCTCTGTTTGAAGTTTTTGTACAAGAAGATGTTTGGTTTGATTTTTATAGTGCTAGCTCACTGAAACAACAGTCCGCCAGTAGACATGTCGCTCCATTAGAACAACATTATTTTGATTTCGAGTCCACCAGACTTTGCACTTACTCCTTAATGCTGCATGCTTGGCACTGAAGCAGCAAATACTAATTATACAGACTTTGTTTTGACCTGACTTGGGCTTGAACTCATGATCTACCACACTCAGATAATTCCTGTTCTGTTACATACTAGACACTATAAACTTACTTCTGATTCTCCATAATGTTCTTGGAATGTTGTAATCCACCATTTGTATTACAGCAGAGATGATGACAGCTGCCAGAGCAGAATTAGGAATGTACTTAAATAATGGTGTCAGCACTTGTAATGCTAATAAAATTATTGCACCTAAAAATAGAAAATAAACAAAAAATGAAAGCTGAAGAGCAGACTTGAAGATACCAGTTTAAACATTATAATTTTATTCTTCCCATTTTTTTTTAGTTTAAATTACTTTCAAATGATTTGTTGATTGCAGAAATCCTGTAATTTTCTTGGGCAATTTCAAGCATTCTTTTGTAGGTTCTAAAGACACATCTACATTGAAATCTATTTTTGTCTTTCAAAAAGGTCAATTGTTGGTGTGGTTGTCCTTATTCAATGTACAAATGCAACATGCTAAAAAATAAAAAAAAATTCTTGCATATTTATTTTGCTAATTTCTTACCTGTAACAATACCTGAGGCAGGAGTTCTTACACCACTTTGTGAATTTACTGCAGTTCTAAAGAAGAAAAAAAATCATATGACTTAAAACAAGTTTCATATCATTTGGCCAAGCAGCTTCAGAGGAAAAGCTGTTTTAGAAATCGACCAATAAGAAACAAGAATTGCCTATGACGGCCATGTTTGTTAACGGATCAAAACGGAATGAGCAAATCCCATAGAGGACCTTCCATAGATGCTTCCTACCATGTTTTTGTCCATTTGGCCAAGCTGTTTCAGAGTAGAAGATTTTTAGAAATCGACTAATCAGAAACAAGAATTGCCTGTGGTGGCCATGTTTGTTAACCAATCGGGACAAAATGATCTTTATAGAAGACCTTCCATAGATGCTTCCTACCAAGTTTCCGTTCATTTGGTCATGCGGTTTCGTAGGAGAAGATTAAAAGAAATCGGACAATCAGAAACAAGAATTGCCTGTGGTGGCCATGTTTGTTAATGGATCAGGACGAAATGTGCAATCTTTATAGAGGACCTTACATAGATGCTTCCTACCAAGTTTCAGTTCATTTGGCTGAGCTGATGACGGATGCCAAGTGATGGCAAAAGTTCACATTGCCTTTGTCAAGGTGAGCTAAAAAATGTGTATAATTTTTATGCCATTTATGTTCAATAATGCCTTGAATTAAAACAAAATGTCATTGTATACTAGAGATTTTACTTTTAAGTTCCTTTCATTTGTATAAAAACAAAAATTGTAAAATTTAATAATAATAATTAAAGTCATGCTTTAATATGAAAATTGTACCAAATCTAATTTGGATTTGTTTTCATATTTCTAATATTCCATAAAACAAAATGATAAAAGAAAGGGTCATAGGTGTTTCTAATGTCATTTTTCAACAACAATATTTCAATTACATGTATATCATGACGATCAGTTTTATTAGTGGGGAAAAAAACAGAGAAAAAAAATTGTGTCCACAAGATACTATTAAACCACTTTGATCACATAAGGTTGTAATAAGCACAGCTTGCAATTGTAAGTTAAAAAAAAAGAATATGTGTATCAACAAAATATAAGACTTCAGATGTTTTGAGAAATAAATTACCTTGAAAAACTTCCTGTAACTGGGTATGATGAAAAGAAAGAGCTGACTATGTTGGCTATGCCTATAAATAAATAAACATACAAAAAATTAATACACACATTACATATTACAAAAATGTTTCATTTTCTTATGAATTGAATTGAAATGAATTTTCTTATGATTATGGTGTATGCTCTCTCAATTTCTTTGATTAAAACATTGCACAAAATGTTGTGTTTTTTTTTTTATATATATTTCATAGAAATATTGCAATTTTTATTATACCAAGAACTGGATTTCAACATCGTATGTCATGGTCTATTTTATATTCAATGATTTGAGGTGAGAGGTGATTTTGTTCATTTTGTTGATATTGATGGAATTGTTGATCATCACAGTTTAAACATTCTTTTCATAAAAGAATTTGTGCCTAAACTGACACTAATTTATAACTTGACATGGTTCTTTCTCTTTTATTGTAGTTTATAGTGTTTTTTGGTATTTATCTTGTATGCTGTGATATATTGTATTCTAAATATATTAATAAACTTTCTCATGTGAACAAATAATAGCATTACGTAACTTCACTTGATCACAAGATGCAATAACTTACCAATAGCAATCAGTTCTTGACTTGGATATATTTTATAATTATTTCTTCTGGCTGAAAACAAAAAAAATAAAATATAATATAATTTTATAAAATTGAAGACTGAAAGTTGATTTGTTTCTCAGAGTAAATTTGCATTGAAGGCACACACATCGAAGGCGAAGAGAAGTCCATTTTGAGCAAAACATCAACATTAGTATGTTTATCAAAGATTTGTGCTCTGTAACATCTTGTATACAATATAGCATTTAACTTACTTTTAATAGTATAATATTTTGCTTATTTGTCATATATTGTAAAAACACCTTATAAGACAATGAAATATTTCAATTTGATTTCATTTGATTTTATATACATTTTTCAATTATTATGAAAATTATTACTGCCTACAATAGATGTGAGGTAAAATAAATGTTTACTAAAAATTCTATATTCACTTACAAAATGCTTTTGCTATTGCTATGAGTTCTATCAAACCAAGAAGTGGAACAATAATAAATCCTGCTCCTATACCCTGAAAAATATAAATAAATAGGGTATAAAAAATAATAAATCCTGCTCCTATACCCTGAAAAATATAAATAAATAGGGTATAAAAAATAATAAATCCTGCTCCTATACCCTGAAAAATATAAATAAATAGGGCATAAAAAAATAATAAAGTATGGGGGTACCATGTCAAATACTTTCATTAAATATCATGTTTGCATTTCTTTCGTTTTTTGTTTTTGTTTTTGATGACATAAGGGTCAACATGAAAGAGATATTAAAAACATTTTTGGTGCATTTCTTTCCTCTTCTTTTTAAATGATATCAGGAGCAAAATAAAAGAGTGTTCGTTCAATATCACTGAATAATAGTCAAAACTTAATTGAGTAATGGAATATATCAAACATATCTATTTCCACTGTCACGATATAACTAAAATATTGTTGAAAGTGGCATTAAACACCAAAACCATCTATTTCTAAAATAGTGGCAAACAATTCTAATTATAACTATTATTACTGTGGACTTAAGAATCACTCATTATGCTTAAATCGTTAGGTCATCTGATTCATGACATTATTTTTCACATGTGACTTAATTCTGATACAGTTCATATAAAACATAATAATTTTCGGAAAAAAATCTGTACCATATTGATTCCCCACCCCCCCTCCAAATAAAAATAAATTTAAAGCTGACATTATATTGGACTGTACACGAAACCTTAGAATTTTTAGAAATAACTTGGAACATTTTTATTTACCAACAATTTTTTTGATCCAACATTATATTGAACTTTACATACCGTAAATATTTCATCAGCACTGATAGTTGTGTTAGTATCTGATACTGAGAATTTTGGCAATTGGACAGGAGGTAATCCACTTTTTATATGACCAGTAATAGTTAATTTATCTATGTTATAACTAAGTAGAATGGCACTTATACCAGCGGCTACTATAACAACAATAGCATTGGCACCTAAAAATAGATAAAACAATATAGAAGTCAACACTTTCAAGAGGGTGGAAATTCCATTTACCGTCAAGCGACTTTTTCACTAACGTTGGAATTTCCGTTTTTCAAACTACTGTTAGCATCAAATTGAAAGAAAATTGTAGACTGATTATTATTCTCAGCAAAAATTTACGTTGAATTGCTTCGGCACTTTCCCACCCATAATATTTTTTACCCGTGTGTGTGTTTTTTTAAAAACTGAACTTGAAATTTTTGATATGATAATTTACTATATACGCAAATAAAATTGTGATGTCAAAAAAATAACATCTCTATCTAGCGATTTCTTAATAGATACAAGTAAAAAAAATCAGCGTAACTCACAAAAATGAAAACAGATTGTTTGTGCATACCATTTTTAAACAAAAATTATCTATCTTTTACTTATATAGTAATGCAGTACATACTTGTTCCAGCCAACCATATAATATATCTGGCAGCTCGTACACAACGAGTCGGTTGGGTGCCTGGATCATCTTTCCAGTCTATTTGTCTCATTTTCTGAATAAAAATGTGATTTTTTTATTATTATCAAAATAATATATACTATTGATATCTGAAAAAATAATAATAAAGTAATTCTATTGATTGATTGGTGTTTAACGATAGACCCCTATAATATTATAGCTACCGGTATACCGTGGCACGAAAATTAACAATGTTAAGAACTTGATTAACAAACTATAATTTGTCATACAAAACTATTTGATAAAACATGCAAATAAAGTAGTAGCTCAGCCGAGCATATATTGCTCACTTACTTATTCATACACAGTTGTGTTCAATTAAGTCTAGATTTTTAATAAAATTATTTTATTCATTTTCACATAGCGTCCTATGTTAAACTTTAACACGTTTTACCCATTAAACTATGACTTAAGTAAAAATTGAATATTTTGGATGCTCTCCCCTCTCATCCCTTCATAGCAATGGAATGGTAAAAGCTACAACAAATATATTGGAACACTTACGATAAGAATTTTTCTACGGAATTCAATGGAAAAAACCTGCATACATATAAAACTTAAATTATAAAAGGGTTTTGGGAGTTGATTCGTTATGGCTCCCTCTTATGCGACCCTTCTGATATTTGAAACCATAGGGTAAATTTATTTGACTTTTTTCTCTGACACCAACTTACCAAAGGGAGATAATAAAACATTAACACGGTGATAACAATAAAACTCACCTTCAAAATAGTTAAGATGACAAAGCTTGTCAATCCCATTATAAGATCCCAAACACTGAAATGGAAAAAAATGAATATTAATATTTTACATTATCAGATACTACAGTAGAAATTCTGAAGTTAATAATGACATTTGCGAACTTGAATTAAAGATTTAACTGTTCCTAATACATGTATAGTTGAACATTTGCGAACTTGAATTAAAGATTTAACTGTTCCTAATACATGTATAGTTGAACATTTGCGAACTTGAATTGAAGATTTAACTGTTCCTAATACATGTATAGTTGAACATTTGCGAACTTGAATTGAAGATTTAACTGTTTCTAATATAGTGTACACATTCATTGCAACACTTGTGGTCATGAATTTACCATTTCTATTTTACAATATTGTAATTCTGGGTTTGTTTCATAATCGTAAAATCACGGTATTCACAGATATTTATATAATAATATACTTACTTGGTATCTGGTATGTGTTTACAGGTCTCGTAAACCATTTCTAGGAAATCTCTTGGTATATGCTTCAGACCTAATATACCCTGAAAAATTAAAATGAATATGCTATAATTAAATCAATCTGATGTAATCCTGGGATGGACCTGGGTGACTAAGTGATTAAGATTTTGCATCTCATGACAGGTGTTATAATATGTAGCAAGAAGGAAACTTTTCACATTTTGTACTTTGTATTTCCCTCCCCCCCCTTTGGCATAATATGCTATAATTAAATCAATCTGATGTAATCCTGGGATGGACCTGGGTGACTAAGTGATTAAGATTTTCCATCACATGATAGGTGTTATAATATGTAGCAGGAAGGAAACTTTTCATGTTTTGTACTTTGTATTCCCCCCCCCCCCCCCACCTTGGCATCTTCAAATTGTTTTTTTAAATACAATCAGTAAAAAAACAATTCTGACTATGGAGAGGTATACTTGATACAACTTCATGATAATATATAAAGTTTGTCGTTACAAGAGATAGGTTGGTGGTTTTCACCTTATCTTCTTGATTGCTCCACCAATACAACTGACCGTGACACTATATCGGAAATATTATTCAAATTTGTGTTAAGCATAGATAATATTAAGCCTCAAAATAGAAATGCTCTCTGACATAATTTCGTGAACATAACATTTGAAGAAACTTAACATGTCTATTTTATAAAAATAAAAATAAGCTTACCTTGACTTGACCGAAGGCTATGGTAATGGCTGCCGCAGACGTGAAAGCATTTATCACAGGGTATGATATAAAATTGACTAAAATACCTAAAAAATTAAAAAATTTAATAAATAAATAAATAAATAAAATCAAACAGTACTTGAAATGAACTTTTAACCTTTTTCATTTCCTGTCAAATTAGAATTATGAAAGCTACAAGAATCCAGTAGAACAACATAAATAATTTTGCAAAAATCGTAATTTTCCCCAAAATTGTCCTTGTAAAAATGCAATTGCTTTATGTTCAAGTTAAGCTCCTACTGCTATGAAATTTTCATAGATCTTGTCAATCTAGTTAAAAATGATTTCAAACTTTAAAGAAGTTGAAGTGTGTTTTAAACATTAAAAAAAGTACTTGAAATGTGTTTAAACATTAAAAAAGTACTTGAAATGTGTTTAAACATTAAAAAAGAACTTCAAATGTGTTTTAAAGTTTCTATTGAAATTTGTTTTAAACATTAAAAAGAAGTTGAGATGTGTTTTAAATAATAAAAAAAAAGTTGAAATGTTTTTTAAACTTAAAAATAAATCGTTCCAAGATATGACTTACCTAAGTTAAGTAGGCCCATCAATAACTGTACTACACCTGTCATAAGACATAGTACTATAGCATAAGTTGGATCTTCAGCTATTGGTGACATGGCGAACGTAGCTGTCATCAGTGACATAATGGCTGTTGGACCCAGCGTAATGTCTTTTGACGTACCCAGAAAGCAGTAGATAAAACAACCCATAAAGGCTGAGTATAGACCATACTGTAAAAATATAAAAAGAAAAGATTTATTATAGCATAAGAAAAGTATACATCTATTTGTCTAAATGTGTTTCTTTATTTTATTTTTTTTTCATAATAACATGTGATTTAGCATATATGGCAAAGCTGTACCAATTATTTCAAACTTGTGCACTAAATTTTGTATCTACGTTTTTATTACTATCAGAGGGTCAATACCTCTGCTGGTGGACTATTAGTCCCCGAGGGTATCATCCACCCAGTAGTCAGTGCTTAGACACTGACATGGTTTATTAGATAAACATTTTATCGAAATATACAATTCTTAAATGATGTAATTATTATTAAAACTAAGGTTCTCCTCCCTCAGGTGTTTAAACCCTTTGGGTTTCTTACTCCCTAAAACTAAGGTTCTCCTCCCTTAGGTGTTTAAACCCTTTGATCTTCTTGCTCCCTAAAACTTCAATTATTTGGATTTCCAATGTTTTGACCTTGAGCGTCACCTGATGAAGGTTATTCCAGAAACGTGTTGTGCACACTAAATTGGATATCTAGGTTTTTATTGCAAATAGGAAGTCTACCTAGTGTAGAATATTTCAGCTTCTGACCAAGCTTACAATAAAAGGAGTCATTCTACCTAGTGTAGATTATTTCAGCTTCTGACCAAGCTTACAATAAAAGGAGTCATTCTACCTGGTGTAGATTATTTCAGCTTCTGACCAAGCTTACAATAAAAGGAGTCATTCTACCTGGTGTAGATTATTTCAGCTTCTGACCAAGCTTACAATAAAAGGAGTCATTCTACCTGGTGTAGAATATTTCAGCTTCTGACCAAGCTTACAATAAAAGGAGTCATTCTACCTGGTGTAGATTATTTCAGCTTCTGACCAAGCTTACAATAAAAGGAGTCATTCTACCTGGTGTAGAATATTTCAGCTTCTGACCAAGCTTACAATAAAAGGAGTCATTCTACCTGGTGTAGATTATTTCAGCTTCTGACCAAGCTTACAATAAAAGGAGTCATTCTACCTGGTGTAGATTATTTCAGCTTCTGACCAAGCTTACATAAAAAGGAGTCATTCTACCTGGTGTAGATTATTTCAGCTTCTGACCAAGCTTACAATAAAAGGAGTCATTCTACCTGGTGTAGATTATTTCAGGTTCTGGTCATACTTACCAGAGGTTGGAGTAAAGAATATGCTAGTCCATGGAGAATGACAGTCACAACAACATGAAGATTACTAACCTGAGGTGGGAGTAAAGAATATGCTAGTCCATGGAGAATGACAGTCACAACAACATGAAGATTACTAACCTGAGGTGGGAGTAAAGAATATGCTAGTCCATGGAGAATGACAGTCACAACAACATGAAGATTACTAACCTGAGGTGGGAGTAAAGAATATGCTAGTCCATGGAGAATGACAGTCACAACAACATGAAGATTACTAACCTGAGGTGGGAGTAAAGAATATGCTAGTCCATGGAGAATGACAGTCACAACAATATGAAGATTACTAACCTGAGGTGGGAGTAAAGAATATGCTAGTCCATGGAGAATGACAGTCACAACAACATGAAGATTACTAACCTGAGGTGGGAGTAAAGAATATGCTAGTCCATGGAGAATGACAGTCACAACAACATGAAGATTACTAACCTGAGGTGGGAGTCCAGCTAGTGTTGCATAAGCCAGCCCCTGGGGTATGACAGTCATTGCCACCGTCAATCCAGCAATAAAATCACATTGGAGATCTGTTACACTGCAAAAATATATAGAAATTCTAAGAACTTGCAGATTTACTTACTTGGTTCAATAGTGCTGACATTTATTGTCAATTTTTTTTTTTATTCTCTGTGAAATATACATTGTTTGGTAATTATTATTATAGGGATACCTGTCTAAACCTAATCCTGAATACAACGGAATCTGAAAATCTGGAATGTTTGTTGATTTAACCTGTATAAGCCAAACACTCGTCTATTTGGAAAACAAAATCTAGATAAGGTTCGTTTTAGACAGATTTCACTGTATTTTTATCATAATTAATATTATGATTGTTGAGTATCTTATATTCGTTCTTCTTACTTAAACAAAAATTAACAAGCAATTTTTGTTTTTGAATTTGTGAATAAAATGAACCAAGACATTTTAACATAAGCAATCTACCTGTAATTATTGTAGAGACTCCCAAACTATCACAGTGGCCATCGTGATTGCATGGTAGTTGGATTTATAACTACCTATGCAATCAGTGCCTATCACCACTAATGTTGTGAGTTTGAATCCCGCTCAGGCAAGGTGTACTCAATATTATGTGATAAACTTTGTCAGTGACGTGTGGCTTATTAGTGGTTTTCTCCAGGTACTTCGGTTACCTCCATCAATAAAACTGACCGCCATGATATAACTGAAATATTGTGGAAAGTGATGATAAACACCATAACCCTAACCCTAACCCCTAACCCTAACCCCTAACCCTTAAAAATGTTAACATGCAAAGTTTAAATCTACATAGACTTTTTTCTTTATAAAAAATCATCAAAGATGGGAAAATTGTGACAATGTGGTTTCAAATGTCATGCTACATGTGTCTTATAGATAACAAAGATTATCCTATATCCTTCAAAGATATGTAAGTAAGAACATCTATGACATGTAGGCCTATTCAAAAAACGATACACAGTAGGATAGCTACTTCACACTCAAGTCATTCTTGTATATGACCTACCTAGAATTTATGAATTCTATATAAAGAGGATGGAATGTTTGGCTTCTAGGAGATTCCAATATTTAAATAAATTGATTTATTTTTATTGTACAAATGCATTACAACCAAGATATGGCCACAATATATGTCCAATGAAATATTGGTTCATAATCATATCTATAATAGTAATTTTAACCAAAGAACAAATTATCTTATCTTTGAGAGTTTTTGTTATTTAGGAATTTTTTTTCTTCAAACTTTGAAAATGTCATTTAATCTTCAAGGTCAGCAATTTTCAGTTATATTATGTGTAGCAATATTTTCAATAAAAACTTTCAAAATCTCACTTAATCTTCAAGGTCAGTATTTAAAGCTATATTACCAGCTTGAAACAATGTCAGTGGTTTAAGATTTGTGTCAAAAGTCAATGACCTTTACCACTAGGTCATGTAGGCTCCCTATACTACAGTCAAAGCTGCTTTAGTACATTGATGACAGTGTTTGTCAAATTACATTTCTTTGTAATTTATAACATGAAAACATTTTTTTTTTTAATTCTGTGCACATAAACACGATCACCTGTTCAGAGCAGTCATTATAGACAGGTTAAATTTTCTTTTTTAACTGCAATTAAGAACAGCAACAAATTGTAAATAAATTGAAAATATTAGGAAATAAATGCCTTATTTTATCTAGATATAAAATAATCACAACTTTTAATTCACTACATCCAACTAGACAGGGGGTGCCATTCCATGGTCATATGACCTTATTTAGGGTGACCACCCAGTAAGGTCAGACACCATTCTATGACATCTGTTAAATCTTCAGACATTTTAGGAATGTCCACACACCAAGGACACGATTATTTAAATGACCTCCGTTGTGGTAGACAATCAGACTAATTTCGGGTAAAATAAACTATCCTTACATTTTGATATACAAATGTATTAATTTATCTGTCATGACGATTTTGACAAATGAATTTGGCTAAATTCTGTTATCTGTTTTTAGCCTTTCGCTAACCTGACCAAAGGATATAATAGAACATATCACTGTCACCAAGTTTCATGAAAGCTTAATCAAATTTTACATTTTTCAAGGATCAGACACAAAAAATTGTTGTTTGAAGTTTTATCATGTTCCTAGTAAAAAAAAAGTATAAATATTAATATCATAATACAATATCTGTTTTATTAATTTTTTAATTTTAATTTTTTTTTAAACTGCCACGATATAACTGAAATAAAAAAAACACTATAGCCCTAACCCTTTAAAAAAAATTAACACAATTACAGATTAATCCAGTTTAATTGATTCCTTTTAACTTTGTATATTTCAACAACTGACTTGCTGATTTTCGATACTGGTCTTAGAATTTACCGCTATTAAAATGATATTGGTTAATTCTCCATTAAGGTAAGCATGCAGCAAAAAGGACTAAAAGCAAACATTGGATGACTTAATAGTCACGATAATGTTTTCCTTTGTATAGCCACAAGAGCTAGCTATAGACGTTTTGAGTTGCCAGTATAAAGTAAGTAAGTCGATTGCCAAAATGAGCAATTTTTCAGCTATATTAAGGCAATATACCCATATAGATTGCTGGGGAATATACTGATACCCAATACAATGAAACCTGACTTTTAAGTAAATTCAGACTTAATCCTAATCCTAGGTAAAGAGAGCATTTAATTTAGTCAAAATGTCTGAAATCTTTCCAATTTAATTAATCACATGTGGAAAACACTTGCAAGACCGTATAACTGACATATTGTTGAAAGTGGCATTAAACACCATCAAACAAACACACATTGCATTGAAAATATAGCATAGTATTACAAAATAAAAAGAAAAAAAAAGATTCATTGATACTGCAATAGTTTAAATTTTCAAATAAATGGGGCTTTTTTTTTACAATAATAAAATCTGCTAAATACTCTGAGAAGAATTAGATGAATTTTAGGATTAAAACTAGTGTCTGCAATGACTGCAACCATTGCAAAACAAAACAACACTGACATTAAAGATATCCTAAGAAAATTTTACCTATGCAAATTAAAATTGGTATTGTATATATATCTTTGTGTTTCTGTTGTAGTAATCAGTAAAATTAGTAAAATTCTGAAAATATTTGAACAATCTTAATTACAGATCATTTCACAAATTTCCACTGTTTTGCATAAAAGTTGAGAATTGTATTTATTGTAAAATATATAAAATGAAAAAAAAAGATATAGGCTCAGTTGGAGTAAGCTTGTGAAATTAGACAAAAATGGTGCCTGATTGGTTAAATGTTTATTTTCAAATATATATATATGGTGGTGACCAGGATTATCAGCAAAGGTAGCAGGAAATCCAGATTACATGTCTGCAATTTAAAAGCATTTTTTTTCTAATTTAATGTAGAAATCAAATGCACCTAAAGAACAGTGGCTATTTCAGACAACCAATTATTAGGCCACTGTGTCCTCTGAAAGTTTAGCATCAGCATCAAATCATAGGTAACAGAAAATTACTTTTACAAGTTATTTCCATTTTTCTTGTATTTAAGCAAACATTTGTATATTATTTTTTTTTTAATTTTGTTGAAACTAAGGGCAAAGCCAAAATGGGTCCTTTCAGCATCTTTTCCTGTTTGACTCAGAATTGTCACTGAGGTAGCACTAAATTTATTATCCTTCTCCCAATAAAATAAATTAATATGATATATATCTTTTTTTTAAGAAAGATGATTTTCCTATTTCATTTCATCAAAATTTAGTAACAAATATTCTTTCTTTGTTAATTTAAGCTTATATTCTGGTGAATTAAATGTTTATGATTTTATTGATTTCACTAACAAATTGCAGGAATATAAATATATCTCATTTTTTTCAACATTACTGGTACTTGAGAACAACAATAAGGAAATTAGTGAGAAAATTCATTTTAGGGGGGCTAATGTATCAGAAGAATACATGCTCCTTTAGAAAATGCAGAATTGAAATATTAAACTGATTTTAATCTTTAGAAGATTTTGATGCTGCAGGCAACTCAAATAATAGGTTGACATACAATTTTACTATTAACAGGTAGATAATTTTACAATTGAGAGCATTTTATTTTTAAAAACCCAAAATTTATCCAAAAAAAAAAAAAATAGTAATAATAATAAAAAAAAATTTTAAGATTTGATGAAAAAAAATTGAATAAAAAGGCCATACCTGTATTTGGTTATCCATTGTGAAATAGGAAATCTTGTTTTCCAAGCATCCTTAGAACATGAACTATCTATACATTTCCGAGCTAATTTTTGCATTTGAACCATTTTCTTTCGAGAATGTTGGCCTCTTGTTTGTACAGACACACGATGACCACCTAAGAGTGGTGTTGACTCTGATTCTTCTGAATGTATACTCATGGTTTTTGGATTTCTTCATCCTGTTTTATAGTAGAGAAGTCACAAGGTTCAGAGGTCACATGAATACATTTCAATTGTCAAAGTAAATAAACATTTATCTCTGTAATAGGTATCTTCACGGGGGATGACAATATACATTGTACACATATTTCCAATATTTCAAATATATTATCAATTGGAGGGGGAAATGTTTTATCTATAATTATAACACTTAATAAACAAAACATCCTTCATTTTGAAAATATTTTAAATAGCTTTAATATTTTAATATTCATCTGTAATTTTTAAATGTTTTCTATTTACAATTTAAAAGACATTGAATTTAATTAAAAATAATGTCAGGTAAAACAAGAATTAAAAACAAAGGAAAATCGTTCATTCTTCTATTTGAAAAATATTTTTTTCAAAAGACAATGAATAATTAAGGCTGATTTGAGCCCATTTTTTTTTTAAAATAAAAATAAAAAATAAAAAAACTAATTTCTACCTTTTATTTGGAATTACTAATTAAACAATCTTGATTTGAAAAATTGTGTTTTTGATATATTTTCATCATTTTTATTCATTAAAATTTTGTTATTTGATAAATTTAGTTAAATGCAAAAAAAATCAATTTTAAGAAGGTTTTGAACACATAGACTAAGACTTCCCCTTCCTGATTTACAGTTATCTAGCAATATCACTATGAAATTATTCTTATTTGAAAATTTATTTGAATGAAGATTTGCATTGGTTAATAAATAATTACAAAATTACAAAAAATAAATATCTGATATAACTGAAATAATGTTGAAAGTGGTGTCAAACACCATAAACCAAACCTAACTGGTTCTCTGGTGCTTTCATTAGAACTTGTCTCAAACCAAAACTAACTGGTTCTCTGATGCTTTCATTAGAACTTGTCTCAAACCAAACCTAACTGGTTCTCTGGTGCTTTCATTAGAACTTGTCTCAAACTAAACATAACTGGTTCTCTGGTGCTTTCATTAGAACTTGTCTCAAATGACCTTGACATCAGTCCAAAATTGTTTGTGCTTTCTAATAATAAACCCTCTTTTCTGTTGTGCAAAAAAACACGAAGTCAGATTTTGACATGTCAGAGTGTATTGGACCATTTGAACTCTGAAGTAATGGAATACTGAAGTATAAAGATAAGATAAGTGGAATAAGTGTCTTATTACTACAAAAGGGGCTGTAATCTCAGGTCAGATTATCACAAGTCAACATGTTATCTTGGTTTCAGTGAGTAGTAAGTAGGTGAATATTGTTTATTGTCAGTACATGAGCAATTTTTTAGTTATTATGGCGAGAACAAAACACATGTGTTTTTAGGTCCATGTCTACTTTTACCTAGTTATGGACCCATAGCTCTTAACAGAAAGAAATACATGTATAAAGATCATAAAGAGCAACGGTTCCACATCCAACCTTTACCAGACTGTTTTGTAGTGCTAGCTCTCACTAAGGTTATATAGCAGTAAGTAACAGCTAAGATATTATTCTGACTCGACACTGGCAATTCTCTGTTTCCTAAATTCAGCATACTCTACAGAGGAACGACAAGTCATAATTTAATCATTCTTGTCTTCTTTAATTTCATTGCTTAAAACTAAGCAACTCGAACCCGACATTCAATAATTTTAGGCAAGCACTATATCCATTTCACAACTGAAGCGATATTGACACAAGACTCCACTATGTTAATGAGTATTAAAAGGTCACTCTTTTCTTGTCCTGTCATAGAAAATTTCATATGAACTGAACCTCTTTTAAAAGGCTATCTGTCTTAAAAGACCACTTTTTCTTTGTCTTGAAGGTGGCCTCTTAACACATGTTTGACTGCACATGTACTAAGCAATTTTGGTCTTATTATGTTGTCAAATCATTTTGAAACCTTCACACTGTCATACAAACAAATATTTAAATATTTTTAACCTTCTAATAAGGTCAAGAGTACTACGATCTTCATATTTGACATAAGGGGATCTTTATATTTGACAAGAATAGCGTAAAAAAAACACCTGAAAGAAACAATACATCATGTAACTAAATTATAACTGACGGAAACAGAGAATCTGAAAACATGAATTAATGTTGTCAAACTTTACCATACATAAATCATAACATAACTACGTCAAAGAATGACAACCATCTGGATTATTACAAAATTGTTTACTTTCCCTTTGATGTTTAAAACCAATATATTTCATATTATGTAGGCACTGAGATGATTCCAATTATCGCTAATCTCTAAGCGTTGTCAAGGATGCACGTAGTAATATCACTGTTTTCTAATATGACGCTATAATGACGTCACATTACCAAATCCTTGATAAACATACTATGCATAGCGATAAAATAATTAAAGATGTTTTTTAAAACTCAAGGACGTTTCTCAGTCATCTCTCATCTCAGGGGCTTTGCCCTTCGATAACGTCATCTCGTTTTAAAAAACATCGTTAATCACTTATTATTTCCTTACTGATAAATTTTGTCAGTGACTTGCGACAGGTTGGTGGTTTTCTCCGGGTACTTTGGTTTCCTCCATCAATTAAACTTACCGCCACGATGTAACTGAAATATTGTTGAAAGTGGCATTAAACACCATAATTCTAACCCTAAATTTAATGTACAGTGTACAAAAATATTCCGACTCATCTAATTTTCCATATATATATATTTGTTTAATTATCCATCAGTCACTTCTTGTCCGATTATCATAATTTTGTCATCAACAATAATACTAATGTGATTTCTATATGATAAAGTTTGTCGGTGGTTTTTTCAGGGAACTCCGGTTTCCTCCACCAATAAAACGGGCCGAATAAAATTGGCCGTCACGAAACAAGAAGTGTACTGTTTCATTTAAACGGTAATACAAGCTATTTAACAACCTCTACACTAAATACAAAATATATTTGGGCGGTGTTGATTAAATTACATGATAGTGCTACATATGATGATAGAAGAAAAGCATATGAATGGTTAAAGCACCAAGCATTAAAATGCAACTTATCTCTTTGGAGGTTTACTTTTTAAGGAATCAATCTTATCGGGACAAATCTGCGAATCAGAAGCAATAATTAAACTGTTGAACTTTCTTGCATAAGGTTCTTGAAATCCGGACACGTATTATACGAGTGATTGTAGTTGCTTAACGTCAATTCAGCAATTTTTCAGCTATATCATGGCGAGAACAAGTTAATTTTCAATGAGATGATGATGAGGTCCGCTTTGTACTAGACCAACACACTGGGTTGGATTTTTATAGTGCTAGCTCACTAAAACAACAGTCCGCGGATAGACATGTCGCCCCACTCGGACATATTATCCTGATTCCGAGCTGACTAGTCTTTGCTCTTTTTCCTTAATGCTGCGTGCTAACCAGAGAAGCAGAAATATCAATTTGTATAGTCTTTGGTATGACCCGACCGGGGCTCGAACCCACGATCTACCGCACTCGAGGCGAGCACTCTAACCATTATGCCACCGATGCGGTTCGTATTATACGAAGCTGCGTGGACGCGGCCGAGACACACATTCATGTCATTAAAGGGACGACCATTTAACTTTTAGGATGTTTTTTTCTGAAAAAAAAATAATTAATTATGTGGTGAAATTTTAAAGAAACAAAATAAATTGACACGAAAGATGCAAAAATATCATTAATCCGGCCCTACAGTTCTCAACGAGAAATTTATGATAAAAATTTGAAGGGAAATTACTGATTTTTTTTTATGTCCAAAAAATAAAAATCTGATTTTTGTTTCCTGTGAAAAAATATATCGCTGTGGGGGAAATGATAGTTTTCTGTGTAGTGTTTTGTAGATCAGTGATTATCCTTTTTCTTTTGGCCATTGTATTGCCTGCCCTTGCGCTTGGGGATCTTAAAACTCTTCTTGCATTGTTTTTGAAGCAAAAAGCGTGTACGCAAATTTACATGGTTAGACCCTATACAGTGTGAAAAAAATACGTGTACAATTTTCAATCGGGTTCAATTTAGTCTGAAAACTCGTGTGCAATTTTATGTCATTAGACAACAAATGAAGCAAAAAAAACTCGTGTGCAATTTTACGTCATTAGACACCAAATGAAGTAAAAAAAAAACAACACGTACATGCAATTTTACATTGCCATTGCAGGCATTGGGACCTATAGGCTAGGATTGTTACCGGTCACTGTGAAATAAACTAGAAAAAAAGGTATTGGAAATATCAAATTAAAATCTATTATGTTCACTTCCGTCCTCTCTATAGGCCGTGCCTACCGTCATATTACGCAACGCTTCAGATCAAGGACACCGCGTAGGTAATGATATTACCATTTGATTACATTGGTTACAAGCGTTGGTACAGCGACGCCACCTGGGGGGAAGTGGGTGAATGGTCTCCGTTAAATGTAATTTCCTCCATAAATTATTCCTATACATTTTTCTAAGCGACATTAATTAACCTATTAAATGCAAAAATTTCCAAGTAATGATATACAATGTACGTGCTGAATAAAGTATGCTAGGTAATGCCCCTTACTTAGCATATATAATTCAGCAAGTATATCAGTACTTGAAATTTATGTACTATTACTGATCATTCTAGCGGAATTTTTTCTCCTAAAACAATGTATATAAAATTGTAAAAATCTACAGTATCATCTTGCAAATCAGATATGTTGCTTCCTTGGATAATTTGAAGTAAAAATATTGTTCATTTGTAGTAGGAGGCCGTAGTGGTCGTGATCTTATGGTAGAACTTTGGAATTACAACTACCTATGCAATCATCGCCCATCACTACTAATGCTGTGAGTTCGAATCCCGCTCAGGAGAGGTGTACTAATACAACATTATGTGAGAAAGTGTGTCAGTGTCTTGCGGCAGGTCGGTGGTTTTCTCCGGTACTCCGGTTTCCTCCGCCAATAAAACTGAAATATTGTTGAAAATGATGTTAAACACCATTACTATCAACTCCTACCCCTATAAATAAAGATTTCTTCGGCTTCCACACAACAGTTTTTTTGTATTATCAAATACAATATTTCATTTTGTTTTGCTTATACCAATATACAGATACATTGTATATCCAGTACCCCCTCTTATAAAGTACCTCTCACCAAAGGACACCCCTCTTATAAAGCCCCTCTCATGAAAGGACACCCCTCTTATCAAGTGCCTCTCACCAAAGGACATTCCTCTTATAAAGTACCTTTCACCAAAGAACATCCCTCTTATAAAGTACCTTTCACCAAAGGACACCCCTCTTATAAAGTACCTTTCACCAAAGGACATCCCTCTTATAAAGTCCCTCTCACCAAAGGACATCCCTCTTATAAAGTACCTTTCACCAAAGGACATCCCTCTTATAAAGTACCTTTCACCAAAGGACATCCCTCTTATAAAGTACCTTTCACCAAAGGACATCCCTCTTATAAAGTACCTTTCACCAAAGGACACCCCTCTTATAAAGTACCTCTCACCAAAGGACATCCCTCTTATAAAGTCCCTCTCACCAAAGGACATCCCTCTTATAAAGTACCTTTCACCAAAGGACACCCCTCTTATAAAGTACCTTTCACCAAAGGACATCCCTCTTATAAAGTACCTTTCACCAAAGGACATTCCTCTTAGCAGGTGAGATCCCAGGTGTAGTGAGATACAATGTAGTAAATAGTAGTAAATTGTTTCCCTCAAGAGAGACAAACCCCTCTTATCAGGCCAGACTTCAGATGTGCAGAATACTACTAAATTGTCCCCCTCCAGAGATGCCAACCCTATTATTAGGCCATTTTTTTCATTGCAAGAGGGGTGGTCTCATAAGAAGGGAACAACAGAACATAAAAATGTACATTTTAATATCTATATCATGTCAAAAGAGAGCTTTATCTAACTTAGTTTTACTCCAATAATCAGAGGGAACATTGAAAATGGGAGACAGGTTAGTTTTATTCATTATTATTATTATTATATTTTTTTTTAATCTTAATTGTTTGTGTAATATTGTCATTTTGTGTATGTCATTGAAAATAAAACAAAATACCCTTTTAAATCAAAATTGTGTTGCATAAGATATGTTGCTGTTTTTGGACAGTTTACATAATTATAAAATATTGGTTTTAAAGGGGTGGTCTGTGAGTCAGGAGCGACTTTATTTTGAACAAACAACAAACAAATTATACTGTTACATAATAGTTTTCAAACCACAAACAAATCGTTCCACATCAGTGATTTTTAGAAGGGTACGGCTGGAAGTTTTCATTATTTGTAAATTTCAAAAACATGAGTAGATCACCATTTTTTTTTTAAAACTTTGCTACGTAAAGAAGATATTATTTTATATGAATGCTTTGTCACAAGATATCAAAGTAACTTTGTACAAGGCTTAAAAACAAGTTGACAAACGATAGGTTCACTCAGGGAATTATTCAGCGAACGTCACATTTTCTACTTTTAAGTCATTGAAACGGATACAGCCACTTCCGGTCCAGTCTAAATTGATTTAGAAAATAAAAAAAGGTGCTTTAAAAATCAAATGTCAGTAATTTGGAGTTGAACATATTTTTATAATCTGCATTGGAACAATTATCTGTATTTTAAAGGCTTACTTTACATTTGAGAGGAGATGATCATGATGGCATTGTTACACATGGCCGGTCTAGAGAATTCTGAATGCATATGAAAAATCCAGTGCAAACCGGAAGTGGCTGTATCCGTTTCAATGACTTAAAAGTAGAAAATGCGACGTTCGCTGAATATTCTTGTCCAATTCGTCTGAGGGGGGCCCAGTAGGTATATCTAAATGTGGCAGTCGAAAAGAGAAATATCTCGGGAGTGTAACGATATAATTGGGTCAGCGAAAGGATCACAAATAAGCGAAAAATATTGAGCCGAAGTGGGGAAGAGGAAAAGGGCAGATGTTTACCTTGAAGTAAGGAAGAGGAGGGGGCATATATTTTTTGAATGAAACAAGTGCCTGTGGAATTTCTCACTTGTTTCGAGCAGAGTACAAAATATATTTGATACTTTCATCAATCTATGGGTATTCAATTTATCATGCTATCTTTTATATCAGAGAAAATAATGAAATAATGCATAAAATATATAATTTAAGGTAAAACATGTTATTTTTAAAATCACAAACAAATAAAAAATTTATGAGATTTCATAAGTAATAAACCAAAACTGTTGTTGCATTTACATGTAACAGCTAAATAATGGTGTCAAATACGCACAAACTATATATTGCCACTAGAATAATATTAACTTTTTCTGGTACCCTTTCCACATGTTTTACTTGCAGAGCTTTGGTAAATTAATTTGAACTCTAGCTCATTTTACGAAAACATCAAAAGGGGCAAATAGGATAATTTTCTAATTTGAAAAAAAATAACCATCTATGGGTTAATGTGATTTTTCTCAATATCAATGCAAGTGTATAAAAATATCAAGTTTGTGTGTAGTTGGTGGGAAAACTGCAAGGGAAAAGGCTCTGTAAACCCTGCATCTGACATAGCTTCTAAGCTTCATACATATAAACTTTATAGCTTAAGACTTGCATATTAATAAAGTTAATGAAATTTGATGGCTCAAATAGTATATACTATTCTCATAATACTTTGTTAACTCCCCGTCTTAAAATTGCTTAAATATGTTTTTCACTAAAAAAATTATCATCCTGAAAATTACTCTAAGTAAAGACATGAAGTCTTGTCCACAAATGTCCAGCCACGTAAACATGTACCTTTATGATGATGATTATCAAATATAGATCAAATCATAAAAACAACAAAAATATGTAAATCAGAGTCACTACATTAAAAGAAACAAGTAAATATTATTGTCAACAAGAAAATTAATGTCCGTTACTTCCTATTTTAATTTTAAAATTAGTTTAAAAATAACTTTACACCATAAATAGACGGTTAAATTGAAATCTTACACACGGTCAACGTGATACCCAACAGGTTGTAAACAACTGTTTAATAAATAGCCAATTTGATATTATGACATCATATACTAAATATCATGAAATAAACACCACACTACATTAAACAATTAGCCCATAGACATAAACATCTGAGTCAATTGGATGTTTTGATTGGTGAAACATTATTTTGTATTTCTTAAACCATCACCTTTTAAATTTCTATCATTAGTCGTCAATAGATTTAATTGATATTTAAATTCATGTTGTTTTGCAGTGGTAAGTAATCTTATTTTTAAATCTATGATGACTGACCAGTGGTCGTGTTATAGTTTATATAATGTTGTTTTTGTTTTGCTGTTCAGGAACCCTGATGACAGTGTTTGTAACTTTTCTCCATGTTAAATCTATAATAATAATAATAATCTTTATTAATATTTCCACGTTTGGGAGCAAAACAACAAAGATGTGTCATTCATCAGAAGGATTGGGACTATCTTATACTTATTTGGAAGTGCCAGTGTTGTGCTTCATCAATTAAAACACCAAAATGACCCAGATAAAATAAACCACACAATACAAATGCTGTCCAATACATTTTGATGTTTTTCTTGACTTTTCTTTTTCCTTTTTTCCCCTTTTTCTTCAAAATTAGCCCATGTTGACCAGACTTTAGCATAATTTCTTAAACAAAGGTAAAGTCATCATATACCAGTGATATGTTGAAATAAGCAATGTGTTTTCAAGTCGCTCAGTGTACTTTTGTTAATAAATTTTAATTTTTAAATCTTGATTTGTTTTTCAAAAAGGTATAACAAGTAATTGATCTTATAAATCTTAAAACCTTTTTTTTTAAAGTCAGATTAACCTAAAATAATGATTAATAAGTTTATTTGTCAAGTCAAAAGAATAACCTTTAACCTATTCTGAATCAACTTGGTTTATTATTTTGAACAAATAACTAAATATTGACTTAGTGTAGAACAAGTGCAAAAAAACTGTCATAAATATGAATTTCTTTGACAATTCAGATGCAAAATACATAAAACAATCAAAACAAATTCACTGGTCATGCAGTTTATTTTAAGTTTGAATTATCTGAAATTGCGTTGAAATAATACAAATCTTCATTCAAACGTTTTCTTGGTAAATATACTTTAAATATCAAATATGAAAATGCTATGCAAAATTTAGTCAACAAGATAGACCATGCAATGTATATACCAGTAATTTGATTGTTTTCTGAACCAAATCAAATTGGTAAACAAATAATAGTAAAATAGTTTGCTGTTTTGAGGTTGAAGGAATGTCCTATTTTAGTTTGAATAAGCCTATTATTTAGTAATCAGAGCAAATCTAGGTAGCAATGACTTTTGAAATAACGATTTTTGACTGTCCTGACAAAGAACTTGAATTTGTGGATGCAAATTTTGGTAATTTTAGTGTAAAACATTGCTTATAACAGATCCTTAAAAATGGGTGGTTTTCTTGGTTTTCCAATAGTTCTGCTTAAAATTTACATTCAGTTGGGTTGGTCAAACAATCCCTTAAATCAATAAAATGTCACACTCCATATCTATTATACATAGTGCCTATTTTCAGACATTTTTTAACAGTAAATGACCAAAATTGTATTCATCAGACTTCAACCTCTGAACTGTGAAGTTAGATGTACCACATTGCTGATATCAACTACTGGACACATATGACCAATGAATATAAATTTGATATATTGGTAGACACCATATTTATTCTTCACAAAGGGCAGTTACTCTGGAAGTCTCCAGTGGTAATTGTTCTTCAAAAGAAAAATATTTGATACCTATTTTTTCCTTAGAAGTTATCTTCACTCATTCAGAAGAACCTTGTTATCTAGAACTTTGATAAGTTACATCTTTTGATAACTTGATTCAAAATTTTGTTCCGCTTGTAGTAGCTTCTAAGAAATTTATTGTGGACATCGTGATTATTATATATTTTGAAGTAAAATCATCGTCACTTTTTACAGTTTGGCTTATGGTGTTTAATGCCATTTTCAACAATATTTCAGTTATATCATGGCAGTCAGTTTTATTGGTGGAGGAAACCGGAGTTTCCAGAGAAAACCACTGACCTGTCGCTAGTAATGACAACCTTGATCACGTAATGTTGTATCAAGTACACCTCGCCATGAATGGGGTTCGAACTCACAACATCAGTGGTGATAGGCACTGATTGCATAGGTAGTTGTAAATCCAACTACCAAATGATCACGGCCACGACGGCCCCAACGTGAATGATATCTTACATCTATATAGATTTGCAAATATAAATGTACTTAGTATGTCCTAAAAAGAGGTTTCCTCCCAACCCCAACAACTTCCTCTTCCAAAAACAGATTTGGTATAAAACATTATCCCATCCCTTTTTCAAACATAAAAATCAACTCTGATAATCATCTTGGTATGTACATGTATAAATGTATGACAATCATCAAAAAAACATCCTAATACCACTGAAATATGCGTGTTGACATCGGCTTATCAAATTAAGTGTCCGAAAATAAAGATAATCCTTCAGTATTACCCCCTACTGCAGATCTAGCTATAACATCGTCTTGTTGGTCCTTGTATCCTGTTTGTCTACAGCATGATAATGATGATAACAGTCCACATTGTCACCCTGTTACCACATACTAACATCTGAATTTAATCAAATAAAGGGGAGGTAATCAAGTAATTTTTATTTGACTGAAATTAATATTTAAAAAAATAATAATAAAAGTCAATGGAATAAAAAATATGGATTTACAGGAAGTTGAAGTCTTAATTAATAAATGTACTTTGTTTGACATTAAAATTGATGATGCAGGATATACATACAATTCAACAATTTTCTATTAGATATACCGTACTTCTCCATCAAAACAAAACTGTCTCATATTCAGGACATAGAAACAAATTTGTGATAAAAAGTCAAAATCACCATTAAATAAATTGCCCCCCCCCCCCTCTCCTATCCACCAACAACAACAAAAAAAAGAAGAAAAAAAACCACCACCCAAAAATCAAAACAAAACACAAAAGAATTAAAAATTAAAAAAAACACAAAAAAAAAAAATAAAATAAAAAATAAAATATATAATAATATCTGTCTCTTAGACTTGATTGCAAATACACTGAGAAAGAAAAAGTTATTTCAGTAAACTAAAAGAAGGGACATAAAATAATAATCTAAAGCTGATGAGATAGACTCCATTTGCTGTAAATCTCTCTTATTTATTAATTTAATGTAAAACATTTCAAGTTTGACAAAACATGCAACGTTCATCGTTTGAACTGAAAACATTTAAATATTAATTAACAGCAAAGTATTATGTGCCAAACTTCCCATATAATTTTAACCGCTTAGTTTGATTTTTATAGTGCTAGCTCACTGAAACAACCGTCCGCGGATAGACATGTCACCCCACTCAGACACATTATCTTGATTCCGAGCTAAGCAAACTTTGAACTTTCTCATTAATGCTGTGTGCTTAGCGGAGATGCAACAAATACTAATTCATAGTCTTTGGTTTGACCTAATCAGGGATTGAACCCATGATATACCACACTCGAAGCGAGCACGGTAACCATTAAACCACTGATGCGGTAAAAACACATTGTGAGTTAGTTACATAAACAAATTAGTTATCATAGCAGTTGCTAAAACCTGGATTCAATTCTACATTGTAATACTGTACATGGAGGTATGGGTAACTTGTTTTGTTGTTGCGGTGGGGGGTATTTATCTAAATATAGGTACATACATTTATATGTGGAATCCTATCAGACTGCCATAACAATAAGTAAATACTTATGCTAATTATTTTGACCCCAAACAAAGACAGAAACCTTGTGAGGTCATTTCCAGAGAAGTTTTGAAAATCAATCAATATTATATCAGTCATATGGGTCTCTCAAAACAAACTTAAGACAACAGTATGATAAAAAAAAAAAATGATAAAAAAAAAAAGAGACAATAGTATGCCTTAAATCTGAGTTTTTACCTAAAATTTAAGGTGTTTTTTTTGGTAAAAAATTCAGACTTCAGTCATTTTTTCTTTCTCCAGAAATTAAAACCAGGTACAGTACATAACAATAATATTTTTCTATGATTGTTTCATGAGAATTTCAATAGGATACTTGAAATAAAATCCTCAAACACTAAAACTTACATGATCTTACATATTGCAGCTTCATGGAATTCTCATAAAAAGTAGGATTTATTGAAATAAAATATGTTGATGGTATTTCTTCATCCATCAATGTAGATTATGTAATTATAAAGCAGAGTTTATGTACAGTCAAATCTACCCATGTGGTCACCTATATTAAACAGTCACCTGTACAGTCAAATCTACCCATGTGGTCACCTATATTAAACAGTCACCTGCATTAAAGGTTACCTTGTCCTGTTAATGAAACATTTCTTTCTACATCTGTTGTTTTGTTTCCTTCATTAATAATAACTAATAAATAAACCATACATTTGTTTATGACGATGTTACTTAATGGTCGTCATCACTGACAAAAAAATGTTAGAAAACAAACTATTTTCTAATTTATTTTATTCCATGTAGAATTTGTTTTTATACCACTGGATTGAACCAATGCATTTTCAATGGTGAAAACTGTAAAAAAAAAAAATAAACCATACATTTTCTTCTATGTTTGAAGTCTTTTTAGAAACAGTAAGCTACTGTTCCAATATGTCTACAACTTGGAGTCTCTAAAATGATTGAGCAGAAATACAATGAAGTACTCTTATCAATTTACAAGCACATCAAACAAACAGTCTGGTATTTTTATCTTTATTCTGACAAAATATGGAAAGTTAAATTTATAGTCTGTTTGAACTGGAATATGTAGGTACCAGTTTTATAATGGCTGCAAATCAAGTTGATCATATTTAAGAGAAGTGCATGTTCTACAAACCATTGCAAGAAAAAGAACTATATTTTTATTTACTGTGGATAAGAAAGTGCTTTAGAACTGAACATCAAAGTTGTATTATCAGAGACAAATATATGTGCCACTCCAAAATGACATTGTGGTAACTTTTCTTTTGATCTTATATTTCAAGGACATAGTTCACTCTATAATAGAAATAGGGTCAAAAGGAGTTTATAAATTTCAGATTCTTTATTTATTCAAGAATAAATAAAAATTATTTAAACAAAAATAGTAAAAAATGATTGCATATTTTTTCCCCCCATTAATTTGATATCAAAGCATTTTAATACAAACAAAAAAATAATGTAAAAAAATGCTACATAATTTTTTCATTTAATTCATTTCAAAGTCATTGCTTTTACTATTTATACAGCAAATAATGACTCATTCAATCTATGTCAGCATCTGAAAAAGGTATACAAAAAAGTAAGCAATTATGTAAGCATAAAAAAACATTTAGTGTCTTCCAATTAAATTATATTATTTTCATTTTATTAATGCTACAAGGCTTCATTCAATCATGATTGAAAAATATGTATTTTTGGTTTCCATAGTTACCACATTCTCTGTGGCCAAGAGATCATAATACATCAATGGTGTATTTGATACATTCAAGCAGATATGAAAATACCTTCATCTAGTAAAAATGACAATTTCTGAAGCTATATTTTAATTGTCTTCCTAAAGCATTTTTTAAACAAAGAAGGGAAATAACTCTAAATAGAAGTAAAATAAGATGGGGGAAAAATCAAAGTTTTTCCTGTAATCTATGCACAAGAAAAATAAGGGTTAATTTATTGTAAATTGTTTGCTTGTTTATGGGATTTTCTTGTGCTTGATAGATTTAAATACTTATTGACCATTAAACACAGAATTCAGATGGATAAGTCAATCAGTTGATAAAAGACTGAGTAAGTATGTATTGACCATTAAACACAGAATTCAGATGGGTAAGGGGTAACTCAATCACTTGATAAAAGACTGAGTAAGTAGGATTTCAGACAGTAATTTTATATTGTAAACCAGTGATTATTTATTAAATTAAACTACACCTCATTTCACATGAGAAAAGAAACAATTCCAACTCTGGAAAGTGAAAAGGAGTAAATACAATCTTTGGTAAGTGAAGGGGGGGGGGGGGGGGGGGGGGGGGAGGGGTGATAATGGTATCAATTGAGACCTGTCTGCAAATGTAAAGATGCCTACACAAATATAGGTAAGAGTTCTTCATTGAAATGGAAGATGGATAAATGGAGGGACAGACAGAAAATGTATGCTATAATTCTCATGAATATGCATGTATGATTAAATCCTTTACCTCTTTCAAGTTGGAGGGTGGAAAGACAAAAGACAAAAAAAGCCTACCATAAGAAAAAACCTCAGTTATGATTTATTAGCAGTCAGCTGATGAGAAATATATTTCTATTGATATCTATATCATGATCAATTTCAGATCTTTTGTATGTTTCTATGACATCTTTCTTCATTAAGTATATAGCAACAGCTGAGAATGAAGGGTCAGTGTATTTTACAATGTATCAACATCTACATTTATTTGTCATCCTTAACTATAAGATATATAATCTTTTACTTATTGTATCATCTTGTAAAGGGAGATAATCCATGGTCGAGTAGAAAATTGTTAAATTTATTTTTTATTTATTTTTGAAAACCTGATGTAAAAAATGGCAGTACTAAAATTTTAAAGTAAAAAAAAATTATATTTGTTATTTTTATAAAATATTCAGAGATCCAATTTATACTAAAAAAAATAATGAAAAAGAAAAAAAAGAAAATATTGAAAGATTATTACAAAAAACGATATGCCTACAACTTAAAGGCTGTATAAATATTCTAAATAAAAACATTTTCATCATCTGTAGTTGACGACAAACTATTACGACAAATTTTGTTTACGATTAAAAATCGTCTAAATTCATCTGATTATAGCCTTGATATTCATCTACAAAAAACTACTCCAATCTGGACACACCTGACTTACATGATGACGTAAGCTTATAAATTTACAGTGAAAATCATGAGAATGACTTCAACCTCCTAGCTATGAAATCATTTTGGGTGAATCTTCAAATGACCTTTACATTGTCAAGGGTTATGTTCATTTGACAATTATTAGTCAGTCTCGTCCAATGGGATTAGCTAAGTTTACATACACTGTATATATTTGTTTTATATGTATCAAGGCTAAGTCGTGGTGTATATATGTATGGTGAAGGTTTTATTACAGTGTTTATGAAATGTTATATTACATGTGCACCATGTGTCTATGAAAATCTAAATTGCATTACATGTGTATATGAAAGCCAAAAGTTCTATTACATGTGTATATGAAAGCCAAAAGTTCTATTACTGGTACATGTGTATATGAAAGCCAAAAGTTCTATTACTGGTACATGTGTATATGAAAGCCAAAAGTTCTATTACTGGTACATGTGTATATGAAAGCCAAAAGTTCTATTACTGGTACATGTATATATGAAGGCCAAAAGTTCTATTACTGGTACATGTGTATATGAAAGCCAAAAGTTCTATTACATGTGTATATGAAAGCCAAAAGTTCTATTACATGTGTATATGAAGGCCAAAAGTTCTATTACTGGTACATGTGTATATGAAAGCCAAAAGTTCTATTACTGGTACATGTGTATATGAAAGCCAAAAGTTCTATTACTGGTAGATGTGTTTATGAAAGCCAAAAGTTCTATTACATGTGTGTATGAAAGCCAAAAGTTCTATTCCATGTGTATATGAAAGCCAAACGTTCTATTACATGTGTATATGAAAGCCATCAGTTCTTTTACATGTGTATATGAAAGCCAAATGTTCTATTACATTTGTCTATGAAAGTCAAAATTTATATTACATGTGTCTATGAAAGCCAAGAGTTCTTTTATATGTGTATATGAAAGCCAAAAGTTCTATTACATGTGTCTATGAAAGTCAAAAGTTATATTACATGTGTCTATGAAAGCCAAAAGTTCTATTACTGGTACATGTGTATATGAAAGCCACAAGTTCTATTACTGGTACATGTGTATATGAAAGCCAAAAGTTCTATTACTGGTACATGATTGTGTATATGAAAGCCAAAAGTTCTATTACTGGTACATGTGTATATGAAGGCCAAAAGTTCTATTACTGGTACATGTGTATATGAAAGCCAAAAGTTATATTACATGTGTCTATGAAAGCCAAAAGTTCTATTACATGTGTATATGAAAGCCAAAAGTTCTATTACATGTGTATATGAAAGCCAAAAGTTCTTTTACATGTGTATATGAAAGCCAAAAGTTCTATTACATGTGTATATGAAAGCCAAACGTTCTATTACATGTGTATATGAAAGCCAAAAGTTATATTACATGTGTCTATGAAAGCCAAAAGTTCTATTACATGTGTATATGAAAGCCAAAAGTTCTATTACATGTGTATATGCAAGCCAAAAGTTCTTTTACATGTGTATATGAAAGCCAAAAGTTCTATTACATGTGTCTATGAAAGCCAAAAGTTCTATTACATGTGTATATGAAAGCCAAAAGTTCTATTACATGTGTATATGAAAGCCAAAAGTTCTTTTACATGTGTATATGAAAGCCAAAAGTTCTATTACATGTGTATATGAAAGCCAAACGTTCTATTACATGTGTATATGAAAGCCAAAAGTTCTATTACATGCATGTGTATATGAAAGCCAAAAGTTCTTTTACATGTGTCTATGAAAGCCAAAAGTTATATTACATGTGTATATGAAAACCAAACATTCTATTACATGTGTATATGAAAGCCAAAAGTTCTTTTACATGTGTCTATGAAAGCCAAAAGTTATATTACATGTGTATATGAAAGCCAAAAGTTATATTACATGTGTATATGAAAGCCAAGAGTTCTTTTACATGTGTATATGAAAGCCAAAAGTTCTAATACATGTGTCTATGAAAGTCAAAGTTATATTACATGTTAATACAATTATACAGAGATCTGATGAAAAAAGGGTATTTCCCATCTATGTTTCTATGGTGACATTATCAACAAAGCCCAAAAGGTTAACATCAGATGCATCTAAATTAATAAACATGTAAAATAACTGAGGAATCTTATTTGTAAATGATATGATGTAGCAACTATAGTTTACTCTATGAAGCAGGCTTTCTTTTAAAAAAAACACACAATCTGGTGGTAGAACTAGCAGGCCCAACCAGCAATTAAATCAGTAGATTCATATTTCATTACATTACTTATTTTTGTTTAATATTTGTTTCCAACAGTTAGATGACCTATTCATTCTTGTCTCCCACAAAGACCAATGATTTCTTTAGATGTTCATAACTTATTGATATTAAATCTGTTAGAAGTATCAGTTATGATTTTTTGTAGGTCTAATTAACAATTAAATCAGTACATGTTTATTTCATTTCATATTATATTACTATTTTATATTCTATATTTAATTGATGAATTATTTATTCTTGGTTTGGTATAAAGACCATTAATTTCTTTAGATGGCTATGACAAATTGATATCAAATCTGTTAGGAGTATATCAGTAATCATTTTCTTGTCCTTAAGAGTAATGGTCTTTAACCAACATATTCTACTAGTTTAGTTTATGATGATTTTATTTGTTAAGTTAACAAAAGGGATAGGACACAAGTTTTACCAACTTATGAAGTCTTCTCCCATTTATACAATAAATTCACATAGTATAATGATCATTCTGAGCATGCATATAATACATATAGAAATATATTGTAAATAATTAACGAATTAATAAAAAGGCTGTGTTTGATGAATGCGAGGTTGGAGAGTAGATAATTATCGAGTAATTATACTACAAGGAATCTTTTTGAAGATTTAATCAATTTGAAAACGTGTTTGATGATATTAATATTTTCTTTGTATGTTAAATCATCGAACTCACAGGTTAGTAGATTCAAATCGCTTGTCTGTACCCAATTTAGGTTGTTCATCATAATAAGTCTTATTTCAGTATAGTTTGGACAGGTAGCTAGTAGTCATGACTATGAGCACTCACTCCACTATTGTACAGTACATGTTGATGTTGTCTTTCATTTTTATGATAGTGTGTGTGTTTTTTTTTTAAAGTGGATACAAATCTGTGCATGTTTTTCCATTTTTTGCTTATATCTACCTCGCCATTAGAGATCCAGTTATCAAGAGAGGAAGCGTTGGAAACTTGGAATCATATTGGTTTAACCCAGCCACAATTTTGAGTCTGTCCCATGTCAGGACATCGATTTCCATAAGAAAATGTTGTAGTCTCGTTTGTGTTCAGAGAATTATGAGTTGAGTTTGTTGTACATTCTACTGTTATTGTTTCAATTGTTGACAACCCTGTTTAAAATATTTCTTTTCATAAAGAAATAACATTGCAAATAAGAATATCACAAAAATTAATGATAACAACATGATCTAATCGTGTAAAAACTCAAAACATTCAATCTTCATTGGCTGCTACAATCATCTTCTACGATTTTTATTCAAGATTAAATTAAAAATATCTTAAATATTGATAATTTGTTCCACTTTGTGTTCGTTTACCTCGTAATTGATCCAGTTTACAGATATCCCACTTTTGTACTATGTAAGGTAATAATTTTCAATGGACATTATTAGTATGAATAAAAACATCCTAGCTATAAAACCATTCAAGGTCAATCTTTAGATGACCTATATATTATCATAGGGTGTGTTCATTTCAGAATTAACAGTCATTTCTCATTCAAAAGGATTACAAAAACACATACATGTACACAGTAGAAACATAAAAATTGTGTTGGTTTATACTACTGAGGCTTCATCTCTTGTCATTTAGGGTTATAAACATTGTCTGACCCTATGATACGAGTCAAGGCCTATATCGGTGTCCTTAATTTTTTTTAAAAAAGATGTCAACTTCTTTACACGTGAACATCTTTGAAAAAACCCAAAAAACTAGAGGCTCTCAGGAGCCTGTAATCGCTCACCTCGTTTTCAATTTCAGAGGATTCTTTTCTTAAATGGGGAGAACCCAAGCACCATCCCAGCCAAAATTGATTTCATTTGGTTCAGCAGTTTCATAGGAGAAGACTTAAATGTGATCTTTTATCAAAATATGCCTAATTTGCATAATCGGTATAAATCAGTTGAACGAAATATTTCACATACCCAGTAAAAACGTGGAATATCTATTAAACTACTCACTGCCATGAAGCTGCAGTTAAATTTTTGCTCATTTTGATTTATAATAAAGCTGCAATGAACAATTGAAAAAAAATCTATTTTTAGCAACAACAGCCATCTAGAATGAATGACAGGGCTGTCTGACACAATTTTGAAAGAGACCCTCCCAAGAACCATCCCTGCCAGGGTTGTTTTAATTTGGGTCAGTGGTTTCAGAGGAGAAGATTTAAATGTGAAAGTTTACAACGTATGACACACTGATAGACGGTGGAAGCAAAGTGATGGCAGAAGCTCACTTGGCCTTTGGCCAAGGGAGCTAATAATTACATGATGTGTATATGAAAGTCAAAGTATCATCCGCCGAGTCATTAGTGTTTCAGCACTGGAATTGTATATTAGATATATCTATTTTTGAAATTTAAAGTTCCTAAATAATTTTATTATAATAATGATTGATTGATTTATTGTGTTTAATGCCACTCTCAGTAATATTTCAGCTATATCATATTAGTGGTGGAGGAAACTGGAGTACCTGGAGAGAACCACCGACCATTGGCAAGCAACTGGTAAACTTTATCACTTGTGGCTGTGAGTCGAGTGCACCCTTTTTTGTAATTTACAAAGCTGGGCGCGAACCCACGCTGTATTGGTGATAGGCTTATATGAGTTGTTAGGTAATCCAACTACCTAACTCATTGAGCCACCCCGGGCCCCTTTATTATAATAAAAATTAAGGTCAATATCCCAAATGCATATGTAACTTTAATTGATTTTGTCTATTCTGTTTAGGCCTTTTGTTTTTCTTGCTCCCAAAAACTTTTAAATTATTTGGCTTTGTAAATTGTAATCTTGACTCTGTGCATACTAAATTAAGACCGGAAAAAAAGGCATCTTTGAAATTAAAGGAAGTAAGTTATGGCTATAATTTTGTGTCAGATTTTATTAATGATATCCTGTAATTCTAGTGTAAACAAATTATCAGTATTCTTCACAGCAGATTTTAAAGATTACACAATGGTGACAATAACTTAGAACCAACTACATTGAATATCTATGTGTTGTAAATTTTTGTAAATAGCTTAAAGTCGACTTTATTAAATACTGAACCACAATTTTATTATAAGTTACCAACAAGAGGATCTCAGTATAACAAGCTAGTCCCCCATACCCACACACACTTAATAATCATACAATGCAGTATTGATAGTTCCCCTATGTACCAACAGGAGAATTTCATTACCACAATCTAGCCCCCTCCCCCCCTCACACACACACACATAATAATCAAACACTGTAGTATATATCTAGTTCTCCTACATGCCACCAGTATGCTTCCCGACCCAGGTATGAAATATGTCTCTCAACACTTTTTTAATGTCTATTTTGGCCAGACAACTACATAACTCATTGAGCCACCCGGGCCCTCTTTCTAATATGGATATGGCATTTTAACACTAGAGGTACTGTGGGCAAAGCTCACAAAATGATAACTCCTGGCCCTCTGTATTCAGTTTTACATACAAACAACTATATAAAACTGGTGAGTCTGAATTGCTCATCTACTACAAACTCTAAAAATATGACTTATTTCAAGAAAAAATGAATATTGTTTTCATAAGATATTCCACACATACACCACAAGACAAAAAAAGAAAAATTACTAGGAGAACTAGAGGCTCAGTTGGCTGAGCATGTGTCGCTCACCTTTCATTCTGTTTTGAGGAAACTTTATACACAATCTTCCATACATGTAGATGCTTCCTACCAAGTTTCGGTTCATTTGGCTAGGCAGTTCAGAGGAGAAGATTTTTTAGATATCGACCAAACAGAAACAAGAATGGCCTGTGGTGGCCATGTTTGTTAACCAATCGAGACGAAATGAGCAATCTTCATAGAGGACATTCCATAGAGGCTTCCTGCCATGTTTCGGTTAATTTGGCCAAGTGGTTTTAGAGGAGGAGATTTTTTTAAATTGGCCAATCAGAAACAAGAATTGCCTGTGGAGGGCCATGTTTGGTAATGGATCATAACAAAATGTGCACTCTTTAGAGAGGACCTTCCATAGATGCTTCCTACTAAGTTTCAGTTCATTTGGCTGATGGGTTTCAGAGGAGAAAATTAAAATGTGAAAAATTTACAGATGACAGATGCAAGTGATGCCCAAAGCCCACATTGCCTTTGGCACGGTGAGCTAAAAAGAATATTAAAATGTGAATACCTACATGTAATGGATAGTATAAACATGTTACACTATATCAGCATTAGTTAAGAAATGAACCAATCAGAAATAAGAATTGCCTGTGGTGGCCATGTTTGTTAACGGATTGGGATGAAATGGGCAATCTTTATAGAGGACCTTCCATAGATACTTCCTACCAAGTTTCGGTTCATTTGGCCAAGCGGTTTCGGAGAAGATTTTCTTAAATCGGCCAATCAGAAACAAGAATTGCCTGTGGCGGCCATGTTTGTTAACAGATCGGGATGAAATGAGCAATCTTTATAGAGGACCGTCCATAGAGGCTTCCTACCAAGTTTCGGTTCATTTGACCAAGCGGTTTCGGAGGAGAAGATTTTTTTAAATCGGCCAATCAAAAACAAGAATTACCTGTGGTGGCCATGTTTGTTAATAGATCAGGACAAAATGCGCAATCTTTAGGGAGGACCTTCCATAGATGCTTCCTACCAAGTTTCAGTTCATTTGGCTGAGAGGTTTCAGAGGAGAAGATTAAAATGCGAAAAGTTAATGGACAACGGACGCCAAGTGATGGCAAAAGCTCACATTGCCTTTGGCAAGGTGAGCTAAAAAGCTTAGAAACTAGCAATTAAATAGAAATTAATGTTAAGTTCAATTTAGATAAACCTTGTAATTCAAATGTGACTGAGAAAGACTATCATTGCACTCCATCGTCATGAAAAAAAATGACGGTCAACAATTCCACCAAAATCAACAAAATGAACAATCAACACTTGACTTTCACCTCAAATCATTTAACATAAAAAAGACCAAAACACATGATATTTAAAGAGGTCAAGGTGACATAAGCCATATTTCAAGGACAAAAGCCTGGTGGAATTTATGAAAATTGGAAAACTTAGTCAAAAATGAAAATGTAATGTAATTTGTCATACAATGGACTGCAAAAATATTAAGACAACAAAAAATATCCAGAAAAATCTAGTTCTAATGTGATCTTAACATCTTTTTAATTGAAAAAATCAACAGTCCTTGAAATGAAAATTTGAATATACTGGTCCGAATCAAATTCTTGAATTTATTTTTATATACATACAATGTATGTAGTTCTAAATAAAAACTGAAAAATTTACAGGCCTGAACAAAGTTTTGCCTGTCTTAGGCTGGAGCTCATTGTGAGGACTGCATCAATGTTAAATTACATAACAGGGTATTTGATTTACACCTGTTTACAAGATAAGTTTGTTTGTACACCTCATATTTTTTAAATGCATGAAAATCAATACTCAGAAATTTAGGGCATGGTACAATTCTACCTTGACTTAATTATATATATATAATATCTAGGTGAAACAAGACAGTAAACATCAAATCTAATATACTAGCAGGCAAAATAAAGGACACACATTTACTTTCAAAATACAGTAGTCCCTCTCTTACAAGGCCACTCCCACTAAAGACCACCCCTCTTATCAGGCCACATTTCATATGCACTGAGATAGTACAATACTACTAAATTGGACCCCTAAAGAGAGGCCATCCATCTCATAAGACTACTTTTATATTACAGAAAGAGTGGTCTTATCAGAGAGTGACTGCTATATTGTATTCATAAATTATTTTTCTTTGTGATATTTTAAACTTTCACATAGTAAAATCAACAAATATAATTTTTTTCCATGTATTGGTCAGTTATAATGTTGTGGGTATTTTAGCATTGTTTTGATGGCTTTACCACGTGCAAATTTTCAATATTGAAAAACTTGAAATGTCATTAGAAATTTACACTCTGGCTAGGTAACATAAAGAAAACTGTATCAAAATCAACAGCATGCCAAGTCTTTCTCATGATTTAAGAGAATGTAGTTTAGGTATTCTATTGGTAGGCAATGGGTGTCACAGCTGTCGGAAGGCCTATTGGTTGTGGATGTTTGAAATTGTACTAATTCCCAATGTCGGTTTTAGCTGAGTAGTTCCACAAAAGATTAACCTTGTTCTGGGTGACCAAAAGTCACATTCCTAGCTGATGACTAGTTCACTTATGAGATAGATTTCTTCCACTAACAGCCTTGACTAAGTTGTTCATGGCAGATGGATAAGTGCATGAACAATGAAGCGTCGAAGGCTTCCTAATGCAAACTCCTGCTTAGCTATGCATTTCAAGGCCCAACATTTACTCAAGAACATCAACAAATACATGTTGGGTGGTGACTTGCATGATTTCGTTGTTTATCACAGACCTTATCTATGGACTTTTCTTCAGCAGCAGAACATTGATGTCAAGCCATTTCCATCAAAATCCCCAGGCCCAGACTTGAATACCATCATGCACATTTGGCACAAATTGAACTGCTCTGTCTGACACACACTACAAACCAAACAGCCACTTCGGCAGATCTCCAACAAACCTTGCAAGTGGAGTGGAATAACATTCCACATGTCATAATTCTGTAATTCATTATGACAACTAGAAGCTAGAATACTAATGGTGGATGGACAAGATGTTTGTCTTTGAACCTCTAAACTGTGATTTTGTTATTCTTTGCACAGTTGTTCTCTCTCGTGGTATTAGGCTGAGAACTTGTTTTGATCCGAATGCAAAAGTTAGAAATTTGTTAAGGACAGATTCATCATTATATACTGTATTTAAAAACTATTTTTGATATGCATGTAATATCAAATTTATATTGATATACAAAGGTATGTATCCTTCCTTTTGCCCCTTAGCATAAAATTTGCAAAAACATAAATGAAAAGCCTTTACAACCTTCAAAACTAACAAAAACAAAACAAAACAAAATAAAAACAAAAACAAAAATGCACAAACATGAAAAATAGAGTTTGCTGCCTAAAAAATGTAAAATAACAATGTCAAGGAAGCTCTAAAACGAGAATTCTAAAAAATAGCAACAAAGAAATTTTGAAATCTATGTCATTAAATTAGACCAGTAAACAGTTGATCGTTGGTATATACCTGCATTGACATCTGCATTTAAATGCATTACTTAAATATTGCCCCCACTTAAGATAACATTATTCCTAATCAGAGGCTTGCTGGGGCAATGTAACTACTTGTCCAGTCAATAGACATATGTATCATTATCATATATCAGCCAATTAGGGTGAGGGTTATTGGTCTTTTATAGTCACTTTCAGTAATTGTTCAGCTATATCGTGACTTCCAGACTTATTTGGGGAGGAAAGCCTTGGCATTTATTGCAAACTGACCAGTGTAACCCTAGACTTGGGTAGGTGTCTGAAAACATTCACATTTCAATTAAGCTAAACCCATATCAGTAGTGTTAGGCTTGTGGTCAGAAGTTAGCAACCTTATACCACTCAGCCATCAAGGCCCATCAGAGTATAAGTTTTTTTGTTAATAAACTGACAATATGTATGCTCATCTGGTGCAATAAATTACATTTTCTGTAGGTCTATATACATGTGTATATATGTACCTGTAACTATATAACTACATGTACTACCGAGTCTGTACCAATGCTGGTAAAATCTTATATCGTGGGGGCATCATTAACCAGAGGCTCTCAAGAGCCTGTATCGTTCACCTGGTTATAAAAAAAACCAATTGGTCCTATGTAAAAACTATGTACTGGTAGTCATCTTACGATCAACATAAAAAACACAAAAGTTTGTAAAGGACCTTCCAATAATTGATGCACAGTTTAGGTTCAATCAGTGCAATAGCTTCAGAGAAGAAGATATTTCTGTATTTTCCCGATATGGTCCTGTGTTAATACTATGACCTGTGGTGGCAGCCATCTTGGATTTCCGATTGGCATAAAAAACAGAGGACTTTCCAATGATCATTCCTGGGCAGTTTGGTTTCAGAGAAGAAGCGTTTTGAAACATTTTTCCCATAGGGTCCAATGTTAAACAAGTCCTGCCGTAGCCGCCATTTTGAATTTCATATCAGAACAAAAAACGTAAAGTTTATAGAGGACCATCCAATGAACATTCATGTACAGTTTGGCTTTAATCATATTTGTAGTTTCTGAGAAGAAGGCATTTGAACATTTTCCCATAGGGTCCAATGCTAATCTATGTCCTGCGGTGGTGGCCATCTTGGATATCCGATCGGCATAAAAAACACACACCTTGTAGAGGACCTTCCAATGATCATTCCTGGGCAGTTTGGTTTCAATTATCCAAGTGGTTTCAGAGAAGAAGCGTTTTGAAACATTTTTCCCATAGGGTCCAATGTTAAACTAAGTCCTGCCATAGCCGCCATTTTGAATTTCATATCGGAACAAAAAACGTAAAGTTTGTAGAGGACCATCCAATGAACATTCATGTACAGTTTGGCTTTAATAATATTTGTAGTTTCTGAGAAGAAGGCATTTGAACATTTTCCCATAGGGTCCAATGTTAATCTATGTATTGCGGTGGTGGCCATCTTGGATTTCCGATCGACATAAAAAACAAACTTTGTAGAGGACCTTCCAATGATCATTCCTAGGCAGTTTGGTTTCAATTGTCCAAGTGGTTTCAGAGAAGAAGCGTTTTGAAACATTTTTCCCATAGGGTCCAATGTTAAACTAAGTCCTGCCATATCCGCCATTTTGAATTTCATACCGGAACAAAAAACGTAAAGTTTGTAGAGGACCATCTAATGAACATTCATGTAGTTTGGCTTTAATCATATTTGTAGTTTCTGAGAAGAAGGCATTTGAATATTTTCCCATAGGGTCCAATGTTAATCTATGTCCTGCGGTGGCGGCCATCTTGAATTTTCGATCGGCATAGAAAAAATATAAAGAGGGAGAGGCGTTAAGGTGTAAAATTGGCCCCACATTATATTAAAAAATAATGCTCCACATAGAATAAAAACAATTTACTAATTTAATTGTTAGATAAACAAATTTTCAAAAAATATAACTTTCCGTGAAATTGGGTGCATTATGACGTCATAATGACATCATAATTAGACTGATAATGCTAAAAATGGACTATAAACGACATATTTAATGTACATTTTAGCTATTTTATATACCTCCACAGTCTTCCACCAACACCAAATTGAGCAGTTGTTTTGAGTATAGAGGGTTAATGATTATATCAAAATATTTTGTTGGTGGAGGATTGTGGAGGTTGTTAAATATTAATCTATTTAGAACCTCAACCAGACCCTTAATAATAATATTGAATCTGGCACTGAAAGGGTTAAAATCAATATTTTCACTCTTCTGATTGTATATATGAGATCATTATATACACAATCTGTACATTTCATGATTCATTTCAAGTAATGAAATTCATCAGTAGATAACTTATGTTTCTGTAAATAATTGTATTTATTTTAAATACAGTTTGTGTACATTAAAGCCAAGAGAAAAACTCAGTGCATGTAATCCGGCGTCAATGCCATAAAAAGAACTGGGGGCTATAAGTGCCATATATGGGCCCATATTTAATGAATCATTATCTCAGAACATACTTGATTAAAATTTGATGTGTTTTATTTTATAGACGAGATCATACTTTTGATGTTAAAACTTGTTTCCAACAAAATCGATACGTATTTGACGTCATTGTGACGTCATGAGCGTTATTTGTTTTCTGTATTTCGTGGAATTTTGCCCGCGATATTTGGACGGTTTTCAAAGAAATTAAGCACCTCCGCAGTCGTGCACCAGACAAATACTTTACCAGATGATTAAAATAAATAAAACACAAATACTGTTAAAGTATTTTTTTGGTTTCACGAGGTGTTAAATTTCTTGAAAAACGACGGGAAAATGTTCAAATATTCCAAGCGCTTAGATGACGTTTTGATATTTGAGAAGCAATCTTTGCCGTAAAAATCGATGGTATGTCGGCACGTAACAGTTATATACAAATGTAAGATAGAAATAAAATAAACACCATTTCATCCAAAATATTTTTTTTCATAAGCCCCCAATTATTGATTATATATTTTCTTTCGGGATACTGAAATAGTTATTACTACAGGGATATGGAGGTAACGGGTTTAATGGTCTATCGATGCTACTTCTAAAATGAAGAAAAATAGTTTGATCCAAAAGGAGTAGATATTTTTTGGGCACAATCCAACAGATAGCTTTAACATTATGACCCAAAGGTGTTTTATGTTATGCACTACATACACAAACGTTTGATCCATCATTTGTCCATTGGAGGTTGGGTGTTTAACACCGCTTTCAAAAATATTTCAGTTACTACTTTTGTGGCGGAAATTGGAGTACCCAGAGAAATCCACAGACCTGTCGCAAGTCACTGACAAACTTTATCACATAATGTTTTATCGAGTACACCTCGCCATGAATGGGGTTCAAACTCACAACTTAAGTGGTGATAGGCAATGATTGCACAGGTAGTTGTAAATTCAACTACCATACGACCAGGGGTTTCAAAGTTATTTATAATAGGAGGTACTTCTTAAATTTTAGGAGGTACCTAAAAAATAAGGCTGAGGGCCGTAAGGGGTCCAGGGGGCGGAAACTCCAGAAATCTAGCATTTTGTGGACCAAAAAATGTACTTCAGAGACTGCAAAACATTAAGTGTCTTTGAAAGAAAAATCCCATTAACTTTAGAGTTCAGATTTCACCATAATGCCTGGAACATATAAATTTAATTTGCAATAAAATTTATAATTTTAATAGATCAATACAAATATAATTAAACAGAAACAATATATATTGTTACTTTCACGACTTATGTGCAAAAAAAATGTTCGAACAAAAACGATTCGCGGGAAGACATTTATTAACATTTGAATCACAAAAGTTAAATTATTTTGGAAAAAAAGGGGGGAAAAACAATGTAATTCGTATTTGAGCCATGCCCGGTCCTTTTTCAAGATTTCAAGTAATTTTCTATCCCTTATCTCCTCGTACCCCCTTTTAAAAATGTTTTTCAGCACACACTCATTTCTGTGAACAACCGCGGTAGGGCCCCGTCAAGATATGTAAATAAATTAGCCATAGGTTTTTATTTTTTCATACCGGAAGTTAAACAATATGGACGGAGTTAAGCAACAAGACAGTACGCCCCAGAATGATTCGACCCTGGGTTTTAAATGGATAAAAAAATCGCACAAAATATTGTGTAGTCATATATTCATAATACATAATGATCATACTTATATTACTGGAGATTACACTAAATTGTGTTTGAACATAATTTGTAATCGGTCATTTTTTTTATTTTGAAATGATGTCAGCTTTGTTCCGGTCCGAGTTTTACACAAGAATGAAAAGATATTGGGGCGAAAACATATCTATTTACCGCATGCGCAAACTGCTATTTACGATTCTAAGGTAAAGTTATTTTTAAAACAGGGAATATCCCATCAACTTGGTCGTGACGCAGTTGTTCGATTTGAATGCGAGAATTCAGCAATTGACGTGATCATTAATTTTTTTATGAAAAATATTCCACAAGCCTATCGACCATCGTACTTTTGGTTTTGATCACCGCTAATTTTGGGGGGGTTCAGTAATTTCTGCCGGTACTATACACGATCTCAGGCGGGTAAAAGTACCGGGTACCGGCCCACTTTGAAACCGACGGTTCAAGTTCAGTTAAGATGAAAAGTAATTGTTTTATTGATATTGATGGAATTTATGATTATCACTGTTTATAAACTTTCTTTTCATATCAATCAATGAAAAGAATTGGTTTGCTGAAAGTAGGTTTTTTTGTTGTGGTTCATTGGATGGAATTTGCAGACACAACGTTAGGCATATCAGAACAATACCTTTTTTTTGCCACCAGACTGGGATGGTTGGCCACTGAATTCACATCACATTTTCATTAATTATATAAAGTTTCCCCTTTTGCGCCCAAATTAAACTTTTAACTTCTATCAGTTCCATTCTCTTAAATCAACCTCTAATGGACAAATGATGGATCAAAAGTTTGTGTATGTAGTGCATTGAAAATGCATTCTGTCATGTGCATAAGTTATTGTTTGCATGACTGACAGACACTATTCATCATATTGTTTTCTAGCTTCTGAACTGTCGATCGAGAAAAAAATAAAATATTCTAGACAGGCAGCAAATAGCCAGTCAATGGGGTTTGCAATTAATATTTCGCATGCACAATAGCCACCCCACACCACAAGATGTGGAAAATAGAAATATTCTGCTGTGGATTAAATGCGTATTAACTGCATTACATGTAAAATGTATGATTCTGTTTGATAAAGTCCTTTAACTAGAACAAGAACAAAATGTACACTAGAGTGAAATAGTGTTGTAATAAAAGATCGTGAACGTGATGTACGAGCGTGTACAAGTATTACAGAATGTCAAGGTATATTTTAAATGACGTTGAAACAAGTCACGATTTGATATTAATTCGGTTGTATTTCATTTTGACGATTCTAATTACGGAAGACGATCACAACCATATTGTTTTTGATTGGATTAAAATTATAGATGTATAATAATGTATAATATCCTATAATTATTAGAATCCTAACATGACTGCGAATTTGACATAAATAAAATAACAAATGGCTTCCTCTAGGAAAACGCCGACTTTATGTGAAAGGGACACCAGACAGCTATGAGGAACGAATTTAATACATCCCTTAGCGCGGGATGTAAAGGACACACTCCTTACACGTAAAATACAACTTACAGCAAATTCTGATAGCAACAGTTTATTAGGAGTGTTGTTGTTGGTTTGTCACAAAGCAAAATAATATCTACCATCTCCTCTTTTTCTAGTGACAATCAAAACAATCATACATAGACTCATGGCAGCAACACACATTTTACCTACACGATTAATCATATGGTTGTAAACTTGTTCTCATCATAAATATATATGAAATACTTGATTGTAAAACAATTATCTATCGACAACCACTTTTTATGGGATATCTGATTCCAAGGCTTGTTATCAGTTTATAAAAAAAAATAATCTTACAGGGTCCTAGCTAAAATCGTTACACATTAAACATTATGCTTCACACCATTTCCCAAAATATTTCCATATTATAAAAAAAAACGATCTTTAAATATTGGACTTCTCTCAACCCGCACCTTGGCATTTTTTTTCTATAGATTTGTGATGGTTGTCCGTAAAAATGTACTGGAATATATCATCGCATTGGTTGTCGTTAAGAATAAAGTACGGTTAAAAAAGTGTTTAAAAAAATTTCAAATATGACAAAGTTCTATTGTCCAAATAATTCTATCTATTACTTCTTTAAGATTAATACTAAAATTTCGACCAGTTTTCGACGATCAATGTTAATAAGTTTCTGAATTGATGTCCCAGCGGCGGATCCAGGGGGAGGGCGCACCCGGCGCGAACCCCTACCCTAAAATTGGAAAAAATATGATTTGTTGACGTAAAATCGTGATTTTTCACACGAAATACCCCAAAAATGTTCGCACCCCCCTCCGCTCGGCGCAATTTTTTTAAGTGCGCCCCTAACTTGAAATCCTGGATCCGCCCCTATTGACCTCAATATGTACATTATCAATGTCATAGCAGACGATGAATCCAAAATTGGTCTGTATGAGATATATTTTTTAAATGATTAAAGCTTTCTTAAGGTGACGAAAAAATGAATTACGAAAAACTACAATTTGAACGTGAAATAATAGATGTGGTATGTAGTTCTTACATTTAAAGATGACATTTTCAGATCAGATTTCATGAGATCATTCATGCAATTTCAGCATCATAATATAACCTCTGACAAATGAAGCGATCAAAATAATGAGAGATTTTATCACGTGAAACAAACCGTCGAAAACAGGAGACCGTCGAAAATGGGTGACGTTGCGACATTACTATTCGTTCACTTTAATTTCATAATACAGCTTCGGAACATGTTTTTATTCCTGAAATCAATCCACAAATTTATGCTTTGTTTATTGAGTTTTATTATGCTTTGTTTTTTTTGTTTTTTTTTTATAGATATGCATTATAATACAATGATACCTACGTTCTATATAATGAAAAAAATGACGTTCACTGCTTTTCATTACCTGATTGTCGATCCGCTGCGAGGAATTAGATACACATATTAACTAACTGTATTTATTTCTGAAAAGTACATATTGTGAATACATTTTGGAGAAAATTTTATCGACATCTGAGGTGGGGCCGATTTTGGTCCTTATAGCTCCTAATCCTTTGTAGAGGATCTTCCAATGACTATTCCTGGGCAGTTTGGTTTCAATTGTCCAAGTGGTTTCAGAGAAGAAGCGTTTTGAAACATTTTTCCCATAGGGTCCAATGTTAAACTAAGTCCTGCCGTAGCGGCCATTTTGAATTTCATATCGGAACAAAAAACGTAAAGTTTGTAGAGGACCATCCAATGAACATTCATGTACAGTTTGGCTTTAATAATATTTGTAGTTTCTGAGAAAAAGGCATTTGAACATTTTCCCATAGGGTCCAATGTTAATCTATGTATTGCGGTGGTGGCCATCTTGGATTTCCTATCGACATAAAAAACATAAACTTTGTAGAGGACCTTCCAATGATCATTCCTGGGCAGTTTGGTTTCAACTGTCCTAGTGGTTTCAGAGAAGAAGCATTTTGAAACATTTTCCCCATAGGGTCCAATGCTAAACTAAGTCCTGCCGTAGCCGCCATTTTGAATTTCATATCGGAACAAAAAACGTAAAGTTTGTAGAGGACCATCCAATGAACATTCATGTACAGTTTGGCTCTAATAATATTTGTAGTTTCTGAGAAGAAGGCATTTGAACATTTTCCCATAGGGTCCAATGTTAATCTATGTATTGCGGTGGCAGCCATCTTGGATTTCCGATCAACATAAAAAACATAGACTTTGTAGAGAACCTTCCAATGATCATTCCTGGGCAGTTTGGTTTCAACTGTCCTAGTGGTTTCAGAGAAGAAGCGTTTTGAAACATTTTCCCCATAGGGTCCAATGTTAAACTAAGTCCTGCCGTAGTCACCATTTTGAATTTCATATCGGAACAAAAAACGTAAAGTTTGTAGAGGACCATCCAATGAACATTCATGTACAGTTTGGCTTTAATAATATTTGTAGTTTCTGAGAAAAAAGCATTTGAACATTTTCCCATAGGGTCCAATGTTAATCTATGTATTGCGGTGGTGGCCATCTTGGATTTCCTATCGACATAAAAAACATAACCCTTGTAGAGGACCTTCCAATGATCATTCCTGGGCAGTTTGGTTTCAACTGTCCTAGTGGTTTCAGAGAAGAAGCGTTTTGAAACATTTTCCCCATAGGGTCCAATGTTAAACTAAGTCCTGCCGTAGCCGCCATTTTGAATTTCATATCGGAACAAAAAACGTAAAGTTTGTAGAGGACCATCCAATGAACATTCATGTACAGTTTGGCTTTAATAATATTTGTAGTTTCTGAGAAGAAGGCATTTGAACATTTTCCCTTAGGGTCCAATGTTAATCTATGTTCTGTGGTGGCGGCCATCTTGGATTTCCGATCGGCATAAAAAACATAAAATTTGTAGAGGACCTTCCAATGATCATTCCTGGGCAGTTTGGTTTCAACTGTCCTAGTGGTTTCAGAGAAGAAGCGTTTTGAAACATTTTCCCCATAGGGTCCAATGTTAAACTAAGTCCTGCCGTAGCCGCCATTTTGAATTTCATATCGGAACAAAAAACGTAAAGTTTGTAGAGGACCATCCAATGAACATTCATGTACAGTTTGGCTTTAATAATATTTGTAGTTTCTGAGAAGAAGGCATTTGAACATTTTCCCTTAGGGTCCAATGTTAATCTATGTTCTGTGGTGGCGGCCATCTTGGATTTCCGATCGGCATAAAAAACATAAAATTTGTAGAGGACCTTCCAATGATCATTCCTGGGCAGTTTGGTTTCAACTGTCCTAGTGGTTTCAGAGAAGAAGCATTTTGAAACATTTTCCCCATAGGGTCCAATGCTAAACTAAGTCCTGCCGTAGCCGCCATTTTGAATTTCATATCGGAACAAAAAACGTAAAGTTTGTAGAGGACCATCCAATGAACATTCATGTACAGTTTGGCTCTAATAATATTTGTAGTTTCTGAGAAGAAGGCATTTGAACATTTTCCCTTAGGGTCCAATGTTAATCTATGTTCTGTGGTGGTGGCCATCTTGGATTTCCGATCGGCATAAAAAACATAAAATTTGTAGAGAACCTTCCAATGATCATTCCTGGGCAGTTTGGTTTCAACTGTCCTAGTGGTTTCAGAGAAGAAGCGTTTTCCCCATAGGGTCCAATGCTAAACTAAGTCCTGCCGTAGCCGCCATTTTGAATTTCATATCGGAACAAAAAACGTAAAGTTTGTAGAGGACCATCCAATGAACATTCATGTACAGTTTGGCTCTAATAATATTTGTAGTTTCTGAGAAGAAGGCATTTGAACATTTTCCCATAGGGTCCAATGTTAATCTATGTATTGCGGTGGCAGCCATCTTGGATTTCCGATCAACATAAAAAACATAGACTTTGTAGAGGACCTTCCAATGATCATTCCTGGACAGTTTGGTTTCAATTGTCCAAGTGGTTTCAGAGAAGAAGCGTTTTGAAACATTTTTCCCATAGGGTCCAATGTTAAACTAAGTCCTGCCGTAGCCGCCATTTTGAATTTCATACCGGAACAAAAAACGTAAAGTTTGTAGAGGACCATCCAATGAACATTCATGTACAGTTTGGCTTTAATAATATTTGTAGTTTCTGAGAAGAAGGCATTTGAACATTTTTCCATAGGGTCCAATGTTAATCTATGTATTGCAGTGGCGGCCATCTTGGATTTCCGATCGGCATAAAAAACATTAAATTTGTAGAGGACCTTCCAATGATCATTCCTGGGCAGTTTGGTTTCAACTGTCCTAGTGGTTTCAGAGGAGAAGCGTTTTGAAACATTTTCCCCATAGGGTCCAATGTTAAACTAAGTCCTGCCGTAGTCACCATTTTGAATTTCATATCGGAACAAAAAACGTAAAGTTTGTAGAGGACCATCCAATGAACATTCATGTACAGTTTGGCTTTAATAATATTTGTAGTTTCTGAGAAAAAAGCATTTGAACATTTTCCCATAGGGTCCAATGTTAATCTATGTATTGCGGTGGTGGCCATCTTGGATTTCCTATCGACATAAAAAACATAAACTTTGTAGAGGACCTTCCAATGATCATTCCTGGGCAGTTTGGTTTCAACTGTCCTAGTGGTTTCAGAGAAGAAGCGTTTTGAAACATTTTCCCCATAGGGTCCAATGTTAAACTAAGTCCTGCCGTAGCCGCCATTTTGAATTTCATATCGGAACAAAAAACGTAAAGTTTGTAGAGGACCATCCAATGAACATTCATGTACAGTTTGGCTCTAATAATATTTGTAGTTTCTGAGAAGAAGGCATTTGAACATTTTCCCTTAGGGTCCAATGTTAATCTATGTATTGCGGTGGCGGCCATCTTGGATTTCCGATCGGCATAAAAAACATTAAATTTGTAGAGGACCTTCCAATGATCATTCCTGGGCAGTTTGGTTTCAACTGTCCTAGTGGTTTCAGAGAAGAAGCGTTTTGAAACATTTTCCCCATAGGGTCCAATGTTAAACTAAGTCCTGCCGTAGCCGCCATTTTGAATTTCATACCGGAACAAAAAACGTAAAGTTTGTAGAGGACCATCCAATGAACATTCATGTACAGTTTGGCTTTAATAATATTTGTAGTTTCTGAGAAGAAGGCATTTGAACATTTTTCCATAGGGTCCAATGTTAATCTATGTATTGCAGTGGCGGCCATCTTGGATTTCCGATCGGCATAAAAAACATTAAATTTGTAGAGGACCTTCCAATGATCATTCCTGGGCAGTTTGGTTTCAACTGTCCTAGTGGTTTCAGAGGAGAAGCGTTTTGAAACATTTTCCCCATAGGGTCCAATGTTAAACTAAGTCCTGCCGTAGTCACCATTTTGAATTTCATATCGGAACAAAAAACGTAACGTTTGTAGAGGACCATCCAATGAACATTCATGTACAGTTTGGCTTTAATAATATTTGTAGTTTCTGAGAAAAAAGCATTTGAACATTTTCCCATAGGGTCCAATGTTAATCTATGTATTGCGGTGGTGGCCATCTTGGATTTCCTATCGACATAAAAAACATAAACTTTGTAGAGGACCTTCCAATGATCATTCCTGGGCAGTTTGGTTTCAACTGTCCTAGTGGTTTCAGAGAAGAAGCGTTTTGAAACATTTTCCCCATAGGGTCCAATGTTAAACTAAGTCCTGCCGTAGCCGCCATTTTGAATTTCATATCGGAACAAAAAACGTAAAGTTTGTAGAGGACCATCCAATGAACATTCATGTACAGTTTGGCTCTAATAATATTTGTAGTTTCTGAGAAGAAGGCATTTGAACATTTTCCCTTAGGGTCCAATGTTAATCTATGTATTGCGGTGGCGGCCATCTTGGATTTCCGATCGGCATAAAAAACATTAAATTTGTAGAGGACCTTCCAATGATCATTCCTGGGCAGTTTGGTTTCAACTGTCCTAGTGGTTTCAGAGAAGAAGCATTTTGAAACATTTTCCCCATAGGGTCCAATGTTAAACTAAGTCCTGCCGTAGCCGCCATTTTGAATTTCATATCGGAACAAAAAACGTAAAGTTTGTAGAGGACCATCCAATGAACATTCATGTACAGTTTGGCTTTAATCATATTTGTAGTTTCTGAGAAGAAGGCATTTGAACATTTTCCCATAGGGTCCAATGTTAATCTATGTATTGCGGTGGTGGCCATCTTGGATTTCCGATCGACATAAAAAAAAAAACTTTGTAGAGGACCTTCCAATGATCATTCCTAGGCAGTTTGGTTTCAATTGTCCAAGTGGTTTCAGAGAAGAAGCGTTTTGAAACATTTTTCCCATAGGGTCCAATGTTAAACTAAGTCCTGCCGTAGCCGCCATTTTGAATTTCATACCGGAACAAAAAACGTAAAGTTTGTAGAGGACCATCCAATGAACATTCATGTACAGTTTGGCTTTAATAATATTTGTAGTTTCTGAGAAGAAGGCATTTGAACATTTTCCCATAGGGTCCAATGTTAATCTATGTATTGCGGTGGCGGCCATCTTGGATTTCCGATCGGCATAAAAAACATTAAATTTGTAGAGGACCTTCCAATGATCATTCCTGGGCAGTTTGGTTTCAACTGTCCTAGTGGTTTCAGAGAAGAAGCGTTTTGAAACATTTTCCCCATAGGGTCCAATGTTAAACTAAGTCCTGCCGTAGCCGCCATTTTGAATTTCATATCGGAACAAAAAACGTAAAGTTTGTAGAGGACCATCCAATGAACATTCATGTACAGTTTGGCTTTAATCATATTTGTAGTTTCTGAGAAGAAGGCATTTGAACATTTTCCCATAGGGTCCAATGTTAATCTATGTCCGGCGATGGTGGCCATCTTGGATTTCCGATCGGCATAAAAAACAGAAACTTGGTAAAGGACATTCCAATGATCATTCATTTACAGTTTGGGTTCAGTCAGTTCATTAGTTTCAGAGAAGAAGATCTTTGAAATTTCAGCCAATCAGAGCATATTATTGGCCCTGGCAGCCATATTGAATATCCGACTGGAACGAAAAACAGTAACTTTGCAGAGGACCATCCAAGGAACATTCCTGCTAAGCTTGGTTCCAATCGACCCAGTGGTCTCGGAGAAGAAGCTTGAAATGTGAAAAGTTTACAGACGACAGACAACAGACGACGGACGCCAAGTGATGGCAATAGTTCAGGTGAACTAAAAAGTAGTCAGGAATTAGGTACTGACATGACGTTATCTGATATTCTTTCAATAAATTTTTGACATTATCATAAAACTATGGTAAGACCTATATTCCTAAAGCATGGATAGACGACAGTACAGTCAGAGACAAAGTGTGATAATTCACTGTGACAGTATAGTCAGAGACAAAGTGTGATAATTCACTGTGACAGTATAGTCAGAGACAAAGTGTGATAATTCACTGTCATATATAGTCAGAGACAAAGTGTGATAATTCACTGTGACAGTATAGTCAGAGACAAAGTGTGATAATTCACTGTGACAGTATAGTCAGAGACAAAGTGTGATAATTCACTGTGACAGCATAGTCAGAGACAAAGTGTGATAATTCACTGTCATATATAGTCAGAGACAAAGTGTGATAATTCACTGTGACAGTATAGTCAGAGACAAAGTGTGATAATTCACTGTGACAGCATAGTCAGAGACAAAGTGTGATAATTCACTGTGACAGTATAGTCAGAGACAAAGTGTGATAATTCACTTTCATATATAGTCAGAGACAAAGTGTGATAATTCACTATGATAGTATAGTCAGAGACAAAGTGTGATAATTCACTGTGACAGTATAGTCAGAGACAAAGTGTGATAATTCACTGTGACAGCATAGTCAGAGACAAAGTGTGATAATTCACTGTGACAGCATAGTCAGAGACAAAGTGTGATAATTCACTGTGACAGTATAGTCAGAGACAAAGTGTGATAATTCACTGTGACAGTATAGTCAGAGACAAAGCGTGATAATTCACTGTGACAGTATAGTCAGAGACAAAGTGTGATAATTCACTGTGACAGTATAGTCAGAGACAAAGTGTGATAATTCACTGTGACAGTATAGTCAGAGACAAAGTGTGATAATTCACTGTGACAGTATAGTCAGAGACAAAGTGTGATAATTCACACTGTGATAGATACATTTTGTATATCACTCATCTTGGTGATATGGATACATGTGTATATCGTTTGTTTAAATAGATCATCCAAATTTATTTTGTATCTAGTAATACTTCCTTACACTCAAAATGCATAAAAAAGTTAATAAATAGATTAAACAGAGCAAAAGATATACATGTATCAGTATCAACAAGATGAGTGACAAGTCTATCACAATGATTTGTCATGCTGTGTCATGTTCGTATTGTAACATAATTTTGCTTACAGAGACAGGTTTTGGGTATTTTAGTTTTTTTGTACTTTAGATATCTAAATTTGGCTTTCAGTCTATTTGGGATCATAAGATAAATCTTGAAAGGTACATCTGGTTTTTTGGATGGGTAATCTTGTACCCCCCACCCTATTTTTTATTTTTTTTTTTTATTTTCATAATGTCATAATTTTCAAAATTGTATGTTTGGAAATAAAAAATCCTTGTCTACTTTAGGATATACCCTATGAACATTTCATAACAAAATCAACATTCAACACTTTCAATGGGAAATCTACATTTCACATACCAGATCAAATTCTGTAATAAAGATTCTGTGGCAAGCACTAGTGTGCTACTATCAAGGACAGCTCTAGAACTTTTTAAAGCATTCTATTTTCTGTAGCAAACCACACCTGTATAAAAAAAAATATAACACTTTTTGCTAAATAAAAATAAAATTCATATAAAAAATACCACACAGTTAAAAAAAACCTAACAGAAAAATCATAGAAATAGAGGCAACATCAATTTCTTTACGACAAATAAAAGATTTTATCTACCATGTTTACCAGAGTATATATTGAGTATGATACAAAAGCAAGAATTAAATTTGAACGTATCGAGCGTGGACACAATAACAAGTCTTTACTTTACCTACATATACAAAGATGAATGATACAATTGACTTACAATTATTTCTAAGATATAAGAATGTGGGAATGCCATTGCATGTCCTTTTTCACTATCTTTAGCATCACATACACCTGACATTTTTGTTATGTTTTGTCTTAGACGTTTTTTTGGCTACCATAAGTATTAGATTGAAAGAAATGTTATCGTTACTGTTATTTTGAGCAAAAATTTTTCCAAGAATCGTTTTACATGATACCCTATTCCCATTCTTATATAAGGGCTATAAACATCTATATCTTACTACAGTATATTTGCTTACTGATGATTTTGACAGTAGGAGTAAAACTGACTGCCACGATATAACTGAAATATTGTTGAAAGTGACGTTAAACACCATATAGAGATAGAGAGAGAGACAGTAGGAGCTAGAAACCTCAATTCCAAATTTAATCTGAATAAGCATAATTATGGTAAAATGTTATTTTTTTTTAGAATTAGACAAGGGCAACACGACCTTAGAAACACATGAACACTGACATGTCTTATTTGTCACATACAAAAATGTATTCTGTAAAATGTCAATTATTTTGTGAGCACCTCATTTTCAAAAAGTGTAAACAATCAAAATAACTTAATTCAATCTTGATCTCATTTTACTTATAATGTTCCTTTTGTATTTTTGTGTAAAATTTTGATATTTAAAATATCACGCCAGTCGGTCATGGCAATCTTTCAAAATTAGGGAAAATGTAACCGATTTGTAAACTTTAATTAAATGGTCACTCTTATCTCTATATTAAAAAAAAAAAAATTCAAATTTGACCTGTATACTTTTATATATCCTGGGTAAACATATTATAGTTTGAAAAGTTGTTGAGAGCAGCTGTAATTAAAATGCGTGATATGCACATAAAAATACAATCTCAATCTTTTTACTGGTAACAGGTAATTACAAAAGTTGGTGTTTGTTTTTTTTTAGCTTAGAGATTATAAGGTAGTCTTAAATATATAAGTAAACAATCTCAACCATAATACATGTTGTTGTGATTTGATGTTTTTGTTCTATGGGGCTACTATGGTCACAATTGTACAAGAGTTAGATTTATATCTACACTAACACAATTAGTGCCTTTCACCACCAAACTTTGTCAGTTCTCAACCAAAGTTTGTCAGTTCTCAACCATTATTTGTACTTGATACAACTTTATATGATCAAAGTTTTCCAGTGATTTGCAGCAGGTTGGTGTTTTTTTCCATGTTTTTCAGTTTCCTTCACCTATAAAACTTAGCTCCACTATATCACTGAAATATTGTTTAAAGTGGCATTAAACTCCAATAATATAAATCCTCACATTTTTGTTCTACCTTCATCTACTTCTTTCCATATACATTGGCTTTGAACCATAAAATACATTTAACTTTTTTAGATAATATTTGAACCATAAAATACATTTAACTTTTTTAGATAATATATAATATATGAAGTTTTTAACTATTTCTTTTCGTGAATGTTCACTTCAAAATAATATAGTGTACCTTTTTAAAACTTGAAACATCAACTTTGAATCTTTTCAGCATAAGGGAGATAACTCAAACAAACAAAGCTGACTATTATTCTTTCTGTTGTGATGACTGTATGCCAGCATAAGGGAGATTTCTCAAACAGCCTTGCTGCTATACAAACTTTAATTTCTTTCTATATTCACATCTGGAGAAAAAAATACAAGAAAGAATAAGTGCTATGTTGTTTTAGATAAAAAAAAAAACCCATAAAACTAAAGAACTAGAGGTTCAGTGGGCTGAGCCTGTGTTGCTCACCTTTCATTCTCCTTTGAGGAAACTTAATACAGAATCTTCCATACATGTAGATGCTTCCTACCAAGTTTCGGTTCATATGACTAAGCAGTTTCAAAGGAGAAGATTTTTTAGAAATCGACCAATCAGAAACAAGAATTGCATGTGGTGGCCATGTTTGCTAACCGATCGGGACGAAATGAGCATTCTTCATAGAGAACATTCCATAGATGCTTCCTACCAAGTTTCGGTGGTAGCCATGTTTGTTAACCAATCGGGACGAAATGAGTAATCTTCATAGAGGACATTTCATAGATGATTCCTACCAAGTTTCGGTGGTAGCCATGTTTGTTAATTGATCGGGACGGAATGAGTAATCTTCATAGAGGACATTCCATAGATGCTTCCTACCAAGTTATGGTTCATTTGGCAAAGCGGTTTCAGAGGAGAAGATTTTAAAAAATCGGCCAATCAGAAACAAGAATTGCCTGTGGTGGCCATGTTTGGTAATGGATCATAACAAAATGTGCACTCTTTAGAGAGGTCCTTCCATAGATGCTTCCTACCAAGTTTCAGTTCATTTGGCTGAGGGTTTTCAGAGGAGAAGATTAAAATGTGAAAAGTAAACGGATGACAGACGACGGACACCAAGTGATGGCAAAAGCTCATATTGCCTTTGGCAAGGTTTGCTAAAAAGAATATTAAAATGTGAATACCTACTTGTAATGTATAGAATAAACATGTTACACTATATCAGCATTATTTAATTTCTAAGGGCAAGAGTTATCTTTCTTTTGACAGTTTAGGCAAGAGTTATCTTTCTTTTAACAGAGGTAAAGATTTTTTAGAAATCAACCAATCAGAAAAAGGAATTGCCTGTGGTGGCCATGTTTGTTAACCGATCAGGACAAAATTAGCAATCTATATAGAGGACCTTCCATAGAGGCTTCCTACCAAGTATCGGTTCATTTGGCCAAGCAGTTTCAGAGGAGAAGATTTAAAAAATTCGGCCAATCAGAAACAAGAATTGCCTGTTAATGGATTGGGACAAAATGTGCAATCTTTAGACAGGACCTTCTATAGATGCTTCCAACCAAGTTTCAGTTCATTTGACTGAGGGGTTTCAGAGGAGAAGATTAAAATGTGAAAAGTTAACAGACGACAAGAGGACAGATGACGGACGACAGATGCCAAGTGATGGCAAAAGCTCACATTGTCTTTAGCAAGGTGAGCTAAAAAAAAGTTTTCTTTGACCATAGTTTTAACTTTTTCAGATTCAATATATTTTTTTGTGCAAATTAAGCAACAACTGAAATAAAATTTGATAAAAGAAAGTAGAAAATGGATCTAAGCTGGTATGACATGAGAAATTTAGATATTACACATAAACCCATCCCCCTTTAGTTGTGTACATCAACAAAAAAATATCAGATATAAATAATCAGTGACAAGTGTAACAAATGTTTCTTAAAATATCTATAAAATAATGATTTTTTTTTTCTATTTCAGATCGAGTGAAAATATTTGTAGTTTCTGAGAAGAAGGCATTTGAACATTTTCCCATAGGGTCCAATGTTAATCTATGTATTGCGGTGGCAGCCATCTTGGATTTCCGATCAACATAAAAAACATAGACTTTGTAGAGGACCTTCCAATGATCATTCCTGGACAGTTTGGTTTCAATTGTCCAAGTGGTTTCAGAGAAGAAGCGTTTTGAAACATTTTTCCCATAGGGTCCAATGTTAAACTAAGTCCTGCCGTAGCCGCCATTTTGAATTTCATACCGGAACAAAAAACGTAAAGTTTGTAGAGGACCATCCAATGAACATTCATGTACAGTTTGGCTTTAATAATATTTGTAGTTTCTGAGAAGAAGGCATTTGAACATTTTTCCATAGGGTCCAATGTTAATCTATGTATTGCAGTGGCGGCCATCTTGGATTTCCGATCGGCATAAAAAACATTAAATTTGTAGAGGACCTTCCAATGATCATTCCTGGGCAGTTTGGTTTCAACTGTCCTAGTGGTTTCAGAGGAGAAGCGTTTTGAAACATTTTCCCCATAGGGTCCAATGTTAAACTAAGTCCTGCCGTAGTCACCATTTTGAATTTCATATCGGAACAAAAAACGTAAAGTTTGTAGAGGACCATCCAATGAACATTCATGTACAGTTTGGCTTTAATAATATTTGTAGTTTCTGAGAAAAAAGCATTTGAACATTTTCCCATAGGGTCCAATGTTAATCTATGTATTGCGGTGGTGGCCATCTTGGATTTCCTATCGACATAAAAAACATAAACTTTGTAGAGGACCTTCCAATGATCATTCCTGGGCAGTTTGGTTTCAACTGTCCTAGTGGTTTCAGAGAAGAAGCGTTTTGAAACATTTTCCCCATAGGGTCCAATGTTAAACTAAGTCCTGCCGTAGCCGCCATTTTGAATTTCATATCGGAACAAAAAACGTAAAGTTTGTAGAGGACCATCCAATGAACATTCATGTACAGTTTGGCTCTAATAATATTTGTAGTTTCTGAGAAGAAGGCATTTGAACATTTTCCCTTAGGGTCCAATGTTAATCTATGTATTGCGGTGGCGGCCATCTTGGATTTCCGATCGGCATAAAAAACATTAAATTTGTAGAGGACCTTCCAATGATCATTCCTGGGCAGTTTGGTTTCAACTGTCCTAGTGGTTTCAGAGAAGAAGCGTTTTGAAACATTTTCCCCATAGGGTCCAATGTTAAACTAAGTCCTGCCGTAGCCGCCATTTTGAATTTCATACCGGAACAAAAAACGTAAAGTTTGTAGAGGACCATCCAATGAACATTCATGTACAGTTTGGCTTTAATAATATTTGTAGTTTCTGAGAAGAAGGCATTTGAACATTTTTCCATAGGGTCCAATGTTAATCTATGTATTGCAGTGGCGGCCATCTTGGATTTCCGATCGGCATAAAAAACATTAAATTTGTAGAGGACCTTCCAATGATCATTCCTGGGCAGTTTGGTTTCAACTGTCCTAGTGGTTTCAGAGGAGAAGCGTTTTGAAACATTTTCCCCATAGGGTCCAATGTTAAACTAAGTCCTGCCGTAGTCACCATTTTGAATTTCATATCGGAACAAAAAACGTAACGTTTGTAGAGGACCATCCAATGAACATTCATGTACAGTTTGGCTTTAATAATATTTGTAGTTTCTGAGAAAAAAGCATTTGAACATTTTCCCATAGGGTCCAATGTTAATCTATGTATTGCGGTGGTGGCCATCTTGGATTTCCTATCGACATAAAAAACATAAACTTTGTAGAGGACCTTCCAATGATCATTCCTGGGCAGTTTGGTTTCAACTGTCCTAGTGGTTTCAGAGAAGAAGCGTTTTGAAACATTTTCCCCATAGGGTCCAATGTTAAACTAAGTCCTGCCGTAGCCGCCATTTTGAATTTCATATCGGAACAAAAAACGTAAAGTTTGTAGAGGACCATCCAATGAACATTCATGTACAGTTTGGCTCTAATAATATTTGTAGTTTCTGAGAAGAAGGCATTTGAACATTTTCCCTTAGGGTCCAATGTTAATCTATGTATTGCGGTGGCGGCCATCTTGGATTTCCGATCGGCATAAAAAACATTAAATTTGTAGAGGACCTTCCAATGATCATTCCTGGGCAGTTTGGTTTCAACTGTCCTAGTGGTTTCAGAGAAGAAGCATTTTGAAACATTTTCCCCATAGGGTCCAATGTTAAACTAAGTCCTGCCGTAGCCGCCATTTTGAATTTCATATCGGAACAAAAAACGTAAAGTTTGTAGAGGACCATCCAATGAACATTCATGTACAGTTTGGCTTTAATCATATTTGTAGTTTCTGAGAAGAAGGCATTTGAACATTTTCCCATAGGGTCCAATGTTAATCTATGTATTGCGGTGGTGGCCATCTTGGATTTCCGATCGACATAAAAAAAAAAACTTTGTAGAGGACCTTCCAATGATCATTCCTAGGCAGTTTGGTTTCAATTGTCCAAGTGGTTTCAGAGAAGAAGCGTTTTGAAACATTTTTCCCATAGGGTCCAATGTTAAACTAAGTCCTGCCGTAGCCGCCATTTTGAATTTCATACCGGAACAAAAAACGTAAAGTTTGTAGAGGACCATCCAATGAACATTCATGTACAGTTTGGCTTTAATAATATTTGTAGTTTCTGAGAAGAAGGCATTTGAACATTTTCCCATAGGGTCCAATGTTAATCTATGTATTGCGGTGGCGGCCATCTTGGATTTCCGATCGGCATAAAAAACATTAAATTTGTAGAGGACCTTCCAATGATCATTCCTGGGCAGTTTGGTTTCAACTGTCCTAGTGGTTTCAGAGAAGAAGCGTTTTGAAACATTTTCCCCATAGGGTCCAATGTTAAACTAAGTCCTGCCGTAGCCGCCATTTTGAATTTCATATCGGAACAAAAAACGTAAAGTTTGTAGAGGACCATCCAATGAACATTCATGTACAGTTTGGCTTTAATCATATTTGTAGTTTCTGAGAAGAAGGCATTTGAACATTTTCCCATAGGGTCCAATGTTAATCTATGTCCGGCGATGGTGGCCATCTTGGATTTCCGATCGGCATAAAAAACAGAAACTTGGTAAAGGACATTCCAATGATCATTCATTTACAGTTTGGGTTCAGTCAGTTCATTAGTTTCAGAGAAGAAGATCTTTGAAATTTCAGCCAATCAGAGCATATTATTGGCCCTGGCAGCCATATTGAATATCCGACTGGAACGAAAAACAGTAACTTTGCAGAGGACCATCCAAGGAACATTCCTGCTAAGCTTGGTTCCAATCGACCCAGTGGTCTCGGAGAAGAAGCTTGAAATGTGAAAAGTTTACAGACGACAGACAACAGACGACGGACGCCAAGTGATGGCAATAGTTCAGGTGAACTAAAAAGTAGTCAGGAATTAGGTACTGACATGACGTTATCTGATATTCTTTCAATAAATTTTTGACATTATCATAAAACTATGGTAAGACCTATATTCCTAAAGCATGGATAGACGACAGTACAGTCAGAGACAAAGTGTGATAATTCACTGTGACAGTATAGTCAGAGACAAAGTGTGATAATTCACTGTGACAGTATAGTCAGAGACAAAGTGTGATAATTCACTGTCATATATAGTCAGAGACAAAGTGTGATAATTCACTGTGACAGTATAGTCAGAGACAAAGTGTGATAATTCACTGTGACAGTATAGTCAGAGACAAAGTGTGATAATTCACTGTGACAGCATAGTCAGAGACAAAGTGTGATAATTCACTGTCATATATAGTCAGAGACAAAGTGTGATAATTCACTGTGACAGTATAGTCAGAGACAAAGTGTGATAATTCACTGTGACAGCATAGTCAGAGACAAAGTGTGATAATTCACTGTGACAGTATAGTCAGAGACAAAGTGTGATAATTCACTTTCATATATAGTCAGAGACAAAGTGTGATAATTCACTATGATAGTATAGTCAGAGACAAAGTGTGATAATTCACTGTGACAGTATAGTCAGAGACAAAGTGTGATAATTCACTGTGACAGCATAGTCAGAGACAAAGTGTGATAATTCACTGTGACAGCATAGTCAGAGACAAAGTGTGATAATTCACTGTGACAGTATAGTCAGAGACAAAGTGTGATAATTCACTGTGACAGTATAGTCAGAGACAAAGCGTGATAATTCACTGTGACAGTATAGTCAGAGACAAAGTGTGATAATTCACTGTGACAGTATAGTCAGAGACAAAGTGTGATAATTCACTGTGACAGTATAGTCAGAGACAAAGTGTGATAATTCACTGTGACAGTATAGTCAGAGACAAAGTGTGATAATTCACACTGTGATAGATACATTTTGTATATCACTCATCTTGGTGATATGGATACATGTGTATATCGTTTGTTTAAATAGATCATCCAAATTTATTTTGTATCTAGTAATACTTCCTTACACTCAAAATGCATAAAAAAGTTAATAAATAGATTAAACAGAGCAAAAGATATACATGTATCAGTATCAACAAGATGAGTGACAAGTCTATCACAATGATTTGTCATGCTGTGTCATGTTCGTATTGTAACATAATTTTGCTTACAGAGACAGGTTTTGGGTATTTTAGTTTTTTTGTACTTTAGATATCTAAATTTGGCTTTCAGTCTATTTGGGATCATAAGATAAATCTTGAAAGGTACATCTGGTTTTTTGGATGGGTAATCTTGTACCCCCCACCCTATTTTTTATTTTTTTTTTTTATTTTCATAATGTCATAATTTTCAAAATTGTATGTTTGGAAATAAAAAATCCTTGTCTACTTTAGGATATACCCTATGAACATTTCATAACAAAATCAACATTCAACACTTTCAATGGGAAATCTACATTTCACATACCAGATCAAATTCTGTAATAAAGATTCTGTGGCAAGCACTAGTGTGCTACTATCAAGGACAGCTCTAGAACTTTTTAAAGCATTCTATTTTCTGTAGCAAACCACACCTGTATAAAAAAAAATATAACACTTTTTGCTAAATAAAAATAAAATTCATATAAAAAATACCACACAGTTAAAAAAAACCTAACAGAAAAATCATAGAAATAGAGGCAACATCAATTTCTTTACGACAAATAAAAGATTTTATCTACCATGTTTACCAGAGTATATATTGAGTATGATACAAAAGCAAGAATTAAATTTGAACGTATCGAGCGTGGACACAATAACAAGTCTTTACTTTACCTACATATACAAAGATGAATGATACAATTGACTTACAATTATTTCTAAGATATAAGAATGTGGGAATGCCATTGCATGTCCTTTTTCACTATCTTTAGCATCACATACACCAGACATTTTTGTTATGTTTTGTCTTAGACGTTTTTTTGGCTACCATAAGTATTAGATTGAAAGAAATGTTATCGTTACTGTTATTTTGAGCAAAAATTTTTCCAAGAATCGTTTTACATGATACCCTATTCCCATTCTTATATAAGGGCTATAAACATCTATATCTTACTACAGTATATTTGCTTACTGATGATTTTGACAGTAGGAGTAAAACTGACTGCCACGATATAACTGAAATATTGTTGAAAGTGACGTTAAACACCATATAGAGATAGAGAGAGAGACAGTAGGAGCTAGAAACCTCAATTCCAAATTTAATCTGAATAAGCATAATTATGGTAAAATGTTATTTTTTTTTAGAATTAGACAAGGGCAACACGACCTTAGAAACACATGAACACTGACATGTCTTATTTGTCACATACAAAAATGTATTCTGTAAAATGTCAATTATTTTGTGAGCACCTCATTTTCAAAAAGTGTAAACAATCAAAATAACTTAATTCAATCTTGATCTCATTTTACTTATAATGTTCCTTTTGTATTTTTGTGTAAAATTTTGATATTTAAAATATCACGCCAGTCGGTCATGGCAATCTTTCAAAATTAGGGAAAATGTAACCGATTTGTAAACTTTAATTAAATGGTCACTCTTATCTCTATATTAAAAAAAAAAAAATTCAAATTTGACCTGTATACTTTTATATATCCTGGGTAAACATATTATAGTTTGAAAAGTTGTTGAGAGCAGCTGTAATTAAAATGCGTGATATGCACATAAAAATACAATCTCAATCTTTTTACTGGTAACAGGTAATTACAAAAGTTGGTGTTTGTTTTTTTTTAGCTTAGAGATTATAAGGTAGTCTTAAATATATAAGTAAACAATCTCAACCATAATACATGTTGTTGTGATTTGATGTTTTTGTTCTATGGGGCTACTATGGTCACAATTGTACAAGAGTTAGATTTATATCTACACTAACACAATTAGTGCCTTTCACCACCAAACTTTGTCAGTTCTCAACCAAAGTTTGTCAGTTCTCAACCATTATTTGTACTTGATACAACTTTATATGATCAAAGTTTTCCAGTGATTTGCAGCAGGTTGGTGTTTTTTTCCATGTTTTTCAGTTTCCTTCACCTATAAAACTTAGCTCCACTATATCACTGAAATATTGTTTAAAGTGGCATTAAACTCCAATAATATAAATCCTCACATTTTTGTTCTACCTTCATCTACTTCTTTCCATATACATTGGCTTTGAACCATAAAATACATTTAACTTTTTTAGATAATATTTGAACCATAAAATACATTTAACTTTTTTAGATAATATATAATATATGAAGTTTTTAACTATTTCTTTTCGTGAATGTTCACTTCAAAATAATATAGTGTACCTTTTTAAAACTTGAAACATCAACTTTGAATCTTTTCAGCATAAGGGAGATAACTCAAACAAACAAAGCTGACTATTATTCTTTCTGTTGTGATGACTGTATGCCAGCATAAGGGAGATTTCTCAAACAGCCTTGCTGCTATACAAACTTTAATTTCTTTCTATATTCACATCTGGAGAAAAAAATACAAGAAAGAATAAGTGCTATGTTGTTTTAGATAAAAAAAAAAACCCATAAAACTAAAGAACTAGAGGTTCAGTGGGCTGAGCCTGTGTTGCTCACCTTTCATTCTCCTTTGAGGAAACTTAATACAGAATCTTCCATACATGTAGATGCTTCCTACCAAGTTTCGGTTCATATGACTAAGCAGTTTCAAAGGAGAAGATTTTTTAGAAATCGACCAATCAGAAACAAGAATTGCATGTGGTGGCCATGTTTGCTAACCGATCGGGACGAAATGAGCATTCTTCATAGAGAACATTCCATAGATGCTTCCTACCAAGTTTCGGTGGTAGCCATGTTTGTTAACCAATCGGGACGAAATGAGTAATCTTCATAGAGGACATTTCATAGATGATTCCTACCAAGTTTCGGTGGTAGCCATGTTTGTTAATTGATCGGGACGGAATGAGTAATCTTCATAGAGGACATTCCATAGATGCTTCCTACCAAGTTATGGTTCATTTGGCAAAGCGGTTTCAGAGGAGAAGATTTTAAAAAATCGGCCAATCAGAAACAAGAATTGCCTGTGGTGGCCATGTTTGGTAATGGATCATAACAAAATGTGCACTCTTTAGAGAGGTCCTTCCATAGATGCTTCCTACCAAGTTTCAGTTCATTTGGCTGAGGGTTTTCAGAGGAGAAGATTAAAATGTGAAAAGTAAACGGATGACAGACGACGGACACCAAGTGATGGCAAAAGCTCATATTGCCTTTGGCAAGGTTTGCTAAAAAGAATATTAAAATGTGAATACCTACTTGTAATGTATAGAATAAACATGTTACACTATATCAGCATTATTTAATTTCTAAGGGCAAGAGTTATCTTTCTTTTGACAGTTTAGGCAAGAGTTATCTTTCTTTTAACAGAGGTAAAGATTTTTTAGAAATCAACCAATCAGAAAAAGGAATTGCCTGTGGTGGCCATGTTTGTTAACCGATCAGGACAAAATTAGCAATCTATATAGAGGACCTTCCATAGAGGCTTCCTACCAAGTATCGGTTCATTTGGCCAAGCAGTTTCAGAGGAGAAGATTTAAAAAATTCGGCCAATCAGAAACAAGAATTGCCTGTTAATGGATTGGGACAAAATGTGCAATCTTTAGACAGGACCTTCTATAGATGCTTCCAACCAAGTTTCAGTTCATTTGACTGAGGGGTTTCAGAGGAGAAGATTAAAATGTGAAAAGTTAACAGACGACAAGAGGACAGATGACGGACGACAGATGCCAAGTGATGGCAAAAGCTCACATTGTCTTTAGCAAGGTGAGCTAAAAAAAAGTTTTCTTTGACCATAGTTTTAACTTTTTCAGATTCAATATATTTTTTTGTGCAAATTAAGCAACAACTGAAATAAAATTTGATAAAAGAAAGTAGAAAATGGATCTAAGCTGGTATGACATGAGAAATTTAGATATTACACATAAACCCATCCCCCTTTAGTTGTGTACATCAACAAAAAAATATCAGATATAAATAATCAGTGACAAGTGTAACAAATGTTTCTTAAAATATCTATAAAATAATGATTTTTTTTTTCTATTTCAGATCGAGTGAAAATATTCTACTCAAAATTCCTACATCCACCTGCACGCAGTGAGCAGGGGGCAACAGATACATAACTAGGTACCTGTTTAACAGGTAGAGGTACAATACTATGATAATGTAAAAGTCATTCAAATATATACTTTTGAAAGTCACGAAAATGTATACCTTTTAGCTGTGCAAACATAAAATTAAAAGATATGATCGAAAAGAGATGAAAAAGAAATACACCACATAAAAAACAGAAAACTTCCTTTTTGGCACCTCTGGGGCTTCTTGTTTGGAAACTGATAGAGATATAATCCCAACCTTTAGATATTGGTGTTGAAAATTCAGAAGGATCAGTCATGCTAAAACAAAAGTTCTAGCAAGGAAACCATTCTGTCTACAGATGAATGCCAACGACACCATGACATTATTAATTGCATAAAAATGAAAAATTATGCATAAATGCTGCTACCAATGTGATAATGGATACCTCAAAACCCCAGATATTTGTGAGAATAAAATATAAAGGCCATATTCATTAGCATAAAATTGAAATATATTACAGATGTCCCTATTCTAATAGAGCAAATCTTTTAAAAGATATTTTGATTGATTGATTATTGCTTAACATCCAGTGAGCAGTATTTCAGCTAAATTCAGGACAAGAACAAGTTCAATAATATATACATTTTTCGTAAAAACCATACAGAAATAAGGAAAGGGACGAGTCAAAGATTTATATGACAGCCACTGAAAAAGTACGGAGAGTTGGGTACGGACGAAAAATGGTCCACAGTCAGGTTTTTCCCAATATAACCTAAGGTGAGTATGAGGGTGTGAACCCAAGTCAATGGTGACAAGTTTGTAGTCTGATGTCAATGATCATAATCACTTGGCTACCCGTAATCCTCTATACAAAATCACTAGTTAACTGGAAATCAGCACCTTCAGTTAGCTAACTTGATCACTGTTATCATTTAGTATTCCTTCTTATCATAACTAGGTTTACTACAACGCTGCTAAAGTAGTCCCCCTTTTATAAAGCCATCCCTTTCTGCAATGAAAAAAGTGGCCTTATAACAGGGATGGCCTTCATAACAGGGGTAGCCTCTCTTGAGGGTAATAATTTACTAATATTCATTACCTCAGTGCATCTAAAATCTGGCCTTATAATAAGGGTGGGAATGGCCTTAGCTTAGCTACTGTATTATGAGAAATTCAAGATGATTGTAACTGCCGACATAATTTGGCCTGATAAGAGGGGTGGCCTTTGGTGGGAGTGGCTTTATTAGAGTAATACATTTTTGAAAGCTTTGATGTTAAATTTGTAAAGCTGAAACTGTACATGTATCTTATTTTAAAGGAAAAAACTATAATTAAATGATATGTACTTTAAATTAGCTTTAAAATGTTTAAAGTGTGAAAAATATTTAAACAGAATAAATAAAAAATTCCTACCTGTTTTTACAAAAAAAATCTACATGACAACTTATTGTGTGATACAGTATACAGTTAAACCACGTTCTCAACTAGGAAGTCATTGATTCAAATAATTTTTATTTAATTACCATGCGGACCATTCAAATTTACTACCGGGTATCAAATAGCCAAATAAAATTAAACCGCTGACAACAAAAAGTTAAATTGTTAACTTTCTTATAATGACTAGAATTTACAACAGACAGTTACATGTACATAGCACAATGCAGTTATGAGACTATTCTTTTGTGCAGACACAAACAAGATACATAATATGTTATCAAAGACAGAATTCTAAATTAGAGATTTCTACATCATCTAACCAAACTGAAAGTAGCAAGAATTTTTTTTTTTTTTATATATATCATAACTGATACGTCATCAGAAGCATCAAAGAAACCCATTCCCTTTACTCAACAATATTTGTAACAGTCCTCACAGTGAGCACCGTTCCTCTGGCCCAAGATCAGTAAAACTTTGTTCAGACCAGTAAATTTTTCAGTTAATATAAATTAAATATAAACTGTATATAAAAATAAATTCAAGAATTTGATTAGGGCCAGTAAATTCAAATTTTCATTTCGAAAACTGTTGTAATATACAATGTACTTGAGAATAAAACTTGTTTTTTTATTAAACTTGTCTTGAAATAAACCTATAAATAATTTCGTTTGTGCCTTGGGCTTAAGAGTTAAATACATGATGCTAAAAAATATATATCCAAAGGACAATTTGGCAACTCCAAACAATGGTTCAATGGTTTCTGAGACAATGTGAGAAGATTTTCAAAGAGTATTTCTAGGAATCATATAAGAGGCCAGTAATAAAAGTGGTGGAGGGATCCGTAACTCAATCGTTTCATGAAGAATGGAAAAAATTATTATGCAGAAAATATGTTTATTCCAATTATGATTAAAATGGCCAAAATAAAAAGGACAAAAGATTAAATATGGTAAACACAAAAGATTGATCAACGAGAACCCCACCAAAAAGTGGAAGTGAAGTCAGGTGCTACAAAAGGGTAAGCTGTTCCTGCTCCACTCGTCATGTTACTCTTGTTAACGGTATAAATCTGGTGATAAAATCATGAAAGAAGAAAGTACAGGAGATTGTGACTATGACAAACAGAGCATATCCATGGTGATATGTGACCCAGATATTCACCTTCCTTGTTATCAGTAACTCTTCATCAATGAAATCCTGGGGTCTTCATGGGCATGATCATATGGTAGTTGGATTTACAACTACCTATGCAATCAGTGCCTATCACCACTGATATTGTGACTTTTAATCTCGATCAGGGCGAGGTGTACAACATTATGTGATACAGTTTGTCAGTAACTTGCAACAGGTCAGTGGTTTTCCCTGGGTCCTCCGGTTTCCTCCACCAATGAAATTGACCGCCATGATATAACTGAAATATTGTTGAAAGTGGCATTAAACACCATCAAACAAACAAACAAACAACATCAATGAAATCCTGATAGGAACCACAAGCTCAATCAACTGAGAGATATTTACTCCATATGTAGGTGCTGCTGATGGAATGTTCCTTCATGTATGTCATAAACATGTAAATAGAAAGTTCATAATAGGAAAATTGAAATCATCTCTAGAGCTCCAGATGAGCTGCGTATTTGCGTTTTTACGCTATGAAAACGAGTAAAAACGCATGTATTATCAGATCAGAGTGTACATTTACGCATACATATTGCTGTGTAAGCAAACTTTCCAAATTCGGAGCGTACTTGTACGCTGTTGACGATAATACATCGTGTACATAAACAATACATTTTTGACTTTGAGAAATTCCCTGTAATTACTTCTTTTTATACTTTTCGAAAGAGAAAGTGTATACATCCGAGGGGTACCGAATGTTTGCCTTTCTAAGCATCGATGTCAAAAGAGATCTGATTATCCAATCACGGTCAATATTACAAATAAATGCGGTTTAGTTAAGAACTAAAACGAAAGTGAATTTGGGAACACGTTGTTCGTTGAAAAGGGCAAGAACATGAATAAGCGCGCTACGGAAAATTATATACTTTTTTAAAAGTTCCTGACAGTTTCATCTGTGTCTAGTGACAGTATAGTTAAAGGAATCATTGATGACATTATCAACACGGCTGTGAAAACTGCCAAAGTCGACGAGCAAAAAAAATAATATTTACAACATTTTATTAATAAACATGACACAATCGTGTCAAATTAAACAGAGATATACATTTCACTTGCATCCTGTGTTTATTGAATAACAGTTGTGTCAAACATAATTTTAAAAGTGTACATGTAAGCAATCTTTTCTGAAGTAGAGAGTACAACAGTGCAAAGGAAATATGCAAATACGCATCATTTTCAAAAGTAGGGGGTAATTACCCTTTGGACTTGAAAATTATCTGGAGCTCTGATCTCTTTTGTCGTAAAGTTTTGTTCTTAACTGATTCTCACTGTCAATATCTAGGTGTATATGTCAAGGTATAAAGCAGAACTAGCTGCATCTGTGGTATCCTTTATCTTAAATTAAATGAGATAAATTTGATTATATATATAGTTATCAAACTTTCAATTATTAGATAAAGGACATCATCTATATTGCAAAACTAATAGAACGGGTTTGTTTCTTTTTGTTTTTCCCGAGAAGCCCCTGCATGCAGTCTGTTCATCCGAATAAAGGAACAAGTCAGTGAGAAGAGGAGCACAGTTCATGGGACCCATATGAATATTAACTGTCTGTTGAAAAACATGTCCACCAATCATGACAAATACTGATATATTATATATTATAAGTCAGATCAGCTTCTGGACTCAAATTGGTGTTCACTCCTCAAATCAGCATCCCCTGACGTCATGATCTCAAATCATGGTCCGATTTAAGGGTATTTTCAAATCTGCATCCTTCCCAGATTCTCAGATCTATGGCCAATTTATTGCTATCAAATCGAAGTCCTTTTCAAAGTGAAGATCTGTATGTGCTTTTACTTTGTCACATGATGGATGTGGGTCAAGTTTGTACATAATCTGCATTGTATATTATATTAAATGAATGTTCCAGGCATAAATTCATTGTGCCAGACCCTGTGTTTCGCCTACAAAAAAGCTCATCTGAGAACCTCTTATTTAAACAAGTTTGAAAGTAAAACCTAATACGACATTGAATGACCTTGAAATTCCAATATTGAAAATGGTTCAGCAGTGGATGCTTTCAAGCAGTTTGTATCTAGTACACCTTGCCATGAGCTGGATTCGAACACACAACGTTAGTGCTGAAGGCATTTGTATATATATATGATAGAGAATTGACGCTGGCTTGAGAATTTGAAAAAGGACATCGATCTGAGGTACAGATGTCTGTGACGTAGAAATCGGACATGAATTTGAGGATTGGACGTCGCTCTGAGTCTTACATATACCGTATATGTGTCAATCAAAACTTGAGAATTTTGATGATGTCAGTTTCAGAGAACTTTTTGCTAGAACCATCATGGTTTTTGACAAAATAAGATGAGTTCCCTCCTAAAACAATATAATATTTTTGTAATGGGTATATAAGTTAAATATATTAATGCTATTGCATTATTGCATGAGGAGAGAAACTTTGCCTGTATGTATTAAGAATATTTTGGAATCAACATCTGATTCACACAAGTGACACCACCCCTGGAGTAGCTAGTGTCACAGTAACTCTGAAGCCTGGTGTTGACTGCTCATAGAATAGAAGTTAATAATTTTGAAAGCGGTTTCATGGAGCACTTATCCAGCAGCAGGTATCCAGTAGAGTGACAGGAGATCAAGTTTTTCATCTTGGAGTGAAATATTCAAAGGAACACAAAACAGATCTATGATTTTCCATGATTTCCATTTCGTAAATGTGATCAGTGTACAAATATTTATGCATCAGCAAGGTTGCCCGGTGATATGTCAGTACCTAATCCCCTTCATTCCTTTATCAAGCAGTAATAACTGTATGAAATGTGTCAATTTACATACTGGTACAAAACTGATATTGACAGGATCCATAAAAATTTTAAAGTTATGTTTCTAATTAATTTATAGATTTAGGCTCATCATCTGGCTTGCCCTTCCATTGGCTAATGCATCTCATAAAGAAATGTAAAAGCTTATGGTGGTCTACAGGATTGTATATGAATGGAGAACTTGTGCAGGTGCAATAAGGAGATTTAGACTTTAAGTCATCAATATTGAGACACTGCAACACATGTTTGCAGTTGAAAATCTTGATGCAAAAAGTAACTACATAGGAATACAAGATTATAGGATATTACATTCACAGGTCAAAAGTCTTCCTGCACCTTGATATTTCCCTATACATGTATATATCTACAAAATCAATCATTTTCAAAATATTATATTGAAGACATTTCTTTTCAGATTTTCTTGAAATTTCACCATTAAAGGCAGAAATAATAAGCTTGTTTCAATATTTTGATATACTTTTTCAAACTTTTATTTACAAGCGTTTATGATTTAAACACAACTATAAATTTGTGACATCACAATTTTTTATGAATATATAGCAAGATTTAGAGAGGAGAAAAAATTAAACCTCATGTTTAAATCAAATTTTAAATAAAAGTAGAAAAAATTATATGAAATTATAAAAAGGAAAAACTATGTAATTATAATGCTGAAAATTTCATAAAACTAAAGTAAGAAATAACTTGGCAATAATTTTTCAATATGTTAGTGTGAAGGACTTTTGACCTATTACTGTAAAAACGACATCAGTGGTGTCATGGTTGTATGCTCGCTTCGAGTGCGGTAGATCAGGCCAAAAATGAAATTTCCCCAATCCAGACCCTATCAGCCAGGTGTGGGTAGGTAGCTATTGCTGTATTTAATCTATGTAATTTTATTATGCATGTCGGTTTGAAAAGCTCTTGAGAGCTTATGTTGTACTGTTATAAAATGTACCGACTTTAAATAAAACTTTTTGATTTGATTTTGATTTGATTGGAGGTAGGAAATAATTAAATTTTTTTTAACTAAAAAAATATTTTTTATTACTTTTACTATACATGTAATACAATAATACATGTAGATATCTAACTTAGTTACTATACTACATGTAGATATCTAACTTAGTTACTATAATACATGTAGATATCTAACTTACCGGTAGTTACTATAATACATGTTAGACGAGATATTTACATGTACAAATGTATGTAATAAACTGCATATCAGGTACTAAATTTTATATCCTTTTTCTAGGGTGAATCTAAAGGAAAGCTTAAGGGTCAGACACTGACATCCCACGAAAAGTACTAAATACAAACAATATTGAAATCTCAAAGTGAGAAACATCTGGAAAAAACTCTTAAAACCAAAAAAAGAATTCTGCATAATAAGTGACACCACTTTTGACACTTATTAGTATTAATCTTGATTCAACATTTATGGATTGTATACATCTAGTACATTTTGTAAATGTTCCATCCATGTTGCAGACAGCATGCTGTTTTCCAAACGATTTTATTATTATATCAAATGAAAACATTCGAGGGGTATCGAAATTTCAAATCTAGGTCTTAAACACGATTTAAGAAATCTTGGTTTGCTCGCAAGTAAAGAGCTCCGACATCTATTTCTACTTGTACACACCGGACAATCAGCATAAAAAAAAATAATACTTGCTCAATTTTGACAATAAAATAATTCGAGTCGGTCGGGTTTGGGGAAACAAACAATATTTTATTTTTGGCCTCATGGGTTCGAGCTCTGATCGAGTCAAATCAAAGACTATAAAATTGGTATTTGTTGCTTCTCTGCTAAGCATGCAGCATTAAGTTGAAAGAACAAAGACTGGTTGGCTCGGAATCAGGATAATGTGTCGGAGTGGGGTTAACAAATTTCCCAAAAGTTCACTGGTCCAGGACCAGGGAGCACCAGGAAACTACTGGTCCTGAAAAATTTTCTACTGGTCCTGAATATCAGAATGGAGGAAATCAAATTTGTTGAACACAAAATTAACTTACACCCTTACCCCTGATGTAGTAACTGAGTAACATATATTATTTAAGATGACTATTTTAGGTTGGCAATTTAATACCTGATCAGATGCTGCTGTAAACTTAATTTTATAAAACTTGCTTTTCATTTTGTCTGGGCTATCAAACAGTCAATTTTCGTATATTGGTTGTATGGTACTTTAAATAAAGCCCTGTCTTTTTTGTTTTTTTTTTGCAAATTCTGGATATATTCTCCAGTATTTATCCCACATATTTACTTCATAAATCTGATTAACATGATTGCCGGTAATCTCGTTGAGATTAGACTTCCAAAGACATAGAGCAGAAAATGTCTTCGGAAGTCTAATCAATGAAGATACAGAGCAGAAAATATCTTCGGAAGTTTAATTTCAACAAAATATTAGATCGCTGTGGTTATCAGCCTACCACTTGCCTCAACCCAAGGAATTTTTTCCTTCCACGATGTTTGAAATGTACTCTTCGAATTAAGCCCATCATATCTTTGACCTTTTGTTAGTTGTGGTGTTTTTTCATTATGTAATTTATTTATGTCAGTATCACAAGCCGCTCCGTTAACCTAAAAGAAAACTGGTCAACGACTCAGGCCATTTTTATGTTTGAACTGCTTCACTAATACACTTAAGTATTATCGAAAGAATTACCGTTTCCATAAAGTGCAAAACTGACCTTGAGTTATTCTGTTATAACCATTCCGGGTGTGTGTGCTCCGTTAATTACCGGAGATTCATACAGAACAAAACACACTTGGTAAAGCACTAAAACGATCTTGAATTATTTCAGATTACGTAATCCAATGTTAACAATATCAAAAGAGGCAATCAATGTTGAATTAAAATTATGCAGTACATTTGTACATCTGTCACTTGGACTTTTAACCTCCTATTTGATACAAGTCCGTAATTGGACAGTTTCAACTGGTCCGTCGAACTTTACAGGATTAGAAAATGTTAGGTCCGAACCCACAAATCGCCGGTCCCGGACCTCGGACCAGTGGATTTTTTAACCCATGATGTCTTTCCACGGACTGTTGTTTCTTTTAGTGAGCTAGCACTATGAAAATCCAACTAGTACAAAGTGGACCTTATCATTATCTCATTGAAAATTGGACCTTAACATCATCTCATTGAAAATTAACTTGTTCTCACCATGGTATAGCTGAAAAATTGCTGAGTGGGCGTTAAACAACAATCACACTCCCTATTAGTATTACTGTACAAATGTAAATTGATCAGTATTTCATATATCCTACCGTGACATCTGCTCGGTCATGCAATAATGTCGGTCATTTGTTTTGATTTACAATTCTCGCACAGCACGATACCAATGACGTCATTCTGTATATTCATAGCGTACATAAACACAGAGGGAATACTTTTCAACGTCAAAATTACAAGATGAGATTAAAACAGAGACGTTTGAATTGAATAAATTCCATGCAAGTAAAAAAGATCCTTTTTACTAATGTCTTTTTTTTCCTGATCATTATGCTTGTTAAATATGTTTCCATCGATGGTATTCCCCAAACATTTGTATTTTTCCGGTTTGTTGACATAATCGACATCACAGTTCATGACCGTTTCTGGAATGTAGGCCAAGCAAATTGTATTTTAAAATACTTTGAAAATATGATGATTGATCATTCAGATTCCACCATTTTCTAGAAAATGGCCGATTTTACCGGGAAAATACATGCATTAGTCACAAATAAATCCATTAGTCACAAAATGGCAGATTATTTTGCATTTCCACTGCTGCTTTAATAACAAATATACCCCTTACTTCTTGGGGTAATGAAATGAAATTCACAGAGAAGATAGAAAAAGAATTAATTTAACAGCAATAATCAAAATTTATAGCATAAATTGAACAGAGAATTAAATTAAACCAGACAGAAAAATGAGATTGTCTGGGTAAAAAAAAACCTGTCATTATTACAAATAGCATCAACAAAACTGTATTGTTACCACTCTGTGATAATAAATGTGATTAAAATAAATTGAAATCAGTCATTAATTGTTTTACCAAAATATGTCGATCTAATAGATTGTATTGACAAAAGCAAAAACACCAAATTCACTGGATTAAATACTTTTTATGTGGGTAAGCAAGTTTAATATTTGCATCAAATAATTAATTTTTAATACCTCAATTTCAAACTATTTAAAAAAAACATCTTTTGAAATTTTTCAGACAAATCAATTACACTGAAAAAGCTAAAATACTGTACTTTCTTAATCTGGTTTACTTTTTAAGATTGGTTGGCATATGACAAAATCATGTGCTTTATTGAACTTTGACCGACTTTATGTGACGTCAGACGACGCCATTTGGAAAAGGGGTGGTAAACAAATATGGGTCAGTATGTAATTATTATCGATCTTTTTTCCATGGAACTTTACACATGTGAGCAAGAATAGATGAGGAACATAATTAAAAAGAAAAAAATGTTTACTTTTCAAACATGAAAAAAATAATCAAACATTATCCAATGACTGACAGACTTATTGTCAGACGAGGTCGAGGATATAGGATAAAAACTGGTTAATTGGCAAATATATTTGATTATGACTACAAATCCTAAAAATGTCTATCATCGTCACAAAATAGACAGAATAAATTGGTGGAAATTCACTCGAACCATAGGCATACATTTGTAGATCAAAGTTTAACTTTTTAACGAAATTTCTCTCTTTTTGAGCAAAAAATGGATTGTCAACAGAAATTTTCGCTCAGTTCATTTGACATTAATATTACAATCATGGTTAAAAGTATTAGTTCCCCTACAAACCTGTCCTATTGATCCTAAGGTACAACAATATCATCATATATAATCCATGACAATATTCAATGGTTCAAATTTTCCCTTCTTTCTCTGGTCACATGACAAAATGCACAAGGTTAATTACTTCCCCCTTTCTCCAGATATGTCTATATAACTTATTTAAATGATATTAACAAATCACAACAACGGCCGTTTTTATTCAAATCTAAAAACGCGTTCATGAGACAATTTTCGAAACCAAAAGCATAACCAAATAAAATTTTGCTACTAAATAAAATGGAGATTAAGCTTCTAGATCAACATGCATTACAGGCGTTTGTCTCTAATATTTGCTTGTCAGGGGCGTATAGCTACCCCAAAATGAAGTGTACTCAAATCTGTTTAACCCTTTCAGTGCCAGAGCGACATTTTTGTCGTTTGAGGGTTGACTGCCAAAGCGACATGTTTGTCGTTTGGGGGTTGACTGCCAGACGACATATTTGTCGTTTAATTGATTATTTTAGCTATTCACGGTTTTCGGCACAATCAAAAAAGTATATCTTTATATACATTTTTTATAACTGTGTTGTTGTTTTTTCTACAATGTATGACGTCATACGTCTTAGATATAATGACGTCACTTTTAAAAAAAAGATCAAAGAAAATGAACGAAAGTTTCAGACCAGTTGTCGGACATTACTGAAATAATATCAGATGTCGGGACGGACGAATCTGATGTTGACACTGAATACCAATCCATGGGTTTCTGTCATAGATAGAGAAATTTTCCAGTTGAACGTGGAAGGTTTCGTGGCCGGAAAGCACTGGATCTACGGGATTTGAACCAAACTATACTCCCGTAGAATATTTTGAAAAATTTCTATCAACCGAAGATGAAGACATGATAGGTCGTTTGGTTGACGAAACAAACTGATATTAGCACTATCAAATATAATATGCAAGCAAGATTATCAAAATCACTGTAAAGCCTAATGTAAACCCGAAAAATACGCCGAAAACAACGTCGACGATTTCCTTTTCCCCACGTAAATATACATGTATTAAAGCATAGTCATTGCCACTAAATTTTGTTGTTCATGTAGATGTTCTGTTTCCTGGTACTATAATGCAATTTCATCTCTTTAATATTACAAGAAAATCTTATAATTCATATAAAATATTGGCTTAGAATATAAATTATATATTTTGTATGTATTTTGAAAATTATAGGAGGGTCCGGACCCCCTTCCCCCTTCCTTTTCCCTTACACGCCGCTGGATCCGCCCTTGCATATAATACATGTAAATATTTCATGGTTTTAGTTATTTAACCTACGTATGTGAAATGATCAAACATTTCCATAAAGGCGTATTGCGCGTTTGACACACTGCGGAGCCTTCGCCTTGTGCATTTATGTCACTGTTCCATTTTACAAATCAACAGGTATGCAAACCAGTGTCATAGTCAGGTCCAATTTGCTGAAAAGGGGAAGTCTAGCGGCATTTTATGAGTATTTGGTCCAACATAGTTTTTTTTAACCTAATTTGGGTATGAGAAATTCAAAAAAATATGTTGGCCATTCGTGAAAGGTCATTTAGGGGTCGAAAATTGCAAATTAAGATGGCACCCCTAAAATCGCGAATATTTTCGATCGATAATAATTCATAATGGCTCAAATTTTCTTTTATACATTGAAATCGGTATAAATCTACTGGTATATCATGAATAAGTTTAAATACAACAGAATTGTAACTTTAATATATATAAACCTTCCTTGCGCATGCGTAAATCACTATATCGTGCGTTTTCGGCTGTAGCTAAATCCTAGAATTAACACATTGCTCATGTTTACCCTGATGATATTTACAGAGGTCTGTGCATGGCAATTTGGCTTTTTTTACAGCTACATCGTAACGTTATACAACCAGTGGAGCACTGACACGATATCATTTCAAGACATGCTTGTGGGATCGGATCAAGTGTTATAAGAAGTGGTATTAAACGATCACCATCCAAGCTCCAACCCATAGTTATAGGAGAAGGCAAAACTGGCTTGACAACATTCGCTTGTTTCCACACACTTGCTTGAAAGTGAGCTCTCTCAATGTGCAATTTCAACGCATCACTAGTAGGGGGAAGACTTTCTGGACTCTTCGATTTTCCCAACATTAGATCCCGAGCTTCATCAGATGTATCAGTCAGTTGATTGTAAAGTTTGCATATGAAAGCCTCGGCTAATTTGATCTTCTCGTCAGTTAGTTCTGCTTCTCCAATTCCTTCAAGAAGATTGGCATCTTGCTCATAAATCTTATACCCCTTTTTCTTCGAAATCCCATAGAAGAAAGACGTAGTATCACAGCCGGTAATTGAGTGAAAAGCCAATAAATTTGGGCCATACGTCTTGTAGGTAAATTCATCTCTAAAACAGAGTGTATTGGTATAATCTTTGGGCTTTTAGACGTTCCTGCCATCATCCATATCTTGATATCCATTCCGTAAGCATGATGCAGTAAAAGCAAAAAGACATCGGTATCGGTTGCAGATACAGCGATAGCTCGGCAGTTAGATACATTTTTACAATGAAGCATGTGAAGAATCATGCGCGTGTCTGCCTCTTCATGTGTTGCCTTCAAGTTATCTAAATTCAGGCTCTTGTCATTGCTGTCTGCCTGTTCCTCGGAAATAAACCCCCCTCCAGTGATCACAACTTTGCCTTCAGGAGCTTGTCGGGTGACTTATGTTGCCAAAAAGAAGGCCAAGTCTTCTTTATTTTCAGGCAAAGAAAGAAAACTTGGCAAATTTGAAGGTAGAGGGACGTTACAGTTTTCAATTACTCTTCTAATTGGCTGTATGGATTTTGATTTTTTTTTCGTGTTCCTGATTTTATAGACTGTGTACGATATCGATCAAAAACAACATCAATTCGTCTAAATCTAACACCTTTTCTTAGCACGACTCCCACATACATGTCTGCATATTCACCAAATGTCCTCAAACCCTGGTGTTTCAAACTCTGAACAAGAAATTGGCCATCTATAATCAATGCAGATCTATCATTAAAATCTATTACACCATTAGTATCTACGTTTTTCAACAAGATGTCTAATAGCAACGACTTATTCTCTGATCTAAGAGACCCGTTTGTCTCCGCAATAGCTATCGGAACTGGCATAAGTTCATGCTTAAGTATTTCTGACATGTTGACCTCTCTTCCAGCTTTAAAGGCGGTTACTATTCTATGTAATGTATTCCTGTCAGCCTTAACAATCTTCCCCTTTTCAGATGGGTTTGAACTTATGTGAATTTTATACAAGGATGCCATTGTTAGTGGATTGTTTTTGCTGATGGGAGTCCGAAGTGAGATTTTAGGTGATTGCTTCTCATCCTTTAACACAAGTCGATCTTTAACAAAATCTTCTAGCTGCTTCTGTCCAATCTTTCTAGCGTTCAGGAGAGATTCTTTAATCACATCTGTGGCTTTATCCTTGGTGGCTATGTTTAATAAATGATCCGACTCATTTGTAAAATTAAACATTCCAAAATTTGTCAGGACCCTGAAAAGTGATTCCTCTGATTTCGAATCAAGTTTTTGTCTGCTCTTTGTGGCTTCTTTGTGATTCATTAAATCTTCTGGGTTTACATGAAACATAGATTTAGTCAAGTAACTGATATGCGACATCAGGTTGTACGAGAGAGACCACCTACTCAGTGCTGTAGGAGTTCTTGTTATCCCGACAATTCCACCCCCTTTCCTTCCAGTTGCATTGAGCCATTTCTGACTTTGGTCCGGATCAACCTGATTATACTTGCCATTCGACTGTTTTACAACAAAGTTTCCTGCCTCGAAATTCCTGCAGGATTTCAGCAGGTAGCTGAGTTGCATCTGCAAGATAGACTGCTCCCCATCTTGCGTAGTTAGTATGGTCGTATCTGAAAAACCACGGAAGCATACATCGAAAAGCATATAAGTACAAGTCCCAAATACCATCTCTCTGCGCGAGTGAACATCAACAATGTAGAGACCATATCTAGATAACTCATCCAGAAAACTAAACTTGGGTCCCTATTACTAGTAGCTTTGAATTCTGCTATCTTCTGTCGTACTGCATCAGTCTGCAGCATTTCTAATGCCAATTCTATCGAAACGTGATCTGTCTTTATAGCAATAATTTCGTCATATATTTTTCTGTCACTATCTTTCAAGAATTCTAACAATGGCGGAAGAAGCAATCTCCAGAGAGCCTGGGAAGTAATTTTGTGTGCTCGCATTCCCCTGTTATAGTGTTTTCCAGATAGCACTTACTCAGCTGCAATGGGACCCAAAAGATCTGATTCTACCCAAATTTCGTGTAAACCCGATCCATTCATGTGATCGCCTATGCACTTCATGAAATTCATGGCAATATGTAAACCTCCCAATCTTGGGAATACTGAATCCGTATACCTTGGTGCAGACCACTTCAAATCCATTAGTTTGAAATACAGAGCTTGGTCCACAGTAATAACTGTGTATTTTTACCAAGCTTTTCTGACATGTGCATACATCGCTGAACGACTGTATTTAGAGTATCAAAATCGTGTGCAGGGGCTTGAATCAATGGCATATACCCAACAGTTGTTAAATCAGGATCACACTTGCTTAAAGCCTGGTTGAAAGCCGATCATGTTTGTGGACATTCCTTACCATTTCTGATTATTTGAAAAGCCATGTCTGTGGCTGCAGCAACTCTTGCATCTTCTCCGTCATCTTCTGTTGTATTGAACGTTTCTATTTCCACATTTTCATTGAACAATGGAACCGATTTACCTTCTGGAACATTTGTTGGTACAATCATATCTAATTCAGGGGGAATTTGAAGAATTTCACGAGAAGAAGGCAGCAATTTATCTAATTGCAAACCATTTCCAATTCCACGTTGCCAAGCCGCCATTTGCGTGGCATGAAAAGTATTTTTTCCATCCAAAGTGGAGTCATTTATGTCAATATTGTCAGCCGTAAATAAGGGTAATAACAAAATTACCGAACTCCGAACAATCTTACAAAGGGAAAGTCAAAACTCATAATTATATAAACAGACAAAATCAGTCAACAACCGGAAAACTGTGAAAACCGTAATGACCCTGAGTTAGTACAGGCATTTCTAAAGAAATAGTGGGTTGAATCAGATTTTAAAGCGCCAAACCTCCCGCTCTCATTACGGTTCAAAGGCTCCGGCTGTCACTATAACAGTATTTAAATACAGGAACAAAATAGGTAAAATAGTTGTCAAAACAGTACCATATTCAGTGAATGTAAATGTCAAAAACACTTTAACGTCACACATTGATAAAAAAATATTTTGACATTTTTCTTGACTTCTTTATCTTTATACATTTTCACTATGTGAAAATGCATCGCTTATAATCGTTTCTGCAGAGACGGAATATATTTCGACAAGATCTTGGTGTCGGAATATAAACTTTTTAAGAGATCGAATAAGGCGAATCTTTTTATAGCCCTGGTCCAGTAGCCTGTTTCTCAGATGAAGATGACGTTTCAGGAAATCAGAATAATTACTACTGGCCCTTGCATAGCGAATCAATTGCGAGATGTAAACACCATATGCAGGAGAAGCTGGTATATTGCTGCACATGTTTGGAAGATTTATGATTTTAAAATTGGAGTCGTCCCGTTTAGCATAAATTTTAGTACTGAGTTGACCACTGTCGTCAAATTCGAGGTATAAGTCCAAAAATGATGCGGACGAAGCTGTATCTGTGGTCTCTTTAACTTCCAGCTCTGGAGGATATATCAATGGAAGAAATTCTGAAAATCTAGAATTATTGATAGATAAAACGTCATCAATATAACTGTATGTGAAATTAAAGGCTCTAGCCTCATGAATCTTCTTATCTTTTACAAGTTTTTGAAGAAACTCCGACTCATATGAGTATAAAAATAAATCGGCTAGAAGAAGGGCACAATTCGTACCCATTGGTATGCCGACGACCTGCTGAAACAGTGTTCCTCCAAAGGAGACAAATATGCTATCGATGAGCAACTCCGGCATACTGATCACTTGTTCCTCGGAGTAGCATGTTTTATCTTTTTCAATTTTGTTTGAAAAATATGTGGAATTGTAGCCCAACACAACAAATTTTGAGCCATAGTTTCTATGACTGAAAGCTTTATGAATTGTTTCTTTTAAGCGGGTTTTTAATTTGTCATGCGGTAGGGTGGTATATAGAGTTGAAAAATCTAAAGTTTTGATGGGGGATACCTGAGAGAAAGATCTTGATTTCAGGTTATCCAAAAGATCTTTAGAGTTTTTCAAAATCCACATGAGATTTATGCCACTACGCGAGTAAACAGTTTCACAATATTTCTGTTGTCCCTCTTTTACTGCAGACAGAATCTTTGTCAGGTGAATAGACAATTCTTTCGTCGAACAAGTTGATGATCCCGCTATGTACCTTTCTTTGCATGGTGTCTTATGGAGTTTAGGTATCCAATATAAATAGGGTAAATCCTCAGACTCTTTACCAGAGGGAATGTTTAAAGAGGTCATGAATGATCTGTGGTTAGCTAGGATTTCATCTTTGTCGAACGAAGTTGGTCTGTATGTGGTATTACTAGAGGTGTTGCTATTTATGCCTAATTCCTGGATTAGGCATTCGAAGGAATATGATTTACATACAAACACGATATTGTTGGAAGCCTTGTCCGCAGGAACGATAACATATTTGTCATGAAGAGAGGAAAGACACTTAACAGCTTCTTGGTCTTTAAATACAGACTTAGGTCGACTATTAACACAATTTTTGAGTATGTGAATCTTGTACTAGAGACCTAATTGTTCTAACCCAGTCTGACAAGGACTCTAACTCAGGATCTTGGTCTACTTCTCTCTTTATCCACCTTCTGGCATAATCTTCAACAGCTTCCATAATTATCTTGAAATTATGTTTCCAATTGATGTGTTGAGGTTCTCTGAATTTAAGACCATGATCACCTTTCGGAGACTCTCATGTTGAATGATATTCAGATAACCAGTGATTACATGTCAGAACAGACAGCACCGATCAACACATGCAAGATCGACACAGTGGAAACCTGTGAAACGTTTGAAATTAATCACGTGATCATGGGGCATTGCTTTCAGGCGGCACAAGATGGGAGAATTGATTCAGATGTTTCATTTTGAAACATTATATTTTTATGAGTAGCAAATGATTTAATTGAATTAATTGATAAAGATTTGTCGAAATTATTTGTTTGCGATGCGTACAACGTGATTTAAATTATTTCTTCATGAGCCGAACAACAGTTGCGATCAATCCTTAAAATAATCTCATTTCGAAATCTCTGAATCCGTCCAAGGTCCACAGTTCATAAAAATATTAAAATTTCACAATTGCATTGATTTCTTTCAAAAGTATTTGGACGAAAACATACAGACGAGGAACAAATATAAAGTTCACGACAGAGAGATTTCATCTCATCTTTTTAATATTTTAAATGTATGATCTATACATATTTTGCATATTTTTATGCTACAACGATGTAGCTATACACATGTTGATATTATTTTAAAGGATTATTTACCGTACCGTACTGTTCAATCATTTTAGCCGATGTCCTTCATTTTTACTTTTCCTAGATATAAAGCAGTTATGGATTTAGTTGCACCGCATTTTGAAAAAAATCACCATGTCACAATGGATAATTGGTTTACGTCCCCAAAGCTTTTACAAGATTTGATTGATTGATTGATTGATTGATGTTTAACGGCCAGCGAGCAATTTTTCAGCTATATTCAGGACGAGAAAAACAAATTAAATGCCACGGGACTCGAAACAAGGAAAGGTGATGGGTATGGACGGATAATTTAGCCAGTGCAACAGGTCTCCTATGGACCACTCATCATGAGCATAATGCTCATAATGAGCTGTTACATTGGGTTCTTTAACGTGCGAAGAGGGTGACAATCTCTCAACACGGGACCTCGGTTTTATTTACGTCTCATTCGAAGGACGGGTGAGTTGTTAATTTATACATCCCGCACAACCGACGGATGCCCCCTCAAGCCGAAGAAGCTCTCGGTCCCATTTCTATACCCCGGGGTTCCCGCGAGGTTGGCCCCTTTTAGAGAACTAGTGCCTCTAGGACGGAGAAACCTGGTGCCTATTCTACCCCCGGCACACCCTCTAGACGTTACGCGCGCTATTGGTGATACTTTGACTAAATAAAACATGAAATAAGTATTTAAACGAATGTAGATTTTTTTTAGATTGATGGATTTTTATTTCCGATACATGCTTGTATAGGGAATTATACGAATAATTGTTTTATTATATTAGATTAAGTTTAATTTTGCTTTTGAAAATGAATTTATTGGAAGAAAACGTCGTTAACGCACAATTTTCTCATGTAACGCGTTACAAAATATCCGTATGTCTTTTACATTTTTCTCAGTAAAAACCTAAAAATACGTTTTTCGGACCATTTTTTTTGTAGGCCCGGAAGCAGAGTTAGCGTACTCGATGACCTCATTAACGATTTCTGATTAAAGGAATGCTTGAAGGGAAAAAATCGGTGAGTTCCTGGAAAGAAAAGAATGTAACGCTGAAGGAAAAACATCTGCATGCCAAAAAAAAACAAGTTTTATTTCAGCTATGTTTTACAACATTTTCACAAAAAACAAATATACATATCAAATGTGATTATCTTAAAAAACGAAAATATCTTTTCAAAAATGATTTTTTTAAAGGAAGTTTAAAAAATATTCCTAAAGGAGTAAGGTCAACAAAAATGTCCAGTTGCAACTTGACGTAGAAAAATCACGAAGTATAAAACTTTACACATTCGAAACTATATTTGTCGCTCATAATTTTCGTGCTAAATCCAAATAGCAAAAATTTGCATTTTCAGTGGAAGAGAATGAACTTAACAAACTTGATTTCGGATAAAAATTACGATTTCTACGTAAAATTGTAGAAGTTCAACCAATTTGTCCAGTAAACGTTTTATCTTATCGACGACAAAATAATGTCGCGCTACATACAATCTTGCTATATTTTTCAAAGTTTGCTATTTTAAAATTGAAAACAAATAAACAACAACACGATATTACGATATTTTTTTAAGAATACAACGTATACAATCAATCAATAAACAAACAGAATATGATAATCTCATTTTAGAGCAACATATACTTTCAAAGAAAAATTGATAAAGTACAGTCACATAACATAAACAATAAATAAATACAAAAAGGGAATAAAAACGAAATAAATCAACAAAACAAATAAGCAAACTAGCAAACATTGAAACAAACACCGTAAAGGAAAACACCAATTACACATAGCACGCGAAAATAAAATAAAAATCAATAAAAACAAAAAGTGAAATTCCGAAATGAAGAACAATACATCAAAACACACCCACTCCACCTCCACCCTAACCAAATCATTCATGATCCATTTACCAGTAGCACACCATAACCAACACCACTACATAGACATCATCCCCGAGGGAAGGAGGCGGAAATATGCTGTGTGTACAGACAGGAACAACACTTTTAGGAAAAGTAGAATAAGTACTTGGTGTTCTACCTGTGTCGTTGGCCTATGCGTTGGTGATTGTTTCCGCAAATTGCATGCAGGACAGGAAGAATGAGCTACATTTAAAATCCACCTGTTATGTAAATCTATTGTCAAAACTCCCCCATCTCGCTGAGGTGGCCTTACGGCAGTGGGTCTGGGGGTCGCTTAAGGCCCCCAGAAGCACTGGGGTAAATGGTGCAAAATCCTGCATTCTTGCAATTTCCTAGCACTAAAAATGATCCCACGGAAACCCAATTTTCATGAGCAACAAGTCAACTTTTGAACATAAATTTTGAGAAATAAAATATTAAGTAGAGCAATATAATACAAATATGTAGTTGACTTAGAAATTTTATTTTGTCAAATGTGTAGTGGGTTAAGCTTGATTTGGAATCGAATACAATTAACATATGGGCCAAAGAATCTACACGGTGCACAGTAGACACTATCTTGAGTTTTTGAATATTTCATCCAAGTGTGTTCAAGAAACCATTTAGCCTTTGCTCTCCTTGTAGAATTCGAGATTACCATGAACAAAATATTAGCTAGTCTTCACTATTTTTACGCAAATTTTATTTCAAAGGAACATTTCTCGAATAGAAATAATTGATACTCTCTGGCAATGGTATGCTAATATATCAACATGATAAACTGTAATCTCAATCAATTTGAAACGATGTCGATGTGCATCGGATATACAGACTGGAAAATGCAAATTCCATCCGCGTTAAACCAATATTGTTTTTCTTATTCCGGTTCGTTCCATATGATACGTATCCAGGTTACCAGAAGTATATCAATATGCTTCCAATAACGTTAACGATCCCATGTGCTCTTTGTTTTTGGGTGTGCGTTGTGGCTTTCCTTTAAAAAGAAATACGATTAGTTTGTTTGTTCAAGCAAAATTTAAAAAAATCATACCTTAACAACAAATCCCCCACCCCAAACTCCATTCCTAAAACACGTGCACGACCATCGATCGGCATTGCACTTATATAACACACACCGTTCTATGCTGATTCCGTAAATGATAAGCGTAGTTTCCGGAATTGAATATAGGTACATTAAGTAATTATTAACATGTCTGTATTTGTTTGAATTTGACTTAGTTTATTAATTTAGTTTTATTCTACCTTATGTCCTAGATTTACCATGTTTTGATTTTTGTCAAAATTTTCGATGTGTATGCAACTGCGTTTTTGCGTACGGGTTGCTACGCGCCTGCTTGTGATGCACATTGCCAGTGCGTGCCGCGTAGTTACCATACAGATCTCTATACTGCAATTTGAAAAGATGTATTATGACGTTTCGTGCATTGATGTTAAGGTTGAATTAACATGTATTTATTTAAATATATTGTCAGTTGTATATATAACAAAATTCAAAATATTTAACAGTGATCCTTTGAGCCAATGGTGATCGATAGCAACAGAGATAGATTGCTGGCCAAGTTACATTCATAGGATTAAAACAACAGTATTCCGTCTTGTCATATATTGGATAAGATTTTTTTTATTTCAACCACATAAGATCATCGCCTTTACAATAATTCAGTTATATCATGGTGGTCAGTTTTATCGATGGTGGAACCGTGCTACCCAAAGTAAATCACACACCCGCCACAAGTTACTGACAAACTTTATCACATGACCTATGTTTATATCGGGTACACCTCACTATGAGTGGGATTAGAATCAAACTCACCGATTAGTTGGTTCTTGTGATTAGCACTAATTACATTTTGTCGTCTATTTTTGTGATAGTGTATGGTCTTTTTGGGTGGAGTGAATCTGTGCAGGGTTTTTTTCATTGTTTTTTTTTATAATCTGAATTCCTGAGATAGATTCAATATCAAAAGAGAGGGTGTGTTGATACCAATCTGATCTCTCACTTGCTCTCCTTTACTGATAAGTTGCGGCGTGTGAGATCTGAGGAAACACTACTATGGATCACATGTGATGATGTGAGTGACCTACGGCTTGTGTCATGAATATATAATGATCCAGAACCACCGGTTGTGGCCTTCAGAAAACTATAATATTTAAAAGACCTTTGGTGAGAGCTGAGATATCAACAAGTAAAACAGGAATTTGGCAATGCAAAGGGTGTGAGGATATGTGCTTAATGACTCGCAAAAACATTGAAACAACATAGAATTTCCAGACAGAAGTGGGATGAGAGGTCCAGACAGGAGTGGGATGAGAGGTCCAGACAGGAGTGGGATGAGAGGTCCAGACAGAAGTGGGATGAGAGGTCCAGACAAAAGTGGAATGAGAGGTCCAGACAGGAGTGGGATGAGAGGTCCAGACAGGAGTGGGATGAGAGGTCCAGACAGGAGTGGGATGAAAGGTCCAGACAGAAGAGGGATGAGAGGTCCAGACAGAAGTGGGATGAGAGGTCCAGACAAAAGTGGGATGAGAGGTCCAGACAGGAGTGGGATGAGAGGTCCAGACAGGAGTGGAATGAGAGGTCCAGACAGAAGTGGGATGAGAGGTCCAGACAAGAGTGGGATGAGAGGTCCAGACAGGAGTGGGATGAGAGGTCCAGACAGGAGTGGGATGAGAGGTTCAGACAGAAGTGGGATGAGAGGTCCAGAAAGGAGTGGGATGAGAGGTCCAGACAGGAGTGGGATGAGAGGTCCAGACAAATGTTGGATGAGAGGTCCAGACAGGAGTGGGATGAGAGGTCCAGACAGGATAGAGAAAGCTGAGAGGTCCAGACAGGATAGAGAAAGCTTTTCGATAGGAAAATCGCAAATACTAGTTCCGAGAGGAATAAACGAAAAAGTAAATAATTCAGTTTTGTACCAGTTGTTAGTGAAAACATACTACATAAAATTGCTTAGTGTAAGCATATTTTATTAAGTAATTCATTAATACAATACAAGCATGACTATGCACAAACTATTCGGATGAATCATTAATAGGATTCGGAAACAAGTTATAAAACTTATACTAATCCGTTTCCTGAAGAAATTAAATTTACAAAGCAGAATGTATGCTCAAATGGTAGAAATTATAATGAATTAATATAATAATTAAGACAAATTAAACTTGATATAATAATATATAATAATGGTAGAAATTATAATGAATTAATATAATAATTAAGACAAATTAAACTTGATATAATAATATACAGTTATATCATAGGCGCCCGTGGCACGGACCTACCTTCCCCCTTTTTCTAACTTTCTGTTTGCAAATTTATTTTCAATAAAATTTCTTTATTTCTTTATTATTTCATCTCTTTTTCCTTATTTTAACTTGTTCGTGTCAATATTCATAGAATCTTATGTTAACATCAAATTGCATGTGTCAACCATATATAGATACTAATAATTATTATTATTATTATTAGTATCTATAGGGTCGACACATGCAATTTGATGTTAACATAAGATAACACAAATTAAATTTGTAAACAGAAAGATAGAAAAAAGGGGGGTGGTAAGTCCGTGAGTTATATGTGAAATTGAATAATGAAAAGAAATATGATATAAAGAGAAAATAAAGTGAGCACATGCACTGTTTGTGTCATATGTCAAAAGACAAGTCGTGGTTTCAATTGACAACTCTAATTTCTGTTAAATCGTTTCGAGTTGATAATAAAGGATTGCACTGCCAAGAAAATTCCAACGTTTTGTTCGTAACTGAACTCGGGCGATCCAAAAAGATAATGATCATATGAAATCAGAGGATCGTCAAAAAAGGGCTCAATAAAAAGCTGTCTGTGTACGTTGTAGAGAGGGCAGTATAACAAATAATGTTTTGTTGTTTCAATAGCACCGCATTGACAAAGCGGGGAGTCAACAATATTTTTTGAGTAAAGATGCTGGTTTAAAGAGCTGCAATGCATACGAAGTCTAGAGTGTAGAATTTGACCAAGGCGTTTTCCAATATAATTGTGGGTGATTGGATTTCAGATTAGATTTGAAAGAATTGACCGAAGTGCTAGACTTGATGCGTTCACAGGCGCTCGTGGCACGGACTTACCACCCCCCCCCCCCTTTTTTCGAACTTTCTGTTTACACATTTATTTTCAATAAAATTTCTTTATTTCTTTATTATTTCATCTCTTTTTCCTTATTTTAACTTGTTCGTGTCAATATTCATACAATCCTATGTTAACATCAAATTGCATGTGTCGACCCTATATAGATACTAATTATCCACAAGGCATGCAACTCGGCAGGTTTAAAAATCGTACCCCTGCTCGCTTCGAGTACATTTATTGCACCTTATTTCCATTATGTCATTCAAACTAGGACATGTATCCATTCCTCAAAGATGCATCTTTTTGCCCCTGTTTTTGCTTTGTGCATACGATAGCTCAGTTCTCCAGAATTTTAAGATTTTCACACATTTATTGCCAAATTTTTCGTATAAGGACCCACGACTGACGGAAGTGACGTACCACTGCATTAACTTCAACGATAGGGTTAGAAAAGATCCATATTTAAATTTTTGGAACTTTTTTGTTTCGTTCAGAATTTTTTTTTCGGACAACACAAGAGTTAGAATTTTTTTTCTCCAGAATACCACATTAGGTTATATGAGTATGGTGAATACCGTCCTTCGAAATATTCAGTCCGAGATGTTTGTGATTAGGAACCTCAGCTATAGGAGTGTCATTCATAAAAATGTCAGGATAATGCGGTTTGTTAATTTTTCGTGAAATAGTCATGGTTTCAGTTTTCTGTGGATTAAATGAAACCAACCAGTTCGAAGTATGAATTTTATCTAGGTCCCTATTTAGAATGTCTGCCGTCGTTTGTGGATTGTCTATAATTAAATATAAACTCGTGTCATCAGCAAATAATTTAATCGTAGACTGTATGTCTATAACGATGTCATTTATAAAAACAATAAAAAATAGCGGGTCTAGAATCGACCTTTGGGGCACTCCCGCCTTAATGAAACCTCAGTCAGACGATACATTGTTGATCACCACTCTTTGTTTCCTTCCAGACAGATAATTTTGAACCCAATCCAAAAGAGACCCTCTTATACCATTTGACTCTAATTTATTTAGTAAACCCCGATGCCAAACCCTATCAAATGCTTTACTAACATCGCAAAATATGACCCTAACTTCCTTACCCTCATCCAATGCCTTACCAAAATCATTTGTAATATTAATAAGCTGATAAATAGCCGAATCACCTTTCGTAAATCCAGACTGGTTGTTTATAATAATATTATTTTCAAGTAGATAATTATGAATGTGTTTGCATACACATCTCTCCATAACCTTTCCTATTACACTAATTAAAGATATAGGTCTGTAATTTTTATAGTTACTTGGGGAATCTTTTTTGAAAATGGGGGTGACGTTGGCACATTTCCAATTAGTAGGAAATATTGCTTAGTTTGCTTGTATCACAAAAAAACAAAACTTTTTGGTTCCAACTGTATTGTAATCCTCTTCCTAATTATTGATATTACATGTAGTTATATTTTTGGGGGCCATCGTGGTCGTGATCGCATGGTAGTTGAATTTACAGCTACCATCCGGTTTCCTCCACCAATAAAATTGACCGCCACGATATAGCTGAAATATTAAACACCATAATCCTAACCCTAATTATATCTTATCTTGTGTATAATTTATTTAAAGTAAGATTCTGTAGCATCTTGTGCAATATTATACAATTACATGTAAAGTCTTTTATTGAGGTCAATACGAGTTTTTATGGACCTTAAAAACGATATTCACCGAAGCCTTTAGGCTGAGGTGAATATTGCTTTAGTCCAAAAAAACTCGTATTGACCGATACAAAAGACTGTAATTGTTTTATTACATTAAACGAAAACGAAAGCGAAACCAAGTCAATACGAGTTTTAATCAAACAATATCAAATTTTACGGAATGTTCGGTGACAGCATGATAGCCAATAATTTTTTTTAAATAAAATCATTATGTAATAAAACATTTTCTATCAATTTTTTAATGTAATATAATATTTATATAGATTTATGTCCCGCTACATATACACAGAGTAGTAACGTCAAAGTTTGTTCACAAGAAAACATTTTAATGTCGACGTTACAGATCGAAGTATGACATTGATAAAGTTTCTCGGCGAGACGAACATTCTGTAATTTCAAAGCAGTAACTATTTGGTACTACTTTAGTTAAGCATTTGTTGTTAGATATCAACATGTAGAGCATGAACTACCTACCCTTCCGAAGCACCTGAGTTCACCCTCGGTTTTTAGTTGGGTTTGTGTTGCTCGATCTTTAGTTTTCTGTGAAATGATTTGTAGATGGTTGTTTGGCCTTTTGTCATTTTTCTTTTAGCTATTGATTACCCCATTAGCATCTTCAAACTTGTCTTATTACTATCACTGGGTCGACAGTCGATCCCTTTGCTAGTGGACAATTATTCATTGAGGTATCATCCGCTCAGTAGTCATTGCGTGTTTCGGCACTGACATGGTTTATTATATATATTATGCTTGAAGTTTACAGATTCTATATAATGTAATTTATGAAAACGAAGGTCAATCTTTCTCAGACATAGGTAACATTAACTGATTTTTGGCTATCCTGTTTAGAGACTTAGAGATCCTTGCAGGATAAAGTTTTGACGAGTCCCAACCAAAAAGTCACAAATCCCACTAGTGCATTTTTTGTCATAATATTTACAAAAATTAGTGAGCCCCAAACGAGACATGACGAGTCCAGAACTCACATAGACGAGTTGTATCCCTGGCGGGCGCCCTGTGATTTCTTGCTCCCAAACATTTTTAAATTATTTGGTTTTTCCATCTTTTGCCTACTAGTATGATCGTACATAATAATTACAGATTAATACATGGGCATTTCCATATTGGCCTGGTTATCATCCTGAGACCCACATATTGGCCCGAGACGCAGTCGATGGCCAATATGTTATTACATACTTCCGACATATAGAAAAGAGACACCCATATTGGCCTGAGACGAAGTCGAGGCCCATATTGGTCCGGGCCAATATGGGCCTCGATATGGAAATGATCTTGTAGTAATCCAATAACCGGTTATTTTCCCGGGGTGTGAAAATATGGACAGTTTACTTCCGGTCATATTGGTCATACAAAAATGCCTTTATTTGAACTAAGTATGTAATACAGGTTGTTATCACATATTTTGTTGCAATATGTTGATTTTTGCATGTCCAATAATAGCTAACAGTCAGTGTTGGTTATTTGCCTCAGGGCAAATATCCGTATTTGCCCTGCAAATATCCGTATTTGCCCTCATATATCCGTATTTGCCCCCGTATTCAACTTCCGGTATCTGCGCAGTGGTCTCAAGGTACGAGCCAGGGGACATAACTCGTCAGTCTAAAAGATTATATGTCAAAGTACAAGGAAAGATGATGCATAAAGATATGCATAAAATCGTTTTTCAATCAAATTAACGCATTTCAACATATTGGAATAAATTTTAAATAACTTGAAACGGAATAATTAGCTCAAATATATACGTCGTGCTGAATAGGAATTTCCATTCAAATGTCAACGTCTTGGGTAGATTTTACAAACAGTTTCTAACGTCATTGTACAGATCGACATTGTTTGGTATATTTTTGAAACCAGATTCGAAACAAAAATATTTGCAAGTTGAACAAAGGCAATTCTCTTAATTTGTCTGTTCATAGATCTTTTTTGCAATTTATAAAAATCAATGCTTGGAAAAGGTCAATGTAAAATATGTGTTAAAAAGATTATGACATGAAATTTTCCATATGGTCTCTGGTATCAACTCTCGACCCATATCAGCCCTCCAGCTTCGCTGTCGGGCTTGATGTGGGAGTCTCGGGCTAATACCAGGGCCGATATGGAAAATGTCATGTAATAATCTCTTATTACAAAATGTAAGTGTTATTTATACATTATTACTTGCTGGTGCATGGAATATATAAGTGTATGTAAATATGTGGAGAGGACCTTTGTATGTTGGAATAACTTGTGTCCGATCCAAATGTTATATAGTTAACAATAAAATAAGTTTAATCTAATCTAAAGGTTATTCCACAAACGCACTGTGCGTTTTAAATTAGATATCTACGTTTTTATTACTATCGCTGGGTCGCTACCTCTGCTAGTGAACTATTAGTCCCCGAGGGTATCATACGCACAGGAGTCAGTGCTTAGGCACATACATGGTTTATTATATAGATTATGAATTTATGTTTGAAGTTTACAAATAATGTAATTTATCAAAACTAAGAGCAATTTTCCTTAGACATATGTAATCTAAGTAAATTTCTGACTATCCTGTTTAAGCCATTTGGCTTACTTGATAAAAAACACTTTTAAATTATTTTGATTTTCCAATTTTTTTAGAATGAGCGTACTATTTGAAGGTTATTCAAGAACGGCGTCGTGCGCACTAAATTGGATATCTAAGATGTGTTTGGTATCCCTTCTCTTTTTATCCGTTGGTTTGCTCTCTATGTTTAAATGTATTTTTCGTTTCCTTTGACTTAGTCATGTCCATCCGATTGTGATGATCTTTAAATGTAGACGGGTGGCACTAGTGGAGCAGGAGCTGCTTATCCCTTCGGAGCACCTGGATTAACCCCCGGTTTTAAGTAGGGGTTCGTGTTGCTCGATCTTTTGTTTTCTGTGTAGTGTTTTGTGAATCATTGTTTGTCCTTTTGACCTTTTTCCGTTGACCATTGTATGAACTGCTCTTCTTCGATTTATAGCTTCTGGTTACGGTATCTTCAAACTTTTCTTGACATACATTGTACATGTATATTGTCTTCAATGAATGATATTCAATCTTACACGTTATATTCTCGTTAATTTAAACTACTACATGCACATTAATTACATGAAACCAGTTTAAATCGGGGACATTTTATTTACTGTACATCACATTCTCTAAAATCAATGATTTATTTAATTGTTTGATTGTCATCTAGTTGTTTGATTGGTAGATCTATTTAGTAAAGGATAAATATAATATTAAATTAATATCAAGTTTCTATATCATGTTATTTTAAATATGTTAGACGTGTATTGAACATTGGAAATACTAAAGTGATTCGCGGGACACTGTTGCTATGTAAAAACAATACTAGTCTGATTATTCCGTGTAGACTTTTAATATTATACAGATGTACTTCGAACCGATTTCACCTCAATAGGATCAAAATAGTATAATCAGATTTTTAACGAGTGACTGGCAAACCCATTTGAACACGTCTTATTATTCTGTGTTTTAAATGCAAAGTTCCAATTGGTTCGACCTCGATATTTATTTTTCCTCAGTGTCAATTTTCTTATCAAATTGTAATTGTTCAATTTTGAAATAATCAAATAAAAATAACGATACGGGGGTATGGTAGATGGCTCGGAATAACATAATAACTAATCACACAGGGATATATCTCCAATTCAATGGAAACAGTGTTACAATTGTAGAAATACATACAAAGTGTTTACTATGGCAACTGGAAGATGACGGGAAAATATGAGCTTCGGTTAAAGGAAATTACGTGTTATAAAAGAGTTTAATTAATTCCTTATTGGATATATTATGTCTTAGATTTTAACGACGTTATACTAATTAAAATCGATGTAACAGTGATCTTGAGTTCTGTTAAAACGGATACGACAAAGTTAAGGATTTAGTTATCTGTTTCTGGAGGTGTATTATATATGTGGTGTTTTACATCTTAAGTTCGGAATCTATATACGGTATTACTTATTTTAAAGGAATATAAAAATACAAAATGGTAAGTAAATTTGTAAAAGTTTCAAAGCTTGAGTTTCCTTCCATCAATTTTCGTATGATTAAGGAGAGAAAATACTGGAAATCATTAGAAAACATGCATGTAGATACATAACGTCATGTAGTTAAAAGAAAAACCTCAAACTTCAATTCAAACAATTATTTTTGTCGTAGAGAATATGTTGTAAAGGGATTGTACATTGTTTTCACAACCATTTAGTTTTTATGTTTTCAATGATTCCAATGTATATATCCACTAACATTCGCTTAAATGTCCATTTTCATGAATATATTTGTTTATTATTTTTTTTATCTGATACCATGTTTCTCATTAATATTCTTGTTCGTGAGTGGTTTTGTAGAAAACGTCACTGTCTTGCTTGCCATTTCAGTATTAAGTTGATGATAGTGTTTGTAAGCACATTAGTAGTCAGTGACATTTATTTTGCAAGTGTCAATTCTTGCTAAGTAAATATTGTTATTTGAAATTATACATTTCATTATTTAAATCGATGGAAAATATCGACAATACACAATTATACTGGCTCTACTCTTGATACCTACTATATAATACAATATCAGAAGCGTTTCGTGTATCTGTTGTACAAATATTTGCTCAACTTGAAACAAATCAAATATTATTAATTATGTTGTACAAATTGTTAACGTAACATTGAAATTAATAAAAGATCACGCGGATCAATATGCTGGTTTCATATTCTGGGAAAAGACTTTATAATATAAAAAAAAAAAGATATAAAAAGAAAATTTTCTAATGTAAGAAGGTGCATTTCTTATTGTAAAAACATATAAGAAACTAAGGCAAATGAAAAGTCTACAATCCTATAATCTTAGCAATGGTTATCAAATATTTAGATCCAGCAATTTAATTTTAAATTTATATATAGAAAATTCAAACCGCCCCAGAATGCTAGTCCATTCTATAATTTCACTTCAAATGAAAGATGACTAGAATGAAAAATACCGATTACTTCCTTCATATATTGATTGATAGATTGACTGTGTTTAGATTAATAGAATGAGTGATTTTTGTTTAACGCAAAATGAGCAATATTTCAACCATGTCATGACGAGAACAAGTTACATTTTGATGAGATGATGATGCCCGCTTTGTACTAGACCAACACGCCGAGTTGCATTTTTATAGTACTAGTTCACTGAAAAAACAGTCTGTGGGTAGACATGTCGCTCAACTTGGACACAGTATTCTGATTCCGAGCCAACCAGTCTTTCTTAACCTACTTATTGCTGCGTGCTTAGTGGAGAAGCAACACATACCAATTTTATAGTCTTTGATGTAGCTTAAGCATATTATATTTGCCAAATATTGAACTAAGTGGATTAGACACAAGTTAGTTAATCTAACTTATGAAGTATTTGGTTTGGCCCGACTGAAGCTAGAACACACGATCTATTGCACTCGAGACAGAGGATTAGATGATACAATGGATGGGGTCTGGAGGATTAGATGATACAATGGATGGGGTCTGGAGGATTAGATGATACAATGGATGGGGTCTGGAGGATTAGATGATACAATGGATGCGGTCTGGAGGATTAGATGATACAGTGGATGGGGTCGGAAATGTTCGCTTTGCAACGGGCCGCCAACAGCCACTCCTAACATAAGCTACACTGCTCATTCACATGCATTTGTCTCGATCAACATACATTTACTATCCCCACGAATATATACATGTATTCGTGTGGATAGTAAAAATACATTAATCGAGACAAGTGCATGTGTGCTCAAGCGGAGATGCTCCAATAAGATGGGGTTTTTTTTACTTGTAAAGAGTTTGGCATTCTAAATATATATCGTCAAAATAGTCAAACCTGTCTATAAAAGGCAGCTTCGTTTTTCCCATTTATGAATAGTGCATATAATTTTAACCTGTATATAAAGGGCAACTGCTCATAAAGGAAACGTTTATATACAGGTTATAATAATCCCCTGGAAATTAGACTATCGGCACGTCTTTAAGTGAAAGTTGGCAAGCATGGCGATATTCTGACACGGTACAATACCTCACCTCGTTTGAAATTAGCACAGGGCACATGACCGAATTATGACCTACTCTGAAGAAGCACGAACACGTCCAAGATAATAGAAACGAATACCATAATTCTTCATGATTCATTTAAAAAGTGTAAAGCTCTATCTAATACGAATGACTTGGCATGCAAGAGACCGTGACAGAAAATCTGTCTGATAATCTGGTAAAAATTAAAAGTGCAAGAAGAAACATAAATCAGTTGCATTAAGATATTATTAAATCGTTAATCTGTCTGTAACTAATCTATGTACACCATTTTGAGATTATAGCAGTTCATTAAACTAACATTAAATTTGCTGATTTTTCATTTCTGTTCATCATAATTGTACTTTCTGCTATTTTTGTTTGTTAACCCCCTCCCTCTGCATTCTGGGTTTCGGCGTTAAATGTTTTAATGAATTTGTTAATGGAATTCTTTTTGTAGTTTTCCATAAATTATTTTGCTTTCCAATCTTTTGATCATGGGCGCACCTGATAAAAATTGTTCCAGATACGCGTCGTACACATCAAATTCGTTATCTACATTTGTATTACTATCATTGGGGCAATACCTCTGATGGTGGACTATTAGTCCCCGAGGGCATCATCCACCTAGTAGTCAGTGTTTCGGCACTGACATGGTTTAATGTATCTATTATCGAAATTCACATTTCCTAAATAATTTAATTACATAGTATTAATAAAACTAATGATCTCCTTCAGCCATATGTGACCTTAGCGGATTTTGGTTGTCCTGTTTAAGCCCCTTGGTTGTCCTGCTTAGACCCCTTGGTTGTCCTGTTTAGACCTCTTGGTTGTCCTGTTTAGACCCCTTGGTTGTCCTGTTTGAACCCCTTGGTTGTCCTGTTTACACACCTTGGTTATCTTGTTTAGACCCCTTGGTTGTCCTGTTTAGACCCCTTGGTTATCCTGTTTAGACCCCTTGGTTGTCCTGTTTAGACCCATTGGTTGTCCTGTTTAGATCCCTTGGTTAACTTGTACCCAAAGATTTTATAATCATTTGGCTTTACAAATATTGTGATTACGACGGTACATGATGAAGGTTGTTTCAGAATCGCGTCGTGTGCACTAAATTCGATATTTACGTTTTTATTTGTATATACTATCAGATCATGTCTTTATACTGTCAGATCATGTCTTTATACTGTCAGATCATGTCTATACTGTCAGATCATGTCTTTATACTCTCAGATCATGTCTTTATACTCTCTTTGTGTTTTTATTTGTATATACTGTCAGATCATGTCTTTATGCTCTCTTTGTGTTTTGCTTCGGGTTTTTGACTTTGTTTGTTTTTCGGTCTGGAAATATATATTGTATAAACAATCATGTATCTGACCTAGCTGCGGAATCGTAGCCTCTTGTGGTCTTATTTGTGTGACCAAGGCCACAAAAAACATGAGAGCTACGGTTCAGATGCTAGCACCTGATCTAGTCGTTGAACAAAATAGTATTGTTCAGGAAACTTCATTACCTTGATTTCGCTTGTGTGAAAATAGATACCTATATACTTCCGTGTCACCATATTTCGTCATTAACATGGCTTTAATAAGATATATATGATAGACTCAGATCGACGTCCAGTCTCTATTCGACGTCCACTCCTCAAATCGGAGTCCACTGACATCATTATCTCAAATTACGGTCCAATTTTAGGATATTCTCAAATCGACGTCCTTTCCAAACTCTCATATCTATAGACCCGTTTACACGATCAAAGTTTGCCATCAAAAATAATTGTAATGACAGTTTTGTTTTGCGTGTTTTTTTTTTTTATCTGTTTCTTAAAGTTGGGGTAGAAACTACTTTGGCGGACCCGGGGAGTCAGATATTGCAATAATCAAAGCGCATGACTCATAACCTTTCATTTTGTTACCATGCGGATATGACAACAAAAGGAATAGGTTTAGGGTTAGGTTTAGGACTAAGGTTAGGTTTAGGGTTAGGTTTAGGACTAAGGTTAGGTTTAGGGTTAGGGTTAAGGTTAGGTTTATGGTTATGGTTAGGGTTAGGGTTAAGGTTAGGGTTAGGGTTAGGGTTAGGGTTAAGGTTAGGGTTAAGGTTAGGTTAGGGTTAGGGTCCGCTAAGGTAGAAGTACTCCTAAGCACAATAGGATTTTATCTACAGTAGCTAAAAAATACATAGGCATTTTTTTCATCAAGAACCCCTCATCTGGAATCTGGTCTTGTCCTTTCTCCATCATTGTTTCAAAACCATGCCCTTAACGAGTGTGACGTCATTTGAAGTACACGTCAGTGACGTAATTGGACGTCGATTTGAGAAAGTGAAAAACGGCTATATATTTGAAAATTGGACGCCGATTTGAGGATTGGACATCGATTAGAGACTGGACGTCGATGTGAGTCTTACATATATAATCACTAGGATTTATACCTTTGCTTGTGGAAATCAGTCCACCAGTAGTCAGTGTTTCAGCATTGACATGGCTTAAAAGATATATTCTAACGTGACATCTGCTCGGTTATGCATTAAAGTCGGTCACTTGTTTTGATTTACAATTCTCGCGCAGCACGAGACCAATGACGTCATTCTGTATATTCATAGCGTACATAAACACAGAGGGAAATCTTTTCGACGTCAAAATTACAAGATGAGATTAAAACAGAGAAGTTTGAATTGAATAAATTCCATGCAAGTGAAAAAGATTCTTTTTACTAATGTCTTTTTTTCCTGATCATTATGCTTGTTAAATATGTTTCCATCGATGGTATTCCCCAAGCATTTGTATTTTTCGGTTTGTTGACATAATCGTCATCACAGTTCTTGACCATTTCTGGAATGTAGGCCAAGCAAATTGTATTTTAAAATACTTTGAAAATATGATGATTGATCATTCAGATTCCACCATTTTCTAGAAAATGGCCGATTTTACCGGGAAAATACATGCATTAGTCACAAATAAATCCATTAGTCACAAAATGGCAGATTATTTTGCATTTCCACTGCTGCTTTAATAACAAATATACCCCTTACTTCTTGGGGTAATGAAATGAAATTCACAGAGAAGATAGAAAAAGAATTAATTTAACAGCAATTATCAAAATTTATAGCATAAATTGAACAGAGAATTAAATTAAACCAGACAGAAAAATGAGATTATCTGGGTAAAAAAAACCTGTCATTATTACAAATAGCATCAACAAAACTGTATTGTTACCACTCTGTGATAATAAATGTGATTAAAATAAATCGAAATCAGTCATTAATTGTTTTACAAAAAATATGGCAGGATGTAGTCAGTCTAATAGATTGTATTGACAAAAGAAAAAAACACCACATTCACTGGATTAAATACTTTTTATGTGGGTAAGCAAGTTTAATATTTGCATCAAATAATTAATTTTTAATACTTCAATTTCAAACTATTTAAAAAAAACATCTTTTGAAATTTTTTCAGACAAAACAATTACACTGAACAAGCTAAAATACTGTACTTTCTTAATCTGGTTTACTTTTTAAGTTTGGTTGGCCTATGACAAAATCATGTGCTTCATTGACCTTTGACCGACTTTATGTGACGTGATAGGACGCCATTTGGAAAAAGGGTAGTAAACAAATATGGGTCAGTGTGCAATTATTATCGATCTTTTTTCCATGGAACTTTACACATGTGAGCAAGAATAGATGAGGAACATAATTAACAAGAAAAAAATGTTTACTTTTCAAACATGAAAAAAGTAATCAAACATTATTCAATGACTGACCGACTTATGGTCAGACAAGGATATTTGTTGTTGAAATGTGCAGTTCATAAATAATGTTATATCAATACATTTTTATATTATTATCATCAAAACTATGGTTCTCCATCCTAAGACGTAGGTGACTATCCTATTAGCATTTAGGTACTTTGATTTCCTTGCTCCCAAAGACTCCAATAATTATTTAGCTTCCCAATCGTTTTACTTTCTTCTTCTTCTTTTGGTATACAATACTCCTTCAAGACGTTGAAGATTACGTACTGTTGCATGCGTGGGTATTTACAAAAATATTTACATAAATTTCATAAAGTGAAATAAAGTGAAATCAAAAGTGTGAATAAAACAAAACAAAAAAATTTAAAACTATGTACAATTGTATTTGAAATTTAAATTTTTAAGAGAACAGTGGGTGTTAGCTGTTCTCTGAAAGAGTCTATAGATGGACTTGAGATAATTGTCTGTGGTAAGATGTTCCATTGTACTATAGTGTGTGGAAAAAATGACCATTTGTACGTATCTTTTTGTGTTGTTATATGCCTAAATGTCTGATTGTGTGATTTTCTAGTTCTGCTGTCAGTTGGGATCAGTATGATGTTTGGGATAGCAATTAAAGCGTGTGTTATTTTAAACAACATGATCAATCTGGTTTTAAGACGGCGCTCAGCTAAAGTTGGCCAACCTAGAGTGTCAGTCATTGAAGTGACACTGCTAGTATTATGGTAATTGTTTTGAACATAGCTAGCTGCTCGTCTTTGAACCATTTCTAGTTTGTTTATGTTGTCATGTGTATAAGGGTCCCAGATACTACAGCTGTATTCAAGTTTTGGCCTCGCTAGTGCTTGATATGCCCGAGATTTTACTTCAGGGTTTGATATCTGTAAATTTCTTTTTAAGTATTCGAGAGATTTATTTCCATTTGAAGTGATATTGTCGATGTGGGTGTTCCATTTAAGGTTAGATTGTAGTGTAACTCCAAGGTATTTTGCTGAAGTTACTGGTTCGAGAATGTGATTGTGAAGTATATAGTCATGTTTGAAGGGTGTTTTCTTTTGAGTGATGGTGAGTACTGTACATTTATCTGGGTGGAAAGCCATAAGCCAATCGGCTTCCCACCTTGCAGCTGCATCAAGGTCAGATTGTAGTTTCTTGCAGTCGTCCTGACATGTTATTTCTTTATACATGATACTGTCATCTGCAAAGAGTCTTAGTTTGCTGTGTGTAAGATATTCCGGAAAGTCATTGATATAAATTAGAAAAAGAATTGGACCGAGTACTGTATGTACCCTGTGGAACGCCTGATGTTACTGGCACTGTGTTAGATGTTACTCCATCGATTACTACTGCTTGTGTTCTATCTGATAAAAATGCCTGAATCCAGTTTAGAGTATGGGTTTGTATTCCGTAATATTCCAGTTTGTATAATAATCTACGGTGTGAAACTTTATCGAAGGCTTTGGCAAAATCCATAATAATCAAGTCTGTTTGTATGTTTTTGTTATTGCTGGCATTTAATTCTTGTATGAAAGGAAGGAGTTGCGACTCACATGATCTTGCTTTTCTGAAACCATGTTGTAAATCATATAAAATATTGTTTGAGTCGAGGTGTTTCATAATGTTGCTGGTTATTATATGTTCCATCAGTTTACAGCAGATGCATGTTAGTGATATTGGTCTGTAATTTTCTGCTTTGTATCTTTCGCCCTTTTTGAATGCTGGTGCAACATTTGCGTGTTTCCAGTCTTTGGGTATGGTGCCAGTTTCTATTGATTTTGTATATATTTTGGTCAAGATTGGAGCAACTTGATCTTTTAGGTCTTTCATCACTCTACTGTTTATGTTGTCTGGACCGCATGCTTTGTGAGGGTTAAGGTTGTTTAAGAGGTTCAGTACACCTTTATCGTTTATGTGGATTTGTTCCATTATAGGATGAGGACTAGGTCCTTTGTCAGGTATGTCATGTGGTGGATCGTGTGTAAATACTGATTGGAACTGTTGGTTAAGAATGTTCGTTTTTTCTACTGTATCAGTATAGAGTATACCATCTTTTTTCAGTGGGCTTATGCCCGAGGTGTCCTTTCTAATGCTTTTGAAGTAGCTAAAAAGCTTTTTTGGTTTAAAATCCGAGTACTGATGTTGATCGGAGTCTTTAATGGGTAGGTCAAATATGATGTTCTCAATATATTTCCAGTAAGCTTTGCGTTGTTCTTTTTGTACTGTATGTTTCAGTTTTTTATACATTGAAGGATTTTGGTTTTTCTTCCTGTGGTATTTGTTCTTTTTATTTATAAGTTTGCGTAAATTGTTGTTTATCCAGGGAAGTCTTTGTTTGTAAGTAAATAGTTTATGTGGGATGTTTGATTCTATAGAATTAATTATGTCATTTTTGAATGTGTTCCAGAGTATGTTTGTATCACTCTTTTCATATATGTTATTAATGGTTGTTAAAGTATTTTCCAGATCTTTTTTAATTTGATCCCAATTTGCTTCCTTGTATTTCATTACTTTTCTTGGTGTTTCGCTGACTCTTTTTAACCATGTGTCAATTTCAGCATAGACGATGTCATGGTCTGCTAGCCCAATTGGAGGGAGAGTGCATAATTTATTAAGGTTTGATGGATTGTTCATAAGTAGAAGATCTAATGTTCTCTCATTTCGTGTTGGTTTGTCAGTTACTTGATGTAAGTTATGGTCTGCAATTATATCAAGCAGTTGGTGGTGTTGTTTTGCATCTGGTTTTCCAGTTATGAATGAAGGAATTGACCAGTCTATGTTACCTAGATTAAAGTCTCCTCCAACCCATATGTTTGAAGAATTTGCTTTGTCTAATCTACTTAATGAGATATTGAGCTGATCAAGTGCTGTGCCATCATCTGATGGTGGGCGATAATAACTGGCTACACAGATCTTTTTTGTACCAGTGATGTTGATTTCAGCCCATACTATTTCACAGTTTGTTTTTAGCTCCGTTATTTCGGATCTAATGAAATCTTTTGTGATGGCTAATAATACGCCACCATGGCTTTTATCTTTTGTGTTTGGTGCTCTGTAATTTCTATAGATGTTGTACATGTTATTTGGAAAGTAGTCAGAAGATGGTATCGACTTATCTAACCAAGTCTCAGTCCCTATGATAATATCTGGTTTAACTGAGTTAATAATTTCTAGGAGGTCTGGGTTTTTTTATTACAGATGGATTGAAAATTTATATTTATAATTTTGATAGGTTTACGTACTTGATTTCCAATTTTTTTCTTATGTTCATTTTTATCTGGCTTCAATTCCGTTTCTTTATTTGGAGATGATGTTGCTTTTGGCAAACCAGGGCTTCTCAATTCAGAGCAGTTGCTAAGGTTTGAGTACTGATTTTCTAGTTCAATTGAATATGTCGAGTTAAATAGCGACGTTGAAAAATTTGGCATTCCGCACTGTATACATTCCCATGATATATTACTTGCATCCAAGAATCTGTAAGCATTTGAATGGATACCTTGGCAGTTAATATGGAACCAAACATCACAACTATCACAACAAATTGCTTTATGTTTCCATGTGACCGCTTCTGTACAGGCACCACAAGGAAATCTTGGTCCAGGATTTGTTTCTACATCAAATGCATTTGCTAGCAGAAGTATGAATAAGTACTTTTGAACAGGTCTACTTTTGTTCACTTTCAGTGCTAAACCAACAACACTTGTGAAGTGGCTTTGGAATTTACATGTTGGTGCAGTTACATTCTTATTGGTGTTTAATTTGAGTTTTGCATGTTGGCAAACAAGTAAGATACATGAAATGATAAAGATAGTACAGTTTAGTTTCATATTGAATAAATATTAATAATGTATTAATGAGATAAATACTATATATATATATACCTGAATTCTGATGAAGGTTATTCACAAAACGCGTCATAAACAATACATTGTATGTTACAAATGTAGATATCTATGATTATATTTCAACTAAAGTGTTATTTAACTACATTTTGTAGTTATAAAAATAGAGTGGGATATTGAAGGGAAATATCGTATTTCAAGCAGCAGCTGATCATGCTATCAGCTGATTACATTCGTAGATATCACACAACCACTGTCAATAAGTAAACGTACGAGTTAACAAAAATAAAGAATATTGATATTTACATAAAAAAAAATCTTCAAGAAATCAATCCAACATCTTTCATTCTAGCACGCTATTTGATAATAATGTGAGGTTTACTATAAAAAGCGTTGTTCACCAAAGTTTCCTTTTACCAAGGTTTTTATGTAAATTTCATAAAAGTAGAACTATTCACGCAAACGAGATGTAATTCAGGTTAATAGGAACGATTAAATATGTAATTAAGCTGCAATCAAGTAAGATATAAATAAATAATTATTAAACTATATTTAAATTTCAGACAATACATGTATTATTTTGTGTAAATAGTGCAAATAATGTTCGTCCCTGTATTCTAAAACAATTAAAACTGCATTTGTACAGTCATTGTAACCTACATATTATTATTGTTCAAAACAAGGTTTAATCCGGATTAACTGTAAAACGGTCATGTTAAGTTGAATGTTTTGGTAGGCTGGGTTTGGTTTTAAATTGTAATCAGATTATTTATGTATGGTTTTATATTTGGTTTTCCAAATGCTGTAGTCAGGTGCAAGGCCTCCAAGAGAAATTTTGCAAGGCGGAACAAGACTGCTTTGGGGTACAGAATTCAGATGTCTATGTGAATTTTACATAATCAATTTCTAAGTAAACTAAAAATAGTTAATAATACCCCAAAACATGAAAAATTCAAAATAAAACGTCTATGGCTAAGGCTATGGGGCCCTTCAGATATTCACAGACCCCTTCTTGGCTCCTCGGTCCCCGGACCAATATACCGACTGAACCCTCTCATAGGCCCTGGTCAGGTGTCACAGAAGAGGCAATCTATTTAAATAGGATGTTTGATATATAGACTTACATCTATATCACAATCCGTTCCTTTCCTCATTCATGACTTATCACCTGGTTTGTAACAAGAGTAACACGGCGGATGCCACGTGTGGAGAATGAGCTGTTTACCATTAACCAGAGTTCACCCCGGTTTAGTGGGTTCATGTTTCTCGATCTTTAGATTTCTGTGTAATGTTTAGTAGATCATTGTTTGTCCTTTTTCCTTTGGACATCACGTAATAAATGAATATAGTGTCTGAGCGTGATCAGTCGTGGGTTACCAACAATAGATGTTTATTAGAAACATATAAATACAGCCATTCGGGTTTTTGTTTTCATATGGTATCCTATGTTAGCATGATTATATATAACCGCATCGGTGGGGTAATGGTTAGTGTTATCGCCTCCAGTGTGGTAGGTCGAGCCCCGATCGGGTCAAACCAAAGACAATAAAATTGGTATTTGTTGCTTCTCCGCTAAGCACACAGCATTAAGGAGAAAGACGGGTTGGTTCGGAATCAAAATCATGTGTCCGCGATGTCTACCCGTGGACTATTGTTTCAGTGAGATAGCACTATAAAAATCCAACTCAGCATGTTGGTCTAGAACAAAGCGGACCTCATCATCATCTCATTGAAAATTAACTCGTTATCGCCATGATATAGCTGGAAAATTGCTGAGTTGGCGTTAAGCAACAATCACTCGCTCACTTTAATGACAAGGATACTGTAGAAGTATAATACGACCTTGACATCATTATTAATTAACCACTCTACTGCTTACTCTACTCTTCGCGAGTACATGGGTTCACCTCAGTTTTAGGTGAGGTCCGTGTTGTATATCTTTTAGATTTCTGTGTTGTGTCTTTTTTCTTTGTCTTCGTTCTGACCAACAGTGCCTGTGTTTCTGGAGTGTCCATTTTTTGTTCCTTCAGTTTTATATCTAATGTTTATTTATCATTGTATCATTGTAAGACAAACAAGACAAAAACAATACAGAAAGTTAATAGGAAGAGCAACACTGACCTTACCAAAAACAGGGGGTGAACACAGGTGCTCGCGAAGGGTAAGTAGTTCCTGCTTCTTATGAGGCACCCACCGTGTTACTCACATGAACAGTCAAGTCAGGTAAAAGTCTTGTCAGTGATAAAGGAAAGAAAAAAATGTAGGTAAAATGTTAAAAATCCATTGTCATTTGAGATATGGTACAAGTTGAAGATACCTCGTTCCGATCCGCAATGCATACGTGATAAGATAGTCGTTTTGATAGATGTTTTATGGCCATAGATTAAATACTTAGTAGTGATGAAATTAACACCCCAGAAGATTCACTTAAATCACAACATACTCTTTTCAATAACATTATTTAGCCTAGTATTGTTAATTACTTAGGTAAACATCTGTTTTTATCGGTATATAGGATAGTTTTGTTTGCAGAAAATCAGTAGTCATAGAGTCAAAATATTGATTGAACAAGCAAATATTGTAAGGTACTTGTTGTAGAATATGGTTTAAATGTCTCCAAGTCAATAATTTGAATCGTCTCTATTGGAACCTTTTTTTAAACGTGTATTTCAAAGTACATTTTCACGGTCGTCGTGGTCGTGATCGTATGGTAGTTGAATTTACAAGTACATGTGCAATCACTGGGGCGGATCCAGGATTTGTGGTTAAGGGGGGCGTGAGTATGCGAGGGGTCTGGGGACCTTAGCGGGTCCCGGACAGAACTCGTATAGGGAACGGAAGCTCTGGGGGTTTGAGGAATTACAGACATTTATTTGAATGACAATTCTGAACCAACCATACCATTTTTATCAGACCAAAAAAAAAACCAACTTGACTTTGAGTCTTAATTTTGTCGGATAATTGATAACAACTACGTGAATGTTTTTGTCAGATTATAAGAACCTAAAGTAAAACTTTTTTTGAACAACCGTGATGCGAATTGTTCAACTCATGACTGATCGATCACGATATTTTAACCCTTCAAAGAACTATTGGTTTAGTTTTATCGCATTCCTCACAGACATCCTCAAATACATGCTATTGGTAGATATAAATAATATAAACGTACCCGGGCAAAGGATTTTTTTCACACTTTCTTGTGCAGATACCCCGGGCAGATGCAGAGATTGTTACAAATAAATTGCCACTACATTTTTTTTATTAATATGTTACTTTTGTATTTTAATGTACAAGATATCAACGCGTATTTTTACTGATCTTTACTTGAAAAGTAAAAGGCAACATTTTCGGGTATTTGTATACAAATCAAACTTTTTTTTTTCATAGGAAATTGCAGAATTTCGAATTCAAGAACTATTTGCACCATTATTTAAAGAGAAGTGACCATTTTCTTCGGACTCTCAAGCCTCTAAATCCGCCTCTGATCAGTGCCTATCACCACTAAAGTTGTGAGTTCGAACCCCGCTCATGGCGAAGTGTACTCCAAGTAACATTATGTGATAAAGTTTGTCAGTGACTTGCGACTGGTCGGTGGTTTTCTCCGGGTGCCCCGGTTTCCTCCACCAATAAAACTAACCGCCACGATATAACTGAAATAGTGTTGAAAGTAGCATTAATCACCATAAATCATAAACCTAAACCAAAGTGCCTTTTCAAGGAATACTAGTATGTATTGCAAGTTGCGTTTTCAAGGAAGACTATTTTTCGCTTTTTTGCTTAACACACTCCAAAACGGCATCGGTGTTGTAATGGCTAGGCGTGCTTGCCATGACAACGATAAATCGTGGATTCGATCCCGGTTCGGGTAAATCTAAAGACCATTAAATTGATATTTATTGTTTCTTCGCTATAACACGCATCATAAAGGTGAAAGAACAATGACTGGTTGGCTCTGAATCGCGATAATGTGTCGGAGTGGAGAGCGACATGTTTATCTGTGGTCTGTTGCTTAATCGTGTTAGTACTATAGAATGCAAACTCCGCTTGTTTTTCTAGTACAAAATAGACACAATGATCATCTCATCAAAATGTAGCTTGCTCTGGCCATTTTACAAATGAAACCTCATTATCTCACTCACACCGAGGATAACATAAGCATCAAATACTGCATGTGTGTGAGTTATATAATAATAATGACACATTCAGAGATTTGAAATACAGGTATAATCGTATCGAAAAAGCAGAAACAAAAAACTACCGACTACAGTGGTTTTATCCATTACACACTGTTTACCAAATATACAAAATTGGGCAAAGGTAACCCTCAACATATTTTGGATATCCTGTTTTGACCCTTTGATTTTGAGTACTAAATAACATACCTACGTCTTTATTACTATCACTGGGTCGATACATCTGCTGGTGAACAACTGTTTGTCTGGAGAGTATCAACCGCCCAGTTGTCATTGTCAGTGTTTTTGCACTGACATGGGATGTTTGAAATTTATAATTTCTTAATAATGCAATTTATTTAATTTAAGGTCAATCTCCCTCGTGCATTGGTAACATTAGCAGATTTTGGCTATCCTGTTTACAGTGTTTAGGCCATTTGGCTTTCTTGTTTTAAAAGACTTTTAAATTATTTGGCTTTCCAATCTTTTGACCAATATGGATTAGGCACAGCCTACAGGCGAGCATCGCATCTACGCATAGACATGTACATGTACAAATAGTAGTTTTGGGTTCTTTTCTTCATTATTCTTGATTATTTTTCTTTGTTCTTGAATTCAACTTACCCAGTTAATTCTATTGCAAAGGAGATTTTTTGGGCCGAAATATATCAGGGATGACTTTGTTTTAGGGCCGAGATATATCCAATCGTAACTACTCGGCCATTCTCGCCACCCTGCAAATAACCTCGTACGTACATAGTAGAAATTCTTCTTAAATTGTTTGCCGGAAGCTAAGTTAAGTTAAGCCGCACAAAAATATAGTCCACGAAAATCCAATATGGAAGACATACTAAGTAAAATCTAATCATGCAAAACTAATTAAAGCTTTAATTGAAATATAGAAAATTGCTAAAAATATAACTTTATCAATATTTCATGTAACTGACATGTGAAAAGTAGTGCGATTTATACGCCTAATGCATACGAGGTTATTTGCAGGGTAGCGAGAATGGCCGAGTAGTTACGATTGGAGATATATCGGGAACAACTTTTTTTTTAGGGCCGATCATTCTTTAGGGGCGAAACAAGAAGGTCTAACAATTGTCCATTTTTTAAAATAAATTAATCGTTTTATGTAAAGAAGCTGTACGGTTTCCTTTCTAATTTTTTTTAGGTTATTTTTAAAATGGATAGTTATTTTTTATTCAAATTAAAAGGCTATTTCCTGTACTTCACTCGATTGTCCATTCTAGGCCGAAACTTAGAATCCATTTCCGATTGGTATTGATCATATATTGATTCATCTCCTTACACACATGTTGCTCTTTAGCTCGCATCTTACGATGCTCGCTATGAACGTACCTGATGAAAGTTTTTCCAGAAATGCGTCGTGCGCACTAAATTAGATATCTACATTTTGCTGGGCGTCCAATGGAAAGACAGCATTTTCCTATCAACCATAATATATTCGTATATGTTGATAATTTAAGTGAATATATGCGCATAATATACGCCTATATAGTAAACAAAATCAAATATATATGGTACTTAATAAACATATGTACGCAACACAATGGCCAAAATAGAAAGTACAAAGAGACAACCCACAAAACATACACACAAAACTAAAGATTGAGTAACACGAACCCCACTAAAAACCGGGGTGAACTCGGGTGCTCCGGTAGTGTGGGCAGTTCCTGTTCCGCTAGTGGCACCCGTCGTGTTAATCTAGTTACAAACCCGGTGATAAGTCATGAATAATGCACCGATTAAAAGCAATATATTGGTGCAATTAATTTTATAACTCGAAAACAAAATTTCGAATATTTACATATTATTAAATATTGAAAAATTATCCATGTTAAATTTGAAGGCCACTTTGAAATGAAATTTGCATCTGAATTATCTGTTTAATCGGCTTATATAATTTAACATTCTTCCACAGAATGTTTAATAGATTTTTTTTTGTCATATATATTTATTCATATTTATAATTGAAAGGATATTCTCTTAAAAATTTAACAATAAATAGAAAAACACCACATGAAATATCCTTTCACTTTTTATTGTTTTGCTTCAGAAAAATTGAATGTAAAAATTTATTCATACTAAATATATATCCTTATATATACGAAAACTCATTAAATTTCCATCAATATATTTAAAGCATTTCATTTCATGGTATACATGTACATGTACGAGTTTGTTAAATTCATAAAACCTTGATTTATCCTGAATTTAAATTAAAAATTTGACTTTTTGTAAATTTCATTTTGAAATCAAATTTCAATTGTACTCATTTAATTTAATAAATACAGGTAGATATATAAATATGTTTTGAAACCGTTTTGAATGAATAGAGCTAATATCTCATTGTCAGTCCATTGTTAAAAATTCAGATCAACATTTTTAAATACGTTCAGTGTTTTATTCAACCGTTGAAATTTACATATTGTCATAATACAAACAAGACTATACTAGAACTTTATAATGTTTAAACCTCCACCGGAAAAATATAATTTGACAAATTATTTCCACCAAAAATGACAAAGAATTCGAAGTGAGAGTTCTTGCTAAATCGGATATAATTCATCTCTATTTTAGATTTAAGTGTAAAATCGATTAATTGGATTGATTCTTGATATAAACATACCTGCATTTATTGATTATTTTGTTTCGTGTTAAGGTCAATTGGATAAGATTTCCTAAGAACTAAAGAGACATATACGTGATTGATAAAATATAGAAATCTAGCTAAAATAACCGTGTTTTGTGATCGTGGAATTAGCATTTTAATAACTGACAACGATAAATTGGTTTGCTGTTGAAGTAGATTGCAGGATTTATTGTTCCAATAAGGTATAGTATAAAAGATCAATGTTTGTTTGCTATCAGGCGGGTCCCTTTATTTATTTGTTTTTCATAACATATTTACATACATATGGTGTCTTTGTAACGTTTGTTTGTCGTGTCTTGTACATTGTAAAGTAAAAATATGAAAAATTGAAATTTTCAGTAGAACCATATTATTTTTGTTGTAAGGAGGTCGTATATATATTAAGAGTACTTGCATACCCAAATAATTTTTAAAGTGAAAATAAAATACCGGTAGACAAAGCATTTTTCCAGTCATTAAACACACGATTGACGAATATAGTGAACTTCTTGATAGCATACCCTATGCAATCAGGACGTTACCTAAGAAACTTATTACATGTGACAGAAAACTATGCATTAAAAATGGCGTTCATATCAATGTCTCATTTAAAAGGATACTATTTTATTTGTTGAACTAAGATACCAATATATCTTTGTTGTCATGTGTAATATTTACATAACAAATGTATAGATTAAATGATATTTTGAGAGATTTTAAAATTTAACATACACAAGACCAATATCTATATGTTTAGTGATAAAACTAAGCGACTATAACATGGCTATCTATTTAATAGCCAGTAGTCAGCTAACGACCACCATTTACTGTCCCGTGTTTGGTATTGTCCATGTTTACATGTGTATGTTGTCATCATTTCTGTGGTCATTTTGAGTTTAGGTGAATATATGCACATGTTTACTTTAATTTATGTATATTTGTTTGTCCGCTGAAAACCTAGATATCAAGTGCAGAAAGGGTTGGAATCCAATTAACTGTATTGACCTTGATATTCTATAGTACATGTACTAACAAAAATAAAACGCAGAAATCTAACCCAGTGACCACGACGCGTCCCCGGAACAAGACTTCTTCATACACACTCACAGTAAGATAGCCAAAACAATCTAAAAGTCAATGGAATAAAGCAAACAAAGGGTATAAACAAGACAACAAAAATCGGTCGGTCCGAGGGAGAGTGACCCCAGTTTCAATAAATTGCATTCCCGCTAACTTGTCCTTTGCATGAATCTAGATGTCTATTAACTTCTGTTGTTGTCTTATGTTCAGTGTTAAGTGTATGGTGCGAGTCCTGGGAATACTGGTGGTGTTGTGGAATTGTCGACTGGCCAGTCACTCTAGCTTTTCTATTTTTACATTGTGTCTTTGACACGTACAACTACAGCAGAATAAGCTAAACAAAATTGATGATAGTTTCCTGGACACTCTTAAGAAAAGCTTGAAGTTACCAAAATGGCAATCAGAAGCCGTAAATCTAAGAAGAACAGACACTATAATGGTCAAAAGAAAAAGGACAAAACAACAATGGTTCACAAAACAGTACAAGGAAAACTAAAGATTGAGCAATACGAATCTTACTAGAAAGCGGGGGCGAACATAACCAGAGGGGAACCTAACATATATTCAAAATGAAAGAAATATATTAAGCTGTGTGTTTCATCTATGGAACACATGTATCGGAAGCCATTGTTAATTTGAGGATAAAAAACCGTAGATATCAAATTTAGTGAACATGACGCGTTCCTGGAATAACCTTCATCAGGTACACTAAAACCCAAAATGTTTAAAAGCCAAATAATTTAAAAGTTTTTGGGAGCAAGACAAAGGGCCTAAACAGGATAGCAAAAATCGGCTATGGTCACATGTCGAGATATAACTTCACTAAGGATGATTGATTGATTGATTGATTGATTGATTGATTGATTAATTGATTGTGTTTAACGCCACCTTCAGCAATATTTCAGCTATATCATGGCGACCAGTTTTAGTCGTGGAAGAAGCAGGAGCACCAGGAGAGAACCACAGACCATGGGAAAGCAACTGGTAAACTTTATCACTTGCGACTGCGAGTTGAGTGCACCCTTTTTGTAATTTACAAAGCCGGGCGCAAACCCACGCCGTATTTGTGATAGGTTTGTATGAGTTGTTAGGCAATCCAACTACCTAACTCATTGAGCCATCCGGGCCCCTCATTAAGGTGCACGCGACGAGCATGCCCTATCGCATATAGTAATATGATCACATAGTACCGTACGTTTCAAAGATATTTGAGAAGGAATAGCTAACAAATACCGTTACGGGACTGCTGTAGCTTCTTATTTCCTCTGTATGCAAGCCACGGAGACAGTGACAGTCTTTACATAATTTTTACAGATTATCTGGCTAGATCACAAAATACTAACTTATGTTTAAGAACCAGTTATATACTAATAATGTTTTCCTGATCCCCTTTCTTAATAACATTGACAACAAAAGAATTTGAAATATGCGGGTATTGGATAGCCAGGTGCTTGCTCTCAAAATGTTTTACGAGGATTTATAAACAGATATAAATATACATCGAGGAGACGATATCGTCCCTTATTTCTAGACATTTTCGCGAGTTTTGGAACATAACATAGTAATATTTAAGACTTTGGATAAACGTTAAGAACTCTCAAAAGCAGAGCATGAATGTATACTTACAAATATAATATCACTTACATCTAATATATCAAAATAAACTCGAAATTAAAGCTACAACTGAACAGGATGTATCCGCTCTGTAAATAGAATTGAATTGAATGCATTTTATTACCTCAAATTATTAGAAATTAGACTATGGCACAAGTTAAAGCAATTATTTAAAGCCCGTTAAATACAATTTACAACAAATTGTATACATTACAGCAACCATAAAGTAGAATATTTTATTTACATGAGGATTTCTAGTTTTTGTTCATTTGTTTCTTCACTCGTATTTCACTGATCTGATGTTGTTCTGTCCTAACACTGGAATACATTACGACATTTGGTGATTGATTGATTGTAGCTTAGCATGAAGTGAATGGTACATCAGACAAGAATAAAGAGGATCTTGATTTTCTCTCAATTCCGGTGAAATCATTTACTTCTAGTCTGAAGTGGGAGTTGTGTATTTGATTTATCCACACAAAACCAATGGACACCCTTCTCAACAAGGTTGTTCCCAAAGCGGAGATGTTATGTCCTATTTCTGTTTCACATGGTTCCCTTGGAGATCGGTATTTTTACATTTTTATTTTGCATTACATTATATGTTATAAACGTCTATACATTTTTGTATTTAATGTTATTTTTAGAAAACGAGAATCTCAAGTGTTAATTATTAAAATAAATGTTGTATCATATGAATTAATGTACTCTCCAAACACTATGGGACATTCAAATTTGATCTTCAAATTATCAAAGTTTAAAAATCAATCTTTATCAAATTCATTTCACATATAGATATATGCAATATATAAATAATTTATGAACGTTTTATTACCTCTCTGTTGAAATATAATGTTGATTTCAGCAATCAGCAATCTATTTCAACAGAGAGGTAATAAAACGTTCATAAATTATTCCAATTATAAAAATGAGATTTATTTAACAACTGACAAAAAACTTAAATTGAACATAAATTTTGATGGTGTTACATGCTGTAAAATTTTAAAGTTATTTAAAGATATTTTAATTGTAATTGAACAAGTTGGTATACTAGAGCAATACGTATCCGTATTAATGACGGTAAAATACTTGCTAGAGAGAACATCACAGGAATGACATTGCGAAGGGACCAGACAGCAATGGTTAAACACATTCATCCCCAGTTTTTGATGGGGTCGTGTTGCTCATCATTTTAGTTGTCTGTGTTGTGTTGTGTTTATGTGTCTTGGTGGTCTTCGTCCTGTGTCTTGTATACTATATTTGTCAATGTCTCCAGATTGTCCATTATTGATTGACCATTCGGTTTTCTCTAACGTTTATAAAGTAGGAGGATAGGATTCTAATGGAACGACCAATCAACTTAGGAAAGTTATGCTTTTTTAAATTTATGTCGCCGAATATTATCGAAAATAAAATGATTGAGTTAAAAGATGTAGAAAATAAATAATGTAATCCTGTAGTTTTCAATGAGAAATTGTGATAGAATTTAGAAATCGTAATTGTTGTCATGCACATTTTGAGGAAACATAGTAGATTTTGTGTATTGTGTTTTCTAATAAAGCAGTCGGAAGTGCAGCAGTTTTGGCTTGTTTTACTATTATTATACTCGTGTAATCCGTGATATCAAATGAGTAGGGATATTTCTACTGATTACAACATATGCACGAATAACGACTCTGAACCTTAGGTCCTGAATGATTAATACAAACAAATCGACTCAGATTATTTGGTGGAATCCAGACCTGATATTTAGAGGGCCAGTATCTAAACCACCATAAGAAAACAGACTTGTTTAAAACTCAAGAAGGTCACATGCCATTGCTAAAATGACGACAAAATTTACGTTAGCAATACATGTAGAAGAGTATTACAGCATAGTAGAAAGTTGTTTGATTGAATTTTAAAACTGACCAAACACATTATGATCATATTAACCTACTTATATACAACGAATAATATAACTTCTCTGTGTTTGAAATTATTAAAGCGTGTCTGAGTTTTGGTTAAGTGCAAAACACCTTTGTAGAAGATTGTTATGTTAAATATTTACAAACGTTATATTGTTCTAATATTTCCCCTATTCAAATGTCTTCAGTTTATACCCATTAGTTGCTAGTATCTAAATTTTGTATGTCTGCTTTGTCTACAATGGTCGTTATTTTCGTACGATTCTGTAATTCGCTGAATGCACTGAAAAAGAAAGAAGTTTCTATTATTATCATATGCGAACAGTTTAAATAACAATGGTTGCTAATCCAACTAACGACAACATTAAATAGCTGGTGTGTTTTGTAAGATGATTTGTGGTTTACAGCCATAGATAAGTGGGTTATGCATTTGCACATGAGGATCCATGTTTTGACGTTATGGAGGGAAAGGGGGGGGGGGGGGGGGGGGGTGAAATAATTGCGAGGGATCTGAGTACCACTTAACAGGTACAAGAATAGAGCACTGACTTCTGTTATGTCATTGTAATATTTCCAAGAAATGGTTCGCACAAGATGAATTATTAGATATTTATTGTTTAAAAGACTGCGAATGTTCAATTTAGTCATGGTTACTGTTAAACGACACGAACATCTTCTGACACAGAAACATATAGGTGATACCGAGTGGTAAACATTTATTGCTAACTTTTGTTTAATTTACATAATATACGGGGACAAGTCTATAACCAATTAACTTTAGCTTTGTTCACTAAGACTGTCGACAAAAAACACCTATTTTTAATAATTAAAATAGTTATTTGATTTGAACTGCACATTTCGTTTTGATACAAAATGTTTTAGATTAAAATGAAAATATTATCATTTAATTTAAAAGTTGTATTAATTTGCAGAAATGTTATTCGAGGTTTCAATTATTGTACTGGTATTCATTTTAATGTGTCGAAGAAGTATTAAAATATTATGAATTCAAATTGTAACTTTTAATAATGTACAATATACAAACCCAATACGGGTCAAAGCTATTCAATATGAATACTAATATCACAATATAAAATTGAACAAACGCGAACACAACAAAAGCATTCTAAATTAAATATTGCAAAATATGTATTTGACTTTGCTATAATTGAAAGATAACATATACTTCCATAAAGAGCCTTTTTTCATTTGTAGATCTAAGAATGGAATTACATTAACGCTGACACCACGCCCACATTTTTTTTATGAAAGAAATAAATAATGAATGCCAATATATATAGTATACCGATTAATGTCATAGACATCGGTTCACCATGTTCTTATGAAGTACAATAGATATACCAGAAACATGTCGAGCTATCTAAATTAGATATATACGTATTACTATCACTTGGTCGACAATTCTGCTAGGGGTCTATTAGTCCCGTGTGATATCATTTGCACAACAGTCCGTGTATCTACAATGACATGGCTTATTATATATATTTGTTTGTATTACTATCGTTTGATCGAAATTATATATACACACACGGTATATTCACAGTTACCTAATAATGTAATTGTTATTAAAACTAAGGTTCTACTCACTCAGGCATATGTACCCTTAGACGATTTTGTCCCTCCTGTTTAGGGCCTTTGATTTTGGCCCTCCTGGTTAGTGCCTTGGCTTTTCCTCCTAATTAGGGCCTTTGATTTTGGCCTTCCTGTTTAAGGCCTTTGATTTTGGCCCTCCTGTTTAGGGCCTTTGATCTTGGCCCACCTGCTTAGGGCCTTTGATTTTCCTCCTGTTTAAGGCCTTTGATTTTGGCCCTCCTGTTTAGGGCCTTTGATTTTGGCCCTCCTGTTTAGGGCCTTTGATTTTGGCCCTCCTGCTTAGGGCCTTTGATCTTGGCCCACCTGTTAAGGGCCTTTGATTTTGGCCCTCCTGTTTAGGGCCTTTGATCTTGGCCCTCCTGTTTAGGGCCTTTGACTTTGGCCCTCCTGTTTAGGACCTTTGATCTTGGACCTCCTGCTTAGGGCCTTTGATTTTCCTCCTGTTTAAGGCCTTTGATTTTGGCCCTCCTGTTTAAGGCCTTTGATTTTGGCCCTCCTGTTTAGGGCCTTTGATTTTGGCCCTCCTGCTTAGGGCCTTTGACTTGGGCCCTCCTGTTTAGGTCCTTTGAATTTGGCCCTCCTGTTTAGGACCTTTGATTTTCCTCCTATTTAGGGCCTTTGATTTTGGTCCTCTTGTTTAGGGCCTTTGATTTTGGCCCTCCTGTTTAGGATCTTTGATTTTCCTCCTATTTAGGGCCTTTGATTTTGGCCCTCTTGTTTAGGGCCTTTGATCTTGGCCCTCTTGTTTAGGGCCTTTGATTTTGGCCTTCTTGTTTAGGGCCTTTGATTTTGGCCCTCTTGATTAGGGCCTTTGATTTTCCTCCTATTTAGGGCCTTTGATTTTGGTCCTCCTGTTTAGGGCCTTTGATCTTGGCCCACCTGTTAAGGGCCTTTGATTTTGGCCCTCCTGTTTAGGGCCTTTGATCTTGGCCCTCCTGTTTAGGGCCTTTGACTTTGGCCCTCCTGTTTAGGACCTTTGATCTTGGACCTCCTGCTTAGGGCCTTTGATTTTCCTCCTGTTTAAGGCCTTTGATTTTGGCCCTCCTGTTTAAGGCCTTTGACTTTGGCCCTCCTGTTTAGGGCCTTTGATTTTGGCCCTCCTGCTTAGGGCCTTTGACTTGGGCCCTCCTGTTTAGGTCCTTTGAATTTGGCCCTCCTGTTTAGGACCTTTGATTTTCCTCCTATTTAGGGCCTTTGATTTTGGCCCTCTTGTTTAGGGCCTTTGATTTTGGCCCTCCTGTTTAGGATCTTTGATTTTGGCCCTCTTGTTTAGGGCCTTTGATTTTCCTCCTATTTAGGGCCTTTGATTTTGGCCCTCTTGTTTAGGGCCTTTGATTTTGGCCCTCTTGTTTAGGGCCTTTGATTTTGGCCCTCTTGTTTAGGGCCTTTGATTTTCCTCCTATTTAGGGCCTTTGATTTTGACCCTCTTGTTTAGGGCCTTTGATTTTGGCCCTCTTGTTTAGGGCCTTTGATTTTGGCCCTCTTGTTTAGGGCCTTTGATTTTCCTCCTATTTAGGGCCTTTGATTTTGGCCCTCTTGTTTAGGGCCTTTGATTTTGGCCCTCCTGTTTAAGATCTTTGATTTTCCTCCTGTTTAGGGCCTTTGATTTTGGCCCTCCTGTTTAGGCCCTTTGATTTTGGCCCTCCTGTTTAGGCCCTTTGATTTTGACCCTCCTGTTTAGGGCCTTTGATTTTCTTGCTCTCAAATTACTTTTTCATTATTTGGCTTTCCAACCTATCGATCCGATGAAGGTCATTCCAGAAACGCGTCGTGTGCATTACATTAGATATCTACTTATTCATTACTATAACTGGGTCGATTCCTCTGCTGGTGGACTATTAGACCCCGAAGGTATTACCCGTACAGTAGTCAATGTTTCACCACGGACATGATTTAGTAGAGACAATTCTAAATTACACTTACAGTTCTTGAATATTGTAATTATTAATAAAACCAAACTTCATCTTCCTCAACACTGACATAATTTCTTAGATATATGTATTATTAAAATGTACGTTTCCTAAATAATATAAGTATTATTAAAACTAAGGTTCCTCTCTCTCAGGAATAAGCCAGCCTTAGTTTTGCATCACATCTATTGATACCTTTATATTATTTGGTTTCCAATCTTCTGACTAAGAGCTGGTTTCCAATCTTCTGACTAAGAGCTGGTTTCCAATCTTCTTACTAAGAGCTGGTTTCCAATCTTCTGACTAAGAGCTGGTTTCCAATCTTCTGACTAAGAGCTGGTTTCCAATCTTCTGACTAAGAGCTGGTTTCCAATCTTCTGAGAAAGAGATGGTTTCCAATCGTCTGACAAAGAGTTGGTTTTCAATCTTCTGACTAAGAGATGGTTTCCAATCTTCTTACTACGAGCTGGTTTCCAATCTTCTTACTAAGAGCTGGTTTCCAATCTTCTGACTAAGAGCTGGTTTCCAATCTTCTGACTAAGAGCTGGTTTCCAATCTTCTTACTACGAGCTGGTTTCCAATCTTCTTACTAAGAGCTGGTTTCCAATCTTCTGACTAAGAGCTGGTTTCCAATCTTCTGACTAAGAGCTGGTTTCCAATCTTCTGACTAAAACCTGGTTTCCAATCTTCTGACTAAGACCTGGTTTCCAATCTTCTGATTAAGAGCGTACCTAAATTAGACATCTACGTTTTATTGCCACTGTTTTACTGTTTCTAGTTAGTATGAAATTTTTATAGAGCAGTAATTTTAATTTTGTTTCGGAATTCTATAAAGTGGTCTTTGTTTAAATTGCATTAGTTTTTTTCATCCAGTATAGATACATAAAGTAGTAAAAAAGTAGAATTTTATAAAAAGCCATTTAAAAATCGTTAATCCATTTTGACATTTGAATGAGAGCACAATACACATTCGTCGTTAAACAGCTGTGAGATATTGATGTTTTTTTTTGTTGTTTTGTTGAGAGAAGACGATAAAGTAATATATATCGGTCAAATATTAGAGCTAAAGGTTTTAAATCATACTTACTAATTTTATGTGTGGTCGGTATCTTATAAGAAACAGAAACTGTCTACCATTCGTTAGAATCTGCTTGAGTCAGTGTTGCTCATCTTTTTAATTTTCTGTGTTGTGTTTTCGCTTTGTTGGTCTTTGTCTTATGTCTTGTGCATAGTATTGCTTAACAAGTGTCTTTGGAGTTTCCATACATGATTATCCCTTCGGGTTTCTCTGATGTTTATTTGGAAAAGAATGTGCACAGTGTTGCTTGTCTCTAGCTTTTCCGTCCGTAATAGCCCTTCGCTTTTCTCTGACGTTTATTTGAGGGAAAAAATAACTCCCCGATATCTAGTGTGGAACTCTAAGAGAGAAACAAGATAACATACTCCAAGGCACGAGTATACACTAATGGAGCAGGAACTTCGACTCATCCGAAGGATCTACGTTCGTAATCAAATTACCAACGTATTCAAAATTTGGCTCTATGGTTAAGCATTATTTAACGGAGATTAAGGATCATATGATGAACTTCTAGTATCAAATTACATATGCTATATTCAATAATCAAAAGCTACAGGCAAACATTATCTCAAGGCGGAAAAATGAAATCCGATTTCGCGTTCCGATATCTTACGTCATAAAGTACATTCTCTCTCTGATTATACAACTCTGCGTGTTGTACTAATATAAAGCAGACATCAGAAATTCATTATCTCATCAAAAAGTAACTTATTTTTTCCATTGTAATGTTTAAAATGCTCACTTTTTGTGCCTTTCCCAAACAAGGACCCGAATTACATCGGCATATGTCATAGTCCTTTTAGTGTCCAAATGATTTGAGGTGAAAGGCACGACATAGTTAATTGCTTTGTTGATATTGGTTGAAATAGTTGATCATCACTGTTTAAGCTTTTCAGAAATGAATGAATAGGAAACTCTATGCAATCTGGTTTATACACAATGTTATTTATATTTTCAGGAGGAACATTACAAACAGTTGTTGTTGTACCATCACCCAGTCAGACTACAGTCTCTACTCTGCCTATGTGATGAATCTTATACTACCTGACGCGAAGGAAGAGGTTAAGTTTTTACCAAAATGGGGAGATATTTCAAGTTCTGCTAATGGAACAAACAGGATACAAAGGCGTCTCTAGTATCCGCCGACAGGAAACATTTGAGACTGATCCGAAATTTACGGCTCGCTCTAAAAGTGGTGGAATAAAGAAAGGAAGTTTATCTCTTCCGATTATTGGTCCACGTCATCAACATCGGGTTGATAAAATTCCCAATAAACTTGAAAGTAGAGCAATATCACCAGAAATAGAATTAAATAAAACATACACCAAAAGCCTTCTGGGTAATTTGCAAACGGAAGAATTGAAAAAGGAAAAAAAGGCGTCTTATAGACTTAATTTAAAAAGGGACATTAATTCATTAGACGACAACGACGATGATATAGTAAGTGAAATAGTTGAAAAAAAGAAAAAGAAAAAGAACATTTCTGTCAATGAAACTAGACAAGTTGATGCAAAAAGTGTGGACAGTGGGGACTCCTTAAAGGAAAATAAACCAAACAAGGTTAAAACTGTAGATTCTGGTGCTTTATCGAATATCAAAACATCAACACAACAAAATACTGACACTCCTGTTAAAGGCAATTTAACAAAGGATAAAAGAATTAATGTTATATCAAAGGAAAGTAAAATAAACGATACGAAATCATCGGACAGTAATACTACCTTCAAGGAACGTAAACCTAACGATAAGAAACATTTGGTTGATACCAATTCAACAAATAAACAAAGTGATCAAAGGGACATTAATGCGTTAAACAGATTAAACAATAAAGGAATAGCCAATCCACAGCTAAAGAAACAACCTCAAGAAAATTCACGTACTACAACAAATAAAGAAAAACCTGTTGATAACAATTCACCACGTAAACCAAGTGATCAAAGGGACATTAATGCGTTAAACAGGTTAAACAATAAAGGAATAGATAATCTACAGTTAAAGAAACAACCTCAAGAAAATTCACGTACTACAACAAATAAAGAAAAACCTGTTGATAACAATTCACCACGTAAACCAAGTGATCAAAGGGACATTAATGCGTTAAACAGATTAAACAATAAAGGAATAGCCAATCCACAGCTAAAGAAACAACCTCAAGAAAATTCATGTACTACAACAAATAGAGAAAAACCTGTTGATAACAATTCACCACGTAAACCAAGTGATCAAAGGGACATTAATGCGTTAAACAGATTAAACAATAAAGGAATAGATAATCTACAGTTAAAGAAACAACCTCAAGAAAATTCACGTACTACAACAAATAAAGAAAAACCCGCCGACAACAATTCACCACGTAAACCAAGTGATCAAAGGGACAATACTCCGTTAAACAGGGTAAACAATAAAGGAATAGATAACCTACAGTTAAAAAAACAACCCCAAGATTCACGTACTACAACAAATAAAGAAAAACCTATCGAAGGGAAATTAAATAGGGAGAATCTTCGTGAAAAGTTAACAAGCACACCTGTCAGTAACTTCGACACTGATATTGCTATAAAACCGAGAAAGGTCAATGCCTCTCATGTCCAGCTAAAAGAAACAAAACCAACCGATAAATTATTAAAACAAAATCAAAAAGATTCGAAGGAACAGAAAACTACAAAAGAAACGTTACCACCTGCTAAAGTTAATTCGAAAAGACAGCAACCTGGTGAAAAGGAACTGGAAAATCTAAAAACCGAAAATAAACAATTCAAAGTACAGACTACTGTAAAAAGTGAATCTTCTAGGTACGAGGAAGCAAAGAAGAATAAATTGAAAAACACAAATAGCAATAATACAACTAGTCAAGACAATACTAGTTCTACAGTAAATGTGAAAAAAGAAATTTCAAACAGAAACAAACCTTCTACAAAGGTTAGATCGGATAGGTCAAATTTGAATGAACATAAACGATCATCTGAGTCGTTAGAATCGGGTTTTGCTTCATATCGGCCTACCGATAATCAAAAACATGACAATGAAGTAGATGATGTAATATCTCTGATATCATACACAGAGACGGAAGTTGGTAAACCGCCGGAAGAAACAAAACTTGACCGTCCGCGGAGTGATAAAAGTAAAATTAGTAGAGCGATTGAAGAGAGTAGGCCTGTAAGCAATAAAAGTAAAGACTTCCTAATTCAAAACGAGAAATCCATCAAGAGCAAGGATTATCGCGAATTTCAGAAAAATAGACCCTCAAGTAGGAGCATATCGAGTGAAGGAATAAAGACTGGTCAACGTTCGAATTACCGTGGTATGGAACCTGTGGCTCAGCGAAAGCCGGGATCTGAGAGAATGACGGAAACGTATGAAGCTATTTATGAAGAGAGGCGAACTCTGCTCGAGGCAGAAGTTGCTTATAAGAGCCGTATTAGACAATTGGAAGATGAATCGAACCAATTTTTAAAGACAATTGACGATCTACGATCAGAAAATAAGGTATTAAGGAAAAGAATCGATTTGCTTGAAAACGCCGGAAGTTCTGGTAGTAATAATGACAATGAGAAATTAAAGATTACGATTCAATCTTTAGAAACACAAAACAAAGCATTAGAAACCAAATATGAGAAAACAGAGGCAAGGATGGCAAAACTTGAACAAGAAGGGCACAAACTTACTTCAGAAAATGATGATCTGACATCGAAACTGACGGATCTGCAAGTCAAATACAGTAAAGTTGACAATGAACCAGCAAAGCTTAAACTGAAAAACTTATCATCAACTTCAAAAGAAGAAAGTGATATATCTAAATACGAAAAAGAATTAAATCAATTACATATAGAGCTTCGAACAGAACAAGCACAACGAAAAAAGATGAAGGACGAAAATACAATTTTGAGAACAGACAAAGATGTGTTAAAAGACGAAGTAAGCATGTTGCGGTCAATGAACAAGAATTTAGAGGCTATAAATGAGGAATTTAAAAATGAAAGTCCGATAACCGGTGAATTTCCTAGCAGAGAAAAAATGGAGCTGAAATCCCAAATCATTAAACTTCAAACAGACAACCAAGTTTTAAGCGAAGAAAACATAAAACTTAAAGCAGAAAACTTAAAACAAGTCAAATCAATACACGATTTAGAAAAGACTTCTAAAACTTTTCAATCTAGTGTTACAGCGGTAGAATCACACAAAATAACAGAAATTCAAGATTTAAAAAACGAAAACGTTAAACTGAAATCGGAACTTAAAGATTTGAAAGAAAATTATGCTGGTGCAGAAAGCAAAATTAAATCATTAGAAACCGAAAACAAAACACTCGAAGAAGCATTAGATCAGAAGAAGGGCGAACTTTCTGAATTAATGTCTGCACTTAATGATGATAAATTTGATGATGAAATACAAAATCTTAAATCTGAAAACTTGCGTCTTCGGAAGGAAATTGAAGAGAAAGACAATTCGGCTGAAGATTCCAGAAAGAATTTGGAAGAAATTAAAATAGAAAAAGATAAATTTGAAACTGAAAAAAATAAATTAAGCAAGAAAATTAATGAAATGCTGGAAATAAATAACGATCAGAAAAAACAAATGGCTGCCATTCAGGAAAATCTAGACCAAAGCAGACGAGAGCTAGATTCTACTAAAGAGAAACTAGAACAAATTCAAATATATGAAAGCGAAATATCTGAACTTAAAACGAAAGTTCAAAGTACAGAGACAGAGCGAGATCGACTTTTAAAACAGAAACAAGACAAAATAGATGAAATAAAACTAAAAATGGACAGAAATGACGCCGACCACAAAGAGCAGACGGATGGTTTGAGAATGAAATATGAAAAAGAAATTGAAGAATTAAAAAAACAAATTGAATTCTTGCAAAAGGAAATAGACGAGCTAAGGGAGCTTAAAGCGATTGAAAGTGAATTGAAAGAAACAAAAGATGAACTCCAAACAGTGAAAGAGAAATATTCACAAATGGTTGTAGAAGTTGAATCGAAGTCGGACCTGGAGCAGAAAAATTTCCAGATGAATGTTCGAATGACTAAAATGAACAATACAATTAAGCAGTTGGAAAGAGATCAGAAGGAATGGTTGATTAAAAAATCACAATTCGACGACATAGAGGCTAGTTATAAACGTTTACAAGAGGAGAATTTGACACTCAGGACCCGGGGAGGTGCAAAAAAGGTCCCAAAACAAATCGACAAGGAAATAGAATTTTTAGAACGGAAGCAGAAAGATGCTGAAACGCGAGTGAAGCAATTAGAGGGATGGGTGGGAAACTTGTATGATGAAGACACACACAATGCTACATATGTTGGTAGTATTCACCCGAAAAGGGCACCGAAAAAGAAGGCATTTTCAAAAGTACCACCTCCACAAACTACTATCCGCATTGATCACAATCGACCGCGAAGTTTAGATGATGTCGTTATTAAAGAAAGGGAGAAATCAGAAAGATCAGAAAAACTTTCACATTCTTCTACTCCAAACTTGCCAGCCATTGAACCAGAAACAAGATTAACATTTGGTCTAGGCTATAGTCAAATACATAGAAGTAGAATTAAGGCCGCTCAAAAATATCGGAAGTAGAAATTAGCCATTTTAGTTCTATTGTTAGAAATTATATATGTTACAGTGCAACTTAAAACGATCGGAAGTCACATATGGTAGAAGTTATTGTGTCTTTTATATATCTAGAAAGTTCCCCTTCAAACTTAAGTCTTATGAATACAAGCAAGAAATCGACTTGGTGCCGTGGAAGTCGATTTCAATCTTATTTAGCAGTAGACCACATGTATATATAGAACACGTGTCTTGCTTCTTTTGTTTTTTGTTTCAACTTTCGTCAAACGAAACAGAATTTTGAAGCATCCGTTGAACGCATTAAACTAAAACGTATCTGTGATATCAGAAAATTATTTTATTACCAATTCATGATATGTATAGATTGTCAGAATAAAACTATGTCAATAACATGATATTAAAGTGAACAGAATGTTCCTTAAATGTAGCTGTTCTCGGGGAGCCGTATGTCTGTAGACAATGTATATAGTTTTTTGTAGCTGTTCTCGAGGAGCCGTATGCCTGTGGACAATGTATATAGTTTTTTGTAGCTGGTATTGTTCTTTTGTTTGCTTTGTTTTTATATTGTTATGGAAATATGAATGAATTTCCTTGTAACCCGTAAATCGAATAGACATTACAATGGCAAAAAATAAAAGGACAAACAATACGAAACAAAAAACTACACAGAAAAATAAAGATTGAGCAATATATAAATGTTGCCCAATACTAGAACATGTTGACGTCACTAGTAGCTTAATATTACAAGATCAACCAGCTGGCCTAGATAATAAATACTTTAACACTTTCCTCTAAATCCTATTACTTCAGGGGCAAGGTCGTTTATGGCAATTTGAAAATAAAGTCAGACGGATTAATATACCATTACAATTTAAACTATTGACAACGTATTATCACCCCGATTAAGCTTGCTTGATTGATTGTGTTTAACGCCACTTTCAACAATATTTCAGCTATATCGTGGCGGTCAGTTTTATTGGTGGAGTAAACCGAAGGACCCGTAGAAAACCACCGACCTGTCGCGGGTCACTGACAAACTTTATCACATAATGTTGTACATCTCGCCCTGATCGAGATTTGAACTCACAACATCAGTGATGATAGGCACTGATTGCATAGGTAGTTGTAAATCCAACTATCATACAATCACGGCCACGACGGCCCGCATCCCGATTAAGCTTCTCTGTAACCTATAAATATCTGGTTCACGTAAATTTACGAATATCCCGATAGATATAAAATATTCATTGGTTCGTATCACCATTGTTAACTGAATCTCCGTACGGATGTCAAACATTGCTACGTGGCACTTATAAATGTAGCAATAAGGTAAACACTGCCGTGTTTTAAATGGAAGGGTATATTCACAGTCCTTCAAGCTTGAAAATAGTCATAAGAAGATGTTGAAGTTAAAATATTACATTTCTAGCGTGGACAGCATGATTTGACTCTAGAGAATATACGTACATTAGCTTTGCAGACTATGACTTTCATGGCGGTTTGTGGATGTCTGCTGTGACTTACAATATTATTTTATTTATATTGTGGTGGTCTCTTTTATGGATTGAGGTAACTAGAAAAAGACCACCTCATTGCCACAATCAACTGAAAAACTAATTTAAGATTGGCATTTTCCTCACGTGTGGAAGACACTTGCATGATTGCATCATTTCACTAAGAGAGAGGAGGGTTGGGTCCATAAAACAAGTTTAACCCTAGCTCTGTTTACTTAAGTGTTTGTACCAAGCCATGAGTGAGTGAGTGATTGTTGTTTAATGCCAGATTAACAATATGTCAGTTATATCAATCTTTGCTCTTACTCTTTATTGCTGCGTTATAGTCGTTAGTTTGACTCGAACGGAGCTGAATACACAATCTACCGCACTCGAGGCGAGCACGCAAATCATTACACCACCGATGCTGTTACTAAACCACGTGAGTGGTCATGTATGTGTGTGCTAGGGATTTATCATTGGCCAAAAAAATAACACGGACATGTTTTGAATAGAATACTGGATGATTGAGCGACACAGACGCAGACACTCGTATGCTCTCTATCTCTAACTGTTGGCTGTTGTTGGTCTAGATATCAAGATACGAGATTTGTTGTCAGTGTCGTTAAACAGTAGCACGGCACGGCGGATGCCACTAGCAGAGCATGAACTGCATATAACCTTCCGGACCACCTGAGTTCACCCTGGTTTTTTTTGGGAGGGGGGTTGTGATATTAAAATCGTTTTGGACATCAGTAAATAAAAAGAAATACAAATAACAAAAATGAACCTCCTATAAACGAATGAGAGTTAAGATGAACCGAATAAAATTTTAAATGGTGCCGGACATCATAACACATACCTAGTCACGTGAAGACATGATCAACACGAACCCCACTAAAAACTGACGGTGAACAATAATAACGAAACGTTTGAAGATACCAAAGGGGTCATCAGAAGCAGCAAATCAAAGAAAGACAGACAATACAATGACCAAAAGAAAAAGTAAAAAAGGACAAACAATGAACTACAAAACATTACATAGAAAATTAAAGATCGAGCAACACGATTCTCACTAAAAACCGGTGATGTACTCGGATTAAGCAGTGCCTGCTCCACAAGTGGCACCTGTCGTGTTAATCATGTAAAAAATCCGGTGCTCAGAGGTAATTTGAATTCGAAAAAGGACGAACAATGCAATAGTCAAAAGAAAAAAAACGACTAAAAGAAAACAATCTATGGGCGGTTCTCGTACATTACAAAATTAAAATATAACATCCTATGCATCCTCTATATCGGTATCAAAATTGGTAGGATCTCATTATATTTTTGAAATTTTTAATCGCACATGAAGCCAAAGAAGAGCTGCTGAAATGCCTGTATCCTTGCTGGAATACAAACTAGCTCTCTCATTACCAATTCATCATGCCAAAATTTGAAGAAGAAAAAAATCATGTCCAACTAAAATCGCGATACGTAATAAGTGAGTGAGTGATTGCTGTTTAACGCCAAAAGAGGAATTTTTCATGGTGAGAACAAGCTACATCTTGATTAAATGATGATGATGATGTTCGCTTTGTGCTAGACAAACACACTTAATTGGGTTTGTATAGTACTAGCTTGCTGAAACAACAATCCGTATTTGACATGTCGCTCCTGATTCCGAACTAACCAGTCTTACTCCATAATGCTGCGTGCATAGCGGAGAAGTAGCAAATACCCATATTATAGTCTTGGATTTGACCCGACCGGGAACCGATCCCACGATCTACCACACTTGTGACATAGTCGCTAAAACTTACACCATCTATGCGGTTCTCTACGTAATGATGAATCACAAACAGACTAAGCTTCATCAAAAAGCAATCCGAAGCAAACACATCTTCTAAAGTACTTTCAATGCCATCAATAACGATATTACACCTAACATACATAATATGAATACAGTCAAACCTACCTTAAAGGACACCTCTATATAACAAATCACTGTCTATAAAGGGCAGTCTCATTTTCCCCCATTCATGAATAGTGGTTTAGCCTGTATAAAGAGAGAAACTGTTCATTTTCAGGTTCCATTGAGTGTCCTTTATACATAAGTTTGACTGAACTATTGCAATGAAATCTCGCTAACAGTTCATTTGTTGTGTGATTTCAATTCGAAGTGATCTCGTGACTAAGGTAATTGAACAACAAGGACATATCCTTCAAATTAACATTATTACTTTAATAGCAGGATCTAAATACATATTTGAAGTAACAAAATCACTCTTGAGAGAGGTACCACCACTGCAAGAACGGGACCACATGATCTTTATTTACTATAATAGATCATAATACATTTTATAACACTATATTTAAATATATGAATCTCATCCCTTATTCGTCATTATTTGTATTTTGTCTCAAATAAAAGCATTTTTTATAGTAGCTATCTAACAATTGCAAAGTTGATAAGCATTCTATTGTCATAAGCCATAAACAAAATTGCATTTTATTTTTATTTTTATTAAAGTTATCAAATATCTATTCTTGAAGACGTCAAAGAAGCTAAGTATTTAGGAGTTACACTCTCCAGCGATCTCACATGGAACACCCACATCTGTAACATCACTGAGAAAGCCAACAAATTACTGGGATTTCTACGAAGAATACTGAAGGTCAGAAATGAAACAACAAAGGAGAACGCATACAAAGCGATAGTAAGATCAAATATAGAATACTGCTCTACGGTATGGTCACCACATACCAAACAGAACAAAGATGAATTGGAAAGAGTACAGAGAAGAGCAGCACGCTTTGTATCTGGTCGATACCATAACACAAGCAGCGTATCCGACATGATAAGCAACCTAAATTGGGAGACTCTCGAACAAAGATGTATGAGAGCCATAGTCACGATGTTTTATAAAATAACCAACAATGTTGTGGTCGTTGATCCTAACCAGTATGTCACTCATCAACAGAAAATAACCAGGTCCACCAACAAACTTCAGTTCCAAACCTACAGCACAACTAAAGACTACTCTAAATACAGTTTCTTTCCACAGACAATACGCATCTGGAACTCACTACCAGCCAGCATTGTTGTGCCAGGCCAGTCCTTGGATTAGTTTAAAACTCTGTTCCCAGGTTACAAATTCTAAATCACCCCTTTTTTCTGTACAGTGTATATACTTGTTATATCTTATGTTTATTTTGAGAATTTATCTTGTCTGTTCTCGCCGATGTATAATCATCAGTATTGATGGAACATCGTATAAAGTAGAAGTATCTTATAATGAGATAATTAATCTGAAATCATTGCATAAAGTGCAACGTGTAAATAGATGAGATTCATTCTCTATTACATTAAGTGAACAACATTTACATAATTTCTGTGACCTTTCTATTCTGTTTTGGTTTTGGCGTGCTGTTCAATTCTTAAACTGTGTGAACTGATTCTACACAAAGTTTGCAAATTACTTGAAAGCTATTTAATGTAAGATATTTTTTTTCTTTTGGAAACTATTAAAAGAAAGTATATTTATGAGAATAATAAGTATCTAATTTACCCTCTTTGCAACGTCTTTCTTTCTCTTTATATTAAAACTTCATAAAACTTTCTCTATAAAATACAGTTTGTATGAGCAATGAAATTGGTGAAAAGGAAGAAAAACTATTTAGAGTTATTCCCCATTGAACGTAAACAGATAAAATGGCAATCTCTACCCAGAGTTGTCGGTCCTTACTCTGGGTAGCGATGGATAAAATGGATATGTTCCCAATGGTCACCGTAACTAAAATAAACAATAGAATGTGGTCGGACAATTAAATGGCTTAAATGTATAGAAAATATTTATTAGAGCTCTCAAGAAAAGAGGGGAAACAGATTAAAGATGCATCGAGGTAAATTATTCATAAAAAAAAGTTGACATTTCCCCGCCATTTTAAGCTCACCTGGCCTTTAGGCCATGTGAGCTATTGCCATCACTTCGTCCGTCGTCCGTCCATCAACATTTCACATTTTAATCTTCTCCTCAGAAACCACTGGGCCAATTGCAACCAAACTTTGGTGGAATGGTCCTTGGATGGCCCCCTTCCAAAATTGTGTCCGGTGGTCCCGACTTCCAACCAAGATGGCCACCAAGCTAAAAATAGAAAAAAGGGGGATGCAATTTTAATTGTCCATTGCTGCTTTAGTATAAGTCAAAATGAGCTCAAATTTTAACTGCGGCTACATGGCAAGGAGTAGTTTAACATATATTCCAGGTTTTTCTGTGAAATTTTTCTTTCAGCCGATTTATACCGATTATGCAAATTAGGCATATTTTGATAAAAGATCACATTTAAATCTTCTCCTCTGAAACGGCTGAACGAAGTTAAATTAAACCTGGCATGGATGGTCCCTGGGTGGGTTCCTTTCAAAATTGTGTCCGACAGCCCCGCCCTCTATTCAAGATGGCTGCTGTTAGTAAAAATAGAAATTTCTTCAATTGTCCATTGCTGCTTTAGTATAAACCAAAATTAGGTCAAATTTTAACTGCAGCTACAAGGCAATGAGTAGTTTAACATATATATATTCCAGGCTATTCTGTGAAATTTTTCTTTCAGACGATTTATACCGATTATGCAAATTAAGCATATTTTGATAAAAGATCACATTTAAATCTTTTCCTCTGAAACCGCTGAACCAAATTAAACCAAATCTGGCAGGGATAGTCCTTGGGTAGTCCCATTTCAAAATTGTGTCCGACAGCTCCACCCTCCATTCAAGATGGCTGCTGTTACTAAAAATAGAAATTTCAAAATTGTAAATTGCTGCTTTATTATAAATCAAAATGAGCTCAAATTTTAACTGCAGCTACATGACAATGAGTAAATTAACATATATTGTGGGTTTTTCTGTGAAATTTTTCTTTCAACCGATTTATACTGATTATACAAATTAGACATATTTTGATAAAAGATCACATTTAAATCTTCTCCTCTGAAACCGCTGAACCAAATTAAAGCAAATTTGGCTGGGATGGTTATTGGGTGGTCCCCTTTCAATACTGTGTCCGACAGCCCCGCTCTCCATTCAAAATGGCTGCTGTTACTAAAAATAGAAATTTCTTTAATTGTCAATTTCCGCTTTATTACAAATCAAAATGAACTCAAATTTTAACTGCAGCTATATGGCAATGAATAGTTTAACATATATTCTGGTGTTTTTCTGTGAGATTTTTTCAGCCAGTTTATTCCGTTTAGGAATATTATGAGATAAAAATCACATCAAAATCTTTTGCTCAGAAATTTGAGTTGAAATGATCTTTGGGTGGCCCACTTTCAAAATTATGTGTAACACCCCCATTTTCTATCAACTTTAGATGTCAAATTGAAAACCAGGTGAGCTATTACAGGCACCTAGGAGCCCCCAGTTTTAATTAATGATTTTTGGGAAAGGGGGCTTGAACATGAAAATAAATAACAGATAACGAGAAAACGTGATCTCGCCATATTGTACGCTTACAGTGTCTCCAAGGATACAGCAAGTAGTTCTTGTGAACGAAAGATTTTTAGGCCATCAGTATATTTTTTTTCTCTTGATATTTCTAACATAAGTGCCAGCTTTACTGGCATAATATGAGACAGGTGCTACATGTACCTGTAGTGCCAGCATTAGCGAAGCAAAATCCACATTATCTAATATTTAAGTCATGTAAATCCTTGGGATGATTGAAATAACACATTTAAACAACACAAATAGTAGATTTTTTGGGCAGAGATATGTCGGGGACGACTATTTTAGGGCTGAGATATATTTGGGACGACTTTTTTTTAGGGCCGATCGTTCTTTTGTGACTAGCTTTTTATATCATTGATTTCTTTACATCATTTCTCCATTTCATTATTATTCGATTTTTTTAATTAACAATTTTCGGGAAAGGGAACTTGAATATGACAATAAATAACAGATAACGAGAAAATGTGATCTCATTGCCGCCATATTGTATGTGTGTCTCCAAGGATACAGGAAGTACATTTTTAGTTCTTCTGGACGAAAGATTTTTAGGTCATCAGTATATATTTTTTTTTTTGATATTTCTAACATAAATTAATATGAAACCAGCACGGCCATGAATGCTCCCGCATCTGAAAATTATCTGGCAATTTCACGCAGTGCATCAAAAAGTGTCGAGATTTTTTGGGCCGAGATATATTGGGGACGACTTTTTTTTAGGGCCGAATCTAGTCTCATGCAATCGAGCTGTCGTTCCTTTATTCGAGTTGTCGTTCCTTACGAAATCTCAAAAGTTAACTTCCGCGTAGAAACAAAATTTCTTGTCAGTATGTCAGAAGAGATTTAATAAATTAAAAAATATCAATATAAGTAAAACAAGCTAACAAAATGACTTTTATTACACACGGGTTCCAGGTTTCAGTGATATCGGACGTACGAGAGAGGGTACGAGACTTCAGGATCACCTTTGCACTTTATGTTAAGAAGATCTTCATTAGTTGAGTGGGACCGTCAGACTATCGGACTATCGGACTATCAGACTGTCGGATTATAGGTCGGACCCCTAAAATACACCTGCAGAGCCAATATATAAGCCATATCTTCCCACGAAATGAGCTTAAATTTGAAATGTAGTTATGCATTTTAATTATTAGTATGACATACAATGGATGCTACAGATTTTGCGTTTTGTCGTTTTATGATCAAAATATGCAAATCAGACTGATTTTGACAAATAATCATTTGAAAATCTTCTCCTCTGAAACCATATCTATTATCAGACAGCTCCAACCTCCATCCAAGATTGCCACAGTTACTGAAAATAGATAGGTTAGGGTTAGGATTTAACGACACTTTCAACAATATTTCAGTGGCCTGGGCGCAGTAGTTTAATCAAAAGAGAAACAAATGCCAATTTTTAAACGAAAATAAAATGAGCTTTAAACTGAAGTTTTATTTTAGTGAATTGTGTAATATATTTGGGGGTTTTCCACTCTAACGAGGAGCTTCAAATTTTTTGTTCATTGCCTATATAAATCAGGTATGTGTAGATACAGGCTCTCGGGAGCCTCTGGTTTTAGACAGGTTCCCTGTAGTTATTAATAACTGATCTAATAGTATTCACTAATATATCTGTTACAGTAATAAAAACAGTTTAATTTTGTTTGTCTTTTTTTATTTACAGTAAGGCTTTCAATGAAGTCAAAATGAAAAGAGAATTAAAAGCACAGATAGAATCAGTACTAAATGGAAATGTCTCTGTTCACCCTGTCTTGTGTCCAAGAACAGCAAAAATTGTCAGAGTTTTCGTCAGTAGTGCCTTGACAGGTATGAAATAAATTATTGTCAGTAGTCAAGTTTTGTATAAAAGGGCATATATTAATTAGGGGTGGGGGGAGGAGGTTATGGTGTTTAACGTGACTTTCAAAAATATTTCAGTTATATCGTGGCGGTAGGTTTTATTGGAAACCGGAGTATCTGGAAAAAACCACCGATCTGCTGCAAGTGACTGACAAACTATATTTATTGATGCTGTATGGTTGGTGGAGGCATTTCAGATTTCTACCACTATGTAAGTTCATCATTTTCAACTTGTCAAAGGCAGTCGTTATTTGGTAGAATTAGAAGTAGAATTGCATAATTAGTAGCTACAATTTAACATGTACATATACAGTGAAACCTGTCTAAGCTGAACCCTGAATAAAACAGAATTCCACATAAAAGTGAACTTTACATTGTGTAGGAAATCTTTGTTATTTTAACCTTTATAAACTGAAAACCTGTCTATTCTGGGAAAGCTGGTTCCAAGGCGGTTCGGTTTAGACAGGTTTCTCTGTAATTGATATTGACCATGATACAATACAAATTATGTCTATTGGTTTTATAAAGATTTTTCTTTTTTTTTTGTAGATGTCGATCACTTTCCCTTGAAATCACACAACCACTTGATGGTTGGTTTATGTTGCTTAGCACCACTTTCAACAATATTTCAGTTATTATGTGGTGGTCAGTTTTATTGGTGGAGGAAACCGGAGTACCCAGAGAAAACCACCGACCTGTCGTAAGTCACTGACAAACTTATCGCATGATGTTGTATTGAGTACACCTCGCCAGGAGATGGGTTTCAAACTGACAACTTTAGTAGTGATAGGCACTGATTACACAGGTAGTTGTAAACCTAACTACCACACGACCACGACTGCCCCACAACCACTTGAATATTCTTCGTTATGTAAGTGAGAATATATAGATTTACTTGTCAAATGTACCATAATGATGTTTTCAGTGAAAACCTTCCTACAATAACCATTTATTACTTCCATCATTTATGTAGAAAAAGAAGATCGGCATCACGCAAGTCAAAGATATTGTCTCTAATCGGTCTTGACTAGAATTGATTGAATTAGAAGGTACAAAGTAAATGATTTTTTTTTTTTCCGCTTGCAGAACATGAAGACAAAAGTTGGTTAACAAAGGCTTTCCTGCAAATAAAAGATCACTGCCAAGTCAAGGATTTGAATTTCAGCTTATTGAAATAGGATATGACCCAGCAACAAGTGGTCATGTGACCACTGAATTGTACTTACAAGAGTTTCAGTCATGTATGGACTTATCGACAGGGTTAAATTTTATGTAAGTTATATTTTTTTCACAAACAGAATTTTAAAACTGGATGTAGGATTGTTTCTTTTTTTGGTTTATGGTGTTTAATGCCACTTTCAACTATATTTCAGTTAACAGTATAACGTGGTGGCAAGTTTTATTGGTGGAGGAAACCGGAGAAAACCATGCCAGTCACTGACAAACTTTATCACATGATGTTATATCAATATTAAACGAGTTGTCTTCTCTTTATATGATATGTTCTGGCATTAATATTGATTGATTGGTGTTTAGTGCCAAAACTAGCAGTATCTTGTGGTGTGATACCATTTAATTATCGATAATATTGAAAACAGTCTGTTAATTACAGAAAAATGTGTTTAAAATTGATTTTATAAAATTTGCTAATATTACGTCTTCATGAAAATAGAAAAAATATATAGAGGTTTAGAGCTATTGATGTTTAACATCACTTTCAGACATCTTTAAGCTATATCATGACCATCAAGCTTAATTGGGGGAGTTCAGACAATTATAACAAACTTTACTGTAAAAACCAAGCTTTGAATATGTGATCAAGAACCTTAATGCTTGAGGTGTGTATCTAGGTGTGAACTCACATCAGCCTCACTGATGTTAAGCTTATGTTCAAAAGTCAGTGATCTAACCACTCAAATAGGCAATGGGATCTATTAATGTCATGACAAATGCTAGAGGCCAAAAATTGCAGTCTTAGAATGTTAACAAATTGGCAGGTTTTAACATATTTTTTTATGTTCATTCAAAATAGACTTTTAAGCTTCAAGATTTTTATTACAGTCGGGCAGTATAGACTGTTATGAGAGGCAGACAGTAGAATACACAATACATAATGATGAACTGAATAAATGAAACACATATACATAATTATTACACATAACAATATAAGTACATGCGACCTCTGCACAATTTATGTGTAGGATTTTCACAATTATGAAACAGTCTCCCACTGAA